>CM066039.1:97061111-98311133 GCA_033557465.1 Ichthyophis bannanicus
TCGAGTGGAGCCGGAGTCTGCTGGACACGCAAGTCCTGTAGTCCTTGTGGACTCTCCTCCCAGAGAGCCGCCGCTGGGGCCCGAGTCGGGGGCTGCTGAGTATCCTGAGCTGGGTCTCAGGTTGACAGCCTTGGAGAGCAGACTGTCTGCCTTCATGGAACAGCAGCGGGCACTGATGGCCAGCCTGTCTGGCGCATCTGCCCCGACCACCGGGACATCGACCTCGAAGTCGACCCTGGAGACCGAGCCGATACTCGAGACCATGAAGGCTCGAGGTCGACCTCTGTCGCGGTCTCCCTCGACCTCCTGTTCGGGACCGAGGGCATCGACACCGGTGCCTTCGGCGTCGGGGCGGGTGCGCACAGGCCCCGTGAGGTAAGACCCGATTCCTCATCGGACGAGTCCGCCTGGGAGACGGAGGACAAGGAGTCCCGACACCTTCAGGACTCGGTGCGTCCCATCGGACTCATTGCAGTCTGAACCCCGGAGTAGATCCCCTCCGGAGGATACCCGGTTCTCGGAGTTCGTCCGGGATATGGCCACCGTGTTGGCTATCCCTGCGGACCCCGAGGAGGAGCCTCGAGCCGAGGAGCTCGAGGCCCTACAGTATGACTCTCCTCCGAAGGAGGTCTTTACTGTTCTGGTTCCTCCGATGCTGGAACAGCTCCTCTTCCAGATGTGGGAGGCACCGGCCTCGGCGCCGGTTTTAAGCAAGCGGGTCGATTCGATCTATCGACTCCGGAAGAGTCCTGGCTTTCAAAAGGCGCAGCTACCACACCATTCCATGGTGGTGGAATCGACCATGCATCGCCTGAAAAGTCAGAGGATGCACTCCGCGGTGCCACCTGGCAGGGAGGCCCGAAACCTTGATGGTTTTGGTAGAAAGTGCTTCCAGGGCTCGATGCTTGCTTGCCGTATCCAGTCTTACCAGCTGTACATGGGCATGTACTTGCGAGACCTGGCCAAGGAGCTGGCCGGGTTCTCTGCCGGTCTCTCCGGGGAACCCTTGCAGAGGTTTAAGTCCTTGTCCTCGGGGATCCTGGAATGCTCCAAGTTTATGTCTCGCGCTGCCTACGATGGCTTCGGCCCATATTGTGGCAGCTGGCATCGCGGCTCGACGTCAGGCATGGCTGCAGTCATCGGACCTCGAGCCATGGGTTCAGGACAAGTTGGTCGATGTCCCTTGCCGAGGCGAAAACCTTTTCGCAAACCCATGACCGAGAAGGCCGCACAGCTGGAAACCGAGCACCTCACGAGGACGAGGCTGTCTAGAAAGACTAATGCCTCTTCTCACAAGAAGAAGGGCTCAGGTAAAAAGCCCTTTTACCTGAGGAAGGGCACTGCCTACAAAAACAGTACCCACAATATCAGGCTGCCCAAGCTACCCCTCCGGGTCAGCAAGCCAAGGGGCAGGGTAATGGGCCCCATAGGCAGAGGACCCCCAAGCCTCCGGCCCCTGCTCCCACTCAGCAGGGTGGGGGCTTTTGACTCCTTAGGCATAGCCTCTCTGTCCCTGCTCTCCCAACCCTGCACAGGAGGTCGCCTCGCCCTGTTTGCCCACCAGTGGCCACTCATCACTGGAGACAGTTGGGTGTTAAACATAGTCCACAGGGGCTATGCACTACACTTCCAACAACTGCCTCCTTCATACTTCCCAGGGGAGCCTCCAAGGCCTCCCCTGCACACAGATCTTCTTCAGGAGCTACAGGGTCTGTTGGTGGACAGGGCGGTGGAGCCTGTGCCTCCCCACTTACACGGTCGAGGGTACTACTCCAGGTATTTCCTGGTACCCAAAAGAACCGGTGGCCTTCGACCTATTCTAGATCTCCGAAACCTCAACAAGTTCCTGGAGAAGGAAAAGTTCAAGATGCTTACTCTTGGAACACTTCTGCCCTACCTCCAGCAGGGAGATTGGCTATGCTCCTTAGATTTAAAGGATGCGTATACTCACATCCTCATTCATCCAGACCACAGAAAGTACCTCAGGTTCATTGTGGGAGGAAACCATTATCAGTACAGAGTACTGCCTTTTGGCCTCACTTCCACTCCCAGGGTCTTTACCAAGTGCCTGGCAGTGGTGGCGGCCTACCTGCGAAATCAGGGAGTCTTTGTCTTCCCATATCTGGACGACTGGCTCATAAGGGGTCAGACGTGCCAGGAGGCCCGACAAGCTACTCTCAGAACTATTGCTCTTCTTCAGAGCTTGGGGTTCGTCATAAACTTCGCTAAGTCCACTTTGCTCCCCTCCCAGAACTTGGAGTTCATAGGGGCAAGGTTGGACACTGCTTGCAAAGGCATTCTTGCCAGAAGACAGAGCCCAAAGACTGATCAACTTGGCAAACCAGTTTCTCAGCAGGTCACTGGTCTCCGCCAGACTCTACCTGAGGCTTCTAGGCCACATGGCTTCGACAGTACATGTGACCCCCAATGCCAGGCTCCATATGAGGCCTGCACAGTGGTGCCTTCGGACTCAGTGGTCACAGGCCACAGGCAGCCTCAGAGACAGGATAAGGGTATCCAGACATTTTCTGAACTCCCTCAGCTGGTGGCTGCACACACCCAATCTGCTACAAGGGGTACCTTTTCAGAGTCCTGGGTTCACAGTGGTGTTGACCATGGATGCCTTCCTGCAAGGCTGGGGTGCTCATTGTCTAGGCAAGTGCACCCAAAGGTCTGTGGTCTCCCTGGGAAGACGCACAGCAAATCAATCTCCTGGAACTCAGGGATATACGGTTAGCCCTCAAAACCTTTGCTCAAGGCCTGGCTCATCAGTCTGTCCTAGTTCAAACAGACAACCAGGTAGCCATGTTTTATGTGAACAAGCAGGGCGGAACTGGGTCCAGGCTCCTTTGCCAGCAAGCACAGGACCTTTGCTTGTTTGCTCTCAGACACAACATGCTCCTCAAGGCAGTGTATCTACCTGGCCAGGAGAACTACCTGGCGGACAGGTTGAGCAGAATTCTGCAGCCCCACGAGTGGCAGCTCCATCCTTTGGCAGTTCAGAAGATTTTCCTGAAATGGGGACTTCCATCCATAGACCTCTTTGCCCGTCCTCTGAACAAACAGCTGCCAAAGTTCTGCTCCAGGCAACTGCATCCTCTGCGCAAAGCAGCAGATGCTTTTCTGATTCCTTGGTCTCAGGGCCTCCTGTATGCGTTTCCTCCCACGCCCTTGGTGGCCCGAACTCTGTTCAAGATTCTTCGGGACAAGGCCTCAGTCCTGCTGGTGGCTCCCAGGTGGCCCAGACAGCCTAGGTTCCCACTTCTGCTTCACTTGGCGGTGGACCCCCCCCCCCCCTGCCTCTGGGGTTGCAACCCGACCTTCTCTCTCAGGATCAGGGTTCCCTTCTGCACCCCAAACTCAAAGCTCTCAATTTGATGGCCTGGAGGCTGCAAGGGTAGTTTTGGCTCCCTGGGGCCTACCTCAGGAAGTTGAGGAGGTTGTCCTCTAGGAAACAATCCACTAGGAAAACCTATGCTCTAAAGTGGAAGAGGTTTTCTGTGTGGTGTCAGCTCCGTACAGAAGATCCTTTCTCCTGTACTGTACCAGTAGTGCTTCAGTACTTACTGCACTTATCAAATCAGGGACTTAAGTCCAATTCTGTTTGGGTCCACCTCTAGCAGCTCACCACTCACTGGTGGAAGGACATTCTCTGTCGGTTCACCCCTTGGTGTCCCGGTTTCTCAGAGGCTTGCTTTTGCTCAAGCCTCCAATCCGTCGTCCTGCTCCTGAGTGGGAGCTGAATGTGGTCTTGCAGCAACTGACTCGCCCACCTTTTAAGCCTATGGCTACTTGTCAACTACGCTTCCTGTCCTGGAAGACACTCTTCCTGGTAGCCCTTACCTCGGCTAGGCGAGTTAGTGAGCTTCAGGCCCTGGTCTGTGACAGGCCTTACACCAGATTTTATAGGAACAGGGTAGTCCTCAGGACTCATCCAAAGTTCCTCCCCAAGGTAGTCTCCTCTTTCCACCTCAACCAGGAGGTGGTTCTTCCAACATTCTTCCCTAGGCCTCATGCAAGCCAGGCTGAAGCAGTTCTGCATACCCTGGACTGTAGGAGGGCCTTATCCTTCTACCTTGACCGTACGCAGGGACATAGAAGGGCTACTCAGCTCTTCATCTCTTTTGACCCTAATAATTTGGGGTTAGCTGTGTCCAAGCGTACCTTGTCCACCTGGGTGGCTGACTGTATCATCTGGGCTTACAGGGCGGCTGACCTTCCTTTGCAGGGTCGGGTCACGGCCCATCGTGTCAGGGCAATGGCTGCCCCAGTGGCTCATCTCCGCTCTGTACCGTTGGTAGACATCTGCAGGGCTGCAACTTGGTCTTCAAGCCAGACTTTTGCGACCCATTACTGTCTGGAGAGGGAGTCCCGTAGGGACAGTGCTTTTGGCCAGGCAGTACTCCGGAATCTCTTTGAGGTTTAGGCAACTCCTGCCCTCCGTTGGGCTACCGGTGGAGGTTCTGTCAGTGAAAAGCCTTTCTTTGATGCTGGGACTAGAGGAAGTTCTCTTGTTCAGCCTGGGTTCCTTGGTAGCCCAGAGCTTGGGAGTCACCCATATGTGAGGACTGACTTCCTGCTTGGTCCTGGAGAAAGAGTAGTTACTCACCTGTAACAGGTGTTCTCCAGGAGCAGCAGGAATCAGTCCTCACAACCCTCCCTCCTCCCCTGGGAGTTGCAGTTGTACATAGTTTATTTTACTTTTTTGTGTGCTGTTCTTAGCTATGTCATTTGACTGAGACAAAATGGCACCTTTAGGCGGGAAGGGAACCGCGCATGCGTGCCTGCATTCCCAAAGGCTTTCATGGAAAGCTGGGGAAATGCTCCGCAAGGGCTCCATCGACGTCTGTCACCCATATGTGAGGACTGATTCCTGCTGCTCCTGGAGAACACCTGTTACAGGTGAGTAACTACTCTTACCTGGTAATTGTAGTTCTTTGAGTGACAACAGTTCAGTCCTCCACCTCTGGGTTGTGCACCTCCTCCTGCAGCTTGGAGACTGGACATGTCAAAATCATGATGTCACTGGATATAGCCTGCTGTACTCTCCCATAATCCCCAGTGAACTATTGATAAAGCATACTCAAAGGAGCAACAAATAAGTAGCCAACAAAGAAATTGTAACCTTTTCAACTTTAACTAGCTGACCGTTTACCCCTACAGTTCGACAGAACCAAACTTTGTCCCGTACCGTTCCCTCCTGACCTCCGCAGAAAGAGAGGTCAGAAAAGTAAACAGACAGGAATAGACAGAATGGAGACAAATAGTACCCATGAAATTCACACCTACCTGTCACTGTACCGGATTATCCAATGAAATTCCACTGTAAACACCCCACTCCCGGGCGGGATCAAGGACTGAACTGTTGTCACTCAAGGAACTACAATTACCAAGTAAGTGTAATTATCATTTCCTTATCGTTCCTACAGTTCAGTCCTCCACCTCTGGGATGTAACAGAGCAGTGTTCAATGGGAGGGGCCTTCCAATCCGGCTCGCAAAACTGCTGACCCAAGAGAGGCATCCTTCACCGCCAGCACGTCCAGATGATAATGCCTACTGAAGGTGTGGAGCGACGACCATGTAGCCGCCCTACAGATGTCCCCCGGCGGAACCAAACCGTGTTCCGCCCAAGAAGGTGCCTACGCCCTTGTGGAGTGTGCTCGCAATCCCACTGGCACCAAACGACCCTGTACCAGATACGCTGACACAATCGCTTCTCTAATCCACCTAGCAATGGATGCTTTCGCTGCCGCCTCCCCCTTGCGAGGTCCTCCGAACACCACGAATAGACGATCCGATTTGTGAAAAGACTCAGAAACTTGCAAATAACACTGTAACACCCGTTTAATATCCAACTGACGTAAGTTGCGATCAGCCGCGGTCCCCCCCCTCCCCCCCCCGAGGAAAGGACCTGGAGCGAAACCGTCTGATTTAGGTGAAACGGAGAGATGACCTTAGACAAAAAAGATGGCACAGGGTGCAACACTACCTTTTCGTTAGAGAAGGACAGAAAGGGGTTCCCTGCAAGATAGCGCCTGTAACTCTGAAATGCGCCTTGCCGAGCAAATAGCCACTAAAAACACAGTCTTTAAGGTCAGATCCTTCACCGTTGCCTTACTCAAGGGCTCGAAGGGTTCCTTCACCAACGCCCCCAAGACCAGATTGAGATCCCACGGAGGGACAATGACCCAACGGAAGGGCCTCAGCCTCGAAACCGCCTTTAGAAAACGCAACACATCCGCATGCAAACCTAAAGGCACATTATGCACCTTGACTCTATAGCAGGCTAGTGCTGCCAACTGCACTCTCAACGAACTGGCTGCCAAACCCTTGTCGAATCCATCCTGTAGGAAACACCACGGGCATTGACGCAGTAGTTGCACGGACCTGCCGCCTTGAACACCAATCCTCAAATATGCGCCATATCCGAACATATGCCAAAGAAGTCGACCTCTTCCTAGCACGCAGCAAGGTCGCCACTACCGATCCCAAGTATCCTTTTTTCTTCAGCCTCGCCCTTTCAATGGCCAAACCGTAAGTGAGAACCGATTCACTTGAGGCATTCGAAGCAGACCTTGAATTAGCAGATCCTCCGGAGCCGGCAGCCTCCAAGACTCCCTGTCCAGTAGGCAAACGAGATCTGCGTACCTCAGACGTCTTGGCCAGTCCGGAGCCACCAACAGTACTCTTCCGCGATGAGTCTCGATCCTCTGTACCACGCGACCTATCAACGCTCATAGTGGAAACACATAGAGAAGACCGAGCATCGGCCATGGTTGCAACAGGGCGTCGATTCCTTCCGACATCCTCTCTCGCCTTCTGCTGAAGAAGCGACTCGTCTTTGCGGACTGGAAGGTCGCCATGAGATCCATAATCGGCGACCCCCATCTATGAACTATCAGTGCAAATACTTGCGGATTCAGCTCCCATTCTCCCGCATCCACTTGCACCCTGCTGAGGAAATTCGCCATCACATTTTCCTTTCCCGCAATGTGTGCCGCCTAGAGCGCTGGTAGGCGCTTTTCCACCCAAGCTAAAAGTATCCCTGCCTCCTCTTCCATGGCCAAACTGCCGGTGCCTCCCTACCGATTGATGTAGGCTACCGTCGCGGAGTTGTCCGACAGCACTCTCACCGCTTGGCCGGTCACTGCTGACTCGAAGGACTGGAGTGCTAAATATACCGCCCTCAGCTCTAGGCAGTTGATCGACCAACCGCGCTGCTGAGTGGGCCACACCGGTCTCCGCAGTGCGCTCCCCATCCTGTGAGACTTGCATCCATCATTAGGGGAAGCCAAGCTGGCTGCTCCAGGGGCATTCCTTTTTGCAGAGTTCCGGGCAGCAGCCACCACCGCAGCACCCACTTGCTCAATGAGTCATTCTGATGAGACCAGCGGCGAAGCAGCGCACGCTGCAAAGGCCGCATATGAAACCTGGCCCAGGGAACCACCTCCAGGGTCGCCGCCATCGTGCCGAGCACGCGAAGATACTCCCATGCCGATGGCACCGGAGCTGATCTGAACCTGCCGATCAGGCGGCTCAGGCCTAGCGCCCGATGATGCGGTAGAAACACCGCCCCTAACAGAGTGTCGAACCGTACTCACAGATACTCGATTTCCTGGGACGGAACCAGTCTGCTTTTGGCTGGGTTGACCACCCAGCTGAGGTGCTGCAAAACCTTTACCACCTTGTCCGTCACTCGGACGCTTTCGGCCTCAGATTTCGCCCGAATAAACCAGTCGTCGAGATAGGGATGAACAAGGATTCTTTCCTTCCACAACACCGCCGCCACCACCACCACCATAATCTTGGTGAAGGTACGCGGCGCAGTGGCAAGCCCGAAGGGTAAAGCTTGAAACTGAAAGTGCCCCCAAGGAAGGGCGAACCGAAGAAACCTTTGGTGGGCCTCTCTGATGGCGATATGGAGATACGCCTCTGTGAGGTCCAGGGAGGTCAAATAATCTCCCTTGGCACCGCTACAATGACGGACAGCAAGGTTTCCATCCTGAAGTGTGGTACTCGCAAACACAGATTCATGCCCTTTAGATCCAAAATAGGGCGTAGAGATCCGTCCTTTTTGGGCACCACGAAATAAATTGAGTACCGACCCAAACCGTAATCTTCCAACGGAACGGGTCAGATGGCACTCAAAAGCAACAGATGATCGAGAGTTTTGCGAATCGCTAGGGCTTTTTGGAGACCTCTGCAGGGAGACATCACAAAGAAATCTCAGACTGGTCTTGCAAATTCCAGAGCATACCCCTCGTGAATAATTTCTAAAACCCACTGATCCATCGTGATTTGGGTCCAGGCAGAAAGAAACTCCCAGTGTCTTCCTCCTACTTGGATACTTCCTACCGGGACACGCAAGCTTTCATTGCGGCTTTCACACGGTCGGGGAGAAGGCTCCTGCGAAACCTCTACTTGCTCCCCGCAAGCTCCGAAACCCCTGGCCTCTTGAAACAAATCTACCTCTCTGGGAACCGCCCAGCCGGGAAGTACGGAATCTTCTGAAATCCCGGAACTGGCCCCGAAAGGCCGAAGCGGACCTCCCTGGCTTAGGCTTATCCTCCAGAAGCCTGCCGCCCTTTGACTCCCCCAAATCCTTAACCAAATTATCTAGATCCTCACCAAACAGTAGCCTACCCTTAAAGGGGAGCTTACTGAGATGGGATTTAGAGGAGCCATCAGCCACCCAACCCCTTAACCACAAGGAACAGCGTGCCGCCACTAAGGAAGCCATGCTATTAGCTAGTGCTCTGATCAAATCATAATGTACATCTGCCAAATAAGCGGAACCTGACTCTAAGCGATCTAATTCAGCTGTCCCCTCTTGATCTAGCTGCGAGGACTGCCGTAATCGCTGAGACCACCGGAGACAAGCTCTTGCCACCCAAGCTCCACAAATAGAAGCCTGCAATGACAAAGCGTCTGCCTCAAAAGACTGCTTCAACAGTCCATCCACCTTTCTATCCTGCGCATCCTTCAATGCTGCGCTACCTTCCACCAGGATGGTGGTCTTCTTGGTGACCGCCGACACCGCTGCATCAATACATGGAGACTTGAAACGCTCCTTGTCCTGATCCGCCAGAAGATAGAGCCAGTTCATTGTTCTGACACCTCTGAGACCCGCCTCCGGCAGGTCCCACTCATCCTGTATCATCCTATCCACCACCCGGTGGACGGGAAACACCACTTGCGCTTGCCTCACCGCCTGGATGATAGGGTCCTCCACACCCTCTTCTTCAGCCGGAGAAGCTGCTGCCAGGTTCAACATCTGGAGGGATTCCGTAATAAGAGCTGTTGGCTCCTCCTTTCGGAACACCCGGATGATCTTTGCCTGATCCTCCGGTTCCTGAATCTCACCCTCCTCCAAACTTTCCATATCTGCCTCCAAATCTATGTCGGCCTCATCTGTGTCAATCCCTTCCCTGTCCGAAGGGGATTGATCGTGAGGCCGCGATCTCTTTGAAGGTCTTGGAGAAATGCTGTTGCCAGTTAGCCTTGGCTGCTGAGTAGCCGCAGGCCATGCTACGGCCTCTGGTAATAACCCTTGACACTGCCTGCAAAACGCTTGATGCATAAGCAACACAAAGTTGGGACAAAAATCCCCAAACTGGGTATTGGGCTCCAAGATCGGCGAGGTCGTTGGCAGCCCACCAATAGACTCCTGGGATCCCCCTGAAGTAGAGGCCAAAGCTACTTCTTCAGCCGGTCCTGCAACCGCCAACTGAGGCTCCTGGCCTGCCTTTGCTTCCATCTGTCGCTCAATGCTTGCGGACCCTGAAGCGCAACCTCTGCAGATGCCTGAATCCGCGACCGCACCCCTGTGGGTACCGCAGAGCATGCACTGGGGCCGGGATGAGATCCTTTAGACACCCACACCCTATAGGGTGTCTCCTGCGCCCCTGTCTCACTCGTCTTTTAATTATTTATTTATCTATCTTAATCTTTCCCTTTTTTTTTTTTTTTTTTTACTGTGTTCCTCTTAAAAGTGAATCATAGTTCAAGCTTTGATGGAGGAAACTGCGGCTTTAAACCGTGATGGGACACCTTTCCGCGCTAGAATAAAGCGCAGAGCCCCCCTGCCATGAATTCTTTGCTTAAAAGTAGTGCCCGGAGCTCTGCCCTGCGATGCTCCTGCATGCAAAATGGCTGCCAGCGCGAACTAGAAAAAGGTGCCAAAAGCAATGCGTGAACCCGGCTCAGTGTAGGCTCTTTTCCTTGGCCGTTGGAGAAAGGCTGTACCCCCAAACCAACTCCCTGAGGCCAAAATCCCCGATAACACTTACGTTTCTTCAACGGGGCTCTAGCCCACGGTTCTGCTTTTAAGCAGAGCAGCAAACCGCTGGTGAGCCTCCCGTCCTTGTGCTACGGCCCCAGAGGGAAAATGCGACTCCTGACAAAGGCAGGAGATGCTGCTTCGGTCCTGCCCCAGGGCTCTCCCCCGTTCTGTCCAGGGGGAGAGACCTCAAATATGAACCCACAGCCCCACAGATAAGAGGCAGACAGGTACCGGCACAGACCACAGTTTGTTCGTCGTTTCTCTTTTTTTTTTTTTTTTTTTTAAAGGGATAGCAACGATTAAGTTAAAAGGCACCCCAAATAAATCTAAAGGAAATTTGAAAGGCCAATTTTGAGACTAAAACCTATACTAACTACACTAATGCTCCTTATGTGTTCCTCAAGCGAGCCCAGCACCTAGGCTCACTACGTCCTCCTGCTGCATGGAGACTGGACACACTGGGGATGATGGGAGAGTACAGCAGGCTATATCCAGTGACGTCATGATTTTGACATGTCCAGTCTCCAAGCTGCAGGAGGAGGTGCACAACCCAGAGGTGGAGGACTGAACTGTAGGAACGATAAGGAACTTATGTTCTCCTGTGCATATATGCTATGGAAGCATTTCAACATCTCTATCATATCACCTCTGTCCCGTCTTTCCTCTAAATTATACTGTGGCAAGGAGGCCTATCCAGAGTCTAGGGGAGGACAAAGAGACAGGGAATACACCCTAGTAAAGGGCCCCCTTTTACCAAATCAGGGTAGGAAAGCCATAAACACCTCCAGGGTTCAGAAAACTTCCACGTGGACCACATTTCATGCTCCCCCTAGTGGAATGAAGGGGAGAGGATACAAGGCTCAGAACCCTTTGGGCAGTGAATGCTTCAAGCACTCAGGTGCCCGGAGTCAGGCTGACTGCCGTCACCTGAGTAGGGTGGGGTTGGAGCTAGAGCCCTGGAAGTATAAACCCAGAGCAGAGTATGATAGAGTGGAAAGGAGACGAGGAGAAGCAGGAAGCCAGGCTAAGCATGAAGCCATGGACCAACTGGGATACCACCAAAGCCATGGACCAACTGGGATACCACCAAATAGTAAGCGATGCCACCCACGATAGGGGAAATACCCTGGACATGGTTTTCGTACCCACCAATCCTCAACCAAACAAAGAACCACCTTTAATAAGGATAACCCAAGTCCCATGGTCCGACCACCATCGAATCGATTTCAAGATAAGACTGCCGTGCATACCCAAAAACGCAAAGGAAATGAGAATACCTCACCCAATCAGGAAGTTCAACAAATTCAACAAAGAACACCTCATAAATACCATCTCATCCCACATAGATCTGGATTACACAGACCTTGATGAACTAACAAACAGATGGAACGCAAACATACAAAGTGCATCAAACCCAACATTGAAAACCTCAGCAAATGCAAGTAAGCCCAGCTCAGAACCCTGGTACACAGAAACTCTAACAAGATCGAAGAGGGAACTCCGTAAAATAGAGAGAAAATGGAGGCAAACCAAATCCATCGAACTCAAAACCAAATACATGGCCCTTCTTGCAAAATACAAAGATGACGTTAACTCCGCTAAGAGAAACCATCACACCAACCTATTAAGCAAGGCGATCAACAGACCACGAGAATTATTCGAACTCGTCAAGTCACTAACTAAAACATATCAGAGCGACAACCTAAACAACTCCATCAAGGCCCAAACGTTGGCAAACCACTACGCGAGCAAACTGACCGCCACAACTCCCACGCCCTCCCTAGACTCAACACCGCTGACACCACTAAGCAACATTGAGACCAACATAAATCAAGACCAGTTATGGAAACATTTCCACAAAATCGGAGACCAGCAAATTGAAACCATAGTCACAAGCATAAACAGCACCACCTCCCCACTCGATCCCTGCCCAGCAACCTGGGTCAAGGCAGTGAAACAGGACATAGCACCGTACATCTCCCACATAGTAAACCTATCGCTGCAACAAGGAATCATGCCTTCTGAACTAAAGAAATCCGTCATAAGACCGATTCTAAAAAAAAGTACACTCAGCAGAGATGACCCAGCATCCTACCGCCCAATATCGAGTATATCATTCCTAGCAAAAATCATTGAAAAGGCGGTCCTCCTACAACTCCAAGACCACCTGAACGACAGTGCTCCTCTAGATGACCAGCAATACGGCTTTAGACAACATCATGGGGTCGAAACCTTATTACTAGTTCTACTTAACAACCTACTCAAGGGCCTGGAAAACAAAAAGAAAATGTATATACTATTATTCATTGACATCTCAGCTGCCTTTGATACAGTTAACCATGGAACCCTCATAAACAGGATCAAGGCAATAGGAATATCCGGAACCCCACTAAAGTGGTTCTCATCCTACATCTCAAACCAAATGCAACAGGTTCAATTCAACGGCGAAAAAGCAGAAGCATTCCCCCAAACGCAAGGTATACCACAAGGCTCTGCACTCTCAGCACTCCTATTCAACATATATATGCAACCACTATGCAAAATTTTTACACTGCACAAAATCAACTACCACATCTATGACGATGATATTATGCTGTACACACAACTTGACACTGATAACACGGACTACAGTCCACTCGAAACTTGCCTTGGAGAGATGCAAAACTGGTTACAACAAAGCAGTATGACAATCAACCACAAGAAAACTGAAGTGATGTATATCTCCAGGAAAGCAAATTTTGACCCCCCTACAACAATAACCCTGTGCAGCAACACTTACCAAACAAAGAAAGAGATAAAATATCTAGGAGTCACATCTGACTGCGAACTAACCATGGAGAAACACCTCCGCAAGACTAACAGGGCAGTTTTCCACAAACTGAGAGTTCTACAACCCATACGGAATATTATTGATCCCCTCGATTTCAGATCCGTGGCTCAAGCACTCATCATGCCACATTTTGACTATTGCAACGCCATTCTTCAAGGACTACCTAAGAAAACCCTGAACATCCTACAAATGGCACAAAATGTAGCTGCCAGGGTCATTATGAGGAAAAGTCTTAATGAACACATCACACCAGTACTAATTGAGTTGCACTGGCTCCCCATAACAGCTCGCACAAAATACAAAATACTGACAACCACTTTCAAACTCATCCACAGCACAGCACCATCCTTCCTCAACACCCTAATCAGATTGCAACCTACCAACAGAAACAGGAGAACCATCAACTCCAACATCCTCCACACTCCAACAGATATAAGATCTGTCAAAGTCAACACTAGTAACAGGGCCTTCTCATACGTAGCTCCGACTCTATGGAACCAACTCCCACCAGAACTACGAGCCAGCAATGATCTTTCAGACTTTAGAAAAAAACTCAAAACGCACCTATTTCAAAGTCATTTCAACCTGTACTAAATTCGCATGTGGGGCAACTTCCCCCCAGCAACCCAGAGAACCTGTTATGTAAAAATGTACATATGTAAATTATTTCCCCATAGCTAAGAAGTAGATAATTCTCTGTGTGACGTGCTTACCTTACTAATCTGTATGTAAACAAAAATTTTATCTGTCTTGATTCGGCAGTTTTTTCTATGTAATCTTACCCGCTTCTGATCGCTGGAAGGAGCGGCATACAAATGCTTGCTAAATAAAAAATAAATAAAAATAAGCAGAGGAACGGACCTTCCAGCTGGAGAGAGTGCTATTTGGCATGTAGCACAGCTGCAGGAGAGTTTGGAGCCAGGAACAAGAGAGACTCTAAGATCCCCCGGGAGGCTGTTAGCTGAGCAGGACGGGGAGACAGAGCCTATGCAGCTGGGAGAGCCCGAGGTGAAGCTGATTGAGGGGGACACTCCCATGGACTGTTCTTTATGCCAAGCTATAAACCTGGGGAACATAGAGAAGGCAAGCCAGTCCTGAAAGAAGGTTATCCAGGAAAAAGGTACCCTTATTCCACAAGCAGGGTGGCTGAGATCCCATGTGTTTATAAAGGGGAAGTTTACCACAGACTTTAAATGTGCTTTTTGTTTGGTGCTTTAGCCAGCAAAGCTAAGAAGGGAATACAATTAGGCTTGCTGGTAAAGACTGTGTATCCTGCAATAGAGAGAACCTTTAAAACTGCATTTTGTGGTTGGATATGTTTTGGACAATTTTTGCTTCAAAGAGTCCTGAACCAACAATCCTATGTGTGGTAGGATCGAACCATTGTGTATATAAAAATAATAAATTTCTGTCATTTGCCTTACCTACTTGAGCCTGACTACAGCTTTCTGCATGGTGTACTCATACAGCTGAATAAGGACTACATTTCCCAGAGGGCATTGCAGGGAAATAGTTTAAAAAAAGCTGAAAAAACATACAGCGGAAAGCTCCTTTAAAAATCCATGCCCCTCTAAGCTAGAGGCGAGTGGTGGTGGCGTGACAATACATATTAAGATCTTTAAGTGTGTCCTCATATGCTTTATAACGAAGACCACTAACCATTTTGGTAGCCACCCTCAGCACTGACTCTATCCTGTTTATATCCTTTTGAAGGTGTGATCTCCAGAATTGCACACAATACTCCAAATAAGGCCACCCCAGAGACTTATAAAGAGGCACTATCACCTCCTTTTTTCTGCTGGCCATTCCTCTTTCTATGCACCCAAGCATCCTTCTGGCTTTTGCCTTTTCTACCAGTTTAGCTACTTTAAGATCGACAGACACAATCACGCCCAGGTCCCACTCATTGTTTGTGGACAGAAGCACTTCACCCCCCTACACTGCACTGCTCCCTGGGATTTCTGCATTTGGAATGCATGACCCAAAATTTTCCAGTATCAAATATCAGCTGCCAAATTCCAGACCATTCTTCAAGCTTAACTAGATCCCTTCTCATGTCATCCACTCCTTCTTGGGTGTCTACTCCATTGCAGATCTTAGCCGACAGACCTTCTGCAATATCACTAACAAAGTTGTTAAAAAGAATTGGACCAAAGACAGATCCCTGGGACACACCACTGGCAACCACCTCTCCTCAAGGTGAACTCCATTTACCTGTACCCTTTGCCGCCTCCCACTCAACCAATTTTTAACCCAATCAGTGACCCCAGGGTCCATCCCTAGGGTGTTCAGTTTGTCCATAAGTCGCCTGTCTCGAACGGTGTCAAAGGCCTCAGTGAAATCTAAGTACACCACATCCAGGACTCTCCCTCTGTCTAACTCCCTGGTCACCCAGTCAAAGAAATCAATCAGACCCGTCTGACAAAACCTGTCTCCAGTAACCCCATGCTGCCCCAAACCCTGCAACCCACTGGACTCCAGAAACCTCACTATTCTCTCCTTTAGTAACGTTTCCAATAATTTACTCAGCACAGAGGTCAGACTAACCGGCCTGTAGCCTTCAATTTCATCCCTACTTCTGCCTCTGTGCAAAGGGACCAGATGTGCCCCTCTCTCCAGTCCTCTGTGACCACTCCCAACTCCAAAGTAGTATTGAAAAGGTCAGTCAGTGGAGCCACTAGAATGTCCCCAAGTTCCTTCAGTATTCTCAGATGTATCCTATTTGATCCCATTGCTTTATCTACTTTTAGTTTAGAAAGTTCCTCATGAACACAGTCTTCTGAAAGTCATTCGAGCCCCATCACTTCTCCTCCTATTGTGGGTGTTTTTTTGAGATCCTGCTCCTGGCCCTTCATCTGTGAACACAGAACAGAACAGAAATATTTGTTACGCAATTCTGTTTTATCCTCATCAGCTTCTACATATTTCTCCCCTTCACCCTCGAGTCTGACAATACCACTTTTGCCATTCTTTCCCTCATTAACATATATGAAAAATGTCTTATCCCCCCATTTTATTGCATTGGCTCTTTCTTCTTCTTTTTATATCTTTGCTTTCCTAACTGTTTTCCTAGCTTCTCTAAGTTTTTCTAAATATAGATACCAGTCTTCCTCTCTCTGTGATCTCTTGTATTTCCTGAAGGCCTCCCTCTTTTTCTTCATCTTTTCAGCTACTTCTTTTGAGAACCATAGTGCCTCCTTTTATTTATTTATTTAACGTGTTTTTTTTTTATATCACCTTTATGCCAAGGCAGTTTATATAGGATAACAATAACAAACTTATAGGAGTTGAAATTACATAGAACTCATGGGGATACAAACTTGGATTTAACAACTTGGGAGTTTACAGATTTTTTACTTTTCCTTTTACATTTATTTATCTTTCTAACAAAAAGGTATGTTGCCCTTAAACTACCCCCTTTCAGTTTTGCCCACTATTTTTCTACATCTCCCAGCTGTTCCCATCCCACTAATGACTCCTTGAGCACTGTTCCCTCTAAGCTGTGCGCGTGTGCACGCGCACACACCTCGCCGAGTGAGCGCACATACTTTACAACAGAGCGCACAAAAATTACGGTTCTGATTCTGACAGAAAACACCACAGACATTCTTAAAATTGAAAAGTTGTTGTGTATTTACGGTTTTCACAAGTTCTGCAGTCATTGTGGTGTACATACTGTATTCTGACGTGTAGTCAAATTTTAAAGTATATAACTCCGAGTGTCGTTATGTGGCGCACAAAAATTTAATCTTCCTTCAAAAGCTGCACAGCTGATATTTTATGCGCACACAGCCTTGAGAAAATTAGAGGGAACATTGTCCTTGAGGTATTGTCTCATCTTCGCACAGTTAGTTTTCCTAAAGGCTAAGACCCTTGCTTTTGAATGGATTTTATCAGCCCTAGTCCTAATACTGAACCACACCATCTTGTGATCACTGGATGCGAGATGATCTCCATTATAACATCAGAAACACTTTCTCCATTAGTAAGCACCAAGTCCAGTATGGACCCTTCATGTGTGGGTTCTGTTACCAGTTGCCTGAATAGTTCTCCCTGTAGAGAATCCAGAATCTCCTTACTTCTAGATGACACTGCAGCAGGGATGTGCCAATCAACATCTGGCATATTGAAATCACCTATCAGTAGCACATCTCCCTTTCATGGAAATGCTGTGTATGTTTTCTATTAAATCTCCATCCACTTCTTCTCCCTGTGAGGGGGACCTGTATATCACTCCAATGCAAATGGATTTCCCTTTCCCTCTTTCTAGTTTAACCCACAGTGCCTTCTCTCTCCCTTTTTAAACCCTGTAATTCTATAGCTTTAATATATTTTTTTTTACATACAGTGCCACTCCTCCTTCCTACCCTGTGCTTTCTGAATAACGTATAGCCTGGTATAATTACATCCCAGTCATGGTTGTCCATGAACCATGTCTCCATAACTGCCACTAAATCCAAGTCAGCCTCTCCCATTAAAACCTCAACATCTGGGATCTTATTTCCCATGCTACAGGCATTTATTTATACACACTGCTTTCCAGATGTTGCCCCTTTTACCCATTTCTACAGAGGTATTTAATGTGGAAATAGCCTCAGTCAGATTCTAGGATGTGAGAAACTCCCCGTGCCACACCATCTAGATCACGAAAGTGCAATGTTCACAGGTGGGCATTTATTCTCTTGAGGTTGAGGACTGGATGGAATGACCCGTACTCCTTTGGCACCATGAAATAGATGGTAGAGGGAACCAGAGTGATCACCTGTAGAATGAGCAATTTTTCTAGCATAGTCTTAATGGTGGTCCTTTTGGCTGCAGAGCCACATGGGGAAATGATGAAGGCATCCGTGAAAGGTTCCCTGCATTCCATGCTGTACGGTGTCTAGCACCCAGCGATCCTTGATGACTCTGGCTCAGTCCTTGTAGAAAATACATAGCCTGATACCCACTGGAGGCCCCCCCGGAATGGGTCCCCAACCCATCATTGCACTGGATGGGAGGAAGTATTTCTGGAGGTGGTAGGCTTCTGGGTTCTGTGGCCTCATGAAAGGATTGTGTCTGAGAATTAAAAAACGGAAGAAAAGGTGGGTTTTCTAGGACGATACCGACAGGAATCCCAGGATTTCAGGTATCGAGAATGAGGATAATGGGCAGATGCAGAAGCGGAGAACAGGCCTGTCCATGTCCTGGGCCCCTTAGGTTTATCCTCTGGGAGGCGAAGAGGTTTAGACTCACCCAGATCCTTCCCAAAACAAAGCTTTCTTTTAAAGGTAAGCTGGGACAACTGGTACTTGGAGGCTAAGTCCACTGCCCAGTGGAAAAGCCACACTCAGCATTGTGCCATAGTCAAGAAGGCAAATATCTTTAGCTGCCAAATGGACAAATCATAAATTGCATTTTAAAGAAAGGCTGCTGCTAATTCCAGAAGGACAGTGGTGTATCATCCAGAGGGAGCAACTGAATCCACTGAAGGAGAGCGCGAGTCATTAGACCTGCACACATCACTAAGTGCAGAACAACAGAGGATGTCAAAAATTGACTCTTAAAGAGAGCTTCCATCTTGCAATTCATGCAGTCTTTTACAGCTGTACCACCTCCACTAGGATGATAATCTGCGTTGTGACTAAAGTGACATGCACATCCACCTGAGGCATGTTGAACCACATGGTGCAATCCTCCTGTGGCACGGCATAAAGCTTCTTCATAACTCTGACCCCTTTCAACAGGGAGTTGGACAGGTCTCCCTCCGAGTGGATCATGCTCTGGATAATCTCTGGAAATGGAAAAGCCCTAATAGGCTTCTGAATCTCCTGCAAGAGAGAGTGTACCTGAGCGTTTGTTCTGCTACCAGAAGATCAGTCAACCGCAGAGCGGAAGACACTTGAGGAATCAATACTGTCAGTTCTTCCTTTCTGAACAGGCAGATGATACGGGAATTGTCCTGAAGGAGAAGACATTTCGTCCTTATGACTGGCATCCTCTTCAGATGTATCGGAACTGGACCCTGGACAAAACAAAGACGGTCTAAACCTCCGGACTCTACTCTACTTAACTCGCTTAGGCAAGGGGCCTAGGCTAGGCTTCAGCTATACTGTGTCACAGGGCTCTCTTTCAACCAAGTAGGGAGAGATTAAGAGTGCCTGAAAGCCCCAAGGTCTTGAACTGCCCCCACCAGAAGGACCAATCTTGCTGAAGAAATGAAACAAATTCCAGGGAGGACAACCAGAGACCAGGAGATCCTTGTCTGGATTAGCCCCACCACCAGTGGGGGGCAGACTTGCTGCCAGCTCCTTTGAGAAGGGGAACATCCAACAGAATGACAGCCTGCATCCAAGGCTTTGGAATCATCCTTCTTCACAACTGCAACCACTGCCTCCTCCAGCAAGGACGACAAGGGCAGGGCACCTGTGCCCCTCTGCTGCAAAAGGAGAAAAGGGCCCTCCAAGGATGCATCCAAAGCCTGCATGCAGAAATCGCAGAAAATGGAGTCCAACAACATAACTTTCCACTGGCCGCAGACCAGGCAGCGTTTTAGAAGATGGTATGCGCCCATCCCAATAATGTGTGCCTTATGCATCGCTAACAGCCCAGTTTCATAGGCCCAGGACATGCTAATATGCATAGCAATGCACAATCCAGCTGCAAGGGCAGCACCACCAACACATGCTATGGCCATGTGCAGCTCCAAGGCATGCAAGACTAATGCTCAGTAAGGTGTGTATTTAGTATGCATAGAACAGCTAATACATATAGAGACCACAATGAGGTGGGAACCGGTGGGAAAAAATACATGCCTCGCCAATAGTTGTCCCGAGTGGCCAGAACCTCATGAATGCACTGCCCAATGCACGAGGTCGGGTAGCCCCCCCCCCAAAACAAGTCAGACGAGACAACTTAGTGTTGGTACTTGCTCCTGGGGAGGCCATGGTAGGAAAGCTGTGCCAGGCTCAGTGCTACTCCCCTTTCTGCCAGGGCCTGCAAACACATACCTTTGAAGAGCCTTCTTCTAATCTTTGAGGGAGAGCTAAGGGGGGACGGAAGAGAGGGGGCACTAAAGTTGTGCGAGATGAATGATCCTTTTCCCAAAACTCCTTTTCCAAATTTATGGCTGCTCAATTGGTCCTTAACCAGATAAGGAAGAGGAGCTGAAAAGATTCCCCCCTTCTGTATGGCAATACCCAAAAGAGCACCTGTTTTAAAGGTGACTCTAGTGGAGCCTCCAGCATCAAGCTCTATTGAGGACGTCATTCCTAAGGGTGGTCACTCATGAGCTAGATCAATTTTTCCCAGAATTTTCACCAGAGCGGCATCGATGCATCCACCATCTGCTGGTAGAGAACATACTGAAGTGTGTCCCAAGCTACATCAGCTATTATAATTCATAAGAAGCCTCTGGAATTTTTTTTCTCTTTCTCCATCTCTGCTAGTAGGGGAACACAACCTACTTGTCTGCTGTTGAGCCAATGCTGGTAACCTAGCAGCCCCTGGGTCTTGGCAAGGTGTGACCAGAAGTAGAATGCCAGGCCTTTCTTACAAGGCAATGGAGCGTAAAGTGACTTACCCAAGGTCTCTTGGTCACCAGGTTGCTGCTCTAATCACTAGGCTATTCCTCCTCTATGTAACCTGCCTCTAATTCTTGTCACCATCCACAACAAAAAAATTCATTCATTCATGCTCTTGGGGGTAAAATATGCCCCTAAGGCAGAGGGCCTACCCAGTGGCAATACCTGTGTGCAGTTCTGGAGACCACACCTTCAAAGGATATAAAAAGGTTGGAATTGATGCAGAGGGTGGCTACAAAAATGGTTTGTGGTCTTCATTATAAAGCAAATGAGGACAGACTTAAGGATCTTAACATGTATATTTTAAAGGAAAGGTGGGATAGATGAGATATGATAAAGATGTTCAAATATCTCCATGGCATAAATGCACTGGAGGAGAGCCTCTTTCGAATGAAAGCAAGCTCTGCTACAAGGGGACATAGGATGAGAGTAAAAGGGGAAAGACTCAGGAGTAATATGCGGAAATATTTCTTTATGGAAAAAGTGGTAGATACGAGAAATAGCCTCCCAGTAGAGGTGGTAGAGATGAGGACAGTATCTGAATTCGGAAAAGCATGGGACAAACACAGAGGATCTCTAAGGGAAAAGAGGGGGCTATTGTAGTAGTAGATAGGCTACGTGGTATTTTTATGCTGTTATGTTTCTATAAGCATACACGGACTCGTTTCAATAACCACCTTGAAGCTGCAATCACTTTGCGCATTCCAAGCTCTACAACTGCAACACAAGTGCAATATATACATATTGAATATGGTCTTAATTCATATCAACTTTTTGTGCAAGAGATCTAGTTCCCCTCATTCTGCCCTTAAGACTCTCTTCAAACAGACATTATGTGTACATCAGAGAATAGTCATTGCCACTGGTATACTCATCTTTATGACCTTGAGCAAGATTCCACGGGCAAATCTTGCACTTCTAAATGGGTAAGATTCTCCCTTTGGTGCTCGGCTGAGAACAAAGATCCCTCTCAAGTGTCATACCTTTGATTTCTCACCCTATCAGAGCCCACCTCGGTGCCATCTTGGACCTTCACAATCCAGTGGATCGACCCTTCTACCCCCATGATCCTTTTAACTTAACTCCCTACATCGCTCATTTCAGCAATTCAGACCACAGAACTTTAAGACAAAGACCAATTCTTCAAGGTGCATCTCAAGGGACCCAGGATATCAATGCTTGACCCAATACAAGCATTGTGGAACCTGTGTCTTTTGGAGAAACTGCTAGGTACATATGACCTAGATTGGCCACTGCTGGAAACAGGATACTGGGCTTGATGGACCTTGGTCTGACCCAGTATGGCATATCTTATGTAAGTGCCTGAAATTGCTTGTTTTGTTGTTGGCCTTCCTCTTCAGCAATTCTCACCATCTTGTTTTTTCTCTGGTTTACATGCCATTTTTCTCCTACTTTAAATCCTTCATGGATTTATCTGTGACAATATACAGGCTTTATAATTCAGATCATTAAGGAGATCCCACCTTTCATCTCGACAAAGCCATACACTCCAGGAGGCCCTGCCATTGTCCGGCCTCTGGCCTTCACCTTAGGGAAACACCCTTATTTAGTTGTTGGAATTTATTAACTGTCTTTATACAGAGACTGAATCAGAGCAGTGTACGACAAGCTGCTAACTGGCTTTAGAAATGTATACCTTTCTGCCTACAAGCAGGTAGAAGCAGGATGGACTTCAATACACAAAGCCAATCAAAATTGAGATAGTATGTAACCTTATTGCAAGTCTAACTGTAAAAGAGACCTTGCCTTTCATGTCACAGAAACCAAGCTGCCTAGTAACGCCCCCATTTGTCAGCTCCCTACCACTTACATACAATAACCATGTATTCATGTTCCACTTTAAAGCAAACAGACTATCCTGGTGACCACGCAGGACTATCACACAGAGAGCGGATCTTCATTACAGTCCCATGTTGGTGTTTTATTAATATGTGTAAAGCATGAAGACAGCATCGATAGCTGAAAAGTGGGACTCTAGGAACAGATCTAAGATAAGACCAGAGACCAATAACTAGGTACCAAGTGAACTAATTCAGAGAAGAACCTAATTAGCATGCCTAATTATATAGTAACATAGTAAATGACGGCAGATTAAGACCAGCATGGTCCATCTAGGCCAGTGGTTCTCAACCTTTTTTGTACCGTGACCCCTTGTACCATTGGTCAACTTGTGATGAACCCCAATGATAAAATCTAATGCGTCCCTCTTCCTTTACCGTTAACGCATTGTCGCTGTAATCATTTGTTGAATTATTATTATAGGCCTTTGCAATATGTTTTTATTTATACAATTTACTTATTTAAACCACAATAATTAATCCTAATAACAAGTAACAATATTTGATTTCAAAATTATTATGATTTTGTAGTCAAATCACTAATATGAAATAAAATTATTTTTTCTACCTTTGTTGTCTGACCAATTTATTCTTTGATCATGCTAGTCCCGATCTGAGGCTTCTGCTTTCCTGTGTTCTCTTAGCTCTCTTTCTGTGGTCTATGGTCCATCTGCCATTTCTTATATCTTCTTTCGTTTTCTTCACTTCTTTCCATCAGCCTATTTCCAGTCCCAGTAACCCTCCCCAGTATCAGCCCCTTCCCAGTCCTCACTCCCAGTACCTTCCAATGTCAACTTGCATTCCCATGACTGCCACTGGTGTCCATTCCCTTCCAGTCCCCCTCCTTCCCCACTGACCAGTTCCTTCTAGTACAAATACCATGGCAGCCCCTATCAGATCCACTCCCTTCCAGTTCCATTCTCCCATCCTCTCGTATCAGCCCATTTGTAGCGTTAGCCCCCCAGTTTTCTTCCAGGGCCAGCAGCTCTATCCTCCCCTCACCACAATCAGCTCACTTCCAGTGCTAGTCCCCCCTCAACCCCATTACCAGTGCTAGCCCCCCCTCAACCCCATTACCAGTGCTAGCCTCTCCTAATCAGCCCAATACCAGTCCTACCCCATCAGCTCATTACCAGTCCTAGCCTCCACTAATCAGCTCATTTCCAGTCATAGCCCCCCACGATCAGCTCATTTCAATGCTAGCCTCCCATCAGTCCATTACCAGTCCTACCACACCCCATCAGCCCATTACCAGTCCTAGCCTCCCCTAATCAGCGCATTTCCAGTGCTAGTCCCCCCTCAACCCCATTACCAGTGCTAGGCTCCCCTAATCAACCCATTACCAGTCTTACCCCCCCCCATCAGCCCATTACCAGTCCTAGCTTCCTCTAATCAGCCCATTTCTAGTCCTAACCTCACTGATCAGCTCATTTCCAATACTAGCCCCCCATCAGTCCATTACCAGTCCTACCCCCCTATCAGCCCAATACCAGTCCCAACCCCTCCCTTGATCAGTCCATTCCCAGTCCTAGCCTTCCCTAATCAACCCATTACCAGTCTTAGCCCCCCCCATCAGCACATTATAATCCTAACCCTCACTGTCTCTCCCCACTGTCCAGCATTTATCCCATCTGTCCAGTATGTCCCCCTGTCTCTCCCCTTTGTCCATGTCAGCACCCTTCCCTCCCTCCCTCCATCCATATCAGCCCCCCTCCCTCCCTGTCAGCCCCGTTGCAGGTTCCCTGCCCCCGCCTCCCCTCTCCCCATGTCTGCCTCCTTTTTCTGCAGCCGTGGCTCCCTGTCTCTTAGGGAACCGCGACTATGCCTGTAAAACCGTTGGAGCCTTTCCGTCTCTAAACGGGATCCCTGCAGCATTGTCCCGCCTCCAAAGGAAGTGGTAAACAACTTCCTTTGGAGGCGGGACAATGCTTCACGGAGCCCATCGAGAGACAGGAAGGCTCCGCAATGGTTTTACAGGCATAGCTGCGATTCCCTAAGAGGCAGGGAGCCGCGGCTGCATTAGAAGGGAGGCGGTGAGTTTGCCGCTGCCAAGAAGCGGACTCGGCAGTGGCAGCAACTTGTGCACTTTTTTTTTTTTTTTTTTTTTAAACTTGGCGGAGTGTGGCGAATCCTGCTAAATTCTGTGGCGGCTCCAGTGGGGGATCACAGGTTGAGAACCGCTGATCTAGGCTATCTAGTAAGGGCCCAGAGCTATATATGCCGCTCCAGGCAGGTTAACCCCCTCGATTGAGAAGTTATTTACATTTGTTTTGATTCCATCTCTTGATAAGTAGTGATCCTGTGTGTCTGTCTCTTGCCTTTTTGAATTCCGTCACCATTTTTGCTTCTACCACCTCCTTTGGGAGGGCATTCCAGGCATCCACCATCCTTTCTGTGAAGAAGTATTTCCTGATGTTGCTTTTAAGTTTACTTCCATGTCATGTCATGTCCTCTAGTTCTACAGCTTCCCAGTCTTTGAAAAAAATAGAATTGCCTTGATATTTTAATAAAAAGGACATTTTGTACTTGGCCCAGTATTAGTGCAAGGTGCACTTTCTTTCTCCAGGAGAGACATATACTGCATAAGATAAAGAAACTATAACTCTATTTTTTGTTTCTGTAAGGCTCCTGGGAAGGCAAGGGGAGGGAGAGGAGAGGCTTACCTGAGCTTGCCTTAGCCCTCACCCACACTCCCCGGGACCCCGTCCTAGTCCCCTACCATGCCACCGAGACCTTCGCAAGGAACCCTGCGGCCTCCTCTTCGCTCTCTGTCTTCGGTCCAGTGTTCTCCTTCCGGAAAAGTAAATTCTGCAACTGAAGAACCCGGGAGGGATCAGGGACTGGACTGGAGTTCCTTCAGGAACACTAATTAGCAGGTAAGGACTAATTACTTCTTCCTTATCGTCTCTCCAGTGTAGTCCCTCTCTTCTGGGATGTAACAGAGCAGTTCAAGCCTGGAAGGGGTTTGCCATCCCGGACCGAAGCACTGCGTCCCCAAAACTGGCATCCGCTGTCCTCTGGACATCCAGCCTGTAGTGTTTGGCAAAGGTATGCAGCGATGACCAAGTAACCGCTCTGCAAATGTCCAGCGGCAGAACCAAGCTATGCTCCACCCAGGAAGTCGCCTGGGCCCGAGTTGAATGTGCGCAAAGACACCCAGGGACCTGCTTCCCCTTCAGGATATAAGCGGATGCAATAGCCTCCCTGATCCACCTAGAGATAGAAGCCTTGGCTGCCGCCTCTCCCTTGTGCGGCCCTCCAAACTGAACGAATAACCGTTCGGACTTTTGAAAGGACACCGTATGGGACAGATAACGCTTCAGCACTCTGTGCACGTCCAGGAGGCGAAGCTTCTCATCATCCCCCTTTCGAGCTTCCCCCCCGAGAAGGATGGGAGAGATACAACCTGGTTCACATGAAAGGGAGAAATTACCTTAGGCAAGGAGGAGGGAACTGTTCGCAAGACCACCTTGTCCTTGTAGAATGAAAGGAAGGGAGGCCGAGAAGACAGCGCTTGAAGTTCGGAGACACATCTAGCCGAGCAAATAGCTACCAGAAATACTGTTTTTAGGGTCAAATTCTTCAGGGAGGATTTCCCCCCTGGCTCGAAAGGTTCCCCGGTTAAGGCATTCAACACCAGGTTGAGGTCCCATGGGGGAATTACAGACCTCTGCTGGGGCCGCAATCACCTAACCGCTCGTAGGAACCTGCCAACGTCCGCGTGCTCCCCTAACGGCTTTCCACAGGCTTTACCCCTATAACACGAAATGGCCACTAATTGGACCAGGCAAGGAGCTAGGCGCTAGGCCTCTCTCGAATCCTGTTTGTAAAAACTCCAGGACGTCCGGGACAGAGGCCAAAAGGGGCTTCTTCCGATGCTCTACACACCATGCTTCAAATATACGCCAAACCCTCACATAGGAAAGGCAGGTTGAGCGTTTTCGCACGCTCAACAATGTTGAAATTACCGATCCTGAATAACCCTGCTTCCGGAACCGCGCCCTTTCAATAGCCAGGCCGTAAGCGAGAATTGATCCACGTGAGGCATCCGTACTAGCCCCTGCAGCAATAGGTCCTTTCTGCAGGGGAGCCGCCATGGCCGATCGGCCGTTAGCCTCACCAGATCTGCATACTTGGATGTCGAAGCCAGTCTGGAGCTATGAGAATTACCAACCCTTGGTGGGCTTCCACACACTGAAGAACTCTCCCTATGAGCCCAGGGAGGGAAAACATACAGGAGACCCTCTGAAGGCCACATCTGGACCAGAGCGTCCAAACCCTCGGACATCCTTTCCTTCCTGCAACTGAAAAACCGATTTGCCTTGGCCAATGCCCATTGTGCCATGAGGTCCATGATCGGAGTCCCCCAACGGGCTACCACCTGGTCGAATACCTCCTGAACCAGTTTCCACTCTCTGCGGTCTATCTTGCATCTGCTGTGACATTGTCTATTCTGGCCATGTACTGCGCCGAAAGAGCTGTTAAATGAGCTTCTGCCCACTGCAATAGGCTGCCCGCTTCCTCCTCCAAGGAAGGATTGCTTGTTCCTCCCTGGCGATTGATGTAGGCCACTGCGGTAACATTGTCGGAGAGGATGCGGACTGCTCTTTGTTGAACTAAGGGCTCGATACTCTGAGAGCTAAGGCAACCCTGGGCAAACTGGCCCTCGCAATGAGCTCCCCAGCCGGCTAGACTGGCATCCGTCATCAGCTGCACCCACAGGGGAGGTTTGAGGGGCATTCCACATTCCAGGTTCTTCGGGCACCTCCACCACCGAAGAGCCTTCCTGGTCAGTAATGGACAGGGCAGCTGCATGGACAAAGGATGATGCTGATGGGACCAACGCCGTAACAAGACCCGTTGAAGCGGTCGCATATGAGCTCTGGCCCACGGCACTACTTCTATCGTTGCTGCCATGGTTCCCAGCACTTGAAGATAATGCCAGGCTGTAGGGTTCCGCCTAGCCAGGAACTGTGATACAAGGTTCCTCAGGTCCCTTAACCTCTGCTTCGGTAGAAACACCTTTCCTCTCCCGGTGTCGAACCTTGCTCTGAGGAACTCGATCTCCTGCGTGGGTGCTAATCTGCTCTTTGCCTGATTGATGACCCACCCCAACTCCTCCAAGAACGCTACCACTCTGGCTGTCGCCTCGCAACTCTCCGCCTCTGATTTCGCCCAGATCAGCCAGTCGTCCAGGTAGGGATGCACCAAAATTCCCTCCTTTCGAAGGGCTTTTAGCCACCACCATCATTACCTTGGTGAAAGTCCGGGGGGGGGGGGGGGGGCATTGCTAGGCCGAAGGGTAGGGCCTGGAACTGAAAATGTCTGCTTGGGACCGCGAATCTCAGGTATTGCTGATGAGACCTTCAGACTGGAATATGTAAATACGCTTCCGTCAGATCTAAGGATGTCAGGAACTCCCCCCCCGTCTTACAGCCACAATCACTGACTTGAGGGTTTCCATTCGGAAGTGCGGGACTATGAGACAGCGATTGATTTGCTTTAGGTCTAGAATTGGACGAAAGGACCCTTCTTTCTTCGATACCACGAAATAAATTGAGTACCGACCTGAGCCGTGTTGATCTTCCGGAACGGGGACCACCGCCCCTAGTGCTGTAAGTCTTGAAAGAGTGTCTTCTATTGCTGCTTTCTTTGATGGCGGTCCGCAGGGAGACTGAACAAAAGCTGGATGTACCTGCTCTGCAAATTTGAGAGCGTAGCCCTCTCGGATCACTTCCAAGACCCATTGATCGGATGTGACCCGGGTCCAGGCGGAAAGAAACTGCCTTAACCGACCCCCCACTGGCAGGCATCCCTCCCGAACCCCCGTTGTCTCATTGCGGCTTTCTAGGACCCGCGGAGAAGGAAGAAGACCCAAAGCCTCTCCCCACTCCGGAAAACCCCTTGAAGCTTTGACCCCTCGAGGGAAAACGGCCCCTAAGAAAGGAGTTTGATCTGGCCAGACGGAATCTCTGGAAATCCCTTGGCTGGCTCCGTGCGGGAGCCTACGAGCGTCCTTGCTTTGGCCTGTTTTCCGGAAGCCTGCCTCCCTTAGACTCGCCTAGGTCTTTTACCAACTTATCCAAGTCTTCTCCAAATAGCAACTTCCCCTTAAATGGGAGTCGACTCAGGCGCGCCTTTGAAGAGGCATCAGCCGCCCAATTGCGTAACCACAAATATCGCCGAGCTGCAACCACCGAGGCCATATTCTTTGCTAGACTCCTAATGAGGTCGTACAGGCTATCTGCCAGGTAAGCAGCTCCGGACTCCATCCTAGCCGTGACTACCTGCGTACTACCTGACAGACCATCCGCTAGCTGAAGTTGTTGGGACCACCTCAGGCAGGCTCATGCCACCCAAGCCCCTGACACCGAAGCCTGTAAGGCGAGAGCACTAACATCAAAGGCTTGCTTCAGCAACGTATCCAATTTTATATCCTGTGTATCCTTCAGAGCCGCACCGCCCTCGACCGGGATAGTCGTCTTCTTTGTGACTGCCGAAACCGCCGCATCCACCCTGGGCGACTTCATCAGTTCTTTGTCTGGCTCTGGTAAAGGGTACATACGAGCCATAGATCATACTCCCCTTAGGCTGGACTCTGGTTGGTTCCATTCCTCCTAGATCATCTGCCGCACTACCCTGTGACTGGAAACACCTTCTGGGACTTCCTAATGGCTTGGATCAACGGATCCTCTAAGACCTCCTCATCTGATGGCATGTCAAGAGGCCATATTGAGCACTTTCAGCGACTTAGCAATCAATGCTGGGAGCTCCTCTCAGTGAAAAACTCGTACAATGCGGGCCTGTTCCTCCTCTGGGATCTCTCCCTCTTCGAGTTTGTCTTCCTCTTCACCTACTTCCTTGTCCGAGACCTCCTCTTCGGGAGAGTCAGGTATAGGAGACAAAAGGTGCTCCTCGCTCACCAGCCTAGCGCGCTTAGGAAGGACCCCTGTGTCCTCGCCCTCACCGGCCTGGTAACCACATTTTCCTTTGAAGCCCCTGACCCTCCTGCGGGCTCATACAATAGGCCTTGTGCAGCAGGAGGACAAATTCAGGAGAGAAGCGTTCCCAGGCCCCCTCCTCCCCCCCCCCCTGGAGGTGGAGGGAAGAGCCAGAGAAGCTCCGGGCAAATCCAAGGTTGAAGGTGGAGGAGAGGAGAGATCCCCTCCCCCTTCCAGAGGGTCTCCCGACCCCTGGGAAGCTTGTGACATGGTCAAATGGATTTCTTGTTCTACGGAAGCAGCCTCTGCAGCACAACCCCTGCAGACCCCTGCTTCCGAGGCTGTGCCCCAATGCGTGCCACAGGACGGACACCGTGACTTGCCGAGCATGCTTTCCTCTAAGCACAGGAAAATACTTACGCAGAAATAAATGCAGTAGAGACAACTATGTTCCCAATGACATCTCCTCCCAATCAGCTCTAAAAACGAAAATTTAAATTTAAATTAAATTAAAATTAAAGTTAATAGTCTCAAAAACCCAGCAAGTTTAAATGTCTCCCCAAATACTTGCTGTCTTGCCGCTCCTCTCCTCTACGTGTTGGCCAGTATGAGGAAACCAGCCGTCCTCCGCTGGTCTCCACGTGTGTAGGCCGCGACCATGTGGTGTTGAGGGCTGCGGTCATGAGGCCCTAATCATGCTGCCAGTCGCAGTGCCCTCCGTTGAGTCCGGCAATTCTGCTCTCGCTCCTGATCTCTGGAGCTGCCTCAAGCGCCCAGCTGTTCCAAGGGCTTTGGCGTGAGGCCGGGCAGGCCGCAGGGAAGGCCCCGGCGCCGCCTCAAGTGCTCAGCCACCCGAAGGGCTTCGGCGCAAGGCGGGGCAGGCCACAGGAAGGACCTCGGAGTGCCGGCCGGCTGTGCTCTCGAGGGAGATTCCTTCAGCCCCCCTCGCTGCTGCAGGTAATCTTCCCCCCTCTGGAGCTGGGAGATCGGGCCTGCGAGGGAGAGAGCGGAGGGGAGAGGGGAGAGGGAAAGGGACGGGGGAAGAAGAGGGAATTTAAAGGCACAGAGCCAAAATAAACCAAGAAATAAAAGTTAAATTTGAAGTAAATTAAAGTAAATGAAGAGGCTAATTTTAAAAGGGAAATAACTAGTACAACTCTCCAGTAAGCTCTCTGGCTTACTGGAACCCTCCAGCTGCTTGGAGGCTGAGAATACTGGTGCCTGTGGGTCATGCCAGTGGTACTTATACCGCAGCAGCATCAAAACAATGATGGGCTCAGCCTTCAAGCTGCTGGAAGGGTTGCACAAGCCAGAAGAGAGGGCCGGGACTGGAGAGACGATAAGGAACACCATTAATCAATCACATTCAAGCTAACCACATTGATATTCTATGCATCACTGAATCATGGCTAAAGAGTGCTGACCAAGTCATCCTAAACCAAGTAACACCCTCCACATACTCAGCATTCAACTGCCCCTGTACCCACAAGCGAGGTGGGGGGTTCTAATCGTAGCTCGTTCAAATCTTAAGCTTAAAAGGTTAAATTAGACTTACCTGCTAATTGTTGTTCCTTGCGGAACTCTAGTCCAGTCCCGGAACCATAGAGTTGTCAACCTCCTCCAGCAGCCTTGGAGACTGAAATACATCAGTGCTTTGCTGGCACCAGTATAAGTAGGCAAGGACCGCCCCCTCTCACCAGTACCTATTGACAAAGCACACTGAGCAGAACAACAAATAAGTAGATTTAACCAGAATACATTCAACAAGAATGGGAAATAATCAGTAACAGATATACATATCTACAAATATATATATATATGGATTAGGGGTTTTTTTTGGTTTTTTTTTATTATCGACTGTGTCCGAATATGAATATCGTCTTACTACACAGAAACGCCCCACACTACCACCTCCGGAGAGGATGGGCAGCCAAGAGCGCTACGCAAGAGGGTCCTCCAATGGCTTCATCCCGCGCCTCCCGGAAGTTAGGAAACGCCGAGTACCCGCAGGAGTGGAAACAGTCAGGCTGGCGACCCTTCAAAAACAGAGGGAGGGATCCGGGACTGGGACTAGAGTTCCGCAAGGAACAACAATTAGCAGGTAAGTCTAATTTAACCTTCCTTAGCGTCCCTCTAGTCCAGTCCCGGAACCATAGAGGATGTAACAGAGCAGTGAACATCAACGGGAGGGACAAGCAAGCCCAGCCTGAAGCACTGCTGACCCAAAACGCCCATCCTCTGCCGATAAAACATCTAAGCGGTAATGCTTAGCAAAGGAATGTAAAGACGACCAAGTCGCCGCCCTACAAATGTCGCCTACCGGAACCAAACTGAACTCTGCCCAAGACGCCGCCTGCGCCCGAGTGGAATGAGCCCGAAGACCCCGCGGAACCAACTTGCCCTTCAAGATGTAGGCCGACGCAATCGCCTCCTTCAACCAGCGCGAAATAGATGACTTCGCCGCCGCTTCTCCTTTACGCGGTCCCCCGAACGCCACAAAAAGCCGATCCGACCGCCGAAAGGACGCCGTCCGAGAGAGATACCTCTTCAGAACCCTGCGAGCGTCCAACAGACGCAACTTTCCCCCAGATCCGGCCCCGTGCCAATCCGAGAACACCGGAAGAGAGACCACTTGGTTAACATGAAAGGCGGACACCACCTTGGGTAAGAACGCCGGAACGGTACGGAGAACCACCTTGTGGTCGTAAAATGATAGGGCTCTCTACAAGACAAGGCCTGCAGCTCAGAGATCCTCCTAGCCAAACAAATGGCTACCAAGAAAACAATCTTCAATGTGAGATCCTTTAGTGAAGCAGTGGACAACGGTTCAAACGGAGGAGCAAGCAATGCTTCTAACACCAAATTTAAATCCCACGGTGGAACAGCACAGCGCCGCAGCGGTCACATGAGCAACACCGCCCTCAAAAACTGCCTGACATCCGCATGAGCCCCGAGAGACTGCCCCTGCACCTTTCCACAGTAACAGGAAATGGCAGCCAACTGCACACGCAATGAACTAGCCGCCAAACCCTTGTCTACGCCATCCTGCAAGAACGAGAGGATCTGCGACACCGAAGCCCCTAACGGACGCACGGTACGCTCCGTAAACCAAGCCTCAAGGATGCGCCAGACTCGAATGTACGCAAGAGACGTGGAACGTCTACGCGCCTTCAGTAAGGTCGAAACGACCGCCGCCGAATTTCCCTTTAGCGGTCATCCGAGCCCTCTCAAGAGCCTTGCCATAACGAGAACAGAGCCACCTGAGGCATGCGCAATGGACCCTGACACAAGAGATCGCTCCTCTGAGGAAGTCTCCACGGGTGATCCGCTAACAGCCACACCAAATCCGCGTACCACGGCCGTCTGGGCCAATCGGGCGCCACCAGCACCACGAGGCCCCGATGACGCTCTATGCGTTGCACCACCCGGCCTATCAGAGCCCAAGGTGGGAAGACATAGAGAAGCTCCCCTTGCGGCCAGGCCTGCGCCAGCGCGTCGAGCCCCTCCGACATCCGTTCTCGCCGCCTGCTGAAAAAGCGCTCCACCTGAGCCGACTCGAAGGTCACCATGAGATCCATTAGGGGAACACCCCAGCACCGCACAAGAAGCGCAAAGACTTCGGGGTGCAGGACCCACTCCCCCGGGTCCACCCATCGGCGACTCAGAAAATCTGCCGCTACATTCTCTACGCCTGCCACATGCTGTGCCGATAGACACTCCAGATTCGATTCGGCCCAAGCGAGCAACTGAGCGGCCTCCCGCTCAAGCCCCATGCTGCCGGTGCCGCCCTGCCGATTTATGTAAGTGACTGTGGCCGCATTGTCCGAGAGAACCCGAACCGCCTGCCGCGCAAGAGTCCCCCGAAACGTTTGTAGAGCCAGAAACACTGCTCGCATCTCCAACCGATTGATGGACCATTCCCTTTCCTCCAACGACCACTGGCCCTGGGCAAACGCGCCCCTGCAACACGCCCCCCACCCCAGAAGACTGGCATCCGTGGTCAACAGCTTCCAGGACGGAGGTTCCAAGGGCATATCCGCGGCTAGATTCGCCGGCCGTAACCACCAGTGAAGATCCAGGTGTACCTCCGGGGGACAGATCAGCCGTCGAGACAACGCATCGCGCTGATGAGACCAACGACGGAGAAGCGCGCTCTGTAGCTTTCGCATATGCGCTCTGGCCCAGGGCACCACCTCGATCGTTGCCGCCATCGTGCCGAGCAACTGGAGATACTGCCACACCGTGGGTGCCGCCTGCAAGAGAAAACGCCGCACCAGCCTCCGCAACGCCTGCGCACGCTGATCCGGCAAGAACACTGCCGCTTGTCGTGTCTCGAATCGCGCCCCCAAGTATTCCAATGACTGCGAGGGAGTCAACCTGCTCTTCGCAAAGTTGACCACCCAGCCTAGACTCTGTAGCAACTGCACCACCCGGGTGGTGGCCTCCGCACTTTCCGCCTGAGACTTCGCCTGAAATCAACCAATCGTCTAAATAAGGATGCACGAGCACCCCCTCCTTGCGAAGAGCCACCGCCACGACTACCATGATCTTGGTGAAAGTGCGGGGCGCCGTCGCCAGGCCGAAGGGCAACGCCTGAAACTGAAAATGCCCCATGGGAACCACAAACCGCAGATAGCGCTGGTGCTCTCGCCGAACCGGGATATGCAGGTAAGCCTCCGTGAGGTTGAGCGAAGTCAGAAACTCCTCCTGTCTGACAGCCGCGATGACGGATCGAAGTGTCTCCATGCGAAAGTGAGTTACCCGGAGACACCGACTGAGCTTCTTTAAATCAAGGATAGGACGAAAGGATCCCTCCTTCTTCGGTACCACGAAATAGATGGAGTACTGACCGGAACCGCACTGGTCCCCTGGCACGGGAATTATGGCCCTGAGCTGCAACAATCTCTGCAACGTGTCGACGATGGCTCGCCGCTTGAGCGGAGCTCTGCAAGGCGACAGAACAAAGGAATCTAACACGGAACAATGGAGTTCTAGAGCATAACCCTCTCAAATTACCTCCAGAACCCACTGATCTGACGTAAGTTGGACCCAGGCAGGGTAAAATTCCCGCAACCGCCCCCCCACGGGAACTACATCCATCTGAGCCCGCCTCATCTCATTGGGGCTTCTTAACGGAGGAGGAGGGGAAGGCGGAGAAACCTCTGCCGGCCCCTCTGAAGCCACAAAACCCCTGGCTTCTAGCCGGAAACCTTCCGCGCTGAGGCTGCCCAAAACAAGACGCCCTAAAACGGCGAAACTCCCGAGGAGCTCCTCGAGACCCCGCGGCAGCCCAGACCCGCTTCGGTTTATCCTCCGGAAGACGTCCCCCTTTAGATTCACCGAGATCCTTGACCAACTTTTCCAAATCCTCCCCAAACAACAACTTCCCTCGAAAGGGAAGCTTACTGAGACGAGCCTTGGAGGAACTGTCGGCCGCCCAATTGCGCAACCACAAATACCGCCTCGCCGCTACCACCGAGGCCATAGACTTAGCTCCACTACGGATGAGATCATAATGAATATCCGACAAATAGGCGGCCCCAGACTCCAAACGCGCCGCATCCTCCACCTGCGCTGTCCCTACATCCCCCTGCAATCGTTGGGACCAGCGCAAGCAACCTCTCGCGACCCAAGCTCCAGCCACGGCGGCTTGCATCGAGAGGGCACACACATCAAAAACCTGCTACAAGAGCGTATCCAATTTCCTATCCTGCACATCCTTCAACGCTGCAGCGCCCTCAACCGGGATCGTAGTCTTCTTAGTTACTGCCGACACCGCCGCATCAACTTTGGGAGACCGAAAGAGCTCCCTATTCTGATCGGACAATGGATAAAGGCGCGACAAGGCACGGGAGCCCCTCAGCGCCGATTCAGGCGAGTCCCACTCCTCCTGAATCATCCTTCTAAAGACCCTATGCAGAGGAAAGACCCGCTGGGACGTACGCACCGCCTGGAGCAGTGGATCCTCCAGAGCATCATCCGGCGCCGTCGCCTCCGCAGGCATATTCAATGTTTTGAGAGTCTCGGCAATCAAGGCCGGAAGGCTCTTCCCTATGAAACACCCTGACGAGCCGACTGTGCTGCTCCGGGTCAGGTAACTCTCCCTCCTCTAACTCCTCACCCAAGTTGTTATCCAGGTCCACGTCCTCCGCCCCTAGGTCCTCCCCCAGACGAGACGCTGGACCCCCATCTGCTGTCCCCTTGGCCACCTTCGCAGGAGGAGCACCGTCTTCAGGCTGAATCAGGGACCCCGGACGCTTCTGCCCCTCCGAAACACGAGCCGGAGAGACCAACCCGGGTTGCAGGAGCGCAAAAGCCTGCTGCATGAGAGAGAAGAAATCTGGCGGAATCCCCGGAGCTAAGGCCACCGAATTCTGACCCTGCGAACCCGAGGACCCCTCCCCAGGGGAAGACTCCGGCCCCTGAAAATCGAGAGATGGAGGTAATACCGCCACCGCCCCTAGTGGAAGTACCTCACCGGCAACAGCGCTGTACCCTCCATAACGCTGGACTCCAGAGTACAGGCCCCACACACACTGGACCCTACCAATAAACCCCGCTTAGCTCCACAAACCACACAACGTGGCTTTGCAGGCATACTCGGAGAAAAAGCTTTACTGCCACCCTCGTTCCCGCGGAGCAGCAGCACAGCATAGAAAAAAGAGCCTTTCAGGCAGGCTCTACAAACCCCCGTTTTTATTATTAAGGTTTTTTTTTTTTTTTTTTTTAATTTTCCACACACTAGAATCACAGACCTCCCCCAAGTCGAATCCAGATGGTCTGCAGCCAAAACGAGGGTTAGAAAGCTTAAAAGAAGCAAAATTAAATCAAAAAATCAAAACAGGATTTTTTCAAAATGGCCGCTGCTGCCGATTCCCGCCAAACACACCACGCGGCAGACCACCCCGATATGGACACAAACCTAAACCTAGCCCCCCACCTGCTAAATCTCAAAGGGCCCCAAAAAAATCAGAGAAAGGAATACCTCTCACTCACCACTGTGAAGATCGGGTGAAGAACAGAGGGAGAGATGCAGCAGCCTCGCTGGAGCTCAGCCTGACTGTGGCTTCAGCTCCAACACCGGCAACACTTTCCACAGCTGCCCTGCAAACTCTGGGCCACTGCTGCCAGCCTGCAACCTGCTCCTCACCCTTTAACGCGGGTTCGGGAGCAGGGAGGCACAGAAACTCCTTTGTGCTGTCTTAACCCCACTGTGCTCGTCTAAGCAATGGGGCTGTGAAAGGAAAAGAAGGGAGAGTGATAGAGAGAGAAGAAGGAAGGGGAGGGAGGGGGGGCAGATGGAGCCAGAGGAAGAAATCTCCTGCAACAGCACAGCTCCTGTAATCAAAACACAGAAGGGCAAAGTAGTTAAAGTAAATCTAAATTTAAAGGTAAATGTATTCTATTTAGCTCTGCCTATTTCTCTAACTGAGCTCAGAACCAGGCTCAGGATCTCCTTCAGCTGCTTGGAGACTGAAAGTACTGGTGAGAGGGGGCGGTCATTGCCTACTTATACTGGTGCCAGCAAAGCGCTGATGTATTTCAGTCTCCAAGGCTGCTGGAGGAGGTTGACAACTCTATGGTTCCGGGACTGGACTAGAGGGACGCTAAGGAACTTCCAGTTCCATAAGCTCTGAATGATGTGACATAATTAGCATAGAAAACAAATAGCCTTCTGTCTAATCTACAAAGCCCCAAGCGCAACCTCAGAGGACATGTCCAATATTCTGGAACAAATATGCTCTGCTAACTCCCATCACAAACCTCTCATAGTGCTAGGTGACCTGAATTTCACCTCAGCATCCAGCAAAGAGGAAACAGCTTTCCACAATACAATGGAGTCCCTTCTATTTAATCAAACACTCCCAGAACCAACTCACCACTTGGGCTCTAGCCCGGACCTAATATTCGCTCCGACAAGCATAATAGATCAGGACATCATAACATCTCCCACAATCTCACCCATACCATACTCTTCAAAATCCTCCTCCCGCCCCCAAAAAAACTCCAGAAACCACCTAACCCTGGACGGCGCTTCAAGGCATTTGACAAGGACCAATTCCTTACTGACACCATGCAACACCTGCCCCAAGACTTTACGGATCTAGATGTAGCAGTCACCACTTGGAACACCACTATCAGCGCTGCAGCTAAACCACCAGAACAAACAAATGTAGGTCACAAAGATACTAGACCAAAATCAGCCCCATGGTGTACCCCATAACAATAAGAAAGACCAAGAGAGAACTATGTCAGCATGAATGTCGATGGCGAAATGACAAGTCTGATGCTACATTAAAGCAATACCAAAAAACACAAAAGGAATACAACAAATCAATCAACAATCACAAGCAACAATACCATACAAATCTAATTTTAAAAGCCTGCAGTAAGCCCAGAGAGCTCTTTGACATTGTCTGCACACTCACAAGACCCAACTCAGAAAGAAGAAGTCACATTAGACCCTCAAATGTTTGCTGACTACCTCATAACCAAGAATAAACCCTTGCTGAAGCCTCCACTCACAGATACATCCACCACTGACACATTAACCTTACATGAAGAAACTATCAGCAATTCCGGATGGTCAGACTTCTACATCCCTACGGCCAAACAAGTAGCCCTCACGATAACCACATAAACTCAAGCACATCTCCCTCAGACCCTTGTCCAGTGACATGGATCAGGTCTGCAAAGGAGGCCCTGACCACCTGCATCCAAAGGATTATAAGCTCTTCACTGACTCAGGAATATATGCCCCCTGCACTCAAGCAAGCTACAATCCGCCCAATTCCGAAGAATACAACATCCCACAGCCTGGACCCATCAGCTTACAGACCAATTTCCAGCCTCCCATTCCTTTCCAAAATCATTGAGAAAGTCGTTCAAATTCAACTCCAAGACCACATTGATACACACGCCCCTCTGGATCCCCATCAGCATGGCTTCCGCCCTAATCATAGTGTTGAATCTCTTCTCAATCGCCTATTTGACAACCTGCTCAGAGGAATAGATGACATAAGGAAAGGATTTCTGCTTGTCTTTATAGACATCTCCTCTGCCTTTGACACAGTATCGCACAACACCCTTCTAATACGACTAACGAAGATTGGTCTTCAAAGCACCACACTAAAATGATTCCAATCCTATCTCAGCGACAGAAAACAGAGTCAAAGTTGGTCCCCTCACCTCAAACTTTCCACTTAGCACAAGAAGTTCCTCAAGGATCATTGCTGTCCGCCCTTCAACATATATATACAACCTATATGCAACATATTCAAAAAGTTCAAGATACAATATGCCATATATGCAGACGATATTATGGCATACACTCCAATCCAGTTGGATTACCCAGACTTCACAACAATGTCAGAATGTCTTCAAGAAATGATAAACTGGTTGACAAACAACAACCTCAACATAAACGTCAAAATATTTGAAGCAATTATCATCACACGAGAGACTTCATTCACCCCACCGAGCTCAATCAACATTGCTGACAACCCAATACTGATAAAAAATGAAGTACGGTACCTTGAGATCATCCTTGACAACCACCTTAACCTCCAAGCCCATATCAATAAGACAGCTAAGTCAGCCTTCCAAAAGCTCGCTACTATTAGGAGACTCAAACCCCTCCTCAACCAAGATCACTTCCGGACAGTATGGCCATCATAACACCCACTCTGGACTACTGTAATGTTCTTTTCCAAGGTCTCCCCAAGCAAACCATCCGTCCTCTGCAACTAGTTCAAAATACGGCTGCCCGAATCATCACTGGATCATCCCAACATGACCACATAACCCCCCCCTCTTGAATCAGCTCCACTGGCTTCCAATTACTTCCCGTGCCAAATATAAATTCGCTCTCACCATCTTTAAAATTAAAAACAGCTTATCAGCTGATATTTTACAAGGCCTGATATGTACCAAGCGCATTAAGAGACCAACAAGACATAGCACCATAAATACCATACCTACACCCAGCTTATTCACCAAGGTCAACAATTCCACTTCAAAAAGGGCTCCTTCCCAGCTATCTGGAACTCCCTTCCAGCAGACATTAAAGACTTCAGGAAGCAGCTCAAGACATTCCTCTTCATTGAATACTTTGGTGGAGACACCAAATTTCTCTAGTAACCTCCGGACTCATGTATTCACTTCACAAGCAAATTCAAACATCTGTTCCACTGTATATATATTGTGCTATTCTGCACCTCCTGCTTGTTCCCCCTCCCCTTGTTCTCCTTGAGTTCCTTGTAATAGTTTGAATCATGTTCTTTCATATGCAAGTTCTATGTAACAGTTTGAGTTTCAATGTAAACCGCCTTGATTAAACGAGAAGGCAGTATAGAAAAATTGTTAAATAAATTAATTCTCCTGCTGTTTGACCATACTGCTACCAGGAGACTGTCTACAGCAGGGGTACTCAAATCCAGTCCTGGAGGGCCACAAACCAGTCAGGTACGGGATATCCCTAATGAACATGTATGAGATATTTGCATGCACTGACTCCATTGTATTTGACTATCTCATGCATATTCATTAGGGATATCCCGAAAACCTGACTGGTTCGTGGCCCTCCAGGACTGGATTTGAGTACCCCTGGTCTAGAGCAAGGGTCTGAAACCTGAGCTCTTTGAAGGCCTCACTGCAGCTTTGTCATGGGGGTGTTTATATGCAATAGCATAAACAAAAAAAATACATTTGAAATGAAGGGGGAATGAGAAGAGTGCTGGGAAAGTGGGGGGGGAGGGGGGGGGGAAGGGACTGAGAAAAACAATGTGACTGCTAGACATAAGGGAGGATTTAGAGAGAGAGACTGCCAGGGATGTGGGGGCACAGAAAAAGAGTAGGCATCGGGATGGGGGATGCTGAAGGGGAGACGATTTAATGGCTGTCCCAACTTTCAGAGTTAGGGTTCTTTTTGGACAAAAAAATCCTCTGAAATACCTCCTCTATTTCAAAAGGCTTCAGACTCCTCCCCTGGTGCATAGTACTTGCACTTTCCAGTCCAATTAAGCTTAAAAACAATTGTGGAATGCACAGAAAACTGTCATTGCTTTTTCTCTTTCTCTTCCTTTACTTGCTGGTCCACTTTTGCATGCTTTGTGCTCTGACAGCTATATATGCCATCATGTCCAGGTGTACTGTGTTTTCCATAGCACCTTTTATTTATTTTTTTTATTTATTTTTTTTAACTATGTTGAGTTTATGCACAAAAGGATGTTCCTGTAATGTGCCAGGCTCAAGGACTACACTGATTCTCTCCATGGAAACAAAAAGAATTTAGAATAGTGGAGGTGATGAAGTACCTTCATTAGGTAAGGTCATTCAAGACACAGATCAAAAATAGTAATGCTTTAATTCAGTGTTTCTCAATCCGGTCCTGGTGTACCCCCTAGCCATTCTAGATTTTGTTTTTGTTGTTGTTAAGTGCCGTCGAATCGGCGTCGACTCATGACGACCCTCCTGATAGCTATCCTAAATTGTGTTCGGTCTTCAGTCAGGCAGCTCATCGTTGACAGACTGGTACCCGTAGCTGCTGTTATTGTATCGATCCATCCTCATTGCTGGCCTTCCTCTTTGCTGGCCTTCCTCTTTTGCGTTGACCTTCTATCTTGCCAAGCATGATGTCTTTCTCTAAATGATCTCTCTCTTCTCATGGACGTGTCCAAAGTATGAAAGTCAAAGTCTTTTCATCTGAGCTTCTAAAGAAAGCTTAGGTTTGATCTCCTCTAGTACCGACTGGTTTGTTCTTCGGGCAGTCCATGGTATACACGGTATTTGCCGCCAGCACCATAATTCAAAGGCATCAATTTTCTTCCTGTCTATCTTTTTCACTGTCCAGCTTTCACATCCATATGATGTTATTGAAAATACCATGGCTTGAACAAGTTGAATCTTTGTATGGAGAGAAATATCTCTGCTCTTGAGAATCTTATCTAGGTCTTTCATAGCCATTCTGCCAAGAGCAGTACATCGTCTGATTTCTTGACTGCTTGTTGCTTCTTTATTGCTAGTTGATCCAAGTAGGTTAAAGTTGTTCACGATTTTCATTTCTTCTCCTTCAACGATGAACCTGTTGATTATGCCAGTTGTCATGATCTTTGTCTTCTTTACATTAAGGTGCAGGCCCATTTTGAGACTATGTTCTTTGATTGTGAGAAGCCAATGTTTCAGATCATCTTCACTTTCAGCCAGTAATGTGGTATCATCAGCATAGCGAAGGTTGTTGATGAGTCTTCCACCAATCTTCACACCTCTGTTGTCTTCATACAATCCTGCTTCTCTGATGATTTGTTCTGCATATAAATTAAACAGGTAGGGGGAAAGTATGCAGCCTTGTCTTACACCTTTGCTTATTTTAAACCATTCTGTTTCTCCTTGTTCCGTTCAAACTGTTGCTTCTTGATCAATGTACAGATTGTGCAAGAGTACGATCAGGTGTTCTGGTATACCCATGCTTCTTAATGTGGCTCAGAGTTTCTCATGGTTTACACAGTCAAAAGCCTTGCTATAGTCGATAAAGCACAAATAGATATCCTTTTGGTATTCTTTAGTCTTTTCAACGATCCATCTCACATCCGCAATGATGTCTCTCGTTCCTCGCCCTTTCCTGAACCCTGCCTGCACTTCAGGTAGTTCTTGTTCCAGGTATGGTTGTAGTCTTTTTTGAATAATCTTCAGTAGAATCTTGCTGGCATGTGGGATCAGAGTGATTGTGCGATAATTTCCAGAGTCAGTGGATCACCTTTCTTTATTATTGGTATAAACACAGATCTTTTCCAGTCAGCTGGCCATGATGTTGTCTTCCATATTTCTTGGCAGAGCCTTGTAAGTACGGTAACAGCTACAACAGATTGCTGTAATACTTCTATGGGAATGCTATCAATGCCTGGTGCTTTGTTCTTTGATAAGGGTTTCAATGCTGCTTCAACTTCTTCTTTCATCACCAATGGTTCCCGATCATAAGGTACAGGTTGAAAAGGGCTGTTGGTCCACTTGAACTTTATCATATAAAAACTCTGTATATTCCTTCCACCTTTTTTTGATCTTCTCAGCATCATTCAACATACAAGATGCTCAAGGTTCTAACATTGCAATTCGAGGCTGGAACTTTTTCTTTAACTCTCGCAGCTTTAGAAAAGCTGATCTTGTTCTTCCTCTAATAGTTTCTGCTTCTATTTCCTTGCATGCATCGTTGTAGTACTTTTCCTTGTCCTGTCTTGCTGCACGTTGGAAATCTCTGTTGAGTTCTATGATTGTCTCTCTTTCTCCACTGGCTTTAGCTTCTCTACGTTTCTGGGTAATTTTCAGAGTTTCTTCCGTCATCCATTCTTTTTCACCTTTTGTAGAGACTGCTCCCTTTCTTCCAACACAACCTTCTTGATGTCATTCCATAACTCGTCTGGAGCTCTGTCATTTGTATCTAAAGCAGCAAATCGATTATGCAGGCAGTCTTTAAATTCCAGTGGTATATTCTCAAGGTCATATTTTGCTGCATTCATGAGTGGTTTGCTCTTTTTTAACTTTAGCTTCAGTTTGCATACTAGTAGTTGATGATCTGTACCAGTCAGCTACAGGTTTTGTCTTTGTTGATGTTATAGAGCTTTTCCATCATTGACTTCCAAAGATGTAGTCAATTTGATTTTTATACAATCCATTGGGTGAAGTCCATGTGTACAGTCGCCGCTTGTGTTGCTGGAAGAAGGTGTTTGAGATGAATAGATCGTTGGTCTTGCAGAATTCTATCAGTCTTTCTCCAGCTTCATTTTTGTTGCCAAGTCCATATTTTCCAACTACTTTGCCTTCTTCTTTGTTGCCAACTTTTGCATTCCATTCACCCATGACTATCAGGATATCCTGTTTGTATGTTCTGTCAATTTCAGCTTGTACTTGTTCATAGAACTCTTCAATTTCATTCTCTTCTGCAGCTGTTGTTGGGGCATATATTTGAATTATAGTTGTGATGACAGGCATTCCTCGTAGATGAATAGAGATTAAGCGTTCGCTGACTGCATTGTATTTCATTACAGTTCTTGCAAGTTTCTTCTTTATTATAAATGCAACACCATTTCTTCTTTGTCTTTCATTTCCAGCATAGTAGACCATGTGATCATCTGATGCAAAGTGCCCGATGCCAGTCCATTTCAGTTCGCAGACACCCAACAGATCAAGTTGTACACTTTGTCACACTGCCCCCCTAGTGGTGATGGCGTGGCACGACAGAAGGGCGTGGACGGGGAGGAGAAAAGTTTGTTTGTGGAGGAGGTTGGTTCTTTCGCAGGGCCCAGGCTTCTACAGGCCTGGTAGCCTTCTGTATAACTAACACTCCCAAGAATTTACAGTCCGAGTATAGGGAAATTGTAAGGCTTTTATTTCCCTCTTTGCAAACAGGTTCTTTAGCCCAGAATACAACAACACATGAAAAGAAATATCCTTGCTTCAGGTTAAAGGAAAACACGTACTGAAAACACTGTTAACTTCACAGCACAGGTAAATGAAATACAGCATCCACTTTTATCCCCAAACCACAGCCATGCCTCTGCTAGGGCTCAATCCTTTCTGCTAGGCAATAGTTAACGTCCATGGGAATGTCCAAGGGGTCCTCCTGGTATTCGACCTGCATGGGCTCACAGTCCAGAATGTTTGGAGGCTCTCCTTCAGGCTTTCTGCCTAGCGCTTGGATGATGCGCCAATAGTCAGCGTTACAAGGTAAGTCCTGGCTTTTTATATTTTTATACTGAGGACAGTCTCTCCTGCATACAGTTCCTTCTCTAGTAGGCTTCCTGTTAACTGCAGGTCTGTACTTTGTTTCATGAAGGCCTCCTGAAGGACAGCATGCTCTAGTGCCTGACTCCTTCTGGGTCACAGCATTCATAAAATCATCATTATAAAATTGACATTTACCTTTTCTTCTAAGGCGGTCTCCGGAAGGTGAAGGCTGAGGCTTGGGCCTGCTGGGTCTTGGATTCTCAGGTGCCCAGGTAGGCCTCTGGTTCCTAGTTCTGCCTTCTGCTGGAGTCAGGGCATACTGGTGCCATGGTTCCTTTCTCCCACGGCTTTGGAAGTGACCCTTCTCAATTCTTCTTTCACCCCTTTCACTGCCGTTCACTGTTGCTCCTTCCAACAGTTGCTGGCTCCTATTAAAGTTAGGCCTGGGACTCTCTGTTATAGTCCACCTTCTTTCAGGGTTAGCTTCTTTATAAAACCTGTCCCTCCTGGAAAGTATATCTTTTCCTCTTTTGCAATGTTTAAAGTAGGTTTCTGTACCTGGCTTGGCTGGGTCTGCTAGGCCGGATCCCTTGATCAGGACTCCTCTCCCTGGATCCTCCAGATATCTGTAAAAATCTGGAACTTCCTGCAAGACTCCTTGACAGGCTCCTTGCCCATCTGGAGCTGTCTGCCAATCTCCTTGTCTTTCTCTTTCTCTCCAACCGGAGTCTGAATCCGAGTCTTTTTGCCACTCTCCTTGCCTCTCTGACTTCCTCCAGTCATCTGAGCATTTAAGAGGAGTTCTTCCCTTTCTGCATTGGGTGTTGGCTGGAATTACATCATTGGCTCTAGGGCGTGGTTCTTCAGATCTCCAGAGGTCTCTCTGGCTCCCTCTATGTGGCTCCTCATGATGCTGCAGCTGGTCTTTACCTCTTTTTTCTGTGTTTAAAACCTTTCCTTCTGCCTGCAGCTGGTCTGCAGTGCCACAACGTTCCATTTCATTCTTGACCACCTCCAAACTTCCCTTGGTTCATGCTTCGTACGTTCCATGTTCCAATGTGTAAGACATCTTTACAGCTTCTGACTCTCATTTCATGCGCAGCTACATCAGCAGTCAGACGTCCCGACGGCTTTGATCCAACCACATCATAAATGCTGGCTTTACTCTGAAAAGTCTTCAGCTCTTCCCCAGTAGCTAGTTGAGTGCCTTCCGACCTGGGAGTCTCATCTTCCAGCACTATAGCACAATTTGTTTTGTTGTAACTATCCATTGGGTTTTCATGGCAAGATGCAGAAGTAGATTGCCAGGCCTTTCTTCCGCGCAGTTTAAGTTTGGTGTTGTTGCCGTTGTCACAGAAATGTGATCCTCTGCCGTCAACACTATCCCATTCTGCTGTTGCCTAGATGGGTGGTTTGTCTTGGTCTGGCACCTCAGCTGAGGCCTGTCCATCTGGGGAGACCCTGCCAGTAGTTAAACTACCGATAGTTTAGCTCTCAGCATCAATGATGCACACAAGCCCTCACAGCACGACAAGCTGTAAACCAAGATATCGGAAATGAATATGCATGAGATAGATTTGCATGCACTACCTCTATTGCATGTAAATTCATTGTGGATATTCTAAAACCCAGATTGGCTATGGGTTACACAGGACCTGCTTCAGAAAGGTGAAATTAGACTTACCTGCTAATTGTTGTTCCTTAAGGAACTCCAGTCTAGTCCCGAACCTTAGAAGTTGAGTACATCCTCCCCCAACTTGGAGACTGAGCATGTCACAGTTTTGATGACACCAGTATAAGTACAGCAGGGACCGCCTTCATGAACCAGTACCCTATTGACAAAGCAGACTCACCAGAGCAATTATTAAGTAATTAGACAAACATTAACTAGACTAACTACAAGCAGAAAACTTCTGTTAGCAAAAAAACTACCTTCCTCATTACCCCTTTTCTTAATTTGTTGTTTTGTTTTGTTTTTTTTTCCATAGAAAATTGTGACACCCGCCAGTGATGTTTCCATAACTTACTATTTATTTATTTAACCTTCTCTGAAATACTGCAGGACTACGGCCCGCGACGCCTCCCCCGACCGTCTGCACGGCTACGCGTAAAGCTTCAGAGCGCCCTACGGCAGGTCAACACAGGGAGGGATGCGGGACTAGACTGGAGTTCCTTAAGGAACAACAATTAGCGGGTAAGTCTAATTTCACCTTCCTTAGCGTCCCTCCAGTCTAGTCCCGAACCTTAGAAGAAGTAACAGAACAGTAAACACTTCACCGGGAGGGACCTGCCAGACCAGCCTGAAGCACCGCCGATCCAAAACCACAGTCCCGTCCCGCTTGAACATCAATGTGATAATGTCTCACAAAGGTATGCAAGGACGACCAAGTCGCCGCTCTACAAATGTCCACTACCGGCACTAAGCTATTCTCCGCCCAAGACGCCGCTTGCGCCCTTGTAGGATGTGCCTTTAAACCAGACGGGACAGCCTTCCCTTTCAAGAGATAGGCTGAAGCAATTGCTTCCTTAATCCACCTGGAAATCGAAGATTTAGCCACCATCTCACCTCGCTTCCGTCCCCCAAACAGGACGAACAATCTGTCTGTTCTACGAAACACAGCCATATGCTGCAAATACTGCTTCAATGCTCTACCAACATCTAACCTATGCAGCTGCCCTTCCTCTTTCCCCTTGCCTGTCTTCTCGAACACCGGTAAAGACACCACCTGATTCATATGAAAGGCCGACACTATCTTAGGCAAGTAAGAGGGCACAGTTCTCAACACCACCTTGTTGACCTCAAAGACAAAAAACGGCTCTCTACAGGACAAAGCCTGTAACTCCGACACCCTTCTCGCCGAAGCGATAGCCACCAAAAACACCACCTTTAAAGGTAAGATCCTTCAGAGTCGCCTTTGCCAAGGGTTCAAACGGCTCCCGCACTAATGCCTCCAGCACCGTATCTCTGCGGGGAGGACGCAACAAGGATGACGCCCGCAAAAACCTCTGCACATCCGGATGCGCCCCCAGAGCCTTCCCCTGGACCTTCTCTTGAAAACATGAAAGGGCCGCCAGATGCACCCGCAGCGTAGCCGCCGCAAGCCCCTTCTCAAAACCATCCTGCAAAAAGGCCAAAACTTGAGCCACCGAGACCGCTAATGCCCGAATACATCTATCTTCGCACCAGGCCTCAAAAATCCGCCAAATCCTGACGTACGCCAGCGACGTCAACCTCCTCCGAGACCGCAACAACGTTGATACCACCGCTGGCGAGTATCCTTTGGCTAACAATCTCGCCCTCTCAAGAGCCAAGCCGTAAGCGAGAACCGATGCACCTGCGGCATGACCAGCGGACCTTGCTTCAGTAGATCTTTCCTGTCGGGTAGCCTCCACGGTGGCTACACTAGAAAACGCCTCAGGTCGGCATACCAGGGTCTCCTTGGCCAATCCGGTGCCACCAGAATTATGGGCCCCTGATGCCTCTCGATACGCTGCAGGACTCTCCCTATCAGCACTCACGGAGGGAATATATACAGTAGCCGATCCTCCGGCCACCTCTGTATTAGAGCGTCCAAGCCTTCCGACATCCGCTCTCTTCTTCTGCTGAAGAATCTTTCCACCTTTGCGGACGCATAAGTTGCCATGAGATCCATTGCCGGCAGACACCAACGCTGTACCAGCAACTTGAACACCTCCTGATGGAGCACCCATTCTCCTGGATCTATCTTGACCCGACTCAAGAAATCGGCCGTCACATTTTCCACCCCTGCCACATGCGACGCCGACAACGCTACCAGATGCTGCTCGGCCCACTTGAGCAGTTCATCTGCTTCTTCCTCTAGGGTTCTGCTGCCTGTACCACCCTGACGATTGATGTATGCTACCGCCGAGGCATTGTCCGAGAACACTCTGATCGCTGACTCCTCCTCCAGGTTGTGCCGAAGACCCTTCAATGCCAGCGCAACTGCCCTCAGTTCTAACCGATTGATCGACCACGTCCGCTCCAACTCCGTCCACTGTCCCTGCGCATACTGCCCCTCGAAGTGCGCGCCCCAGCCGAACAGACTTGCATCGGTCGTCAACGCCTTCCACTCCGGGGCTTCTAGCGGCATTCCCTTTTCCAGAGAACCTGGGCTCAACCACCACTGCAACGAGAGCCTTGCCGCTGGGGGACAGACTAACCTCTTGGACAACTGATCTGACTGATGAGACCACCTCCAGAGCAGAGCCCTCTGTAGCGGACGCATGTGTGCTCTGGCCCTTGGCACCACCTCCAGTGTGGCCGCCATCGTGCCCAAGAGCTGCAAATACCTCCACGCCGAGGGAGCCGCTCTGTCCAAGAAGGCCCGAACTAACCTTCTCAACTTGCTGATCCTTCCTTGCGGCAAAAACACTCTGCCCTTGTCCGTGTCGAAGTGAGCTCCCAGATATTCCAACCCCTGAGAGGGAAGAAGCTTGCTCTTTGCCACATTTATCACGCATCCTAGAGACTGCAGAAACTCTACCGCACGCGCCGTGGTCACCACGCTCTCCTCCTTTGACTTTGCCCGAATCAGCCAATCGTCTAAGTAAGGGTGAACCAACACTCCTTCCTTCCGCAATGCTGCGGCCACCACCACCATGACCTTGGTGAATGTCCTTGGCGCAGTGGCCAATCCAAAAGGCAGCGCTTGGAACTGAAAATGCCCCATAGGGACTGCAAACCGTAGAAACCGTTGGTGCTCTAACCTGATCGGTATATGCAGATATGCCTCCGAGAGGTCTAAAGGCGTGAGGTACTCGCCTTGGTGCACTGCCGCTATGACCGACCGTAGAGATTCCATACGGAAATGCAACACCCTGAGACACCTGTTGACCCTCTTGAGGTCCAGGATCGGCCTCAAGGCCCCGTCCTTCTTTGGCACCACGAAATAGATAGAGTAGCGACCGCACCCGCATTCGTCCTGCGGCACCGGCACCACCGCCTTTAGCTCTAACAACCGCTCCAATGTTTGATGAACCTCTGCCGTCTTCGCCTGAGACCGACAGGGAGACTGAACAAAGACGTCTCTCACTGGACGTTGAAACTCTACTGCATACCCCTTCTGCATAATTTCCAACAGCCACTGATCCGACGTAATCTGGGCCCACGCTGGAAAGAAGTCCCTTAAGCGGCCGCCCACGGGGACTATTCAAGCGTGGCCCCGCCTCGCCTCATTGTGGTTTCTTACTACTGGAGGGGGCGGCGAACCCAAAACCTCTACCTGCCCCTCTGAACCCTCGAAACCCAGAGGATCTGTACTGAAACCTTCCTCTCTGAAATTGACCAAATCTTGACTGACGAAAATGCCAAAACTCACGCTGCTGGCTTCGCGACGGGGCCACCTGTCGACCCTGCTTGAGCTTGTCCTCAGGCAATATGCCCCCTTTCGAGTCCCCTAAATCCTTTACTAGCTTCTCCAGGTCTTCCCCAAATAGAAGCTTTCCTCTAAAGGGGAGCTTACCTAATCTCGCCTTGGACGCTGCATCCGCCGCCCAATTCCGGAGCCAGAGCGCTCTTCGTGCTGCCACCACCGATGCCATACTCTTAGCCAAACCTCTTATAAGATCATACTGGCTATCCGCTAGATACGCCGCCCCTGACTCCACCCGGGCCGCTTCGTCGAGCTTCCTCAACCTGCAGTCCCTTCATCCTTTGGGACCATCGCAAGCATGCCCTCGCCACCCAAATCGAGGCCTGCATGGAGAGCGTGTTAATCTCAAACACCTGCCTCAGCAGCATATTCAGCTTCCTATCCTGCGCATCCTTGAGCGCTGCGCTGCCTTCCACGGGAATGGTAGTCTTCTTAGTCACTAAAGAGACCGCCGCATCCACCTTAGGAGGCTTAAACAGGTCCCTATTCGTCTCCTGTATTGGATATAACCTGTTCAACAATCGGGACCCTCTAATACTTGCATCGGGTGTATCCCACTCTTCTTGTATCATTTTCTTAAACACCCTGTGAATTGGAAAAGCCGTCTGTGACTTACACTGCCTGTAACAAAGGGTCCTCCAAAGAAGCATCCACACCTTGCTCCTCGGTCGGCATATTTAAAGCTTTCAGCGTCTCCCCAATCAATGCCGCCAGCTCCTCCCTACGGAACACCCGAACCACTCTAGCCTGGACCTCCGGCTCCGGCAACTCGCCTTCCTCCAGCTCCTGATCCAGGTCCGAATCCTCAAAATCCTCCGACTGTCCTTCTAGCGCTAGTTCCCTGTCCAACCTGTCCCCCACCAGTTTGGACTTTTTCTCAGGGACCCCTCTCTTTTCCCCTTCCAGGGAAGGCCCCTGCCTCTTGGAACCGGGCGCCACGTCCATCGAGGGCCCCTTCAAGTTGGCCCCCAACCCCCCGAGCGCCTGCTGCAGCAAAAGCATAAACTGCTGAGAAATGATGGCACCCAACCCCTCCTGTAAAGGGGTTTGGGACAAAGGAACCTCCGGCGCCGAAGACGGACCCGGCACCGGCTCCTGAGAAAACCCAGGAGACTCGAGGAGCCCTTCCTCCCCCCCCCGCGCTCCCTGGGCCGCTCCGGTGCATTGTTTTCCTCCATACTTGACCTTAAATCCTCATGGGCACAAGCTCCACAGACAGCTGCCTCTGTTAGGGACCCTTTCTGGATCCCACAGAGGAGGAAACAAGGTTTTGAAGGCAAAAGTCTGAACTTGTGCCTTCAAAGCTCTGTCCCCTTCTTAACTGTGGACTGTTGTAGTTGTTATGGAAGGACAGACTAGATAGGCCATGTGGTCTTTTTCTGTCGTCATATTTCTATGTTTCTATGTTTCTAACTCCTCTGATTGCTCTTAATCTGAATAATATTCACTTTTTTTTTTTTTTGTCTTATAACACCAATTATCCGTTAATCCAGCGTCTCCTGTGAACCGGCAAACTAAGCAGGCCCACCTTCCCGCCGAAACTCCACGCGGCAGGAAAATAGCCGCTGGAGCCCTAAAGCCCCTCAAATTCAAAACTAATTAAAGAAGCAACTCGCTCCGCACATCGCCGGACCCTGCGCACCTCGGAGTCGCGATCCCTAAACCCCCCAGGACACTCACTGCTCCAGGGAGACTGCGGTCCACCGCGGGCCGACAAGGACCGTTTCGCCGCTCCCGCACTAAAGCAAGACCGGCTGTGCGCTCAATCACGCAAGTGGCAGCACTCAACGGCTCCTCTCACCTCAGAAGAGAGGAAAGCCGGAGCCCCTGCTCTCGCCTCCCGTTCTCTTCTCTGCTGCTCCCGAGTATTACAGAGAAGGGGGGAGATGGGGGGATCAGATCATTCAATCTAACATTTAAAGCCGCACTGTAAAATTTCGCCGATTTAAAGGAACCGCAGTCCCCAAATCCAAATTTTTTTTTTTTTAACACCAAGAACCACTACCAAACCTAATCTACTCTATCCTTAATGATTCCTCCAGTGAGTCCCGAGCCTTAGAACTCACGCCTCCTTCCGCTGCTTGGAGACTGACAAACTGGTTCATGAAGGCGGTCCCTGCTATACTGGTGTCATCAAAACTGTGACATGCTCAGTCTCCAAGCTGCGGGAGGACGTACTCAACTTCTAAGGTTCGGGACTAGACTGGAGGGACACTATGGAACACAGTTTTAAATCACTGCTTCTCAACCCACTCTTGGTGGGAGCACCCATAGCCAGTTGAGTTTTTAGGATTAACCACAAAGAATATATGAGATAAATGTGCATACAATGGGTCTCCAATATATGCACATTTAGCTCATGCATATTCATTGTGATAATCTGACTAGCTAGGTGTGCTTCTAGGAGAGGGTTGAGAAGCACTGCTTTAAATAAATGTGTAATGCTCCCCCACCCTCACCTCGAGAATGTGAATGGGCTCATGACATATTATGGACAAGCAGGGCTCATGAAACTTCACAGTGATATTGCAGTGGACCACCCCAGGACTAACCTGCTGCTTTCTGTACTCTAACCACCAGTAAAGAATCTGAAACTGATAACTTAGGCTGGAACAGCAATCTCTATGGTTTTCACCCCAACAGGCACTGAATCATGCCTGTATATAATCCACATCACCACAGTGAATCAACTGCACGGCCCTAACTCATGTTTTCAGCTTCAAAATGTTAAAAGTACTAACCATATCCAACAACAGTTCAATTTCACAGTTTCTTGGTTCTTGCCTCTTCTTTTCATTCTCATTCCTGGGTCTCCTTTCTCTTCTGTCCTAATACACTCTATTTCTTGAGACAGTCATATATGTATAGGGAATAAAAGGCATATAATTTCTCTTATGGTCGCAAAACGTTTTTAAAATCTCTTTCAGAGTCTGCTCTTCAGCTCTCTGTGCTATATTAACACTATACACATAATGATGTGATGCCTGAATGAGGTTCTGATGAAGATTGTCTGTGCTGTGTTAAACTTTAATGCATCAGGATGACACACCTACATGAGGTTTCTGATGAATATTTCCTTTTCAGCCGTCCATGCTAATAGTTCATGCTTTCTACGTACTATAGCTATAACATGCATATTACTAAAATGAAAATCTGCTTTTTGGCTGTCCATGCAGTACATGGATGTGATGCCTGCAAGGAACTTTGATAAAGATGGAAGATCCATTGTTCAGTTATCTTGCTGCATTCATGCTTCCCACGTATTGTGGATCCGCTCTTAAGCCGTTTGTGCTGTGTCCATGCCTTCCACGTATCAACATGGTGCCTGAACAAGGCTCTGATAAAAAATTCGCTCTTTAGCTGTTTGTTTTTTTTGTATTCACGCCTTCCATATGTTAGCGTAGTGCTTGCAAAGAGCTCTAAAGAAGTTCCGCTCTTCAGCCTTCCGTGCTCTATATATACATAAGGCGATACCTGCACAGGGCTCTGATTCACTGGTCTGATATCTCTGCTGTATTTAATGTCTTCCGTAAATCAATCAATCAGTGTGATACCTGCAAGGGGCTCTGATGAAGATCCACTCTATAATTCGTTTATGCTGCATTCATATTTTGCGCTTATCTGTGTGATATTTGCACGGGGTGCTGAGCAAAATTGCTGTTCCCTCGCTCCTTGAAAGGGACCTTAGCCAGTCCCGTTCTCCCGGACTGATTTCCGCTATGGCTCCAGATCTCGCAGGAAGCCTCAGGTTCTGAAGTGCGCCTGCGCGCTGGGTCTCCCTTCATGGCTCCCTATGTAGCAAGGGAAGAGGGCCGCGGCTTCCATGATGGAGGAACGAGGAGGAGCGGCCACTTTTCGGTCGTTACTGCCGCCCCCGGTTCGACCTGGCCCCTCCGCTGCTGTAACCGGCCCCTCCTCTCCGGTTCCGGTCCGCCAGCAGCAACTAACCGTGCCCGGCATCCTGCACTTTATCCAACACGAGTGGGCGCGTTTCGAAGCTGAGAAGTGCCACTGGGAGGCGGAGCGGGCCGAACTGCAGGTGAAAATCGTCCCGGGGTAGAGGGAGGGAGCAGGCCCGGTTCTTCTGGTCCTCAGCGCCGCCACCATCTTGAAAAACATGGCCGCGAGGGAGGGGCAGTTGCCGTGTATCTGGTGGTTACCTAAAGGTGGAGGGCTTGGATTTCTTTTAAAGAAGGTTGAATTGAATTGAGGGTGAAGAAGTGGCTTGTCAGTGACCCCAGGGAACATGGAGAAGGATAAGGGCTCTTCCTCTGAGAGAGTTCGCGGTCTGGCTTACTAGGTGGTTTAGGGCGGGGTTCAGGTCTCCTCTGGGGAAGGTTAGATTGAGGCATGTGATTATCAGAAGAAAGAAAGGTAAATGGAGAGTGGCCTTTCTAGGCGAGAGTTGGGTTTAGGAAACAACTCGGGAATGTTGAGTTGGGAGGATGTTTGTGTGTCACTGTGTTTTCTTTCTTCAAGGTAATAAGGAAAGTAGGTTTGGGGTCAGTGTTACTGTTCAGGAGGATAGAAACATAGAAATATGTCGACAGAAAAAGACCACATGGCCTATCTAGTCTGTCCTTCCATATCAACAACTACAACAGTCCCCTTTTTTCCTTTAGAGATCCTCTGTGTTTGTCCCATGCTTTTTTGAATTCAGTTACTGTCCTCATCTCTACCACCTCCGCTAGGAGACTATTCCTCGGATCCACCACTCTTTGCATAAAGAAATATTTCTGCAAATCACTCATGAATCTATCCCTCTTCACCCTCATCCCAAGTCCCCTCGTAGCAGAACTTGCTTCAATTGAAAGAGGTTCTCCCCCTGACCATTTATGCCAGAGAGGTATTTAAACATCTCAATCATATCACCTCTATCCTGCCTTTCCTCTAAGGCAGGGGTCACCAACCTGCGGGCCGCGGTCCCTCCGTGCGGCCCGCGAGACTCTACCCCGGTGCGGCCCGCCAAGGTAAACTCACCAACTCCTTCTTCTGCAGCCGCGGCTCCCTGCCTCTTAGGGAACCGCGGCTGTGCTTGTAAAATCATTGCGGAGCCCTTCCTGTCTTGACGGGCTCCGTGCAGCATTGTCCCGCCTCCAAAGGAAGTGGTAAACAACTTCCTTTAGAGGCGGGACAATGCTGCACGGAGCCCGTCAAGACAGGAAGGGCTCCGCGATGATTTTACAAGCACAGCCGCGGTTCCCTAAGAGGCAGGGAGCCGCGGCTGCAGAAGAAGGGAGGGAGCTGACATGGAAAAATAAAACTACAGGTATGAGCAGGTTTTTTTTTCGCGCGGGGGGGGGGGGGTGCAGCCCGCGAGTCTGCCGGTAGTCGGCTGTGCGGCCCGCGGCCCTCTGGAGGTTGGTGACCCCTGCTCTAAGGTGTACATACTGTATTAAGATCCTTAAGTCTGTCCTCATATGCTTTATAATGAAGCCCACTAATCATTTTAGTAGCCACCCTCTGCACTGACTCCATCCTGTTCACATCCTTTTGAAGGTGCGGTCTCCAGAATTGCACACTATACTGCAAATAAGGTTGCACCAAAGACTTATACAGAGGCACTATCACCACCTTTTTCTGCTTGCCATTCCTCTCCGTATGTACCCAAGCATCTTTCTAGCTTTTGCAGTCGCCTTTTTTACCTGTTTAGCTGCTTTAAGATCATCAGACACAACCACGCCCAGGTCCCGCTCTTCTTTAGTAGACAAAAGTACTTCACCCCCTATACTATATTGCTCCCTTGGATTGCTGCAGCCCAAATGCATGACCTTACATTTTTTAACATTAAATCCCAGCTGCCAGATTCTAGACCATTCTTCAAGCTTAGCTAGATCCCTCCTCATGTTATCTACACCTTCCTGGGTGTCTACTCTCTTGCAGATTTTGGTATCATCCGCAAAAATGCAAACCTTACCCGACAGTCCTTCCACTATATCACTAACAAAGATGTTAAAAAGATAGGGTTTGGAAGTTTTATTCTAGAATGATTGGGTTTGGGGCCACCCGGAAGGTTTAATTTGTGGATCTGGCAGGGCTGAGATCAGATATGGGGTTCTTTTATGATTGAATTTGAAGGTACCCCTTTATGAAATGGAGATTAGGGTTGGTTGTAATGGTTGAGTTTGAGGAGTCTGCTACCCGTTGAGACTTGAGCTTGCTTTCTGAGAGGGCCTGGATTTGGGTAACCCCCTGTAAAACTTAAGAATAGGGTTCTTACTAAATGTGAAATATAAAACAAATTATAGTAAGGGTGATTTGAACAATTTTGTAGAGGAAACGATTTACGCAAATACAATCCCAGGTACTGAAGGGCTGATGTAATCAATTGTGTGAAGTTTGATGCACTACTTAGTATGGGTTCTGAGCCCAACTTTCTGTTCTGACTGCCCTGTGTAGAGGCAAGAAAACTGCACAAAGGGTTGTGTAGATATAGTAACATAGTAAATGACGGCAGATAAAGACCAGCATAGTCCATCTAGTCTGCCCAGCACCTTCACATTGTTCATTTAAATCAGTGGTTCTCAACCTTTTTTGTACCGTGACCCCTTTTACCATTGGTCAACTTGTGGTGACCCCTAATGATAAAATCAAATGCGTCTCTCTTCCTTTATCGTTAACGCATTGTCGCTGTAATCATTTGTTGAATTATTAATATATTATAGGCCTTTGCAATATGTTTTTATTTATAAAATTTACTTATTTAAACCATAATAACAAGTAACAATATTTGATTTCAAAATTATGATGATTTTGTAGTCAAATCACTAATATGAAATAAAATTATTTTTTCTACCTTTGTTGTCTGACCAATTTATTCTTTGATCATGCTAGTCCCGATCTGAGGCTTCTGCTTTCCTGTGTTCTCTTAGCTCTCTTTCTGTGGTCTATGGTCCATCTGCCATTTCTTATATCTTCTTTCGTTTTCTTCACTTCTTTCCATCAGCCTATTTCCAGTCCCAGTAACCCTCCCCAGTATAAGCCCCTTCCCAGTCCTCACTTTCAGTACCTTCCAATGTCAACTTGCATTCCCATGACTGCCACTGGTGTCCATTCCCTTCCAGTCTCCCTCCTTCCCCACTGACCAGTCCCTTCTAGTACAAATACCATGGCAGCCCCTATCAGATCCACTCCCTTCCAGTTCCATTCTCCCATCCCCTCGTATCAGCCCATTTGTAGCCTTAGCCCCCAGTTTTCTTCCAGGGCCAGCAGCTCTATCCTCCCCTCCCCACAATCAGCCCATTCCCAGTCGAAGCCCCCTAATCAGCTCACTTCCAGTGCTAGCCCCCTCTCAACCCCATTACCAGTGCTAGCCCCCCTCAACCCCATTACCAGTGCTAGCCTCTCCTAATCAGCCCAATACCAGTCCTACCCCCCCCATCAGCTCATTACCAGTCCTAGCCTCCACTAATCAGTCCATTTCCAGTCATAGCCCCCCCGATCAGCTCATTTCAATGCTAGCCTCCCATCAGTCCATTACCAGTCCTACCCCACCCCATCAGCCCATTACCAGTCCTAGCCTCCCCTAATCAGCTCATTTCCAGTGCTAGTCCCCCTCAACCCCATTACCAGTGCTAGGCTCCCCTAATCAGCCCATTACCAGTCTTACCCCCCATCAGCCCATTACCAGTCCTAACATCACTGATCAGCTCATTTCCAATACTAGCCCCCCATCAGTCCATTACCAGTCCCAACCCCTCCCTTGATCAGTCCATTCCCAGTCCTAGCCTTCCCTAATCAACCCATTACCAGTCTTAGCCCCCCCATCAGCACATTATAATCCTAACTCTCACTGTCTCTCCCGTCTGTCCAGTATGTCCCCCCTGTCTCTCCCCTTTGTCCATGTCAGCCCCCTTCCCTCCCTCCATCCATCCATATCAGCCCCCTCCCTCCATGTTAGCCCCCCTCCATCCATCCCTTTCAGCCCCCATCCATCCATCCCTTTCAGCCCCCCCTCTGTCCAAGTCAGCCCCCCCTCTGTCCATGTCAGCCCCGTTGCAGGTTCCCTGCCCCCACCTCCCCTCTCCCCATGTCTGCCTCCTTTATCTGCAGCTGTGGCTCCCTGTCTTAAGGAACCGCGGCTATGCCTGTAAAACCATTGGAGCCTTTCTGTCTCTAAACGGGATCCCTGCAGCATTGTCCCGCCTCCAAAGGAAGTGGTAAACAACTTCCTTTGGAGGCGGGACAATGCTTCACGGAGCCCATCGAGAGACGGGAAGGCTCTGCAATGGTTTTACAGGCATAGCTGCGATTCCCTAAGAGGCAGGGAGCCGCGGCTGCATTAGAAGGGAGGCAGTGAGTTTGCCGCTGCCGAGAAGCGGACTCGGCAGTGGCAGCAACTTGTGCACTTTTTTTTTTTAACTTGGCGGAGTGTGGCGACTCCCGCTAAATTCTGTGGCGGCTCCTGTGGAGGATCACAGGTTGAGAACCGCTGATCTAGGCTATCTAGTAAGGACCCAGAGCTATACATGCCGCTCCAGGCAGGTTAACCCCCTCTATTTAGAAGTTATTTACATTTGTTTTGATTCCATTTCTTGATAAGTAGTGATCCTGTGTGTCTGTCTCTTGCCTTTTTGAATTCCGTCACCATTTTTGCTTCTACCACCTCCTTCGGGAGGGCATTCCAGGCATCCACCATCCTTTCTGTGGAGAAGTATTTCCTGATGTTGCTTTTAAGTTCCTTAGCGTCCCTCTAGTCCAGTCCCGGAACCATAGAGTTGTGAAACTCCACCAGCAGCTTTGGAGACTGACCATCTTCATCTCTTTGATCATCCAGCTATATGCAGCCCCAAGGACCGCCCACACATCAGTATCTCAGTCTCCAAGCAGCTTGGAAGTCAGAGCCCAGAACTGGGCTCCTTAGGAACAAATAAGCAGAGCTTTAGTGTTTTATTATTTTCTAGATTTAGGTGCTGGGCTGCTGCTGTGGAGGAAATCTTTGACTGTGTCCCTTCTGTCTTTCTCTAATCTGTTTTTTTTCTCTCTGTCTCTCTCTGTCAGTCTCCCCATAGGTCAAACAAGCAGGGGAGCTGCACAGGACACAGGTCTCCTTTCTACCGAACCCCCTTGGTGGGTGAGGAGAAGGTTGAAGACAATTACAGGCAGCAATTTACAGCAGTAGGCTCTGAGGGTCCCCTGACTGATTTAGGGGTTCCCCGAGCTGCCCTGAGCAGTTATTACTCTGTTATTGACTCTGATAACTGCTACTCAGAGCTTGTGACAGGCACGCTGGACAGCACTCTCAGTGTTTTGACCCCCCCTCCACTCCTGTGTGTGGGTGAGTAGAGTTTGAAGCTTTTTCTTTCTAAAGGCAGTGGTGGAGGCCTTGGGGTGGCCTGGAATCGGCTCTGGGGAGTGTTTTAGACCTTTTGGGTATTTTGTCTGGTCCTTTTTTTGGCGGGATCGGGTCTGGCGGCCATTTTGGATTTTTTTCAAAGTTGTTTTTCTTCGTGTTTTGTTTTAGGGATAGGAGCTTCGTTTTTGCATTTCTTGGTCAGATATCAGCTAATTGACTCCAGCTCTATCTAATCCTGCAATTTGGAGCGTTTTTGAGCACTTTTAAAATCGCGATTCTTTTTCTGCTCTGTTTGCTTCAGCAAGGTGTTCCTGCTTTGCTGGCAAAGGGCTGTGTGCATAGCCATGCCTCCTAGTCCTCGGTGTCTGGTCTGTGGCATTCGTAGAAGTAGTAATTTGGAAGCCCGAGTCTGTGCCACTTGTTCTGCTGTGGGTGCTGGCATGGAGGATCCTCTGGAGGGCTCCAGTGCAGATCTCCCACCTGTATCTACAGAAGGGACATCAGAGCAGGCAGAGACGGTCCTTGGTCCGGGGATTTCTGCGGTGCCCGAGCGCCTGTTGGCGGGGGGCGTCCAGGAGGCATCCCTGGGAGTTCCACCCGCCTTTTTCTCTCTCATGCAGGAGGCTCTGGCTCTCTTGCAGCCGGCGGGGGGAGGCTCGGTCCTGTCCCGCCGTGGGCTAAAGCGTCCACTTTCAGTGGAGGGAGACACTGGTCCACAAAAGAAGAGCCGGCCCCCGAGTGTTGCGGATTCTGCGCCTCCTGGGGACGAGTTCCACGAGGGGCTGGGGGAGGCTCTCGAGCTGGAGTCTGCGGAGGATTTAGAAGACGGCGAGTTGTTGGACGACGAGCAGAGTAGTAGAATAGTGCGTGTATTTCGTAAAGAGGAACTTCCGGCACTGATTGCCGAAACCCTCAAGGTATTGAACATACCCGTGGAAGATGCCACTGCGGAGGACAAGTTGGAGGATCCCTTGATGCAGGCGGTGCGCACTTCCCACAGAGTCTTTCCGCTCCATAGGGTTTTTAAAGCTATGATCCAGGAGGAGTGGAACAGTCCAGAGTCCGCTTTGCGCGGGGCTAGACTGTTGCCTAAGTTGTATCCTCTGTCGGAGGCTGATAGAGAGCTCTTTCGTTCGCCGAAGGTGGACGCGGCAGTTTCCGCGGTTACTAAACGGACTACTATCCCGGTGGAAGGTGCTGCGGCGTTGAAGGACCCGCAGGATCGGAAAGTTGATAGCTTGCTGAGACAGGCGTTTGATGTTGCTGCCCTGTCAATGCAGGCGGCGGTGGCCGGGGCCTGGGTGGCGCGCGGCTGCCTCCGCTGGTCTCAACAGTTCCAGGGGCCCCAGTCGGCGGAACAAGAGGCCGCGGCATCCAGATTGGAGTCGGGTACCGCTTATTTGGTGGATATCGACTATGACCTCATTAGGGGGTTAGCTAACGGCATGGCGTCGGTGGTAGCGGCGCGTCGTTCTCTTTGGTTACGCAATTGGGCGGCTGATGGCTCTTCTAAAGCTCGCCTTAGTAAGCTGCCGTTTAAGGGCAGGCAGTTATTTGGAGAGGACTTGGATAGGTTGGTAAAAGATCTCGGGGATTCTAAGGGGGGTCGGCTTCCGGAGGATAAGCCCAAGCAGGGGAAGCCGACCTTCACCTTCCGGGGGTCTCAGCAGTCCTTTCGGAGGTTTCGTGCCTCCCGCTTTGGTCAGTCCCAGCGTTCCAGATATCTGGGGCGCGGACAGAGTTTCCGCGGATTTCGGGAGGCAGGTAGAGGTTTTGGCTCCTTCCAGGCGCAGGTCCCCAAAAAGTCGCAATGAAGCGAGGCCGGCTCCGGTGGCGGTGATTCCCGTAGGGGGCAGACTGCGGGATTTCTACCCTGCCTGGGCCGCTATCACATCCGATCGGTGGGTGTTAGAAGTGATACGAGAGGGATATGCGCTCGAGCTACATCGACCGCTGCTCGATTCCTTCGTTATGTCCCCGTGCAGTGCTCCCTGGAAACGACGAGTCGTATCCGATACACTTTCCCGGCTGCTTCGGCTCCGGGCGGTCGCCCCCGTGCCGGAGGGGCAGTTAGGGTCCGGTCGATACTCCATCTACTTCGTCGTGCCGAAAAAGGAGGGCACCTTTCGACCAATCCTGGATTTAAAGAGAGTGAATCGGTGCCTCCGGGTGTCGCATTTTCGCATGGAAACGCTGTGCTCGGTCATAGCGGCGGTCCGCGAGGGGGAATTCCTAACGTCCCTAGACCTTACGGAGGCCTATTTGCACATTCCCATTTGCCGGGAACATCAAAGATTTCTGTGGTTTGCGCTGCCGATGGGCCATTTTCAGTTTCAAGCCATGCCCTTCGGCCTAGCGACGGCGCCACCGGTCTTCACGAAGATCATGGTGGTGGTAGTGGCGTTCCTGCAGAAGGAGGGTGTCCTCGTTCATCCCTATCTCGACGACTGGTTGATCCGGGCGAAGTCGAGGGAGGAGAGTCTCCGGGCGACGGCGCGGGTCGTACAGGTTTTGCAGTCATTAGGTTGGGTGGTCAATCGGGCGAAGAGCAGCCTTCTTCCCTCGCAGACCTTGGAGTATTTGGGGGCGCGTTTCGAGACCGGCATCGGGAAGGTTTTCCTCCCAGTGCACAGAGCGCGGGCCCTGAGGCGGCTGGTGGAGCAGTTTCTAGCGAGACGGGCATCCTCGGCTTGGCAATACCTTCAGCTTCTCGGCACGATGGCGTCGACCATCGAGGTAGTTCCGTGGGCAAGGGCGCACATGCGGCCTCTGCAGCGAGCGCTGCTGCGTCGATGGTGTCATCAGTCCGACTCGCTAGCTCGTCAGTTAGTTTGCCCCTTGGAGGTTCGGCGCAGCCTTCGCTGGTGGTTGCGTCGGCGCTCTCTGGCGAACGGTATGCCCTTGGAGTCTCCCGTCTGGCGTCTGCTGATGACGGATGCCAGTTTGAGCGGCTGGGGGGCTCATTGCGAGGGCCAGATTGCTCAGGGCCAGTGGTCCTCGCGGGAGAGCCGGTGGTCCATCAACCGACTGGAAATGAGAGCCGTGTGGTTGGCTCTGACAGCGTTTCAGCCTTGGCTGCAGGGAGCGGTGGTCAGGGTGCTATCCGACAATGCCTCCACGGTAGCCTACATAAATCGCCAGGGAGGCACAGGCAGCGCGGCGTTGGAAGCGGAGGCGGATCTGCTTCTGGATTGGGCAGAGCGGCATCTTCAGTGTCTGTCGGCCCAGCATATCGCGGGGGTTCACAATGTGGAGGCGGACTTTCTGAGTCGACGCAGGGTAGACCACGGAGAGTGGTCTCTACATCCCGAGGTCTTTGCGTTGCTGGTCCGTCGTTGGGGTCTGCCGATAATGGTCCTCATGGCGACCTTTGAGTCCGCGCAGGTCGAAAGGTTCTTCAGCAGGCGTCGGGAACGCATGTCGGAAGGCCTCGATGCATTGGCACAAAGGTGGCCAAGGTACGGGCTGCTCTATGTCTTTCCTCCGTGGGCTCTGCTGGGTCGCCTGGTACAGCGGATCGAGCGGCATCCGGGTCCCGTGGTTCTGATTGCCCCGGACTGGCCTCGTCGGCCTTGGTATGCGGATCTGGTGCGGTTGAGTGTGGCCGATCTGTGGCTCCTTCCTCCTCGGCCGGATCTCCTTCGGCAGGGGCCGCTGCAGATGCCTCAGGTGGCTCGATTCTCGCTTACGGCATGGCTATTGAGAGGGCGCGAATGAGAGCCAAAGGTTATTCTCCGGAGGTCATTGCTACCTTGTTGCGGGCGCGGCGTCTGTCTACGTCGCTAGCGTATGTCCGGGTCTGGCGTATTTTTGAGAGCTGGTGTGCGGCTCGAGTTGCGGCCTTTGCGGACCTCCGTTCCTCAGATCCTCTCCTTCTTGCAAGCAGGGGTGGACAAGGGCCTGGCGTCCAGTTCGTTGAGGGTACAACTTGCAGTTCTTGCGTGTTTTCGAGGCAAGGTTCAGGGCCAGTTATTGGGGTCCCATGCGGATGTGAAGCGCTTCTTGCGAGCGCTGTTGCTTATGCGTCCTCCGTGCAGGGCTTTAGTGCCCTCGTGGGACTTGAATTTGGTGTTGAGGTTTCTGGTGGCTTCGCCGTTTGAACCCTTGGCGCAAGCTTCGTTGAAGGACTTGACGTTGAAAACGGTGTTTCTGGTAGCGATCTCGTCAGCTCGCAGGATCTCGGAGTTGCAGGCTCTTTCGTGGAGGGAACCCTATCTGTCTTTCTCTGCCGACAAGGTGGTATTGCGACCGGTTCCCGCGTTTTTGCCTAAGGTAGTTTCGGCGTTTCACATGAATCAGGTGGTGTCTCTCCCGGTGTTTGCCAAGGAACGGGGCAAGCACGCGGATAACTCCTTGCACGCGTTGGATGTCCGTCGAGCTCTTCGTCGGTATTTGAGGGAAACGGCGGCCTTCCGTAAGTCCGATCGCCTATTTGTTGCATTTGGCGGTCCGTGCAAGGGGGAAGCGGCGGCTAAGTCTTCCATTTCCCGCTGGTTGACAGAGGCGATTTCGTCGGCATTCCTTTTACACGGCAGGATGGTTCCTGCCGGGCTTCGGGCTCACTCGACTAGGGCGCAGGCTGCGTCTTGGGCAGAAGTTAGCTTGGTACCGGCTGTGGATATTTGTCGGGCGGCGACGTGGTCGTCCTTGCACACCTATGCTAAGCACTATCGTCTGGATGTGCAGGCGGCGTCGGATGCGTGGTTTGGGTCTCGGGTGCTTCAGGCTGGACTAGCGAGGCCCTCCCGTTGAGATTTACTGCTCTGTTACATCCTCTATGGTTTCGGGACTGGACTAGAGGGACGCTAAGGAAGAGTAAATTAGACTTACCTGCTAATTGTTGTTCCTTGCGGAACTCTAGTCCAGTCCCGGATCCCTCCCTGTCTATCTTTTCTCGCTGCCAGCCAAGAAGGTACATTCATTATAGGAGTCTGCCAGGGTTTTTGTTCTCTATACTTTCGGTCAGAGTTCCTCTGCTTGCAGCACGCCTTAGTTTCCTTTCGGGGTCAAATCTTGGGGGTGAGCGGTGGCGTCTCTTGTTGCATGCGTTTTGCACAAGGGTCGCCACGGCCGTTCTGTTCCGCCTTCCCGTAGGCAGGAGGTTGTTCTTACGCAATTGGAAAAAGAAAAAAAAAAATTTTGCTAGTAGTGGGAACTTTAGGGTCAGGATCCTTTTTTCCACTGTGTTGTTATATCTACTTATTTGTTGCTCTGCTTAGTATGCTTTGTCAATAGGTACTGATGTGTGGGCGGTCCTTGGGGCTGCATATAGCTGGATGTTCAAAGAGATGAAGATGGTCAGTCTCCAAAGCTGCTGGTGGAGGTTCACAACTCTATGGTTCCGGGACTGGACTAGAGTTCCGCAAGGAACAACAATTAGCAGGTAAGTCTAATTTACTCTTTACTTCCATGTCATGTCATGTCCTCTAGTTCTACAGCTTCCCAGTCTTTGAAAAAAATAGAATTGTCTTGATATTTTAATAAAAAGGACATTTTGTACTTGGCCCAGTATTAGTGCAAGGTGCACTTTCTTTCTCCAGGAGAGACATATACTGCATAAGATAAAGAAACTATAACTCTATTTTTTTGTTTTTGTAAGGCTCCTGGGAAGGCAAGGGGGGGGGGGGAGAGGAGAGGCTTGCCTTAGCCCTCACCCACACTCCCCGGGACCCCGTCCTAGTCCCCTACCATGCCACCGGGACCTTCGCAAGGAACCCTGCGGCCTCCTCTTCGCTCTCTGTCTTCGGTCCGGTGTTCTCCTTCCGGAAAAGTAAATTCTGCAACTGAAGAACCCGGGTGGGATCAGGGACTGGACTGGAGTTCCTTCAGGAACTCTAATTAGCAGGTAAGGACTAATTACTTCTTCCTTATCGTCTCTCCAGTGTAGTCCCTCTCTTCTGGGATGTAACAGAGCAGTTCAAGCCTGGAAGGGGTTCGCCATCCCGGACCGAAGCACTGCGTCCCCAAAACTGGCATCCGCTGTCCTCTGGACATCCAGCCTGTAGTGTTTGGCAAAGGTATGCAGCGATGACCAAGTAGCCGCTCTGCAAATGTCCAGCGGCAGAACCAAGCTATGCTCCACCCAGGAAGTCGCCTGGGCCTGAGTTGAATGTGCGCAAAGACACCCAGGGACTTGCTTCCCCTTCAGGATATAAGCGGATGCAATAGCCTCCCTGATCCATCTAGAGATAGAAGCCTTGGCTGCCGCCTCTCCCTTGTGCGGCCCTCCAAACTGAACGAATAACCGTTCGGACTTTTGAAAGGACACCGTATGGGACAGATAACGCTTCAGCACTCTGCACGTCCAGGAGGCGAAGCTTCTCATCATCCCCCTTTCGAGCTTCCCCCCGAGAAGGATGTGAGAGATACGACCTGGTTCACATGAAAGGGAGAAATGACCTTAGGCAAGGAGGAGGGAACTGTTCGCAAGACCACTTTGTCCTTGTAGAATGAAAGGAAGGGAGGCTGAGAAGACAGCGCTTGAAGTTCGGAGACACATCTAGCCGAGCAAATAGCTACCAGAAATACTGTTTTTAGGGTCAAATTCTTCAGGGAGGATTTCCCCCTGGCTCGAAAGGTTCCCCGGTTAAGGCATTCAACACCAGGTTGAGGTCCCATGGGGGAATTACTGACCTCTGCTGGGGCCGCAATCACCTAACCGCTCATAGGAACCTGCCAACATCCGCGTGCTCCTCTAACGGCTTTCCACAGACTTTACCCCTATAACACGAAATGGCCGCTAATTGTACCTGGCAAGGAGCTAGGCACTAGGCCTTTCTCGAATCCTGTTTGTAAAAACTCCAGGACTTCCGGGACAGAGGCCAAAAAGGGCTTCTTCCGATGTGCTACACACCATGCTTCAAATATACGACAAACCCTCACATAGGAAAGGCAGGTTGAGCGTTTTCGCACGCTCAACAATGTTGAAATTACCAATCCTGAATAACCCTGCTTCCGGAACCGCGCTCTTTCAATAGCCAGGCCGTAAGCGAGAATTGATCCACGTGAGGCATCCGTACTGGCCCCTGCAGCAATAGGTCCTTTCTGCAGGGGAGCCGCCATGGCCGATCGGCTGTTAGCCTCACCAGATCTGCATACTTGGATGTCGAAGCCAGTCCGGAGCTATGAGAATTACCAACCCTTGGTGGGCTTCCACACACTGAAGAACTCTCCCTATGAGCCCAGAGAGGGAAAACATACAGGAGACCCTCTGAAGGCCACATCTGGACCAGAGCGTCCAAGCCCTCGGACATCCTTTCCTTCCTGCAACTGGAAAAACCGATTTGCCTTGGCCAATGCCCATTGTGCCATGAGGTCCATGATCGGAGTCCCCCAACGGGCTACCACCTGGTCGAATACCTCCTGAACCAGTTTCCACTCTCTGCTGTCTATCTTGCATCTGCTCAGGTAATCGGCTATGTCATGGTCTATTCTGGCCACGTACTGCACCGAAAGAGCTGTTAAATGAGCTTCTGCCCACTGCAATAGGCTGCCCGCTTCCTCCTCCAAGGAAGGATTGCTTGTTCCTCCCTGGCGATTGATGTAGGCCACTGCGGTGACATTGTCGGAGAGGATGCAGACTGCTCTTTGTTGAACTAAGGGCTCGAATGCTCTGAGAGCTAAGGCAGCCCTGGGCAAACTGGCCCTCGCAATGAGCCCCCCAGCCGGCTAGACTGGCATCCGTCATCAGCTGCACCCAAAGGGGAGGTTCGAGGGGCATTCCACATTCCAGGTTCTTCGGGCACCTCCACCACCGAAGAGCCTTCCTGGTCAGTAATGGACAGGGCAGCTGCATGGACAAAGGATGATGCTGATGGGACCAACGTCGTAATAAGACCTGTTGAAGCGGTCGCATATGAGCTCTGGCCCACGGCACTACTTCTATCGTTGCTGCCATGGTTCCCAGCACTTGAAGATAATGCCAGCCTGTAGGGTTCCGCCTAGCCAGGAACTGTGATACAAAGTTCCTCAGGTCCCTTGACCTCTGCTTCGGTAGAAACACCTTTCCTCTCCCGGTGTCGAACCTTGCTCTGAGGAAGTCGATCTCCTGCGTGGGTGCTAATCTGCTCTTTGCCTGATTGATGACCCACCCCAACTCCTCCAAGAACGCTACCACTCTGTCTGTCGCCTCGCAACTCTCCGCCTCTGATTTCGCCCGGATCAGCCAGTCATCCAGGTAGGGATGCACCAAAATTCCCTCCTTTCGAAGGGCTGCAGCCACCACCATCATTACCTTGGTGAAAGTCGGTGGGGGGGGGGGGGGGCATTGCTAGGCCGAAGGGTAGGGCCTGGAACTGAAAATGTCCGCTTGGGACTGCGAATCTCAGGTACTGCTGATGAGACCTTCAGACTGGAATATGTAAATACGCTTCTGTCAGATCTAAGGATGTCAGGAACTCCCTCCATCTTACAGCCACAATCACTGACCCATAAGTCTGGGTCCTGATCCTGGGTAAAATGAGGACTTAGCTTCCGTAACTTCAGTTTCTGCTTTTATTCAGGATTGAATGTTTTGATTTTTCCCAGGATTTTGCATGAAGCCTGCTCTGCCACCCTGACCCCTTCCTCTTTTTAGATGCTTACAGTTAAAAGTTCTTCCCTCCTATTTTTGTATCTCTAACACACATTACCAGTCCCAACCCCCCCTTGATCAGTCCATTCCCAGTCCTAGCACCCCCATCTGCCCATTATAATCCTAACCCGCACTCTCTCTCCCCTCTGTCCAGCATTTATATCCCGTCTGTCCAATATGTCCCCCTGTCTCTTCCCTCTGTCCATGTCAGTCCCCCCTCCCTCCATGTCAGCCCCGTTGCAGGTTCCCTGCCCCCTCCTCCCCTCTCCCTGTCTGCCTGCTACTGCCCTGTTCTGCAGCCGCGGCTCCCTGTCTCTTAGGGAACCGCGGCTGTGCCTGCTGTGAGTGAAGCCATTGCGGAGCCTTTCTGTCTCTCAACAGGTTCCGTGCAGCATGCCATTGTCCTGCCTCCAAAGGAAGTGGTTAACAACTTCCTTTGGAGACGGGACAATGCTGCATGGAGCCTATCGAGAGACAAAGGCTCCGCAACGGCTTCACTCACAGCAGGCACAGCCGCGGTTCCCTAAGAGGCAGGGAGCTGCGGCTGCAGAAGATTGGAGTCTGTCAGTTTGCTGCTGCCGAGAAGCGGACTCGGCAGCGGCAGCAACTTGTGCGCTTTTTTTTTTTTTTTTTAACAGCGGAGTGAGTCAACCCCCGCTGAATCCTGTGGTGACCCCCATGGGGGTCGTGACCCACAGGTTGAGAACCGCTGATTTAAATCCATGGGTAACAAAGGCATTAGCTATTAAACCCAGATGCAAAGAATTGTGCATATGACCTGAAGGAGGTGCTGTAGCTGTGAAATGATGGGTAATGTGCTCAACTGTAGAAATTTACATGATGTGTGGCATGGAGGAGTAGCAGGCTGGAAACCAGAGAAGCCAAGTTCATAGTTTACTGATGCTCCTTGTGATCATGGGCAAGTCCCTTAACCTTCCATTGCCTCTGGCACAAAATTAGATTGTAAGCCCTCTTGGGATCAAGAAACATTTACTGTACTTGAATGTAACTCATCTTGAAATACTACTGGAAAGGTATGAGCTAAATACTTGTAAAAATATCAATAATGTTAATCTGTTGAATATGTTTGTCATTAAAGAAACACATATGATGCTTCTTCAAGTTCTGGTACAGTCTCTGTGCAAAGTATTTATGATGCTGCTAATATATGTCCAATGTACTAGAATGTATGCATATTAATACTCAGAATTATATTGCATTTTTGCATGAATTTGGTTTTTCAGTAATAATTTCCACCCATGGTCATTTATATTATTCAATGTGCATATTATTTCTCCTCTACATCCAGTTGCTCAATTTCTGACTTGACTTCCCCGATGATCTGGACGGATCATCACTTGCTGGAGTTTAATTTTCATTTTCCCTCTATTAAGGCTATAAGAGGAAACACATTTTAGAAATTTTATATGTGTATAAAACCTTCCCTGATCATTATTGGAATTGCCTGCAGATAGATACGATATCTCAAACAGAATTGGCTATGCTGTCCCTAGCTAATTGGCTTAATAGAACACCTAACATTATCAATGAAATTGTCCCAATCAAATGTACAGTAAAATAAGGTCAGTTTTTAAAACAGAAGGTTCCATGGCATTCTGCAGAATTGGCAGCATTTAGAAGAGATTGTAGAGCCTTGAAACTTTAAATATACTCCTCCAAGTTTCTACTCCCTGTTCTATGTAAAAACGTATTGCTATGTTTGTTCCATGTGAACCGCCTTGAATTAATGATAAGGTGGTATACAAAACCTGTTAAATGGAAAAAGTCACATGACAATCTAGATAAAAATGGAAGACTAAATGTAACTTATGTAAGGTAATGCTTCATCAGGCTAGGAAACTTTGAGAGATTTCATTGGCATTTCTGCAATTGAAAACCCTATTTAGAATGGCTACACCATTGTTAAGGGATATTGTCAAATTTAAACCCGATTCCTCCTTGACAGCCCAACATTTTGCACAAAAATAACAGCAACAGAAAATCAGTAATTTTACGCACTAACTTGCTTGTAAGTGATGTACAATTTGAGGATTTTCTGACATCAATCCCACAGGTGGTCCCTCTCCTGTTACTCATTCATGGTCGAAATTTTCTCTACCAACATTGAAGGAAGTAGGTAACCTTTTTAGTATTCCAAGAACTACTCTCCAGTGGACTCTTGTCCAAATAGCTTCTATCAGGCTGCGCCTCTTGATGTTTCATTCCTGGTTTTACTGGGTTAGCACAGAATTACTGTTAAAGGATGTATATCCTTGGGGATTGGGGTAAGAATAGTTTCCCCAATTCCCAAGGATAAAGGCACCAGTTGAAAAGATGCAGCCAACTTTTGTTCTGTCGCAAATATCCTGTTGGCTAAAGTATTAGATGCCATAGTAGTAGTTGGATCAATATCTAAACATTTTAGTGTCTGGATAACTTGCAATTAGTTTCAGGAAGGCACACAACATTAAGTCACTTTTAGGGACCCTTACCTAGGGCGATGTTTATGTCCAAGGTAAGGCCATATAGCAATTTTATTAGAATGTGATCTTATTGCTTTCTTCAGCTGGGCAGACATGACATTTTTTTTGTCCATTTTGGATCATCTTGGGATATCGGGGTTAGTGCATAAGTTATTTTTGGGCTTTCTAAAGGATAGTTGTACTAGGTTAGGATTGTAGTGGATTGCTCGGGGAGATGAAAAATCTGTTGTGGTCTTCCGTGGGGCTCTGTTTTCACCAACCCTTTTTAATGGTCTTATGATAACATAAGATTAGGTTGGTTTCTCCCAAAAACAAAGTTATATACTTATGCAGATGATATCTCTATTTTGCTAACATTTACTTCACTGTCAACTGACTTTTAATCAAAAATTAATAATACTCTACAGTTACTTGCCCTCACTTGGTTTGCAGCTTGTCGTGCTGTGAGGGCTTGTGTGCATCAGTGATGCTGAGAGCTAAACTATCGGTAATTATAACTACTGGCAGGGTCTCCCAAGATGGACAGGTCTCAGCTGAGGTGCCAGACCAAGACAAACCACCCATCTGGGCAGCAGCAGAATGGGATAGTGTTGACGGCGGAGGATCACATTTCTGTGACAACAGCAACAACACCAAACTTAAACTGCGCAGAAGAAAGGCCTGGCAATCTATTTCTGTATCTTCCCATGAAAACCCAGTGGATAGTTGACGACAAAACAAATTGTGCTATAGTGCTGGAAGATGAGACCCCCAGGTCGGAAGGCACTCAACTAGCTACTGGGGAAGAGCTGAAGACGTTTCAGAATAAAGCCAGCATTTATGATGTGGTTGGATCAAAGCCCTCGGGACGTCTGACTGCTGATGTAGCTGCGCATGAAATGAGTCAGAAGCTGTAAAGATGTCTTGCACATTGGAACATGGAACATACGAAGCATGAACCAAGGGAAGTTGGAGGTGGTCAAGAATGAAATGGAACGTGTACAACTTGATCTGTTGGGTGTCAGCGAATTGAAATGGACTGGCATCAGGCACTTTGCATCAGATGATCACATGGTCTACTATGCTGGAAATGAAAGACAAAGAAGAAATGGTTTTGCATTTATAATAAAGAAGAAACTTGCAAGAACTGTAATGAAATACAGTGCAGTCAGCGAATGCTTAATCTCTATTCATCTACGAGGCATGCCTATCAACACAACTATAATTCAAGTATATGCCCCAACAACAGCTGCAGAAGAGAATGAAATTGAAGAGTTCTATGAACACGTACAAGCTGAAATTGACAGAACATGCAAGCAGGATATCCTGATAGTCATGGGTGACTGGAACGCAAAAGTTGGCAACAAAAAAGACAAAGTAGTTGAAAAATATGGACTTGGCAACAGAAATGAAGCTGGAGGAAGATGGATAGAATTCTGCAAGACCAACGATCTATTCATCTCAAACACCTTCTTCCAGCAACACAAGCAGCGACTGTACACATGGACTTCACCCAATGGATTGTATAAAAATCTAATTGACTGACTACATCTGTAGAAGCCAACAATGGAAAAGCTCTATAACATCAACAAAGACAAAACCTGGAGCTGACTGTGGTACAGATCATCAACTACTAGTATGCAAACTCAAGCTAAAGTTGAAAAAGAACAAACCACTCATGAATGCAGCAAAATATTACCTTGATGCAGCAAAATATGACCTTGAGAATATACCACTGGAATTTAAAGACTGCCTGCAAAATCGATTTGCTGCTTTAGATACAAATGACAGAGCTCCAGAAGAGTTATGGAATGACATCAAGAAGGTTGTGTTGGAAGAAAGCGAGAAGTCTCTACAAAAGGTGAAAAAGAAAAAACGGCCAAAATGGATGACGGAAGAAACTCTGAAAATTGCCCAGAAACGCAGAGAAGCTAAAGCCAGAGGAGAAAGAGAGACAAACACAGAACTCAACAGAGATTTCCAACATGCAGCAAGACAGGACAAGGAAAAGTACCACAATGACGCATGTAAGGAAATAGAAGCAGAAACTATTAGAGGAAGAACAAGATAGGCTTTCCTAAAGCTGCGAGAGTTAAAGAAAAAGTTCCAGCCTCAAATTGCAATGTTACAAGATGCTCAAAGTTCTATGTTGAATGATGCTGAGATCAAGAAAAGGTGGAAGGAATATACAGAGTTTTTGTATGATAAAGATCAAGTGGGCTAATAACCGTTTCAACCTGTACCTTATGATCGGGAACCATTGGTGATGAAAGAAGAAGTTGAAGCAGCATTGAAAGCCTTATCAAAGGACAAAGCACCAGGCATTGATAGCATTCCCATAGAAGTATTACAGCAGTCTGATGCAGCTGTTACTGTACTTACAAGGCTCTGCCAAGAAATATGGAAGACAATATCATGGCCAACTGACTGGAAAAGATCTGTGTTTATACCAATACTAAAGAAAGGTGATCCAACTGACTCTGGAAATTATCACACAATCGCTCTGATCCCACATGCCAGCAAGATTCTACTGAAGATTATTCAAAAGAGACTACAACCATACCTGGAACAAGAACTACCTGAAGAGAAAGCAGGGTTCCGGAAAGGGCAAGGAACGAGAGACGACATTGCGTATGTGAGATGGGTCCTTGAAAAGACTAAAGAATACCAAAAGGATATCTATTTGTGCTTTATCGACTATAGCAAGGCTTTTGACTGTGTAAACCATGAGAAACACTGGGCCACATTAAGAAGCATGGGTATACCAGAACACCTGATCGTACTCTTGCACAATCTGTACATTGATCAAGAAGCAACAGTTTGAACGGAACAAGGAGAAACAGAATGGTTTAAAATAAGCAAAGGTGTAAGACAAGGCTGCATACTTTTCCCCCTACCTGTTTAATTTATATGCAGAACAAATCATTAGAGAAGCAGGATTGTATGAAGACAACAGAGGTGTGAAGATTGGAAGACTCATCAACAGCCTTCGCTATGCTGATGATACCACATTACTGGCTGAAAGTGAAGATGATCTTAAAGATTTGCTTCTCACAGTCAAAGAACATAGTCTCAAAATGGGCCTGCACCTTAATGTAAAGAAGACAAAGATCATGACAACTGGCATAATCAACAGGTTCATCGTTGAAGGAGAAGAAATTGAAATCGTGAACAACTTTAGCCTACTTAGATCAACGATCAATAAAGAAGCAACAAGCAGTCAAGAAATCAGACGACGCATTGCTCTTGGCAAAATGGCTATGAAAGACCTAGATAAGATTCTCAAGAGCAGAGATGTCTGTCTCCATACAAAGATTTGGCTTGTTCAAGCCATGGTATTTTCAATAACATCATATGGATGTGAAAGCTGGACAGTGAAAAAGATAGACAGGAAGAAAATTGATGCCTTTTGAATTATGCTGCTGGTGGCGAATACTGTGTATACCATGGACTGCTCGAAGAACAAACCAGTCCGTACTAGAGAAGATCAAACCTAAGCTTTCTTTAGAAGCTCAGATGACAAGACTTCGACTTTCATACTTTGGACATATCATGCAAAGAGAGATCATTAGAGAAAGACATCATGCTTGGAAAGATAGGTCAACTCAAAAGAGGAAGGCCAGCAATGAGATGGATCGATACAATAACAGCAGCTACGGGTACCAGTCTGTCAACAATGAGCTGCCTAACTGAAGACCGAACACAATTTGGGATAGCTATCCAGAGGGTCGCCATGAGTCGACACCGACTCAACAGCATTTAACAACAACAACACAGTTACTTGAGTAGTGAGCAAGGACTTTGCGATTACATTTTAATAATCTAAAATGAAGGCCCTGTGTTTTAATAATGCTAAACCGCTCCCTATTTCTTTAGTTGAGGCATCAAAACAGCTTCTATCCAGTACCCCGTGTTCTCGGAATTGTACTAGACGATTATTTATCGTTTGAGGCTCATATTAGTTCTGTTATACTGCGGCCGTTTTTCAAATTGCATCAATTACGTAGAATTAAACTTTTTTTTTTTTTTTTTTTTCTCTACAGATCACTTTCGTCTTAGTCCAAATAAGAGAGAATAGAACTTTGAACTATGGTACCCTCTTGTTTTTGAGCTGTTCTCTCACTTGGCTGAAATGCCTGCAGCTCTGCCAAAATTACTGCAGCACTACCTATATATTGTGTATCTAGAAACAATTCAGTGACCTCATTATTTCGTGAACTACTTTGGCTCAAGGTTCTGAATCGAGTTAAATTTAAATTTTACACAATTCTCTATAAATTGTTCAAGGACAATGTACCGGAACAATTTTCTTCAGTTTTGTTTTTAAATGTAACATCTAAATCTAAACATTTACAGTCTTCTAGTGTTGTTAGTTTTCCTTTATGCAAAGGCATCAGATTAAAATCTAGATTTAAAGTGACAGTCCTTAACGTCACGTCCCAAACCTCTGAGGACCTCTTCCAGCAGCTTGGAGATTGAACATGTCATCTTTCTGATGATTCTAGAGTACTTTTACAGCTGGCATCATCTACCAGACCCAGAATACTCAGTCTCCAAGCAGCTGGAGGAGTTAGTTAGTCAGGGTGCTGGACTTACCGAAGGGACAACTAAGGAACTTAAGAACATAAGATATGCCATACTGGGTCAGACCAAGGTCCATCAAGCCCAGTATTCTGTTTCCAACAGTGGCCAATCTAGGTCATATGTACCTAGCAGTTTCCCCAAGGGACACAGGTTCCACAATGCTTGTATTGGTTCAAGCATTGATATCCTGGGTCCCTTCTTAATAATGGTTTATGGACCTTTCCTCCAGGAACTTGTTCAAACCTTTTTTAAACCCAGCTACACTAAAAGCCTTTACTACATCCTCCGGTAACAAATTCCAGAGTTTGATTACACGTTGAGTGAAAAAATATTTTCTTTTATTAGTCTTAAATAGTTTACCCTGTAGCTTCATTGCATGTCCCCTAGTCTTTCTATATTCTGATAACGTAAACAGTCGATCTACGTTTACCCGTTCCACTCCGTTCATTAATTTATAGACTTCTATCATATCTCCCCTCAGCCATCTCTTTTCCAGGTTAAAGAGCCCTAACCTTTTTAGCCTTTCTTCATAGGAGTATCCTTCCATCCCCTTTACCATTTTGGTGGCTCTTCTCTGAACCTTTTCTAAAATCGCTATATCCTTTTAAGATACGGCGACCAGAATTGCACACAATATTCAAGGTGCGGTCTCACCATGGAACGATATAGAGGCATTATAATATCTTTTGTTTTATTTTCCATTCCTTTCCTTATCATACCTAGCATTCTATTTGCTCTCTTGGCCGCCGCTGCACACTGGGCCGAGGGTTTTAACATGGTATCCACAATGACGCCTAAATCTTTTTCCTGGGTGGTGGTTCCTAATGTGGAACCTTGCATCGTGTAACCATAGTTTGGGTTGTTCTTCCCTAGGTGCATAACCTTGCACTTTTCCACATTAAATTTCATCTGCCATCTTGATGCCCAGTCTTCCATTTTATCAAGATCCTCTTGCAATTTTTCACAATCCTCTTGGGTTTTAACAACTTTAAATAATTTTGTGTCATCTGCAAATTTGATAACCTCACTCGTTATTCCACGTTCCAGGTCATTTATGAATATGTCTAAAAGCAGCGGACCCAGCACAGATCCCTGGGGTACACCACTATTCACCTTTCTCCATTGGGAAAATTGGCTATTTAGCCCTACCCTCTGCTTTCTATCTTTTAACCAGTTCCTGATCCACAATAGTACACTGCCTCCTATCCCATGACTCTTTAGTTTTGCCAAAAGTCTCTCATGAGGGACCTTGTCAAAGGCTTTCTGAAAGTCCAGATACACAATATCAACCGACTCACCTTTGTCCACCTGATTATTCACTCCTTCAAAAAAACATAACAGATTAGTAAGACAAGATCTTCCTTGTCTAAAGCCATGTTGGCTGTCTCCCATTAGGTCATGACTATCTACATGCTGAGTAATTTTATTCTTTATGATGGTTTCTACCATTTTTCCCGGTACTGATGTCGGGCTCACCGGTCTGTAGTTTCCCGGATCACCCCTGGAAACTTTTTTAAAAATTGGTGTTACATTGGCGATCCTCCAATCTTCAGGTATTAGAGATGATTTTAATGATAGTTCACAGATTACTAATAGCAGGTCTGCAATCTCGTATTTCAGTTCTTTCAACACCCTTGGATGTATACCATCCGGCCCAGGTGATTTGCTACTCTTCAGTTTATCTAATAGTTGTAATACATCTTCCCGATGTATCGATATTTCCTTTAATTCTTCCGCACCTTTAAATACCACGTCAGTCATGGGTAACATCCCTACATCTTCCTCAGTAAAGACTGAAGCAGAGAATTCATTCATTCTCTCCGCTATCGCCTTGTCGCCTCTTAGTGCTCCTTTAACCCCTTTATCATCTAATGGACCAACTGACTCTCTCACAGGTTTTTTGCTACGAATGTACTTGAAAAGGTCTTTACTTCGCGTTTTTGCTTCCGCAGCAAGCTGCTTCTCAAATTCTCCCTTTGCCTGCCTTATCAATGCCTTGTATTTGACTTGCCAGTGCTTGTGCTGTTTCCAGGTTTCGTCGTTTGGCTCTTTTTTCCATTTCCTGAAAGATGCTTTTTTGGCAACAACAGCCTCTCTGACCTCACCTTTAAACCATGCTGGCAGTTTTTTGGACTTCCTTCCACTTTTCTTAAAGCGTGGAATACAGCTGGTCTGGGCTTCCAAGATAGTATTTTTCAACAACAGCCAAGCCTGATGTACGTCTTTAACCTTTGCAACTGCTCCTTTCAGTTTTTTCTTAACTGTTTTCCTCATTTTATCATAGTCTCCCTTTCGAAAGTTAAAAGGTAGTACTGTGGATTTCCTTACTATCCCTCCTCCACTAATTAAATCAAAGGCGATCATGCTATGATCACTATTGCCAAGTGGCCCCAACAACTTTATCTCTTGCACTAGATCTGGTGTTCCAATAAGGATTAGGTCTAATATGGCTTCCCCTCTGGTCGGTTCATGAACCAGCTGCTCCAAGAAGCAGTCATTTATTTCATCTAGGAACTTTATCTCCCTAGCATGTCCTGCCGTGACACTGACCCAGTTGATACCGGGGTAGTTGAAATCGCCCATTATTATTACTGTGCTGTAACGTTTGTTAGCTTCCTTGATTTCTTTGAGCATTTCATCATCCATTTGGTTATTCTGGCCAGGCGCTCGATAGTACACCCCCACTGCCATTGCCTTCCCCCTTTTACATGGAATTTCAATCCATATGTATTCTACAGCAGATTTTGTTTCCTGCAAAACTTTAATCCTTTCTAACTTAATGCCCTCTCTAACATAGAGAGCAACCCCTCCACCAATTTGATCAGCTCTATCATTGCAATATAGTTTGTACCCAGGTATCAGTGTCCCATTGGTTGTCCTCCTTCCACCATGTCTCTGATATTCCAATCATATCTATATATCTATGTATATATATATTTAGTGCTATATATTCTAACTCTCCCATCTTATTTTTTAGACTTCTAGCATTTGCATACAAGCATTTTAGAGAATGTATTTTATTCATATTAATTTGGCTATTGTTAGACATGGGTAATTTAGGATCTTTAAGCTCTGTCTGCTCCATACTTGAGGGCATTTGGGCTACTTTACTCTTTTGTGGAACCTCTCTGCTTTTGGTAGTATCCTTCAAAGATACATTCTTCCGAACATCTGCTCTTGGGCGACTGTCGGCTTTCCCCTAATATCTAGTTTAAAAGCTAGAGAGGAAATAGGCTTTATTTCTTTAATTCATTATTTCATGGGTTTCAGTTATTCCCTTATTGCAGGAGTGTTGTTCCTTGTTGGAACAAATGATACTGCCAGGTATTCCTCGGAACGTATCAAAAGTGACTTCATGGCTCTGGGACAGAGGATGAAGCAGTTAGCTGCACAGGTGGTGGTCTCTTCAGTCCTCCTTGTTGAGGGTAAAGGCCAAGGCAGAGAGGCTCACATCCTGGAGATGAATGCATGGCTGCGTGGATGGTGTCATCGAGTGCATTTTGGTTTCCTAGACCATGGGATGCTGTTGCAAGGGTTGCAGAGCAGAGATGGCATCCATCTGTCCAAGAAAGGTCAACACATCTTCAGTAGACTGGCTAATCTACTGAAGAGGGCTTTAAACTAGATTCGCTGGGGATGGGTGAAGAAAGCCCCCAGGTAGGTGATACCCATTTCCATAAAGGTATTTAATGTAACAGGGGTAACATATGGAAAGCAGTGTGTATAAATGCCCGTATCATGGGAAATAAGATCCCTGATGTTGAAGCTTTGGGAGTGGCTAACTTGGATTTAGTGGCAGTTACAGAAACATGGGTCACAGAAAACCATGATTGGGATGTAACTATACCTAGCTATACTTTATTCAGAAAGGACAGGGTAGGAAGAAGGGGAGGAGGAGTGGCACTATATGTAAAAACTACTATTAAAGCTTTGGAATTACAGAGCTTAAAAGGGAGAGAGGAGGCATTGTGGGTTAACCTAGAAAGAGGGAAAGAGAAATCTATTTGCATTGGTGTGATATACAGACCTCCCTCACAAGAGGAAGAGGTGGACAGAGAGTTAATTGAAGACATACGCAGCATTGCTAGGAAAGGGGAAGTGCTACTGATAGGAGATTTCAGTATGCCAGATGTTGATCGGCACATTCCTGCTGCAGTATCATCTAGAAGTAAGGAGATCCTGGATTCTCTACAGGGAGAACTATTCAGTCAATTGGTAACAGACCCCACACGTGAAGGGGCCATACTGGACTTGGTGCTTACCAATGGTGAAAGTGTTTCTGATTTTGTAGTGGGAGATCATTTTGCATCCAGTGATCACCAGATGATATGGTTCAATATTAGGACTAGGGCTGTTAGAATCCATTCAAAGGTGAGGATCTCAGACTTTAGGAAGAATAACTTTGCGAAGATGAGCCAATACCTCAGGGAGTCGTTAGTGGGATGGGAACAGCTGGGGGATGTAGAAAAACAGTGGGCAAAACTGAAAGGGGATATTTTAAGGGCAACCAACCTTTTTGTTAAAATGGTAAATAAAGGCAAAAGGAAAAGGAGACCGCTATGGTTTTCAAAAGAAGTAGTTGAAAAAGTGAAGAAAAAGTTGGAGGCCTTCATGAAATGCAAGAGATCACAGAGAGAGGAAGTCAGGCATCTGTATTTGGAAAAACTTAGAGAAGCTAGCAAAGTAGTCAAGAAGGCAAAGATTCAAAAGGAGGAGGAAATAGCCTGTGCAATAAAACAGGGGCATAAGACATTTTTCAGATATATTAGTGAGAAGAGGAAGGGCAAAAGTGGTATTGTCAGACTCAAGGGTGCAGGGGAGGAATATGTAGAAGCTGATAAGGATAAAGCGGAATTGCTTAACAAATATTTTTGTTCTGTGTTCGCAGATGAAGAACCAGGAGTAGGACATCAGAAGACACCCACAAATAGGAACAGAAGTGAGGGACATCTTGAACAATTTTCAGAAGATTGTGTTCATGAGAAGCTAGCTCAACTTAAAGTAGACAAAGCGATGGGACCGGATGGGATACACCCTAGAATACTGAGGGAACTTGGGGACGTTCTAGCAACTCCACTGACTGACCTTTTCAATGCCTCGTTGGAGTCGGGAGTGGTGCCAAAGGACTGGAGAGAGGCTCATGTGGTGCCTTTACACAAAAGCGTAAGTAAGGATGTGTTTGAAAACTACAGGCCGGTTAGTTTAACTTCGGTGGTGAGTAAATTATTGGAAACGGTGCTGAAAGAGAAAATAGTGAGGTTTCTGGAGTCCAGCGGATTACAGGATCCGAGGCAGCATGGGTTCACCAGAGGCAGGTCTTGTCAGACAAATCTGATTGCTTTCTTTGACTGGGTGACCAGGGAGTTGGACCGAGGGAGAGCTCTAGATGTAGTGTATTTAGATTTCAGTAAAGCCTTTGACACTGTTCCTCACAGGCGACTTATAAACAAACTGAGCACCCTAGGGATGGACACTAAAGTTACTGCTTGGGTTAAAAATTGGTTGGGTGGGAGGCGACAAAGAGTACAAGTAAATGGAGCTCACTCTGTGGAGAAGGATGTTGCCAGTGGTGTGCCCCAGGGATCTGTCCTTGGTCTGATTCTTTTTAACATCTTTGTTAGTGATATAGCGGAAGAGCTGTCTGGTAAGGTTTGCCTCTTTGCGGATGATACCAAAATCTGCAATAGAGTAGACACCCAGGAAGGTGTAGATAACATGAGGAGGGATCTAGCTAAGCTTGAAGAATGGTCTAGAATTTGGCAGCTGGGATTTAATGTTAAAAAATGTAAGGTCATGCATTTGGGCTGCAGCAATCCAAGGGAGCAATACAGTATAGGAGGTGAAGTACTTTTGTCCACTAAAGAAGAGGGGGACCTAGGTGTGGTTGTGTCTGATGATCTTAAAGTAGCTAAACAGGTAGAAAAGGCGACGGCAAAAGCTAGAAGGATGCTTGGGTGCATACGGAGAGGAATGGCTAGCAGAAAAAAGGAGGTGATAATGCCTCTCTATAAGTCTTTGGTGCGACCTCATTTGGAGTATAGTGTGCAATTCTGGAGACCGCACCTTCAAAAGGATGTGAACAGGATGGAGTCGGTGCAGAGGGTTGCTACTAAAATGATTAGTGGTCTTCATTATAAAGCATATGAGGACAGACTGAAGGATCTTAATATGTACACCTTAGAGGAAAGGCGGGATAGAGGTGATATGATTGAGATGTTTAAATACTTCCGTGGCATAAATGTTCAGGGAGAGAGCCTCTTTAAATTGAAAGCAAATTCTGTTACGAGGGGACATGGGATGAGGGTGAAGGGAGATGGATTCAGGAGTGATATGCGGAAATATTTCTTTACGGAAAGAGTAGTGGATCCGTGGAATAGTCTCCCAGTGGAGGTGGTAGAGATGAGGACAGTAACTGAATTCAAAAAAGCATGGGACAAACACAGAGGATCTCTAAAGGTAAAAAGGGGACTGTTTTAGTTGTTGATATGGAAGGACAGACTAGATGTGGTCTTTTTCTGTTATCATATTTCTATGTTTCTATGAGTGCTGTTTTTATTTTTCTAGCAAGTGGGGGGGAGGGGGAATTACAATAAATAGAGGACTAGGGAAATCTTCCGGATAGCCTGCAGCTGGGGAGGATCCCTCTCCCTCCCTTGGGGAGGTCTTTCAGCATACCTGGTTTTGGCAACTCCCAAACCAGTTATCGGGTGAGGAACTGCCATAGGTGAAGGCTTTCAAGGGTACCAGTTCTCTAGTAGGGCCTTGCTGGCAGCTCCCGGTCAGCTTTCCTCACTGCCGAAGCCCTCTATCTTGGCTGAGCATGAGGTAGCTGGAAGAGTACTAGGAGGGATAATCGGAGCCAGAGGTCAGCCTCGTTGCAGGCACTTGGTGGGCAGGGGGTCTGTGAGCAGTCAATCAGGCGTACAGTGAGTGTTTCAGGCCCGGTGGGATGTGCAGCATGGGACGTGCTTACAGCATTCTTTTCAATTTCGGTCCGTTTCTGAAGAGAGAAGTCAGGGGGAGTAGAGAGGTTTTCTTTATTTTTCTTTTGGGTATTTCCTTTTACTTGCATTTTGCCTTTGCTGTTCATTTGGCCCCCTTTCTCTGTTTTGCAGTTTGAAAAGCTAGAAGAAGCATTTTTTCTGCTTCAGCCTTCTCTTCCCCCTCCCCCCCCCACACGCTTAGCTTGGTTTGGGAATTGATTTGGGGGCAGGGGTAGTCCCTTAGCCAGACCACGAGCTCTCACAATGTCATCTCGGCCGCAATGCCTTGTTTGAGGAACCAGTAGGGGAGCGGTCTCGGAAACAGTCGTGTGTAGGGGCTGCACGCAGGAAGCCACCACTATGTAGCAGGGCCTGCAGGATAGGACAAGACAGGACAAGTCTCCTTCCCAGAGGGCCAGACCTCGGGGAGCCCTCCACTACATATGGCAGAGCTGGCCCTCTGGACTTGCCTGGTCCCCCCCCCCCCTCGTCTCAGTCACTGGGGGAAGTGGGTGGTGCCAGTGGGTTTTCACCGGAGTTTGTCATGCTCCTGCATAGGGTGTTCTGCATGCGCCAACAGGGTTCAGCAGGCAGCTCTGCAGCAATGGAATGCCGAACAAAGATGGCAGAGGTTATAAGAAAGCAGCCTAGGTACTCAGAAAAGTGGCAGGGGCAGTCCCCAGAGTCGGAGGGACCAGAGGGGGACAATCTGGACACGGAGCTGGAAGAAGGTGAGATCCCAATACAGGAGGAGCAGTCCAGGATTGTTCAGGTGTTTCACCGGGACGAATTGCTGGCGCTCATCACTGTCTTTAAAAGCTCTTAACATGCCTACAGCTCTTCCTGCGGATGATGAGGCTTTAGAAGACCCTCTGTTCCAAAAGGTCCAGAAAACACAGAAGTTGTTCCCAGTACATAGAGTGGTTAGGCAGATTATTCAGGAGGAATGGGGCATGCCGGAGGCTGGTCTCAAGGGAGTATGGGCCATGATTCACTTGTACCCCCTCCCTGATCAGGACCGTGAGCTGTTTAGATCTCTTAAGGTGGATGCAGCAATTTCGGTGGTTACTAAAAAGACTATGATACCGGTGGAAGGTAGCGCAGCACTCAAGGATGCCAGGATAGGAAGTTAAGTACACTGTTGAAACAGGCTTTTGATATAAATGCTCTGTCGCTCCAGGCCTGAATTTGTGGGGCCTGAGTCGCGAGGGCCTGCCTCTGCTAGTCACAGCGGGTGCAACAGATGGGTGAGCCAGCGCCGGATTCGAAGATGGAGACTGCCAAATTGGAGTTGGGGGGGCCACTCATCTGGCAGATATATTCTATGATCTCATTAGGGGGCTGTCCAAAAGCATGGCTCATTGGTGGTGACTCAGTGCTATCTTTGGCTCATAAGAACATAGGATATGCCATACTGGGTCAGACCAAGGTCCATCAAACCCAGTATCCTGTTTCCAACAGTGGCCAATCTTGGTCATAAGTACCTAGCAGTCTCCCCAAAAGACACAGATTCCTCAATGCTTTTATTGGGTCAAGCAGTGATATCCCGGGTCCCTTTTAATAATGGTTTATGGACCTTTCTTCCAGGAACTTGTCCAAACCTTTTTAAACCCATCTACACTAACAGCTTTTACTACATCCTCTGGTAACAAATTACAGAGTTTGATTACATGTTGAGTGAAAAAAAAAATTCTCTTATTAGTCTTAAATAGGTTACCCTGTAGCTTCATTGCATGTCCCCTAGTCTTTTTATATTCTGATGACATAAACAATCTATCTACGTTTACCCGTTCCATTCCATTCATTAATTTATAGACCTCTATCATATCTCCCTTCAGCCGGCTCAAACTGTTGCGGCGGACAGTTCCTCTAAGTCTCATCTCAGCAAGCTCCCCTTTAAGGGAAAGCTCATGTTTGGAGAAGACCTAGACAAGTTGGTCAAAGACTTGGAGGAATCCAAAGAGGGGCGTCTACCTGAGGATAAGCAGAGGCAGAGTTGGAACCCTATGGCTGCTTGGGGCTAACCTTGGGATTCCAGGCAGTTTCATACCCTTCTAGAGGGGAAGATTTCCCACATGGGGACAGGGGGTTCCATGGGTTTCGAAGAGCAGGCAGGGGATTCAGAGCAGCCTCATCCTTGGGACCCAAGAAAGCCCAATGAAGCGAGGAGGGCCCAGGCGGAGGGTGCAGCCCATGGGAGGTTGGCAATGGGAGTTTCTCTGCCTGGGTCCAAATCTCTTCTAACTGGTGGGTCCTGGAGGTCATCCGAGAGGGCTATGCCCTCGAATGGGCCCGTCCAGTGAACCAGTGCTTCATTTGGTTGCCCTGCAAAGCGCAGGTCAAGGTGACGGCAGTGGAAGAGACCTTGCATCATCTCCTGCAGCTAAGAGCCATGGAACTGGTTCCCTGAGACCAGTATGGCTGCGGTCGATACTCCATTTATTTCGTAGTAACCAAAAAGGAAGGTTTCTTTCATCCAATTCTCAATCTCAAGGGCGTCAACCGCTGTCTCTGCATGTCACACTTCCACATGGAAATGCTAAGATCAGTTATTGTGGCAGTAAGGACCGGGGAATTCTTGACGTCACTCGACCTTGTGGAAGCGTACCTGCACATTCCCATCCATCCAGAACATCAGCAGTTTCTTCGCTTCGAGGTACCGCAGGGCCATTTCCAGTTTCAAACTTTGCCCTTCTGTCTGGCGACTGCTTCCCATACCTTTACCAAGGTCATGGGAGGCAGTTGCCAGGAGGGAGGAGTAGCCTAGTGGTTGGGGCAAGGTACTTCAGGCCGGAAGGTCGGGGGTTCAAATCCCACTAGAGGACAGCAACCTTGGGCCGGAAGGACTGGGGTTTCTAGTCCCACAGATGCTCCTTGTGGTCTTGGGCAAGCCACTTAACCCTCCATTGCCCATGTTCCCTGTAAGTATTAGTGTATGTGTCTCATATCCCCGCGTGTTAAATGTATCCCCCAATTGTGTTGTGACCGCTTTGATTGAAGGATAAGGTGGTATACAAAACTGTCTAAATAAATAAAATAAATAAATGGTAGTGGTGGCAGCACCGTTCCGCACGGAAGGAGATCTCGTCCACCCATACTAGATGACTGGCTGATCCGGGCAAAGTCCAGAGACGACAGTGAAAGAGCGATGGCACAGATGCTGGAGTTCTCCAAAGTCTCTGTTTAGAGTCAGTTACAAGCAACCCAGGAGCTGGAATATTTGGGAGCATGCTTCAGTGCCCATGTAGGCAGGGTCTTTCTGCCAGAACATCAGGCTCAAGAGCTTCGGAGGCTGACACAGCAGTTCCAGTAAATGGCAAGGCCCTCCATGTGGCCTTATCTGCAGGTTCTGAGGACCGTGGCGGCCACTCTTGAGTTAGTCCCATGGGCAAGGGCGCACATGCAACCGCTTCAGAGGGCTCTGCTTCATTGCTGGTCCCATCAGAGTCAGCCTCTGTCCCAGATACTCCCCTGCCCGGGGAGCATCAGAAGAGCACTCAGGTGGTGGCTCTGCCTGGGAAATCTGTTAAGGGGCATGCCACTCGAATGCCTGAGTGGATCCCACTGATGACAGATGCCAGCCTATTTGGTTGGGGAGCCCATTGCGAAGGATGTTTTGTTCAGGGAACATGGAGTCTGCAGGAGGCCCTGTGGTCGATTAACAGCCTCAAAATGCGAGCTGTGACTTTGGCACCAGAAAAGTTCGCTCAAGGGTTACAGGGGAAAGTAATCTGAGTCCTATCGGACAATGCGACCATGGTGGCGTACATCAACTGGCAAGGAGGGATGGGCAGTGTGGCCCTAGAGGAAGAAGCCTAAAGGCTGTTCCAATGGGCAGAGGTACATCTCCAGGCATTGTTGGCGGCGCACATAGCACGAGGAGTCAGTGTGACAGCGGACTATCTCAGCCAAGTTCAAGTGGGTCCTGGAGAGTGGCAGCTCAACCAGGAGGTGTTCGAACAGGTGATCTGTTATTGGGGTGCACCAGTCATGGACCTAATGGCAATGTTCGAATCGCCAAAGGCTGGTGGTTTTTTCAGCAGAAGAAGAGAAAGGATGTCCGAGGGCCTGGATGCTCTAATATAGTCCTGGCCCAAATTGGGTCTTCTCTGTGTTTCCCCCGTGGGCGCTCATAAGCTGGGTAGTCCAGTGGATCGAGACACACACAGGGGGCTAGTAATTCTGGTGGCACCGGACTGGCTGAGATGCCCGTGGTATGCCAACCTGGCTCACTTACCGGTGGATCGATTGTGGCAGCTTCCTGTTAGAGAGGATCTTATAATGCAGGGGCCACTATGCATGCCCCAGGTGGATCGATTTTCGCTCATGGCATGGCTCTTGAAAGGGCCAAGTTAAAGAAGGGAGGGTATTCCACCTCGGTAATAAAGACCTCCTCAGTTCCGCCCCCAAACCGTCCGGTACGTCACCTTACCTCTCATTCGCTTCCTCAGTTTCCGCCCTCGGATGAGCTCTTTTCCCACTGATTTTCACTTATTTCCAGTGGATCTCCAAACTCATTGCTGGGATTCCACCCTCACATCGGCCTTAGGCAAGGTCGCACCCCTGCAGTCTCCCTCCGTCACCCGGTGTCTTCCCTCCTCCCCTTGGTTTTATCCCGGCCTATTACTCCATCGTGCTCACCTTCGTCGGGCTCTGCGCCGCTGGCGTAAATGTCCCACCCCAGCCACCCTGTCACATTTCCGTCATTGCCATACCCATTATCGCTCTCTCCTTAGTTCAGCCAAGAAGAATCACTTTGATAAGCTCATTTCCTTCTCAGAGAATTCCACGCGACAATTATACTGTATCCTTCGTTCCCTTTCTGCTTCTTCGCTTCCCCCTGTCTCCGATACTACTGCTCCCACCACTTTCTCCGTCTCCAATCCTGCCCCCTCCGTTCTGGCTTCACATTTCGCCTCTAAGGTTCAATCTATCCGGCAACTTTTTCCCGCCTGCCCCCCTCCTTTCCCCTCCCCCCTCCCCTCTCTCTTCTACCACCCCAATTCCCTCAAACATCCCTCCCCTCTCCCACCGCTGGTCTGCTTTCCAACCCATCACTCTCCCTGAATTGACTAAGGCTCTTAAAGCTACCCGGAAAACCACTTGCCTTTCAGACCCTATCCCCTCACAGTGGCTTTCTGAGCCCTCACTTGTCCTGCTTCCCTTGATTCTTTCTGTCTTCAACAATAGTCTACAGTCCGGGTCCTTCCCTTCTCGTTGGAAACACGCTTTAATTCGCCCCCTTCTGAAGAAAGCTTCCTTGGACCCCTCTATACCCTCGAACTGGCGTCCCATTTCTAATCTCTCCCTTTCTGTCTAAACTTCTTGAGCGTCTGGTCTTTTCTCAGCTCTCTGCACATCTTGAGGCTTCTTTGGTTCTTCACCCTCGCCAATCCGGTTTCCGCCCTGGTCACAGCACTGAATCTATTCTCATTTCCTTTCTCAACGAATTGCATGTTGTGCACAATCACGGTTCTATTTCCATAGCTGTCTCCTTAGATGTGTCTGCTGCTTTTGATGTTGTTGATCACCGCACGCTTCTATCCCGACTTGACACTATTGGTCTCTCAGGTTCAGTGCTTCACTGGTTTCATTCTTTTCTTTTCAACTGGTCCTTCTCAGTATTTTCTGGCTCTGACTCCTCCCCCTCTACCCCTCTTCACTGTGGTGTCCCACAGGACTCTGTCCTAGCTCCCCTTCTGTTTAACATTTTCCTGGTTCCCCTCGCCCTGCTCGTCCAGCAACATGGTATCTCGGCGTATTATTACGTCGATGATATCATCCTTCTTTTCCACACTAGTTCACTCACTCCCGATATCGGTCCCCTCAATGTTTGTCTCTCTGCTGTTTCCTCCTGGTTCTCTGAAAATTTCCTTCATGTTAATTTGTCAAAAACATCTGCTATCTGGTTTACTGCTGGTGCTCCTGTCCACCCCCCCCCCCCACCTCATCCCTTCTCTCTCTGCTGGCCCTATTCCCCTTGTCTCTTCACTACATTTATCTTGGTGTCACTTTGGATTCCGCCCTAACCTTTAAAGACCACATTTCCTCCGTTGTTCAATGTTCTTTTTGTACACTGAGGCAACTCCGCGCTGTTCGCTCTTTTCTCTCTCCCTCTTCTCTGACCACACTGCTTCTCTCTTGTTGTTTCTCGTTTAGATTACTGTAATGCATCTTTAGCGGGGCTCCCTCTTACTCAACTTCACAGGCTTCAACTGGTTCACCACACAGGCCCACCTTGAATCTACCCGTTCCGCCACCGCCTTCTTCATTGGTCCCCGTCTATGGAACTCTTTGCCGTCTGCACTTCGCCTGGAACTTTCTTATCCTTCTTTCAAAGCTAAACTAAAGACCCATCTTTTCAACATAGCCTTCGATCTTCCTCCCTTCCCTCCTCCTTCCGATAATTTATGACATTTCCCCTTTTCCTGCTGTCTCTTACTGTTTCCTCTCCTGACACTGTCCCTTTCCTATCAATAAATGGCGTTCCTTTCTGTTTCCTTTTCTCTGCAGCCTCCTGTTTTAATGTAAACCGCCGCATACCTGCTGGTCCAGGCGGTCTATCAAGTTTTTAAATAAAGATAAAGACCTTGCTACAGCCCCGGAGAAGGTCTAAGAGCCTAGCGTACATTCGCGTGTGGCACATCTTTTGATTCGTAGTGCGGGGAGAGGCAGACATATCTTCCCACGGCTTCCATTTAGGACATCTTGTCCTTCTTGCAGTCTGGCTTTGAGCTAGGCTTGGCAGCCAGCTCCTCAAGGGTTTAGCTGGTGGCGATTTCCTGCTATCGCGGGAAGGTCCACAGGGTGGCAGGTGCTCACCCATACGTGCTGAGATTTCTGAGGGTGGTGAGCAATCATCACCCTCTAGGCAGATGGTGGTACCGTCTTGGGATCTCAATTTGCTAAATAAAAATTTGGTGCTGTTGGGGAACCGTTTTAGCTGTTGAGTAGAGCTTCCTTGAAGGATTTAATGCTGAAAATAGTCTTATTAGTGGCAATTTGCTCGCTATGCAGGATTTCAGAGCTTTAGGCCCTATCGTGCCATGAACCCTTCCTTTCCTTCTCCAAAGAGAAGGTATTGCTTTGCATGGTTCCTTCGTTTTTGCCTAAGGTGGTGTCCGAATTTCATGTGAACCAGGTGGTTTCATTACTGGCTTTGATGAACCCGGCGGGGGGGGGGGGGGGGGCACGGCTTCTCCGCAGCTGTGCTGCCTGGATGCTAGAAGAGTCCCCTGCAGGTACTGAAGAGGATGTCTTATTTTTGGAACTCTGCCTCTTTGTTCTTTTTGGTGGGCCACGCGGAGGTACAGCAGCAGTAAAAGCCACCATATCCAGGTGGATCATGGAGGCATTCGCGTCTGCGTATATTCTGAAAGGTAAAGAAGTGGGCGCATTCCACGAGAGCGCAGGCAGCCTTGTGGGCCGAGTTTAGCTTGGTTCCACCAGTGGAGATTTGTAGGGTGGCAACCTGTCGTTACTTCATACATTTTCCTAAGCATTATCACCTGGATGTCCAGGCGGTGGGGAACGCTTATTTTGGATCAGCGCTGCTTCAGGCCAGTTATGCAGATCCCCCCTGGATTCACCAGAGGCAGGTCTTGTCAGACAAATGTGATTGATTTCTTTGACAGGGTGACCAAGGAGTTGGACCGAGGGAGAGCCCTACATGTGGTGTATTTAGATTTTAGTAAAGCCTTTGACACCGTTCCTCACAGGCGACTTACAAACAAACTGAGCACCCTAGGGATGGACCCTAAAGTTACTGCTTGGGTTAGAAATTGGTTGAGTGGGAGGCGACAAAGGGTACAGGTAATGGAGCTCACACTGAGGAAAAGGCTACTAGTGGTATGCCCCAGGGATCTGTCCTTGGTCCGATTCTTTTAACTTTTTTGTTAGTGATTTAGCGGAAGGGCTGTCGGATAAGGTTTACCTCTTTGCGGGTGATACCAAAATCTGCAATAGAGTAGACACCTAGGAAGGTATAGATACCATGAGGAGGAATCTACCTAAGCTTGAAGAATGGTCTAAAATTTGGCAGCTGAGATTTAATGTTAAAAAAAAATGCAAAGTCATGCATTTGGGCTGCAGCAATCCCAGGGAGCAATATAGTATAGGGAGTGAAATACTTTTGTCCACTAAAGAAGAGCGGGACCTAGGCGTGATTGCGTCTGGTCTTAAAGTAACTAAACAGGTAGAAAAGGTGACAGCAAAAGCTAAAAGGATGCTTGGTTGCATATGGAGAGGAATGGCCAGCAGAAGAAAGGAGGCAATAGTGCCTTTGTATGTCTTTGGTGTGACCTCATTTGGAGTATTGTGTGCAATTCTGGAGACTGCACCTTCAAAAGGATATAAACAGGCTGAATAGTCCCCCAGTGGAGGTGGTAGAGATAAGGACAGTATCTGCATTTAAAGAAGCATGGGACAAACAGAGGGGAACTGTTGTAGTGTTTGATATGGAAGGACAAACTAGATAGGCCATGTGGTCTTTTTCTGTCATTATGTGTCTATCTTGGGAGATCAGAGCAGGAGCGGAAATACTTCAAGGGGATGGAGCCTTTTCGTAAGATGGACCAGTTGTTTGTCCTTTTTGGCGGCCCTTGCAAAGGGGAAGCAGCCTGCAAAGTCTCGATTGCCCGTTGGGTGAAGCGGGCCATCGTATGCAGTGCACGGGAAGGTTCCTCCTTTGGGGTTGAGGGCCTATTCGACTCGGGGCCAGGTGACGTCTTGGGTGGAGCATGGTCTGTTTTCCCCAGTGGACATCTGCAGAACAGCAATTTGGTTGTTGCTTCACACCTTTTCGAGGCACTATAGGTTGGATGTGCAGGCTATGCGGGACACAGGCATTGGGACATCGGAACTGCAGGCCAGACACTGGGTCCCACCTGGTATTAGGTTCTGCTCTGGTATATCGCATTGGTACCTGGACTGGCCTGGAGAGACGAATAGGAAAGAGAAATTAGACCTTACCTGCTAATTGACTCTTTTTTTCCTGAGTTCTCTCCAGGTCAGGCCAATCCAGTCCAGTGCCCGCCCAGTTGGTTTGGTGTATTCTGGTTACTCATGGGGATGCGCGTCCGGCCGAAGAGAAAATATTCGTTTGGCAGTTAAGAATTTGTTTATACATTTAGCTCCAAAGAAGGGGAGTTTCTGGGGCTGGGGCCCTGCTCTTCTGTTGCTCCCTTCGCGGAGCGTAAGATAAACAGTGCCCATGGGGCACATAGTTTCCGCAAAGGAACAAGGGGGGGCAAGTGCTCTCTAGGTTTTTCTTTTGTCTCCCTCTATTTAGTGTGAGACACTCAGGAGAGAAGATTTTTTAGTAGTTCAAGGTTTATTAGGTTACAGTTAGTTAGCTGCTTTGTCAAGAGAAGACTGGAGTCTGATGCGGTAGGGGGAGCTTGGTCTGTCTTGTTAGTCCTCAGCTGCCGGAGGTGGCTGACAACCCATCTGTACTTGGACTGGCCTGGAAAGAACTCGAAGAAAGACAATTGAGCAGCTAAGGTCTAATTTCTCCATCAATCATTAGGCAAAATTAGGTGGCCGCCTAGGATGACAATTTGAAGGGCAGCAATCGGAGCAAAAAAAAATAGATTTGAACAACCAAAGAGCCATCTGTACATTCCTTTTACCTGCAGGAAGTGGGGCACATACATACATATAAGGCAAAGTTTAATATTTCTGTCTTGGTTTTCTTCTCTCTCCCATCACACTTTTAGTGTATGCGCTGGTGGATCCTCCTCCACTGCCATCCCACTTTGTCAGTATACCTCTAAAACTCTATCTTGGGACTTGTTTTCTTCTCTCTTCTCCTTATACCTGCTTCATTGGTGCCCTGATCTCCTCCCATACTTTTCAGTATTATCTTTACATTGATGACTCTCAGATTTACCTCTCTGCACCAGAATGTTTTCCATGAATCCTAGCCCAAATCTCAGCCTGCTTGTCTGACATTTCTGCCTGGATGCTGCCATTTGAAACTGAACATTGCCAAGATGGAACTTTTTATCTTTCCCCCATAAACCTACCCGCCTTTCTCTGTTTCTGTGGATAGCCCTGTCTTACAACGTTGGGGTCATTTTTGACTCCCTCCCCTTCTCTTTCTCTTCACATATCCAACAGATAACTAAAATCTGTCATTTTTTTCCTCTCTAACCAGCAGAATCTGTCCCTTCCTTTCTGAACCCACTACCAAGATCTTTATCCACTCCATCATCACCACCTGCTTTATTGTAGCCTGCTCCACACTGGCCTCCATTGAACCACACTTGCCCTTTCACATCAATGACCTTGGCGTTGTTGAAGTTGGTCCGGCCATGTTTTAGATTGAGTTGATCGCAGGAAGATTGAGTGAGTGCATATTGCTTGTGGGAGCAATTACACCCCCTGACGAAACGTGAAGTGAAACGTTTGTGGGGCGCTCGAGTGAGGTGTCGGGGCATCGGCTTCAGATTGTTCGGAGCTGTGCTGAAAGATAAGTAGACTTTTTTGTTGTATTTGCTCATTTGTTATTAGTATGCTATGGGGAAGGTCATTGATGTGAAAGGGCAAGTGGCTTTAGAAAGCTTGATGTAATCAAAGCATTTTATACCGTAGCCCTATTATTCTGAGACCTTCGTCCAAGCTGATAGCTGTGCTACAGAGGGATTGTGTGATAAGAAGACATGCTTCTCTTTTTTTGAGATTTTGTTTGAAAGTTTTTTTTGAAAGCTGTTTTTTGAATTTTGACATCAGTTTTGGTACGGTGGAGTGTTCTGATGGCACTGTGCATTGTTGCTTTAAAGGCCTGATTGATTTATTTTAAGCTTTCTTTCCCATAGAGACAGCTTGATACAGAAAAGTATGTTACTGTTAGCGCAGGCATCTTCAGTGTTTAATCAGAATCTTCTGTGGTAATGTGAGTGCAAGCAATGATGATGCATAAATGCTTATGTTACGAGCAATAGCGCCCTGTGTATTTAAATCCATTTAAGTGGATGGTAATGAAGCAATTAGTTATTCAATGCAGATGCAGAAGACCATAAGACTGAGCTCAATGTGAGATTTTAAACCGCGCTGACAATAGTGCGGTATATAAGAAATTGTAATAAATAAAATAAATAAATAAATGAGGCCCAAGGAGACGTTAAGAGTTAGCTTATAGGTCTGCGATCAATACTGGTGATGAATTTATGCTGGTGTCTTGAGCGTATAGCACCGGCAACTTTTTTTTTTTTTTTTTTTACTGGCTGTGCTGAAAATAAAAGGCAGGGGAAATGTGCTGGAACAAACGTAGTAATATTATTTGCATTAGATAGCAATCCATTACATGAGTACAAGTGCCAACCTCTTGTGTGCGCGTGCAGGAGGATATAGATGTTGCTAAAGCAGACCTCCATGCTCATATGCTTGGCATGCTATCCTTGTTTAGTGCAGACTTTGTGTGCACAACTCATTTGTATGCTGTTTGCCTACATCACTGCTGAACGAAACCTTTGTGCTAAATTTATTTAGGAAACCCTGCTCTAGAGCTTTAGGGTTGGCAATAGTGCAGGGTTCCTGCATGGAGCTGGAGTGGGAAATCAGTCTTACTAACTCATGGGCTGATGCAGAAAACCGGCGCTAGACTCATGCTGAGGACTACTTAATGCTGCCCGACAACACACACATTTTAATGCCAGATGCAGCCAAGATAGGGCATGCAAGTGACCCCCATGTTAACCGTGCATATACAAATGAGCCATCGCAGTGTTAAACTGGAAGAGCAAGCCAAACACATGCACACAAGATGTCTGCGCTAATTTGGCTTCCTCTCCGGGCACCGTATGTCTAATTTGTGAGGCACATCGTCCCCCAATGCCATCAAAATACTGTCAGGGCTACTATGCAGTCTTCGATCCATTCATATCAACCGTCTTGAGCTTCCTTCCCCCACATGTGCTCACTTAGAGCATACCTGAAACTCTGCCTTTTTCTTCCTAGCACCATCATTATGGAACTCACTCCCTCTTTCCCTCTGTCAGGAACCATCCTATCCCAAATTTAAAACACATCTCTTTTGTCTGGCCTATGACCTTCCTCCCAGCTCTCTCTCCTAGTTCCTTCTCTTATTCTTGCCTCTTCTCCCCTCTTTTGTCTCCTTCTCTTGTCTTGCGTGCCTGTTGCTTTCCTATCAAGCATTGTAGTTCTTTTTTGTTTCCTGGTCATCCATGGCCTTATATGTTTTTTGGATATATTGTAAACCGCCCTGCAGGTTTCGAGGATACAGTATATCAAGAAAGTTCCTTATCGGTCCTCCAGTTCAGTCCTTCACCTCTGGGTAGTGTACCTCCTCCTGCAGCATGGAGACTGGGCATGTCAAAACTGTGACATCACTGGATGTATCCTGCTGGTCACTCCCATCAGCCCCAGTGTGTCCAGTCTCCATGCAGCAAGAGGACATAGTGAGCCTAGGTGCTGGGCTCACTTGAGGGACAGATGAGCATTTCTTAGGATAGTTAATTTGTTTTGTGTTTTTTATTTACTTCCCTATCAATTCATTTAATTTGTGCTGTTTCTTTAAGAGAAAATAAAGTTTAACTTGTAGGGCTCGATCCAGCTTCATTTGCTGCCCTCCCATCTCTCCAATTCACTCCGTTTGGTTGCGCTTCTCTCTCCTACTAATTTGAACGGAGGGGAGTTGTTCAGCGAGACGGACAGACTGTCAGCTCCGGTGATTGCGGCGAGTGTTCAGGTGCCACACAGCCGGGGCCAGAGAACTCTCCGCAATGGCTGCTCCTGTTTCTTTCTGAGCAGCGTCGTGGATTGCAGGACTGCCGATTGCAAAAAACAACCCTAAAAATCCAAAATTGATCCTGTTTCTCTCTATTTTTGCCTTTTTTTTTTTTTTTTAGGTCTAAAATCAAAACCCCCAAAATATCAAACTTAATCCAAAACTAAACAAAATTAACTTAAAAAAAACTAAATTAACTTAAAATAAATTAAGCGAAGCTATCCCCACTGAATTAGAGCGAGCAGAAGTAAGCTGCCTCGCGGCCAGGTAAAAGCACGGGAAGAAAAGCCTGCGAAAAACTGCTGGGCCTGCTTACCACCGCGAATCCCCGATGCGGCCCATGACGCCTTCCCGCTGAGCTGCACCTCCCCGGGTCACTCACCTCCGTTTCGGGCCCAAAAAAACACCCCCAATCGATCTCCTCACTTCGCTGATGCGATCGGCAGCCCTGCGATCTGCAACGCTGCTCACAGAGAAACAGGAGCAGCCGTCACGGAGAGAGCTCTCTGGCCCTGGCTGTGTGGCACCTGAAGGTGAAATTAGACTTACCTGCTAATTGTTGTTCCTTATCGTCCCTCCAGTCCAGTCCCGAACCTCTGGGTTTAGTACTTCCTCTAGCAGCTTGGAGACTAAGTAACATCATTCTTTTGATGACACTGGTATAAATACCCGAGGGACCGCCTCCTCACTCCAGTTATCTCAGTCTCCAAGCAGCTGGAGGTTGTAAGAGCCCAGAGATCCAGGGCTTACCTGAAGGATAGTAAATTAAAATTTGCAAAAATCCTTCTTAAGTTAACTGTTTAGGTTTAATTGTTAAGTGTCAAACTATTATTTAATTTAATTATTTAGTTTTTATTTGTAGATTCTATTGCTAGCTTGGTACGTGCCCCCCCCCCCCCTCCTTTCCCTCTCTCCCCCCCTCCTTTCCCTCTCCCCCCCTCTCTTTTACTTAAGCCTGGTTCGGAGGGGTATAAGCAGGACCGGAGCAGGATTCCAGCTCCCGAACCCACCTTTTTGGGTGAGGAGCCGGTGGTAGCAGTGTCCGCCGGTGCTGAGAGGCACGGAGGTTTGACTGAACTCGCCGATCATGAGGATGGTGATCGCTGCGGCAGCACTTCAAACGAGCAGGTCTGTTCTCTCTCTCTCCCGACGCTGAAGCCATGCTTCCGGCCAAGCGTGGAGAGAGACGGACGAAACTGCGACAGCAGAAACGGGGGTAAGAAGTGCCTGTAGCCCGACAGCGGGTGTCTTGGCACCATTTTTCTGAGGTGAGCTGCCGACTTGAGCGCAGGTGTTTAAGCGCCATTTTGCTGAGGCGAGCTGTACAGTGCAGGCTGTACCGCATGGGACTTGCGCGGGAAACGGCTGCACGGAGGCTTTGTTGCACGTTTGAACAGAGGGCTCCGATTTCTAGGCAGTCCCTCATTTTTAGCATTTGAACATTGGAGGCTGAATGGGGGGGGGGTCAGAGCTAGATATATATATTTTAGTTTTTGAAGAAAAAAAAAAAAGGTAATTTTACAGGGATATTTGGTAAGGCAGGAGCCTAGCAAGGCCCTTAACAGATGGCTGAAGCAGGTTCAGGGCTCTAGCCATAGTTCCGAGTTTGAACAGCTACAAAGGAGAATTGTGAAAGCGGAATGCCTTCTAGGCCACAGAGTGTTTGGTTTGTGGCACTAGAAGAGGAGCTGTGTCAGACACAGGAGTGTGTAGAGGCTGCATCCAAGAAGCGGCATCTATGGAGCAGTCCTTGGAGGTAAGTGGGGACAATCAGAAAGTAATATCCCTACCAGAGTCGGTGTCGCCCGCTTTGCCATCTCTGGAGCCGGTAGCAGGACCTTCCTCCTCTCCAGATTTTCCCCCGTCCCAGACAATTTTGCCAGGAGGACTGGTGGTGGTGTTTTCGCCAGAGTTCATGACTCTTCTTCAGCAGGCGTTCGGTAACGGTCAGAAGAGCGCAGAAACCGGTTCCACTGGGGGAGATACAGGCAGGAAGTGTCCGGGGGCCCTCTCTCAAGTTAGGAGTAAGCGCTGTTCCTTCCAAGAAGCCTAGGAGCGTAAAAGATAGACAGGAGCAGTCAGTGACCTCAGATGAGGTTCACTCTGAAGATGTGGATCCAGACTTGGAGCTGGAGGAAGAGTTAGAGGAAGGCAAACTCACAGAGTAGGAGGACCAAGCTAGAGTGGTTCTGGTTTTCCGACAAGTCGAGTTACCGGCACTGATTGCAGAGACGCTCAAGGCACTGAATATGCTGGCTGCAGGGCCGGCAGAAGATTCCACCTTAGAGGATCTGTTGTTGCAGGCCTTTAGGAAGACTCAAAGAGCCTTCCTGGTGCACAGAGTAGTGCGGGAGACGATTCAGCAAGAATGGGATATGCCTGAGGCAGGACTTAAGGGGTCCAGGGTTATGGCCCGTCTTTACCCTTTGGTGGATCAGGATCGGGAGTTGTTTAGGCCTCCCAAGGTGGATGCAGCGGTCTCTGCGGTTACCAAGAAAACGACTATTCCAGTGGAAGGTAGTACCGCTATTAAGGATGCTCAAGACAGGAAGCTTGACATCTTGTTGAAACAAGTGTTTGATGTCAATGCTTTTATCTATTCAAGCTTCTATTTGTGGAGCATGGGTAGCCAGGTCCTGTCTTCGCTGGTCTCAACAGGTTCAGGGAGAACAGATGGATGAGTCGGCTGCAGAAGTGTCCAGGTTAGAATCCAGAGTGGCTTATTTGGCTGATATTCATTACGACCTTATACAAGGATTGTCTACGAGTATGGCTTCAGTAATTGCAGCAAGGAGGTATCTCTGGTTGCGGAATTGGGTGGCAGATGGTTCCTCCAAAGCAGGACTTGGTAAGCTCCCTTTCAGAGGTAAGCTGCTTTTTGGTGAAGATTTTAGATAAACTGGTAAAGGATCTAGGAGAGTCCAGAGGCGGAAGGTTACCTGAGGACAAGCAGAAGCAGGGACTTTCGTCGTTTCCGCTCCCCACGGTTCGGTCAATTTCAGAGAGGCCGTTTGCCTTATAGAAACCAGGGGTTTCGGGGATTTTGAGGAGCAGGCAGGGGATTTGCCGCCCCTTCTTCCTCGAACCTTAGAAAGTCACAATGAAGCCAGGGGGATCCAGGCAGGACAGATACCTGGGGGTCATCTGAGGGAGGGGCAGGGGGTCATCTGAGGGAGTTCTATCCTGCCTGGGTCCAGATCACATTGGATCAGTGAGTGTTAGAGGTCATTTGAGAAGGATATGCTCTGGAGTTTCAACGCCCAGTGCGCGAGTCTTACATTCAATCTCCTTACAAGGCACGCAGCAAGTGTATGGCAGTACGCGAGACCTTGCAGAGATTATTGAACCTGAACGCTGTAGTGCTGGTGCTACCAGACCAATACGGCTGCAGTTGGTACTCCTTATACTTTGTCGTACCGAAAAAAGAGGGATCTTATCGACCAATTTTGGATCTCCAGAAAATAAATCGCTGTCTTTGGGTGACTCATTTTCATATGGAAACTCTGAGGTCGGTCATCGTGGCAGTACGAAAAGGAGAGTTTCTCACGTCTCTGGATCTGTCGGAAGCTTACCTTCACATTCTGATTCGGCCAGAACATCAGAAGTTTCTCAGATTTGCGGTGCTCATGGGACATTTTCAGTTCCAGGCGTTACCTTTCGGATAGGCGATGGCTCCACGAACTTTCACCAAAGTGATGGTAGTAGTAGCAGCAGCAGCGGGAGGGGCCTACAGACCACCGCAGCCCAATCGGGGCACAGCAGCTACTTTTTAAAGTTCGCGCCAGCAGGCGCGCCCGCGACTGGCGGGCCTGCGCCTGAGGGCCTCGCCAGAGGGCCCTTTGGCATGGCCCTTAGGCAGGGCACGATAGGCGACATGACAGATTCTTCACCAGTGACCTGACCGCCTGACGCCTGCTTCACTCAGACCCCTGCCACCTGACCAAGAAACCAACTTTCTACCAACACCTGAACTGTAAGAATGTGCTTTTGTTGCTGAATAGCTTCGTCTATTTTTAGGCCACTTTAACTTACAAAGTAACCTGATAGCTTCATAGTGTATTTGGTACCATCTCAGTATTGCAATTTTGCCAGTTGAAAATTCAATATAATCTATCAGCTTCGTACTTTATTACTGTGTTCACCTCAATATTGCACTCTCTCTTTAAAGATAGTCAATATCTTGCATGTAAACTGTACCCGCTCAATTTTGCACTCTTGTATAATTGCTCCTCTGTACGGAAGAATCTCATCACTGTACTGTGTCTCATAACAGCGTTGTACTACCTCAGTATTGCACTGCCCCACTTCGTAGCTACAGTGTCTCACACACAATCCAAACCCTCAGAATGGCCCTCCAGGTCGCTGTAATTCTTAGCTTCTACCTCCTTACCCACTGGCTTGGAACCTCCCAGGCCCTTTACACGCCACATGGCAGTATTCCAATCCTGAATAGCCATGGAAAAAGATGGAATAGTCCACCTTACTCCAACCCAGGAAGTGACGCCTACACGCGCCACTCCCACCTGATACATGTAGCACTCCAGCTATCCAAGACACCCAGCCAGGAAAAACCTTTGAGATGCCGACCCCTAAAATGTGCCATCATCAACGCGCGTTCCATCCGCAAAAAATGGCCTGTTGTCCTTGACACAATCTCCTTCTACGACCTTGAAATTCTCATGATCACGGAAACTTGGCTATCACCAGAAGACAACATCCTCCTCAATCAACTACTTCCCCCCAATTTCTCCATACATACGAGACATAGGGAAAACAAAAAAGGAGGAGGGGTGCTCATAATCAACAAATCAGACCTCAACTTCCATATTGTGGACTCTTCCAGCACAAACAGCCTGGACATCCTCTCCGTTGCTAACCAACAATGCTCCCTTACCTGTTATATAGAACACCATCTACTTCTCCAGTTGACCTTCCAACCATTATTGACCTTGCAGCTAACACCCTCACTCCCAATAAACCAAATTGGATAATGTGTGATTTCAATCTCCCATCTTTACCCCAAAGCCACGCAAATGCGTTCCTTGATGCAATGGAAGACCTGGGACTCAAACAAATTATCAATGAACCCACACATACAAAAGGGAACATTCTTGACATGGTATTTGTTCCACATCCAGTCATGGTCAAAAACCACAATCCTCCAATATCAGTCGTGGATGTACCCTGGTCCGACCACAAATTGATCATTATCCAGATACCCATCAACAATGACCAGCTGAACAGAAGCCGACCCACGAACATCACCTCTCGAACTGCCACTAGATGCTTTCGCCCCTTCGATAGGGAACACATCCTTTCGGAGACCCCATCACTCATCAACAAAACCACACCGGACCTTGATGAACTAATCTCTTGCTGGAACTCCAGCCTACTTGCCATCTCACACACTCGAACCCTAAGAATACAGCAAGGTCAAAAAGAAGCTCCGCCCCATGGTTCTCCCCTGAGCTACGATCTTCCCTCACGCAACTACGTAGACTTGAACGCCGATGGCGCCGATCGCGCTCAACTGAAGACCAGACCGCATACCGAACCCACCTTGCAATACATCGAGAAACAATCACTGCCAAAATGAGACAATATCACACTGACACCCTAAAGAGGTCTCTGAATAAACCACGTGACCTCTTCAATTTGGTCAAATCCCTCTCAAAGGAACCATCTCCCGAACAACACAGCGAGATTCACCCACAAGAATTCGCTGATCACCTGCAATCCAAGATTGTGCAAACCAACAAGGTGTCAGCAGTCCAATATCAAGAACCAACGGGCCTTTCCCCACTGAACATTTTTTCCACACCATCCACTAAATGTATTGAGAACACCATAGCATCGCTCAACACCTCCACTGCACAGACTGACCCATGTCCAGCTTTTTGGATCAAGGAGCTACGTGATGTGTTCAGCCCTGTCATCACAAATATAATGAAACTCTCCTTTACAACAGGGTATTTTCCCACTTCACTCAAGCAGACTTCCATTAGGCCACTACTGAAAAACCCCAAACTTGACCCCCAAAGAGTTGACTCCTAGCGACCAATAGCTAGTATCCCCCTTTTAGCCAAAATAATTGAGAAAGAGGCACAACGGCAAATTCAAGATCACAAAGATGCCGTTGCTCCCTTAGACAGCTGCCAACATGGGTTCAGAGAACATCATGGGGTCGAGACACTACTTACTGGTCTATTCAACGATATCACAGGTATTGACAACATCCTTCAAGGCTTTGTGCTCATCTTCCTAGACATCGCCGCGGCGTTCGACTCCGTGAGTCACGAAATTCTCCTCGGAAGACTGAAAGAGAAGGGCGTCTGCAACAACGCACTAGGATGGTGTAAGTCTTATCTGGATGGTAGATGGCAATATGTGAAGTCTGGATCAGAAGAGTCAATACACTTCCATCAAAAGCAAGGGGTACCTCAAGGCTCTTCGTTATCCTCCTTACTTTTCAATATCTACATGCAGCCCATCTGCAATATCATAAGATCATTCAACGTGAACTGCATGATATATGCAGATGACATTCTCTTATACATGCCTTTCTCCACAACTCACATGGACCTGACCCCACTCACAGATTGTTTCAATGCAGTTTCAACTTGGCTCCAGACACAGAACCTACGCATTCAACATAAAAAAACAGAGGTCCTATTCATCACCAGAGACTCCAACTTTACTCCCCCGTCTCACATCAGTGTCAAGGAAGCTGATTTGCAAACTAAAGATGCAATAAAATACCTGGGAGTTACTCTGGACCAACGTCTAGATATGAAACGCCACATAAGCAACATAGTCAAAGCCATCTATTTCAAAATCCGTTCTCCTCAAGCACCTACGATCCCTGCTGGACCCAGACGATTTCCGAACCATATATCAAGCGCTGATCCTGCCGCATTTTGACTTTGCTAATGCCATCTTACAAGGTCTCCCACAATCCACACTGACCCCCTTACAGTTGGCCATGAATGCCGCAGCTAGGGTCCTTTACGGAGCATCCAGAAACGACCACGTGACCCCTATTCTCAAACAGCTGCACTGGCTACCGATCCATGGGAGGATCACCTTCAAATCCCTTCTATTAGCATTCAAGGCAATCAAAGGTATTTCTTCCTCCTCACTCACGCATCTTATCCACATTGTCCCCCCAACAGATCCAGAAGAACAACAGCTGTAAACTTGCTAGCAACACCAAAGGCTTCGGCAAAGTCCAACACGACAACCACAAACAGGGCATTCAGTTTTTATGTCCCCAAATGCTGGAACGCTCTTCCTCCTGACATCAGGGCCATTACCAATCTATATCAGTTCAGGAAGGCTCTCAAAACCCACCTTTTCCTCCAATACTTCCCAGACAGCAATTGAACCTAGATATCCCTCCCAAGAAATGACCCAATCCAGAATGGCCCTTACATGTATTATCTGCAGTGTAAATAGCTTATGTATATAGTTAACCCTGTTATCCAAGTTTGTACTCCTGTTCGATGTAAAACCTGACAGCTTGTCGTTATGTTATGATGTAAACCGCGCTGATTCTAAATAGCGCGGTATATAAAAGTGTAATAAAATAATAAAATAAAATAAAGGGGTGTTAGTGCACCCTTAGAGCAAAGTTCAAGATAGAGAGCAAGTTGGCAACAGCCAGGGTAGTGGAGGTACTACAGAATTTAGGCTGGATAGTCAATGGAGCGAAGAATTGAACCCATTGCAGACCCTGGAATACCTGGGAGCTCACTTCAGTACAAGCGTAGGAAAGGTCTTTCTACCTCGGACACGGGCGCTAGGGTTGAGAAGGCTAGGGGAAAGCAAATCTCACTGCATGGCATTATCTTCAGTTGCTCGGCACCATGGCGGCAACACTCAAGCTAGTTCCTTGGGCAAGAGCCCACATGCGTCCCTTACAGACAGCGTTAATCAGGAGGTGGTCTCACCAGGACTGACCCTCTGTCTCAAAGACTACCCTATACACCGGAAACGCGTCAGATGCTCCAGTGGTGGCTGCAGCCGGGGAGTCTTGAAGAGGGAATGCCGTTGGAGTCGCCAGCTTGGATACCATTAACGACGGATGCCGGTCTAATAGGCTGGGGAGCTCACTTTGAAGGACAGTTCGTTCAAGGGCAATGGTCATAGAACGAAAGGATGTGGTCATTCAACAGGTTGGAATTAAGAGCGGTAACGTTAGCATTGCAAGCTTTTCAACCTTATCTTCATGGAAGACCCATTCGGGTGCTTTCCGACAATGCGACCGCAGTGGCCTACATCAATCGACAAGGGGGCACAAGCAGTATCGCTCTGGAAGCTGAGGCCAAACAACTTTTCGTGTGGGCCGAGGTGAATTTGCCGGCCGTGTTGGTGTCGCATGTAGCAGGGTGGACAATGTAGAGGCCAATTTTTTTTTTTTTTTTTGTCGGGTCAGGGTAGACCCAGGAGAGTGGAAGTGTTCGAGATGATAGTGGGCCGTTGGGGAACACCAGTAATGGATTTGATGGCAACGTTCCAGTCAGCAAAGGCCAACAGGTTCTTCAGCCGGAGGCGAGAAAATGTCGGAGGGCCTAGATCAGTGATGGCTAACCTTTTTGAGCCCGAGTGCCCAAACTGCCGCACAAAACCAAAGAATTTCCTCAAAGTGCCAGCACGTCAATTAAAGCTCCATTTGCATAAGGTGCTTCATTTGCATAAATATTTGCATAATGTTACCATACACTAACTTTTAGTAAACATGCCTCTTAATGAGTATATGGATAAAGAAAGACTAAAAGGTTTCTACATTACTATAATCCAGTACCAACCGCCAGGCACATTAGGAACTACTACAAACGCTGCCCATTTAGAACCCATAGCAAACCCGCCGTATCCTAACAGCACTACCAGGACTCACAAAGCACCATACTCTACCTATCAAAAGGCAACACTGCAAATATTAAACCAATACATCTCAGAGAACAACAATACATGACCTACTGGGGAAAGAACAAGTGGCAATGTCAAATAGGAATTATATAAACAGAATACCTCAGCTCAGTTACACATGCAGAACAGACCATTACCAAACAAGGAATCACAATTTAGAAACAGGAAGACAATAATTAAACTGGGAACCCCAAAAGCCAAACTTGGAATATACAACAACACTGTAGAAATAAAACTATATATTAATTTCCTCTTGTACTAAACAAAGCGCAAAAATTAATGATGCACATTTCCCAGAGCTGACATATTCCAATTAATAAATTCAAAATAAAGAGATATTTTTCTACCTTTTGTGCATTTTTTTTCAGTTGCAATTGTTCCAGCCACTTTCTTCTGGTTTCTTCGTGTCTTCTGCTAACTCTCCATCTGCTGTCCATTTGTCCTTTCTTCTGTCTTCTTGGTTTTTTTTTCCATTCTCTCTCTACATCTGCTTTAACATACTAATCTTTCTCCTTTTGCTCTTTCCTCATTCCTATTTCATCTACTCAAAATTTACCCCTCCATCCTCAATCCCCACTTACTCTCCCAATACCCGGCCAATTGTAGATTTTTTATCCCTCCCACACAAAATATTTTTCCCCTCTCCATTTTACTCTCCCAGCCCCATCCCATTCTAATCCTCCCCCAACACCAGCTCCCTTCTAGTTCCAGCCTCACCCAGCATCCATTCCCTTCTAGTCCCTGCATCAGCCCATTTCCAGTCCTAGCAGCCCCCCAACCCATTTCCAGTCCTAGCAACCCCCCAACCCAATACCAGTCCTATCCCCCCCTCATCAACCCACTTCCAGTCCTAACCCCCCTCACCCCATTTTCAGTTTAAGCCCCCCCCTATAACCCATTACCAGTCCTATCCCCCCCTCATCAGCCCACTTCCAGTCCTAACCCCCCATCAGCCCACTTCCAGTCAGCCCCCCATAGCCCATTGCCAGTCCTAACCCCCCCCATCAGCCCACAGTCCATTACCAGTCCTAACCCCATCAGCCCACCTCAAGTCCTAACCCCTCCCCATCAGCCCATTTCTTGTCCCAGCCCCCCATAGCCCATTATCAGTCCTAAACCCCCCCATAGCCCATTACCAGTCCTAACCCCATCAGACCACCTCCAGTGTTAACCCCCCATCAGCCCATTTCCAGTCCTAACCCCACCCAACAGCCCACCTCAAGTCCTAACCCCTCCCCATCAGCAGTCCTAACCCCCCCTAGCCCATTAGCAGTCCTAACCCCCCCCTCTCTAGCCCATTAGCAGTCCTAACCCCCCCATAGCCCATTACCATTCCTAACCCCCCCTCACCCCTTTTCCATACAGCCACCATCAGCCCACAGCCCATTAGCATTCCTACCCCCCCAGCCCTTTAGCAGTCCTAACCCCCCCTAGCCCATTAGCAGTCCTAACCCCCCCCCCCTAGCCCATTAGCAGTCCTAACCCCCCCCCCCTAGCCCATTAGCATTCCAAACCCCCCCCCCTAGCCCATTAGCAGTCCTAACCCCCCCTAGCCCATTAGCAGTCCTAACCCACCCCCCATGGCAAATTAAAAAAAAAAAAAAAAAGCAGCTGGCTCTGGCTTCTGCCGCGGCAGCGGCAGAATGCAATGTCCCGTGGGGCCCCCTCCGCCCGCTAAGCCCCTCTGCAAGGGCTTTCAGATTCGCGAGGTAGAGCGTCTCCCTCGCGTCTCTGTTAAGCCCGCAGGGGCTAATGGGAAATTTCCCATCAGTCCCTCGCGTCTAAAGGGGCTGATGGGAAATTTCCCATTAGCCCCTGCGGGCTTAACAGAGACGCGAGGGAGACGCTGTCTCCCTCGCGAATCTGAAAGCCCTTGCAGAGGGGCATAGCGGGCGGAGGGGGCCCCGCGGGACACTGCATGCTGCCGCGTCCGCGGCAGCAGCCAGAGCCCGCTTTTTCTTTTTCTGCGGACCTTCACGCGTGCCAGCTGCAAGGCCTTCGCGTGCCATAGGTTCGCCATCGCTGGCCTAGATCCTCTCATTCAGAGTTGGCCAGAAGAGCAACTCTTGTATGTGTTTCCACCGTGGATGTTGATAGGTCGGGTACTTCAGCGAATAGAAGTACACAGAGGGCAGGTAATTCTGATAGCTCCAGATTGGCCAAGACGGCCATGGTATGCAGATCTAATGAGGTTCTTAGTCGACTGACCGTGGCACCTACCGACGCGACGGGATCTGTTATTACAGGGTCCTTTACACATGCCTCAGGTGGATCAATTCTCGCTTATGGCTTGGCTCTTGAGAGGGTGAGGCTGAGAGCCACAGGGTATTCTTCGGAGGTGATTGCCACCTTGTTGAAGTCAAGGCGGAAGTCGACCTCCTTGGCGTATGTTCGTATTTGGCGGATATTTGAGGCATGGTGTGACGGTAAAGGTGTGCAAGCATTGAAAGCTATGGTTTCTCAAGTTCCATCATTCTTGCAAGATGGGTTTGAGAAGGGTTTAGCTGCTGCATCATTGAAAGTTCAGTTGGCGGCGCTTTCCTGTTATAGAGGGAAGATAAAGGGAGAGGTGCTTGGAGCACACCCTGATATTAGACGATTCTTGAGAGCGATGTCTCTGTTACGGCCGCCTTGCAGGCCAACGTTTCTGACGTGGGCTCTACGTTTGGTATTGGAGGCATTGGGACGCGAGCCGTTCAAGCCTTTGTCAAGAGCTTCGTTGAAAGACCTTACTCTCAGTGGTTTTTCTAGTGGCTGTATGCTCGGTGCGTAGAATTTCGGAGTTACAGGCGTTGTCCTGTAGAAAGCCCTTTTTGGCCTTTTACGATAAGAAAGTAGTGTTGAGGCCAGTCCCGTCATTTTTGCTCAAGGTGCTGTTGACTTTTCACGTGAATCGGGTGGTTTGTCTGCCAGTGTTTGAGTGCAGAGGCAAAGACACAGATTCAGGAAAGCTGCATCTCCTAGATGTTCGTAGGGCATTGAAAAAGTATTTGCGGAGAACGGTGGGATTCCGCAATACAGACATGTCTTGCTACGACAAAGGCTAACACACATTGTAATGAAGACGAGCACTTTATTTATAAAACAAAGCAGGGATAACTTGAATTTCACTTATTTGATTCCTTAATTCATACTTATTTAGAAAGGCAAGTAATTCATTAATCTACCTATAATTAGTTAAAAGGATACCTAGAAAGCTATTAGAATAATAACTAAAAGCACTTAATTACAGAAGAAAATAACTAGAAAGCTAATTACATAAGAATAATACTTCACCGAAAGAGTTCTGAACTTCATCTCCTGTCACACTTCGATTGAATGGATCCCTGATTCAACCAGACAAGAGAGACTTCTCAATCAGGAGTTTCTCTAGGCGACGTGTCCGTCCCTAGATGAGATCCCTTGGTAGCTTCTCTTCCTAGCTGAAACAGGCACCCCCTTTATCCTGTTGCAAACAACCAGCTGTTGTGCAGACAACTAGCTATCTTTCACCAGACGACACATAGGGGCAGTTATTCATCAAACATAACCAGGACACTGGCCAGGTGCCTGACAATGCTCAAAGGACATGCCTCCCCTACCCCCCATGGCTTCGGAAGTTCAGAACTCCATAATTACAATTGATGTGTATCTTGTTTACATTGTTATGTAACTAGAATTGTTTCCTCAATTGATCTACACTTGTCAAGAGAATTTCCTCCCTCTCTGGTCTTCCGACATCTTTGTAGTGTTATGAACAGTTTCAACTACCCCTATTTCAAAAGTTTCTTTTACCCCTTACTTAAGGGTGAGAGGCATGATCAATAGTCAATTTTTTAATTCATTTGTACTACAGGACATACTGTTTGTCTTGTTTGGAGGAGCAAGAAAAGGGGAAGCAGCTTCCAAGGCTTCGATTGCCAGATGGCTCAGAGGCTATAGCGTCGGCATACCTGTTGAAGGGTAAAACGGTACCGGAAGGGCTTAAAGCGCATTCAGCTAGGGCGCAAGCTGTGTCGTGGGCCGAGTGCAGTTTAGTGCCGGCTATTGAGATCTGTAAGGCGGCTACTTGGCCGTCTTTACATTCTTTTGTCAAGCATTATCATCTTGACGTTCAGGTGGAAAGGGATACATGTTTTGGATCAGCGGTGCTTCAGGCTGGTCTAGCTGGTCCTTCCCGTTAAGATTTGTCACTGCTCTGTTACATCCCCAGAGGTTCGGGACTGGACTGGAGGGACGATAAGGAAGGTGAAATTAGACTTACCTGCTAATTGTTGTTCCTTGAGGAACTCCAGTCCAGTCCCGTATCCCACCCTAAGAATCTGTATTTTGGACTAGAGCCTGAAGCGAACAGGTATGGTATACTACAGGGTAAGCTGAAAAAGTGGTAATAAGACTTTCAGTCCGTAAGGGGAGGGATAGGTGAATGGGGAGACTAAGGGAGTCAGGATCCTCTCTTGAGGAGGGCGGCGCACCTTAGCTGGGCTTCAGAAGGAGTTAAAGGAAAGAGTACACTTTCTCATGTTTAGTTAATAGTTTTCAATTGTTAAAATTGATGGTTATGTTTGCTTCTTAATTGTTGCTCCGGTGAGTCTGCTTTGTCAATAGGTTACTGGAGCGAGGAGGCGGTCCCTCGGGTATTTATACCAGTGTCATCAAAAGAATGATGTTACTCAGTCTCCAAGCTGCTAGAGAAGGTACTAAACCCAGAGGTTCGGGACTGGACTGGAGTTCCTCAAGGAAGAACAATTAGCAGGTATGTCTAATTTCACCTTCGGGTGCCACACAGCCAGGGCCAGAGAGCGCTCTCCGTTACGGCTGCTCCTGTTTCTCTGTGAGCAGCGTTGCGGATCACAGGGCTGCAGGAGATTGATTGGGGGTGGCTTTTGGGCCCAAAACAGAGGTGAGTGACTCGGGGAGGTGCAGCTCAGCGGGAAGGCGTCGTGGGCAGCATCAGGGATTCGCAGTGGTAAGCAGGCCCGGTGGTTTTTCTCAGGTTTTTCTTCCCGCGCTTTTGCCTGGTTGCGAAGCAGCGGCAGCCTACTTCTGCTTGCTCTAATTCAGTGGGGATAGCTTTGCTTAATTTATTTTAAGTTAATTTTGTTTAGTTTTGGATTAAGTTTGATATTTTTGGGGTTTTGATTTTAGACCTAAAAAAAAAGGCAAAATTAGAGAGAAACAGGATCAGTTTGGGATTTTTAGGGTTTTTTAATTACTCGGAGATTCAATTTATTTTATAGCTCATGCCGTCACGGCCACAGTGCTTGGTGTGTGGCACACGCAGGGGCGCAGTCTCAGACGCAAGAGTCTGTCAGGGCTGCGTGCTGGCATCGACCATGATGGAGCAGGAGATGCAAGATAAAGCTTGTGAGGGGACTCAAAGTCCATCTGCAGTGGGAAAGGTGAGTCCCTGCCGGAGGCTCTGTCCATACCCATTTTTGGAAAGCCAAGCGGGGTCAGTTAATTCCGTGACGCCGACAGGATCTGGAGGGGCTCTTGGAGGTTTTTCTCCAGATTTTGTATTAATAATGCATCAAGCTTATTGCTTGCGCCAGCAGGGGATGGTGACAGAGCCTTTGCCCCTTGGAATCACGGTGCAGCAGTCAGGTGCAGAGAAGATCGGCAGCGCTCTGGTGAGAACTCTTAAGAGGGCACGATTGCTCAAGGACCAGCTCTTGGATTCGGATTGGCCTGATGCGGAAGAAGTGGAGTTGGATCCAGAATCCGCAATGGAAGAACTTGAGGAAGGAGAGATTCCAGAGCCTGAGGATTAGGCCCGAATCATAAGAGTATTCCGAAGGGAAGAGCTTACGGCGCTCATTACCGAGTTCCTTCAGGCGCTCAACCTAACTTCGGCCAATCCAACAGAGGAGGAGGGTCTGGAGGGATCCTCTCATTCAGGCGGTGCGACAAACTCAGGTGGTGGTTCCGGTTCACCTAGTGTTTGACTGAATGATTCAAGATGAATGGGATGTGCCCGAAGCAGGGTTACGAGGTATCAGAGCTATGAATAGGCTCTACCCCTTAGCGGACAAGGAAAAGGAGAGGTTTTGTTCCCCGAATATAGTTGCAGCGGTGTCAGTGGTCACGAAGAAGACAACTATACCAGTAGAAGGTAGTGCGGCCTTGAAGGATGCGCAAGACAGAAAGGTGGACGGGCTATTGAAACGAGCTTTTGAGGTTAATGCTCTCTCTTTGCAAGCTTCTATTTGCGGGGCTTGGGTGGCGAGAGCTTGCCTCAGGTGGTTGCAACGCTTGCAGCAGCCTTCTCAGCAGGCACAGGAGTGTTTAATTGATGTGACACGGCTGGAATCAGGGATGGCATACTTGGCTGATGTCCACTATGATTTGATTAGGGCATTGGCGAATAATATGTCGTCGTCAGTAGCCGTGCGCCGTTACCTATGGTTGAGAAATTGGGCATCGGATGTTTCTTCCGTTTAAGGGAAAGCTATTGTTTGGTGAGGATCTTGACAAGTTAAGGATTTGGGAGAGTCCAAAGGCAGAAGGCTGCCGGAGGATAAGCCTAAGCAGGGAAGAGCCATGCCATCTGCACATGGTCAGTTTAGAGACTTCAGGCGATTTCATACCTCTCGCTTAGGAGGTTTCCAGAGAGGAAGATTTGCTTCCAGAGTGCAGGGGTTTCGTGGTTTTCGAGGAGTGGGTAGGGGGTTCACAGCTCCCTCTTCCGCGGCGGTCCGAAAAACACAATGAAGCGAGGCGGACCCGGGTAGAGATTCAACTGATAGGAGGACAACTTTGGGAGTATCTTCCTGCCTGGGTCTGGATAAAGTCCGATCAGTGGGTGTTAGAAGTAATACGTGAGGGTTACGCTCTCGAATTTGCTCGTCCGGTACTACATTTGTTTGTCCTGCCTCCTTGCAAGGGACAGCAGAGAACTGTCGCGGTTCGGCAGACATTAGATTCTCTTACAGCTATGAGCAGTGGTGCCAGTGCCACAGGAGCTCTATGGCGTTGGTCGTTACTCCATTTATTTAGTGGTACCAAAAAAAGACGTGTCTCTCCATCCTATTCTGGAACTCAAGGGAGTACATCGCTGTCTGAGTGCCTCACTTTCGAATGGAGACATTACGGTTGGTAATAGTGGCGGTTCGACAGGGAGAGTTCTTGACTTCTTTGATCTTACCGAGGCGTATTTGCACATCCCTATCCGATCAGCCCATCAAATTTCTAAGGTTCGCTCTTCCGTGGGGGCATTTTCAGTTTCAGGCCTTGCCCTTCGGTTTGGCGGCAGTGCCGCGCACCTTCACCAAAGTTGTGGTGGTGGCGGCGGCGGTGCTACATAAAGAAGGTATCTTAGTTCACCCTTACCTCAACGATTGGTTGATCCGGGCAAAGTCCAAGGCTGAGAGCGTGCAATCTACAGAGTAATGACGTTCCTTCAGAGTCTCGGCTGGGTAGTCAACGCGGCCAAGAGGAGTTTAGTCCCGTCTCAGGTTCTAGACACTCGCTTGGGAGCAGTGTTTGACACTCGCTTGGGAGCAGTGTTTCTGCCAGATCGATGAGCTCAGGCTGTTGGGCACCTAGTGCGCAAGTTTGTCTCGAGACTGGCTCAGTCAGCTTGGGACTAGGGACAACGGCGGCGACCCTGGATGTAGTGTCATGGGCCAGAGTGCACATGCGTCCGTTACAAAGGTCGTTGCTCCGGCGCTGGTCCCACCAGAACGATTCTCTGAACAAACGTCTTCCCTGTCCTTTGCGGGTCAGGCAGTCCCTTCGGTGGTGACTTTGCCCAGGAAATCTGGTGGCAGGCATGCCACTTGAGCAACCGCAGTGGCTTCCGGTGTTGACTGATGCGAGTCTCGCAGGTTGGGGAGCTCATTGCGGGGATCTGTTCATTCAGGGAATTTGGAACGACCAGGAGGCCCAGTGGTCGATCAGTCGTCTGGAACTGAGAGCAGTGGTGCTAGCACTTCAAGCATTCAAAACCGCGGTGAAAGGGCGAGCGGTGAGAGTTTTGTCGGACAACGCCGCGACCGTGGCTTACCTCAATTGGCAAGGCGGCACGGGAAGCGCGGCCATGGAGGAGGAAGCAGGAGCCCTGTTAGCCTGTAGTCAAGGCTCCACCCAGGCGATCTCAGCGGTGCACATAGCAGGAATGGACAATGTGATGGCAGATTTTCTCAGCAGAGGTCCGGGTGGATGCCGGAGAATGGGAGCTTCATCCGGAAGTGTTTGCCCAGATACTCCTCAGGTGGAGTCCTCTGATCATGGATCTCATGGCGACATTTCAGTCGGCCAAGGCGAATCGCTTTTACAACAGAAGACTGGAAAGGATGTCGGAAGGGTTCGATGCCCTGATGTAACAATGGCCATCGCCTGGTCTACTCTGGTTTTTCCACCGTGGGCACTCATAGGACGAGTAGTGAAGCACATCGGGGGAGAGTAGTGTTAGTGGCTCCAGATTGGCCGAGACGTCCGTGGTATGCCGACCTAGTTCGCCTTCTCGACGGGGACCCTTGGCGATTGCCGGCAAATGCAAATCTTTTGATTCAGGGACCGCTTCAGATGCCTCAGGTGGATTGGTTCTCGCTTATGGCTTGACCATTGAAATGGCGAGGTTAAGGAAAAAAGGCTATTCTGGAGCGGTGATTGCGACCTTACTTCGAGCCAGAAAGAGGTCCACATCCCTAGCGTATGTGTGGATTTGGCATATATTTGAGGACTGGTGCTCTTGGCGGCAGGTCCGTTCTACCACAGTGTCCATTCCTATTGTATTAAGTTTCTTACAAGACAGTTTTTTGATAAGGGCTTGGCAGCCAGCTCTTTAAGGGTCCAGCTGGCAGCTCGCTCTTGCTATAGAGGTAAAGTCTAGGGGGTGGCCCTGGGCTCCCACGTCGACGTGATTCCAATTCTAAAAGCGGTATCTCGGCTACGGCCTTCGTGCAGAATGGTGGTCCCTCCGTGGGATCTCAAATTGGTTCTGGGGGCGTTGACTAGAGAGCCATTCGAGTCTTTGCTCCAAGCTTCAATTAAGGATTTAACCATAAAAACAGTGTTTTTAGTGGCCATTTGTTCAGCACGTCGAGTTTCGGAGTTGCAGGCTTTGTCTTGTCAGGAGCCGTTCTTGTCTTTTTCCAGAGAAAAGGTGGTCTTGCGTCCAGTTCCGTCCTTTTTGCCAAAGGTAGTTTCGCCTTTTCATATGAATCAGTCGTTTTCATTGCCAGTATTGGGGTCTACGGAGAACGCCTCGGACCGTGGCCTTTGTTGGTTGGACATAAAGAGTTCTGCGTCAATATTTAAACATCTCCAAAACTTTCCGTAAGTCTGATCGACTATTCGTCCTTTTTGGAGGGCCGCGTAAAGAAGAAATGGCAGGCAAAGCTTTGATTTCCAGATGGGTCAGAGAGGCAATAGTGTCAGCATATATTTTGCAGGGTCGTCAGGTGCCCGTGGAATTACGGGCTTACTCGACTAGAGTGCAAGCGACTTCTTGGTGGATTGGTTCCGCCAGTGGAAATTTGCAGAGTGGCCACTTGGTCGTCGCTCCATACTTTCAGTAAGCACTATCGTCTTTTTCGGATTGGTGGTATTTCGATCCAGGTGGACAGGTCCCTCCCAATGATTACTGCTCTGTTACATCTCAGAGTTGAAGGACTGAACTGGAGGACTGATAAGGAAAGAGAAATTAGACTTACCTGCTAATTGTTGTTCCTTGAGGAACTCCAGTTCAGTCCTGATTCCTGCCCGGGGATGGTTAGTTCAGAGGTAGGTTCGGTCTGGGGGGGTTTATCAGTCACGATGAGTATAAAACCTTTCAAAGTTCGGTTTTGCTGTGGTTCTTTTACTCTTGCTTCTCTCTTATTTTTGTTCATGGAGGGAAGAGAAAGTGAGAGATGAAGTTTTTCCTCTTAATTTAGGGGGATGTAGTTTAATTGTTAAAAGTTGAAATTAATATTATATTTGTTGCTCCTTTCAGTCTGCTTTGTCAATAGTTCACTGGGGCTGATGGGAGAGACCAGCAGGATACATCCAGTGATGTCAGTTTTGACATGCCCAGTCTCCATGCTGCAGGAGGAGGTACACTACCCAGAGGTGAAGGACTGAACTGGAGTTCCTCAAGGAACAACAATTAGCAGGTAAGTCTAATTTCTCTTTAATAAACATAAACATCGGGAAAAGCCCCTGATGCCATCAAAATACTGCCGGGGCCGTGCCTGAGAATAAAATATCCCTGGTGATCTACTGGCCCCTTCCCACCTCTTAAATTTAAAAAAAAAAGAAAAAAAAGAATCTGGTGGTCTAGTGACCCCATTCTCCCACCCCCTCCCCATTAAATAAAAAGCAAAACCTGGTGGTCTGGAGGCCCCCAAATACACCTAAGTGGGAGTGCTGCCTACGCGCTCCCACTCTGGGTCGGCCATTGTCCAAAATGGATGTGTCTGGCCCCGTGCGGTACATCCTGGGCTATCCTCCTATGGCAGTGTGACCTCACCCAGTGCATCCCAGGATGCACCGCATGGGGCCAGACACCGCCATTTGGACAATGGTCGACAAAGAGTGAGCGCGTAGCCAGCACTCCCGCTTAGGTGCATTTGGAGGCCTCTAGACCACCAGGTTTTGCTTTTTTTTATTTAATGGAGGTGAGGGAAAGGGGTCACTAGACCACCAGGCTTTTTTTTTTTAATTTAGGGGAAGGGGCCACTAGATCACAAGGGATATTTTATTGTCAGACATGGACCCCCAGGCAGTATTTTGATAACATTGGGGGCTTTTCCCGATGCTGTGATCATCCCCCAATGCCATCTAAATACTATCGGGGGTGGAATCGGGGCCGCTAGTCTTCAAGGGATCATTTTATTGTGGGGCACGGCCCCCGACAATATTTTGATGGTATCTGGGGCCTTTCTCAGTGCCATCAAACTACTGCATGCGTTAGAGGTTCATTTCAACTCATATCCTGCAGTAAAAGTTTTGTGCTATGGCTGGCTGCGAAATCATCTGCGCCTGTCTCTGCATCTGGCATAGCCATGATTTGCATACCAGCAAGGCAGATTAAAATGCATTTAAATAATTAAGGCTTCATTTAAATACATGTGGCATTAATTGGACACTAGTTTTTCCACTGGCATTTATGTCTTCCTGCATGGGAGGTTTGTAAAAATATACTTAAAAGTGGCTTTATGGGCTCATAAAGCCCGCGCTAGCTTTCTGCATCGGCCCATCAGGCTCTAAAGGAGCTGCAATAGATCATGGGGGAGGTAGCATGAGAGTTCCGAGAAGCAGGCTCCTAAGTTTTTTAAGATGACTCCTAAATTCAATCAAAATTTGTCAAGGCTCGGTATAATATATGACACATGTATGAAGTGCTATGCAGAATACAGTCTTTTCTCAAGTCAAGGCAGACAGGACACACAGCAAAAAACAAATAGGCTTTGAGTTAAGACCTGAGTTTCAGCCTAACTCCTGGCTGCATGCCGCCATATTATTTGGGAATATGGAGGGGTGTAATTACTGGAAATGACTGCCTGCTGAGATTCTTATAGGATTACTGCACTCTAGGGAAAGGGCTTCCTAGCTGAAATGTTTAACGTGCTATTAATTAATGACAGCAGTGAGCTGATCTATACAGGTTATTTTTTTTTCTTTAAGATGGGAGGGACCTGCAGGATTTGGGTCAACAGCTTGGGAGATTTCAGGGCTGATAAGCTGTGTTGTGCAGTAGCTGCTGTCTCTGTCTTAAACCTCCAAGAGTGTTGTTAACATAAGCTATATCTCTGTTATCTATGAAAGAAATGGGAAAATTATTTTCACTTCTGTGGTCTTCCAAGTATAACAAACTATAGGAGATAAAGTCAGGGCTTCTAATCCTCCTAGACCGTTGGGCACATGACCAGGCATTGTAACTGTCCCATAATCACAATCTGTACCATAGTTGAACATCCCTACATAATTCAGTTTTATAATAATGATACCTAGCATCTGTGCTGCAACCATTTCCCCCGGAAGGCAGCACTTGGTCCCAGACCTGTTAACCTCTCTATGCCCATTGATTTTTCTCTTCCATATTGTCCTGCTAGAGCAGGCCAGACAAATGGGTTGTGTGCCCCTACCAGCAGATGTGGAGACACATGCTTCTAAATGTACCAAGTTGTCACTGTAGTGATGTTCTTTTGATCAGGGATATTGCACCAGGGCTGTTTATGAAATCATGGGCTTTAAATGCATCCACTAGGTGTTGCCCTTCACCATTGACAGCCTCTGCCTACAGGTGTGTTGAACATTTTCTTTGCAATGCATCTGGCTGCAGGAAAAGAAGACTTGACTCTGGGATCAAACTGGGGAGCCATCAGGATGATGGGAAAGCTTCTTAAAAAAAACAGCTTTTGTGATGCCTGGAGGAGGTGGGAGACACTGCTATGGTTTTTGTTTTCAATATATATTTGTATTTTCAAACAAAAAAAATGCTGAAATAAGAATCTTATTATATTGTCCAGCAGTGTCTCCAATATGTTTGCAACCAGTGACGACTTGATATCATTTTGAACCATCTCCAAAGCCACCTTCCTGAATTCCCTTCCCCCTCTGCAACCTTCATTGATTGATATGTTTTGACCAACTGTCAAAAGCCCCAAGTCCCACAAACGTCTATAAAATACTCCATGCACTGATGTCCAAGAGCTTACTTCTGTGGTAAATGTCCCGTAAATGCTTCTACTGTCTGGATAGTAGAATAGTTGTTTCGAACAAGTTGCGATTATGCATTTGACTGATAAATTTCCCTTGGTGTCCCTTCTTCCGGTGAAACATTCAGTAGACCAATTCTGGGATCCAGTTACACATTCCTCCACAGAATTTCTGCTAGGAGATTTTCCATGTCTTTCCACAATCTTTGTACATGAACACATATGATAGAAAAGGAACTGCTGCTGCTGCTGCTGGAGAGAGATCTGCACTTGTAAGAATTTACTTCAGGGAAATTATCTCCATGAACAAGCAGGAATGTAGTCTTCACATATGGGTATCGTCGGTACCGACGGAGCCTGTGCGGTAACGCTCCCCAGCGTCCAATAGGAACGCTTTTGGGAGCATCCCTCAGCACATGCGCGCTGCCTTCCTGCCTTTTCCAGCTGTCCCTCTTCATTTCTTCGTTTTCCGCGGAGCCAACAGGACTCATACCCTGTTACCGCAGAAAATTTCTTCTTTATTGTTTTCTTGTGGTCGTGCTTGCCTCCATACGACGCCTACTGGTACCGCCGGTTCTTTTCTTTCTTTTCTTCTAAAAAAAAAAAATTTCTGAATTGTTTCTCTTCAGAAACTTTTTTTTGGTGCTAGGTGCCATTTTGGGCACTAGGCCCCATTTTTCCTTAAAGATGGAAAAACCAGCTAGTGGTTTAAAAAAAAAAAAAATGCACTAAGTGTGGCGGTACCATTTCCGTCACCGACACCCATGACTGGTGTCTTAAATGTTTAGGCCCTGACCATTCTCCATCTGAGTGTCTCTCCTGTATGGGAATGACTAAAAGAGAAAAACAGAACCGGGCTGCAAAGCTCGGTACCCTCTTTTCTTCGGATGCCAGGTCCATTGCATTGACGTCTTCAAGAGCCTCTTCTTCCTCCCATGGATCTCAGGTAACTAAACATAAAAGCCGGTCCTCAAAGGGTTGCTCTCCTGTAAAGCATCGAGAGGCCATTGACATTGCCCTTGAGGGAACCACACCGGCAAAACAGCCCCGGCGAGAGGCTTCGGCCTCCAAAGCATCAACGGGGTTCCAGGATGTTCTCGAGGCCTCAGTCTCGACAGAACTACTGGTGCCATGCTCAGGGGTCTCGGCTGCCTTCACCGGTACTGACACCCAGGCATCGGCAGCGTCGATAGACCAGAGATTCCTCACTATTGAGTGCAGTATTGCAGCTCTCCTTACAGCTGCGGTACCGTTGACACCGATTGTTCAACGGGCACCAGTACCAACACCGGTACCGATGCCGATACCAGTACCAACACTGACGGTACCGGCCCCAATGGGAACTCTTCCCATGCCGTCTTTGCCTGGCATCAAGAGATCGGTACTGGATCAGCTCGGTACTGACTTCGATCGATACCGGGACCGTGCCTTGCATGAACATTGTGATCAGAGATACTTTGAATCCTCCGATTCCGATTACTCTGATAATTCTGCTGGTACCAGAGTTTTTCTCCCGGAAAACTCTTCTCCCCAACGCAGAATGTCGCCTCCAGAGGACATGTCCTTACAGGATTTTATTCGTGATGTTGCCAAAGGCCTTTCAATCACAGTAGCTCCTGAAAAGGAACCTAGAGCAAAGGAATTGGAAATTCTCCAATATCCTAAAGCTCCAAAGGAGGCAGCCACTCTGCCCATCCATGAAATTCTGCATAACTTGATGCTCAGAATGTGGGAGACACCTCTGACTACATCTCCTCATTCTAGGAGGCTTGATACTATGTATCGAGTTCCACCATATCCTGGATTTCAAAAGACTCAGCTGCCTCACCATTCCATGGTAGTGGAGTCAGCCATGCGTAGGATGAAAAGTGCAGAGAGACATGCATCCAATCCTCCAGGTCGTGAATGTAGGACTCTTGATGCTTTTGGGCGTCGAACCTTTGGGGCGTCACCTTTCAAGCTTCCATGCTTTCAGCTAGGATCAGCTCATATATCTTATATATGGGTATGTTCCTCAAGGAGGTCACAGGAGATTTGGAGCTTATGAGTCCACTTCTCCCAGATGAGACGACAAGACTTCCTTATGCTTGTCAGGCATGCGCAAGATGTCTCCAAGTTTCAGTCGTGCTTTGAATGCATCAGCAGAACCTCTGCTATTGCCATTGGTGCACAACGGATTGCCTGGCTTCAGGCATCAGACTTAGAGATTTGGGTACAGGATAAATTGGGCAACATCCCTTGCACAGGAGAAAATCTCTTTGGCAAAAATTGGCAGGAAAAGGCTAATGAGAGAGATGCTGACAATATCACCTTAGATTGTCAAAATTTACAGCCACTCCAGCCGGGAAGAAACCCTATAAGAAACCCTCTTTCAGCAAAAAGAGGAAGATTTATCCATCCTATACCCAGCAAAGCCAAGCTCACAGTCAAGTTGCCCAAAAGGGACAACAGCAATTCAAACAGCAGAAGAAGCCAAAAGGCCTGAGAGCTCAACCAGCTCCGCAGGTTCAGCCCCCTCAAGAGCTTTGACTCCTTCCTAGAGAGCTTGGCCTTCCTGACTCTGAAGGGTCCAGAACCCCTAAATATTCTAGGTAGGCTGTGTCATTTTGCCAACAGATGGCACCAAATAACAGCAGAAAATTGGACTCTGTCCATTGTAGGAGAGGAGTACAGGCTTCATTTTCACAGCATGCCCCCTCCTAGAATCTTAAGGCAGTTCAATTCCTGAACATCTGCAGACAATCTGTTGGCTCACGAGGTCTCAACACTTCTTGCCCAAGAGGCAATAGAGGAGGTACCCATTCTCCAGCAGGGTACAGGGTTCTACTCCCCCTATTTTCTTATTCCAAAGAAAACAGGAGGACACAGACCCATTCTGGACCTCAGAGAATTGAACAAATACCTGTTCCAAGAGAAGTTCAAAATTATTTCTCTAGGAACTCTTCTGCCATACCTTCAAAGTCAGGATTGGCTTTGCTCTCTAGACTTAAAGGATGCATATACTCACATTCTGATCCATCCAGATGACAGGAAGTTCTTACGATTCCTTTTCAAGGAAAAACTCTTCCAATACAGGGTTATTCCCTTTGGTCTGGCTTCCGCACCAAGAGTATTCATGAAATACATGGCAGTAGTAGCTGCATTCCTGCGAACCCTAGGGTTTTTCGTCTTCCCTTATTTGGACGACTGGCTCATTTGAGCCCCTACGATTGCAGGGGCCAGCTCTGCACTGTCTCGCACAATGCGAATCCTCCAATATTTGGGATTGGTAATAAACTTTCCAAAATCCCAACTTGTTCCTTCCCAGTCTCTGGAGTTCATAGGAACCTGTCTAGATACCAGACAGTCAAGGACTTTCCTTCCACAGGCCCTGTGTCTTCGCATAGTGCAACTAGCTTCTCAAGCAACGGGAAAATCCTCCCGAACTGGTGGCCACGCCAAACGTGGTATCCCCTGCTTCTACATCTCTCTCAAGCTGCACCTCTGGAGTTAGGCTGTGCTCCAGATCTCCTTTCACAGGAGAGTGGGATGCTATGGCATCCGAATCCCCAGTCCCTGCATCTCACGGCGTGGCTGCTGAGAGCTTAAATCTTCAGGATCTCAACCTTTCCCAACAGGTAAAGGATATCTTTGAGGCTTCTAGAAAACATTCCACAAGACTTTCTTATGCCTTTAAGTGGAAACGTTTCACTATATGGTGTTCCCAGAAGAAGTTAAACCCCCTGGTGATACCTTTTGGAGTCGATACTAGAGTATCTACTTCAAATATCAAATTCTGGTATAAAGACCAATTCAGTAAGAGTCCATCTTAGTGCAATTACAGCTTCCTATAAGTCTCTAAATGGACAACCAATTTCCTCTCATCCTCTCATATCCAGATTTATGAGAGGTCGTCTTTTAACAAAACCTCCCATCAAGCCACCACCGGTGGCGTGGGATTTAAATCTAGTTCTTGGGCAGCGCATGAATCCGCCTTTTGAACCTTTAGCCGCTACTACCTATCTTCCTAATTGCAATCACCTCTGCACATCGCATTAGTGAATTGCAAGCCTTAGTGGCTGATCCTCCTTACGCTAGATTTCATCATGATAAGGTTGTCCTCAGAACTCATCCACACTTTATGCCAAAGGTGGTTTCACCTTTTCATTTAAATCAAGCGATTTATCTTCCTGTATTCTTTCCAAGGCCTCATGCCTCTAATGCAGAGAACCACCTTCACACTTTGGACTGTAAAAGAGCCTTAGCTTTTTACCTACCAAGAACACAGCAACATAGAAAGTCTTCTCTACTTTTTATTGCTTTTGATTCTAGTCATTTGGGACGTCCAGTCTCCAAGAGGACTTTATCCAAATGGATTGCACAGTGCATATCCTTTGCTTATGAGAGTAAGAGTCTTCCTCTTGAAGGCCATGTCACAGCTCATAATGTGAGAGCCATGTCAGCCTCTGTAGCTAACCTTCACTCTGTATCTATTGATGACATTTGTCGAGCAGCCACCTGGGCTTCGGTACATACCTTTACAGCCCACTACTGCCTAGATAAAGCCTCCCGTCGGGATGCCTTCTTTGGCCAGGCTGTTCTTCAAAATCTCTTCCAAACCTAATACAACTCCTACCCACCAACCCTGGTGGGATGCCAGAGATCCATGGGAGGAAGCATGGCCCACCTTACTTGGGTGGCAGCTTCCTGGGGCTATCTTCCTGGCATCTTCAGCTAGGGAGTCCCCATATGTGAAGACTACATTCCTGCTTGTTCCTAGAGATAGTGTAGTTACTCACCTGTAACAGGTGATCTCCGGGAACAGCAGGAATTTAGTCTTCACAACCCACCCACCTCTCCTAGGAGTTGTGTCTCTATCCCTCTGTCTCTTTTCTCTCTCCCTCTATCCTTTCACTCAGCTACAAACTTTAACTGAAGAGGGACAGTTGGAAAGGCGGGAAGGCAGCACGCATGTGCTGAGGGATGCTCCCAAAGGCGTTCCTATTGGACGCTGGGGAGCGTTCCTGCGCAGGCTCCGTCGGTACTGATGATACCCATATGTGAAGACTAAATTCCTGCTATTCCTGGAGATCACCTGTTACAGGTGAGTAACTACGCTAAATCTTGGGGAAAAGGGAATTCTTTGGATTAAAAGCTGATTAATCTTTTTAGTTTAAAATCCAGTATATTTGTTAACTCAGTCAGGGCCAAGTATCAGCAGGTAGCTTTTGATTTAAATTTGAAACTCGGCCGGGGCCTCATATCAGCAGATAGCTTTAATTTTAAATCAAATCAGAGTATAGCTTAGCATAAAAGGAAGAATAGGAATAAATTGTTTCTAGAGACCCTTACAAAGAGGCCTTCCAGATAGGGAACAAGAGACCTGCAAAATTGTTTCAAATAAGTGTTAAAGCCAAGTGACAGATCAACGGGGCAATTTGAAAGATGCCCTCTGTCAAAGCAAGGGCTATGTGAATCACCCAGGAAATTAGCAGATTACCTTTAGAACACTGTTCTGGGACCTGTGTACCAAGCCAGCCTTTACTAAATATTAGTTCCCTTCCATCTACCTTGACTCCCACCCACCCCAGGCATAATCTTAGCTTTCTAGGGTCTTAGACATTAAAGGGGGAGGGGTATTCAAATTCACTTTCAGGTTAAGCTGGTTATCCTCGCCAAGAATAGATGAATTAAGGCACTGAAATTAATTAATCTTGAGGTGATCAAAGTCCCTTAAACTTATTTGTAGAGTTGTATTAGTACAAGTATCCCTAGTAACTAAAAATAACTTAATAGCTAAACAAAACTTTAAAGCTGAGATGCAGACAGCAGTCCAGCAGCGAGATGGGGGTTATCCATTCTTTTGCATTGTCACATGTACGATTTTCTCCCAGTTGGTGAGGGGGTCTTGCGTGTACACTAGGTACAAGGAGCTATTTGCCCTCAAGGAACGAGTGCGATCTCTGGTGGGTAAAGTATCAGATTTGGAAGGCATAAAGAAGTAAGAGAGAGACATAGACGAGACTTACAGGGACGCGTAGTATTGAAGCCCCACCTCCAGTCTGGCAGTGTCTTGTTTGTTATGGAGGAGAGAGGTCACGTGAAAGGAGAGCATCACCTTGGTAGGGCATAAAATGATCCTGTAGCTAAGACCTGTCCACCAGGAGGTATAAACCCTCTCGCACCAAGGAGGTTTCTCCAGGGTCATGAGCCCATGAGGTAAGGGTTAGGACGCCTCTTATAGATCATTAGGCATGTAGATAGCTGGGTGTGGATGTGAGGATCACCTGGTAACATGCCTGCCTGGTGAGAAGGTAGTAAACATCACGGGTCACCTAGACAAGGTTTTAGATAGTGCTAGGGAAGAGTCTGCTGTCTTGGTACATACTGGTACCAGTGACATAGGAAAGTGTGGGAGGGAGGCTCTGGAGGTCAAATTTAAACTTTTAGGTAGGAAGTTGAAATCCAGAACTTCAAGGGTAGCATTCTGACATGCTTCTCATTTCAATGCGCAGGATCCAAAAGGCAGACAGAGCTCTGGAGTCTCAATGCCTGAATGGGACGGTGCAAAGAAGGTGGTTTTGGATTTGTTAGGTCAACATTCTGGGGAAAGGAGGGGTTCATCCAAAGGGATGGATTTCACTTTAATTTGGATGGAACCAGGCTGCTGACATTAACCTTTGAAAAGGAGAGCAGCTTTTAAACTAGATAGGGGAAAGCTGACAGTGGCCCAAGATCATATGGTTCGGAAGGATGTATCCTTGAAGGATACTAGCAAAAGAGGTAAGTTAGGGCATCCCAACAGAGATTCCAATAAAGATAAAAGTAACCCAGATGCCTTAAATACAGAGCTGAAAGATTCCAAATTACCCCTATCAACTGATAACCAGATTAAAATGAATTAAATGCAACCTTTAAAATGCTAGGTCTAAAAAAAATAAGATGGGGAGAAAAATATGAGGCACTAAATGAAAGGTTAGATATGATTGGCATCTCAGAGACCTGGTGGAAGGAGAACCACCAATGGGATACACTGATAGCCTGGGTACAAACTATATCGCAATAAGAGTGCAACCCCTCCACCAATTTGATAAACTCTTAAAGAGGGCAATGAGTCACACAGGATTAAAGTTTTGCAGGAAACAAAATACACTGTAGACTCTCTATGGATGAATCAAATTATAAAAACTGGAAACATAAGCACTGGCAAGTTAGATTCAAGGCATTGATAAGGCAGGCAACAAGAGAAATTGAAAAAAAAAGCTTGCGGTGGAAGCAAAAACACACAAACTTTTTCAAGTTAATTTGTAGCAAGAAAACCCTGAGTTAGTTGGGCCATTGGATGATAGAGGGGTAAAAGGGCGCACTAATAGGGGACAAGACCATAGCAAAGAGACTGAATGAGTTCTTTGCTTCAGTCTTTACTGAAGAAGATGTAGGGAAGTTACCCATGGCTGAAATGGTATTTAATGCTGATGTAGCAGAAGAATTGAAAGAAATATTGATGAACCAGGAAGATGTATTACAACTATTTGATAAACTAAAGCGTAGCAAATCACCTTGACTGGATAATATACATCCAAGGGTGTTGAAATATGAGATTGCAGACCTACTATTACTAATAGCGAACTATCATTAACATCATCAGTTATACCTGAAGATTAGAGGATGGCCAGTGTCATGCTAGTTTTTAAAAAGGATTCCAGGGTTGATCCAGGAAACTACAGACTGGTGAGCCTGACGTCAGTACTATGAAAAAAACGGTAGAAATCATTAAGAACAAAATTTCTGAACATGTTGATAGTCTTGGTTTAATGGGAGACAGCCAACATGGCTTTAGCCAGGGAAGGTCCTGTCTTAATAATCTGTTATATTTTTTGAAGGTGTGAATACACAGGCAGACAAAGGTAAGCCAATGATTATAGTGTATCTGGATTTTCAGAAAGTTTTTGACAAGGTCTCTCATGAGACTCTTGGTGAAATTAAAAAATCATGGGATTGGAGGCAGAGTTGGACTAAATGGCCAATTTTCCCAATGGAGAAAGGTAAAATAGTGGAGAACTGAAGGAATCTCTGCTGGGCCTGCTTCTTTTTAACATATTCATAAATGACCTGGAAATGGAAATAATGAGTGAGGCACTCATATTTGCATATGACACAAAATTATTCAAAGTTGCTAAAACACAAGAGGATTGTGAAAAATTGCAAGACTTTGATAAATTGGAAGACTGAGCATCCAAAGGGCAGATGAAATTTAATGTGGACAAGTGCAAAGATATGCACCTAGGTAAGAACAACCCAAACTATAGTAACACAATGTAAGATACCACCTTAGAAACCACCACTCAGGAAAAAGATTTAGGCATTGTCATGGATAATACTTTGAAACCTCCGCCCATTGTGCAGTGGCGGCCAAGAAAGCAAATAGAATGCTAGGAATCATAAGGAAAGAAATGGAGAATAAAACCAAGGAGGATGATATGCATCTGTATCATTCCCTGGCGTGACCTCACCTTACATATTGTGTGCAATTCTGGTCGCCCTATCTTAAAAAGAATATAGCTGAATTAGAAAAGGTACAGAGAAGAGCCACCAAAATGGTAAAGTGGAGGAAAAGATACTCCTATGAGGAGAGGCTTTTCAACTTGCAAAAGAGATGGCTGAGGGGCGATATGATAGAGGTCTATAAATTAATGAATGGAATGGAATGGAATGGGTAAACGTAGATCAGTTATTTACAGCTAAATAAATAAATTTACGCTATCAAAAAGTAGAAAGACTAGAGGGCATGCAATGAAGCTACATTGTAACCCAAAGAGTGTGTTTTTATTCAGTGTAATCAAACTCTGGAATTCATTAGAGGATGTAGTAAAAGCAGTTACTGTAGCTGGATTTAAAAAGGGTTTGGAGAAGTTCCTGGAGGAAGGGTCCATAAACCGTTATTAGAAAGGACCTGGAAAATCTACTGTTTACCCTGGGATGAGCATTGTGGAACTTGTGTGCTTTTTTGGGAACCTGTCAGATGCTTATGACCTGGATTGGCCACTGTTGGAAACAGGATACTGGACTTAATGGACCTTGATCTGACCCAGTATGGCTTGTTTTATGTTCATTATTATGTTCCCTTTTTTGTCTATACCCTCTGCAGCACCAACCCCCCCCCCCCCCTTTTAATTCCATCCAGCTTCTCCAATTACACTGGGGCCAAATACGCTCTTCAAAGAACTTTATATCCATTTTTTTTATTAGATTTGGAAAATATGAACAACTTGGCTGTTGCCTGAAATCTTTCAGGAAATCCCATTGTTCATTCACCAGATCCATCCAGAGTTTGTTCAAGGCATTCATTCTGTAGCTCCTTCTTACTGCTTCTTTCCCTACACTTCTTCTCAAACTCCTTTCAACAGGCAAATTGCTTTTCTCTGTGCTGTTCACTGTCAGTTCGAGACTCCATTTGTTGTACTTGAGCTGTATGCCTGGAATAGACATTAAGCCCTCCTCTTGAAGGCTGATTTTAGATACTGTCCCTCTTATTTTCCTGTTTAACCCACCCATATGTGTTAACTATTTTCCCTATAGAAATACCCTAGTCTCCCTTTTGTGTTTTTTCTGTCTTGAATAGCTTGGTGTGTTTGACGGGAGGGGAAGGGGATTGGGACCCCTCTGGGTAGATCGAGCAACACCTAAACTGGTTTCTCTTTGCTGCGCTCTCTGGAGAAAGGACTTTCTTGCATATAGCTGTACAGCGCTGTGTATGCCTAGTAGTTCTGTACAAATAAGTTGGAGGATTAGACTTTCTTTTGCCTTTTAAATTGGCAAAGGAGCAGCTTATCAACCTTATTCCTATGCTTATAAAGATTCTTCCTAGTAAACTGCATCACATGAGCAATATGATCTGTGTCTAAAGCCTCAAACTCTCCCTGCACCCTTACCGACTGTCTCCAGACCATATCTCCACCTCTCTCTCCCCCCCCCCCCACACACACACACACACAGGTAGTAGAGTTCACTCTTGGGCTCCTCTGATTTAAACCTCTTCCTCTTCCTAAAAATCTGGTCAAGGAGATATTGTCCCACAGACCAAATGTTGAAACCTCTGAAATGTCATTAAATTGAAGAAATCTTAGACTTCCCCTAACTTGCCCAGAAACCCTGAGTCTTTCAGTAACCACCTTTGCATTCACCAGCAGTTCAGAAGACCCTCAACTTCTCCTCCTATAATTTACATTGAGAGGCGTATGATCAGAAACGATCATAGGCTCAATATCACAGGCTTGGCTAGACCCCCCGCAATTCTTGCAAAAGGAACCAAAAATCTGTTCTAGAGCAGGGTTCTCAACGCAGTCCTTGGGTCAACTTAGTCAAGTTTTCAGGATAACCGCAATGAAAATGCATGAGAGAGAGATTTGCATGTACTGCCTCTATTGTATGCAGATTGCGCTCATGCATATTCATTGTGGTTATCCTGAATACCTGACTTGCTAGGTGTGTCCTGAGGACTTTGTTGAGAACTGCTATTCTAGAGTATGATCCATAAGTTTCATAGTAACAGGTAAAAGCCCGCCCCCCTCCCCCCCCCCCCCATGTATGGAGTACCCTCCACCCATCCACGAGACCTATAATTTAAAATAGCTGTGCAAAAGTCTGGATCCTCTTAGTTGACCTCTTGCTCTCCCGATCTATCTGAACCCATAAATCAACAATTAAAATCCTCCTTTTATCAATTCTATGCCTTCCAAGTGGTGCTTTAAATTTGGGAGTTCAGCCAGAATGCCCTGATATTTCTTTTGAGGTCTCCAGTCATTGCACTCTGATGTGGCACACGTCTGCCATTTTGGCTTCCTCCTGAGCCACCTCCTCTCTGCTCTCCACCAAGAGAGAACTTGAAATCAGCATTATTTCACCTGGTGGTCATCACTGATGTGCCCCCTGACGTTACAGCATTATAGCATTATAGTTAAGTTTGCACTAGTGATGGTGGATATGCCCTGTTTTTGATTTGTAACATCACTTCCTTCTCCAAGACACTACTATGTTAACACCATCATGGCTGCTTATTGTTCTACAAGTAGGTAATATTGTTTATCCAACAAGACAGCTCTAACTCTCTTCATGAGCAGCTTATTTTCTTTCAACTTGGGTATGGTAAGACTCGCCTCCCTGGGTCCTGGCTGATGCATATGTGTGTCAATCTTTTTCTTGGTTTCTCACAGGCACAGGTGGCCTTCCTGCAGGGTGAGAGAGAGGGTCAAGAGAATGTCAAGACTGACCTTGTCCGTAGGATCAAGATGTTGGAATATGCTTTAAAACAAGAGAGGTACAGGCTAGGAATTGCTTTTTATTTTGTGTGTGTTTGTGTGATGGAAGGGGATTGGGATCCCTCTGGGTAGATCTAGCAATACCTAAACTGGTTTCCCTTTACTGAACTAGGTTTTTCTACTGAGGTGTAGACGGTACCCTTTTGGCCATTTTCATTTCGATTTTCTGTCTAGTTCTGTTTTGGTTTTAACTCCAGTTCCCCTTTCCCTGTTTCATTCTATGATTTCCTTTCAGGGCAAAATATCACAAACTAAAATTTGGGACTGAGCAAGCCCAAGGAGAGAAGAAATCTGACTTCCTGGAAACGGGTATGATCAGAGCTAAAGTTTTAAATTGTTAGCAGGAGCCAGCCCAAGGGTATCTGATGCCCTAGGCGATCCTTCAGCCACGTGCCCCTCCTTCCCCTGGTAGTCCAACATTTTCCATCTCCTTCCTTCCGTATTTGTCCACCACAACCAGGTAGAATAAACTCCTGCTGCTTTTTCTGCCATTTAGTTAATCTGTCTAGACAGACCAGCCAATAACACGCACTCATGGGCCACTGCATACATGAGGAGGGAGCTCTAAAGTACTAAACCATGTAAGAACAGATTCCATATGTTTGGGAGGTGAGGAGGGAGGAAACAGATAATTGCCTCCCCCCTCCCCCCCAACCAAAAAACAATGTTGCCACCCTCGGCTACTGCTTAGTTTGCCTAGTGGTAGGGCAGACCTGTAATTGTTAGCATGATTGTTAGCAGACCTGTCTCATACTAAGGTCCTGATAGCTGGTAGATAATAGTATGCCTCTTACATACCGGATGGGGGGAGAGTGGCACTGGGACAGGAAAGAGAGGGACCAGTTAATTCCATTTTGCTGAGTAAAGACTGTTCCAGTCCTGGTATTTACCTCATTCTGTGTTTAGAAATGTAGTTCTAATCATGTTTTCCAGAAATTGGCTATCTTTTTAGGTTGATCATTTTTAATTGATCCCACATTTGTTTAAAATATTTATTGATGGATAACACAAGGTGATATCTGTCTGTCTTCTAGATGGGATGATTGTCTCATCTTCATTCAGATGACTAGCAGCTGTCATAAATGTTGCCTCTGTTTCTCTTTCTCCTTCCTGTTCACCCAATATATACCTAGTTTCCAATGGCCCAGCAGAATCCTCCACCCTGGAAAGTAATCAGTTGGTATGGAAGGAAGGCAGGCAACTTCTCAGACAGTGAGTATGGAACATTTCTGGGAGGTTGGGACAGAAGGGGTGTTGCTGTACTCTATGCTGGGTTATAGTGCAAAAAAACAGGAGGGATCTGGATAAGAGGTGGGAAGGAGAGTAGCATGCACTTACACCTCTTTCCTACCCATCCCTCCCAATCCTATATGTATTGCAACTCTACCTACATTGCACGCCCTCGGGGCCAGCTTGTAGGATCCTCTGTTTCAGACGGGCCCATTTTCTGGTTTTGTCAGGTACCTGGAAGAGGTGGGGTACACGGACACCATCCTAGATATGCGTTCAAAGCGGGTCCGTGCCCTGTTGGGCCGCTGCTCCACAGAACAGAATGGATTGACTGAGCACAACGTGTCTGGACTGGTGCTTCCTCCTTCAACTACAGATGGATCAGGAAAGAAGGCCAGAGAGTCATCGCTGCTTGTCAGACATATTGAAGAGCAGATAAAGAGGTGATATTGGGCGCTTTAGGTGAATCTTCAGCCTTATGCTTCCCCCTTCTCTGGGGTTTTGATAACACAGGTACACTAAAAAAAATTTTTTTTAAACTGCCTCTAATGTTTCGATTGATTTTTACGTTTTTTGGTGCGCTGAATCCAAATCTGGTAACCAATTTGCTCCATCACGTACAGATTTTTTGCTACATTGGGTTAGCAGTTTGAGGTGAACGTTTCAGATTGAGTGCAATCGAGATAAAAGTTTCTTGGATGAATTCTTTATTTATTTATTTATTTAACATCTCTTATATACCGCGCTATTAAAATCAGTGCGGTGTACAATGAACAAAATATACTGCAATGTGTACAGGTAACATCGAGTTTACAGAGAACAAGGGAATATATAACATGGAATAACAGGGATAACTATGTACAATCAACATTATACTATGAATATGCTTTTATTATATACCATATTTAAACTCGAGTGGATATTGTACGTGAATTCATGGGTGGCATGGGTCAGTAGTAGTAAAGTGAAATATCGTGGGAACTAACCATTTTCTGATTGGATAAAGGTGCTAAAGTTTATACTAATTTATACTAATTGTTTAGTAGTTATTCAAATAAGAATAAAGAAAATTGTAACAAGGCAGCACATAAGAATAGAGTAATGTCAACAAAACACACTGTGATGGTAGCAAAATTGTCTGCACTTAAAACAGCCACATACATGTGCACAAACATTGAGCATATAAGAGCGAGGTTAGACACAAAGCAAAGCAAAGAAATGTGCAAAAAATGTACAGGTATGTATGTAAGAATAGAAAACGCAAACCGCACCATTGCAATACATGAAGACAAACACCCGATGGTGTGAAAATAAAATTCTAATAAATGAGATCCGACACTGTGGTAATAACTAGCAAATTTTTATTTCAAAGTTTAGTAAAAACACGATATTTGTCAACACAGTTTGATTGACCCAAGAATGACTTTAAAATCTAATCTCCTGGTGGGCCTGTTTCTTCTTCCCCCGAATGCTTCTCTTGGTGCGCTGCTTGGCGTATTTTTCATCTGGGGTTTCCCGCAGCAGCAACCAGCAGAAATCAGCCATCATAGTGGTGTTCCATCTTCCTTGGTACCTTCTCTCTGCGTCCTTGATGTCCTGGTGAAACCTTTCACCTTGTTCTTCACTGTACGCCCCCAAGTTTTCGGGAAAGTAGTTCACATGGGAGTGCAAGAAATGGACTTTCAGGCTCATGTTACAGCCTTGTTCTTTGAAGGCATTGAGCATCCTGGCAACAATATCCTTATAGTTCTCATCCCGCCTGTTCCCCAAGAATTTGAGAACAACATCCTTGAAGGAATCCCAGGCTTCTTTTTCCTTCTCAGACATCGTTTCAGCGAATGCTCCATCTGAAATGAGTTTCCTTATTTCAGGGCCAACAAACACTCCTTCCTTTAGCTTTGCTTCAGAAAGTCGGGGGAACTTTGAGCAAAGGTACCGAAAGCACTCACCATCTTTTGGAAGGGACTTGATGAATTGCTTAATGAGACCCAACTTAATGTGGAGAGGTGGTAATAGAATTTTATCACGAGGTACCAAGCTCTCATGAAGAACATTTTTCTCACCGGGTCTCAAATACTCCCGAATTGGCCAGTCTTTTTTCCCCCAGTGTAGGTCGCGGGCCCGGCTATCCCACAAGCAAAGGAAGCAGGGATATTTGGTGAAACCGGATTGCTGCCCTAATAGCATGGATAGAATTTTAAAGTCTCCACAAATCATCCACTTATGCTCATCATAACTAATCTTCTGAAGAATCAGGGCCAAATTCTCGTATTTTTCTTGGAGAATAACAGAGTGAGCAATAGGAACTGAAGCGAATGTGTTGCCATTATGAAGAAGAACACCTTTTATGCTGTCTTTTGACGAATCAATGAACAGCCGCCATTCAGCAGGATCATACTTGAGTTTAAACTTTTCCATCACTCCGTATATATCGTTGCAAAATACCAAATCTTCCTCTTTGCTGAAATACTTCAAAAATTGTGTCTCGCGGTTGCGGTACCAATAAAAAGTTGTTCCTGGTGACAATAGATTTTTCTGTTTAAGCCGAGAACCTAGCAGTTGGGCAGCATCTTTTGGGAGTCCTAAATCCCGGACTAAATCATTCAATTCAGCTTGAGAGAAAAGTTCAGGTTTCGGATCTGGTTCAGTTTCAAACTCGGAAGTACTGGACTCATCGGGAAAAGCCATCTGATGAGTCTCATCATGATCAGAACCGTCCACACAAATATGATCCAAAGATTTTGGTGGTTCAGGCACAGGTACTTCGTTGCTATGAGGCATAGGCCTAATTGCTGAGGGAAGGTTGGGGTAACTTATTACGTTCTTATTTTTTAAGTTGTATCCCTTCACAATGCAAGAGCAAAAATAGCAGTCACTGCTGTGGTCTCTTTGTTCACGCCACATCATAGGTATTCCGAAACGAAATGCTTGTTTTTTACCTTTCATCCATAAGCGTAGATCTTCCTCACATGTCTTGCACACTTTGTGAGGAGCCCACGGTTTGTCTTGATCGCCTAACTTCAAACCGAAATAGGCAAAATATACTTTTTTAATAAATGCAGAAATGTTCCTCTGCCGCTTTTTCACGGTATATTCCCCACAAATAAAACAAAAACTGTCCGGAGAGTTGACGCAACCTCTGGCTCCGTGAGCCATCACAAATACACAGCACTGCAAACTACAACTGTAGTGAACCACTTCGGAATAAAGCTGGATTACGACTGAGCAAACAAAAGGTAATAATGAACTTGCAAGAAACTGAAATTTTACAGGAACGTTCATGTCGCAACCACCGTGTTTGAGCGAGCGAACGAGGCGAGGCGAACAGGAAAGAACATGCGCCAGCGCGAGTACTGGATTTAGCCCCCCGCCTCCCAATTGTCCTGTTAATGTATAAAATGAATACAAAACACTCTAAAATATCATGAGGGAGTGTTTCTAGTTAGTTAACCATTACAACCTCTATTTTGGGCCAAGAAAATAAACTGCAGTCGGCTAAAAAGAAATTATGTGAACATTCCTTATATGGGTAAGAAATCTAATTTTGCAAGAAAACGTGACGTGATGGAACATTTTGGCTATTTTTCCTGGATTCAGCACCCCAAAATCTATAGGAATCAGTTGCAAAACTGGAGGCAGGTTTTTGGTAGTGTACCTGTGTAATTAAACTCAACAATTATGATCATTTCAACAGCACCTCTCCCCCAATAGCCCTGTAAAATTCATAATTGGATATCATACTTTTAAATATTAAACTTTGCTTTGCATGTGTGTGCCCATTCTCCCTGCATGTAAAAGAATGCGGTGATGGCTCTTTTGAGTTTGTGTGACTGTCAGAATTTCTTGTTTTGCTTTGATTGCTGCAGCTCTTTGCCATCCCTCAGAAGCTGCTGCCCTAGGTGACTGCTGAGTTTTGCCTGGTGATTGAACCAGTCTTTCCACCAAGATGGGAAGCAGGCTGTTTGCATACTGAGTTTTTTTGTTAGCCTGCATTTAAATCCACTTGTGAGTTCATAGTTTGTAAATCCCTGACTGGTCCTGGGCAGGATAGTGTGTGTGTGTTTGTGTTTAAATGGTGGATACATTCCTCTTCATTCTTGTGAGTAAACATGGTACCTTACTACAACCCTGGAGTGCCCTATTGCCATCGGGTTTTTTTTTTTTTTTTTTTAAACACTGACCTTGTGCCCTCCATGCTAATAGCTTCTGTTTTTAGGTGTTTATTTTTTTAGCTGTTTTATGTGGTGAGACAAAATCTGTGATTTTTCAGGGTTTTCCTGACAGAAGCCCATCCCCCTCCATTTTCTCAACCCCTTCCTCCTCTGCCCTCAGTCTTCCTGCTTATTCTGTCCTTTTAGCTCTGAACTCCCCTGGAGCAGCTGGACAGAAGAGAATAGAAGCCCATAAGCTGAAAAGAACTTGTACAGCTCAGGAGCCCTCCGTGCAGAGAGAGAGCAGAGGCAGGCAAAGGGGAGATGTTGAGAATTCTGGAAGTGGCCATAGTTACCTGGTAAACAAAGGGTGTTTTATCAATGCTTATCAGTTAAAACAGTCGTTTTCAATCTGTGGACCCTTGGAGGTCCATGAAACCATTATTTTATTTTATTTTATTTGATTGGTTATACTGCTGTAGCAAAGTGCAATCAATGAATAAGTCCAGGAGTCAATTGACAGGGTCCAAGCCAGTTTATTGTGCACAGGCCCAGTCAGTCAAAGCTTCAAAAGGAACTGAGCGAAAGTTTATACAGAGACATAACCATTTATACCTCTTTTTCAGTTTGATACATGAGAATTTTCTATTGGTTCCAACTTGATACATGCAAACTTCTCATTGGTTATACATTCCCTTCATTTGTCCAATTAGAAATCCCTCCGGAGCCTAGCAACCGGCCCCCTCCCTTAGGATTGCTCTAACAATGGTACAGTTCTTGATTTCGTTACTTCTCTACTGCAAGGTTAACCCTGGCTTCAGGAATGCATGTATTGAAACATTTCTGTACTTTCACACACAAGAGAATAATAGAAGACTTATGAATTCATAAAAACCTCTTATTAAGCAGTTTAAAACAGTTTTCTCATTTTCCACAAATTTTTGGTTCTTTTCTAGCTATAATGGGAGTTAGGATCCAGGCCTAACTTACAGGCCTTTCATAGTAGCAGGCCATGCTAGGCCATAGCCTACCACAATACCACTAATGTTAAAAACATCAGCGGTGTACGTATCTGGATTTTGGTCAAATCAATTTAAGGCCAAATGACATACTACAAAAATGAACATAATTCAACCTGGGGTGGGGGAGAGATTGTCATTTTGGATTGTTGTTGTCTTTGTCACAATGAACATAAAACTTAAAAAGGGAAGGGGTGTTTAAAAAGCTTTAATCAGCTATTAGCCTGTGCCTCTAAAGCTGAGAAAGTCCTTGTAAAAAAAGCCAGAAGAAAACTCTCTTATTATAGGGGTGTTTGCAGGACACACAGAAGAGAAAAGCCTTTGCATGTTGCTAATAGTCCATGTGAGCAGAAACAGAAGCTGCTGTAAAAGCAGGATCAGCAGTTACTGCAAAGATGATGGTAACAGTATCAATAGCTTTCAGGGAATGGAAGAAGCAGCAGCTGTAGGGGTGAGATCAGAAGCAGCTGCACAGGTCAGAAGCGGTTGTAGGCGTGTGACACAGGCAGTTGAGGCTGAAAGCAAGAGCACTAGGACCAGCATCACCTTGCAGGGCCTGGAAACAGCAATGCATCAACAGGTGAGAAGGAAAGGAATTAATGGGGAAGACTAGCTTGAGGAAAAGAGGAAGACTGACTAATTTGTAGGGACTGGTTAGAGGGGGGGAGAGAGAGACTGATGGGGATTGACTGATGGAGGGGGAAAAAGGCTATTGGAGACAAGAACAGGAAAGGAGAGGGCTGATGGAGACAGGCTTGCTCTGAGGGGGAGGGAGTCTGAAGAGGAATGGGGATGAATTGTGGATCCCTGAACTGTTTGGAGATTGTTAAAGGATCCATAGAACCAAAAGGTTGGTAACCTCTGAGGTAAAACACAAAAACATAAGTTGTCCCCATCTTCATATTGCAGTCTGTGTTGGAATATTCATCATCTAATCACAACAGAGAATTTTTCTCACCATTCTAATAGGTTTGAATGCTTTCGTTGTAGTCTTCTATGCATGCAAATAAATTAATTTGGGCTTTTTTGGGCTAGGAATGCTGGGAAGGAAGTGACTGATCACATCACAAGCTCTGTACTGGAGAAAATCCCCTTCCTGCGGAACTGTGAGGATGAAGACAGTGATGAGGAAGGGGATATGGAGAGTCAGCGGCAACACAAGAAGCACAGAGTAAAGGTGGGGCCTTTGTCAGGCCACTGGGAGCGCTCCTGTTGTCTGTCCTTAAGTCAATATATTGTTCCCCACTTCTGTCTTTGACATCCCTGCTCTGTCTTCAACATTGCTTTCTCTGTGGACAAGCAGGAATGAGCCTCACGTATGGGTGATGTCTTCCGATGGAGCCTGCACAGGAATGCTCCCCAGCTCCTATTGGAAGCTTTTGGGAGCTTCCATCGTGCCTTTTTGCCGCCTCCTCGCCTGCTGCCATGGTGACATCTTAAAGTAATCTTAGTTCCCTATCATCCCTCCAGTCCAGTCTCGCACCTCTGGGTAGTGTATTATGTTTAGAGGCATTAGAGCAGTTTACAATGCAATATCATTTGAGGAAATAGGAAAAGAACGCCATTCATATGATAGGACAGAATACCTCTTCCATCAGTTTGGAGACTGAGCATATCATGTTTTGATGACGCTAGTACTAATACAGTGGGACCGCCCACTCTAGTATACCCTGTCTCCAAGCATCCAGAGGAGGTGGTGAGCCAGGGTGCTGGACTCTCTGAAAGAACAACTAAGGAGCTTTATATTTCAGTTAGGCTATTTAGTTTTCTTCAGGACCAAGCAGGAAGTCAGCCCTCACATATGGGTGACGTCGGCACCGACGGAGCCCTTGTGCGGAGCATTTCCCCAGCTTTCAAGGAAAGCCTTGGGGAATGCAGCGTGCATGTGCGGTCCCCTTCCCGCCCAAGGGTGCCATCTTTCTCAGTCTTTTTCCGCGGAGCCCAACGGAAGTGAGTTTGTGTCACCCGGGAAAAATAGATTTTTCTGCGATTTTCGCTCTTTTGTTTATCCGGTTTGATGGCGGTTCCCTTTCCCGCCTGGGCTTGGTACACCAGTATTGAGTCCATAATTTATTTTTTCGTTTTTTGTCCTTCGTGACTAGCATTCACGCCTTTTTTTGTTATTTTCACTGGCAGCCCGGTCTTTTGACCTTGCAGGGGCCCTTTTTCCCCTGATGGCTGCCAGCGGGTTCAAAAAGTGTGATCGGTGCAAGAAACTTATGTCTCACCGACACACATGACTGATGCCTCTGGCCCGACCATGACCCGCTGGTCTGCGTCCCGTGTGGCAAAATGTCGTCGAAGGCACTTCGGAGCCGTCAGCATCAACATGAGAGAATTTTCTCTGAGTCCGCGTCCGGCCGGGCCCGGACTTCGTCAGAAGCCTCGATATCTCGGGAGTCTGACCCCGAGCGCCGTCGTGGTTCCTCTTGAGAGGGGGTCTCCCACCCGGGAGCACAAAAGAAAGAAGAGGTTCGTGAGGGCGGCATCGGTGGAGGCCCCTGGGTCCTCGAGGGCCAGGTCGCTTAGCCCTGACCGCCGCCCCGGGCTCTCGGAGTCGGAGAGGCCATCCAAACTACCTCGCATGGAGCCAGAGTCCCCGAGCCACGTAAGTTCTGTTGTCCTCGTGGACTCTCCTCTGGGAGAGCTGACGTCGGGCCTGGCGCCGACAGGGGCTGCTGAGTCTCCTGAGCTTGGACTCAGGCTGACGGCCTTGGAGAGCAGCTTGGCTGCCTTCATGGAACAGCAGCGGGTGCTGATTGCTGGTCTGACCGGTGCATCTGCCCCTACCACTGGGACCTTGGCGTCTAAGTCGACCCTGGAGGCCAAGCCGATCCTAGAGTCCATCAAGTCTCGAGTTGATCCTTTGGTCAAGGTTCCCCTCAACCTCCCTTGCGGGGCCAAGGTCATCGACGCCGGTGCCCTTGGCATCGGCGCAGGTGGCACAGAGGCCCACATGGCCAGAGCCGCTCGACGACGACTCGGAGGAGTCGGCGTGGGAGACGGAGGACAAGGAGTCTCCGGACACCTTCCGGACCTGGTGCATCCCTTCAGACTCCCCGGTGTCCAAGCCTCGGAGAAGGTCCCCCCGGAGGATACCCAGTTCTCAGACTTCGTGAGGGACATGGCCAAGGCGTTGGCTGAGGAGGAGCCTTGAGCCGAAGAGCTCGATGCCCTCCAGTATGATTTTCTTCCGAAGGAAGCCTTTACTGTACCAGTTCCTCCAATGCTGGAACGGCTGCTCTTCCGTATGTGGGAGGCACCGGCCTCGGCGCCGGTTCTTAGCAAACAGGTCAATTCCATTTATCGAGTCCGTAAGAGTCCTGGGTTCCAAAAGGCGCAGCTACCGCACAATTCCATGGTTGTGGAATCGGCCATGCACCTCCTGAAGAGTCAGAAGATGCACTCCTCGGTCCCCCCCCCCCCCCTGCCAGGAGGCCCGGAACCTGGATGCCCTTGGTAGAAAGTGCTTCCAGGGCTCTATGCTATCTTGCCGTGTCCAGACTTAACAGCTGTACATGGGCATGTACTTACAGGACCTGGCAAAGGAGATTGCCGGGTTCTCAGCTGGCCTCTCTGAGGAACCCTTGCAGAGGTTCAAAGCCTTGTCTACAGGGATCAGAGAGTGCTCGAAGTTTATCTCTCGAGCAGCCTATGATGGCTTTGAGGCTTCGGCCCGGGTAGCCGCAGCCGGCATCGGTGCACGCCGTCAGGCCTGGCTACCGTCATCGGACCTGGAGTTATGGGTGAAGGACAAGTTCGTTGATGTCCCCTGCCGGGGTGACAACCTATTCGGTAAGCCCATGACTGAAAAGGCTGCAGAAATCGAGACTGAGACTCTCACCAGGACAAGGCTGTCCAGAAAGACTTCTGCCCCTTCTCAAAAAAAGAAGGGCTCGGGAAAGAAACCCTTTTTCCCGAGGAAGGGTACTGCCTAGAAATCCTACCCTCAATATCAGGCCTCTCCAGCTCCCCAGCAGGCCAAGGGGCAGGGGCATGGGCCCCGTAGGCAGAAGACCCCCAAGCCACCAGCTCCGGCTCCTGCACAGCAGGGAGCGGGGTTTTGACTCCCACAGCATAGCCTCTTCTCTGCCGGTGGGTTCACTCAGCACAGGAGGAAGGCTGACCATGTACGCCTGCAGGTGGCCAGCCATCACAGGGGATACCTGGGTACTGAGCATAGTCCAAAAGGGCTACATGCTCCACTTCCAGCAGCTACCCCCCTCCTGCTTTCCAGGGGAGCCTCCCCAGACTCCCTCTACACAGGAATCTCCTTCAGGAGTTGGCAAGTCTTCTAAAGGAACAGGCGGTGGAACCGGTGCCTCACCACCTGGAAGGGCAAGGCTTCTACTCCAGGTACTTCCTGGTACCAAAAAGGACAGGAGGCCTCCAGCCTATCCTAGATTTGCGAAACCTAAACAAGTTTCTGGAGAGGGAAAAGTTCAAGATGCTTACCCTTGGGATACTGCTGCCTTACCTCCAGCAGGGAGACTGGCTATGTTCCTTAGACCTAAAGGATGCTTATACTCGCATCCTCATTCATCCAGACCACAGACAGTATCTCAGATTTGTGGTGGGAGGAAACCATTTTCAGAATGGGGTACTTCCCTTTGGCCTAACCTCTGCCCCCAGGGTTTTCACCAAATGCCTGGCGGTGGTGGCGGCTTATCTCAGGAATCAGGGAATTTTCGTCTTCCCATACCTGGACGACTGACTCATCCAGGGGCCAGTCTCTCCAGGAGGCCTGACAAGCCACTCTTCACACTGTCTCTCTTCTTCAGCATCTGGGCTTTGTCATAAACTACGCAAAGTCCACTTTGCTCCCCTCTCAGAACCTAGAGTTTATAGGGGCAAGATTAGACACCCTTCAGGCAAGAGCCTACTTTCCCGAGGACAGGGCCCACAGACTGATGGACTTGGCCAATCAGTTCCAAAGCAGTTCTCATGTTTCCGCCAGGCACTACCTGCGGCTCCTGGGCCACATGGCATCCACTGTGCATGTGACTCCCAACGCCCGCCTGCACATGCGGGCTGCTCAGTGGTGCCCCAGAGCTCAGTGGACGCAGGCCACAGGCGACCTCCGAGACAGATTAGAGGTGCCCAAACCACTTTTGGACACCTTACAGCAGTGGCCACATCTCCCAAACCTTTTCAGGGGGGTACCTTTTCAAGCTCCAACACACAGAAGGGTGCTGACGACCGATGCTTCCACAAAGGACTGGGGTGCACATTGCCAAGGCATGTGCACTCAAGGCCTCTGGTCTTCTTGGGAGGCCACGCAGCAAATCAATCTTTTGGAGCTGCGAGCAATCCGCTTAGCTCTGCAAACATTTTCTCATGGCCTATCTCACCAATCTGTCCTAGTTCAGACGGACAATCAAGTGGCAATGTTCTACTTGAACAAACAAGGGGGCACGGGGTCCAGGCTCCTATGTCAGGAGGCACTGGCCCTTTGCTCCTTTGCAGTCAAACAAGGCATGTCTCTCAAAGCAGTTTATCTACCTGGTCAGGAAAATTTCCTAGTAGACAAGCTAAGCAGGATTCTCCAGCCTCACAAATGGCAGTTGAATCCATTGATGGTCCAGCAGATCTTCCTCCGCTGGGGACTTCCATCCATCGATCTCCTTGCAAGTCCACAGAATCGTCAGCTGCCCAGGTTCTGCTCCAGACAGCCGCATCCCCTGCGGATAGCAGCAGATGCTTTTCTGATTTCATGGTCTATGGGCCTCCTGTATGCTTTTCCTCCCACGCCCCTGGTGGCCCGAACTCTGTTCAAGATTCTCCGGGACAAGGCCTCAGTGATTCTGGTAGCTCCCAGATGGCTGAGGCAGCCGTCGTTTTCACTTCTGCTGCATTTGGCGGTAGAAACTCCGTTCCCTCTGGCGTTGAAACAGGATCTCCTGTCTCAGGAGCAAAGTTCCCTTCCGCATCCCAATCTCAGGTCCCTCAATTTGATGGCCTGGCTGCTGAAAGGATAGTGCTAGCTCCCTTACGTCTACCTAAAGAGGTTGAGGAGGTGGTCTTGGCCTCTAGGCGGCAGTCCACCAGAAAATCCTATGCCCTCAAGTGGCGGAGGTTTATAGTATGGTGTGTTCAGTGCAATGAAGATCTTCTCTTGCCCTGTGCCAGTAGTTCTGCAATATCTACTTCACCTGTCAGACCTAGGCCTTAAGTCTAACTCTGTTCAGGTCCACCTCAGCGCTTTGTCAGCGCACCACTCCTCAGTGGAAGGGCAGCCTCTGTCGGTTCACCCCTTGGTGTCCCGATTTCTCAGATGTCGGCTTCTACTCAAGCCTCCGGTTCGTTCACCGGCGACTGAGTGGGATTTGAACGTGGTCTTGCAGCAACTTACTCGCCCACTGTTTGAGCCGATGGCTACTTGCCATTTGCGCTTCCTCTCTTGGAAAGCGCTCTTCCTGGTGACTCTTACCTCGGCCAGACGTGTGAGTGAACTACAAGCTCTGGTTTCTGATAGGCCGTACACACGGTTCTATAGGAACAGGGTGGTCCTACGTACCCATCCCAAGTTCCTTCCAAAAGTGGTTGTCTTTCCACCTCAACCAGGAGTGGCTCTTCCGACCTTTTTTCCCAGGTCGCATACCAGCCGGGCTGAAACAGTCTTGCATACCTTGGACTGTAAGAGGGCATTGTCTTTTTACATAGAACGTATGCAGGGTCATCAAAGGGCTACTCAGCTCTTCGTCTCCTTTGACCCTAATAAAATGGGGTTACCTGTTTCCAAGCGTACGTTATCCACTTGTGTAGCAGATTGTATCACCTGGGCGTACAAGGCAGCCGACCTCCCCTTGCAGGGTCGAGTCACGGCCCACCTTGTCAGGGCGAAAGCTGCGTCAGTAGCTCATCTCCACTCTGTTTCATTGGCAGACATCTGCCGGGCCGCAACTTGGTCTTCAAACCAGACTTTTGCAGCCGATTAGTGCCTGGAGAGAGAGTCCCAAAGGGACAGTGCTTTCGGACAGGCGGTACTCCGTAATCTCTTTGAGGTTTAGGCAACTCCTACCCTCTGGCCCTTGTGTTGGGCTACCGTTCGGGGGCGTTCTCAGAGGATATTCTTATCACGAATGCTGAGGCTCTTGAGAGGGAGCCATTTTTTCAGCTTAGGGTGCCCGTTAGCCTAGAGCTGGGAGGTACCATATGTGAGGACTGACTTCCTGCTTGGTCCTGGAGAAAGAGTAGTTACTCACCTATAACAGGTGTTCTCTAGGAGCAGCAGGAATCAGTCCTTAAGACCCTCCCTCCTCCCCTGGAATTGCAGTCATATACTTCATTTTGATTTTTTGCTCTCTTTTAGCTATGTCATCAGACTGAGCAAGATGGCACCCTTGGGCGGGAAGGGGACCGCGCATGCGGGCTGCATTCCCAAAGGTTTTCCTTGAAAGCTGGGGAAATGCTCTGCACGAGGGTTCCGTCGGTGCCGACGTCACCCATATGTGAGGACTGATTTGTTTAGACTTCTAGCATTTAGACTTCTAGCATTTGCATACAAACATTTTAGAGACTGTATTTTATTAATATTAATCTGCCTATTGGTAGGCATGGTTAATTTGGAATCTTTACGCTCTGTCTTCACCATACTCAAGGGCATTTGGGCTACTTTACTCTTTTTTTGGAACCTCACTGCTTTTGGTAGTATCCTTCAAGGATACCTTCTTCCGAACCATTCTTTCTTTGCCTAACTTATCTTTACTTTACTTTTGTATATTGCCTTTGGCAGCAGCAATAGTTTGGCTTGGCTTAAAAAAAAAAAGAAAAATTAGGAATCCCCCCTAACCCCCTTGGTGAGCAGGGGAGTTGAAGTGGTCGTGAGTGAAATCAGGGCATTGGCGGCTCCCGAAACTGTAAGCAGGTAAGTAGCCATTTGACTGACAGGACTGCAGAGGAGACATCCCTGGAGATTCCTCCCTGAAGCCGAAGCCGCAGTAATGGTGAGCTCGGGAGATACAGGAGCAGCAGAGCTGCGACAGAATCAAGTGGTGAGCTTAATCTGGGGCAATTTCTGGTTACTCATGGGGTCCAGGCAGTGCAGGCTGCCGGGGAGAGCATTTTGCCAAGTCCACCTTTGCAGGCGGCAGCCTGCATTTCTCAGGGGCCTGTGACTACGTGGTGAGCAGTGCAACGCTGCGTGGGAAGGAGATTGCTGTTTGCTTTTATCTGGTGCCCTCCCTTCCCGTTCTCTCTCTTTGGCACAAGCACGAGGTCCCCGAGGGAATTCCGTCATCGGTACGGGGGAGAGTGCTAGGCTAGCAACCATATTTAAAAATAAAACAAAATAGTAGTAGTAATAGTAAATAATAAAATAGAGAAGCTGTTAGTGTGATTTAGGTGTCTTTTCAACCTAGCAGGCTGAAGAGGGTTTTTTTTTCCCAGGGCTTTGGGGGGGGGGGGGGGGGGTCAGGTATGTGTTAGGGGCTGGGCCCCTGATTGGTTGCCATTTTGCCTGCCATACCGCAGTGCCTCATCTGTGGTTCACAGTGAGGCATGGTCTCGGAGGAAAGCATTTGTAGAGGATGTGTGCAGGAGACCACCTCAATGGAACAAACTCTGCAAGAAAGACAGGTCAGGAGACATCTCCCTCTCCATCTCTAATGGTGCAGGAGTCAAGTGTCTTATCCCTGGCCATCCCAGGACCCTCCACAATTCCGAGTCTTTGATGTGGGGGTCCCGGGTATATTTTCCCCAGAGTTTGTGCTCCTTCTCCATAGGGTGTTCTGCTTGCGCCAGCAGGGTTCTTTGGGGGGTCCTCCGTGTCGGTGCATGGCACCAAACAGACACTGGGTCCAAGTGAGTGCGAGCCGGGAGTAGCGCTGATGAAGAGGCCCCACCCGGCGTAGGAGGGACAAGGAAAGTCTCCATTGTCGGGAAATCTGGAGAAGGACCTCGACACTGGGTTTGATGTGGACGAAGAGCTGGAAGATGGGGAAATCCCAGAACAAGAGGACCAGGTGTGGATAGTACGGGTGTCCCACTGGGAGGAGTTGCCGGCACTCATAGCAGAATCTCTGAAGGCTCTGAATATAGCCACTAGTCTTCCTGTGGCAGAAGAGGCCTTGGATGATCCACTCTTGCAAGTGATACGTAAGACGCAATAGGTCTTTCCGCTGCATCAAATAGTTCGACAGATGATGCAGGATGAGTGGGATCTGCTGGAGGTGGGCCTAAGGGGAACAAGGACCATGGTGTGCCTCTATCCGCTTGCAGATCAGGATCGCAAACTTTTCCAGTCTCTGAAGGTGGATGCGGCAGTTTCAGCAGTTACCAGAAAGAAGACTATCCCGGTGGAAGGTACAGTAGTGTGGCGCTTAAGGACGTCCAGGATCGAAAGTTGGACACCCTGTTGAAACAAGCCTTTTGAAATGAATGCCCTTTCGCTACAGACCTCTCTGTCTGTGGGGCCTGGGTGGCTAGGGCCTGCCTCTGCTGGTCTCAGCAGGTTCAACAGCAGGTGAGCCAAACCAGATGGGGGAAGCAGCCAGGTTTGAGTTGAGGGCGGCTTATCTGGTGGATATTCACTGTGATCTCATTTAGAAGTCTTTCTAACAGCATGGCCTCTGTAGTGGCGACCCACTGCTATTTGTGGCTGCGGAGCTGCGCAGCACACAGTTCTTCCAAGGCTCAGTAAGCTGCCCTTCAGAGGCAGATTACTGTTCGGGGAGGACTTGGGAGAGTCCAAAGGGGGGGGGCACTTGCCCGAGGATAAGCAGAAACGAGTCGCGCTGCTCCAGCATTTCGGGGTCAACTGCGCCACTTCAGGCGTTTTCATGCCACTTGCTTTACCCCGTATCAGATGGGAAGATACCCTTCTAGAGGACAAGGGTTTTGAGGTTTCAGAGGAGCAGGACCTAAGAAATCCCAATGAAGCGAGGGGGGACCCAGGCTGCGGTACAGCCCTTAGAAGGTTGGTTGCAGGAATTCTACCCTGTCTGGGCCCAGATCACATCCGACCGGGTGGGTGTTTTATTTATTTTTATATTCCGCTTTGTCTTCGAAATCAGAGCGGTTTACATGGAACTTTTGAACTATTGCGCAATGCAGTTTACATGGAAGAAGAAACACATATTTCTTTATTTGCTTTTATATACCGCGCTTTTTTAAATCAGTGCGGTTTACATATAACATGAACAATCAAAACATTTTACATAGAACTGGAGATATCGGAACGAAACAGTTGAACGGTTAAATTGAACAACTTTGGTATAGAACAGAATAAAAAACTTTAACTAAAACAGCGGAACAGTAGTAAAAATAAAATCAAGCCGATTGTTCATAGTCACTGTGGATGTGGGGAGATGAGTCAGGTTGGAAAAAAGAGAAGATCTTGTTTAGGGTGGTTGGTTATAGACTGATTGGAGTAAGTATGTCTTTAATGCTTTCTTAAAGGATGTTAAATCTGGGATGCTTCGGATCGTTGGGGGTAGAGCATTCCAGTTGGTTGGTGCATATAATGAGAATGAGTAAAAGACCTTATTGCAGAAGGGATGACGAGAGAGTTTACCATACATGATCTCCTGGTTCTGGTCTCCGGGGTCCGTTGTATGAGTTCAGCAGCAGAGGATGCAGACATGCCATTGAGAACTTTGAATGTAAGTAGGAGAGCTTTGTAAATCAGGTGACTTGCTATAGGGAGCCAGTTTAGTTGTATCAAGAGGGGCGTCACGTGTTCAAATCTGGACACTGACTGACAGAAGCGTTCAGGCGACAGTGTTCATAGCCAGTTGTAGAGGTTGGAGAGCTTGCTTAGAGAGGCCATGGAGAATTATGTTGGAGTAGTCAAAGTATGGAAATATGAGGGCTTGGCAAACTGTGTGGAAATCTGAGGGTTCAAGAAGGGTCGTAGATGACGGAGTGTTCTCAGTTTATGGTAAACTGTTTTGGTGATGTTTTGTACCTGGGTTTCCAACATAACTCCAACATAATTCAATAACAGTTGAAGTTAACAATAGCAATAAATAATGTAACTACATGTTCACGTATTCTTATTACTTTACAAGAGAGTGAGTGGTAACAGTGCGAAAATGATGAATCATTGTAATGTAGGCTGGAGGTAAATATGACATTTATTGCTGCTGTTCACATTTATAGTAGTCCATTAAGATGAAAGTCTTGAGATGTTTTCTAAATTGGGTGAGGTCTTTGATTTCTCTTAGAGTATTGGGTATGTTATTCCAAAGGACAGGTGTGTAGAAGGAGAAAGCTATGTTGGTGGTTGATTGATTTGCTTTTCTTGCATTTTTTGGGATGGGATAAAGTGTTTTAAGGTTGTCTATTGTTGTCCTTGTGCATTGCTGCATGTTTATTAGTGTGCTGAGGTATGTTGGTGCAATGTTGTATATTTTATAGATGTTTGCAAGGGCTTTGAATTTGATTCTTTGAAGAATCGGGAGCCAGTGGAGGTGGAACAGAATGGGTGTTATGTGGTCGGATCTTTTGGCATGCATAATTGTACATGCAACTGTGTTTTGAGCAAGTTGTAATGGCTTTAGTGTTTTCTTAGGGAGTCCATGAAGTATGCTGTTGCTGTAGTCAAAGTGTGTATATTTGGTGTTGGTTGGAACTGTTGCGCTATAAGTTTTAACGGATCAGACAGCTAAATAGTGCTGCTGCTTCTGTTTTTTATGGCCTTCGGGTCAGTTATAAATTGATTAAAACGGAGGGCCCACTTCAAGAGCAGGAAAGTTCCTGTTCATGGTGGGTGATCCGACAAAAAATAGTAAAAAATAGTAATATAGCATGGGATTTGAGTTCACATAATTATGTTTATGGAATTCTTTGAGATGTAGGTAGGCGTCAAGGTTCCAGTAAATATGGGCTGCTAATGGAAATCAAAGTATAGTTTTGGGTCGTCAAAGTGTGGGCAAATCAATGCTTGAGCTACAGAGCGGAAGTCTGAGTGGGAAAACAGTGGTCTCGGGTGCTGTACCATTTTGGTTTTATGGTAAATTGCATGGGTGGTCATGTGGATGTCTGGTCAAGTCAAGCTGTTGATCTAGATAGATTCCAAGGTATTTTATTTCTTTTTTTATTTCCAGTGTTGCATTGTTTACATGGAGTGAACAGGGAGGGTTGAATGCTTTGTTTCTAGTAATAATGAATGCTTCAGTTTTCTTCAGGTTGACGTGAAGTTGACCGAATTGAGCCATGCAGCGACGTCATTGAAGCAGTTTATCTTCTTATAGGAGGGGTCTGAAGTGTCAAAGGTTGTGAATAACATTGTCACCTGCATAAATTCTGTAGTCAACATTATGTGATTGAATGATTTTGCAGATAGGTTGAAGATATATATTGAAAACTAATGCAGATAATGCAGATCCTTGGGTGACGCCCTGAGGTTGAATGAATAGGTTGGATAGATTGTTGTTGAAGTGCACTTGTTAGGAGCGGTTGGACAGGTAGTTTTGGAACCATCGTAGTGTAGTGCCACCTATGCAAAGGTGCTTTAGGTGGTTGCTTAGGATATTGTGATTTACAGTATCAAATGCCGAGACTATATCAAGGAAAATGAGGATGAATGCATGTCTCATGTTAATGCCTTGTATGATTGTGTCAAGGAGGGATGTTAATAGAGGTTTGACACAATGATGTGCTCTAAATCCGTATTGATGGGGGTCAAGTGGGGCACTTGAGTCGATGAAGTCCTGGAGTTGCAATAGTACTGATTTTTTGATGATTTTGGCTAGGAATGGTAAGCTAGATATTGGTCTGTAAGATGTGGGGCAGGATTTATTTAGGGTGTTTTGTTTCAAGGTTGGGCATATGGAAGCTTTTTTTAGGCAGTTTGGTAGTTGACCTTGGGATAGAGAGAGGTTGACTATTCTTTGTATATATGGTGTGAGCTCTGATTTTGTTGCTTTGATCCAGCTGATAGGACAAAGATCTGTGATTGAGGTAGTGCGTATTCAGTGATTTGATGTAGTGATCTATCTGGTCTTTGCTTGTTGGTGAGAATGAGATCCAAGTTGGAGGGCCAGTTGGTTCTGGGTCATAGAAGGTTGTGTTGCAGACACAATAGCTTCGCAGTTCAGCATGTTTAATGCGGTTGGAACGCTGGCGTAACTTAGAGAAAAAGCTTAGCAATTCCCCTGAGGAACCCTTAATTGGAGAAACGCTTAGCGCTTGGTAGCATTGGGAATATAATCAACGAACAGAAATGGAGTGAAAGAAGTTCACGATTCATCAACAAAAAGCTAAGCGATTTATCATTGATAATTAACAAGAGAGGAATTTTTAATTTTTTCACCTTTAAAAATTATCAAAAAAAAAGGCAGCAAGAGCGTATGTGGTCATTGATGTGATACATGGGGAGAATAAGTTGTAAGCCTTAACTTATACCCCGAGATACTGAGACCACTGAGTTGCCATAAAATAATGTCTCATTGATAGTAATAATGACAGGTTTCATTTAGAACACCTTACTTTCAGTTTACAGTACAGAGGAGGTTTGAAGTTATTTATGAGTTTACTCTGTACAATTCGACCATTATCGTGATGTGTTGCAGACTTGACTTGATTTTTGATTTTTCTATGTAGTGATCTGCGAACTGTTGAGCCCTTAGGTTACTCATTGCCGGGTTTTCGTCATTTGTTTTTTTTTTTTTTTATTAAGTTTTGGATTATGAGGAACAATTCCCTTGGCTGGTTAAGGGATTTAGAATACTATTCAAAACTCCTATCTTTCTTTGTGTCTAGGAGGTTCTGATGGTAAGCTTTTAATTTGTTCATGTACTTGAGTCTGTCTTCATCAGATTTGGTGACTCCATTTTCTTTCAGTTTTTCTTAGGTCTTTCTTCATATGTTTCAAGGATTGAGAGTACTAAGGTTGTGAATTTCTGAATTTTTTTTTAAATCTGTTGTTTTGATGGTTTACTGATGCTGCACTTGGTTCTGTTCCATGTTGATGTGAGGGTGTCGATATCACTGGTGGTTGAGAGATCTGGAATTATTTTTCTGATGAATTCATCTTTGTCAAATTTTTTAAATCTATATGAAGAAATTTCCTTGGTATTCTTGGTTGGAGAGGTGTCTAGTTTAGTACTGAAATGTATGAGGTGGTGATCCGACCATGGGACTGGTTGAATATTTATAATATGTTTCCGTTCTGGGACCAGGTTTTAGGGTAGAAGATAAGGTCAAGGGTGTTGCCTTTTGTTTGTGTTGCAATTTGGATTTTTTGTTCGTATCCATTGTCTTCCATTGCTTGAAGGAAGGATGTGCATTGTACATATTTAGTGATGCAAGGTTGAAGTCACCTAAGATGATGTGTTCTTTGCCTGGTGGTGCTGCAGAGCATGCAATTTTGATTATGTTGTCCAGTGCATTGGTTTCAGAGGAAGGTGGTCTGTATATGAGGGTTATTGTAAGTTTTCTTGTGCTGATGGTTAGCATGTCTGAGGCCTCGTTAATTGAGGAGGATATTTGTTGGGCTCCTAGTGATGCATGTTTTTGTTAAGCCTTGCACAGTGATATATATTTTGGTGCTTTCAGTTGGTTGAGGATTACAGTCTCAGTGTTGTAGAGCCATGTTTCGGTTAGGCATATGAAGTCTGGTTTAAAGTTGTTCAGAAGGTCATGTATGATGGTGATTTTCTTCTTTAGTGATCTTGCATTTATTAGAAACCATTTTAATGGTTCAGAGTGTTCTTTCCGGTGTGGTTTGGGGTTGCATTGGGATGGTGTGTTTTTATGGGTATGAGCCGAGATGGTCTTGGGTATTGGAGGTAGAGAAGAGGGGTGTACTGTACCTATTTCTCTTTGTTTAAAATGATAAGGTATTATTGGTATAAGCTGTTGAGGCTGGTAACATGAAAGGGAGTTGGTTTGGTTGAAGGAGTTGCATATTAGAATGGAGAGTAGGAAGGCTGCTGAGATTGTTGACATTATTACAGGAGGAGTGGTGCTATATGTAAAAAAAAACTATTAAAGCTTTGAAATTACAGAGCTTAAAATGGAGAGAGGAGGCATTATGGGTTAAACTAGAAAGAGGGAATGAGAAATCTGTTTACATTGGTGTGATATACAGACCTCCCTCACAAGAGGAAGAGGTGGACAGAGTTAATTGAAGACATACGCAGCATTGCTAGGAAAGGGGAAGTGCTACTGATAGAGGATTTCAATATGCCAGATGTTGATTGGCACATTCCTGCTGCAGTATCATCTAGAAGTAAGAAGATCCTGGATTCTCTATAGGGAGAACTATTCAGGCAGTTGGTAACAGACCCCACACGTGAAGGGACCATACTCGACTTGGTGCTTACCAATGTTGAAAGTGTTTCTGTTGTAGTGGGAGATGATTTTGCATCCAGTGATCAACAGATGGTGTGGTTCAGTATTAGGACTAAGACTGTTAGAATCCATTTAAAGGTGAGGGCCTTAGACTTTAGGAAGACTAACTTTGTCAAGATGGGCCAATACCTCAGGGAGTCGTTAGCGGGATGGGAACAGCTGGGGGATGTAGAAAAACAGTGGGCAAAACTGAAAGGGGATATTTCAAGGGCAAACAACCTTTTATGTTAAAATGGTAAATAAAAGGAAAAGGAGACTCATATGGCTTTCGAAAGAAGTAGCTGAAAAGGTGAAGAAAAAGAGGGAGGCCTTCATGAAATACAAGAGATAACAGAGAGGAAGACAGGCATCTATATTTGGAAAAACTTAGAGAAGCTAGCAAAGTAGTCGGGAAAGCAAAAATTCAAAAAGAGGAAAAGAATAGCCAATGCAATAAAATGGGGGGATAAGACATTTTTCAGATATGTTAGAAGAGGAAGGGCAAAAGTGGTATTGTCAGACTCAAGGGTGAAGGAGAGGAATATGTAGAAGCTGATGAGGATAAAGTGGAATTGCTTAACAAATATTTCTGTTCTGTGTTCATAGATGAAGAACCAGGAGCAGAACCTCAGAAAACAACCACAAACAGGAACAGAAGCGAGGGACATCTTGAACAGTTTTCAGAAGACTGTATTCGTGAGTAGACAAAGCGATGGGACCGGATGGGATACACCCTAGAATACTGAGGGAACTTGGGGACGTTCTAGCAGCTCCACTGACTGACCTTTTCAATGCCTCGCTGGAGTTGGGAGTGGTGTCAAAGGACTGGAAAGAGGCTCATGTGGTGCCTTTACACAAAAGCGGAAGTAAGGATGTGGTTGAAAACTACAGGCCGGTTAGTTTAACTTCGGTGGTGAGTAAATTATTGGAAACGCTGCTGAAAGAGAAAATAGTGAGGTTTCTGGAGTCCAGCGGATTACAGGATCCGAGGCAGCATGGGTTCACCAGAGGCAGGTCTTGTCAGACAAATCTGATTTCTTTGACTGGGTGACCAGGGAGTATCCATCGTGCTCCAGGAGGAGCTGAAATCACCCACCTGAAGCGAAGACTGCAGCGGAGAATCGAGCCTGCACCGGGGAAGTGAGCCTACAGCCTGCCTGTGACCAGCGGCTAAAAGAGCAAAGCCTGCCTCACAAAAGAGCACCGAAGCAGAATCGGAGTGCTGATCGCTGGCTCCACCTTTCTACACGGCGTCACACAGCTCCACCAGCCAATCGGAGCTCCACTCTCTACTTTAAAAGGAGAGCGCGCCAGGAGAGAGTCCCTTATCCATCGTGCTCCAGGAGGAGCTGAAATCACCCACCTGAAGCGAAGACTGCAGCGGACAATCGAGCCTGCACCGGGGAAGTGAGCCTACAGCCTGCCTGTGACCAGCGGCTAAAAGAGCAAAGCCTGCCTCACAAAAGAGCACCGAAGCAGAATCGGAGTGCTGATCGCTGGCTCCACCTTTCTACACGGCGTCGCACAGCTCCACCAGCCAATCGGAGCTCCACTATCTACTTTAAAAGGAGAGCGTGCCAAGCGCGCCCGTGCCTTGCGGGCCCGCGCCTGAGGGCCGCGCAAGAGGACCCTTTGGCACGGCCCTTAGGAAAAGGCTAGTCAAGGAACTTCCAGCTCCCACGGAAACGAAACAGTTCCACCTCGCAGAGACCAACAGCCACTCTCAACGCACTGCTGAGCTCCCTCAAGGTCGAGCTCGCGTGGAACCACAGAACTGGCACACCAAAGAATCACAGCAAGTATACGCTACCAAAATAACTCTAAGTTCTTAACAGTCCTATCTTGAACAGCTAAATTGATGGACTACACCAATTATTATGTTTTAATTCCTCATTCTCCAGGACCAAGCAGGAAGTCAGTCCTCACATATGGGTGACGTCGGCGCCAACGGAGCCCTCGCGGAGCAATTTTCCCCAGCTTTCAAAGAAAGCCTTTGGGAATTGCAGCGCGCATGCGCGGTCGCCTTCCCGCCCAAGGGTGCCATCTTAGCCAGTCTTCTTTTTTCCGCGGAGCCCTACAGACGTACCCGTCGTGTCCCCGCGAAAAAGTTGATTTTATTCGTAATATTCTCTTTTTTCCTTCGGTTCGACGCCGGTCTTCTTCCCGCCCGGACTCGCAACGCCGGTCACGAGTCCTCTTCTTCTTTTTCGGTTTTTCTGATTTAGTCAGTTTCGTTTTCGGTTTTTTCACTGGCAGCCCGGTCTTTTGACCTCGCAGGGGCCCTTTTTCCCCCGATGGCTGCCAGTGGTTTCAAGCGGTGTGGTCAGTGTGACCGAAATATGTCACTAACTGACACACACGATAATTGCCTCCGCTGCCTGGGCCCGGATCATGAAGAAATGATCTGTGGGGCCTGTGGCAAAATGTCCTCCAAAGCGTTGAGAAGTCGGCGGCATCAGCGGGATAGGATCTTCGCTGACCCCAGCCGTACCCGGACCTCGTCGGAGGCCTCGGCGTCCAGAGGTTCCAGCTCTGACCGTCGCCGGAGTTCCTCCGACAGGGGTTCTCCCTCCGGGGACCATCGACGGAAGGTGAAACCCGCGAGGGCGGCGTCGGTGGACGCTCCTGGCTCCGCGAGGGCCAGGTCGCATAGCCCCGATAGCCGTCCCGGGTCCTTGGAGAAGGAGCACCTCTCGAAGCGACCTCGCATGGAGTCGGAGCTGCCTGCTCGGGTAAGTCCTGTGGTCCTCCTGGACTCGCCTCCGAGACCGCCGACGTCGGGCCCGACGCCGTCGGGGCCCGAGTCGGGGGCTGCTGGGTCACCTGAGGTCGGACTCAGGTTGACGGCCTTGGAGAGCAGACTGTCTGCCTTCATGGACCAGCAGCGGGCACTGCTCGCTAGCCTCGCTGGCGCCGCTGCCCCGACCGCCGGGACGTCGACGTCTAAGTCGACCCCGGAGACCGAGCCGATCCTCGAGTCCATGCGAACTCGAGTCGATCCTCGGTCGAGGTCACCCTCGGCCTCCCGTTCGGGACCGAGGTCGTCGACGCCGACTCCCTCGGCGTCGGGGCGGCCGGCGCCGCAGCCTGCCCGGGCCGACCCCACCGATTCCTCCTCGGAGTCGGTCTGGGAGTCTGAAGAGGAAGAGTCACCTGATTCTTTTCGGACTCGGTGTGTCCCCTCGGACTCGGTGTGTCCCCTCGGACTCGCCTGAGTCCGAACCTCGGAAGCAGTCCCCTCCGGAGGATGCCCGGTTCTCGGACTTCGTCAGGGATATGGCCAAGGCTTTGGCCTTCCCTGCGGATCCCGAGGAGGAGCCTCGAGCCGAAGAGCTCGACGCCCTCCAGTATGACTCTCCCGCCAGGGAACACTTTACTGTACCGGTTCCTCCCATGCTGGAACGACTACTCTTCCGCATGTGGGAGAGTCCAGCCTCCTCGCCGGTCCTGAGCAAGCGGGTCGATTCTATCTATCGAGTCCGCAAGAGCCCTGGCTTCCAAAAAGCACAGCTACCACACCATTCCATGGTAGTGGAATCGGCCATGCATCGTCTTAAGAGCCAGAAGATGCACTCCTCGGTGCCTCCTGGCAGGGAGGCCCGTAACCTGGATGGCCTTGGTAAGAAGTGTTTCCAGGGCTCTATGCTTGCGTGTCGTGTCCAGACCTACCAGCTATACATGGGCATGTATCTCCGAGACCTGGCTAAAGAGCTAGCCGGGTTCTCCGCTGGATTGTCCGAGGAACCTTTGCGGAGGTTCCTAGCCTTGTCCACTGGCATTCGGGAATGCTCAAAATTCATATCCCGAGCAGCCTATGATGGCTTTGAAGCATCGGCTCGAGTGGCCGCAGCCGGCATCGGTGCCCGCCGACAGGCTTGGCTTCAGTCGTCTGACCTTGAGCCCTGGGTGCAGGACAAGTTGGTCGATGTCCCCTGCCGAGGTGAAAACCTCTTTGGCAAACCTATGGACGAGAAGGCTGCACAACTAGAGACAGAGACTCTCACCAGGACTAGGCTTTCTAGGAAGACCTCCGCCCCTTCCCAGAAAAAGAAGGGCTTGGGAAAGAAGTCCTTTTACCCGAGAAAGGCGGCTGCCTATGAACACTACCCCCAATATCAGGCCCCCACAGCTCCCCAACAGGGCCAGCAGGCCAAGGGACGGGGTAACGGGTCCCGTAGGCAGCAAGCCCCCAAGCCTGCACCACCAGCCCCTGCTCAGCAGGGTGGGGGCTTTTGACTCCTTAAGCATAGCCTCTCCCCCTCCGCTGGCTCCTCCCAGCACCGGAGGCCGGCTGGTTCACTTCGCCCACAGGTGGTCCAACATCACTTCAGATGCCTGGGTGCTTCAAGTCGTAAGAGAAGGCTATCTTCTCCACTTCCACCAGGTCCCTCCCTCCTATTTCCCGGGAGAACCTCCACGACTCCCTCTGCACAGGGACTTACTCCTTCAGGAGTTAGCAGGTCTTCTACAGGAACAGGCGGTGGAACCGGTGCCCCACCACCTGAGAGGTCAAGGCTTTTATTCCAGGTATTTTCTAGTACCAAAAAGGACAGGAGGCCTCAGACCCATCCTGGACTTGCGCAACCTCAACAGGTTCCTCGTGCGGGAAAAGTTCAAAATGCTTACCCTTGGAATCCTTCTGCCCTACCTCCAGCAGGGAGATTGGCTATGCTCCTTGGATCTAAAGGATGCCTACACGCACATCCTCATCCACCCAAGCCACCGCCAATACCTAAGGTTTGTGGTGGCAGGAAATCATTACCAGTACAGGGTACTGCCCTTTGGCCTGTCCTCCGCACCGCGAGTCTTCACAAAATGTCTCGCGGTGGTGGCGGCCCATCTCCGGCTTCACGGCCTCTATGTCTTCCCGTACCTCGACGACTGGCTCATCAGAGCAGCGTCCGCTCCGGAGGTCACCAACGCCACACACCGCACGGTGACTCTTCTGCAGTACTTGGGCTTTGTCATAAACTTCGCAAAGTCCACTTTGCTCCCCTCACAGGATCTCGAGTTCATCGGCGCAAGACTGCACACCCCTCAGGCGCGAGCTTTCCTGCCTCTCGACAGGGCTCAACGGCTCATGGACCTAGCCGACCGTTTTCTCAGCCAGTCCCTGGTCTCCGCCAGGCGCTTCCTGAGACTGCTCGGCCATATGGCTTCCACCGTCCATGTGACCCCCAATGCCCGCCTGAATATGCGGCCTGCTCAATGGTGTCTTTGCAAGCAGTGGCAACAAGCCACAGGCGGCCTAGCAGACCTAGTGCGCGTCTCCGAGCCGCTGGCCTCGTCTCTCCAGTGGTGGCTTCATCGGCCGAACCTGGTACTCGGCATGCCTTTTCAGTCACCTCAGCCGGCCCAGGTGCTGACGACAGATGCGTCCCTCCTGGGTTGGGGAGCACATTGTCAAGGGGCACGTACTCAGGGCCTCTGGACCACGTGGGAGTCTGCTCAGCAGATCAACTTCCTGGAGCTCAGAGCGATCCGCCTGGCTCTCAAGGCTTTCTCCCACCTGACCTCTCACCAGTCCGTCCTTGTCCAGACGGACAATCAAGTTGCCATGTTCTACGTGAACAAACAGGGGGGCACGGGCTCCTTCCTTCTCTGTCGGGAAGCACAGAAGCTCTGCTCTTGGGCCGTCAGTCACGGCGTTCTTCTCAAGGCAGTTTATCTCCCAGGCCAAGAAAATTGCCTGGCGGACAAACTCAGCAGGATCCTCCAGCCGCACGAGTGGCGCCTGGATCCCTTGGTAGTTCAGAAGCTCTTTCTAAAGTGGGGCCTCCCCACGATGGATCTCTTTGCCAGTCCTCACAACCGGCAACTTCCTCGCTTCTGCTCTCGTCAGCCACATCCCCTTCGAGTTGCGGCAGACGCTTTTCTACTCTCATGGTCGGAGAGCCTTCTGTATGCTTTTCCTCCCATTCCGCTAGTCTCTCGAACTCTTTTCAAGGTTCTCAGAGACAAAGCTTCCATGATCCTGGTGGCCCCTCGCTGGCCCAGACAGCCGTGGTTTCCACTCCTGCTGCAATTAGCGGTAGAGGATCCATTCCCTCTGGGGTTTCAACCGGATCTCCTCACTCAGGATCAGGGGTCTCTGCTACACCCCAACCTCAGATCTCTCAATCTAATGGCCTGGCTGCTGAGAGGGTAGTCCTTGCTCCCCTTCTACTGCCGGCAGAGGTGGAAGAGGTCGTCCTAGCTTCTCGGCGACCTTCTACCCGCAAATGCTACGCCCTTAAATGGCGTCGCTTTTCCGTTTGGTGTACCCAGCAGTCTCAGGATCCCTTCTCCTGCTCGGTGTCGGTGATCTTGCAGTACTTGCTCTACCTCTCTAATCTGGGACTTAAGTCCAACTCCGTCAAAGTTCACCTCAGTGCTCTTTCAGCACATCATGTACCGGTGGACGGCAGACCTCTTTCCAGCGACCCTCTCGTAGCGAGGTTTCTCCGAGGTCTCCTTCTACTTAAACCACCTCTGCGCCCGCCAGCGCCTGACTGGGATCTGAATGTGGTTTTACAGCGGATCACCTGTCCGCCTTTTGAACCTATGGCTACCTGTTCTCTCCGTTTTCTTTCTTGGAAAACATTGTTCTTGATAGCCCTCACTTCCGCTAGACGCGTAAGTGAATTGCAGGCCCTCGTGTCTGATCCCCCTTACACTCGGTTCTACAAAAATAGGGTAGTCCTACGGACTCACCCAAAATTTCTTCCAAAAGGGGTCTCCCCTTTTCACATCAATCAGGAGGTGGTACTTCCGACCTTCTTTCCCAGACCACACTCCAGCCGAGCTGAAATGGTCCTCCATACCCTGGACTGTAGAAGGGCATTGAACTTCTACCTTGACCGTACGCGGGAGCACCGTAAGGCTGCTCAGCTTTTTGTGTCTTTTGATCCCAATAAATTGGGGCTCCCGGTCTCCAAGCATACTCTGTCCATCTGGGTTGCGGACTGTATCACTTGGGCTTATGGGGCAGCCGGGCTCTCCTTGGATGGTCGAGTCACGGCTCATTGTGTTCGGGCAAAGGCTACGTCAGTGGCTTACCTCCGCTCTGTTCCGATGGCAGACATCTGCCGGGCCGCTACTTGGTCTTCGAGCCAGACTTTTGCGGTCCATTACTGTCTCGAGAGGGAGTCCCGCAGGGACAGTGCTTTCGGACAGGCAGTCCTCCGTAATCTCTTTGAGGTTTGAGCAGCTCCTACCCTCCATCCCGGATGTGGGCTACCGGTGGGTAATAATTCAGCGAAGATTCCTTCCTTCTGTGCTGCTGAGCTAGAGGGAGCTCATTTTTGTGCTTAGGGTCTCCGGTAGCCTTAAGCTTGGGAGTCCCATATGTGAGGACTGACTTCCTGCTTGGTCCTGGAGAAAGCGTAGTTACTCACCTGTAACAGGTGTTCTCCAGGAGCAGCAGGAATCAGTCCTCACAACCCTCCCTCCTCCCCTTGGAGTTGCAATCATCTGCTTAAGTTTTTTTTTTTTTTTTGCAAATTTTTATGCTGTCTTTTTTAGCTATGTCATCTGACTGGCTAAGATGGCACCCTTGGGCGGGAAGGCGACCGCGCATGCGCGCTGCAATTCCCAAAGGCTTTCTTTGAAAGCTGGGGAAAATTGCTCCGCGAGGGCTCCGTCGGCGCCGACATCACCCATATGTGAGGACTGATTCCTGCTGCTCCTGGAGAACACCTGTTACAGGTGAGTAACTACGCTTTCTGATACAGGATTAACAGCCTATGGCCAACAATCAATCCCTATCTGTATAGAAGCTTTAATTCATATTATACTGCATTACTAGACAATAGTAGTAAGCTTCACTTATAAAGGTGCAACCTACTACTAACATCATCACAATTAAGCTGTGATAATACCCAACCTGAATTTAGTATTGTTTAGCATTATCAGCAGTCCAGTATTTTTGTTAATTCACACCAGATCTTTTGCTGCTGTCCCTGATCTATCTCTGAATCATTACTGTTGTCAGTATTTCAACTCAGATTAATTGCTGGCTAGCTTAATTCCAGATGTCATATTGCCATTAAGGCACTGTAGATTCATAACCATTATCAATAACTCACTTTAACTTACTGTTGTCAGTAACTTTACCTTGAATGTACTGTTGTCAGTAATTCACTTCATACTACTGTTGTCAGTAATTCATAGTCTCAATACTGCGATCAATATCCTGTCCTGATCTGATGTTGTTAGTAACTTACTTTGATTTTACTGTTGTCAGTAACTCGCTGTTGATTTTGTGTAGATAGTGAAGTACTCTGGTTTTACTGTTGTCAGTATTTTACATTGGAATTACTGTCGTCAGTATCTTATCCGGACTTACTGTTGACAGTAACTCACTTTAAATAACTACAATCAATATTGCCACTTAACTCTTACCAGATTTTACCACTGCTGTCATACACCTACATTATCACAACCCTACTCAACAGTCCGTTGAGCCAAATACAGAAAATGCTTCACCCTAACAACATGCTCATACGAATATCATACACCTGTATAGTATTAGCAATAATAATAATTGACCTATCCTTATGTTTAAACTACAAAAATCACATGACTATACCTATAATACACACACAAACTAGAAATGACTGCCACATAGGACACTCATGAATACCACCCAAACATTAATTATCATGAATACCACCCAAAAATTAATTATCATAGGCTAATACACATACAACAAACAAATGCACAACAAACGGACAAGAAAATCTGTTCTAACTACTCATCCTCCCTATCATGTATCCTCATTAATGCAAGATCAATGAAAAATAAATTACCCATATTTAATGACCTGATAACTGACGTAAAACCTGACATCTTATGTGTCACAGAGACTTGGCTTTCTGAAGCAGATACAGTCTATCTAAATCAACTTGATAAAGAGAACTACGACACATTTTACAAACATAGATCCAACAAAAAAGGTGGTGGAGTTCTAATAATGACAAAAAAAACATTAAACGCCAAGCCAATCCAATCCAATCAAATATCAATAATAACATGGACACATTATTAATAAAAATCGGCCTCATAAAAATTTGCTTAATTTATAGACCCCCAGACAATAAAACAGATGGCCTGGATTCTCTTATTGAACTCCTCAGCTCATCTACTGATCAAAATCCTATAATCATGCTAGGCGATTTTAACCTTCCATCCCTACCAACACTAGACTCTAAACTATTCCTAGACACCATAGCAGACATAGAGTACCATCAGATAATTAAAACAGCAACACATATCAAAGGAGGAACACTAGATTTGGTTCTTCTTCCTGAGATACTCTGCAAACTAGTTAACTCAAATTCCATTGAATGCACTGAGACACCTTGGTCTGATCATTCTATCATCAAAATAAATCTCACATATCCCATCCCTAGCGCCAATAATTACACAAGAAGTACCCCCACTTCAAAATTCAAAAAATTTAATGAAACAGACTTCCTTGATTCTACAATCCCCTACTTCTTATCAACAGCTAATTTAGATGACGCTGTTAACAACTGGAATGATACTATTAATAATGCAGCTAAAAATAATCAACCAAATAAAAAAACCAGATTCACCAAAACAAATAGTTCACCTTGGTTTAATAGTACTCTAAGACAAATGAAAAAAGAACTAAGAAAACTTGAAACGAAATGGAGGAAATCCAAGTTGTCTGTACACAAGGAAATGTACAATAGCTATCTAACAAAATATAAGGAAACAATAGACAGCACGAAGAAATATTATTACGCAGCAACCTTAGCAAAATCATACAATAGACCTAGAGAGCTATTTTCCATAGTAAGAAAATTAACCAATAATGAGCAAACTTCTAGCAATGAAATCATAGACATCTCAGTTCAAACCCTAGCTAATTACTATCAAAACAAATCAAAGAAACCCGCCATGCCCTCAGAAAATACCAACATCTCTTATCAACCTGTAGATGAATGGTCAGAATTCTACCCCATTTCAAAAGTGTCATTAAAAACAATCATCTCCGGCCTAAATATCACAACTTCGTATTTAGATCCATGCCCAGTATCATGGATAAAAAACACACTACCAACTCTACTATCCTTTATTCTCCCAATAGTAAACCTCTCACTTACCCAAGGATACCTTCCATCCCCGCTCAAACATGCACAAATACGCCCAATTTTAAAGAACTGCAAACTAGATAAAACATCTCCTACATCATATAGGCCCATTTCTAGCATACCATTCTTGGCCAAAATAATTGAAAAGGTAGTGCAACTACAGAGACAGGAATTTATAGACTTATCTTACCCACTAGATGATCAACAATATGGATTCCGGCCCCGCCATGGAGTAGAAACACTTCTAACAGTATTAATAGATACACTCCTAAAAGGAATTGACAATCATAAACAGTCGTTCATCCTCCTTTTCATTGACATATCAGCAGCTTTTGATAGCGTGCATCACTCAATTTTGCTCAACAACCTACGACAGTTAGGCATAAACTCTACCGTACATAAATGGTTCACCTCATATTTAAATAACAGAACACAAAATGTAAGAACAGGTAATCAAACATCCAACACATACAAACAAGAAATAGGTTTACCACAGGGCTCAGCGCTTTCAGCCCTACTTTTCAATATCTATATAAAACCGGTCTGCAACATCTTTAAAAAATTTGGAGTACAATATCACCTTTATGCGGATGATATCATGATGTACATACCTTTTATGATTCCTAACCTACCGATTCAACTTCTATCAGACTGCTACAATGAAATTACATACTGGCTAAAAACCCAAAACCTCCATATAAACCATGCTAAACCGAAGTCTTAATTGTAACGAAAAACCAATCATTTATTCCTCCAACCCACATAACACTACAAAACCAAGAAATTAAAATAAAAAATGAAATAAGATATCTAGGTGTCATTTTAGATACACACCTTACTATGGAAACGCACATTAGAAATACCTTACAGAAAATCTACTTCAAACTTAAAATACTCAAACAACTACGCCCCCTTGTATTTATGCAAGATTTTATCAATATAACACAGGCTACCATAACTCCCCACTTCGATTTCGCCAACTTAATACTTATAGGCATTTCAAAAGAAAACATCAAAAGAATCCAACTTGCGCAAAATGCAACAGCTAGAATTATATTAAAGATAAATTCACTCCAACACATTACACCAATATTAGCATCCCTGCACTGGTTACCAATACAAAGCAGGATAACTTACAAAACATTAATAACTACATTCAAAGCCCTAAATGACATGGCCCCGAAGACACTATGTAATTTAATAACCAAAGAACCACCTAAACCCACTCATAGAAAGGGACAATCAAATAAACTAAAGATTCCAAAAGAATATATAAGAACTCACAAAATTACAAATAATAGAGCCTTTTCCCACATAGCTCCAACAGCTTGGAACTCGTTACCAGAGGACTTACGATCACTAACAGAGATAACGGAATTCAGAAAAAAATTGAAAACATATCTATTCACTAAACACTATAATACCATGGAAAACCTTCCACTCAACTTAGATAAAGGCTAAACATGAACCTGCCCACATCAAGCGTATACTCCCTTTTACAAGGGATAACATACAAAACACAATTGAATGAACACTCCACTCCTATGCACTGATACCCTACTTGTATATAGTTGCAACTGATATGATCCGTCTATGCGGTTGAGTCAGTACTTTTGTTTAAATTGTTGCACAATCTGTGTTAGTTGAATTATTCTGCTTAGTTTTTAAACCCTATGTGTGCATGTTAAGATGTTCCATGTAAAAAGTTATATTGTTCCATGTAAAACAAGCTCTGCATTGTTAACTGTTGTTAATTGTACACCGCAACTGATCGCTGGAAGATGCGGTATATAAATAAGTGTTAAATAAAAATAAAAAATAAAAATCGAGGGAGAGCAGAGCACTAGATGTGGTGTATTTAGATTTCAGTAAAGCCTTTGACACTGTTCCTCACAGGCGACTTATAAACAAACTGAGCACCCTAGGGATGGACCCTAAAGTTACTGCTTGGGTTAGAAATTGGTTGGGTGGGAGGCGACAAAGAGTACAGGTAAATGGAGCTCACTCTGAGGAGAAGGATGTTTAAAAGTGGTGTGCCCCAGGGATCTGTCCTTGGTCCAATTCTTTTTAACATCTTTGTTAGTGATATAGCGGAAGGGCTGTCGGGTAAGGTTTGCCTCTTTGCGGATGATACCAAAATCTGCAATAGAGTAGACACCCAGGAAGGTGTAGATAACATGAGGAGGGATCTAGCTAAGCTTGAAGAATGGTCTAGAATTTGGCAGCTGGGATTTAATGTTAAAAAAAATGTAAAGTCATGCATTTGGGCTGCAGCAATCCAAGGGAGCAATATAGTATAGGGGGTGAAGTACTTTTGTCCACTAAAGAAGAGCGGGACCTAGGCGTGGTTGTGTCTGATGATCTTAAAGTAGCTAAACAGGTAGAAAAGGCTACTGCAAAAGCTAGACGGATGCTTGGGTGCATATGGAGAGGCATGGCTAGCAGAAAAAAGGAGGTGATAGTGCCTCTGTATAAGTCTTTAGTGCGAACTCATTTTGAGTATAGTGTGCAATTCTGGAGACCGCACCTTCAAAGGATATAAACAGGATGGAGTCGGTACAGAGGGTGGCTACTAAAATGGTTAGTGGTCTTCATTATAAAGCATATGAGGACAGACTTAAGGATCTTAATATGTACACCTTAGAGGAAAGGCGGGATAGAGGTGATATGATTGAGATGTTTAAATACCTCTGTGGCATAAATGTACAAGGGGAGAGCCACTTTCAATTGAAAGCAAGTTCTGCTACAAGGGAACATGGGATGAGGGTGAAGGGGGATAGATTCAGGAGTGATATGCGGAAATATTTCTTTACGGAAAGAGTGGTGGATCCGTGGAATAGTCTTCCAGTATCTGAATTCAAAAAAGCATGGTACAAATGCAGAGGATCTCTAAAGGAAAAAAGGGGACTGTTGTAGTTGTTATGGAAGGAAAGACTAGATAGGCCATGTGGTCTCTTTTCTGTCGTCATATTTCTGTTTCTAATGTGGTCTCGATATCTGAGGGATACAATGTGTTTTAGTGGAACAGTAGTTGCAAGGTAATACAATGTGGTCAGTAGGGATAGGTCAGTACAGCGAGAATGACCAAGTTGAGTTTTGGTAGGAGTGTTGAGCTTTGCAGTTGTAAGTGAGTTGCAGAAATCGGCTCAAATATGGAACAGTGTGGGAACTTAACATGTGTTCAGGAGGGGTATGCCCTCGTTGTTTCGTCCAGTGGGCAACTTCTTTGTACAGTCTCCCTGCAAAGCACCAGCCAAGGCAACAGCGGTAAGAGACATCCTGTCACTGTTGCAGGAGCTCAAGGCCATGGTGCCTGTTCCCCGCAACCTACTCGGGTGCAGTTGGTACTCCGTTTACTTAGTGGTGCCAAAGAAGGAAGGGGCCTTCTGACCGATCCTCAACATCATGCGGGTGAACCACTGCTTACGAGTCCCACATTTTCACATGGAAACCTTGTGGTCCATCATAGTTGCTGTCAGAAGAGGAGAGTTCTTGACATTTCTCGATCTCAGGCAGGCATATCTGCATATCCCTATGTGGCCAAAGCATCAGCAGTTCTTCCAGTTTGCAGTGTCCATGTGGCATTTTCAGTTTCAGGCGCTGCCTTTCTGGCCTCGCCACAGCGCCCCGCATCTTCACCAAGGTCATGGTGGGGTGGTAGCAGTGGCTCTACGCAAGGAATGTGTGCTAGTGCATCCGTACCTCGACAACTGGCTGATTCTTGTGAAGTCCAAGGACGAAAGCGAGCGAGCAGTGTCTTGAGGTGGTGCAGTTCCTCCATAGTCTATGCTGGGTGGTCAATGTGGCCAAGAGCCATTTGGGCCAGTTGCAGGAACTGGAGTACTCGAGCGCCCACTTCGACACTTGAGTGGGAAGAGTCTTCCTCCTGGAACAGCATGCACAGGGACTTTGACGTTTAGTACGACAGTTCTTGAGGATGTCAGAACCAACAGCTTGCCATTATCTGCAGGTCCTAGGTACCATGGCAGCCCCTCTCCTGTGGGCGAGGGTACACAGGTGGCCTCTTCAGAGGGCACTGCTCCGGCGTTGGTCGCTTCAAACACATCCCCTGTCCCAAAGCTCCCATATCCGCGAGGGGCCAAGAGGTCACTCCGGTGGTGGCTGTTTCCAGAAAATCTACAGAAGTGTATGCCTCTCAAGTTGCCATCGTGGATCCCATTGATGACTGATGCAAGTCTGTCAGGATGGGGAGCCCATTGTGAAGGACATTGCGGAGGGACGGTGGAGCATGCTGGAGGCTCGTTGGACTATCAACTGACTGGAAATGCGGGCAGTGGCCCTGGCGTTCTGGAACTTCAAGCCATGGTCGCAGGGGAAGGCGGTATGCGTTCTCTCAGACAACGCAACCACAGTAGCCTACATCAATCAGCAGGGAGTCACAGGCAGTGCAGCCTTGGAGGCGAAGGCCGAAGATCTGTTGAGCTGGGCGGAAAGTCACCTCCAGGCATTGTCTGTGGCTCATGTGGCAGGGGTTGACAATGTGATGGCAGACTACCTGAGTCGGGTGCGCGTGGACCCTGGGAGTGGGTGCTCAACTAGGAGGTGTTTGCCCAGGTGATGTGCCGATGGGGCACCCCAGTAAAGGATCTGATGGCAACGTTCAAATCCGCCAAAGTGAACTGTTTTTTTTCAGCAGGAGAAAAAGAATGTCAAAGGGCTTGGACGCCCTCATGCGGAGGTGGCCTGCAGAGGGACGACTCTGTGTTCCCACCATGGCTGCTCATAGTCCGGGTCGTGCAGAGGATCGAAGCTCATGAGGGATGGTCATTCTGATTGCTCCGGATTGGCCAAGGTGCCCGTGGTATGCCGACCTCATAAGGATTCTAGTGGATAAGCCATGGCGGCTACTGGTGCAGAAGGATCTCCTGATGCAGGGGTTGCTGCTCATTCCTCAGGTTGATTGTTTCTCGCTTACAGCCTGGCTCTTTAGAGGGTGAGATTGAGGAAGAAGGGGTACTCGGGGCCCCCGTAATTGCAACCTTGCTAAAAGCGAGGTGGAGGTCAACCTTTCTACCCTTTATTCGAGTTTAGCGCATCTTCAAGGTATGGTGTGCGGAGAAGCAGATCTGGCCGTCCACGGCCTCCATGCCCGACATCTTAGCGTTTTTGCAGGTCAGGTTCGATAAGGGTCTGGTGGCAAGTTCTTTTGAGAGTACAACTAGAAGCAATTTCATGCTACCGCGGAAAGGTGCAGGGGATGGCATTGGGGATGCACCCGGATGTGGTAAGATCCCTGTTGGCGGTGGTCCACCTGCGCCCTTCGCGGCAGTTGGTGGTCCTGCCGTGGGATCTCAATTTAGTGTTAGCGGTGTTGTGTGGAGAGCCTTTTGAGCCGATTAATCGAACATCGCTGAAGGACTTGACACGCAAGATGGTTTTTCTGGTGGCGATATGCTCGACACGCAGAATTTCTGAGCTGCCAGCCTTGTCCTGCCAGGACCCGTTTTTCTTTCTCAAGGAGAAGGTGGTCCTCCGGCTGGTGCCTTTGTTTTTGCCCAAGGTGGTCTCGACTTTTCATTTGAACCAGGTGGTTTCCTTGCCAGTCCTGGGGAACGCGGAGAACATCTCCACCAGCCCTCGGTTGTGACAAATGGATGTGCGTCGCGCCCTGAGACAATATCTGAAGAAGAAGGCACTTTTTTGCACATCGGATCACCTATTTGTGTTTGGTAGGCCACGCAGAGGAGAGGCAGCGGCCAAATCTTCATTTTCTAGGTGGATCAGAGAGGCGATTTAGACTGCATACATCCTGAGTGGTAAGCAAGTGCCGGTGGGCTTGCAAGCCCATTCTACGAGGGCCTAGGCGGCCTTATGGGCAGACTATGGCTTGGTGCTGCCAGTCGAAATCTGCAGGGCAGCAGCCTGGTCTGGTCGTCTTATGTTTGCTAAGCTTTGTTGCCTGGACGTCCAGGCGGTGGAAGATGCCTGTTTTGGATCAACAATGCTTTAGGCTGGTTTGGCAGGTCCTTCCTATTAATTCTGACTGCTCTGATATGTCCCAGAGATGCGGGACTGGACTGGAGAGATAAGGAAAACGAAATTAGACTTGCCTGCTAATTTTTGTTCCTTGAGGAACTCCAGTCCAGTCCTGGATCTCACCCCGAATACAGGTGGTTGGTGACCAGGGCCTGAAGAGAATTTTCCAGAACTATGGTAATGGCCCGGAGGGGTGTGGGCTCCGCAAACTCTGGGGAAGATGGTGCAGAGGGAGGACCAAAGAGTTTGTCTCACATTCGGTCTTGGATGTTGCTGCCTCAGGTAAGATATCATTGCCTGTTTGGGACCTCAGTTTAGCCTCCTCATTCTGGGGGAGAAGGAGGAATCTCTTCTCCAGAAAGGGAGTGGGTTTAGCGTCGTTGAGTGTAGTATGGTTTGTTTAGGTTTTTAACTACTTATTTGTTGCTCCTGTGAGTCTGCTTTATCAGTAGATTACTGGAGAGAGTGGGCGGTCACTCTGTATTTGTACTAGTGTCATCAAAACACGACATGATCAGTCTCTAAGCTGCTGGAAGAGGTACGCTACCAAGAGGTGCGGGACTGGACTGGAGTTTCTCAAGATACAACAATTAGCAGGTAAGTCTAATTTTGTCTCTTATGCAGAGTCCAGTGGATGCGTTCCTGTCTTCTCTGCTTGGTAATTCATTTTTCTCCCCTGTGGGGATCCTGCGCTTCAGGTTTCCTCAGCTAACGTCTGCCATCGTGATTTCTCTTTTCCCTTGGATGCTTTCCACCTGCAGTGGGGAAGGGTCTTCTGTATGCAACTCCTCCAATCCCTCTCGTCGTAAAGACCTTCCTGAAGCTCCTATCAGACAGAGGTTTGATGATTCTTGTCGCTCCCTACTGGCTCAGACAACTGGTTTCTTCTTCTGCTACAGCTCTCCAGTCAGGAGTCGCTCCTGCTTGGTCATGCTGCAGATCTGATTTTTCAAGATATTGCACCCCATCATCCAGTCCCTTGGCCCTCTCAACGTGGATATTGAGAGGCTAGTATTGTCTGAACTCAACTTGTCTGACAGTGTAAGTGATATTCCTTTTCGTCCCTCCAGTCTAGTCCTGACATCTAGGGTTGAGCACCTCCTCCCGCAGCATTGGAGACTGAGTACGTCACTCTTTTGGTGACTCCACTATAAATAGGCTAGGATCCTCTTCCACGCTCCAGTAAGCTCAGTCTCCAAAGCAGCGGAGGAGTAATGACCTTAGAGGTCAGGACTCACTGGAGTACTAAGTAAGGAGAGCTTGTTTTCTATTTGGAAAAGGAAATAGGAGAAGCGCTTTGGCCTCAACGGACCTGAGAGAGGGGAGCTTCAGTTTGCAGGGGCTGTCTCTACCTCCCTTCCCCCCCCCCCCCTGCCGAGGTGCTCTGCAGTGGCATCGGGAGTGTCAACGGTGGGGAGCGAAGGAGGGGGGTCTCGGCTCCCGAACTCACCACGTGAGTGAGGAGCCGGTCTTTGAACGGTGTCGGGGAGAGAGAGAGTGAGTGAGAGGAAGGTCTGCGGCTGCCGAAGTTCACTTCAGCGACGGACGCGGAGCCGCTTCGCACCGGACTTCACTGGCCTCTTTTTCTTCTGCGAGGTTCTCCGGTCGACGCTTTGGCTGCGGTCTGGCAAGGCGCGGCTGAGAGGTGTCGGGAAAGGCCGGTGAAGCAGCGTCAGGGCCCGGTTAGGCCGCAGTCGCGTGGTGAAAAGTGCGGGAAGCAGGCCGGCAGGTCAGTTAGGCTTCGGCGGTTTTAGGGTTCGTTGACACAGGCTTTCAGGAGCTAAGGGGGCGTCCTTACTTACAGTTCCGGATACTTTAGTGAGGTAGTCATTTAATTTGGTTAGTTTTGCTCATTTAAAAAAAAAAAAAAAAAGCTGAATTTTACTTAGGAATTTGCTCCCACAGCTCTGACAGGGCTGGCTGGCAGGATCCCGTCCAAACAGTTGTGTTTGCTTTGTGGAGTGAAGAAAGGGTCTCTGTCGGAGGCCGGGGTATGCAAGGGGTGCTTGCGGGAAGCGGCCTCGGCGGAGCTGTCAGCGGGAGATGGCGGAGAAAGCCAGAATGGAGAGAGTCCAGGCTCGTCTGATCCGCTGGCTTCTTAGCCGCCCGCCCTGGAGCCGGTGGCAGGGCCCTCTTCGGCGCCAGACATTCCCTCTTTCCCAGCTCCTCTGATCCAGGGTGGTTTAGCAGTGATTTTTTCACAGCAATTTGTAACCCTGAAGCAGCAGGCCCTCGGGGGGAGGGGGGGGTGCCGGGGTCTGCAGCAGCAGGGGAGGTGGAACTGGGGGTAAAATGCCCGGGTCAGCAGCTAGATCTCGGAGCTGGCGGTGTGTCCTCGAAGAAGCCTAGGCTGCTGCCGGAGGAATATCAACTGGAGGATTTAGAGATGGAAGAGGAGTTGGAGGAAGGGGAGCTCACTGAGCAGGAGGATCAGTGGTGAGGGTGTTCCGGCGAGAAGAGTTGCCGGTGTTCATTATGGAGACGCTGAACATTCCAGCTTTGCGCGCAGGGGAGGATTCAGTGTTAGAGGATCTGTTATTACAGGCGGTTCGCAAGGCCCAGAAGGTGTTCCCATTACATAGAGTGTGTCACAAGCACAACGCCCGAAGCCACTTGCCTCTAGTGGTCGAGGAGCGTGGTGGTTGAGGATTCCTTCTTCTATCAGCTCCTAGCAGCCTATTTCTTTGTGTTGGCTTCTGGGAAGTGTAGTACTGCTAAAAATATGTTGGTGCTTTAAGTAGAAGGTTTGTAGTTGAGTTAACCGAGGGTAAGGCTTGTAACAGTTTATTTCCATAACACAAAACACAGCAGGTTCAAGGTATCATTTACAGAATTTGCTTAAGGTACAGCAAATAGTGGCAAACAAACCAAAAGAACTCAGAAATGGCTTTTTAAAGTCCTCTTACTTGCAGAAGCAATTGCCTTTAGAAACTAGGCTGCCACTTTCCTTTTTAGTCCTTGTTAATCAGAGCATAAAGAAAAATTCAGGATTAATTCTTCTACAGCAGTTTGGTTTCTGCCAGCCTCAAGAACCTCTCTAGGCTGCATGTCTACGTGAAACCAAACTTAGAACAAAACAAACATTCCAAGTTGTTATCAAAACTCTTAGCAGGCTTTTCATATAGGAGAGGAGCAAGCAAAAACTTATAGCAGCTAACTTGGCTTTTCTTGCCGTTGCACAGTTCAAACACAGGTGACAAAGGAGCATGAATCAGAGCTTCCTGATCAGGCTTACGTTGCAGTAAATTTCCCTTTTAAAACAGACAGGAATTTACCTCCATACTGCTTCTGCCATATGGTTAACTTCCAAGGAGAATTACTTCTTTCAGGGCTAGCTTTTCCTCAAGACCTCCTGTCTAGAGCTTGGCATAGAGAGCAGTCCATAAAGCAATCTTCTTCCCCCAACTCTGACACTGGTTCTCCCAACTGCATGGGTTCTGACTCACCGGCCTGGTCAGACTGCTCAGCTGACAACCTCTCTGTTGGTCTGAAAGCTTCTCCACTTCCTGGTCCCCACCTCTGTTGCCAACCTGTTGCAGGGAATTCAGCTCTCTCAGCTCTGGATAGCTCAGCTCTTCTCCAAGAATCCACTCCTTCTCTCTGCTTCTGTCTCAGCTGCTCTCCTTCTCGTCTCTCCCTCTCTGCATAATCTAACCCAGGCTTATACCTCCAGGGTCTTAACCCCACCTCTTTCTTTCCCAGGTGTTGGTAATCCCCCTGCCTTCTGATATTAGAATAATCAGTGCACTTGTTAAAGTAAGGGCTTTGATCCTCATGCTTGCAAGCCCTCTTTCTTACTTTATCAGTCATTGGCTTAAACCTGTTCCAGCTGGGGTTTTTCTGTCTTTGAAACCTGGCTGTGGCTTTCTCTCCCTGCACTCCTAGAAGGGGACCCTTAACTAGGGTGAATTCGTTATGCTTCTCACCTCCCCCACTCCCAGGATAGCTGACTTTGCCACAAGTGTTTAGGGAGATGATCCAAGAGGAATGGGACATGCCGGAGTCCAGGATGAAGGGGTCCAGGGTGATGGCTCGACTTTACCCTTTGGCAGACCAGGATAAGGACCTGTTTAAGTCTCCTAAGGTAGATGCGGCGGTGTCTGCCGTTACCAAGAAGACCACGATACCAGTAGAAGGCAGTGCAGCGCTTAAGGATGCACAGGATAGGCGCCTAGATTCGTTGCTGAAGCAGGTGTTCGATGCCAACGCCCTCTCCATGCAAGCTTCTATTTGTGGGGCATGGGTGGCGAGGGCATGTTTGCGATGGTGCCAGAGGCTTACCATGGGACAGCTAGAGGACGCGGCCGAGGAGACGGCTCAGTTGGAAACTGGAGCGGCTTATCTGTCTGATATCCAATATGATATGATACAAAGCCTGGCCAGGATTATGGTGTCTGTGGTAGTGGCGCGTAGATGTTTGTGGCTCCGTAACTGGGCTGCGTATGGCTCCTCAAAGGCACGGCTAAGTAAGCTCCCCTTCAGGGGCAGGCTCCTATTTGGGGAGGATTTGGATAAATTAGTGAAAGACCTCGGCGAATCCAAGGGTGGAAGGCTACCGGAGGATAAGCAGAAGTCCATACGTTCCCAGGGACCGACGAAAAATCAGCAGAGGGAGTTCCGTTATTTTCGGTCCCCACGGTTTGGTCAGTTGCAGCGGGGACGCTCGACTTACAGGTCCCAGGGGTTTCTTGGGTTCAGAGGAGCGGGAAGAAGTTTCAGATCTTCCTCGTCCTCGACCTTCAAGAAACTTCAATGACGTGTGGGGGGTCTAGGCGAGATTGATTCCCGTGGGGGGTCGGTTAAGGGAGTTCTATCCTGCCTGGACCCGAGTTACGTCAGACCAGTGGGTGTTGGAGGTCATTCAAGAGGGTTATGCGCTGGAGTTCCAGCATCCAGTGGTCGATGCTTTCGTTCTCTCGCCATGCCAGGCCCGGTCAAAGCGGCGGGCGGTGCAGGAGATGGTAGAAAGGCTCCTGGCGCTCAAGGCGGTGGTACCGGTGCCGGAGGACCAGTTTGGTTGCAGTCGGTACTCTATCTACTTTGTGGTTCCAAAGAAGGAGGGTACCTTTGGTTCAAATCTGGATCTCAAAGGGGTCAATTGGTGCCTCAGGGTGACACATTTTCGAATGGAGACCCTAAGATCGGTGGTTATTGTGGTAAGACAGGGAGAGTTTCTCACGTCTCTAGATCTGACGGAAGTCTATTTTCACATACCGATTCACAGGGAGCATCAGCGGTTTCTGCGCTTCGCGGTTCCTTGGGGACATTTTCAGTTTCAGGAGTTGCCATTCTGGTTGGCAACAGCTCCGCGAACCTTCACCAAGGTGATGGTGGCAGTGGCATTGCGAAGACAGGGAGTATTGGTACACCCTTACCTGGACGATTGGTTAATCTGCGCGAAGTCGAGAAGCGAAAGCAAGGAGGCTACCCACTGGGTGGTCCAGTTTTTGCAGAGTCTAAGTTGGGTGGTTAATACGGAGAAGAGCAGGCTAGTGCCCTCTCAAGAGTTGGAGTATTTGGGGGCCCACTTCGACACAAGGGAGGGGAGAGTTTTTCTTCCGCTCCTCAGGGCGCAGGGACTAAGGGTGCTGATCTGCGCATTTCTGAAGAGAGTGGCCCCCACAGCGTGGCACTATCTGCAACTTTTAGGAAAGATGGCGTTGACCCTGGAGGGTGGTACCCTGGGCCAGAGCTTACAGGAGGCCACTTCAGAGGGCTTTGCTCAGAAGATGGTCTCATCAGACCGGTCGCTTGACGCAGAGATTGCCCTGTCCGCAGGAGACGCAGGAGGCCTTGCAGTAGTGGCTAGTGCCCGGAAATCTTCAGAGGGGAATACCCCTGGAGCCCCCTGATTGGAGGCTTCTGATGATGGATGCCAGCCTCTTTGGATGGGGGGCACACTTCGCAGGACAATTCGCACGGGGCAGTGGACAATATCGGAAAAGCAGTGGTCTATCAACAGGTTGGAACTGCGGGTGGTGAAGTTAGCACTTTGGGCATTGCAGCCAAGATTACAGGGAAAGGCAATAAGAGTGCTGTCGGACAATGCCACAGCCGTGGTCTATATCAATCGCCAAGGGGGCACCAGCAGTGTAGCTCTGGAGGACGAGGCAGAGGAGCTCTTAGGCTGGGCTGAGCAACATCTAGAGGCCTTGTCGGCAGTCCATGTAGCAGGCGTAGACAATGTGACGGCCGATTACTTAAGTCGGGTCAAAATAGATCCCGGGGAGTGGGTTCTGCATTAAGAAGTGTTCGACTCGGTGATGCGTCGCTGGGGGACGCCGGTAATGGCTCTCATGGCGACGTTCATGTCGGCAAAGGCCGCAAGGTTTTACAGCAGAAGGCGAGAAAGGATGTCTGAAGGCATGGATGCCTTGATGCAGGTTTGGCCTCGGGATCAGTTGCTGTATGTGTTTCCGCCCTGGGTGCTGATAGGGCGGGTGCTGCAGCGGATAGAGTTGCACAAGTGGAAGGTCATCCTCATTGCTCCGGATTGGCCTCGAAGGCCATGGCATGCGGATTTGATGCGGCTCCAGGTAGGACAGCCATGGCGGCTTCCGGACAGAAGGGATCTGTTGGTGCAGGGGCCGTTGAACATGTCTCAGGTGGATCGATTCTCGCTTACGGCCTGGCTCTTGAAAGGGTGAGGTTAAGGTCTAGAGGTTACTCGCCACATGTCATTTCTACCCTGTTGAGGTCCAGGCGTCGCTCTACCACGCTGGCCTATGTTAGAGTGTGGCGGCTGTTTGAGTCGTGGTGTGAGAATATTGGAGTGACAGCCTTGAAAGTTGGGGTGCCGCAAGTTCTGTCTTTCTTGCAGGATGGGTTAGACAAGGGCTTAACGGTATCGTCTCTGCGTGTTCAGCTGGCGGCACTATCCTGTTACCGCGGAAAAGTACAAGGGAGGAGTCTTGGAACTCATCCGGATGTGAAACATTTTTTGCGAGTGGCGTCACTGCTGAGGCCGCCATGCAGGGCGACGGTGCCAACATGGGATCTCAATTTGGTGTTGGGGGTGCTGGTGCGAGGTCCGTTTGAACCTCTGTCGGCGGCTACCTTGAAGGATCTTACTCTCAAAGTTGTCTTTTTGGTGGCTATTTGTTCGGCTAGACGGATTTCAGAATTGCAAGCTTTGTCGTGTAGGTAGCCTTTTTTGTCCTTTGAAAGACAGAAAGTGGTTTTGAGAACGGTGCCCTCCTTCTTGCCTAAGGTTGTGTCTTCGTTCCACTTAAATCAGGTAGTGGTATTGCCGAGTTTTGACTTCTAGAATGTGCATGAGGCCGGAGGTAAGGTTCGTCAGCTCCATCAGCTGGACGTGGGGCGTGTCTTGAGGAAGTACTTGCAGAAGACGGCGCCTTTTTGTAGGTCCGACAGATTGTTCGTCTTGTTTGGGGGGCCAAGACGAGGGGAAGCAGCGTCAAAAGCCTCTATTGCCAGATAGCTGAAATGAACTATTGCGTCAGCTTATATCTTGAAAGGGAAGTCGGTGCCAGTAGGGCTCACAGCTCATTCAACAAGGGCGCAAGCGGCGTCATGGGTTGAGTTCAGCTTGGTGCCGGCAGTGGAGATTTGTAAGGCAGCGACGTGGTCTTCACTTCATTCGTTTGTGAAACATTACCGGTTGGATGTTCAAGCGGAACGGGATTCTTGTTTTGGCTCCGCAGTGCTTCAGGCTGGTCTAGCGGGTCCCTCCCGGTAATTGTATTGTTTTACTGCTCTGTTGCATCCCTAGATGTCAGGACTAGACTGGAGGGATGAAAAGGAAGAGTAAATTAGACTTACCTGCTAATTGTTGTTCCTTAAGGAACTCCAGTCTAGTCCTGTATCCCTCCCTGGTCGAGGGCCTGAAGCAGAAGGTAATAACCTGCAGGGGCGCCGGACACGTCAGGTCACGGAGGATTCATAAAGAAATGTGAGTAGTTGGTGTAGCGGGGTGGTATAGCTCACCTGGGGTTCCTCAAAGTGGGAGGTCAGCCTCAGCAGAACTTAGGAGAATTCCTAGGGCAGGAATGGTAAGGTTTTCTCAGGTAATTAAAAAAAACAAAACAAAAACAAAAAAAGAAAACCAAGAATAACTAGATTTATTTAGTCGGTTCAGTGTTTGTTGCAGTTGTATGTAACTACTTCGTTATTGCTCTCGTGAGTCTGCTTTGTCAATAGGTTTACTGGAGCGTGGAGGAGGATCCTAGCCTATTTATAGTGAAGTCATCAAAAGAGTGACGTGCTCAGTCTCCAATGCTGCGGGAGGAGGTGCTCAACCCTAGATGTCAGGACTAGACTGGAGTTCCTTAAGGAACAACAATTAGCAGGTAAGTCTAATTTACTCTTCTTTTGGCCTCCTGGAGAGCCTCCATGGGAACATCTTATGCCTGTAAATGGAGGAGGTTTGCTTTCTATCGTGAGGGCCAGAGCTTAGATCCTTTCGTCTGTCCCACACAAAAACCGCTTGAGTATCTCCTATACCTCTCCAAGTCTGGACTTCCCCAACTCCGTCAGGGTCCACCTCAGTGCCATTGGAGCTTATCATAGAGGTGTTGAAGGAAAATACATCTTGGTACAGCCTTTAGTTGTTTGCTTTATGTGGGGGTTGTTTCTCTTGAAGCCTCCCTACTAACCTCCTGCAGTGTCTCGGGTCCTCAATGTGGTTCTTGCACAGCTCATGAGTGCTCCCTTTGAGCTACTCAATTCCTGCCCTCTGAAGTTCTTGACCTGGAAAGTCTTTTGTGGTGGCGGTCACTTCAGCTTGCGGAGTGAGCGAGCTTCAGGCTTTAGTAGTTCATCTACCTTTATACCAAATTCCATCATAATAGTGGTCCTCTTTCCGAAAGTGGTATTGGGATTTCCATCTTAATCAGTCAGCTGTTCTGCCAACATTTTTCCCGAGACTGCGTGCCCACAAAGGGGAAGCTGCGTTGCACATGTTGGACTGTAAACAAGCCTTAGTCTTTTACTTGGAGCAGACAAAAGCCTATAGAAAGTCCATCCAGCTTTTTGTTTCTTTTCATCCCAGCAAGCTAGGGGCTGCTGTTTCCAAATGCTCTCTTTCAGTTTGGCTAGCAGACTGTATCTCTTTTGCTTATGCCCAGGCAAGCCTGAACATTAATGGTCATGGCATAGCTCATAGTGTCGGAGCCATGGCTGCGTCAGTTGCCAACTTGAACTCTGTTTCCATAGAAGAGATATGCAGGGTTGCAAGGTGGTCTTCTGTTCACACATTCACATCTCACTACTGTCTGGATGGGAATTCCTTACATGCAGCAACTCCAGCCAATCTGTACCCTGGAATCTGTTTGGGGTTTAGAATCCAACTCCATCACTCTTAGACCCATTCTAGTCTGTTCAGGCTACCAAAAACAAAAAAGGGAAGAGAATCAACTATTGTGCATAGTTTTTGTATCTTGATTTGCTGCACCTCGTCGTTGTTAAGCCGACAAATTGTTGCCCCTGCATTCTTGTTTTTCGGTAGCCTGTAGCTAGGGAGTTCCATATGCGAGGACTCATTCCTGCTTGTTTGTCCACGGAGAAAGGGTACTCACCTATAGCAGGTGTTATCTGTGAACAGCAGGAATAAGTCCTTACAACCCTCACACATCCCTGAGGAAGACCACTTTAAGATGGCGCCACTGCGGCAGGTGGGAAGGAGGCATATGGCATGATGGAACCTCCCAAATGTTTCCAATAGGAGCTGGGGGGCATTCCCACGCAGGCTCCATCAAAAGATGTTTCTCAAACATGAGCACTTATTCCTGCTGTCCACAGAGATTCTTGTCAACTTTCTTTCACCTTTTACCCCCGAGACCTTCTCCATCCGTCTCTCTCTGGGACCTCTCCCTATCACTTTTCAATCCCTGATGCTTCTTCCACTTCATCTTCCTTAATCCTTTTCACACACTCCATACGTTGTGCTTGTTTCTTCTCCCTAAAATTTGTATCTCCAGGAACAAGCAGGAATGAGTCTTCACATATGGTTTCGTCGGTACCGACGGAGCCTGCGCGGGAACGCTCCCCAGCGTCCAGTAAGAAAGCTTTTGGGAGCATCCCACAGCGCCTGCGCGCTGCCTTCCCGCTTTTCTCAACCGCCTCTCTCCAGTTCTTCTTTTCCGCGGAGCCAGCAGGTCATGTTCCTGTCACCGCAGAAGAAGTTCTTTATTTTTTCTTTATTCTTTTGTGTCGCGTCTGCCTTCTTTGACGTCGGACCGGTACCGCCGGTCTTTTCTTTTCTTTCTTTAAAAAAAAAAAAAAAAAAAAAAACTTTCTTCACTGTGCATTTTCAGTTTTTGGGCCTTAGGCCTAAAACTTTTCTCCTCATGGAGAAGCCCTCCTCCGGGTTTAAAAAGTGCACAAAATGTGGCGGTACTATTTCTGTCACCGACACCCATGATTGGTGTCTAAAGTGTTTGGGTCCTGACCATTCCATCACGGATTGTGTGTCCTGTACCATGATGTCTAAAAGAGGTCGGCAGAACCGAGCAGCCAAGCTCAGTACCCTGTTTCCCTCTGATGCAGCTTTGGTGGCATTGATGTCTTCCAGGGCTGCTTCTTCCTCCCATGGATCTCAGGTAACCAAGCATAAATCTGGCCGGTCCTTGAAGGGCAAATCTCCCTCTAAGCATCGAGATGCCTCCGGGCTTGTCCTCGAAGATTCCGCACCGGCAAAATTACCCCGGCGGGAAGTTCCGGCTTCCAAAGCATTGTCTATGGGGTCACAGGTTGACATCGATGGCTCGGCCTCGACCGATCACCTGTTGCCGTGTTCTGGGGTACCGGTGGCTCCCACTGGTACCGACATCCAGACTTTGGTGGTGTCGATGGATCAGAAGATTCTGACCATGCAGCTCACCCTTACGGCATTCATGCAGGCTGCGACGCCTCCGGTACCGCAACAACCCCCGTTGCCGGTACCGGCACCGGCATCATTTCCGGTGCCAGTAGCGATTGCATCGACATCGGCTTCGGTGTCGACTGCAACGGTACCCTGTCCTATGATGCCCATCGGTACCGATTACTCCCGATGTTGATCCCACTCGGTACGCATATCGTGCTTTACAGGAGCATCCAGACAGGCGATACTTCGATTCCTCCAAAGATTCTGAAGAGTCTGAAGGATCTGTCGAGGCATCGATACTTCTTCCTCAGGAGGAGTCTTCTCCTAAACGAAGAATGTCTCCTCCAGAAGACTTGTCTTTTCAAGACTTCATTAGGGAAGTGGCTAGGGGCCTCTCCATCACAGTGGCCCCTGAGTCAGAGCCTAGAGCCAAGCAGCTGGATATTTTGCAATATCCTAAAGCTCCTAAAGAGGCAGCTACTTTACTTATTCATGAGATTTTGTATGATCTCATATTGAGCATGTGGGAGACACCTCTTACCACCTCTCCTCATTCTCGCAGGCTAGACATCATGTATCATGTCCCTCCTTGTCCTGGCTTTCATAAGACTCAGCTTCCTCACCACTCTATTGTGGTAGTCTGCCATGAGAAAGATAAAGAGTGCAAAAAGACACTCATCTAATCCTCCAGGACGTGAATGCAGGACCCTAGATACTTTCGGCCGTAGGTTTTTTCAAGCTTCTATGCTAGCTGCCAGAATCAACTCCTATAGTCTCTATATAGGGATGTTTCTAAAAGAAGTCACAGATCATCTGCAGACTTTGACCCCTTTTATTTCAGAAGATAAAAGGCAGGAGTTTCTCACTTGGCTTAAACATGCCCAGGATGTTTCCAAATTTTCCAACCGTGCAGCCTTTGACTCTTTTGAGTGTGTAAGCAGAGCCTCGGCTATTGCCATAGGTGCACGCAGAATTGCTTGGCTACAAGCTTCTGATTTGGAACTCTGGGTCCAAGATTAATTGGGAAATCTTCCTTGTACAGGTGAAAACCTTTTTGGCAAGGATTGGCAAGCAAAGGCCACTCAGATGGATGCTGAGAACTCTGCTTTGGATCGACTTTCAAAGTCCACCTCTGCTCCTGCTAAGAAAAGATTGTTCAAAAAGACATCTTTTTCTAAAAAGGGAAGATATTATCCTACTTATGATCAGCAGGCATCTTCTGCAGGTCGTTTTGCTGCAAAACGTCAGCAAACACCTAAACAGGCCAAGTCAAAGGCTGCTAGGCCTTCCACGGCCCAGCAGCCTCAGCCTCCTCAGGGCCTTTGACTTGCAACTAGAGAACTTAGCCTTTCTAGCTCTGGAAGAACCAGAGCCCCTCACCATTCCAGGAAGGTTGGCTTACTTTGCTCCCAGGTGGGAACAAATCACAGCAGAGCAATGGACCCTCTCCATCATAAGGGAAGGGTACAAGCTTCATTTCTTAAACCTTTCTCCTCACACCATGGTGAAACAGTTAAATTCTCCAACATCTCTCCTCAACCTTCTGGGTCAGGAGATTGCCACCCTTCTTGCCCAAGGGGCAATAGAAGAAGTACCTCTTCTTCAACAGGGCTCAGGGTTCTACTCCCCTTATTTTCTTATCCCAAAGAAAACAGGGGGCTACAGAACCATATTAGATCTCAGAGAATTGAACAAGTTTCTATTCAAAGAGAAATTCAAGATGATTTCTCTCGGTGCTCTGCTTCCATACCTTCAGAGTCAGGACTGGCTTTGTTCTCTAGATCTCAAGGATGCGTACACCCATGTCCTCATCCATCCAACACATAGAAGGTTCCTTCGGTTCCTTTTTCAAGGAAAGCACTACCAATACAGGGTGCTTCCTTTCGGTCTGGCCTCTGCACCAAGGGTGTTCACGAAATGCATGGCAGTAGTAGCTGCATTTCTACGCACTCTAGGAATATTCGTCTTCCCATATCTGGACAACTGGCTCATTCGAGCTCCATCTCAAGCAGAGGCCAAGACTTGTCTAACCTGCACAATGCGTGTCCTTCAATATTTGGGACTAGTAATAAACATCCCAAAATCCTGTCTCACCCCTACTCAGTCCCTTGAGTTTATAGGGGCTTTGTTGGATACCACAACTGCAAGGGCCTATCTTCCTCAGGCCCGTTGCCTACGCTTGGTGCAGTTAGCCTCCCAAATACAGTTAAAGCCCCTTTTAACTGCTCGGGAAATGTTACAACTCTTAGGCCATCCACTGTGCATGTGGTTCCATATGCTCGCCTTCACATGAGGGCAGCTCAATGGACTTTGGACTCAGGCATCAGGTTGCCTGTCAGTCAAAATAGCAAACTCCAGTCGCCTCTTTTGGTCTCTCCAGTGGTGGAAGTCCTCTCAAAACCTGTTGCTGGGGTCCCCTTTTCAACAGTCACTTCCCCAAGCAACCCTTACAGCAGATGCCTCCCCAATGGGCTGGGGAGCTCATCTGCAAGATCTCTCCACCCAGGGCATCTGGTCTCCACAGGAGACTTCACTACACATAAATCTCTTGGAACTCAGAGCAATTTTCTTAGCTCTCAGAGTGTTCCACTCCCTGCTCAGCTACAGGACAGTCCTCATCCACACGGACAATCAAGTAGCCATGTTCTATGTAAACAAGCAGGGAGGGACTGGCTCTCTGTCGCTTTGCAACGAAGCTTTGCGACTGTGGGCCTTCGCCAGAGAGCATTAAATTCATCTTATGGCTGTATATCTTCCAGGCGTTCAAAACTCTTGGGCAGACAGACTCAGTCGAGTTCTGCTTCCACACGAATGGTCCCTCCACAGGGACCAGGTAGCCAGGATTTTTCGAATTTGGGGAACCCCGGACATAGACCTATTTCCAAGTCCGTGGAATGCCAAACTTCCCCGGTTCTGTTCCAGGATTCCGTGTCAGAGAGTTCAGGCCAAGGATGCCTTCCTCCTTCACTGGGGTCAAGACTTCCTTTATGCCTTTCTACCCATTCCCCTAATTCCCAAAACACTGTTCAAGCTTCAGAGAGACCGGAGTTCTATGATCCTCATAGCACCACATTGGCCACGCCAAGTGTGGTACCCTCTACTTCTGCATCTCTCTCAAGCTCCATCCCTGGAGTTGGGCTCTGCTGCAGATCTTCTCTCCCAGGAAGATGGAACATTGTGGCACCCAAACCCCAAGTCTCTCCATCTCAGGGCCTGGTTGCTGAAGGCTTAGACCTTCAAGTTTTCCATCTCTCTCAGCAAGTCAGAGATATTATTCATGCTTCTAAAAAGCCTTCCACTAGACGTTCCTATGCTTTCAAATGGAAAAGATTTACCATTTGGTGTTCAGAGAAGGGTTTTAACCCTCTTGCAATACCTTTGAATTCTTTACTAGAGTATCTTCTGCATCTTTCCCATGCAGGCCTCAAAACGAATTCGGTAAGAGTCCATTTGAGTGCTATTGCAGCGTCCCTCAAGCCTCTCAATGGACAGCCTGTTTCCTCTCATCCTCTTATAGCAAGATTCATGAGAGGCTTTCTTTTAACTAAACCTCCCATTAGACCACTTCCAGTGGCATGGGACTTAAATCTGGTTCTTGGCCAGCTTATGAAGCCACCCTTTGAACCTTTAGCCACCACCTCCTTGAAATTTTCTTTCTTGGAAGGTTATCTTTCTCATTGCAGTCACCTCAGCACGTCGCATCAGTGAGTTGCAAGCCTTGGTGGCTAATCCTCCTTATACAAGGTTCCATCATGATATGGTAGTCCTCAGGACCAATCCACACTTTATGCCCAAAGTGGTCTCGCCTTTTCATCTGAACCAGGAGGCATACTTGCCTGTCTTTTTTCCAGGACCTCATGCATCAAGTGCAGAGAGGAATCTGCATACTTAGGATTGTAAAAGAGCTCTCGCCTTTTACTTACAAAGAACACAGCAACATAGAAAGTCTTCTCAACTCTTTGTTGCTTTTGATCCTTCCCATTTAGGACTTCCAGTTTCTAAGAGAACACTGTCCAACTGGATTGCTCAGTGTATTTCTTTCGCCTACCAGAGTAGGAACCTTTCTCTGGAGGGCCATGTCACAGCTCACAATGTGAGAGCCATGGCAGCCTCAATGGCTCATCTAAACTCTGTGTCCATCGATCAAATCTGTCGAGCGGCCACCTGGGCCTCGGTTCATACCTTTACAGCCCATTACTGTTTGGACAAGGACTCCCGCCGGGATGCCTCGTTTGGTCAGGCTGTTCTCAAACACCTGTTCCATTCCTAATCAACTCCTCCCCACCTACCAGGGTTGGATGCCAGAGATCCATGGGGGAGGTAGAGTCCTTTTCAAGGACACACAACTTGGGGTCTTCCCCTGGCATCTGCAGCTAGGGAGTCCCCATATGTGAAGACTCATTCCTGCTTGTTCCTGGAGATAGCACAGTTACTTACCTGTAACAGGTGATCTCTGGGAACAGCAGGAATAAGTCTTCACAACCCACCCACCTCTCCTAGGAGTTGTATCTCTCTATCTTTCCTTTCCTCTCTCTCTCTTTGTCTCATCTTTAAAACTCAAACTGGAGAGAGGCGGTTGGGAAAGGCGGGAAGGCAGCGCACAGGTGCTGTGGGATGCTCCCAAAAGCTTTCTTACTGGACGCTGGGGAGCGTTCCCGCGCAGGCTCCGTCGGTACCGACAATACCCATATGTGAAGACTTATTCCTGCTGTTCCCAGAGATCACCTGTTACAGGTAAGTAACTGTGCTTTCTCTGTTGCGTTTTTCCAAGAGCCTCTCCATTCTCCATTAGTCCCTTTCTGCTCCCTATGTCTTTTGTCACATCTCACTCTTCATTCTCTGGCTTCGTTTATCTATCCATTGGCTTACCCATCCCCTTTGTCTTTAAAGCTTCTGTCTCCTTGGTAGACTTTTAGGAACAGTAGATTAAAAGTGTGTGTGTGGGGCGGGGTTGTTTCCTGCAGCTCTCTGCTAAACCCCTCATGGTGGAGGTGGATGATGATGATGAAGACGACGATTCGGAGGACGCCTTGAATGAATTTGACTTTCTGGGCACTTCAGAGGATGGGGATGAGGCTAGTAACATCAGGCAGTTAGACAGCAACGAACCAGGTAACAAGATACTATGTTCTCCTAAGGCAATGATGGGTGAAAAGGGTCTGTCCCAGGCTCGTGAATGGTGTCAGTGAATGGTATCAGTTGTATTGCCAATGTTTCACTGCTGCGTCTTTCCCCTTGCATCAGCTCTATCTAGAACAGCATTGACGTGGTCAGTGGTACTTTAGCCTCTAGGCTTTGTTCACTCATTCCCTGCCGTAATGATGTCATGACTCGGATATGTTATCTCAGCAAAAGCATCCTATCCCCAGTGGCTGAGATTATAGTACTGTTACCAAAGGTGCCCTTATTGTCTGCATGTCTCTTATGGTTCCTTCTTTCTATGACTTTGCAGAAAGACGGAGAGTTCAATTCCAGGGTATGCTAGCTGACCTCCGCGATGTGGATGGTTTATCGCCTATCCCATCCATTCCGTCTGCCATCTGCAGCCAGCCTCGATTAGCCCATGAAGGTAACACTTGAACTCCTGGTATATTATGCTCGGTTCTCAGTAGTGTGCTACTACCACTTCTTGTTGTCTTTAGGATGAAAAGGGTAAAAGTTTTTGGCATCCATAAAAAAGTCAGTCCTCCTTTTTTCGTACTCTGTTCCTTGCCACACTCTTTCCTGGCTTGAGTTCTGCGGTCTGTTGCTAGCATAGTGATCCCCTCCTTTCCATTGAACAAAATTAAATAGAACCCCATCTCTGTTACTTGGTGGTTCTCCTTTTGTCTTCTCTTTCAGCCTCGGGATCAATGGCCTTTTCTTCAGATGTCTTTATCGTGGACACAATAGGAGGTGGGGAAGTGAGTTTAGGAGAGCTGGCTGACCTGACAGTTATCAATGAAAATGACCTTGGCTGTGATGTGAGTAATTTCCTCTGCAATGTGATAGTGTACTTCCTCAACTCTGGAGACAGCATAGGCAGCTAGAAGGGTATATGTGTGTCCTTTGCTTATCCTTTGGGTTTAGTTATGTGAATGGTATAAGTAGCTGGGGGGAGGAGGGGGAGCTTCCTTTTCTTGTTTCTGAAAATGGCATAATAAACCTTTTTTTCTGTCTCTATAGATCCTAGACAATAAAGATACATTTAAGAAGACCTGGAACCCCAAGTTCACTCTACGGAGTCACTACGATGGGATTCGGTCGCTAGCATTTCACCATGCAGAGTCTGCGTTGGTAACAGCATCTGAGGATGGAACTTTGAAGCTCTGGAACCTACAGAAAGTAGTTACTGGAAAGAAGTTAGTGCACCGATGAGAGGGGACTAGGGTTGGTGGTAGTCAGGCAAATGAGTTCAGTATACTGCATGACCTGTCATGACTTGCATAAAACATTTTGCCTTGCAAAGTTGGGCAGTTAGCTTGTTTTCACTATGAAAATAAACCTATGGTAGACTCTTCTAGATTATGCTTCTTTCTAATACATTATTGGATATTTTGCATGAAAAGCAGATTTTGTTTTAAACAGTAGGTTTTTTTTAAAGAAATATCCTATTATGATTACGAAAAAAAAAACCAAAATTTGATGATTTTTTTTACTTTTGAAAAAAATTGTTGGGAAGAGATGGAAGAGGGAAGAAGGTTACATGCACCCAGTGGTTGGAGGAAAGCATGTGGAATAATTAGTTTGGGGAGAGAGGTGGTAATTCCATATACATGGTGGGATGGGGTTAGTGCAAAGCTGTCTTTGGGAACAAGCAGGAAGTCAGTCCTCACATATGGGTGACATCTGTGCAGACGGACCCCAAGTGGAAGTGTCTCCCAGCTTTCAAAGAAAGCCTTTGGGAGATGCTTCATGCATGTGTGGTCCCCTTCCTGCCGAAGGGTGTCATCTTGCCTCAGTCTCCTTTTTTCCACAAAGCCCTACAGACGTCTGTCCAGTTTCCCCCAGAAAAAGTGTGGTTTTTGATACCATTTTGTCAGTTTAGCATACTGGCTCTTCAGTGTCGCTCCTCTGGTTTGTTCCTTCATTTTTTTTGCTTTTTTTCGAGGTATCCCTCGACTAGCATTCGTGCCTTTTTTTTTTTTTTTTCAGCCAAAGGCCTCAGACCCCTGCCAGGCAGCAGGGCCCCCTTTTTCCCGATGGCCTCCAGCAGCTTCAAGAAATGTGATCGGTGCACCAAGATGATGTCCCTCACCAATCCACATGACTGCTGCCTCCGGTGCCTTGGCCCGGAACATAACGACTCGGTCTGCAAACTTTGTAGGGCCATGACCTCAAAGGCCATTAAGAACTGTCAGCAGCAGCAGCAGCAGGAAAAATTCTTCCAAAAGTCCAACTCCATGCCAGAGTCTCTGGCGACACCCTGCTCCAGGGCTCCCTCTGGTACCTCAGTGCTCCGTGAAATCTTGGCCACCTCAGACCTCTGTGGCCACGGTTCCTCCGAGAGGAAATCCCCAGAGGTGGAATGCAAGAAGTCGAAGTCCTCAGATACCGGGTCCAGGAAGACAGAAAAATCACACTCTAGGTCTTGCAGTCCCCAACGTGAGTCGGAGGAGTCAGAGCAGGAGCAGCCTCTCAAGCTGCCCCGAAAAGAGTCATCGGTACCCACTGACCGGCCTCAGACACCAGAGGCAGTCATAGTTGAGGACACGCCCTTGACAGAACCGACACCGGACCTGAAACTCTCTGAGTCCGTGTTGAAGGCTGCAAAGCCAACTGGCATGGAGATCAGGATGGTGGCCTTATAGCGCAGTATCTCTGCCCTCATGACCCAGCAGTGGGTGTTCATGTCTGGTTCATCCACCCTGATGACGGCACCCTTGATATTGAGGGCCTCCCCAGATGTCGAGCGGATCCTTGAGTGCCACCGGCCTCTAGAGAGCCATGTGCTCTGGACAAGGTCCTGGTCTCGTTCCTCGGGTCACTGATGCTCTCTGGCAAGCGCACGCAGCTTGGACCACAGGTCCTGGACCCCTCATCTCAGACCTTGACTGCGGTGACCATGAAGTCTCTGATTTCCAGTTCGATTGGGAGACCAAGGACAAAAAAATCCCTTGACACTCAGGACCACCAAGACATACCTTTGGACCCTCCCCCCCCCCCCCCCCCCCCCCCCGGCATCCCATCACCGCTCCCCACCAGAGGATGTTGCCTTCCTGGACATTGTGTGGGACATGGCTAGGGCACTGAGACAGAGGCAGAGGAGGATCCACGCATGGAGGAACTGGAGATCCTCCAGCATGAGGCCCCTCTAAATGAGGCCCTCACAGTACTTGTTCTGCTGCTCCTACAGCGCAGCCCCCCTCCGCATGTGGGAGAGACCAGTGTCGTTGCCCATTGTCCGCAGGTGAATTGACTCCATGAACCGAGTCTGCCGAGGCCCTGGGTTCCAGAAAGCCCAACTTCCCTACAACTCAATTGTTGTTGAGTCCGCCATGCGCAGACTCAAGAGCCAAAAGACTCTCCTTGGTGTCCCCCAGCAGGGAGGTCCAGACCTTCAATGCCCTCGGCTGGAAGGCTTTTCAGGGCTCGATGCTGACATACTGAGTCCAGTCCTACCAGCTCTACATCAGCATGTACCTCAAAGAGCTGTCGAAGGAACTCTGTGGGTTCTCGGCAGGCCTCAATGGGGAACCCCTCCAGAGGTTCAAGTCACTGGCCTCGGTGGTCAAAGAGTGCTCGAAGTTCCTGTCTCAAGCAGCTTACGACTGCTTTTGAGTCATCAGCCAGGGTGGCTGCAGCCAGCAACAGGGCCTGATGCTAGGCATGGCTGCAATCATCTGACTTCAAGCAATGGGTTCAGGACAATCCTATTGATGTCCCCCAAATCGGAGAGAGCCTCTTCGGGGAAACCCATGGCAGACAGAGCAGCAGAGGTTTGAGGACCAGATTCTTAAAAAAAGACGTCAGCGCAGTCCCGAAAGAAGCCTTTCTTCCTGAGGAAAAGGTGATTTTGGCAGCGCTTCACAGTTCCAAGCCTTCTCTGCCCTTCAGCATAGCCAGCAGGACAGGGACATGGCCCCTGTAAGCAAAAACCCCCCAAATCCCAGGCTCCGGCCCTGGCTCAGCCCGGGGGGGGAGCTTTTGTGGCTACCTCTTCCCCAGGAGGTTCTCTACAGTCCATGGGGGGGGGGGGGGGCTGGCCCTGTTTGCCCAGTTTGCCCACAGGTAGTTCATCATTGCCACCGATACCTGAGTCCTACAAGTGGGCAAGGAGGGCTACTTTCTCCACCTACAGCAGACACCATCTTCATACTTTCCAGAAGAACCCGTAAGACCTCTTCTCCACCAGACCCTGCTCCTTACCAAGCTCACAGGTCTCCTTGAGGATAAGGTGGGGGAGCCAGTGCCGAAACATCTCTAGGGCACTGGCTTCTACTCCAGGTACTTCCTCATCCCCAAGAGAAAAGGGGCCTCAGGCCCATCTTGGACCTGCAGGATCTGAACAAGTTCCTGATGAGGGAAAAGTTCAAAATGCTCTCCCTTGGAACATTTGATGCCATTCCTCCAGCAGGGAGATTGGCTATACTCCTTAGACCTAAAGGATGCCTACACACACATCCTGATCATCCCAGCCACAGAAAATACCTCTTATTCGTGGTGAGAGGAGAGCACTACCAGTACAGGGTGCAGCCCTTCGGGCTGGCCTTATCGTCAAGGGTCTTCACAAAGTGCCTTGCGGAGTTTGCAGCCCACCTCAGTCTCCAAGGGGCCTTAGTTTTTCCCTACCTGGACGAGTGGCTCATACAGGGAGGCACAGTTGCAGAGGCGCAATGTGCCACAGGGCGCACCATCAATGCCCTGCAGCATCTGGGGTTTATCATCGACTATCTCAAGTCCCACCTCTCTCCGGCCCAACACCTGGAGTTAATAGGGGCTCAGCTAGACACCCTCCGGGCCAAGGCCTTCCTCCCTCAGGAGAGATCAGATTTGCCTCAGAGGGGCTAGACTGGCTTCTCCACCTGCTGGGCCACGTGGTCTCTATGGTTCACGTGACCCCAAACGCCCGACTGCACATGAGTGGCCCAGTGGTGCCTCCACTCTCAGTGGACACAAACCACAGGCAGGCTCCAGGACAGTGAGAGTAACCCCGTCAGCTGGCAGACTTCCTCGGATGGTGATAGATCCCTAGTCACCTTCAGGCTGGGATGCCCTTCCAGGCACCCTCCATCCCCAGAGGGTCCTCACGCGAGGACCTCCAGACACAAGACAGCTTGTCCCAGACAGAATCCCAGATGCAGATCAATCTGCTGGAGCTCCAGGCGATATTTCTTGCTCTCCGAGCCATCTGCCACTAGCTGCAGCACCAGTCAATGCTGATCCAGACCGACAACCAAGTCGCAGTGTTTTATGTGTACAAACAAAAGGGCATGGGGCATACTCCTTTGCCAGGAGGGCGGTAGCCCTGTGCAACTTTCAATGGGATGCTCCTGAGAGTGGTCTACCTCCCGGGCCAAGATAATGCCCTGGCAGACAATGCCGCACAGGTGGCACCTGGATCCCGAAGTGGCCTCCCGGCTGTTTTGACTTTGGAGTGTCCTCCTAGTTGACCTCTTTGCCAGCTTGGACAACAGTCAGTTGCCCTGCTTCTGCTCCCATCAGCCACACCTGTCCCAGGTGACAGTGGACGCATTCCTCACTCCATGGACGGAAGGCCACCTTTATGCCTTCCCGCCAACACCGCTGGTCGCCAAGACTCTCCAAGGTTCAGCACGACAGAGCATCACTAATACTGATAGCTCCCAGATTGCCCAGGCAACCCTGATTCACACTGCTCCTCTCCCTGTCAGTGGCGTCGCCGATTTTCACCTGGGCCGAGTCCCAGGACTACTCTCGCAGGGCTCTCTTTACACCCCAACCTGGGGTCCCTGTCGCTCTTGTAAAGTCTCCACAAGAAGGGCATATGCCTTCAAGTGGCGCTGATTCTCGGTATGGTGCGCCAAAAGACGGGCAAACCCATTCTCCTGCTCAGTACAAGTGGTAATCCAGTATCTGCTCCATAAGTCTCAGGTGGGACTAAAGTACAACTCTGTCAGAGTGCACACGAGTGCTATCGCAGTGCACCACAATTCAGCTGAGGGCAAGCCCCTCTCGGCTCAGCCCCTTGTCTCTCTTTTCTTGCGGGGCTTCATGCTATCCAAATCCCCCGTCTGCCCTCCAGTGGTGGAGTGGGATCTCGGTGTGGTGCTCTCGCAGCACACTAAGCCGCCGTTTGAGCCCCTGGCTATCTGCCACTTGAGGTACCTCTCCTGGAAAGTCATTTTCCTTATGGCACTCACATCAGCTCGCTGAGTCGGCAAGCTCCAAGCTCTGATAGCAGAGCCACCCTACACGAGGTTCTACAAGAATAGGATGGTGCTCCACATGCACCCCAAGTTTCTGCCAAAGGTGATGTCCCCATTCCACTTCAATCAGGGGCTGGTGCTCCCCATCTTCTTTCCGAGGCCTCACGCCGGCAGGGTGGAGACCCTTCTCCATATTTAGGACAGGGCCCTTTTACAATCCAATCTGCCACGGACTCGGGTCACCGCAAAGCAGCGCAGCTTTTCGTATCATATGACCCCAGTCGTCTGGTGCTTCCAGTGATTAAGCAAACTCTGTCCGCTTGGGTGGTAGATTGCATTAACCTTACCTCTGAGCAGGTGGGGATCTCACTGGACCAGAGGGTCACTGCACACTGCATCTGGGCCATGGCTACTTCCTTGGCAAATCTGCACTCCATCCCCGTGACTGAAAACTGCCAGACTGCCACCTGATCTATGGTATATAGCTTCGCAGCTCACTTCTGCCTGGAGATGGAGTCCCCACCGGACAGCAGCTTCGGCCAGGCTGTACTCTGTAATCTCTTGGGGTGTAGGCAAATCCTGCCCTCCGACCCTTCTGTGTTCAGGTTACCGGAATGCTGGTTCCCCGCCGGATGCTTGGTTCTTCTGAGAGTCTCTCAATAGGAACTCAGCTGCTACTGCTCACGGCTCATCCTTTGCAGGTCGCCATTGCGTTTTACAGGTTCTCTGTAGCCTGTAGCTGGGGAGTCCCATATGTGAGGAATGACTTCCTGTTTGTTCCTGGAGAAAGCGTAGCTACTGACCTGTAACAGGTGTTCTCCGGGGACAGCAGGAATCGGTCCTCACAACCCTCCTTCCTCTCCTTGGAGTTGTTTCTCTACCATATTTTAATTTTTGCCGTCTTAACTATATCATTGGACTGAGGCAAGATGGCACCCTTGGATGGGTAGGGGACCACGCATGCATGGTGCCTCTCTCAAAGGCTTTCTTTGAAAGCTGGGGAAGGCTATTGCGTGGGGCTCTATCGGCGCTGACATCACCTATATGTGAGGGCTGATTCCTGTTGTCCCCAGAGAACACTTATTGCAGATGAGTAACTATGCTTTCCCTGGGGTGCAAGGAGGTGCATATGTAACGTTTGGTAGGTGTGTGTATGGGGGAGGGGGCTAATGGGGACATAATTTATTAACTCTTTTCTGGGAGTGTACTGTTTTGGGGAAAGAGGCAAAAAAGTGAAGAGTGGAACCAGCATTGTGTAAAACTTTTTCTCTTTCTGTCTCTAGGAATGCTGCCCTTGACGTTGAGCCAGTTTATGCTTTCAGGGGTCACAGGTGAGTACTGTAACTTTTTAAACAGTTGTGCTCCTTAGCCTGTGATCTGTTTCGGTTATGCCAGATTTCTTCCCCTTCAATTACATTAGTTTTGCATCTCAGAATCAAGTCATATAGATGAAATGAGGGCAGTACTGACCCACCTAATGAGACATGGCAATAACAAGAGGCTGAGGCGAAGAGAACAAGGAAGCACAAGCTGACAAGAATATAGCAAGACCATGAATACATTTACGCAGGCCTTGACATTTGTTTCTTGGAATCTAGTAGCTGGCTTCCAAGACCTCTCTTCTCCAGGAACAAGCAGGAAGTTTGTCCTCACATATTGGTGACATCAGCGCCTGCAGAGTCATAAGAACATAAGACATGCCATACTGGGTCAGACCGAGGTCCATCAAGCCCAGTATCCTGTTTCCAACAGTGGCCAATCTAGGTCCTACGTACCTAGCAATATCCCCAAAAGACACAGGTTCCATAATGCTTGTACTGGGTCAAGCATTGATATCCTGGGTCCCTTTTTAATAGTGGTTTATGGACCTTTCCTCCAGGAACTTGTCCAAACCTTTTTTAAACCCAGCTATACTAACAGCCCTTACTACATCCTCCGGTAACAGATTCCAGAGTTTGATTACACGTTGAGTGAAAAAATATTTTCTCTTATTTGTCTTAAATAGTTTACCCTGTAGCTTCATTACATGTCCCCTAGTCTTTCTATATTCTGATAGCATAAACAATTGATCCACGTTTATCCGTTCCACTCCATTCATTAATTTATAGACCTCTATCATATCTCCCCTCAGCCGTCTCTTTTCCAGGTTAAAGAGCCCTAACCTTTTTAGTCTCTCTTCATAGGAGTAGCCTTCCATCCCCTTCACCAATTTGGTGGCTCTTCTCTGTACTTTTTCTAATAACGCTATGTCCTTTTTAAGATACGGCGAGTCTGTGTGGTAACCTCTCCCCAGCTTTCAAAGAAAGCCTTTAGGAAATGCATTATGCATGGGTGGCCCCCTTCCCACCTAAGGGCGCCATCTTGCCTCAGTCTCCATTTTTCCGGGGAGTCCAGAAAACCTCCGCACTCAGGGCAGTTGGTTGCAGGCAGAGAGCATCAGCAGATCAACTTCCTGGAGCTTTGAGCCATAGCGCTAGCCCTCTGGGTCTTTCACCACTACCTACAGCACCAAGCGGTACTGATCCAGACCGATAACCCAGGTACGATGTTCTTTATCAACAAGCAGGGAGGTATGGGATCGTCCCTCCTGTTTCAGGAGGGTGAACCTCTGACCTCTGCTATTTCACTAGCAAAAGCAGGGTGAGCCTGCGGACAGTCTATCTCCTGGGCCAGGACAATGCCCTGGCGGACCAGCTCAACAAAGTCCTCCAACTGCATGAGTGGCAGCTGGACCAGTTTCTGGGGCCTCCTACAGATGGACCTCTTTGCCAGCCCAGCCAATGCTCAACTTGCCGCACTTCTGCTCCAGGCAGCCACATCCCTCTCGGGTGGCAGCAGATGCGTTCTTCATCCCATGGATGGGGGCCTCCTCTACGCCTTACCCTCATGCTGCTGATCACCAAGACCCTGTTCAAGGTCCATATTGACAGAGCCATCTTGATATTGTTGGCTCCAAGGTGGGCCTGGCAACCGTGGTTCCCCCCCTGCTCTTCCACCTGTCGCCCCTGGTTCTTCTGGGGTGCACTCCGGGCCTGCTCTCTCAGGATGACGGCACTCTCCTAGGATGACTGTGCTCTCTTGCACCCCAATCTGAGGTCCCTGACTCTAACAGCCTGGCTGCTGAAAGGGTAGCGGACCACTTCAATCTCTTAAGTGAGGTGAAAGAAGTCGTCCTGGCCTCCCGCAAAACTTCCACCCGCCAGGCCTACACCTTCAAGTAGCGGAGATTCTGTGTGCTGCACGGAGAAGCGGATCAACCTCTGTTCTGTCCAGCTGGTACTGCAGTACCTGCTTTACCTGGCCCAGGCAGTGTTGAAGTCCAACTCTGTTAGAGTACATCTTAGTGCACTTTTGACCACTACCATCTTGTTGAGGGCAAACCCCTCTCCGCTCAACCCCTCGTGATTCGCTTCCTGAGGGGGTCTACTGCTCTCAAGGCCTTCCGCCCCCCAGTGACGGAGTGGGATCTTAACGTGGTTCTCTCAAAGCTTACAGTGCCACCTTTCAAGCCTCTCAGCTCTTGCCACCTCAAATATCTCTCATGGAAGGTGGTCTTCCTCGTGGCGCTCACCTCTGCTCACAGGGTTAGCAAACTCCAGGCTCTGGTGGCCCATCCGCCTTATACGAGGTTCCACAAGAACTGAGTCATGCTCTGCATGCACCCCAAGTTTCTGCCTAAGGTGGTGTCTCCATTCCACCTCAACCAAGAGGTAGTGCTCCTCATCTTCTTCCCACGGCCTCATGCTAACGGGGCGGAGGTCATTCTCCACACTCTGGACTGTAAGCAGGCCCTGGCCTCCTATCTTGAGCATACCCAAGCCCACCATCACTCCTCACAGCTCTTCATCTTCTACGACCCAAATCAGCTGGGGACAGCAGCCTATGAGCAGGCCAGTCTCTTGCTGGAGTGCCGTGTCTGGGCCATGGCAGCTTCTGTGGCAAACCTGTGCTTTGTTCCCTTATCAGAGATCTGCCAAACTGCCGCCTGGTCCTCACTCCATACCTTTGCAGATCATTACTGGCTGGAGAGAGAGTCCTGCTGGGACAGTACCTTCGGCCAGGCAATACTCTGTCATTTGTTTGGGGTGTAAGGCAACTCCTGCCCTTCGGTGTGCTCAGGATACTGCAGAACTGGTTCCTCATTTGACACTCAGGGCTGCTCGTGTGTCTACTGTTCTTTCACTCTGTTGCTGCTTCTCATGGTTCACCTTTTTCTGGTCACCCATGGCTTTTTTTTTTTTATAACTTGAGGTTTTATTAAGGTTTCATCAGTATAACAGTACACGCAATAGAAAACAACACTGGATCGAATACACTCAATTAAGGACAACAAAACAGGGAGGCGACAAACTGCACTCCCCTCTGCCAAACAATCAACCGAGGCAGACCCACCCCCTCCCCCAAAATGATTCCTTACCCCCTCGGTCGACCAGAGCCGTCTAGGCGACCCAGATCAACCAAGCACCCTAACCCCACAACCCCCCCCCCCCCTTCTAGACTCCCTCCCCCAACCCTCCTAATCCCCCGTAGACCGAAACCCCCCTCCCTCTCCCCCTGTCAATCCCCTTCTCACCCCCCCTACCCACCCCTACCTCTAACTTCTGCGCCCCTCCCCCTGCCATTTCAGCAGCCACTCATTGTAGCCCTGCCAGAAACATTTAAATTTATGCACCTGATGCTCCCGAAATGCCACTATTTCGCACATATCTCTCACTCCACTCAGTCGCGCCACTATCTCCCTTCGGGATGGGATATCGCTGCATCTCCACCCGGCCAAAAGCGCACCCCGCACCGCTGTAACACAATACCCTATCATCTGCTGCAGCCCCCTCTCCCCCCCCCCCCAGTTCATTCAACAATGCCATAGCCGGTGTCAGTGCGACAGGGACTCCCGTCACTTCCCTAATGACCGCCTCCCATTCCAACCACAGACTCCGCACCGCAGGGCACCCCCACAGCAGGTGATACAAATCCCCCCGTCCCTCACACCCCCTCCAGCACCTCCCCTCTCCTTCCGTACAAAATTTCTGCAATCTCCACGGTGTCCAATATGCATGGTATCGGATCTTAAGACTACTCTCCAAATGAAGCGTACTCGGGGCCACCCGCTTAGTCCATCCATAAATACTACGCCAGCGCTCCTGATCCCAATCCCCCCCTAAGGCCCTCTCCCATTCCACTTCCCCTCGAATCCTATCCCCCTCCCCCTCCTTGTGGAGCAACTCCTTATACAATTGAGCAATAGCCCCCTTCCTCCCCCCTCTCTTCAATAGTCTCTCAACCACCGTGACTGCTCCCCTCAAGTCTTCTTTAACCCGCTGCTGACCCAAAAAGGACGCTACCTGGAGGTGTGCAAAAAATCCCCCCTTATCCAGTCCAAATTCAATTTGCAATTCCCCCCAGCTTTTCACTCGCCCCGTAGGATGAAGCAACTGCCCCATTAGGCGCAACCCCTTCTCCCACCATTCTCGATATACCCCGCCCTCCTGCCCTGGGGTAAACTCCCGCACCCCCATAATATACATACCTCTCGTGTAACATTTCCCCCCGAGCAAGTGGCGCCGCGTCTTCAACCACAATTCCTTTGTCAGAGCCCTGAAAGGATTCGCCCCCCCACCCCCTTCCCCAGCCGCCCCCGGGTCCCAAATCCATGCCGCCAAACTGCCCCTACCACCACATTCCTGCTCCAGTAGCACCCATCGAGGAGTCTCGTCCACCCCATGCCAACTTTGAAGTACCCTCAACTGTGATGCTAAATAATACTTTTCCAGCCAAGGCACCCCCAGTCCCCCCTCCAAGCCATGACGATACATCGTACTCCGCGGCACCCTCGGACGCTTCCCTGCCCAGATAAACTCCAACATAATCTGCTGAGCATGTTTCAAATAGGCTTGAGGCACCTTACAAGGCAGAGAGCTAAATAGAAAGAGAAAACGCGGCAACACATTCATTTTTAGCACGGCAATCCTCCCCAACCACGTCAAATATAGCCCCTTCCACTTCTGTAAGTCACGTCGGACCGCATCTAGTAATCCCCCATAATTGTTGGCCCCTAACTCCCCCAGTCTACTACCCATCTGTACCCCCAAATACCGATAAGACCCCGTTACCCATTTGAACGCAAACGCCCCCTTCAACGCTGCCTCCACCCCAGCCCCAAGTTTAAACCCCAAAATCTCTGATTTGCCGCTGTTAATTTTATACCCCGCCACCTTACTATATTGCGCTATCTCCCCCATCAGGACCGGTAATGTCACCACCGGCTCTCTAAGCGTAAATATGACATCGTCGGCAAACAACGTAATTTTCACTTCCTGGGAATTCATTAGAACCCCTTTAATATCCTGCAACTCCCTCACCCTCGCCGCCAGCGGCTCAATGACCAATGCAAAGAGTAAAGGGGACAAGGGGCATCCCTGTCGAGTGCCCCGCCCCAGCCGGAACCCCTCTGAGTAGCTACCATTAACCCGCACTCGAGCCTGCGGCTCCTTATACATCGCCTGGACCCATCGAACAAAATTTTTGCCTAACCCCACTTTTTCCAACACGCTAATCATAAATGGCCATTCCACCCTATCAAACGCTTTTTCGGCGTCCACTGAGAGGAAAACGGCCCGTTGCCCGGTCCGCTGCACTTCCCAAGTGAGATTGCAGCGTTTGCGAATATTATCACCCCCTTGGCGCCCACTAATAAACCCCGTTTGGTCAGGGTGTACCAATGTGGGCATCACCCCCGCCAATCGAGTAGCCAACACCTTTGCCAACAACTTAGCATCCACATTCAATAGGGAGATGGGCCTATATGACCCACATACCATTGGATCCTTACCCGGCTTAGGAAGAACCGTAATACCCGCTTCCCGCATGGAGCGAGGAATGTCCCCCCCGGTCAAGACTCCATTAAACACTTTCACCATCAAGGGCCCCAGCACCGAACGAAACACTTGGTAAAACCGCCCCGACAAGCCATCCAACCCTGGAGCCTTGCCCCTCTTCAAGGACTCTATCGCCATGTCAACTTCCCCCTCCGATATAGGTCGGTCCAACCATTCCGCCTCTTCCTCCGACAAAGACGGCAGAGCACACCCTTGTAAATAGGCCTCACACTCAGCCTTTCCCCCCTTCACCTCACTGCAGTATAACTGCCGGTAATAATCTGCAAAGGTCGCTCTAATTTCATTATTACCGTGCAGCAGCGTCCCCCCTACCCCTCTAATACCTCCTATATTGGACTGCATCACCTTATGCCGCAGACGTTGAGCTAACCGCCTCCCCACCCTATTCCCCCCCCTCCAACCAACCTTGCTTGAGCACCCGCAACCCATACGCAATGTCACTCGCCCTTAGCTGGTCCAACTGCCCCCTCAGCACCTTCAACTGCTCGTGAACCTCCCCCCTCCGCCCCCCTTGGGCCTGTTTCTCCAGTGTCCTTATATCTTGCAGTAACCTAGATTCCTTTTCCCCTCTCCTCCTGCGCTCCCTGGCCGCTGCCTGGACCAAATGACCCCGCACCACCGCCTTTAACCCATCCCATACCATCGCCAACCCCACTTCACCATTCAGGTTAAGGTCTTGGTACTCCTTCACCACCTCCCCCAAGCGTTCCACCACCTCCGGCTCCTCCAGCAATGCCTCATTAAGCCTCCAGAATTTAAGCCCCTCATCTACATACCCCAGGCTAAACTTAACAATTACCGGAGCATGGTCCGTCCATGTAATGTCTCCATGAACCGCCTCCACCACCCGGTTCACCCAGCCTCCCCCCACCCACACCATATCAATCCGGCTGTAAGTACCGTGCGGTGCGGAGTAGTGCGTGTATTGCTTACAGCCTGGGTTTTGACTCCTCCAAACATCCACTACCCCCAATCGTTCCCGCATAGTCCGCATCTTAACCCGGTCCACACGCTTCCCCAAACCGCTACCCCCTCCATTATCTAATCTCGGGTTCACCGTCAGATTAAAGTCCCCCCCAATGATAAGGGGTGCCTCACTCAAGCCTCCCAAAACATTCTGCATTCTCTCAAAAAACTCTCCCTGCTTTTCATTGGGTCCATACACGCTCACAATCCACACCTGCTCCTTCCCCATTTGAACTCTAATGCCCACCGCCCTACCCTTTTTATCCCTAAATTCACCCACCACCTTGTCCACCCATGCCGCCCCCACCATTATACCCACTCCTCCCCTCCGAGCCTCTTCCCTCTGCCCCGCCAACACCACTCTCGGATATTTTCTCGTCTGTAACATCCGCTCCTGTCCCACTTTTAAATGGGTCTCCTGTATACATACAAAATCCGCTCGCAGCCTGTCTGCTTCCCGCTCCACCATCCTGCGCTTCCTCCAGGTGCCCAACCCGCGTACATTCAGCGTGGCTACTATCAGGGCCTGCATTCCCACGCGTCTCCCCCCTCCCCCCCATTCTGTTTCCATTGCCCCCCCTTCTTCCCTCCCTTCCCCCCCTCCCCCCCCTCCCTCCCCCCTTCCCCCCCACCCCACCTCCCCCCCTCTCCCCTCCCCCTACCCCCCTCCTCCCCATGGAGGTCGCCATCAGAGTAGTGCCCATCGACCAGAGGCAACTTCTTATCCCCCCCCCCTCCGTATCACCTTCATTTCCCCCCCACCCGACCCTCCATACCCATACCCCTTACCACTCTTCCCCCCCTCTCTCTCCCCAAAACAACTATCCCAGTCCGGGCTTACACAGACACCCACCTGCTGCCACCCTTCCTACCCCACCCCCCACCTCCCCCCACTCCCTGGGCCTCCGGGGAGAATGTAACAGAAAAAAACAAACCATAAAAAACAAAGGGATGTGCAACCGCATGATACCTCCCCATGTCAGCATATACAATTGTAAGAAACACCAAACACATCAATGAGGAGAGAGAGAGAGAAAAAAAAAGGAAGAAACAAAAGACAGGACTGCAACACAAAGTCCTGTCCTATGCAGCATAGTATCAGCAGCCCCGTGCAGTTCCTCATGCATCCGCATCTCGGGTGTCCCGTACACGCTGCTCCTCCGCCGCTACCTCCGGGCTTCGTTGACGGTTCCCGCCACTCCTCTGCTGCTCCGACTCCTCCGCCCCTCGACATTCTTCAGGCTGGGCTTTCCTCATTCTGCCCTCCAGCCCCGCCCCCTTCAAAGCTGCCAGGGCCTCCTTCACTGTATGAACTCTCCAGTTCTTCAGCCCAACCGTGAAAAGAAGTCCAAAAGGGTATAACCACCTATACCGGACATTTTCTTTGCGCAGTATAGTTGTAACAGGTTGCATGTCCCTGCGCCTTTGTAAAGTCCCAGCGGCTAAATCTGGGTAAAGCTGGAGGCTGTAGCCCTGCCACACAAAGTCCCTGCGATTACGGGTCAAAGTAAGAATCCGCTCCTTGAGCTTAAAATCCGCCATGCAAATCACAATGTCTCTTGGGCGGTTCGGTCTGCTGGGCCCTAAGGCACGGTGTGCTCTCACCAGTTTGATGTCCACTTGCTCAGTCTCGTTCCCCAACTCCCGTAAAACAGACCTGAGCACCGCCTGTGCCACCTTCTCCCCATCCAGATACTCCTTCTCCTCCGGTACTCCGCGAATGCGTAAATTGCTCCTGCGGGACCGGTTCTCCAGATCTTCGATTTTCACCAACATTTGGTCTTTCCACATCTCCAGCTCTGTAAATGAGCGCTCCATGCCAGCCTGCCGCGTGTCCAAGCGCCCCAGTTGTTGCTCGTGCTCCTCCACCCGGCTGGCCAGCTCCCCCATCTCCTCCTTCATGGCTGCGCACATGTCACCAACTTCCACTTTCACTGCCTGCAGCTCAGTTTTTAGCTCCCCGAACCAGCCGCACATCTCCTCTCGGGTCACATTCTGGATCACCATCTCCGCCTGCTCGCGGGCCTCGCCTCTTTGCCCCTTGCTCTCCTGGGCCACTCCATTTCCCGCGCTCGTCCCCGCCATCTTTTTCTCACCACCTGCGGTTTTGGCGCCGCTGTACGCGAACTCCTTCAAGTCCGCCGCCTTCTTTCTCGTCGCCATCCCGCCCAGCAGTCTTTCCTCCACCACTGCCGGCTATTTTTCACCGTCCGTCGGGTTTGGATGAGGGGGTAAAACTCCAACTCTTAAGCTGCCCACCGGAGCTCACTGTCTAAGCTGCCATTCCAGCCGATGACGTCACTTCCTCCGTCACCCATGGCTTTTAAGGTTTTTTTTCGATAGCCTATAGCTGGGGAGTCCCATATGTGAAGGCAGACTTCCTGCTTGTTCCCAGAGAATGCGTAGTTCCTTTTCGTCCCTCTAGTCCAGTCCCGGAACCATAGAGTTTAGAATCTCCTCCAGCAGCCTTGGAGACTGAATGACATCACAGCTCTTCCCTCTCTGGTATAAATAGGCAAGGACCGCCCCCTTCCACCAGTACTTCAGTCTCCAAGCAGCTGAGGAGATTCTGGGCCTAGGGATAGGCCCAGCACAAATAGGCAGAGCTAGGAATTTTTTCTTTGTTTTCCTTTTCTAATTCTTGATGCCTTTCGTTTGGTTGCCTTTCTAAAATAAATAGCCACTTTTTTCTTCCCTCTGGCTCCAGTCCTGCTTCCTCCTTTCTCCCTCAATTTTCCCTCTCGTGGGGGGGGCTGCCCCTTGGTGAAAAGGAGCAGCTTTACAGAGCAGAAGAAGTAGCCTCCCTGCTCCCAAACCCGCAAGCAAGGGTGAGGAGCAGGTGGAGGGCTTAGCCCCAGCCATCTCTAAGGGGCAGTGAGACTGGTGGTGGGAGCACCGTCGGAGCCGAAGCCACGAGCAGGCTGAGCTCCGGCACATGTCTGCCTCATTGCAGCACCTCAGGTTGAAGCAGGGAACTGTAAGTAGGTCTCGCCGACTTTAACGGCATTTTTTCTTTCTTTTTGAATTTTCTTTTACTGGTTTCTTGGAGGGGAGTTGAGAGGTTAGTCCCCTGCCTCAGCGGGGGATCTCATAAAGGAGTTCTTTGTCGGAGCTCCGGACACTTTTTTGCTGCACGGGAAAAGTCCCGGCGGCCATTTTGAAAAACACATTTTTTTTTTTATAGTGGCTTTTTGGAAGCGTTCTAAGCCTCATTTGCTGCAGACCTGCTATAGGCTCATCAGGTGCTTACAGAGCGTTGGCCTGTTGGGAAAAAAAAAGAGAAGTTCAAAGGGAAACGAGCTATGCTGTACTTTTTCCCTTATTGAAATATTGAGCAGGTGTATCTAGGCTGTTTTTTGCACGGCTCCAACCCGGAGAGAGCCCTTCCTTCCGGGGCTGGCGGTCAGGGCCAGCGGGGGGGGGAGGGGGAGTTCCCGGGGTGGTTTAGAGGAGTTCTTTGAGGCGGCTGCTATGCCTGCAATTCCACGCTGTCTAGTGTGCGGCAGGAGTAAACGTTCCGTGCTGGAATCAGGAGTCTGTGTACCTTGCTCCCTAGAGGCGTAGCATATGGACGGAGAGCCGGGACAGCCCCTAACAGGCCGTAAGGCTATTCATACAGGCGCTGAGGCACTGTTATCTCCGTCTCTAGATCCTGAGGAACCAGTGCCGGGGCCCTCCTCGGGCGGCGGCTCCGCCGGGTCACAGGAGCAGGGACAGGCGGGGGAGGCGACCGGGATTCCGCCGAACTTCGTTGCCTTGAGGCAGCAGGCTTTTCCTTCAGCCCGCGATGTCAGCTCTTCCTCACGGACCCCAGAGTCAGAAGCGCTCTGCCTCTCTAGTCGGTTAGGGGAACGGTGCTCCGGTGGCTAAAAGGTGTAGGGCCACTTCGGAGGGTCCCGCACCTTACCTCGCTGATGACCTGAGGCAGGGGAACGCCAAAGAGGGAAGAGTTCTCGGAAGATGAGCTGGAAGACGGAGAGTTGCCTGACTCGGAGCAGCAGTGCTGGGTAGTCAGAGTCTTTTGGTGTGAAGGGCTTCCAGCCCTGGTTTCGGAGACGCTATAGACACTAAACCTGCCTTCCAGCAAGGAAGCAGCGGAAGAGACATTAGCAGATCCGCTGTTGCAGGCGGTGCGGACATCCCAGAGAGTGTTTCCCCTCCATAGAGTATTTCGGAATATGATACAGGAAGAATGGGATTTGCCAGAGGCGGCCCTGAAGGGGGCTAGAGCGTTGGCTTGCCTTTATCCGCTCGCGAACCGCAATAGGGAGCTGTTTCGTTCTCCAAAGGTAGTTGCGGCGGTATCAGCGGTCACTCAGAAAGCCACAATTCCCATGGAGGGGGACCACAGCGCTGAAGGATGTTCAGGACAGCAGGTTAGACACACTGTTGCAGCAGGTGTTTGCGCGCTGTCCATGCAGACTGGCTTCGTTGGCACGTGGCTGTTTGAGGTGGTCCCAGAGGTTGCAGGAGACCATCTGGACGGGCAGCTTGAAGATGCCACGCGACTGGAGTCGGGAACCGCGTTCTTGGCGGATTTTCATTCTGGTCGCCTCCGCGGCTTGGCTAAGGGTATGGTCTCCGTAGTAGCAGCAGGGAGGTATCTCTCTGGTTGAGAAACCTGGTTGGTGGACAGTTCGTCTAAGGCTCGGCTTAGCAAGTTACCCCTTGGGGGTACGCTTTTATTTGGGGAGGATTTAGATAAGTTGGTCCAGGACCTCGGGGAGTTCCAGGGAGGACGTCTCCCAGAGGACAAGCCGAAGCAGGGCCGCAGTTCTGCGGGATTCAGGGAGGTCCCGAGAGACTTTCGTAGTTTTCGTTCTCCCCGTTATGGACAGTCCCAGCGGGGGAAGTTCCCGCTTAGGGGGTCAGGGGTTTCGAGGATTCAGGGGAGCAGGCCGGGGGTTCGCTCCTTTCCAGTCCTCGGCCACAAAACAGGCACAATGAGAGAAGGCGGGCTCAGGAGAGGGTAGTTCCCAGGGGAGATCGGTTGCGGGAGTTTTACCCTGCCTGGGTCCAAATTAAGTCAGATTAGTAGGTCCTGGAGGTCATGCGAGAGGGGTATGTATTAGAACTCCATCGACCCGTCGTAGGTTCTTTTGTCCATTCTCCCTGCTCAGCCCTGGGCACAGGCAGGCGGTCCAGGACACGCTACAGCGGCTGCTGCAGCTTGAGGCGGTGCTGGCGGTGCCCGCGGAGCAGTGCGGTTCCGGTCGCTACTCCATCTATTTCGTAGTGCTAAAGAAGGAGGGCACATTTTGCCCGATCCTGGCTCTGACAAGGGTGACCCGTTGTCTCCGGATTACCCATTTTCGGATGGGGACCTTGCGTTCCGTGCTGGCAGTGGTCCGGACCGGGGAGTTCCTGATGTCGTTAGATCTCACGGATGCTTACCTGCATATCCCGATTCGGCAAGAGCATCAGAAGTGGCTGAGATTTGCAGTACCCATGGGACATTTCCAATTTCAAGTGCTGCCCTTTGGGATGGCAGCGGCGCCATGGATGTTTCCCAAGGTCATGGTGGTGGTGGTGGTGGCGGTGCTCCGCAAAGAGGGAGTACTGGTGCACCCATATTTGGACGATTGTTTGATCCGAGCGAAGTCGAGAGAGGACAGCTCGGCAGTGACGGCCCGGGTGGTCCAGATGTTGGAAGACCTGGGCTGGGTAGTCAACTTTGCAAAGAGCAGGTTGGTACCATCGCAATCCCTGCAGTACCTTGCGGTGCGCTTCGAAACAAAGCAGGGGAAGGTGTTCCTGCCCAGGGCCCGGGCGCTAGGTCTGCGACAACTCGTCAGGCGTTTCTTTGCGAGTCCGGCTACAACAGCATGGCAGCACCTGCAGTTGTTGGGAACAATGGCAGCCACGATAGAAGTGGTTCCGTGGGCCCGAGCGCAAGTGCGGCCGTTACAGGCGACGCTTCTCCGTCGTCTGTCGCATCAGTCGGATGTCCTATCGCAGAGGTTAGTTTTCCCTCAGAATGTGTGTCACGAGCTGCGCTGGTGGTTGAGAACAGAGAATATGGAAGACGCATGCCACTGGACCGCCGTCCTGGGGACTGCTCACGACAGACGCGAGCCTCCTGGGTTGGGGGGGGGCTCATTGCGAAGGCAGGTTTGCCCAGGGTCGTTGGTCTCAGGAGGAGACGTCTCGGTCCATCAACAGGTTGGAGATGAGAGCGGTATTTCTGGCGCTACCGGAGTTTCAGGACTCTCTCGGTCGGGAGGCGGTCCGGGTCTTGTCAGACAATGTGACAACGGTGGCCTACATCAGTCGGCAGGGGTGCACAGGAAGTGCTACACTGTAAGCCGAAGCGGGTCAGCTATGGGTGTGGGCCGCACACATTCTCCAGGCTCTCGCGGCTCAACATGTGGCCAGCGTAGACAATCTCGAAGCGGATTTCCTCTGTCGTCGCAGAGTAGACCCCGAGGAGTGGGTGCTACATCTGGGGGTGTTTGCTCTTCTGGTGAGGCGCTGGGGAGTTCCGGTAATGGCTCTCATGGCGAGCTTCGAGTCAGCGCAGGTAGCAAGGTTTTTCAGCAGGCGCTGGGAACGGATGTCAGAGGGGCTAGATGCATTAGCGCAAAAGGTGGCCAGAGGGAGTTCTCCTTTGTTTTTTTTTCCACCTTGGGCCCTCATGGGCAGGGTGGTGCAGCGCGTTGGGGGACATCGCAGTCGGGTGATTCTGATCACGCCCGATTGGCCCTGAAGGCCATGGTATGCAGATTTGGTACGGCTGTTAGTGGACGATCCATGGTAGTTACCGCCACGGGAGGAGCTCCTACGGCAGGGTCCGTTGCGCATGCCCTAGGTGAGTCGGTTCTCGCTTACGGCTTGGCTCTTGAACGGGCTAGGTTGACAGCTAAGGGTTATTCGGCGGCGGTCATTTCTACCTTGCTAAAGGCATGCAGGCGTTCCACCTCGCTGGCATATGTCCGGGTCTGGAGGATCTTTGCAGCTTGGTGTGTGGAGCGTAATATTCAGCCGTTGTGGGCTTCGATTTCGCAGGTCCTTTCCTTTTTGCAGGATGGAGTGCGGAAGGGATTGGTGGCCAGTTCCTTGCGAGTGCAGTGGGCGGCGATTTCCTGTTATAGGGGGAAAGTTTTCGGTCAGCCGATAGGATCTCACAGTGACATTAGGTTTTTTCTGAGAGCTGTGTTGCTTCTTCGTCCGTTGGTACGCTGTTCGGTGCCGACATGGAAGCTGAATCTAGCATCACCCATATGTGAGGACTGATTCCTGCTGCTCCTGGAGAGCACCTGTTACAGGTGAGTAACTACTCTATTTTTTTTTTATTGTGGAGGGAGATCAGAATAATCCCACTAAGGGGCGTGAATGACTATCATTTGTGACGGAGAAGGATCGTCAAGAGGCAACTGTTCATATTGATCCCTTGAAATAACATACATGGTTTTAGTAGTTTGCATCATGAGGCATTTACAGCAAGCAAGCAAAATGGATAATGCACAACAGGCAATTATTCCAAAACACGCTGTACGTAAAAGAGTAAGAAAGAAAACTTTTAGGCGTCCTCCGAGTCCGGAAAACCAGGAGGCATTATCCTAAGAGAATGGAAAACATACAGAAAGCAATAATACTGAACACATCAAATATTCAACAAAGTGATGAAGAAAGCTTTAAAAAAAATGGTACAGCAAAACTTGAGCTGGTGTGGGTATTGCAATTGCTGAAGCCCAAATGGCTTGCAGATTTCAGTTACTTTCTAAAAAAAATAATAAGAAAAGGATAACAATGCAGTCATCCACAAAAGTCCCCAATCAGTCTAATAGTCCTTTTCATATTTTCAGATAATTTGGTCTTGCTTCTCAGCAGTTCCTCAGGACTTCGAAGTGTGCTTCACCTGTCTCTGAAGTTTAAGTTTAGTTTAGTTCGGAGTTCTTGGGATGGCCTGTTCCATCTGGATTATGGCCAATTTCCTCTGCTGGAATCTCTGGAGTGCAATTGGTGACATGGCTCCAGGCCTTATTCAGAAGAGCAGCAACCCATATTAAATGAAAAGACTAAATATTCTAGGTTAGATTTCACAAGGAGACAATGCAATGTGACAAACTTAATTTCATTCATATTTACATAAGATCATAACTATCTCGTATGGTGTCAACTATATCTCTCAGTTTGATAAACACTTTGTCTCTGGGAATTCATTTACTGGTGGGAAATACTCCATCATGCCCTTGACTGATCTTTACATGTTTACAGATGAAACAAGTTGCATACACGTGTTCTGCAATTTTTGCAAGTTTTAGAATTATACCAATTTTGTGAGAATTTGTCATCAAATCATCCCCCTTTGCCCATGCATGCCTGGCCAGTACACACAAAGGCAAAATGAGGCTAAAAAGCATTTGGAAGTACCACATGGCCAGTGTGGGTGTTCCAAAGTTTATCAGAGTGCAAAGTGCACCTAGCCTGTCTCCAGGTGTCTATTTCCAATTGTTGAATATGTGTTGTGGCTTAAGTGACTTCCTAAATTAAAGATTCTGGAGACAGCATAGTGGAATAAAGTTTGTTTACATGTTAATTAGACAGATATGTCACTTTAAATTTCCTTCATCAGTTTAATGTTCATTAGAGTCCTTCCTCTTAATATCCCACTTCATCCCTCATAACTTTCTTCATTACTTGCATCATGCCACCAACTACATATATAGGTCCTTTCATGTTTGTATACCATACTAATGCATCCTTATTTGGGCAAGGCTGCCAAGAACATCAAACAATTGTTAAAAACTTAGTATTGTTGTACACATTTAGATTCTTCTCAATAAGCATCACAGTATGAGTAAACAGTGTCTCTTCCCACTAACTTAATTGGTCTAGTTCTATGTGGACATGTGCTCATTCTAAAGAGGAACAATTTAGGTAAAGTCCTTAAAATATAAAACTATTATTTTGCAACATGTTATAACATCAATCCCAATAGAAAGAAAATATGGCTCCTAACATGACAGCCACATATCTCTTACGTATGACTAACGCCTATGGTGTTACTGTCCTGTTCAGCAGTCATCAGCACTGAGCTCAACAATGCAAAGTAATTACTTTAAATTTTACAGTTCAGAAAGCAGACATTCAAATGACATGAAACGGAAACTTTGACATGAAAAAGTTGGTGGATATCTGGAATGCAAACACACCCCTTTTTAAGTTAGTTGAAAGCAAATTACTGAGAGCTTCAGCCAACGTTATCTTAGCAAAGTAAACAGAAGGTCTTTTTCTCTGTCCTTCAAAGCAGCTGCAAATTACCATGCAGCGGAAACATAGTTACAGCTCCTTTTTTTTTCTGTAATTTGATATGAAATCACACATATAGGCAACATAGTAAGAGCAATATACTTCAAGATCCGAACACTCAGGCATCTGCGTTCCTTATTAGATCCAGATGACTTCCGGACTATATACCAGGCACTAGTCCTACCCCACTTCGACTATGCCAACGCCATTTTACAAGGCCTCCCACAATCTACCTTGAACTCGCTACAGCTCGCCATGAATGCTGCAGCAAGGGTCCTCCAGGGAGCCACTAGGAGTGACCATGTGACACCTATCCTGAAGCAGCTTCACTGGCTCCCCATACACGGAAGGCTTGTTTTCAAGACCTTACTACTGACCTTCAAGGCCATTAATGGTCTCTCATCCTCCTCACTTACAGAGCTCATTCACACTGTGCCACCTAACAGATCCAGAAGCAACAGCTTTAAACTCTCTAATAATTCCAAAGGCCTTGACAAAATGCAACCTGACAACGGCGAACAGGGCCTTCAAATTTTGCGCCCCAAAATGCTGGAATGCTCTACCATCTGACATTCGTGCTATCATTGACTTAGCCCAGTTCAGGAAGGCACTCAAATATCACCTGTTCCTCAAGTACTACCCAGTCAGCAATGAAGCCTAGATAACCCCACCAAAGAAAGTAACCACATAATTCTAGAGCTTTGCCATCACGCCTACTTGTAGATATTTTATGTAAATAGTTCACCCATGTTATCCAAGTTTGTACACCTGCTCTCTGTAAAACCGAACGGCCTGTTGTTCTGGTCCTTGTGTTTTCATGTAAACCGCGCTGATGTCGAATAGTGCGGTATATAAGAAATTGTAATAAAATAAATAAATAATAAAATAAATTTATGAACAATAATCATGTCCTCTGAGATGCTTGTAACAATATATAAAATCCTGTTTTACTTTTAATTTTGCTCGATCAAAACCAAATATATAACTTCTCATTCACTCAGGATTTAAATTATTTCCAAGGTGCAATCTGGTAACTACTGGCTCGGGATGGCCCATTGTCCTGTCAGGGCTCTTAACCTCTACTTTGAAGGTCAAAGGAAAAACTGAAGCAGTTTTCATTAATTTTTCTATCTTTCTTGTTTGTTTCGTTCAGCTTAAGTAAAGAACTCTAAGCAGTTCAGTTCCAGGGACCATAAAGAAGTAAGACGACTTCATTTCTTCATAATCTTATAAGAATTTTCTCCAACAATTTAATACTAACTCTACAGGATAGATTTAAAGCACTGAACTAAACATCTTTGCATCAAAAGGTTACATATTTTCCTAAACAGTTATTCTTAACTTTTAGAGTTCTTTTTCCTCGGCTGCAGAATTCAGCTGCAGTCATTTCCCTTTATGAATTTGATCTTGAATTTGTAAAGTCATACGAACATGACAAAACTGATCTTGTATCACTGGGTCAGAACTAATCAAACAGGATTTCTTAGCATCACCATGATCTATTATTAATCTCTTGTTGATTAAAATCCTCCACATTTTTGTAGAACAATCTTTTATTGAGGATTCCAACAGGGGGTTTTGTTTAATGAGGCAATCTATGGGATTGGGGCCGGGCTCAGCTCCTTTGTCATTATCTGCCCCCTGTTTGGATTTCTTTTTAAACATCTTCTAAGCTGTCCCTCCTTCTATAGTCTATGTAGACCTGGTGTTTTCACTGTTCAGGGACAGGGGCAATTTACTTCGCCTTTTACCGATAACAAATCAAACCTCTTTATCTACAGAGGTGCGCGTAACTTCGCTTTTACAGATGGAAATTCAAACCTCTCTACCTACCGAGGCGCGAAGCTACGAATCCAGGATACACACAGACACGCAATCTTTACGCTTCGTCCAAACCCAGCCAATCCCCTCGCAGTGATGGGGGTATGGAAACGTGGATAGGGACACACAGTCGCTTCACACCAAAAGGATACATACAGTCTCACGCATACACCAAGCAATCCTGGAATTTCAAAGATCTAATGTCTAGGCAAAACTTTCTTTTTTTCTTTCACTAACTTAAACAACCTAACATATAAAACAACCTACTTTCCTAGATATCAAAACATTATTTACATTAAATACATGTGCACAGGTATAAGGTCATTACTCACCCACCAGACGCATCAGGTAAGTCTTCTGTCCGAGTTGGGTAGACAGGAAACAAAATACTCACAACCGGAGTCTTCCTAGGGAAATCCAAATCTCTCGTTCGTACTGGAACGATATCCTTTTTCTCTCGTCGAAGGTAACCTGTCCTCGGAGTCCTATAATCCCAAGGGAATCCTCATCCACTGTGTATAATTTGGAGGACAGTGGGAATTCTCACCTCTGGCTGATCGATCACGTCAGCCAGAGGTATCTTTGGACAATTTGGATAAAAGAATTTAGGAGCCTATTGCTCGGGCCCCTGGGTCCCACTAGGGTCCCTCAGGTCCCTGTTCAGGCGCCAATTGTAGGTGGGTTCTTACCTACATAGCATCCCTAATAATCACCAAGATTGCTTGGGTACATGGGAGCCGTACACCAGGAAAATAAAAGAACTTAGATCACAGTCACTTGTCAGCAAAATTCCTTTATTCAGTACAAGCAAAAACTGCAAGCACAGATACACAAGTGTCTGTCTGAGGGACCCAGGTGCAGGCAACGTTCTTAACCTCCGGTACAGTGGTGGAAAGAAGGCTGCCCGCTGAAGCTCTATAGGCACTCTTTTATATACGTTCTCTGTCACATTCTCTGTCCCAAAGTTCCAGTGAATTCTGCTTGAATTACTGACGTCATTTGAAAATGAAAAAAAACTTTAAAATAACTTGCAGGTTCAGAAGGTCAGAAGAACTTCTGCAAGTGCTCTTCCCTCAGGACCCTCCCATGTTTATCACCAAACAGTTGGTATTTTAGCAAGGTCTGTATTTCAAGGTCTGCTCAGGGTCCGCTTATCAGCTGGTCAACGCCCCCCCCCCCCCCCCCCGCCTGTGCTGTGTTCATGCCTTTCCATTTCCTGGAACTCCATCTCTTGGCACTGTCTGTTATCTTCAGGGCTCAGAGTATGCTTCCTGGTTGGCCTGTATTTCTCTGGGCCTATACACTTTGCTCGTTCCCGTCCAAAGTGTCTAGGTCCCCAGGCTCTCCCATACAAGGCCGCAAAATACTCTGCTTCGCTAGCCCACATGCGTGTCTTCTTGTGCCAATCATATATTACTGTGTATATTTTCAGGCAGGTGAGGGTGCAACCATACAAAGCAAACCTATAGAGCAGGTCTGAAATTCACACTTAGACTAATTATCCCTTCCCCCCCCGCCCCCCCCAAAAAAAAAACAGCTCCCTTTTTAAGGGCATGATTTTACTGTTTTCCTGTTTTCTATGGGAAAAGAAAACTTAAATCCTGCTGTTAGTATGGCATTAGAGTGCCAACAGAAGGCAAGTGACCCTTCTCTTTTTCCTCCGACCGACCCCAGTTAGCAGCAGCATATTGGTGAACTTGTATAACTGTGCACGAAGCAATTTCTTTTTTGCTTCACACATCACCATGGTCTGGTAATGTGGTGAAGTAAAAATAATTTCCCTTAGCCACCTCCAGGTTTCATCTACCATCACCAGTGTCCCACTCCCTCTTAGCTCTCTAGTCATCTCCCAGTGTGTGTATGTCTGACTCTCATAGCGCATGCCTCCCCTCCCCCTGTCATGTGTGTCTGTCTCTCTCGCATTGCTCTCCCCCAGCAATTCATTTTTATAGAAGCAAGATAAAATCAAAATAAGCGTAACTATATGAGATATCTTAACAAGTCGATGTGACCTGCACAGAGCGGTGGGTACACCCCTAAACAGGCATGGGGAGGGCTGACCTGCACAGAGAAGCAGGCACACCTACTCTTGCCACCATTATGGGCAGACTAGATGGACCATGCTGGTTTTTATCTGCCATCATATACTATGTTATATTCAGGGGCAGCTCAAAGCAATCTGCTGCCTGAGGTGAAGAATGAGATGGCGTCCTCTCCCCCCCCCACTTTAGAGGGGGGGCAGGGCTTTTTCAGAAATCCAAACAGAGACTGAACCAAACCAAAAAGCCGATTAGATTATGTGGAGGAAATGCAAGATGTTTGCACACAGGGCCGTATTGAGCTGCAATTTGCACCCTGTGCGACTTGCAGCTCGGGTGCACACTCCCTCTGCCCCCCCTCCCCCCCATATCTCCGTCCAGCGCTGCCTAATCTTTCCCTGCTGCTGCTGCCACCCTCTGTTTTTTTTCATGACTGTGCCAGCAACAGGGAAAGAGCAGGCAGCGCTGGACGGAGGTATGGGGAGGAGGAGGGGGGCATGCACCTGATCTGAAAGGCGCCAGCACTTTAAGCAGATCTGTCCCTCCCTGCTCTGACATCGTGTCGGAGGAGGGAGGGACCAGACCTGCTTAAAGTGCTGCGAAAAGGCTTGGGGGCGCATTTTGATTGCCTGCTATTGTCCTGCCAGTGGTGGCAGGGCAACAGCAGACAGCCGAAATGCGCCCCCAAGCCTTTGCGCCCTGTGTGGCTGCACTGCTTGCGCAGGGCTAGGTACGGTCCTGTTTGCACAGGAACTAAAAGACAGCAAGAACCAACAGCACAGTTTATAAAATTAAATTATAACTCATTTTTATTTTCTTATAAACTGTGTTATGGTTCTTGCTTTTTCTTTTTCAAGATATATTTTGCATCCATGCAGAGCAGAACCAGGATGTTCACCCACAGAACTCAATATTTAAAAAAAAAAAATCTGATTCTGATCATCTCACTAACAACAATAACCACTTTTCTCTAGTACCAGGCATATTGTGAACTAATAAAACCCTACAACAAAGAGCAAACCTAGCATACCATATCAGCACAAACTTCTAAAAGTCACATAAGAAGCCCATCCAAAAAAAGCGTCACTGTAAATACTACAGTGGGCCCTGGAACATCCACACACCTATTTGAAAAGCTGAACAAGTCAAATTACTACAGTACAGTATAGATCTTTATGTACAAATGACATATTAACAGAACACCTGACTTCAGTCACACACTCGCAACATCGACCTTCACCAAGTACAGAATAAGTAACCACAATCTAAAGTAAAAGTAAAAATATGTAGACAAAATTTAAATTGAAACCCCAAGGCAATGGAAATACAGAGGCGAGAGCGGGCATCCTTGTCTTGTACCTTTTGCCAACCGAAAATTAGTTGAGAGGGATCCATTAATCCTAGGTGCACTATATAATGTGCGGACCACACACATGAACCCATGGCCTACATGATATGTTTCCAGAGCAGCTAAGAGAAATGACCATTCCACACGGTCAAATGCCTTTTCGGCATCTAGTGTTAGGATTACTACTGCTTCGTCAGGCCTAAGGGAGCATATTCTATGTACATTATCAGATGAGTTGCAGCCTCAAATGAAGCTTGTCTGGTCCCGATGTACTGGGATAGGCATCAATTGATTCAGGTGGTACCTCATTACTTCAGAGCACTGGACTCTCAGCATCGTCCAGAGGGGCTATCTACTTCATTCACAAAGCTTTACCCCCCCCCCCCCCCCCCATCAACTCCACAAGAGATTATCCTGCAAATCCCTTGCAGGTCAATCTTCTGTCAGTCGAGGTGGCCACCCTGTTAACTCAGGGGCCATAGAAAGAGTTCCTCCCACCCAAGAGGGCAGGGGCTTCTGCTTTCCTTACTTTCTTATCTCCAAGAAGACAGGAGGGTTCAGGCCCATTCTGGATCAAAAGGATCTCAACTAATTCCTCGTTTTGAGAAAAATTCAAAATGATTTCCCTTAGTGCATTTCTGCCATTCCTTCAGAGAAACGACTGGCTATGTTCTGTAGACCTCAAGGAGGCATACACACATTTGTTGTTCCACCCTCAACAACACAATATCTGTGCTTTCGGTGTCAACAAAACCATTACCAATATTGGGTACTCCCTTTCGGGTTAGCTTCCGCACCCCGAGTATTCACAAAAGGCATGGCAGTCATGGCTGCCTACCATTGTACTTTGGGGATCTTTGTCTTCCCCTACTTAGACGATTGGCTAATCGGGGGAGAACCCCCAGAACAGGGTCAGACCAAGGTCCATCAAGCCCAGTATCCTATTTCCAACAGTGGCCAATCTAGGTCATACGTACCTAGCAGTTTCCCCAAAAGACACAGGTTCCACAATGCTTTTATTGGGTCAAGCAGTAATCTCCAGGAACAAGCAGGAATGTAGTCATCACATATGGGTATCGTCGGTACCGACGAAGCCTGTGCGGGAACGCTCCCCAGCGTCCAATTAGAAGGCTTTTGGGGAGCATCCCACAGCGCCTGCGTGCTGCCTTCCTGCCTTTCCCAACTGCCTCTTTCCAGTCCTTCTTTTTCCGCGGAGCCAGCAGAAGAATTCTTTTTTTTATTTCTTTTTTTGTGGTCGCGTCTGCCTTCCTCGACGCTTTACCGGTACCGCCGGTTTTTTCTTCTTATTTCTGTCTTTTTAAAAAAAAAATATATATATATATATTCTACTTTTCTTCTGGTGCACGCGCCTTTTTGGGCCTTAGGCCCAGAAACCTTTCCTTACAATGGAGAAACCTGCCTCAGGTTTCAAAAAGTGCACCAAGTGTGGCGGTACCATTTCCGTCACCGACACCCATGAATGGTGTCTAAAATGTTTAGGTCCTGACCCTCCATCACGGATTGTATGTCCTGCGCCATGATGTCTAAAAGAGGTCTGCAGAACCGAGCTGCTAAGCTCAGTACCCTGATGAAGCTTTGGTGGCATCGACGACTTCCAGGGCTGCTGCTTCCTCCCGTGGATCTCAGGTAACTAAACATAAGTCCAGCCGGTCCTCAAATGGTAGATCTCCTTCTAAGCATCGAGATGCCTCTGGCGTTGCCCTTGAGGATTCTGCACCGGCAAAATTGCCCCGGCGGGAGGCTTCGGCTTCCAAAGCATTATTGGGGCTCCAGGATGTTCTCGAGGCCTCGACCTCGGCAGAACTACTGGTGCCATGCTCTGGGGTACCGGCGGTCTCCTCCGGTACCGACATCCAGGCATTGGCAGTGTCGATAGACCAGAGAGTCCTGGCTATTGAGCGCAGTCTGGTGGCTCTCCTTACGGCATCAACGCCCTTGGAACCGCGACAGACAATTCGACTGGTACCAGCCCCAGCATCGGTACCAGTACCGATAACATCGGCATCGGTGTCTACTTTGCCGGTACCCAGTCATCCGATGCCCTCCGGTACCGATACCCCGGTACCGACTTCGGTCGGTACGGGTATCGGGCTCTTCAAGAGCATCTGGATAAACAGTACTTTGAGTCCTCGGAGGAATCTGAGGATTCTGACAGTTCTGTCGATGCAGGAATGCTTCTCCCAGAGGAGCCCTCCTCCCCCAAGCGCAGGATGTCTCCTCCAGAGGATATTTCCTTCCAGGATTTTATCAGGGAGGTGACTCGGGGTCTATCCATTCTCCAGGACCAAGCAGGAAGTCAGTCCTCACATATGGGTGTCATTGGCGCCGATGAAGCCCCAGCGGAGCATTTCCCCAGCTTTCTAAGAAAGCCTTTGGGAATGCAGGCACGCATGCGCGGTTGCCTTCCCGCCTAAAGGTGCCATCTTACCTCAGTCTCTCTTTTTCTGAGAAGCCCACCGGACGTGTGTCCTGTCATCCTGGATAAAAGTGATTTTTCGGCGATTTTTGCTATTTTTTCTTTCCGGTTCGATGCCGGTTCCCCTCTCGCCGGGTTCGGTACATCGGTATCGAGCCCGATTCTTCTTTTTTGGTGTTTGCCCTTCGTGGCTGGCGTTCGCGCCCTTTTTTGATTTTTCCCTGGAAGGCCGGTCCTTTGACCTCGCGGGGACTCTTTTTTTTTTTTTTTTTTTTCCCCGTTGGCTTCCAGCGGTTTTAAAAAGTGTGATCGGTGTAAGAGGTTGATGTCTCTCACCGACACACACGAGTGCTGCCTTCGGTGCCTCGGTCCTGATCACGACCCTAAGACGTGTGGACCATGTGGGAAGATGTCTTCCAAGGCACTACGAAGTCGCCAGCAGCAGAAAGAAAGGCGCTTCTCCGACTCAGCCTCCGGCCGGGCCTCGACATCTCGGGATTCGGATCCCGAGCGCCGTCGGGGCTCCTCGGACAGGGGGTCCCCCGACTAGGAATGCAAGAGGAAGAAGCGGCTCGTGAGGGCGTCGTTGGAGGAGGTCCCTGGCTCCTCGAGGGCCAAGTCTAAGACCCCCGACCGTCGCCCCTGGCCCGTGGAACAAGAGAAGCCTGCCAAAGTTCCTCGCATGGAGCCGGAGTCTGCTGGACACGTAAGCCCCATAGTCCTCAAGGACTCTCCTCCCAGAGCCGGGGCCCGTGTCGGTGGCTGCTGCGTCTCCTGAGCTGAGTCTCAGGATGACAGCCTTGGAGTGCAGACTGTCTGCCTTCATGGAGCAGCAGCGGGCACTGATGGCCAGCCTGTCTGGCGCATCTGCCCCGACCACCGGGACATCGACATCGAAGTCGACCCCGGAGACCGAGCCGATACTAGAGTCCATGATGGCTCGAGGTCCACCTCGGTCGCTGTCTCCCTCGACCTCCCGTTCGGGACCGAGGGTGTCGACGCTGGTGCCTCCGGCGTCGGGATGGGTGCTCCAGGGCCCCGTGGGGTCGGACCACGACTCCTCATCGGACGACTCCGCCTCGGAGACGGAGGATGAGGAGTCCCCCGACACGTTCAAGACTCGGTGCGTCCCGTCGGACTCACCGCAGTCTAAGCCCCGGAGTAGATCCCCTCCGGAGGATACCCAGTTCTTGGAGTTTGTCCGGGATATGGCCACCGCGTTGGCTATCCCGGCAGACCCTGAGGAAGAGCCTCGAGGCCCTGCAGTACGACTCTCCTCCGAAGGAGGCCTTTCCTGTCCCGGTTCCTCCGATGCTGGAACTTCTCCTCTTCCGGATGTGGGGGGCACCGGCCTCGGCGCCGGTTCTAAGCAAGTGGGTCGATTCGATTTATCGGCTCCGGAAGGGCCCTGGCTTTCAAAAGGCGCAGCTACCACACCATTCCATGGTGGTGGAATCGGCCATGCATCGCCTGAAAAGTCAGAAGATGCACTCCGCGGTGCCCCCTGGCAGGGAGGCCCGGAACCTCGATGGTGTCGGTAGAAAGTGCTTCCAGGGCTCGATGCTTGCCGTGTCCAGTCTTACCAGCTGTACATGGGCATGTACTTGCGAGACCTGGCCAAGGAGTTGGCCGGGTTCTCCGCTGGTCTCTCCGGGGAGCCCTTGCAGAGATTCAAGTCCTTGTCCTAGGGAATTCGGGACTGCTCGAAGTTTGTCTCGCGCCACCTACGATGGCTTCGAGGCTTTGGCCCGAGTTGCGGCAGCCGGCATCACAGCTCGACGCCAGGCATGGCTGCAGTCATCGGACCTCGAGCCGTGGGTTCAGGACAAGTTGGTCGATGTCCCTTGCCGAGGTGAGAACCTTTTTGGCAAGCCCATGGCCGAGAAGGCCGCACAGCTCGAGACTGAGCACCTTACAAAGACAAGGCTGTCCAGGAAGACCTTTGCCCCTTCTCACAAGAAGAAGGCCTCTGGTAAGAAGCCCTTTTACCTGAGGAAGGGCACTGCCTACAAACAGTACCCTCAGTATCAGGCTGCCCAAGCTGCACCCCAGAGTCAGCAAGCCAAGGGGCAGGGTAATGGGCCCCGTAGGCAGAGGACCCCCAAGCCTCCGGCCCCTGCTCCCACTAAGCAGGGTGGGGGTTTTTGACTCCTAGAGCGTAGCCTCTCAGTCCCTGCTCTCCCAACCCTGCACAGGAGGTCGCCTCACCCTCTTTGCCCACCAGTGGGCCCACATCACTGGGGACAGTTGGGTGTTGAACATAGTCCACAGGGGATATGCTCTTCATTTTCTCCAACTGCCTCCGCCATACTTTCCAGGGGAGCCTCCAAGGCCTCCCCTGCACACAGATCTTCTCCTCCAAGAGCTTCAAGGTCTGTTGGTGGACAGGGCGGTGGAGCCTGTGCCTCCCCACTTGCAAAGTCAGGGGTTCTACTCCAGGTATTTCCTGGTGCCCAAAAGAACCGGTGGCCCTCGACCTATTCTGAACCTCAGGAACCTCAAGTTCCTAGAGAAGGAAAAGTTCAAGATGCTTACTCTTGGAACACTTCTGCCCTACCTCCAGCAGTGAGATTGGCTATGCTCCTTAGATCTAAAGGATGCGTACACTCACATCCTCATTCATCCAGACCACAGAAAGTACCTCAGGTTCATTGTGGGAGGTAACCATTATCAGTACAGAGTACTGCCTTTTGGCCTGACCTCCGTTCCCAGAGTCTTTACCAAATGCCTGGCAGTGGTGGCGGCCTACCTGAGAAATCAGGGAATCTTTGTCTTCCCCTATCTGGATGACTGGCTCATCAGGGGTCAGACGTGCCAGGAGGCCAGACAAGCCACCCTCAGAACTATTGCTCTTCTTCAAAGCCTAGGGTTTGTAATAAACTTCGCAAAGTCCACTTTGCTCCCCTCCCAGAGTTTGGAATTCATTGCAGCAAGGCTGGAGTCTCTCCTGGCAAAGGCTTTCTTGCCAGAAGACAGAGCACGAAGATTGATAGCCCTGGCAAACCAGTTTCTCAACAGGTCACTAGTCTCCACCAGACTCTGCCTGAGGCTTCTAGGCCACATGGCTTCGACAGTACATGTGACCCCCAATGCCAGGCTCCATATGAGGCCTGCACAGTGGTCTCTTCGGAATGAGTGGTCACAAGCCACAGGCAGCCTCAGAGACAGAATAAGGGTGTCCAGACCATTTCTGGACTCCCTCAATTGGTGGCTGCACCCACCCAATCTACTAAAGGGGGTGCCCTTTCAAATTCCAGAGTACACAGTGGTACTGACCACAGACGCCTCCCTACAGGGCTGGGGGGCTCATTGTCTCAACAAGTGCACCCAGGGCCTGTGGTCTCCTTGAGAGGCTGCACAACAGATCAATCTCCTAGAACTCAGGGCTATTCGCTTGGCTCTCAAAGCTTTCTCTCCTGCCCTGGCTCATCAATCTGTCCTGGTTCAGACAGACAATCAGGTAGCCATGTTTTATGTGAACAAACAAGTCGGAACTGGGTCCAGGCTCCTTTGTCGGGAGGCTCAGGACCTTTGTTCATTTGCCCTCAAGCACAACATGCTCCTCAGGGTGTTGTACCTTCCAGGCCAGGAAAACTACCTGGCCGACCGGCTGAGCAGAATTTTGCAGCCCCACGAGTGGCAGCTCCATCCCTTGGTAGTTCAGAAGATCTTCCTGAAATGGGGTCTCCCTTTGATAGATCTCTTTGCCAGTCCACTGAACAAGCAACTGCCAAAGTTCTGCTCCAGGCAACCGCATCCTCTGCGGATAGCAGCAGATGCTTTTCTGATTCCATGGTCTCAGGACCTCCTGTATGCATTTCCTCCCACGCCTCTGGTGGCCCGAAGTCTTTTCAAGATTCTCCAGGACAAGGCCTCTGTCCTGCTGGTGGCTCCTCGGTGGCCGAGACAGCCTTGGTTTCCACTTTTGCTTCAGCTAGCAGTGGATCCCCCACTGCCTCTAGGGTTCCAACCAGACCTTCTGTCTCAGGATTAGTGGTCTCTTCTGCACCCCAACCTCAAAGCTCTCAATTTGATGGCTTGGAGGCTGCAAGGGTAGTTCCTGAGCGGTCCTCCAGTTTAGTCCTCCACAATCGGGTAGTGCACCTCCTCCTGCAGCCTGGAGACTGGACCAATCAACTCTTTCTGTATGATGTATGCAGGCGGAGCTCCCATAAGCCCCCAGTGTGTCCAGTCTCCTTGCAGCTTGAGGACGTGTGTGCCTATCCTGGGCACACTTAGTGGCACTTGGGGAAGCAACACTAGTTAGTTTTGGGTGTTTTCTTTTGCCTTACTCCTTTGGTTTAATTAGGTAGCTGTTCCTTTAAGTGTTAAAAAAAAAAAAAAAAAAAAGGAAAGGTGATTCAGGGGGCCTCCCAGGAAGTCAGTCCTGCATTGGGCTCCTGCCTTCCGGACCGGAGGCTGTTGGCAGTCAGGTTTGATCTCTCCCCTGGACAGCACGGGGAGTAGATCTACCCTTTGCAGACAGCTCCTTGGTGTTGAGCTGCTTTCTGTCAGTTTTCTGCTGGTGCCGGGTAGGAATCTGTCTTTACTTTCTGCCTCGGGTGCTGCAGCACGTTTCCCTTCAGCTCTAGCAAGGTGAGTTGACTGCCATCAGAGCCTCGTTTCGGCGGTGGGGGTCTGAGCCCGGGATTTTTATTTCCCCCCCCCCCCCTGCCTGTCTCTTGCCATTCTTTTGCTGTTATTTTCATTTCTTTATTTTGCCTTATTTTTCGCGCCGTTTTTTGAGCGAGTGCATGAGCCGGCGGCCATTTTGAAGCCCTGAAAGGGGTTTTTCATCCGGCTTCAACACTTGTGCACGGGCTTCCCTTGCGTTTTTCGGACTAATTTTTTTGGCGATTTTGCTGAGGACACTCTGAGGATTCAGGGCAGTATTTTATTTTTTTCAAAAAAAAAAAAAAAAAAGCACTTTTAATCGGGTTAGCAACTTCAGCTTTCCTTCTCTGTGGGGTCAGTTTGCCTGTCTTTGCTGTGCTACTATTGCATTGACATGGCTTCCAAACCGCAGTGCGTGGTTTGTGGGTCGCGTAGAGCGGCGGCGGTGGCGGACTCTGGCATCTGTCGCAGCTGCGCCTCTATTTCGGCTGACTTAGAACATCATCCGGTGTTGAAGGAGCTGCCAGAACCTGATGGCCCTCCTAATTTGACGGAAGGGGATCTTTCTCCTGGCTCTCTTCCACCTTGTTCTGTTCCCCCTGCTACGGGCCAGCCTACGGAGGTGCTAAACCATGCCCTTGCATCCCCATCCGTGGATTTTTCCCCGGATTTTGTGCTCCTTATGCACCAGGCGTTTCGCTTGAGCCGGTCCGGTCACTTGCCTGAGGCTTTGCCTGCGTCTCTTCTCTCCCTGTCCTCGGGGGGGGGGGGGGGGCCGGCGTCCTTCTCCGCCGGCCGCCAAGAGGTTTAGATCCCTGGAACTCGATCAGGACGCCGTGGGTTATCCTGATTTGGAGGCGGAGGGTGATCCTGATGCTGAGGGAGACGATTTGGAGGACGGTGAAATCCAAGAACCTGAAGACCAAGCGCAGATTATTCGCGTTTTCCGTAGAGAAGAGTTAGTGCCCTTGATCACGGAGTCTCTTCAGACCCTTCACTTGGCGATCCCTCGGCCTCTAGAGGATGACAGTTTGGAGGATCCGCTCATTCAAGCGGTGCGGGAGTCCCAGGTGGTGTTTCCCGTGCACCGTGTGGTGGAAAAAATGATCCAATCCGAGTGGGATCAACCAGAATCCGGTTTGAAAGGCATTCGGACTATGAATCGTCTATACCCCTTAGCCGACAAGGACAAGGACTTGTTTAAGTCCCCGCGGGTGGATGCTGCGGTGTCAGCGGTAACTAAGAAGACCACCATCCCGGTGGAGGGTGGTGCTCCCTTAAAGGATGCGCAAGATAAGAAGGTGGATAATTTATTGAAACAAGCCTTTGATACTAATGCTTTGCCCCTACAGGCCTCGATTTGTGGCGCTTGGGTGGCTTACGCCTGTTTACGTTGGTCGCAGCACCTGCGCTCCGCCTCTGGCTTGGATCAGCAGGGGTTGTTGGAGGTCACCCGCTTAGAGTCTGGCTCGGCGTACTTGGCGGATGTGCATTATGACTTAATTAGGACATTGGCTAATAGCATGGCTTCTTTGGTAGCGGCGCGCCGGTCCATCTGGTTACGTAACTGGGCGGCCGACAGTTCTTACATAAGAACATAAGATATGCCATACTGGGTCAGACCAAGGTCCATCAAGCCCAGCATTCTGTTTCCAACAGTGGCCAATCTAGGTCATACGTACCTAGCAGTTTCCCCAAGGGACACAGGTTCCACAATGCTTGTACTGGTTCAAGCATTGATATCCTGGGTCCCTTCTTAATAATGGTTTATGGACCTTTCCTCCAGGAACTTGTCCAAACCTTTTTTAAACCCAGCTACACTAACAGCCTTTACTACATCCTCCGGTAACAAATTCCAGAGTTTGATTACACGTTGAGTGAAAAAATATTTTCTTTTATTAGTCTTAAATAGTTTACCCTGTAGCTTCATTGCATGTCCCCTAGTCTTTCCATATTCTGATAAGGTAAACAATCGATCTACGTTTACCCGTTCCACTCCGTTCATTAATTTATAGACTTCTATCATATCTCCCCTCAGCCGTCTCTTCTCCAGGCTAAAGAGCCCCAACCTTTTTAGCCTTTCTTCATAGGAGTAGCCTTCCATCCCCTTTACCATTTTGGTGGCTCTTCTCTGAACCTTTTCTAAAATCGCTATATCCTTTTTAAGATACGGCGACCAGAATTGCACACAATATTCAAGGTGCGGTCTCACCATGGAACGATATAGAGGCATTATAATATCTTTTGTTTTATTTTCCATTCCTTTCCTTATGATACCTAGCATTCTATTTGCTCTCTTGGCCGCCGCTGCACACTGGGCCGAGGGTTTTAACAAGGTATCCACAATGACGCCTAAATCTTTTTCCTGGGTGGTGGTTCCTAATGTGGAACCTTGCATCGTGTAACCATAGTTTGGGTTGTTCTTCCCTAGGTGCATAACCTTGCACTTCTCCACATTAAATTTCATCTGCCATTTTGATGCCCAGTCTTCCAATTTATCAAGATCCTCTTGCAATTTTCCACAATCCTCCTGGGTTTTAACAACTTTAAATAGTTTTGTGTCATCTGCAAATTTGATAACCTCACTTGTTCTTCCACTTTCCAGGTCATTTATGAATATGTCAAAAAGCAGCGGACCCAGCACAGATCCCTGGGGTACACCACTATTCACCTTTCTCCATTGGGAAAATTGGCCATTTAGCCCTACCCTCTGCTTTCTATCTTTTAACCAGTTCCTGATCCACAGTAGTACACTGCCTCCTATCCCATGACTCTTTAGTTTTGCCAAAAGCCTCTCATGAGGGACTTTGTCAAAGGCTTTCTGGAAGTCCAGATACACAATATCAACCGACTCACCTTTGTCCACCTGTTTATTCACTCCTTCAAAAAAACATAACAGATTAGTAAGACAAGATCTTCCTTGTCTAAAGCCATGTTGGCTGTCTCCCATTAGGTCGTGACTATCTACATGCTGAGTAATTTTATTCTTTATGATGGTTTCTACCATTTTTCCCGGTACTGATGTCAGGCTCACTGGTCTGTAGTTTACCGGATCACCCCTCGAACCCTTTTTAAAAATTGGTGTTACATTGGCGATCCTCCAATCCTCAGGTATTAGAGATGATTTTAATGATAGTTCACAGATTACTGATAGCAGGTCTGCAATCTCAAATTTCAGTTCTTTCAACACCCTTGGATGTATACCATCCGGCCCAGGTGATTTGCTACTCTTCAGTTTATCTAATAGTTGTAAGACATCTTCCCGATGTATCGATATTTCCTTCAATTCTTCCACACCTTTAAATACCACTTCAGTCATGGGTAACATCCCTACATCTGTCTCAGTAAAGACCGAAGCAAAGAATTCATTCAGTCTCTCCGCTATCGCCTTGTCGCCTCTTAGTGCTTCTTTAACCCCTTTATCATCTAATGGACCAACTGACTCTCTCACAGGTTTTTTGCTACGAATGTACTTGAAAAGGTCTTTATTTCTCGTTTTTGCTTCCGCAGCAAGCTTCTTCTCAAATTCTCTCTTTGCCTGCCTTATCAATGCCTTGCATTTGACTTGCCAGTGCTTGTGCTGTTTCCAGGTTTCATCGTTTGGCTCTTTTTTCCATTTCCTGAAAGATGCTTTTTTGGCAACAACAGCCTCTCTGACCTCACCTTTAAACCATGCTGGCAGTTTTTTGGACTTCCTTCCACTTTTCTTAAAGCGTGGAATACAGCTGGTCTGGGCTTCCAAGATAGTATTTTTCAACAACACCCAAGCTTGATGTACGTTGTCAGACGGCTGCCTAGGGTGAGAACTTACACAATCTTGACGATGCATATATTCATATGATTCTTGCAAGGTATTGTGGGTATTGTAGTTCATTCACTCCCAAACACAGCTGATGACAATAATTTGAGTTGTGAAACCAAGTGGTAAGATCAATAAAATACTTCTTTTATTGATGGGGTTTAATTCACCCAGCACATGTATGCTTGATAGCACTATAAATGAGGTTACTTGCTTGCAGTGTTTAAAATGGATAACAAAAAGTCACAAAGTAAACCAGAAACAACCTTCAGCTTGTCAGGCAATTAGCTAATGTTTTCTTAGCAAATAATTACCAAATACAAAGGCACAAAGAAAAGAATAAACTTTGCTGGTTAGGTTAACTTCTGCTTATTTTCCACGCAGATCTCAGCAGGGATTCTCCCTTGCTCACACACACAATCAGGTGCAGCCCTAATTACTATCAATGGACCAGCTGAAAGCCTTTAGCTGGCTGGCTGCTACTGTGTGAGCTCAAATCCTGCTTTAAGAGCTGTTTGCAGTGGAAATAAAGAACAAAGTTAGGTTTCTTTGTGATGGCTGATGTGTTTGCTCAGAGAAAACTAGCAATAGCATTTAGATAGAGAACAGTCCATATAAATAGTTTCATTTGCTGAATCTCCCTCTTCATCAATCAGCATATGGTCACTATCATACATTGGCACAGACGAGTCTTTCATTAAGGCACTATCATGAGAATGCTTATTCCCTGGCTGCCATTCTCTGTTATAGATAGGGTCTGGATCAGTGTTCATACCTGAGCCTCTCCTGCTATCATTATTCCTCTCTGTATAGCCTGGCCAATATGTAACCCAATTCTGATGTCCAGCCTTCCAATCTTGATCCCTGGACACTGGATCTTCTCTCACATACCTTCTGGCCTTGGTCTGAAAGTCCCTTCCACATGCAGTCTTCTCTCTTCCAGGTAGCCACTGGTGATTCCTATCTCTGCCACTCCATTCCTCTGTCTGAATCCAGTCCAATGGACTCTGCTGGCTTTTGGAATACCTCCCAGTATGAGTACTGCCTTGGAATCTCCCAGACCTTCCAATGGCCTTTCTTCTCTTCCTTCCAGAGAGTTTCCTTCTCTCTCTCTATCTGCTTGGCTTTTGCTGAAGCTGTTCTTCAAACTCTCCTTGAAGCTGGGCTGGAGCTTGTAGTAACTGTTATCTGAAGAATAAGCTCTATTCTTATTCTGTCCTAATGTGTGCTGCTCCCTAACACAGCGCAGCTGTGTTGAATCAGGCCCTGCCCTTTGAGATGAGTGCTTAGGGATTACCTCATAGCTCTCTTGATTGCACACACATTCTCTCACTTCAGCCCCTCTCATGGCTGCTGGAAACCTGGTGCATTCTGGGACTGGTAGTCTTTTATGTGAAAACTCTGTTTTCTTGCTTCTACCAGAACTGACAGGTTGCTTGTTCAGAGTCACATCATCTTTTCTATAGCTCCTACCTGAGCTATGATAAGCTTCCTTATCACAATGTCTTTAACCTTTGCAACTGCTCCTTTTAATTTTTTCTTAACTGTTTTCCTCATTTTATCATAGTCTCCCTTTCGAAAGTTAAAAGGTAGTACTGTGGATTTTCTTACTATCCCTCCTCCACTAATTAAATCAAAGGTGATCATGCTATGATCACTATTGCCAAGTGGCCCCAACACCCTTATCTCTTGCACTACATCTGGTGTTCCACTAAGGACTAGGTCTAATATTGCTTCCCCTCTGGTTGGTTCATGAACCAGCTGCTCCAAGAAGCAGTCATTTATTTCATCTAGGAACTTTATCTCCCTAGCATGTCCTGTTGTGACACTGACCCAGTCGATGCCGGGGTAATTGAAATCACCCATTATTATTACTGCACTGTAACTTTTGCTAGCTTCCTTGATTTCTTTGAGCATTTCATCATCCATTTGTTCATTCTGGCCAGGCGGACGATAGTACACCCCCACTGCCATCGCCTTCCCCTTTTTACATGGAATTTCAATCCATAGAGATTCTACAGCAAATTTTGTTTCTTGCAAAACTTTAATCCTTTCTGACTCAATGCCCTCTCTAACATAGAGCGCAACCCCTCCACCAATTTGGTCAGCTCTATCATTACGATATAGTTTGTACCCAGGTATCACAGTGTCCCACTGGTTGTCCTCCTTCCACCATGTCTCTGATATTCCAATCATATCTAACCTCTCGTTTAGTGCTATATATTCTAACTCTCCCATCTTGTTTTGTAGACTTCTAGCATTTGCATACAAGCATTTTAGAGACTGTATTTTATTCATATTAATTTGGCTATTGGTAGACATGGGTAATTTGGGATCTTTAAGTTCTGTCTGCTCCATACTCGAGGGCATTTGGGCTACTTTACTCTTTTTTTGGAACCTCTCTGCTTTTTGTAGTATCCTTCAAGGATACATTCTTCCGAACCATGCGCTCTTGGGCGACTGTCGGCTTTCCCCTATTATCTAGTTTAAAAGCTGCTCTATCTCCTTTTTAAAGGTTAATGCCAGCAGCCTGGTTCCATCCCGGTTAAGGTGAAGCCCATCCCTTCGGAAGAGCCCCTCCTTTCCCCAGAATGTTCCCCAGTTCCTAACAAATCCGAACCCCTCATCTCTGCACCATTGTCTCATCCACGCATTGAGACTCCGGAGCTCTGCCTGCCTTTTGGGTCCTGCGCGTGGAACGGGAAGCATTTTGGAGAACGCTACCCTGGAAGTTCTGGATTTCAACTTCCTACCTAAAAGCCTAAATTTAGCTTTCAGAACCTCCCTACCACATTTTCCTATGTCATTGGTACCGACATGTACCAAGACAGCAGACTTCTCCCCAGCACTATCTAAGACCTTATCTAGGTGGCGTGTGAGGTCCGCTACCTTCGCACCAGGCAGGCATGTTACCAGGCTATCCTCACGTCCACCAGCCACCCAGCTATCTACATGCCTAATGATCGAATCACCAACTATAACTGCTGTCCTAACCCTTCCCTCATGGGCACTTGGCCCTGGAGAAACCTCCTCGGTGCGAGAGGGGTTTACATCACCTGGAGGACAGGTCCTAGTTACAGGATCACTTCCTGCCACACCAGGGTGATGCTGTCCTGTCACGTGACCTCTCTCCTCCCTGGCAACAGGGATGCTGCCAGACTGGAGGTGGGACTTCAGGACTAGATCCTTGTAGGTCTCGTCTATGTACCTCTCTGTCTGTCTTATGTTTTCCAAGTCTGCTACTCTAGCCTCTAGAGAACAGACTCGTTCCCTGAGAGCAGAGAGCTCCTTGCACCTAGTGCACACATCCCGTCTCAGTAAATTGCCCTTCAAGGGCAAATTATTGTTTGGTGATGCTCTGGATAAGTTAGTTAAGGACCTTGGTGAGTCTAAGGGCGGTAGACTACCGGAGGATAAGCCCAAGCTAACTAGAACCGTGCCCTCTGCGCGCGGCCAGTTTCGCGACTTTCGTAAATTTCGCTCTTCCCGTCTTTGGGGTTCTCAGCGCGGTCGTTTTGGATCGCGCTCCCAGGGGTTTCGTGGTTTCCGAGGAGCTGGACGAGGCTTCTCCGGAGCTTCCACCTCCTCATCCTCTTCCTTTAATCGCAAGCCACAATGAAGCGAGGCGGGCTCTGGAGGGAAGTCCAGTCATCGGGGGTCGCTTACGCGATTTTCTTCCTTCTTGGGCCCAAATTACCTCAGATCAGTGGGTGCTGCAGATAATCGAAAAGGGTTATGCGCTGGAGTTTGCGTTCCCGCTCCAGGATTCCTTTGTTCTGTCCCCCAGCAAGGGCGATCAAAAGTCTCGGGCCCTGCGCGTGACCCTTCATCATCTCTTATCCCTCGGGGCGGTGGTTCCCGTTCCTTCTTCCGAGCGAGGTGCCGGTCGCTACTCCATCTATTTTGTAGTTCCAAAGAAGAACGGTTCTCTCCGACCCATCTTGGATCTCAAGGGCGTGAATCGTGCTCTCAAAGTTCCGCACTTTCGGATGGAAACATTGCGATCTGTCATCGTAGCGGTGCGGCAAGGGGAGTTTCTCTCGTCCCTCGATCTCTCAGAGGCTTATTTACACATTCCCATCCGAGAGTCTCATCAGCGGTTCCTCCGTTTTGCGTTTCCGTGGGGTCACTATCAATTTCGGGCCATGCCGTTCGGTCTAGCTACTGCTCCCCGTACTTTCACGAAAGTGATGGTGGTGGTAGCAGCGGCCTTGCGGAAAGAGGGCATCCTTGTTCACCCGTATCTCGACGATTGGTTAATTCGGGCGAAGTCCAGTGACGAGTGTGTGCAAGTCACGAGCAGAGTGGTCTCTCTGCTACAGGATCTCGGATGGGTGGTCAACGAACAGAAGAGCCGTCTGCGGCCGACTCAAGACCTCGAATACCTAGGAGTGCGTTTCGACACGGTCAGGGGTCTGGTGTGTTTGCCGGAGCGCCGTGTTCTAGCCTTACAGAACCTCGTCCACCTCTTCCTGCGTTTGCCTGCCCCGTCCGCGTGGTGGTACCTTCGCCTCCTCGGCACGATGGCCGCAACCCTGGAGGTGGTTCCTTGGGTGAGGTTCCATATGCGTCCACTTCAGAGTGCCTTGTTACGCCGTTGGTCCAACCAGTTCGACTCTTTGAACATGAGGTTGCCTTGCCCGAAGCCGGTTCGTCGGTCGCTCCGGTGGTGGCTCTGCTCGAAAAACCTGCGGATGGGGCTTCCCTTGGAACCTCCTCTTTGGGTTCCGTTCACGACGGATGCCAGCCTCTCCGGATGGGGGGCTCACTGCGGGGATCGCTTCGCGCAAGGGACGTGGTCTCCCCTGGAGGCTTCTCGGTCGATCAACCGGCTCGAACTTCGGGCGGTGAGGCTCGCCCTGGTAGCCCTCGAAACCATGGTACTAGGGAGGCCGGTGCGCGTGCTCTCGGACAATGCGACGACTGTGGCCTACATCAATCGCCAGGGGGGCACCGGCAGTGTGCCCTTGGAAGCGGAGGCGACGGCTTTGTTCTCGTGGGTACAGACTCGTCTGCCGGCGATCTTGGCAGCGCATATAGCAGGCATGGAGAATGTGCAAGCGGACTTTCTCAGCAGAGTGCGGGTAGACCCCGGGGAATGGGAACTGAACCCGCAGGTTTATGCGCAGATAGTTCGTCGGTGGGGTCCTCCCGTCATGGATCTCATGGCGACGTTTCAGTCGGCGAAGGCGGGGCGCTTCTTCAGCAGGCGCCGAGAACGCATTTCCGAGGGGCTCGACGCCCTCATTCAGCCGTGGCTGACGTCCGGACTTCTTTATGTCTTTCCTCCGTGGGCGTTGATCGGTCGGGTCATTCAGCGCATAGAAAGCCACCGGGGGCGGGTGTTGCTGGTAGCTCCGGACTGGCCCAGGAGACCTTGGTATGCCGACCTGGTCAGATTATGCGACGGCGTTCCCTGGCCTCTGCCCTCGTTACCGGATCTTCTTCTTCAGGGGCCACTGAAGATGCCCCAGGTGGCTCGATTCTCACTTACGGTTTGGCCATTGAGAGGGCTCGTTTAAAGAAGAGGGGTTACTCCCCTGCGGTAATTAACACTCTCCTTCGGGCGCGCAAGGCGTCCACCTCTCTCACTTATGTGCGCGTGTGGAGAATTTTTGAGGACTGGTGCTCCAGACGGGGTGTGTGGGCGGCGACTGTATCCGTGCCCGTTGTTTTAAGTTTTCTTCAGGATGGCTTTGATAAAGGTCTTGCCGCCAGCTCTCTGAAGGTTCAGTTGGCGGCTCTCTCCTGTTACCGGGGCAAAGTGTTGGGGCTTTCTCTCGGGGCTCATCTGGACGTGCAACGTTTTCTCAGGGCGGTTGGTCGCTTGCGTCCTTCGCGTAGAATCTCCGTTCCTCCGTGGGACTTGAATCTCGTTCTGTGGGCTTTGGTTCGAGAGCCCTTTGAGCCTCTCCGACGGGCGTCTCTTAAAGATCTGACTCTGAAGACCGTTTTTCTCGTGGCCATCTGTTCTGCCAGACGGATCTCTGAACTCCAAGCGCTTTCATGCAGGGAGCCTTTTTTGTCTTTTTCCCCGGATCGTGTGGTCCTTAGGCCCGTTCCTTCCTTTTTGCCGAAGGTGGTCTCGCCTTTTCATTTAAATCAGGCGGTTTTCCTCCCGGTTCTGCAGGCCGTTTCCGACAGTCCTGCGGACAGGGGACTTCAATACCTGAATGTGAAACGCGTTCTTCAGCATTACTTGAAAGTAACTGCGGCCTTCCGAAAAACCGACCGTTTGTTCGTGCTGTTTGGCGGCGCGCGGAAAGGTGCGGCGGCTAAAGCCTCTATCGCGCGTTGGGTCAAAGAGGCGATCGCGTCGGCGTATCTGTTGCAGCATAGGTCGGTTCCGGAGGGGTTGCGAGCCCACTCTACCAGGGCTCAGGCGACGTCCTGGGCGGAGCTTAGCTTAGTTCCGCCAGCGGAAATCTGTAAAGCGGCCACTTGGTCGACGTTGCATGCCTTCAGTAAACACTACAGGTTGGATGTGTTGGCCGCTCGGGATTCTTGTTTTGGTTCGGCTGTTCTGCACGCCGGCTGGCAAGGTCCCGCCCGGTGTTGACTGCTCTGTTACATCCCGATTGTGGAGGACTAAACTGGAGGACCGCTCAGGAAATGGAAATTACACATACCTGGTAATTGTAGTTCCTGGAGGGTCCAGTTTAGTCCTCCTTCCCTCCCGCGTCTCAGGTTGTCTGTTGCGGCGCGCTTTGGCGAATAGCTCGGTCTGTGAGCGTTTTTCTTTGATCTTTTCTGGCTTCGCTGCTCCTTTCGGCCGCGCTTCCGGTCCATTGGTTGTTGCGGGTTTTCTTCCAGCCTTTTCCCTTGGGGGTCTGGGTGGGGGCTGTCCTTTTTATTGCCGGTGCGTCGATAGGGGCGCAGTCCAGCGGTCTGACTTCCTCGTTTGGGGAGGGGTTGGGACCTTCTTGGGGACACAGTTTCTCTTTTGGGTTTAAAAGTCTTTTTTATAACAGTATCATGTGTTGCTTCTTTAAGTATGCTTTGTTATTAGTCACTGGGGGCTTATGGGAGCTCCGCCTGCATACATCATACAGAAAGAGTTGATTGGTCCAGTCTCCAGGCTGCAGGAGGAGGTGCACTACCCGATTGTGGAGGACTAAACTGGACCCTCCAGGAACTACAATTACCAGGTATGTGTAATTTCCATTTTTGGCCCCCTGGGGCCTACCTCAGGCAGTTGAGGAGGTTCTCCTAGCCTCTAGGAAACAGTCCACTAGGAAAACCTATGCTCTCAAATGGAAGAGGTTTTCTGTGTGGTGTCAGCTATGTACAGAAGATCCCTTCTCCTGTACTGTGCCTGTAGTACTTCAGTATCTGTTGCACTTATCCAATCAGGGACTTAAGTCCAATTCTGTTTGGGTCCACCTCTCAGCTCTAGCAGCTCACCACTCACTAGTGGAAGGACATTCTTTGTCGGTTCACCCCTTGGTGTCCCGGTTTCTCAGAGGCCTGCTTTTGCTCAAGCCTCCCATCCGTCGTCCTGCCCCTGAATGGGAGTTGAATGTGGTCTTGCAGCAACTGACTCGCCCACCTTTTGAGCCGATGGCTACTTGTCCTCTACGCTTCCTGTCCTGAAAGACACTCTTCCTAGTGGCCCTTACCTCGGCCAGGCGAGTTAGTGAGCTTCAGGCCCTGGTCTGTGACGGGCTTTACACTCGCTTCTATGGGAACAGGGTAGTCCTTAGGACTCATCCAAAGTTCCTCCCAAAGGTTGTCTCCTCCTTCCACCTTAACCAGGAGGTGGTTCTTCCAACATTCTTCCCTAGGCCTCATGCAAGCCAGGCTGAAGCAGATCTGCATACCCTGGACTGTAGGAGGGCCTTATCCTTCTACCTTGACCGTACGCAAGGGCATAGAAGGGCTACTCAGCTCTTCGTATCCTTTGACCCTAATAAGATGGGGTTGGCTGTGTCCAAGCGTACCTTGTCCATCTGGGTGGCTGACTGTATTACCTGGGCTTACAGGGTGGCTGACCTTCCTTTGCAGGGTCGGGTTTCGGCCCACCATGTCAGGGCAATGGCTGCCTCAGTGGCTCATCTCCACTCTGTGCCCTTGGTAGACATCTGCAGGGCTGCAACTTGGTCTTCAAGCCAGACTTTTGCGGCCCATTACTGTCTGGAGAGGGAGTCCCGTAGGGACAGTGCTTTTGGCCAAGCAGTACTCCGGAATCTCTTTGAGGTTTAGGCAACTCCTGCCCTCTTGCCCTCTGTTGGGCTACCGGTGGAGTTAGAGTCAGTGAAAAGCCTTTCTTTGCTGCTGAGACTAGAGGGAGTTCTCTTGTTCAGCCTGGGTACCTGGTAGCCCAGAGCTAGGGAGTCACCCATATGTGAGGACTGACTTCCTGCTTGGTCCTGGAGAAAGAGTAGTTACTCACCTGTAACAGGTGTTCTCCAGGAGCAGCAGGAATCAGTCCTCACAACCCTCCCTCCTCCCCTTGGAGTTGCAGTTGTACATAGTTTAATTTTTTCATTTTTTTTGTGTGCTGTTCTTATCTATGTCATTTGACTGAGGTAAGATGGCACCTTTAGGCGGGAAGGGAACCGCGCATGCGTGCTTGCATTCCCAAAGGCTTTCTTAGAAAGCTGGGGAAATGCTCCGCTGGGGCTTCATTGGCGCTGATGACACCCATATGTGAGGACTGATTCCTGCTGCTCCTGGAGAACACCTGTTACAGGTGAGTAACTACTCTTTACTGTAGCCCCTGAAACAGAGCCAAGGGCCAAGGAGTTGGAAATTTTACAATATCCCAAAACTCTTAAGGAGGCAGCTACCTTGCCCATTCATGAGATTTTATATGATCTCATGTTAAGGATGTGGGAGACACCTCTTACCACCTCTCCTCATTCTCGCAGACTAGATACTATGTATCGAGTCCCTCCTTGTCCTGGTTTCCAAAAGACTCAGCTTCCTCACCACTCTATTTTAGTGGAATCAGCTATGAGAAGGATCAAGAGTGCAAAGAGGCATGCCTCTAATCCTCCAGGACATGGGTGCAGAACCTTGGATGCTTTTAGACGTCGGGTCTTCCAAGCTTCCATGCTTTCTGCCAGGATCACTTTCTATAGTCTCTACATGGGAATGTTCCTGAAGGAGGTCACAGATGATTTAGAAGCTTTAAGTCCTATTCTTCCTGAGGATAGAAGACATGATTTTCTCACTTTGGTCAAACATGCCCAAGATGTTTCTAAATTTGCCAACCGTGCAGCCTTTGACTGTTTTGAGTGCATAAGCAGGACCTCTGCTATTGCCATAGGTGCACGTAGAATTGCTTGGCTCCAGGCTTTCTGAAAGTCCAGATACGCTATATCAACCGACTCATCCTTTGTCCACCTGTTTCTTCACACTTTCAAAAAACATAACAGATGAGTAATTCAAGATCTTCCTTGTCTAAAGCCATGTTGGCTGTCTCCCATTAGGCCATGACTATCTACATGCTGAGTAATTTTATTCTTTATGATGGTTTCTACCATTTTTCCCGGTATGGACATGAGGCGCACCGGTCTGTAGTTTCCCGGATCACCCCGGAACCCTTTTTAAAAATTGGTGTTACATTGGCGATCTTCCAATCTTCAGGTATTGGAGATGATTTTAATGATAGTTCACAGATTACTAATAGCAGGTCTGCAATCTCATATTTCAGTTCTTTCAACACCCTTGGATGTATACCATCCGGCCCAGGTAATTTGCTACTCTTCAGTTTATCTAATAGTTGTAATACATCTTCCCAATGTATCAATATTTCTTTCAATTCTTCCGCACCTTTAAATACCACTTCAATCATGGGTAACAACCCTACATCTTCCTCAGTAAAGACCGAAGCAAAGAATTCATTCAGTCTCTCCGCTATCGCCTTGTTGCTTGTTAGTGCCTCTTAGTGCCCCTTTAACCCCTCTATCATCTAATGGACCAACTGACTCTCTCTCAGGTTTTTTGCTACGAATGTAATTGAAAAAGTCTTTATTTCATGTTTTTGCTTCCGCAGCAAGCTTCTTCTCAAATTCTCCCTTTGCCTGCTTTATCAATGCCAGTGCTTGTGTTGTTTCCAGGTTTCGTCGTTTGGCTCTTTTTTCCATTTCCTGAAAGATGCTTTTTTGGCAACAGCCGCCTCTCTGACCTCACCTTTAAACCATGCTGGCAGTTTTTTGGACTTCCTTCCACTTTTCTTAAAGCGTGGAATACAGCTGGTCTGGGCTTCCAAGATAGTATTCTTCAACAACACCCAAGCTTGATGTAAGTCTTTAACCTTTGCACTGCTCCTTTTAGTTTTTTCTTAACTATTCCTCATTTTATCATAGTCTCCCTTTCGAAAGTTAAAAGGTAGTACTGTGGATTTCCTTACTATCCCTCCTCCACTAATTAAATCAAAGGCGATCATGCTATGATCACTATTGCCAAGTGGCCCCACCATCCTTATCTCTTGCACTAGTTCTGGTGTTCCACTAAGGACTAGGTCTAATATGGCTTCCCCTCTGGTCAGTTCATGAACCAGCTGCTCCAAGAAGCAGTCATTTATTTCAACTAGGAACTTTATCTCCCTAGCATGTCCTGCCGTGACACTGACCCAGTTGATACCGGGGTAATTAAAATCACCCATTATTATTACTGGGCTGTAACGTTTGTTAGCCTCCTTGATTTCTTTGAGCATTTCATCATCCATTTGTTCATTCTGGCCAGGCGGTCGATAGTACACCCCCACTGCCATCCCCTTCCCCTTTTTACATGGAATTTCAATCCTTAGAGATTCTACAGCAAATTTTGTTTCCTGCAAAACTTTAATCCTTTCTGACTCCATGCCCTCTCTAAGATTAGAGCGCATCCCCTCCACTAATTTGATCAGCTCTATCATTACGATATAGTTTGTACCCAGGTATCACAGTGTCCTACTAATTGTCCTCCTTCCACCATGTCTCTGATAGTCCAATCATATCTAACCTCTCATTTAGTGCTATATTAAGGATCTTAATATGTACACCTTAGAGGAAAGGCGGGATAGAGGTGATATGATTGAGATGTTTAAATACCTCCGTGGCATAAATGTTCAGGGAGAGAGCCTCTTTCAATTGAAAGCAAGTTCTGCTACGAGGGGACATGGGATGAGGGTGAAGGGAGATAGATTCAGGAGTGATATGCGGAAATATTTCTTTATGGAAAGAGTAGTGGATCCGTGGAATAGTCTCCCAGTGGAGGTGATAGAGATGAGGACAGTAACTGAATTCAAAAAAGTATGGGACCAACACAGAGGATCTCTAAAGGTAAAAAGTGGACTGTTGTAGTTGTTGATATGGAAGGACAGACTAGATAGGCCATGTGGTCTTTTTCTGTCATCATGTTTCTATGTTTCTATATATTGTAACAATCCCATCTTATCTTTTAGACTTCTAGCATTTGCATACAAGCTTTTTAAAGACTGTATTTTATTCATATTAATTTGGCTAATGGTAGACGGGTAATTTGGGATCTTTAAGCTGTGTCTGCTCCATACTCGAGGGCATTTGGGCTACTTTACTCTTTTTTGGAACCTCTCTGCTTTTGGTAGTATCCTTCAAGGATACATTCTTCTAAACCTTCCGCTCTTGGGCGACTGTCGGCTTTCCCCTATTATCTAGTTTAAAAGCTGCTCTATTTCCTTTTTGAAGGTTAATGCCAGCAGCCTGGTTCCATCCTGGTTAAGGTGAAGCCCATCCCTTCGGAAGAGCCCCTCCTTTCCCCAGAATGTTCCCCAGTTCCTAACAAATCCGAAACCCTCATATCTGCACCATTGTCTCATCCACCTCTGCACCATTGTCTCATCCATTGAGACTCTGGGGCTCTGCCTGCCTTTTGGGTCCTGTTCGTGGAATGGGAAGCATTTCGTAGAACGCTACCCTGGAAGTTCTGGATTTCAACTTCCTACCTAAAAGCCTAAATTTAGCCTTCAGAACCTCCCTACCACATTTTTCTATGTCATTGGTACCGACAAGTACCAAGACAGGGATGCTGCCAGACTGGAGGTGGGACTTCAGGACTATATCCCTGTAGGTCTCATCTATGTACCTCTCTGTCTTATGTTTTCCAAGTCTGCTACTCTAGCCTCTAGAGAACGGACTCTTTCCCTAAGAGCAAAGAGCGCCTTGCACCTAGTGCACAAGTAAGACCTCTCACCAACTGGGAGAAAATCATACATGCGACACTCAATGCAAAAGACTGGAAAGCCCCCATCTCGCTGCTGGACTGCTGTCTGCATCTTAGTTTTAAGTTTGTGTTTAGATCTTTAAGTTCTTTACTTACTAAGGGTTGCTATGGATATTTATACTAATAAAACTGTACCTAATACGTTTAATATACCTTGTTCACCTGAAGCTTAATTAATCTCAGGCCCTTAGTGTATGATTGATTTGGGTAACGAGCTTAACACTTATTAAAAGAGGGCTGCTACACAGTACCCTGTCCTGTGCTGCTGAGGTAAGCTGTATTCTGCTTTGATTTAAATTACAGCTCTTTGCTGCTGCTAGGCTCTAATTTATTATGAAATTTAAGCTACAAGCACTCTGGGTTCCAAATTTAACCAGAAAGTTCTCTTCTGTGCTTTAAAGTTAAACTGCTGCTACTAGGCCCTGACTGATTTAACAAAAAATAGTGGGTTCACAGATTAATTAGCTTGAATAGAAAGAATTCCTTTCAGAAAATTCCCAGAAGTACATACTCTCAATTGCAGATCTCTCTCCAGAAGTAACAGTCCCCTTTTCTAGTCCTTCAAGACTGAGGATCACAGAGCTCTGGTTGAGCCATTTATGCCTGTGCTGCTGAGGTAAGCTGTGACCAACTTCCTGGGTGATTAACAGTCCTTGCTTGGATAGAAGGAGTCTTTCAAAATGGCCTTTTGACCTGCCACCTGGTGTTAACACCTACTGAAAAGGTTTCACAGGTCTCTTGCCCCCTAGGTAGACGGCCTCTTTGTAAAGGTCAATTCTTTATATAATTTTTGCCTCTTAAAGGGTGAATTTAACACCTTTACATTCAAAGTAACAATTTTCAGTTCACCCATTGTCTTCCCCTCCCCCTTTTACCCCCTTCTCTTTGCTACCCCTCTTTAAAACTTCCCCCTCCCCTCTCCCGCCTTCCAACTGGCCATTCCTCCATCCTCTTGAATGACCCAGGTCCTGCCGGTGGCCCCCCACGTGTCCGGCTAACCCCTCCCTATTCTTAAATTCCCCCACCTCTGCAGCCCCTTCCCTTCCTGCCCTCACTTCCTTATCTCTCCCCCTATTATCCTCCTCTTCTCCTTCCTCCCTCTACGCCCCCTCCTACCTCCCTCTACCTTCTCCCCCCTTCCTCCCTCTAAGCCCCCCTCCTACCGCCCTCTACCTTCCCCCCATTTTCGTTCTCTCCCCTTTTTCCTTCTCCATGTCCCCCTGTTCATTATCTTACCCCACAACTTAGTCCACTACCCTCCTCCCCCAACAGACTTTACAACATTCTTAACTGATCAAACTCTCAGCATATCTCCATAGTCTAATAACAGGATAGCTACTTCTTTCTACAGTCTCTCTCCTCGTCACCATGTTCACCACTCCGTTCCCGCTCTCAGGTAATCTGGTTATGTAGCCTTCTCCGGCCTATAGGCACCCTCTGCCACCTTGGCGTGACAGCTTTTCCATTGCTCACTGGCTGTTCTTCGGCTTCCAGTCCTGTCATGCCTGCTACCGTCAGCGCCCGCACCACTTCCTCTCTTGTTTTCACTCTCAATTTTCTTCCCTTATACTCCACGCTTAGTCCAAAAGGAAAGATCCAGCCATAGATTAAAGCTAATTTATCTGTAAACCCACTATTTTTTGTTAAATCAGTCAGGGCCTATTAACAGCAGTTTAAATTTAAAACACAGAAGAGAACTTTCTAGTTACATTTCATACCCAGCAGAGAGCTTGCAGTTTAAATTTCATAATAGGTTAGAGCCTAGCAGCAGCAAAGAGCTATAATTTAAATCAAAGCAGAATATAGCTTACCTCGGCAGCACAGGACAGGGTACTGTGTAGCAGCCCTCTTTTAATAAGTGTTAGCCAAATTAATATGAATAAAATCCAGTCTCTAAAATGCTTGTATGCAAATGCTAGAAGTCTAAAAAATAAGATGGGAGAGTTATTTATTTATTTATTTATTTATTTAACAGTTTTTATATACCGTCTTTCTACTAGTCAAGACAGTTTACATGGAACATTAGTACAGTATATTACAACTGTTTACATGGAACAATTAAAACAATGTAGAATATATAGCACTAAATGAGAGGTTACATATGATTGGAATATCAGAGACATGGTGGAAGGAGGACAACCAGTGGGACACTGTGATACCTGGGTACAAACTATGTCATAATGATAGAGCTGATCAAATTGGTGGAGGGGTTGCGCTCTATGTTAGAGAGGGCATTGAGTCAGAAAGGATTAAAGTTTTGCAGGAAACAAAATTTGCTGTAGAATCTCTATGGATTGAAATTCCATGTAAAAAGGGGAAGGGGATGGCAGTGGGGGTGTACGATCGACCGCCTGGCCAGAATGAACAAATGGATGATGAAATGCTCAAAGAAATCAAGGAAGCTAACAAAAGTTACAGCGCAGTAATAATAATGGGTGATTTCAATTACCCTGGTATCGACTGGGTCAGTGTCACGGCAGGAAATTGATGCACTTCTGGGGGACAATCGGGTGGTGAGGGAGTTGGAGGGAATGATTCCAGAGTACTTTGAGAAACATGGGAATGGAGAGGTGAAGGGGGATGGTATGGGATGCATTTAAGGCGGTGGTGAGAGGGGCGTTGATAAAATGGAGCGCGAATAAAGAGGGAAAGGTAGGGAAAGGAATTGCAATTGAGACAGAAGCTGATGATTTTGGAGGAGGCAGATGCCAAGGATGCAAGTGGGAAGTATAGGGGGGGAGGTACTTGAGACAAGAGCTAAGTTGAATGCGTTGGAGGCGAAAAGGATACAATTCTATATGCAACTATTGAAACAGGAGTTCTTTGAGGGGGGAAATAAAGCGGGGAAGTATATGGCACGGAGACTAAAGAAAAGAAGTTATTTGACTAGGATAACTCAGATTAGGCGTAGGGGAGGGGTGGAGAGAGATGAACAGAAGATAAGAGAAGAATTTGTAGAGTATTATCAAAAATTATACGAGGCAAAACTAGTGAGGAGAGAGGTGGAGATGAGTACATACTTGGGAGAAGCAGGGTTGCCAATGGCTGGATGAAGGGGAAAAGAGGGTATTAGAGAAATACAGGAAGGGGAAGTGGAGCAGGCGATCAAGGGCCTGAAGCTAGGGAAGGCTCCTGGCCTTGTTGGGCTGACTGCTGTATTCTATAGAAAATATAATGGGATGCTGCTAAAACCTCTAACGAGAGTTTTCAACTTACCCAAGGGAGGGGGAGACGTTAGCGGAAACAATGGGATGGGCAGGGGTAACACTTATACATAAAGAGGGGAAAGATCTGCAGGAGTGTGCGTCATACAGGCCCGTTTCGCTGTTAAATATAGATGCAAAGTTGCTGGCTAAAGTATTAGCAGCGAGACTTAATAGAGTACTAGGCAAGCTGGTGCATGATGATCAAGCAGGCTTCATTCCGGGACGGCAGGTGGCAGATATTAGGAAAATCCTGAATGTAATTTGGAAGGTGAGGCGAGAGGAAGATCAGGCGTTTCTCATCACTAGACGCTGAAAAAGCGTTCGACCAGGTGTGGAAATTCCTATTCTCAGTGATGTAGTCCATAGGCTTTGGGGAAGGTTTTGCGAATTGGGTAAATGCATTGTACTCAAGTCCCAAGGCATGTGTGAGAGTAAATGGGGGGGGGGGGGGTATTCGAGATTTTTTCCTCTGGGAAGGGGAACAAGACAGGGTTGCCCCCTGTCGCCATTTTTATTTGCATTATCTTTGGAGCCACTGGCAGCAAAGATAAGGAGGGGACAAGATATCAAGGGGGTAAGGGTGGGACAGAGGGAATCTTGCATGACAATATTTGCAGATGACATTTTATTCCTTTGCGTCCCTCTAGTCCAGTCCCGGAACCATAGAGTTGTCAACCTCCACCAGCAGCTTTGGAGACTGAAAGATGTCATCGTTCTGATGTCACTGGTACAAATAGGCTAGATCCGCCCCCTTCCACCAGTACTTTCAGTCTCCAAGCAGCTTGGAGGTTCTGAGCCCGGGACTGGGCTCAGGAGGAACAAATAAGCAGAGCTTGATTCTCTTTCTAGACATAATTTGGGTTTTGTTTTTTGATTTTTGCTTTGTTTTTTCCTTAAGGGTGCCTGCTGCTGCTGACAGAGATCCTGTGCTTTGGCTGTTTCTCTCTTCTCTCCTCCTCTCTGGTTGAGCTCCCTCCCTCCCCTCAACGGGATTTCTGTGTGCCCCAGCCTTTAAACGAGCACAGGGGGGGTGTCTGGGGTACAGTAGCCTCCCTGCTCCCGAACCCGATTTGGAAGGGTGAGGAGCAGGTTGAAGGCAGAAGTGACTGGCAGCAGCAAGGCCAGTACTATAGTTTCAGTCAGTCCCGGGAGCTGATGCTGAGTGAAAGGCTGTGCTCCCGAGGGGTTTAGCGCTGCCCTTCCTTCCTCTCCTCTCAGCATTGCGGTGAGTACCCTCGAGCTTCAGTTCTCGTTGGGGGAGCGCTTTATTTCATTGTAGGGGGCTCCGGCGGCTCCGGAGTGTGGCTGGGGGCGTGATTTTTGGCGCCGCGAACGTTGCAGTGGCCATTTTGACTGCCGTTTTTTTCTTTTCAGCGCCAGTTTTTTCTTCGGCTCTTTCAGCAGTCTGGGAGCTTCGTTTTTGAGTAAGACTGGCAGGGGGGGGGGGGCTAGTTAAAGCCTTGGTGGTATTCAATTTAAACAAAAAAAAAAAAAAAAAGATAAAACTTTGAGACAGAGCTCCTACTGGATATTAGCTTCTGGGCTACCTAGTTAATATGCCAGCTAAGCCACGCTGCCTCGTCTGTGGCATGAGGCGCGGGGAGCTTTTGGAAGCTGGAGTGTGCAAGGCGGCCTGTTCCTTGGAGGCCGGGGGCATGGCGGACTCCTTGGGGGATGGCTTTGGGGATCTGGCAGAGGCTCCCTTCGACAGCAGAGGTTCCCAGCCTCCCTCCTTGGAGTCTTCAGAGCCGGTGGCGGGTCCGTCCACGGCTGGGAGCGCTCCTTTGTCGGGGGAGGGGTCCCAGGGGGCCGGTGTGGCCGGGATCCCTTCAGATTTCTTGGCGCTACTGCAGAAGGCCTTTGCCTTGCTGCAGCCTGAGTTGGGGACTCAGTCACTGAGCCCCTCTAGCCGAAAACGACCGGGGTCGGACAGTCTCCCGGAGGGGGAGCTGGTTCCATCTAAGAGACGTAAGGAAGTTCTAGACTCGGCACCGGAGGCTGGGTTAGTTGAGGAGGTAGGTATGCCTGACCTGGACATGGCTGATGTCTCGGAGGAGGAGTTAGAAGAAGGGAAATTAATGGATGAAGAGCAGCAGAGCAGGCTAGTCCGCGTGTTTAGGCGGGAAGAGCTGCCAGCGTTGATTGCTGAGACACTGAGGACTTTGAACATGCCCGCGGGGTCCTCGTCCTCTGAGGAGGTGTTGGAGGATCCGCTTTTGCATGCCGTGCGAACCTCGCAACGGGTGTTCCCTATACATAGGGTCTTTCGTAAGATGATTCAGGATGAATGGGACTTGCTGGAATCGGCATTGAGGGGGACCAGGGCCTTAGCCCGTTTATACCCGCTTTCCGAACAGGATAAGGAGATTTTTCGTTCACCAAAGGTGGATGCGGCGGTTTCCACTGTAACGAAGAAGACCACCATCCCGGTTGAGGGAGCCGCAGCGTTGAAGGATGGGCAGGACAGGAAGTTGGATACCTTGCTGAAGCAAGTATTTGATATGTGTGCCCTTTCTATGCAGGCCTCGATCGCAGGGGCGTGGGTGGCAAGAGGCTCCTTACGATGGTCCCAGCGGCTGCAGGGTTCCCTCTCGGAAGAACAGGCCGGGGATGTCGCAAAGCTAGAGTCGGGCACGGCTTACTTGTCGGACATTCACTACGATCTCATTCGCGGTTTGGCCAAGAGTATGGCCTCGGTAGTGGCGGCTCGACGATATCTGTGGCTACGTAACTGGTCGGCTGATGGCTCTTCCAAAGCTAGGCTCAGTAAGCTTCCTTTTCGAGGGAAGCTACTGTTTGGAGAGGATCTGGAGAAGTTGGTTAAGGACCTCGGGGAATCCAAAGGGGGTCATCTCCCGGAGGATAAGCCAAAACAGACTCGCGCTGCTTCGGGGTCCAGAGGCCTTTCGAGGGATTTTCGTAAGTTTAGGTCCTCTCGTTTTCAGCAATCGCAGAGAGGCCGTTTTCCGGTGCATGGTCAGTCGTTTCGAGGGTTCAGAGGGGCGGGTAGAGGTTTTGGCCCCTTTCAGTCCTCTGGTGTTAAGAAATCGCAATGAGATCAGGCGGACCCAGGTGGCGGTGGTGCCCGTGGGAGGAAGGTTGCGGGAGTTCTACCCTGCCTGGGTCCAAATTACCTCGGACCAGTGGGTACTAGAGGTCATTCGGGAAGGCTATGCACTGGAGTTCCAGCGGCCCGTCGTCGATTCCTTTGTTCTTTCCCCGTGCAGAGCTCCTCGGAATCTTCGAGCGGTAGAAGACACCCTGCGGCGTCTCCAGCAACTCGAAGCGGTGGTGCCAGTTCCGGAAGACCAGTGCGGATCCGGTCGATACTCCATTTATTTCGTGGTCCCCAAGAAAAAGGGGACTTTTCGTCCCATTCTGGACCTCAAACAGGTGAATCGTTGCCTTCGCGTAACACATTTTCGGATGGAAACTTTGCGTTCCGTCATTGCGGCGGTTCGGTCCGGGGAGTTTCTGACGTCGTTAGATCTTACGGAAGCTTATCTGCATATCCCCGTGCGACAGGACCATCAACGCTTCCTGCGGTTTGCGGTGCCGATGGGACATTTTCAGTTCCGGGCGTTGCCTTTCGGCCTGGCAACGGCTCCTCGGACGTTCACCAAAATTGTGGTTGTGGTGGTGGCCGCTCTTCGCAAGGAAGGGATACTGGTGCATCCTTACTTGGACGATTGGTTGATTCGAGCGAAGTCGAGAGAGGAGAGCTCGGCGGCCATCGCTCGAGTGGTCGGTTTGTTGGAAAGCCTCGGTTGGGTGGTCAACGTGGCAAAGAGCCAGCTGACTCCCTCTCAAACCCTGGAGTACTTGGGAGCGCGCTTCGAGACACAACACGGAATGGTGTTTCTCCCCAGCAAGAGGGCGCAGGCCTTGCGGGACCTTGTGCAACGGTTTCTGGAGCAAGGGACGCCGACAGCCTGGCAGTATCTTCAGTTACTGGGCACCATGGCGGCTACGATCGACTTGGTGCGGTGGGCCAGGGCGCATATGCGGCCCTTGCAGAGGGCTCTCCTCCGGTATTGGTCTCACCAGCGGGATGCATTGTCGCAGCGCCTGCTGTGTCCGCCGGAAGTGCGGAGGTCTCTTCTATGGTGGTTGTGTCCCGACAGTCTCGGACAGGGCGTGCCTATGGAGCCTCCGGCCTGGCGGTTGGTTACGACCGATGCGAGTCTCGCAGGCTGGGGAGCGCATCACGAAGGCTTGTTTGCTCAGGGGACTTGGTCGCTGGAGGAGCGCCAATGGTCGATCAACAGGTTAGAGATGCGAGCGGTGTGGCGAGCTCTTCTGGAGTTCCAGGTGCCTTTACAGCAGGAGGGGGTGCGCGTGCTTTCCGACAATGCGACGACGGTTGCCTATATAAATCGGCAGGGCGGCACGGGCAGTGCGTCCCTCAAGGAGGAAGCAGGTGTGCTGTTGGCCTGGGCAGAAAGAAATTTGAAGGCGTTGTCGGCTCAACATGTCGCCGGCGTAAACAACGTCGAAGCGGATTTTCTCAGCCGCCGCAGGGTGGACCCGGGGGAGTGGGCCCTCCACCCAGAGGTCTTCCGTTGGGGGATCCCGGTGATGGATCTGATGGCGACCTTGGAGTCTGCGAAGGTGGAGAGGTTCTTCAGCAGGCGGAGAGAGTGGATGGCGGAAGGTCTCGATGCCTTGGCGCAGCGGTGGCCGGTCGAGGGCCTTCTTTATGTGTTCCCGCCCTGGGCGCTCATAGGCAGGGTGATCCAGCGCATAGAATGGCACCAGGGTCGGGTGGTGCTGGTGGCGCCGGATTGGCCAAGGCGTCCTTGGTATTCGGATTTGATACGGCTGCTGGCGGACGTTCCGTGGAGGCTTCAACTGCGAGACGATCTGTTGGTTCAGGGGCCGCTGCGAATGCCGCAGGTGGATAGATTCTCGCTTACGGCTTGGCTCTTGAGTGGGCTCGGTTGACGGCCAGGGGATACTCGGCGGCAGTCATTGCTACCCTCCTGCGGGCGCGCCGTCCATCGACGTCGCTGGCATATATCCGCGTGTGGCGTGTCTTTGAGGCCTGGTGTTCCGAGCGAGCCCTCAATCCCTTAAGGACCTCTGTTCCCCATATCCTTTCATTTTTGCAGGCTGGGATGGAGAAGGGGCTCGCGGCCAGTTCCTTACGGGTGCAGCTGGCGGCTCTTTCCTGTTATCGGGGGAAGTTGCAAGGTCAGGTGATCGCGGCACATAGTGATATTCGGCGTTTTCTGCGAGCAGTGTTGTTGCTCAGGCCGCCTAGGCAGATGATTATTCCTCCGTGGGATCTCAATGTGGTGTTGAAGGCTTTACTTGGGGAACCGTTCGAGCCCTTGGGTAGGGCTTCGCTGAAGGATTTGACTCTGAAAACGGTATTCCTGGTAGCGATTTGTTCGGCCAGAAGAATTTCAGAGTTGCAGGCGTTGTCTTGTCAGGAACCCTATTTGTCCTTTTTGGGCGACAGGGTGGTGTTGCGTACGGTCCCCGCCTTTTTGCCAAAGGTGGTGTCCGATTTTCATGTTAATCAGGTAGTATCGCTGCCGGTGTTTTCGGCGGAACAGAATTCTCAGTCGGGGAACCGTCTGCATCGGTTGGATGTGCGGCGGGTGCTCAAGAAGTATCTCCGTAGGACGGCGTCGTTCAGGAAGACCGACAGGCTCTTTGTCGCCTTCAGGGGCCTGTGCAAGGGTGAGGCGGCGGCGAAGTCTTCCATTTCTAGATGGTTAAAGGAAGCTATTGCGTCGGCTTACATTTTGAGGGGCAAGGCGGTTCCGGTGGGCCTGTGGGCGCATTCCACTCGAGCGCAGGCGGCGTCTTGGGCGGAAGTCAGTTTGGTGCCGGTCGCGGATATTTGTAGAGCGGCGACCTGGTCCTCGTTGCATTCTTTTGCTCGGCATTATCGCCTGGATTTACAGGCGAGGGGAGATAGCCTGTTTGGTTCGGCTGTTCTTCAGGCTGGGATTTCCGGTCCCTCCCGTTGATATTCAGTGCTCTGTTACATCCTCTATGGTTCCGGGACTGGACTAGAGGGACGCAAAGGAAGAGTAAATTAGACTTACCTGCTAATTGTTGTTCCTTAAGGAACTCTAGTCCAGTCCCGGATCCCTCCCAGTATTCGTCTATAGTGCAGCCTGAAGATTCATGTGAGAGGAGGACAAGGAGGTGGACAGGAACGGCTCCTTGGTTGGTTGGGTTTTTTTTTCAGCATGGTTGAGCTCAGAGAGGCGTTGAGATGAGACAGCGTCTCAGGGGCTCTGTTTGTTTGCGGCAGCAGGTCCTAGTGGGCGCTACAGTGCGGTAATCCTGTTAGTTCAGGGCGGTTATTGGTCTATGCGTAAGTTTCACGGATCCAGTATGGACCGACTTGCGGCATGGGCAGTGGGGGTTCTTGTTTTTTCACTGCTATCCTGTCTTGTTAGATATTTTCCTATACCTACTTATTTGTTGCTCTGCTGAGTCTGCTTTGTCAGTAGGTGCTGGTGGAAGGGGGCGGATCTAGCCTATTTGTACCAGTGACATCAGAACGATGACATCTTTCAGTCTCCAAAGCTGCTGGTGGAGGTTGACAACTCTATTGTTCTGGGACTGGACTAGAGTTCCTTAAGGAACAACAATTAGCAGGTAAGTCTAATTTACTCTTAATGATTACGCGACCTAGTGAGACGCTACCTGCAATTATGCGTGAGGTGCAGGGATATGGGGATCTGGCAGGCTTTCGGATCAATCGTGGCAAATCAGAAATATTAAATCTGGCTGGGGGGAAAGAACTCCAAGAGAGTTTGCAAAATATCAATTTAGATGGGCAAAACAGTCAATCAGGTACTTGGGGGTTCAGTTGGGGGGATTTAGAGACTTATGAGTTAAACTATAAGAAGCTCTTCGGGCAAGGAGAAATGCAACTAAGGGGCTGGAGTAGGGGATATATTTTGTGGTTTGGGAGGATGGTGGTAATTAAAATAATGCTACTTCCCCAATTCCTGTTTTATTTTCAGGTGTTGCCTATAGCGATACCGACAAGGGCATTAAAAAAGGTGCACAGCAAATAGAGGGGTTTATATGGGGGGGGAGGTAAGAGGCCAAGGATAGCGACGAGGATTTTGCAGGTATCTAAGATGGAGGGAGGAATGGGGGTGCCCAATTTTATGAAGTATTATAAAGCGGCGCAGTTGAAAGCGGTGTACTCATGACTAAGGGAACAGCAGAAACAATGGGTAATTATGGAAGAAGAGGTTTTGAGACCAGGAGAACTGGAGAGATTGGTGTGGGGAGGGAAGGGAAGAAGGGGGAAGAATCCATTTGTGGGACATACTTTAAGTGTGTAGCAGCAGCATAGACAAAAGATGATAGGTGATAAGAGATGCTCCCGCACCATGTCCCTTATGGCTTGTTGCGAAGAGGGAGTAGGACCGGATAGAGCAGTACTGCGAAGGTGGGCAGGGCAGTGTTTGTCAGGTATCACAGATAATCTCAGGGGATGGGGTAAGAGAATTTGAAGGTATTAGAGATTTATACCATCTGATGGAAAAAGATTTCATTATTTTCAGATAGGATCCTTGGTAAGACAGAGAAGGCAATGGAGAGACATTATGAGGGACCCGAGCTGGTTTGAAGGCAGCTGTCTCAGATCAATGGGGAGGAAGGGGGTATCTAGGATTTATAAAGGATTAATTGGGAGAGGCGAGGGGAAGTTAAGTTATGTGTGCATGGGAAAGGGACTTGGGGGTGAACTGGGAGATGGAGGAGTGGGAGGGAGTGGCGCTAGAAATAGCAAAATCCTCAATTGCAACATCCCTGCGAGAGAATGGATTTAAAGTGCTGTATAGATGGTATTTAACACCGGAGCGATTGTATAAAGCGGGAGTAAGTCAGTCGGATGAATGTTAGAGGAAGTGTGGAGATAAGGGCACTTGGATACATATGTGGTGGACATATCCGGTGGTTCAACAGTATTGGGGAAAACATAAACAAGATTACAGGATCATGATTATCCTCATCACCGGAAATGTGTCTGTTACATAAGAAGGATAGGGAGTGGGAAGGAGATTGGAGTATAGTATGGTACTGTATAATAGCAGCAAGATGTGAAATAGCGTTATATTGTAATAAAACAAACTTGCCTTCTCTAGAAAATTATTCTAAGCGAATGTCAGAATTGTATCTAATGCATAGTTTAACAGGGTTAAAGAAGGGTAGAGGAGAAAAAGTGGAGAGACAATGGGAGGGGGTTTGGAGCTGGTTAAGTAATGGGGAGCGGAAGGATGGGTAAGAAGAATCTAAAAGAGGAGTAATTAAAGATGGGGTGGAAAAATTGCAACTAGATGTTCAAAAGTAAAGGGGAAAATAGGGTGGGGGAGGGGAAAGGGGGTGGTGGTGGGGAAGTAAGGAATAAATGGCGAAGGAAATGTTGATGTGTTTAGAGAAGTTATTTGCAGTGGTTTGTACTATTTTTGGAAGTGATGAAAAGTAGATGTTTGTATGTGTCTTGGATGGAAAACCTAATAAAGTTGAAGTTATAAAAAAGAAAATTCTGGAAAAAGCCATGTTCTGACAACTGTCCCAGTATTTAGACTCCACTCATCTCTTACACCCCCTGCCAGTCTGGTTTTTGTTCCGGTCATAGTGTTGAAACCATCATGCTCGCCGCCTTTAACTATCTGCACACTGCTGACGACCATGGTGATATTTCTATCACCGTTTCTCTCGATCTTTCGGCAGCATTTGATTTGGTAGACCACTTCATTTTTCTTGCTCTGCTGCATGATGTGGGTCTCCGGGGCATTGTCTTCCGGTGGTTACACTTTTCTTCACTCCCGCTCTTTCTTTGTATCTTCTGGTGGCACCTTCTCTGATCCACAAGGTTTTGTCTTAGCACCCCTCCTATTTAACATTTTTCTCACCCCTCTTACTCTGCATATACAGCAGTTCGGGCTATCTGCTTAGTATTATGTTGATGACATACGCTTGTTACACCACACCACTCCCCAGCAACCGGACCTCACCCCAATGAATGACTGTCTGGCTAGGGTCTCTGACTGACTCACCTCCAACTGTTTACACCTGAGTGTTTCTAAGACACTGGCAATCTGGTTCATTTTTGGCAGCCCATGTCCCACCTTGGCTCCCACCTTTTCTAACTATACCATACCACTGGTATCCTCCCTTCGCTGTCTTGGGGTGACGCTGGATTCCGCACTTCCTTTCCATGAGCACATATCTCTTCTCACTTGTCGATCTTTCTTCCTCCTCTGTCATATACATGCCATCCGTCCTCTTCTGTCCACACCAGCTTTAACCACTCTTCTGTCTTTAGTTGATCTAGACTTGACTTCTGTAATGTAGCTTTCACCGGCATCACCCAATTACAACTTCACCAGCTTCAGTTAGTGCAGAATACAGTACCCTGGATCATTACCCATACCCGGTAGAGAGATCACATTACCCCCCTATTCTGATTCAGTTATACTGGCTTATCTCATCCATTATAAGGTTCTCACTCTTGCTCATCGTGCCATCTACACTTCTACGCTGCAATATTTAGCTGACTTGCTCCAATTTCACATACCCACCCACAGTCTTCGCTCACTTCATGTCAGTTGTCTGGTCCTCCCCTCTCCATCTTTATTTATTTTATTTATTTATTTAGACAGTTTTTGTATACCGCCTTATCCTTCAATCAAAGCGGTCACAACACAATTGGGGGATACATTTAACACGTGGGGATATGAGATACATACACTAATACTTACAGGGAACATGGGCAATGGAGGGTTAAGTGGCTTGCCCAAGACCACAAGGAGCATCTGTGGGACTAGAAACCCCAGTCCTTCCGGCCCAAGGTTGCTGTCCTCTAGTGGGATTTGAACCTCCGGCCTGAAGTACATTGCCCCCACCACTAGGCTACTCCTCTCCATCGCGTGCACACCTTCAGTCCACGCGCCACTCTGCATTTTTCTTTTTGGCCCCCTCACTCTGGAACTCACTCCCTTCAGCACTACGCCAGGAACCCACCTTCTCTAAATTCAAAACCCTATTGAAGATTCATCTCTTCAGTAACACATTCGAGCTGCCTCCCAACTCCCGCTGATCCCTTCCTATCTCTTCTCTTAATTAGTTGTGTGAATGTTCTATCATCCTGTCAATTATTGTAGCTCTTTTTCCTTTCTGGCCTCAGCCTTTTACACTATTTTTCTGTTTTTTTGTATTGCACCTTTATTGATGTAACAAAGGTGCAGTATATCAAATGCCTAATAAACAATAAACAGTGTCAGAGCTATGGCTGCGTCAGTGGCCAACTTGTGCTCAGTCTCCTTGGAAGAGATCCGCAGGGCTGCAACTTGGTCGTCTGCCCACAAGTTTGCATCTCACTACTATCCGGACAGGGATTCCCAAGGAACAGCACCTTCGGCCAGTCTGTACTTTGGAATCTGTTTGAGGATTAGAATCCAACTCCATCCCCCTTAGACTCGTTCTATTCTATTCAGGCTACCAAAAAAATAAAGGGAAGAGAACCATTTCTGTTGTACATAGTTCTATATCTTGAGTTGCTAAGGCCTATTGCCATTAAGCAGATGAATTGTTCTTGTTGGGCTTGTCTCATTCTCATCGGCTTTTGGTAGCCTGTAGCTACAGAGTCCCATACGTGAGGACTTCATTTCTGCTTGTCCACGGAGAAAAGCAGGTGGTCTCCGTAGACTGTAGGAATAAGTCTGTACAACCCTCCCACCTTCCCTGAGAGTTGTATTCTACTATAGCTATAGGAACAGGCTAGTTCAAGGTGGCACCACAGTGGCAGGCGGGAAGAGGGTGCGCAGGCACGGTGGAACCTCCCAAAAGCTTCCACTAGTAGCTGGGGAACATTCCCATCTGGACTCTCTCGGATGATGTCACCCATATGTGAGGATTTATTCCTGCTGTTCATGGTGAATACCTGCTACAGGTGAGTAACTCCTTAAATGCATTTCTGTTTCTCCTTCTCCAGTGTTGCACTGCATGCAGATGCTGGCTTCTTGGTATTTTACAGTTCTTTTTGCTTGCAGATTTGCATTTCTAATTTGTAGTCACTTGACCTGTATTAAGGGTCTGTCTTTGTCATGCGTTTGTGACCAAGGTGAAATTCTGTTAGCACTAGTTTTGTCTAGAGATCTGTAACAATCCAGCTAGTTCTGTTTTCTTATCTGCATGTTCCAGTAGGGGATGTATTGGCGTGCTAGAGCATGTGACAGTATTTGCTGTGCTCCCTTTTCACAAGTAGGGTTGTTGCTATACGAGTTCTAGCATTTAGTGCTGTTTGGGTGTAGCAGATTTAATCACATAGCTGCTGCGTGTGGTTTTTATGCAAATTTCTTTTTCTCTTAAGTTCCATTGTCTCTCTTTCCATGCAGAGGACCAGTGCTGGCTGTAGCTATGGGCTTTAACAGTGAGCACTGCTACAGTGGTGGCTCAGACAGTCGCATTTGCTGCTGGAAGATTCCGGATTTGAACATGGATCCTTATGACCATTACGGTGCGTGCAGACATCCAAACACAGCTGACCTGTAGAGTATTGAAGTGTCGTCCACTGTATCACAGCCTCTCACCTCTAGCTGTTATGCATATTGTCAGATATTTACTTCCAGCTCTCTCACATTAGCTTTGTCACGTTTTCCTTAAACTACAAACAACTTTAAAGTAAGCTAAAAGAAATATTTTAATACCGATCTTGTCAAGACAGCAAGCTTTGCAAGTATTTAATTACTTCTTCTTTTGGTCTGACACCCAAACTAATTCTGGGATTTTTTTTGTCCAAATGTATTTCATTTAATATTTCTCAGAGAAAATCTGGATATTAAGTTCTCACTCATGAGTGATGTCACCAACAGAGCCAGTCGACTTCGAGTTATTCTCAAAGCTTTAAAATAAATTCACCATTCGTGCATGATGCTGCTCATATGACCACCTCAGTCTGTTTGTTTTTCCATGGAGCCAGTCAGTCACATCAGCATAGCGCTAGTTTCATATCATCTTATTTTTTAAATGGTATGTTAATTTTTCAGTTGTCTGTCATGTAGTCTATATCTCCTCTCTGGTAGGTCCTTAAGTAAGTTTTTTTTAGCCGTTTCTAAGTTATTCCATTTTTTTGTATGTCCACCCACTCGAGCTTATTTTAAGGGCTTAGGAACTTTTTCAAGACCGAGGAGTTTAATTTTGCTGTATTCGGGATTTTTTTTTTGTTCAGCAACATGCCCCTCTAGCAGCTTTAAAAGGTGCACTCAGTGTGGCAAGGCCATATATACACCATGTATATACAGTACATAATTGGTGCTTTCAATGCCTGGGCCCGCTGATGAAACCTCTCATGGTAAATTGTGTTCACTTATGGCCAAGATAGGGCTCAAGAGTAAAAAAAAAAAAAAAAAAACAGCAATAATGAATTTTTGATGGATCCTGGAGCTGCATCAGATGCTGGAAATAAATTGGCATGAAGACTGCATCATACATCCTCAACATGTACATATGAGGGAAATAGAAGAAGTCAATCCATTTTCTGTTAGAAACAGAGGAGGAACCCAGAGCAGAAACATTGGACATCCTTCAATTCCTTAACACCCCCTCCCTTCCCACAGAGGCTGTGACAGTGCCTGTATACAGAATCCTTAATGATGTACAAATGAGAATGTGGGAGACCTCTCTATTCATCCTATAAATAAGAAGGCTCCTGGATTTGAGAAGCAAGAGCTACCATGCCATTCCATAGCAGTCTAATCCATTCTCAAGAGAGCCAAAAGCTCCATGTCTCATTCTTCAGTGTCATCAGGGAGAGAAGCTTGAACATTGGAGTCTTTGGGAGAAAAGCTTTTTTCAGAACACTATGCTTGCTTGCTTCCTGTATTGTCTTCTATCAGCTCTTCATGGGCATGTACTTACAGAATATTATAAAAACGGAGGAGTTTGGACATTCCCCCTCAAAAGAAGGCTGAGCAACGTTATTTGCTAGTGGGCAAAAGAAAAGGAATGTAGAAAGCACATAGCCTGAGTGACTTATGTATTTGAATCCACATTGAGAGCCTCTGCCATGGATATTGGCACTCAGGGGCCTCAGACCTCAGGTATGATGTGCAGAAGCTTGCTAACTGCCATGCATGGAAAGAATCTCTACTGAGATAAAGTTGAGGTTGCATCCCTGGTAAAGAAATCTGAGTGCACCCTTAAATCCATCTCCAGGCCCATTTCTAACTCTACTACCTCTTCCTCTAGGACAGCCATTCCCAATCCAGTCCTCGGGTACCCCCCAGGCCAGTCAGGTTTTCAGAGTAACCACAATGAATATGCATATGAGAGATCTGCATGCACTGCTTCCATTGTATGCAGATCTCTCATGCATATTCATTGTGGATATCCTGAAAGTCTGACTGGCCTGGAGGTAACAGAGGACTGGGTTGGGAACCACTGCTCTAGGAGGTACCAGAGTGGAAGACATAAGAGCTCCTATTACTTTCAGAGGTATAGGTAATTCTCCCTCTTCCACTCTGCTAAGATCAGAGACCGTACTCTCATCCCAGACAGCAGAGTGCTCAAAAAAATCCAACCAGTGCTGCAGCTAAAACCAGGCACCAGGGTGTTGACTGACTCCAGGAGAACATAGCCAGTATCCCAATGTCTCTACCATAAAACCTTCCACTAGGAGGGAGGCCACAGTTTCTTTTGAAAACCATTGATCCCTTATCTCCAGCACTTGGCTTCTAAAGATCATCTGGTCAAGATACTATCTTCATTTTCTGGAATTTCCTCCAAATTGTCTATTGAGAGTATCTTGGTCAAACTCTCTGCATCAGGAAATACTTAACAAGGAGTCCTCTTCATCTTACAGACCAACATGGTCAAATCCAATCTCCAGGAACAAGCAGGAATAAGTCCTCACATATGGGTACGTCGGAACCGACGGAGCCTGCGCGGGAAAGCTCCCCAGCTTCCCAGAAGGAAGCTTTTGGGGCCTCCCACTGCACATGCGCGCTGCCTTCCCGCCTTCCTGACCAGCTCTCCTCAGTTTCTCTTTTTCCGCGGAGCCAGCAGGTCGTGTTCCTGTCACCGCTGAAGAAATTATTGTTTTAGTTTGTTTCTTTAGACCGCGTACCTGCCTTCCCCATACTGAAACCGGTACCGCCGGTCTCTCCTTTTCTTTAAAAAAAAAAACAAAATTTTTATCTTTGCACAACTTGGTGACTTCGGTTAGGCCTCAGGCCTACACAAATTCTCCTCATGGAGAAACCAGCCCCTGGTTTTAAGAAGTGTACCAAGTGTAGTGCTGTTATTTCTGTCACAGACACCCATGAATGGTGTCTTAAATGTTTGGGACCTGACCACTCCATTCCGGACTGCCCATCCTGCTCCCAGATGTCTAAACGTGGTTTGCAGAACCGGGCCAACAAATTCCATGTGCTGTTTGCTTCAGATAATCCAGCATCACAGTCATCCAGGTCTTCCTCTCCGGATGGATCTCAGGTAACCAAACCTTCTTCGAGCAGGTCCTCAAAGAGCAAATCTCCTTCAAAGCATCGAGAGGCTCTCACTTTTGAATCTGAGGATCCTGCCCCAGCCAAACAACCCCGGCGGGAAGCTCTGGCTTCCAAAGCACCATCTATGGGGTTACAGGTTGACATCGATGGCACGGCCTCGACTGATCACCTGTTAGACTGCTCTGGGGTACCGGCCCATACCGGTACCGACATCCAGGCAGCAGTGGCGTCTATGAGCAATACTGTTCAGACCATGCAGCAGGCCATGCTGGCTTTTATTAATGCTGCGACGCCCTGACGCGGTACCGGGTCCGGTTCCGGTATCGTCTCTCATACCGGAACCGAGACCATCGACTTCTAAACGCAGATCGGTTCCGCATGCCGGATCCGGGTTTTCACCCGATACCGATCCCATACCCGGTACGCCCGATGTCGATACCGATCGGTATGCGTATCGTGCGTTGGAAGCAAATAGAGAATACTCTGATTCTTCTGAGGATTTTGACTCCTCTGAGGACTCTGATGAGCTGTCTCTAGTTCTTCATGAAGACCCTTCTTCCCCAAAGAGGAGAATGTTTCCACCAGAGGATTTGTCCTTTCAAGACTTCATTATAGAGTTAGCTAAAGGACTTTCTATTACCACATCCTCTGAAAAAGAACCTAGGTCAAAGAAATTGGATATTTTAGGATACCCTAAGGTTCCTAAAGAGGCAGTCACCCTGCCTATCCATGAAATCCTTCAAGAACACTTGATGGACTTATGGGAGGCTCCTCTAACGTTGTCTCCTTACTCTCGTAGGTTGGACACCATGTACCGGGTCCCTCCTTCTCCTGGGTTTCAAAAGACTCAGCTGCCTCACCATTCCATTGTGGTGAAGTCTGCGCTGAAAAAGATTAAGAGCACCAAAAGGCACTCTTCTACCCCTCCAGGGCGAGAATGTAAGACCCTAGACTCTTTTGGCAGGAAAATTTTCCAGGCTAGTATGCTTATAGCCAGGATTAATTCTTACAGTCTGTATATGGGCATGTTTCTCAGGGAACTTGCCCTAAAGGTACGGCATTTTGCCTCCTTTATCCCTGAGGATAGAAAGGAGGAGTTCATTTCTCTGGTGAAACAGCTTCTAGATGTTTCTAAGTTCTCCAACAGAGCAGCTTTTGATTCCTTTGAGGGTGCCGGTAGAGCTTCGGGCATTGCTATTGCAGCCCGACGACTTGCTTGGCTACAGGCCTCTAACCTAGAACCCTGGGTCCTGGATGGCTTACGGAATCTGCCCTGTACAGGTGAGAACTTATTTGGTAAGGACTGGCAAATTAAAGCCACTCAAATGGACGCAGAAAATGCTACATTAGATAGACTTTCTAAGTCTACCTCTACTCCTGCCAAGAAAAAGTCTTTCAAGAGGCCTTACTACAAGAAGGCCAGATTTTCCACAAATACTGGCCAACAATCTTCTCAGCCTCGCTTTGCTGCTAAACGTCAGCAACCTAAACAGGCAAGGTCAAAGCCTGCAGCGTCTGCCACTCCTCAGCAGGCTCAACCCCCTTGGGTTTTGACTTGCCCCTAGAGAACTTAACCTTTCTGGCTCTAGAACAACCAGAGCCCCTCACCATTCCCGGAAGGCTAGCTCACTTTGCTCCCAGATGGGGGCAAATTACATCAGAGCACTGGACCCTCTCTATCATCAGAGAGGGCTACAAACTTCATTTTTCCAACCTTCCTCCATATACCATGGTGAGGCACTTCAATTCTCCCCCATCTCTCCTGGGCCTGTTGGATCAGGAAGTCTCTTCTCTCCTTGCCCAAGGGGCAATAGAAGAGGTTCCTCTTCTTCAACAAGAGACAGGATTCTACTCCCCTTATTTTCTCATAACAAAGAAGACAGGGGGATTCAGACCTATCCTAGATCTGAGAGAATTGAACAAATTTCTGTACAAGGAGAAATTCAAAATGCTTTCTCTAGGCATTCTCCTTCCATACCTTCAGAGTCAGGATTGGCTTTGTTCTCTAGATCTCAAGGATGCGTGTACACATATACTCATCCACCCATCCCACAGAAAATATCTAAGATTTCTGTTTCAGGGAAAACATTTCCAGTACAGAGTACTTCCCTTCGGTCTAGCCTCTGCTCCAAGAGTGTTCACCAAATGCATGGCAGTTGTTGCCGCATTTCTAAGAGGTCTGGGAATTTTTGTATTCCCATATCTGGACGACTGGCTCGTCAGAGGCCCAGATTTCCCTGGACCGCACAAGGCACCTTCTGCAGTATCTGGGACTGGTGGTAAACCTTCCCAAGTCTCAACTTACCCCTACTCAGTCTCTGGAATTCATAGGGGCCCAGTTGGACACCACCACTGCAAGGGCCTACCTACCTCAAGTCCGAGGCCAACGTCTGGTGTGCTTGGCCTCCCAAGCTCAGTCCAGCAGTCACTTGACAGCCAGAGAAATGCTGCGACTTCTGGGCCACATGGCCTCCACGGTACACGTGGTGCCCTACGCTCGTCTTCATATGAGAGCAGCTCAATGGACCTTGGCCACCCAGTGGACTCAGGCATCAGGAGCGCTCTCCGACCAAATACTTACCTCAAAGCGTCTGTTTTGGTCCCTCCAATGGTGGATGTCCACCAAGAATCTGTTGTTGGGGGCCCCCTTCCAACCTTTGTTGCCCCAAACAACCCTCACAACAGATGCCTCCCAAACAGGGTGGGGAGCCCATCTTCAACACCTCTCCACTCAGGGGGCTTGGTCTCCACAAGAGATCACCCTTCACATCAACCTCCTGGAACTGCGAGCAATCTACTTTGCCCTCAAAGTCTTCCATACCCTCCTAGTCAACCTGACCGTCCTAGTCCATACAGACAATCAGGTGGCCATGTTCTACATAAACAAACAAGGAGGGACAGGCTCTCTGTCGCTTTGCAACGAAGCTCTCAGATTATGGGCCTTCGCCAGAGAGCATCAAATTCATCTTCTGGCAGTGTATCTTCCAGGGGTTCAAAACTCTTGGGCAGACAGACTCAGTCGAGTTCTGCTTCCACACGAATGGTCCCTACATATGGACCAGATAAGCAGAATCTTTCAGGAATGGGGAACCCTGGACATAGACCTCTTTGCAAGTTCGTGGAATGCCAAACTTCCCCGATTCTGTTCCAGGACTCCGTGTCAGGGAGCTCAGGCCAGCGACGCCTTTCTCCTACATTGGGGTCAGGAATTCCTATATGCCTTTCCACCCATTCCTTTGATTCCCAAGACTCTATTCAAACTCCAGAGGGATCACGGATCAATGATCCCCATAGCTCCACGCTGGCCACGCCAAGTGTGGTTCCCTCTACTTCTGCATCTCTCCCAGGGACCCTCCCTGGACCTGGGAGCTGCGCCAGACCACCTCTCTCAGGAGGAAGGGACTTTGTGGCACCCAAACCCCAAGTCCCTACACCTCAGAGCTTGGTTACTGAAGGCCTAAGCCTTCATGACTTCAATCTTTCTCAACCAGTGAAAGATATCCTTCATGCCTCTAGGAAACCCTCCACGAGGCGTTCCTATGCTTTCAAATGGAAACGCTTTTCCATTTGGTGTGCTCAACAGGGTCTTGACCCTCTAGCACTTCCTTTGAATTCTCTACTAGACTATCTCCTGCATCTTTCTAATGCAGGCCTTAAGACGAATTCAGTAAGAGTCCATTTGAGTGCTATTGCAGCATCCTTAAAACCTATAAATGGACAACCTGTCTCCTCTCATCCGCTTGTTGCAAGGTTCATGAGAGGCCTGACTCTAACTAAGCCTCCCATCAGACCTCCTCCGGTAGCATGGGACTTGAACCTAGTTCTGGGTCAGCTTATGAAGCCACCTTTTGAACCGTTGGTTTCTACCTCCTTGAAATTTCTTTCCTGGAAGGTCCTTTTCCTTATTGCAGTCACTTCGGCTCGCCGCATCAGTGAACTACAGGCCTTAGTGGCTCATCCACCTTATACCAGGTTTCATCATGATAAGGTAGTCCTTAGGACGAATCCCCACTTTATGCCCAAAGTGGTCTCGCCTTTTCATCTTAATCAAGAGGTATATCTACCTGTCTTTTTTCCAGCTCCTCATGCATCCAGTGCAGAGAGGAACCTTCATACTTTAGATTGTAAAAGAGCTCTTGCCTTTTACCTCAACAGGACTCAGCCACATCGAAAGTCTTCCCAGCTTTTCGTGGCTTTTGATCCTTCTCATTTGGGACTTCCATTCTCCAAACGTACACTTTCCAATTGGATTGCTCAGTGTATTTCCTTTGCTTACCAGAGTAAAAATATTTCTATGGAAGGCCGTGTCACAGCTCACAATGTGAGAGCCATGGCCACTTCTATGGCTCATCTTCACTCTGTATCCATAGATCAGATCTGTCGAGCTGCCACATGGGCCTCGGTTCATATTTTCACAGCCCATTACTGTTTGGACAAGGACTCCCGCCGGGATGCCTTGTTTGGTCAGGCTGTCCTCAAACACCTGTTCCATACTTGAACAACTCCTGCCCACCTTCCCAGGATGGATGCCTGAGATCCATACGAAGATGGCGAACCCTTGGAAGGGGATCTCCCAGGCATCTTAGCTAGGGAGTCCCCATATGTGAGGACTTATTCCTGCTTGTTCCTGGAGATAGCACAGTTACTTACCTGTAACAGGTGATCTCTGGGAACAGCAGGAATTAGTCCTCACAACCCACCCACCTCCCCTAGGAGTTGTATCTTCTATCTATCTTCCTTTCCTCTCTCTATTGTCTCAGCTATAAACTCAAACTGAGGAGAGCTGGTCAGAAAGGCGGGAAGGCAGCGTGCATGTGCAGTGGGAGGCCCCAAAAGCTTCCTTCTGGGAAGCTGGGGAGCTTTCCCGCGCAGGCTCTGTCAGTTCCGACGTACCCATATGTGAGGACTAATTCCTGCTGTTCCCAGAGATCACCTGTTACAGGTAAGTAACTGTGCTTTCTTCGGGAACAAGCAGGAAGTCAGTTCTCACATATGGATGACGTCTGCACCGACGGAGCCCTCGTGGAAGCATCCCCCAGCTTTCAAAGAGAGCCTTTGGGAGATGCCACCACACATATGTGGTCCCCTTCACGCCCAAGGGTGCCATATTGATCAGTCTCCTTTTTTCCGCAGAGCCCTTCAGACGTTTTTCTGGCTTGTCCCTGGAAAAAGTTGATTTTTCTCTGAGTTTCATACCCATTTCAGCCTCTGACCTCATTGCCTCAGCGTCAAGTTCGGGTATATTTTTGTAGTTTTTGTTCTTTTTCTGGCATCTTCACACCTTCTTTCTCCCACCAGCAGCCTGGAGAGTCTTTGACCTTGCAGGGGTATTTTTAGAACATAAGATATGCCATACTGGGTCAGACCAAGGTCCATCTGTACCCTGTCCTGTGCTGCTGAGGTAAGCTATATTCTTAGTTGATTTAAATTATAGCTCTTTGCTGCTGCTAGGCTCTAACTTATTATGAAATTTAAACTACAAGCTCTCTGCTGGGTATGAAATGTAACCAGAAAGTTCTCTTCTGTGTTTGATTTAACAAAACAATAGTGGGTTCACAGATTAAATAGCTTTAATAGAAAGAATTCCCTTCAGAAAATTCCCAGAAATATATACTCACAATTGCAGATCTCTCTCCAGAAGTAACAGTCCCCTGTTCTAGTCCTTCAAGACTGAGGATCACAGAGCTCTGGTTGAGCTATTTATGCCTGTGCTGCTGAGGTAAGCTGTGACCAACTTCCTGGATGATTAACAGTCCTTGCTTGGATAGAAGGAGTCTTTCAAAATGGCCTTTTGAACTGCCACCTGGTGTTAACACCTATTGAAAAAGTTTCACAGGTCTCTTGCCCCCATGGCTACCAGTGGCTTTAAGAAGTGTGATCGGCACTCTAAAATTATGTCTTTGACAGACACATACGACTATCTCCTCTGCCTTGGGCCAGACCACGACCTGGCAGCCTGCGGTCTCTGCAAAAGGATGTCCAGTAAGGCCCTCAAGAACTTGCCAGCAGCAGCATGACAAGTTTTTCCCCGAGTCCCTGGTGCCGCCGAAGGCCAGGGTCTCATCTGAGACCTGACGTCTCAGGCGGAACCTGCCGAACCCGAGCTTCGTTGTGGGTCCTCAGAAAGGGGTCTCCCTTGAGGGAACCCAGGAAGAAGAAGAAACCCTCCAAGGTGGTGGCCTTGGACGGTTCTGACCGGCCGGGTGTTCCCTGGCCCCGGACAAGCAGTCCAAGATGTTCGTCCGAGGCTTCGGAGAGGGAGCAGCCTGCAAAGGTCCCACAGAAGCATCTGACCATGGACCGGCCTCTGTCCCCAGACACCATCCTTGTTGAGGATTCCCCTTCGGGGGAGCTGGTGTCGGGCCCAAGTCCCTCAGTGCCCATGCCGAAGGCTGCGGAGCCTTCTGGTTTGGAGTCCATAATGGCAGCCCTGGAGCGCAGTTTGTCTGCCTTCATGGACCAGCAGTGGGCGCTGTTGTCCGGCACGACCACTGGGCCCTCGACGTACCAGATGTCCCTGGAGGCCAAGCCGATCCTCGAAGTCTTTCAGCCTCGAGTCGATTCTCGGCCAAGGTCGTAATCCGAATCCCGCTCGACAGGACCCTCCAAGTGGGAGACGGAGGACGAGGAGTCCCCCAATATTCATTGCCACCGCGATGTCCCATCTGACTGTCCCATCTCGGAGCCTCGATGGCGGTCCCCCGCCAGAGGATATGGGCTTTCTTGATTTCATCAAGGATATCTCAAAGGCCCTGGCGTTCCCAAGTCAGAGTAGGACTTTCAGGCAGATGAGTTGGAAATCCTACACTACTGGCTCCTCCGAGGGAATCTCTCATGGTGCCCATTCCTCCTATCCTGGAACGTCTGATGCTCCGGATGTGGGAGACACCGGCTTTGTTACTGGTGGTGAGCATGCAGCTTGACTCGATGTACTGAGTCCGGAGCCTGCCGGAGCCCGGGCTTCCAAAAGTCTCAACTGCCACATAACTCCATGGTGGTGGAGTTGGCTATGCATTGGCTGAAAAGCCAGAAGATGCACTTTGGATGCCCTCGGCAAAAAGTGCTACCAGGGCTCAATGCTCATTGGCTGCATCCAGGCCTACCAGCTGTAAATGGGCATGTAGCTGAGAGACCTGGCGAAGGAACGCGCCAGGTTCTCAGCTGGTTTCTCCGAGGAACCCTTACAGTGTTTCAAGAACCCTGGCCAAGGCAGTCTAATGTCTTGAGCGGCCTATGACGAGTTCAAGTCAGTGGCTCGAGTAGCGGCGGCGGGCATCGAGGCATGCTGCCAAGCTTGGCTAGTCATCCGACCTCGAGCAGTGGGTTCAGGACAAATTGGTCAATGTCCCCTGCCAAGGAGAGAACTTCTTTTGCAAACCCATGACCGACAAGGCTGCTGAGCTGGAGAACCAAGTTCATGACGAGGACCAAGCTCTCTAAAAGACTACTGCCCCTCCCCGACGGAAGGGCTCAGGTAAAAAGTCCTTTTACCTGAAGAAAGGAGCTGCTTACAGAAACTACCCACCTTTTCAGGCCTCCCCAGCTCCCCAACAGAGTCAGCAGACCAAGGGACATGGGTATGGCCCTCGTAAGCAGAAGGCTCCAAAATCCCAGGCATTGGCTCTGGCCCAGTCAGGGGGAGCTTTTGACTCCTTGAGCATAGCCTGTCTACCCCAAGGAGATCAACAGCCCACAGGGGGACGTCTGGCCCTCTATTCCCAGAGTTGGTTGACCATCACTACCGACTCCTGGGCACTTCGGGTAGTCAGGGAGGGGTACCTCCTTCACCTGACTCAGACCCCTCCCCCTTACTTTCTGGGAGAGCCCCTCAAGTCTCCCCTTCATTGGGACCTTCTACTGAAGGAGTTGGCAGGTCTTCTCAAGGACAAAGCGGTGGAACAGGTGCCCCACCATCTCTTCAGGTACTTCCTCATCCCAAAAAGGATAGGGGGCCTAAGGCCCTTCTTCGACCTGCTCAACCTCAACAAATTGCTAGTGAGGGAGAAGTTCAAGATGCTCTCCCTTGGAACATTGCTGCCATACCTCTTAACAGGGAGACTGGCTATGCTCCTTAGACCTCAAGGATGCTTATACTCACATCCTCATCCACCTCCACCACATGCAGTACCTGCGGTTTGTAGTGGGGGGGCAGACATTTTCAGTACAGGGTGCTCCCCTTCGGCTTGGCCTCGGCCTGAAGAGTCTTCATGAAATGCCTGGCAGTCGTGGCTGCCTTCCTCCGCCTTCAGGGGGTCTTTGTCTTCCCCTACCTGGACAACTGGCTCATAAAGGGAGACATGGCCTCAGGTGCAGCAGGCCACCGCATGCACCATTCTGGTCCTGCAACTCTTGGGGTTTGCCATAAACTACCCCAAGTCTCACTTCCTCATGGCACAATGCCTGGAGTTCATCGGGGCAAAGCTAGACACTCTCCAGTCAAAGGCTGCCTTGCCCAAGGACTGAGCCGACTGTCTGAGGACTCTGGCACAGGACATACAGTGCCATCACTCAGTGCCCTCTCGGCCTCTTCTGCGCCTCCTCGGGCACATGGCCTCCACGGTCTACGTCACCCCAGATGCTCACCTCCACATGAAGACAGCGCAGTGGTGTCTCTGTAACCCGCCAACTGGCGAACTCCCTGGTCTGGTGGCAGTCTGTCCAGCATGTTGAGGTGGGTATGCCTTTTCAGGCCCCAAGCCCCTCAAGGATCCTCACCACAGATGCCTCCCTGCTTGACTGGGGAGCCCACTGCGGAGAGTTCCGCATCCAGGGCAGCTGGCACCAGATAAGAGCACCCAGCAGATCAACCTCCTGGAGCTCCAAGCCATACACTTAGCTCTGCGAGTCTTCTGCCACAACCTGAAGAAGACTCGCAGGTGGTGCTGATCCAGACAGCCAGCCAGATGGCAATGTTTTGCGTGAACAAGCAGAAGACCATGGGGTCTTGTACCCTTTGTCGGGAGGCACTGATCCTCGGCTCATATGCAGTCCAACAGGGTATCCTCCTGCGGGCAGTGTACTTGCCAGGCCAGGACAACCAGCAGAGTCCTCCAGCCGCATGAGAGACAACTGGACCCCCAGGGTAGCCAGTCAGCCTTTCCATCTCGGGGGGGGGGGGGGGGGGGCGCCTGCTGGAAACAGTTGCCCTGCTTCTGTTCCCAGCAGTCCTCCAGCCGCATGAGAGGCAGCTGGACCCCAGTCATCTTTTCCATCTCGGGGAAGGGGGCCTGCTGGGGTGGGCCTGCTGGGAACAGTTGCCCCGCTTCTGTTCCCAGCAGGCCCACCCCTGCAGGGTGGTGGCAGACGCATTCTTTTTCTCATGGTCGGAAGGCCTCATGTACGCATTCCCTCCCACGCCACTGATCGCAGAGACCTTGTTCAGGACCCTCCACGACAGGGCCTTGCTCATCCTGATAGTTTCTCGATGGCCCAGGCAACCGTGGTTCTCGCTGCTCCTCCTTGGGGACCGCTCTGGGACTCCTGTCCCAGGAGGGGGGTCTCTTGTGCACCTGGCATCCCTGTTGCTGACAGCATGGTTGCTGAGAGGGTGACTCTGGCCCCTTTCAACCTTTCGGTGCAGGTTCTTGGTTTGGTGCACCAAGTATAGGGCTGACCCTTTCTCCTGCCTGGTGGCACTGGTCTTACAGTACCTTCTCCACCTCTCCCAATCCAGGCTCAAGTCTAACTCTGTCCGAATGCACCTCAGTGTCCTGGCAGCGTACCACCACCCAGTGATGGTAAGCCCCTCTCGGTCCAACCTTTGGTGACCCGTTTTCTTCGGGACCTGCTCTTATCGAAGTCCCCGATTTGCCCTCCAGCAACCAAGTGGGACCTCAACATAGTGTTGGGGTAACTCACTCACCCACACTTCGTTTCTAGCTACCTGCCACCTTCACTACCTCTCTTGGGAGGTGGTTTTCCTGGTTGCGCTCACCTCCGCTTGCAGAGTTAGTGAGTGGCAGAAGTGCCTTATACCAGGTTCTACAAGAACAGAGTGGTGCTTCGCGCACACTCCAAATTCCTGCCGAAGATAGTATCGCCCTTCCATATCAACCAGGAAGTGGTGCTCCTTACCTTCTTTCCAAGACTTCACTCCAGTCAGGCGGAGATGGTCCTTCGCACCTTCGACTTTGTTCTTTATCCAACGCACTCGGGGTCACCGCAAAGCTGCTCAGCTTTTCATCTCCTACAACTCCAGTAGGCTAGGGGAGGCGGTGACCAAGCATATGCTGTCCATATGGGTGATGGACTGTATCGCCCTTGCTTATGAGCAGGCGAGGCTCCCACTGGAACGCGGCGGCCTCAGTGGCATACTTGTGCTCTGTCCCGATGGACATCTGTTGGGCCACCAATGGTCTTCAGTCCATATCTTTGCAGCCCCATTACTGCTTGGAAAGAGAGTCTCGATGGGACATGCCTTCGGCCAGACTAGGCTCCATAACCTCTTTTGGGTTTAGGCAACTCCTACCCTCTGACCCTTCTGTGTTCAGGCTACCGGGGTGCTAGTTTCATCGGACACAGGGGTCCTACTGTGGTCTGTGGACATGGACTAGATTGCTGCTTGTGGCTCCCCCATGAGGGAGCCCCTATTTTTGCTATGGGCTTTTGGTAGCCTGTAGCTGTGGAATCTCATATGTGAGGCCTGACTTCCTGCTTGTTCCCGGAGAAAGCGTAGTTACTCACCTGTAACAAGTGTTCTCCGAGGACAGCAGGAATCGGTCCTCACAACCTTCTCTCCTCCCCTTGGAGTTGCTCCTTTACCATCTTATATTTTTGCCTTTTTTAGCTATGTCATCTGACCTGGCAAGATTGCACTCCTGGGTGGGAAGGGGGACTACGCATGCGTAGTGGCATCTCCCAAAGGCTTTCTTTGAAAGCTGGGGGGATGCTTCTGCGAGGGCTCCGTCAGTGTTGTCACCCATATGTGAGGACTGATTCCTGCTGTCCCCGGAGAACACCTGTTACAGGTGAGTAACTACGCTTTCTACCAGGAAAAAGAGGGCAGGGATTCTATTCCAAGCATTTTATGATCACTAAAAGATGATGGGATTTTGTCCCATCAGATCTAAGGGCCTTGAACAGATTTCTAATCTGAGAAAAGTCAAGATAGTTTCCCTAGGCACCCTCATTCCCTACCTCCCAAAGGGAGACTAGTTGTGTTCTCTGGGCCTAAAGGACACTTATCTTCTGGGATTGGGATTGTGTGTATCTCAGATTCCTAATGGAAGGGGAAATACCATTACCAGTATCGCATACTACCTTTTTGGTGCCTTTTCAGCTTCTTAGGTGTTCACAAAGTATCTCGCCATCATAGTAGTGCATCTACTCCTGCTAGGAATGCATATATTTCCCTCTCTGGGTGTTTGGCTGATAAGCCCTCCACAGAGAGGGTTCAAGAGTTAACTGTGCATTATTTGGGTGTTTGAGTCACTAAGGTTCATTATAAATTATTTCAAATGAGTCTGTCATCTCAGTTGAAATTCAGAGTTCTTCTAGACACAACTCTGTGAAAGCCTTTCTTCCACAGGAAAGGATTACAACGCTGGAATCAAAAGTGAAAGAATTACAAATGAGTCAGCAGACATTGGCCCTGAATATGTTGAGAATATTGGGTGTCATGGCTTCAACAGTATGTGCAACAGTTGGCATGTCTCCAAAAGGAGACAGACTCAATGGTTCTTGAGCATACAGTAGACTCAAGGCATTCAAAAGCTCTGGGATATAATCTTCGTCACCAATTCACTAAAAAAATATAGTGCTTTCATGGAAGATAATTCCAGACAATCTTGATAGTCTTCCATTTCAGGTTGTTCCCACAACAGACTCGTCCAAGCTGGGCTGGGGAGGCCATGTAGATGGGTTTTGTACTCTGGGATTGTGGTTTGCTCAGGAGAAACATATTCAAATACATTTTGTGTAATTGAGAGCAGTCTGGAGTGCTCTAAAGGTTTTCAAAGATTGTTTAGTCAACAAAATAATCCTGATTCAAACCAACAAACAAGTTGCAATGCATTACGCAAACAAGCAGGGAGGAACTGGATTGTATGTCCTGTGTTGGAAAACCTTCAGAATGTAGAACTGGGCCAGTTCACACAGGATGATCCTCAGAGCCACCTATCTGGTGGTCAAGGCCAGTTTCTTGGAGGACAAGCTGAATTGTTTTCTAATCACAGTGATGGTCCCTGAAAAAGGAGGTGGCACAGATGATTTTTCATGAGTGAGGAACACCACAGATTAGAGTTCTTTGGTACTCAAAACAAGAAGGCACCTCAGGTTTGCTGCAGAATAGGGTCAAGCAGCAGACTAGTCTTTGATTTCTTCCTTCTCCTTTGGGGAGAGGGCCTTCTGAAGGCATGTCTACCAATATCGCTAGCAACAAAGACCTTCCTGAAACTGACAGGATCAGGGAGTCCTGATTCTTGTATCACTGTATTGGCTATTTCTCCTGGAACTATTCTTAAGAAGTCCCATCAAAATGGGTATCTCCAGCACTGATCATGCAGATGTAAGGACGAATCCTGCACCCCAACATGTCCCTGGCCCTCACAGCTGGGATGTTAAAATGTTCACCTTGTCTTCCTTTGATCATCCTGCTATCTTGTCCAACATAATTCTAGCTTCCAGGAGGGGACTGTACTAGAAGGTCACATGGTTTAAAATGGAAGAGGTTTTCTTTTTGGTTTGACAGTAAGGCCCAAGATCCTTTTTCTTCTTCTACATCTTTGTAAGTCTGATCTAAAGACCAATTCCATTAAGGTTCACCTTAGTGCAACTGGCATATATCACCACTATGTAGAAGGTAAACCATTTCTTTATAATCTGTAGTTTGATTTATATGGGCTTGCTTCTGTTGAAACTTCTCATCAAGCCACCTTCTGTGTCTTGATTTCTGGCTACGGCTTTGACCCAACAGATGACTCCATTTGGGCCACTGGATACCTTTGATCTGAAATACCTGACTTGGAAGGTCCTGAGTTTAGTGGTGGTGGTAACGTCAGTTCATGGGGTCCAGTGAGTATCCGGGCTGTAGTGACTGATTCACCTTACATTAAATTTTACAACAGAATGGTTGTGCACACACACCCAAAGTTCTGTCGTAATCAGTCTGTTAGGGACCTGTAGGCAGAAAGGATGCCATTTTGAGGCTCTGGTGAAAGGTAGCATTAAGAACATTATTTTCATAGGGTTTTTTTTTTTTTTTTAAAGTGCTTTCAAGTCAATGCTGACTCCTGGTGACCCAGCAGCCCATGGGCTTTCTTGACAAGGTATGACCAAAAGTTGATTGCCAGGTCTTTTCTTCTGAAGCATTGGAGGGTAAAGTGACTTGCCCAAGGCTACAAAGAGTGCCAGGGGGAATTAAACGCAGATCTCCTGAGTACTAGGCTGTTGCTCTAACCACTAGGCTGCTGCTCCTGGAAGACCACCTTGGTGTTGTAGGCATACTACATGGAAGAAAGGCCCGACGGTCTGCTTTCTTACCAAGAAAACCCAGAGGATGGTCACAACATATACAACTATCCACAGGGTTGTCATGAGTTGATGTTGACTTACTGGCACTTAACAAGTCCTGCCAATATTTTTCCTTTGGCCTCATACCCACAAAGATGAAAGCGCTTTACATATATCGATTGGATTGCAAGCAAGTCTTAGCTGTCTGTTTAGAGAAGACTAAAACCCTTAGAAAGTCCACCTACCTCTGTTTCTTTTGATCTCAAAAGTTAGGAGCTGCTTTTGCTAAATGCACACTAGCCAAATGGCCATTAGACTGCATTTCTTTAACTTATGCCCAGACAGACTTGACTGTAGAAGATCAGATCAAAGCTCATAATGTCCAAACCATAACTTCGTCAGAAACTCCCTTGAAATCAGTTTCCATAAAAGAAATTTTAAAGGCTGTGACTTGGATTTCTGTTCACATATTCACATTGCACTTTTGTTTAGAGAGAGAATCCCAACATAGCCATAGGTTTGGCCAGTCCGTCCTCTGGAATTTCTTTGGGTATCAGAATCTACCTCCATATTCCCTACTCACATTTTACATATGTTCTAGGCTGCCTCCTGAAAACATTGAAAAGGTGTGTTGCCACCATTTTCGCACATTACCCTCCACCCACACAGCATGCTCCCCATTCCCCTTTAAAGCTGGTCTTTTATGAAATAAAAAAAACCCCTGGCTGATTTGAATCATCTGGTAAAACTTCCATTACTATTCTGTAGCTTCATTCAACCATTTATTCTGTATGGGAGTGAAATCTGAAATCTATTCAGGAGATAATAGAATCTATAACACTATGTAGCCACAGAAATTTCTTTAAAAATAGGTGCAAAGCAGAACTAGGACATTAGCCTTTACAAATCAACAGGCAAAAAATACACACTCTGATTCTGATGTGACTTAAGTAAGGGCAAAATATACTACTTCCACTGCCAGATACTGGAGGTAAATTTTATAATGAGCCACCTAACATGTGAAGCAACTACAGTTGTGGTCAACATTATTGGCACCCTTGCATTTTTGGGATGTTGTATACAATATCTTGAGAGAAATGGAAATATTCTATTTGTATGTCGTAACATTTTAATAGTATGCTCAACAGTCTACAACTAAAAAGGATGTCTGTGCAACTCAGATGTAATTTCTGAGATTAAAAAACAAAATATGACTGGACAGGATTAATGGCAACCTTCACTAATATTTGATTGCACAACCTTTGGCAGTGATGACGGCCTCCAAACATTTCTTGTAGCCATCTATAAGTTTCATACAACTGTCTGCTGGTAGTTTTTCCCATTCTTCAACTGCGATTTGTTCCAACTCATGAATGTTTCCAGGATTCCTTTTACCAATGGCAGATTTCAGCTCTTTCCAAAAGTTCTTGATTGGATTGAGAGCAGGACTCAATGCTGGCCAGTTTAAAACAGTCCATTTGTTCCTTTTTAACCGTTCATTTGTACTTTTGAATGTATGTTTTGGGTCATTGTCCTGCTGGAGAACCCATGACCTTCAACCCATACCTAGCTTTCTGACACTAGGTAGCACATTTCACTCCAAAATACCTTGGTAATCCTCTGACTTCATGATTCCTTTAATACATTCCAGACCTCCAGTTTCTGAGGCAGCAAAACAGCTTCACAGCATTATGGAACCTGTACCATATTTAACTGTAGGAAGGGTGTTTTCTTTTTCCTTATAAGCTTAATTTCTTTGCCTGTAAATGTTTCGCTGGTCTGCATTGCCAAAGAGCTCAAGTTTGATTTCATCTGTCCACAGAACATTTTCCCAGAAGGATTGTGGTTTCTCAAGGTGGGTTTGGGCAAAGATCAGGTGTGCCTTTTTTAAAATTTGTTTTATTTTATGCAATTTAGACAAAGATAACAAGTATACACTTGTACAAGAAACTATTGTCCAAAAGAAACAATTATATTTATATAGTAGAAAATTAACAAGTAAATATTTAACACACTCAAGATAGTGAGAGACAGAGAAGAAATGATGAGAGTAAAAGAAAAAATAATCCCGTAACAAGGTATAGGCACTATGCCCAAGCACAATCCCTATCTGCATTGCCACTACTAAACTCCTGAGAAAATGGACTCAAGTCTACAAAGGTACAAGGTAGGCTAAGGTCGTCTTTAAATCTAAGAAGGCATGGAGCAGTTCGGGAAGAAAGAAAATATACTTAATATTTTAATAAGTAACAAAACATTTCCTTATCGTCACTTCAGTCCCTTAACCTCTGGGTTGCGCAACCCTTCCAGCAGCTTGGAGGCTGAGCCCATCATCTTTATCGATGATGGTGTGGTATAAATACCACTGGCACCACCCACTGGCACCAGTAATCTCAGCCTCCAAGCAGCTGGAGGGTTCCTGTAAGCCAGTGTGCTTACGGGGTCTTAGCTTTGCAAGGGATTATTTTTAGCTTTCATTTATTTATTTAATTTATTTCATTTGTTTCTTTGATTTCATTCATCTCCTTTTAGTTCTTTAGTTAGAGAGCTGTACCTTTAAGTTTTCTGTTCCCTCTCCTCCTCTCCCCCCTCGGCCTCCTGGCAACCCTGCTCCCTTGCGGCCCCGGAGGAGGAGGTTTACCTGGTTAGCGGGGAGGATCGGAGAGCTCTCCTCCCGCTCACTCAGCTGCCTGACGCCAGAGTCCCTCTGACAAACGCCTACTTCTGCCTCGCGCCGAAGCCCCTTAAGCGGCTGAGCGCTGGAGGCACCACCGGGAATTCTCTCGGCGGCATTTCCGGCCTCGCGCTGCAGCCCCGCGGCGGCTGGGCGCTTGAGGCAGCATCGGGGTGCAGAGCGTGAGAATATTCACTGCTGGAGCTCCAGCAGAGAGCCCGTGGTGCATCAGCGTTCACACAGCTGCTACCCGTAGCTCGGGCCTCCATGTGGCTGCGGCCTACCACGTGGGGACCAGCTGAGGAAGGCTGCTTCCCTCGTTTCCAGGACAGAGCGCTCCAGAACTGCAAGTATCAGATAGAAAAGTCCTCTAGTTTTAACGTTTTTAAGTAAAGAGGGATGCTGGGAGCCACTTATTTTGGTTCAGGGCACAGGTTTACCATTATTTAGCCTTGTTATTGTATTTTAAGTTGATTTATATTGGATGGAAGGGGGAAGGGAATCCCATTCTCCCCTGCCCTCATCCTTAGATGTTCCAGGCCCTTCCCGGTCTCCCCCCCCCACCCCCTCCTTCCTCAGGGGCGGAGGGAGACTGGGGTCACTTTTCACCAGTATTTGTTCTTCTATTACACAAGGCCTATTGCTTGCGCAAGCAGGGAGCAACAGAGCCAGTAGCAGCGAGGGACAGCTCGAACGCTGGAGCAGGGAATTCTAGATCTCTTGACTCTCTGGGCCTCCTCCCAAGCGCCAGAGGCTGTTGGGCAAGGAACCTTTTGAGTCCCCGCCTCAGGACACCCCTGATGAGGAGTTCTCAGACAAAGAAGGGGTGGAGGACGGGGAGGAGCTCGAAGAGGGAGAGATCCCGGAGGAAGACCAATCCCGCATAGTCCGAGTTTTTCGGCGAGAGGAGCTCCCGGCGTTAATAAGTGAGTCTCTAAAGGTGCTCAATATGTCCTCAGACTCCTACAGATGAAGAGGTTCTGGAGGATCCCTTGATCCAAGCCGTCAGGAGATCTCAGAAGGTGTTCCCAGTTCATAGAGTGGTACGTCAGATGATCCAGGAAGAATGGAACCAACCAGAGTCTACCCTGAGAGGAGTCCGGGCGATGTCCCGTCTCTACCCATTACCTGAACCGGACAAAGATCTACTGAAGTCGCCTAGGGTGGATGCGGTGGTCTCGGCGGTAACAAAGAAGACGACTATCCCGGTCTAGGGCGGCGTGGCCCTGAGAGACAGTCAAGATAGAAGACTGGATACCCTGCTAAAGCAAGCCTTTGATGTTAGTGCCCTCGCCTTACAGGCATCAGTTTCGGGGGCTTGGGTAGCTAGAGCCTGTCTGAGGTGGTCTCAACAGCTGCATCTGGCTGACAGTCCCTCAAGCGACGATCAGACAGTGGCGTCTAAGTTAGAGTCCGGTTCGGCCTACTTAGCAGATAGCCAGTATGACCTCATTAGGAGCCTGGCAAAGAATATGGCCTCGGTTGTTGCAGCCAGAAGATACCTGTGGCTACGTAACTGGGCAGCGGATGCATCTTCAAAGGCGCGCCTGAGTTGACTTCCTTTCAAGGGAAAACTATTGTTTGGAGAAGACCTGGATAAGTTAGTAAAGGATCTGGGAGAATCGAAAGGAGGCAGGCTCCCTGAAGATAGACCAAAGCTGGGCCGCTCGGTGGCGCCGGTCCGGAGTCAGCCGAAGGACTTCCGAAGATTCCGACAGCCCAGACCGAACCCCTTTCCCAGGGGCCGCTTTTCTTCCAGGGGTCAAAGTTTCAGAGGGTTTCGCGGGGCAGGCAGAGGTTTTGGGGCCTCTTCCTCCTCCTTGGGACCTAGAAAATCACAATGAGAGGACGGGGGTCCAGGAGGGAGTTCTGCCAGTAGGAGGTTGGTTAAGGCAGTTTCTCCCCGCCTGGTCCCGGGTCACATCTGATCAGTGGGTCTTAGAAGTGATCCGAGAGGGCTACACTCTCAAGTTGGCAAAGCGAGTAACCCCAGCCTTTATTCAGTCCCCATGCAGCCCTCCAGAAAAGAAGGCGGCGGTGGAAGTCACTCTTTCAAGGCTTATAGCGCTAGGAGCGGTGGTGCCTGTCCCACAAGATCAAAGAGGGTCCGGTCGATACTCCATTTATTTTGTAGTCCCAAAGAAGGAAGGTTCCTTCCACCCAATTCTGGACTTAAAACAAGTCAATCGTTGTCTCAGAGTTCCTCACTTCCGCATGGAAACCCTGAGGTCAGTGATTGCGGCCGTTCATCAGGGAGAGTTCCTGACATCCCTAGATCTGACAGAAGCATGCTTGCATATCCCGGTCCGGAAGTCACATCAGCAGTTCCTAAGATTTGCCGTCCCAAGAGGCCACTTCCAGTTCCAGGCGCTCCCCTTCGGCCTAGCAACAGCTCCAAGGGCGTTCATCAAGGTAATGGTGGTAGTGGCCGCAGCTCTTCGAAAAGAAGGAATCCTAGTCCATCCTTACCTAGACGATTGGCTGATCCGAGCAAAGTCAGAAGCGGAGAGCCACTCGGCGACGGCCAGAGTCGTGGATTTTCTGGAAAAGCTGGGGTGGGTCATCAATCGGGCAAAGAGCAGTTTAATTCCCACTCAGGAGATCGAGTACCTCGGAGCTCGGTTCGACACCAAAGAGGGAAGGGTGTTCCTGTCGAAGCAGAGATCAATCGACCTGAGGAATCTCGTCTCCCATTTTCTATTTATGAGATGTCCCACGGCTTGGCAGTACCTTCAGCCTACTGGGTACCATGGCAGCGACATTAGAAGTTGTACCGTGGGCCCGGGCTCATATGCGACCTCTCCAACGCACCCTGTTGCGGCAGTGGTCCCATCAGCATCACCCCTTATTCAAACGGATTCCCTGCCCCCCCCCCCAGATCAGGAGGTCTCTATGGTGGTGGAGAAGCACAAGGAACCTGGAACGCGGGTTGCCCCTCGATCCTCCACAATGGATTCAACTGACGACGGATGCGAATTTAGCAGGCTGGGGGTTCACTGCGAGGGGCAGTTCGCCCAAGGCCGCTGGACTCCGAGAGAGTCGCAGTGGGCAATCAACAGATTGGAGTTGAGGGCGGTAACCTTGGCTCTCCGGGCATTCGAGCTCCTGCTGCGTCAAAGGGCAGTCTGCGTCCTGTCCGACAACGCCACTGCGGTGGCCTACATCAACCATCAAGGGGGAACAAGCAGTCCTTCCTTGGAGAAGGAGGCGGATATCCTCTTGCAGTGGGCCGAAGTCCATTTGCTGGCAATATCGGCACAGCACGTGGCCGGAACAGACAGCGTGACTGCAGATTACCTCAGCAGGTTCAGGATAGACCACGGAGAGAGGGAGCTGGCGCAAGAGGTGTTCGAACGAGTGGTTGCCCGCTGGGGGAGTCCAATCATGGATCTCATGGCTCGGTACTCGACCACGAAAGCGAACCGTTTTTTCAGCCGCAGAAAGGAAAGGATGTCCGAGGGCTTGGACGCCCTGGCCCAAAGTTGGCCTTCAGAGGGCCTTCTCTACGTGTTCCCTCCCTGGGCGCTCATAGGGAGGGTTCTACGGCGGGTGGAAGCCCACCACGGTTTGGTAGTTCTCATAGCCCCGGATTGGCCTCGACGTCCTTGGTATGCAGACCTCGTGAGGTTGACGGCCGATCGCCCGTGGCGGCTCACCTGCAAGAAGGATCTCTTGCGGCAGGGCCCGGTATGCATGCCCCACGTGCGTCGGTTCTCGCTTTGACTTTCCACTAGAGAACTTAGCCTTTCTGGCTCTAGAACATCCAGAGCCCCTCACCATCCCAGGAAGGTTAGCTCACTTTGCTCCAGATGGGAACAAATCACAGCAGAGCAGTGGACCCTCTCCATCATAAGGGAAGGGTACAAACTTCATTTCTTAAACCTTCCTCCTCACACCATGGTGAAACAGTTCAATTCTCCAACATCTCTCCTCAGCCTTCTAGGTCAGGAGATTGCTACCCTTCTCGCCCAAGGGGCAATAGAAGAAGTACCCCTTCTTCAACAGGGTTCAGGGTTCTACTCCCCCTATTTTCTCATCCCAAAGAAAACAGGGGGCTACAGACCCATATTAGATCTCTGAGAATTGAACAAGTTTCTATGCAAGGAGAAATTCAAGATGACTTCTCTCGGAACTCTCCTTCCATACCTCCAGAGTCAGGACTGGCTTTGTTCTCTAGATCTCAAGGATGCGTACACCCATGTTCTCATCCATCCAACACACAGATTCCTTCGCTTCCTGTACCAAGGAAAGCACTATCAATACAAAGTGCTTCCTTTCGGTCTGGCCTCTGCTCCAAGAGTGTTCACAAAATGCATGGCAGTAATAGCTGCATTCCTACGCACTCTAGGAATATTCGTATTCCCATATCTGGACGACTGGCTCATCCGAGCTCCATCCCAGTCAGAGGCCCAGACTTCTCTAGCCTGCACAAGGCGTGTTCTTCAGTATCTGGGACTGGTAATCAACATTCCAAAATCCCATCTTACCCCTACTCAGTCTCTAGAGTTCATAGGGGCCTTACTGGATACCACAACTGCAAGGGCCTATGTTCCCCAGGCCCGTTGCCTACGCTTGGTGCAGTTAGCCTCCCAGATTCAGTTAAAATCCCATTTAACTGCTCGAGAGATGTTGCAACTCTTAGGCCACATGGCATCCACAGTGCATGTGGTTCCCTATGCTCGCCTTCACATGAGAGCAGCTCAGTGGACCCTATCCATCCAATGGACCCAGGCATCAGGTTGCCTGTCAGACAAAATAGCAACCTCCAGTCGCCTATTTTCGTCCCTCCACTGGTGGAAGTCCACTCAAAATCTGTTGCTGGGGTCCCCCTTTCAACATGTTACCCCAAGCAACCCTTACAACAGATGCCTCTCCAAAGGGTTGGGGGGCTCATCTACAAGATCTCTCGACCCAGGGCATCTGGTCTCCACAGGAGACATATCTTCATATCAACCTCTTAGAGCTCAGAGCAATCTTTCTGGCTCTGAGTCTTCCACACCCTGCTCAGCTACAAGACAGTCCTCATCCACACGGACAACCAGGTAGCTATGTTCTACGTGAACAAGCAGGGGGGAACTGGCTCTCTGTCGCTTTGCAACGAAGCTCTGAGATTGTAGGCCTTCGCCAGAGAGCATCAAATCCATCTCATGGCAGTATATCTTCCAGGAGTTCAAAACTCTTGGGCAGACAGACTCAAGTCGAGTTCTGCTTCCGCACGAATGGTCCCTCCATGGGGACCAGATAGCCAGAATTTTTCGGATTAGGGGTACCCCAGACATAGACCTGTTTGCAAGTCCGTGGAATGCCAAACTTCCCCGGTTCTGTTCCAGGATTCCATGTCAGGGAGTTCAGGCCAGGGATGCCTTCCTCCTTCATTGGGGGCAAGACTTCCTTTATGCCTTTCCACCTATTCCCCAAGACTCTGTTCAAGCTTCAGAGAGACAAAGGGACTATGATCCTCATAGCACCACTTTGGCCACGCCAAGTGTGGTACCCTCTACTTCTGCATCTCTCTCAAGCTCCCTCCCTAGACCTGGGGTCTGCTCCAGATCTCCTCTCCCAGGAGGAGGGAACTTTGTGGCACCCAAATCCTCAGTCTCTTCATCTCAGGGCCTGGTTGCTGAAGGCCTAGACCTTCAAGATTTACAACTTTCTCAGCAAGTGAAGGATATCCTTCATGCTTCCAGAAAGCCTTCCACCAGACGTTCATATGCTTTTAAATGGAAAAGGTTTTCCATTTGGTGTGCACAGAAGGGTCTCAACCCTCTTGCAATACCTTTGCATTCTTTACTAGACTATTTGCTGCATTTATCCCATGCAGGCCTTAAAACAAATTCAATCAGAGTCCATTTGAGTGCTATTGCAGCATCCCTTAAGCCTCTCAATGGACAACCTATTTCCTCTCATCCTCTTATAGCAAGATTCATGAGAGGCCTTCTTTTGACTAAACCTCCCATTAGACCACCTCCAGTGGCCTGGGACTTGAATCTGGTTCTTGGCCAGCTTATGAAGCCACCCTTTGAACCCTTAGCCACTACCTCCTTAAAATTCCTTTCCTGGAAGGTAATTTTTCTCATTGCAGTCACCTCAGCTCTCCGTATCAGTGAGCTGCAAGCTTTAGTGGCTAACCCTCCTTATACAAGGTTCCATCATGACAAGGTAGTCCTCAGAACTAATCCACACTTTATGCCTAAAGTGGTCTCACCTTTTCATCTGAACCAGGAGGTCTTTTTACCTGTCTTTTTTCCAGGAACTCATGCATCAAGTGCAGAGAGGAATCTTCATACCCTGGATTGTAAAAGAGCACTTGCTTTCTACTTACACAGGACACAGCAACATAGAAAGTCCTCTCAACTTTTTGTTGCTTTTGATCCTTCTCATTTAGGACTTCCAGTCTCTAAGAGAACTCTGTCCAATTGGATTGCTCAGTGTATTTCCTTCGCCTACCAAAGTAAGAATCTTTCTCTGGAGGGCCATTTCACAGCTCACAATGTGAGGGCCATGGCCACCTCTATGGCTCATCTAAACTCTGTGTCCATCGACCAAATCTGTCGAGCGGTGTGATAAGGAAGCTTATCATAGCTCAGGAAGGAGCTATAGAAAAGGTGACGTGACTCTGAACAAGCAACCTGTCAGTTCTGGTAGAAATAAGAAAACAGAATTTTTCCATAAAAGACTACCAGTCCCAGAATGCACCAGGTTTCCAACAGCCATTAGAGGAGCTGAAGTGGGGAAATGTGTGTTCAATCAGGAGGGCTATGAGGTAATCCCTAAGCACTCATCTCAAAGGGCAGGGCCTGATTCAGCACAGCTGCGCTGTGCTAGGGTGGAGCACTCATCTAAGCAGAATAAAGGTAGAGTTTATTCTACAGAGAATCATCCTCAGCTTGGACAGCTTCATCATCTGGAGGATCATCAGAAGCAGAAGCCAGAGCGGACGGACAGAGAGGGCAAGAAACCTTTTGGAAGAAAGAAGAGAAAAGCATTTGGGAGGTCTAAAGGAGTCCAGAGCAGTACGTATACTGGAAGGCATTCCAAAGGCAAGCTTACACCATTGGACTGGGGAAAGCCAGAGGAATGGTGCTGCAGAGCTAGGAACCTCCAGACGGTACCTGTGAGGGAGACGGCTACACTTGGAAGGGACCCTAGGACCCGTGCCAGAAGGTATGTGAAGAGAGACCCAGTGTCCAGGGATCTGGATTGGAAGGCTGGACATAAGAACTGGACTACATACTGGCCAGGCTATTTAGAGAGGAACTCTAACAGCAATGGAAGCTCAGGTATGAGCACTGATCTATGCCCTAGCTATACCCTTGAAAGACGACAGGGAAACAAGTATTCTCCTGAGAGTGCTCCATTGAGAAATTCCTCTGTACCAATCCATGATATTGAACCCATGATTGTTGAAGAAGGGGGAGGGGTTGCAGATGCAGGCTGTGAATACATGGATTGCTCTTTGTCTAAACTCCTTTGGTAATTTACTGTTACAAAGTACAACAACCATCACAAAGAAATACAAACTTGTTCTTTAATCTACTCAGAAAAGCTCTTGAGTAGGATTTGAGCCACGCAGTAGAAAGCAAGCCAGCTAAGGGGTTTCAGCTGGGTAACTGCTAGCAATTGAGTCTTACCTAATTGCTTGTGAGCTCTGAGGGAATCACTTCTGAGTCTATGTGTGAAGATATAAGAAGTTAACCTGAAAAGAACAGTTTTTCCCTACTTTGTGGGTTTTGTTTGTTGATTGAGGCACTGCTAAGAAAATATTAGCTAAAGCCTACAGAAAAGACCATTCTGTTACCATCCTGGTCTTTATTCTTTTGCTTTATTTATTTATTTATTACAAGTTCTTATATACCGCACTATTCGGCATCAGCGCGGTTTACATTATAACATAAAGACCATAACAACAAGCTGTTTGGTTTACATCGAACAGGAGTACAAACTTGGAGAACCGGGGTAAACTATATACATGAGATAATTACATAGAAAAGAATAGAGTCTTAATAATATCAAGAACGGCATGGTGTGTTCATGAGTGTTCATTGATTGCCTGACAAGTTCAGCTGTTTTCCTGATTTTGTTTTTCTAAGTTTAACACTGAAAGCAAGTATCCTGTTTTATGTGCTACCAAGCATATCTGTGTTGGGAGAAATAACCCCATAAATAAATATCTTATTGGCTTTATACTCAAGCACAACTAATTATTGTGAATGGTTGTGTCTGGTGTGAATGGACTACATTTCCCACAATCCCTTGCAAATCATATTAATATATGCCTTTGCCAAGACTGAACATTCTCACCCAGGCACCCGTCTGAGAGCGGCCACTTGGGCATCGGTTCATACCTTCACAGCCCATTACTGCTTGGACAAGGACTCCCGCTGGGATGCCTTGTTTGGTCAGGCTGTTCTCAAACACCTGTTCCATACCTAATCAACTCCTACCCTCCATCCCTGAACTGGATGCCTGAGATTCATGGGTAGAGGTAGAGCCCTTCCCAGGGACTCACAATCTGGGTGATCTCCCAGGCATCTCTAGCTGGGGAGTCCCCATATGTGAAGACTCATTCCTGCTTGTTCCTGGAGATAGCACAGTTACTTACCTGTAACAGGTGATCTCTGGGAACAGCAGGAATAAGTCTTCACAACCCACCCACCTCCCCTAGGAGTTGTATCTCTCTATCTATCTTTCCTTTCCTCTCTCTCTCTCTTTGTCTCAGCTTTAAAACTCGAACTGGAGAGAAGCAGTTAGGAAAGGCGGGAAGGCAGCACGCAGGCGCTGTGGGATGCTCCCAAAAGTTTTCTTTAAGGATGCTGGGGAGCGTTCCCGCACAGGCTCCGTTGCTACCGACGATACCCATATGTGAAGACTTATTCCTGCTGTTCCCAGAGATCACCTGTTACAGGTAAGTAACTGTGCTTTATATACACCTGGGGTCAAATTGACCCCAGCTTAGCGAAACCAGTGTTGTCAGAATTCCTGTTTCAGGTTCATGTTGTAGTTATTATTGTTAATGTGGCATTGCTAGGCTATTTCATCTGTAGGCTACTGTGATGTTCATGTAAAATTAAGGCAACTTTTTTTAGCATTTGAGTTCATACCAGGCATGTGTTCATATAGACCTATTCATTTACTGTTATATAAGTAATGATGCTTTGCCGCCAACATTGTTTCTTTTTTCTGAGATATATTTGATTGGTAATAACAGCTATTTATTATGATTTCAGTTATTTTATTGTTCCAAGGAACTGTTTTCATCAGTTTGTTTTTTTGCAAAGAGATCACACTAGTGAGTTATGTTCCAAAGAAAAACAAAACGGTCATTGTTTGGAGCAGCATGCATCATGACAAGGCGATAGACGACAAGAATTAAAAGAAGCCTGAGATGATTCTGCACTATACTACTAAGTCTGGACAAGCTTGTGCGTACATATACATACAAACGTGGCACTAGAAGATGGCCGTTCTGCCTGCTGATGAACATGTTCGACGTCGCTGGTGTGGCAGCTTACATAATTTGGGTGCAGCAAAAACCCGAATGGCAAACAGGTGTCCCACAAACGGCGACTGTTCCTAACAGAACTGGCAAAGGAGTTAGTTCTGCCACAGCAGACATTGTGATTGCAGAACCCAAGAACACTTCAGAAAGGGGTGCGGATCTGCATGCAAATACTTGGATTCAGCTTACCTGGTCCTACAGGCTGTGAATCCAGAGGGGCACGATCGTGCTGCCAGCTTTGCAGCAGATCATCAGATAAGAAAACATCAAAATACTGGAAGTGATGTGGTACAGCCATATGCCCAGAACATTGCCAGCTGTTATGCAATGAATGTGCTGACTAAAAGACGCCTAGATAGATGATTATACTAGGGGTGTCGAGACTTAATTACAATTAAGTGATAAACTGAAGTTAATATTTAGACTACTTTTATATCATAAACACTGAACATTTGTAAACATCAAAAACTGAGAACTGTTTTTAATAAATGCATTAAAATACCAATCCTATGTGGAAGAAATTGTTCACGGTTTCTGGTCATTTACTGTTGGGGTCAATTTGACCCCAGGTGTGTAAAGTCGTCGGTAATTTAATGTGTGTGATTAAGGGTTAAAGAAAAAAACGTTATATTTGAGTCAGATCTGTTGCCCTAGAAAATACAGCAGTCGCACAGTTCTCCAAAAAGTCAGTTAAATTCTGTTCTGAAACAGCTTCTATAACATCTTCCATCTCTCCTTGTTGAGGGCTTCCCCAGAAGAAAATAAGCCTTGTTAAGCAGTGGTAATGCAGACTCCGGAATCAAAAGAACTTCCCATAGATATTTCCTAAATGTCTTGGGGAAACATTTTGTAACTAAGGGAAGTTTTAAAACCCTCATATTCAAGCTTCTCATTTTGTTTTCCATTTGTTCAAGCTTTTGATGAATAACCATTTTATCTTTAACCAGTTGGTCCAAAATGGCTCTAGAATCAACTATTCCTTTTGATAGTCCTGAAAATTTCTCGTGAGTCTCTTCAACAAAGGATTCATGTTGTGAAGAGACAGATGCAATTGTTTGTACCAACGATGATGCATTGTTAGCACATTTAGAGACAGTACCTTCAAGCTTCACCAAAACAGCCAAAAATAGACTGAAGAATAATCTTCGATGAAGCCTGTTTCCCATCATCAACGGGGGAAATTCTCAGCTGGTTACTGCCTTTCTCCACTGATCCAGTGTTCAGCACAGCTGCGGCCTCTCTGGGGTCATAAACCATCCCCACAGCAGGCTGAGAACCAGCATTTAGAGGTGTCAAGCAAGTGGCAGGTTCCCCACTAAAGCCACCAGCCTCATCACACAAGGAGGAAGAGGGGGACTTTATGGTTGAAGGGCTCAAGCCCGAAGGCCTTGAGCCTATCAGGGAACTTCCCGATTGCAACTGCTGTTCTGAGATCTGCTCAAGTGTGATTGGCTCCCCATTGGCTTTCCACGCTAGCGAGCCTTCCTTTGCAGCATTTTCTAATGCCAGGGTCTTCTGGAGGAGCGCATCCAACTTGTGCTGCCCAGCTGCAGTGGAGACCGCTTTTGTCGAAGGAGCTGTAGCCTTTCTTCCTGCATTTGAGAGCCATCAGGTAATAGTTGCAGGAAAAAAACCAGAACGCTCACGCTCCAACCCCAGTGATGCCGCCATCTTGGACTCTACCCCTGCCAGTCAGGCCTTTTTATGTCTGTCTTTGAGCAGTGGGGTGCTCTCTGGCCTTCGCCCATAAAGTCTTTCATTTAGTGCGTAGTGTATGGTTGAAATTACCACGCCAGATTGCTCTAGGTCAACCTTAAGCTCTTTGGATGTTGTAGTAGTATTTTTCCAACAGTTCGCACTAACCTTTGAAGACTTCTTGGATTAATTTTCCTCTTCCCACCACGTCCTGGAGGGTTCTTGACAATTCCATGAACAGAAGACTTCTTAATAATATTGTAAACTGTAGAGACAGGAATCCCGATATCTTTGGAGATGGCCTTGTACCCCTTAGAAGTGTGTGTGTGGTTATTTTTATTTATACATTTCACCAATAATGAGTGAAGACAAGCATCAGCATCTTATGGAGAATATCCCCCAAGGAAAAAACATAAATCAAAGAAAGAGTATACAATTCAGCCCACCAATAAAGGAAATAAAAGATCCAGGAAACAGGAAAATTAATTCTTCATACAATAAACAATAATAAATCAAGGGCTACCCCCACAGGACCTACTTCTCCATGGGCCATTACAGCGATGCCTGTAAGTTTGTGTCAAGGTATTACCCCCTCACTCTCAGAAATAAACTCCACCATTGATTTAGGCTCGGGAAAAAAACATATCTACTCTCATACATTATAAGACAAATACAAGGAAATCGTAACACAAATTTTAACACCAAGGCTCTGGGGCGCATAGCCAAAAAACCTTGGCACCACTTTTGCATATTTTTTTTTTAAATCAGGAAAAATACATTACCAAGCCAAAAAAAAAGCTTGTTCATAGACTGAAAATATTATCTAAATACTGCATTACGGTCAAATTCCAAAGCGAATGTTACAACCAGAGTGGACCTCTGGGTTACCACTTCCATAGAGGACTCCAGAAATTCTGAGAGGTTATCCCCAATGGAACCTCCCTGCCCTCCAGGAGTAAGATATTGTGCCCTCACTAAGGGCAGGAGATTTCCAGAATCTATCCCCAGAGTTTCAGTTAAATACTACTTCATCATATCAATAGCAGACATTAGAGGAGACTTGGGAAAGTCAAACCTGGTTTTCAAGATACGTCATTCGACGACACATAATATTGCTCTCCTTCACCAAGACTTCTCCTATAGTCTGCACCACAGTCACTTTTGATTCAGTAGCTTCCATTCTCTCAGATAAAATGCCCAGCACTTGGAATGATCGACCACAACTTGGGATACAACAGTCAAGTCATCTACCATCCAATTAGATAAAGATTGAAGCGAGGAATTAAATCCCTGAATCACCTCCTACAGTGACTCCATAGTCCCTGCCTGTGGTCTCTGCACCTCGCATAATACAGTCCCCAAAGGCATCTCACTCCTCTTCACAATGTCCTCCACCGCTCTCAAAAGAGGAACTGGCGCATCACCTGTTCCTGTCAGCATGGGGAACAAAGCAGCCACTGGTGTTCCTCCTGATAAGGGCTCCACGCTAACCACCTTGGTCTGCTGAAACCCCATTACACTGGCGGCAAAAGCATTTCTGCGGTTAGGAGGCAACATCCACACAACGGGACTCAATGAAGCACTTTCACTGCTGCCAGGACGATTCTTCCCCAGCAGATCTGGAGAGAATGGAGCCAGTGAGACAGGGGCATGCCAAAATCCACCATTGTTGTCTGGCGCAAAGGGCTGAAAGAGCTGCTCTCTGGGAGGGTTAGCTTCCCCCTTCCCTTCCTCTTGCCCATTGCTGTGGCTATCCTACCACAGACAGACTCAGAGTGAAAGCTGCGTGTTCTCCAGCGCTTATCAAACTCTTAGCGCCATCTTGGATCCCAAGAAAACGGCCCCTTAGAAGTTTGATGTTTGGTGGTAATGGCTTTTATGACAATTTCAGGCAGCTCTTATTTTCACCATAGTGAATGTGGCTATTTTAAACAGAGCCAACATTCATTGGTTGATTCAAGTCATGTGAGTACTGACAATTCATCACAAGTGCATCTAATTTTACTTCATTGGGAATGTGGTGGTTCTCAGACTGATTTGACTTGTTTATAAGGGTGTCAGTAATCATGTCCAGTGAATGTCCCAATTTTTATTCTTTTTCCTATTTCCTTTTTTTTTTCCATTTGATCATTTTATTAAGTATTTAGTATTCCTTTTTAATTGGTCTAGTTTTATTTTATTCTTTTGTATGTCAAATATATGTGCATATATAGTCCAAAGCTAGTTCACTGGCCACTTTTTTTAAAGGAGATATTGGGCATTAGAAACATAGAAACATGATGGCAGAAAGGCCATGAGGTCTTTTTCTGTCGTCATGTTTCTATAAAGGGAAAAAGGGGAATGTTGTAGTGGTTGATATGGAAGGACAGACTAGATGGACCATGTGGTCTTTTTCTGTCATGTTTCTGTAAAGTCCAAACCCCTCTACCTGGGACAACACCTCTTAAGTCCAATGAAATCTTATGCACATATGTTGTGAAGTAACACACAACCTTGCAAAAAGTGCATGGAGAACCTCTGAAACAAATCTGCTATACCACAACCTAGTTAATTTTGAGGTCTCACACAACCATAACCCTACCTATGAAAAGTCATCTAAAAATATTACACCAGGTCCTATAACACTGATACACCTTCTGTTGAAAAACAGATCAAACCAGACCCTACACAAAACTAAACACTAGTAAAATACCTCACATTGGTCATACACACAATGCAAACCAGCCCTCACCTTATACAGTATAATGGACACAGATTAGAAACCTAAGCAAATGGAAACCCTGAGAAGCCAGACTCTGCATGTAGGCCAGCACTTATAAAAGGGAAACATAAGTGCATTTCTGCCTTTACTGTGCAAAGATATAAGTAATGCATAATCTCAAACCTGACACATTCCAGTCACTGAAAGCAAAACACTTGTTTCACCTTTGTTTGGACTTTTTTCTTCTAATTGAGGTGTCCTAGTCTTTCAGTTTCTTTTTGTCAATCTTCAAACACTTATCCAGGATCTCCTTCACTTTTTTTCTCTCTTTCTTTCTATCTGTCATCCTTTTATCTCCATTTCTCTGTTTTGCCTTTCCATACACTCAGTTAATTTAACCCCTCCTCCTTTTCCTCTCACCCACCAGTTCTCTCTCTCCCACTTTTCCATCTTCTGCTCTCACCTCCTCCCAGAGCCGGCCCAAGGGTTTCTGCCACCCCAGGCAGAACCCCCTCCCATGCTACCCCCCCACCCCTGCCATTGATATTCTCACCTTGGGGAATCATGCACGCGTTCATGGCTGGCTGCTCCTGCCTGCCTCCAATGCAACTTCTTTTCAGAGGGGGGTGAGGATTGGCAGACTGACTGTGGATGTTTTAAGACCCGCCATGGTGCGGAACCCATACTGCTCACCAGGGTCTGATTGTCCTAAGCGACTGCCTAGTTTTCCTGATGGATGGGCCGGTCCTGCCTCCTCCCTATTCTCCCTTTTAGTTTATCTTCATGACTTCTGCCTTTTGTTCTCCACTAGCTCCATCCTGGCCTCCAGCCTCTTGTCTTTTTGCTCCTTAATCAGATACCTATGTCTCTTCTTTCACCGCTACCTTTTTGTTTGTAGTCCCCTGTCCCTTGCCTGTAAAGCCTTCCAGGTCGTTTCACATCATCGCTATCCCTCCCCATCCTCACACTATGCAGCCATCTTAACACACTCCTCCAGAGTTGCTAAATTACCCAGTTCCAGGAGTGAGATTTTAAGCCAATTCTGGATTTGACAGTCTCATCCTGATGCATTTTGGGACTTGCAGCACTAATTTCAATGGGTAAAATCTGGGATTACAAATACCTGACTACATTGCAATGCAAAAGTAAAACCGGTACTGGCAAAATATTTCACTCCTGGAACTGGGTAACTTGGCAACTCTTCCAAAATCCCTGGGTACCTGCTGAAACTTATTCTCCCCACTTTCTCCATATTTACCCACTCACTCTTATCTAAGCCCATGCTCTTCCATTTTCGTACATAATTCCCGAATCCCTGCTCATACCCAATTCCTAAGTCTTTATTCCCCCAGCCCACTCAAACACACACCTAATTCATCCCCAAACACTCACCTAATCACCAAGCACTCTTCCCCCATCTAATCCCCAAGCCCCCAATGTCTTCACAGTAAAGAGCTGTTTGTCCTTTCATAAGAAGCTAAAAGATTATATTTCATGAAGCATTTTGCCTTTGGTAAATTAATTATGAAAGATCTTTGACTGGTTACTATAACTGTATTGCCCCCCCCCCCCCAACATCTAAGATCTCTGGATCTTACTGTAGCCCAACTTCCAGGACTTCAAACTCTGTGAGGTAAAGCACTCAGACTCTGTTAAAATTTAAAAAGAAATCCCAAAACATGCCAGCAGTTTTCTCAGAAAATTAGTGCTGCCAGCCGAGGATAGAAAAACTTTTCTTAAGTTGACATCTTTGTGTTTATCTGTCCTGAATTCAAACAATCAAATCTGGAGGCCAACTTGGCTGCCTCCTGTAGTCCTCCAGTAGCAGTGATTAGAAAAGACAGGGCAGGATGGCAGGGAGACACTGGTAGGCAGGCAAGAGAAGTAATGGTTGTGGACATGCTTTTTCCAGAGCAGGCATGATGATGTCCATGCTGGAGTGGAACCTTCACAAGGCTCTACCTCTGCCACCGGCGTCTGTAGACAAAAATGTGGCCTGAGGGAGGAGAAGTGATTAACTACAATTTCTTCTTGCAGACTGTGCTGATTCCAGTGTGGTTCAGTGCTGTTTGAACTGCACATGCTTGCTACTCTACGGAGCATCAAGCAGTTCAAATGTATTGAACTGCAAGCGAGAAGAAAGCATCAGAATGATTTGTGAGAAGAAAGAGAATAAGATAGAGGCACTATGACACACAACCGAGGAAGGTAGATGCATTGCCTGAAACTGATTTCTGGATGGTGTTTGAGAGTCTGTAGCAATGCCTATGATGCTAGGACTTGGTCTGCTGCATTGCCTCTTCACAAACAGTTATCAGTGTAGCCTCTAGATGGAAGCAAAACGAAAACTTTGAAGAACCACCTGCACACCTCTGTGTGTTAATCTGTTCAGGAGTTGCTTGCTGCTTATTACTTGATTCTCTTTGGCTAATGGAGGTTGTAGTAAAACCTCAAGCAGCTTCATCTTCAAATTATTTGGAGCCAAAGTGTTTCCATGTCATGGAAGTACATTTTATTCTTTTATTTCTTTGTTATGCTATTTCTAGCCTCTGACTGCCTGCCTTCATTTGTTTGTTTTTTTCCTGGAACAGATCCTGGGGTTCTCACTAGCATTCTGGAAGGACACACGGATGCAGTCTGGGGACTGGCATTCAGCAGTTCGACTCAGCGCCTGGCATCGTGTTCAGCTGATGGCACAGTCAAGATATGGAAAACGGGTGGCAAGCCTTCCTGCCTGGGCACCTTTAATGAGAAAAAGGGTGAGCCAGGAAGGGTGCAGGAGATGGATTTGACAATCTGTTCAAAACAGCTGCATGGCTAATCTTCTGCTGTTGTCGCTATGCTCATGTCACCCATCTTCTCAAGTTACTTCATTGGCTTCCTATCCATTTCCTCATCTAGTTCAAACGTATACTACTGACCTATAAGTGCCTTCATTCGGCTGTTCCTCGCTACCTTTCCTCAGTTACCTCTCCCTACACCCCTCCTCGGGAACTCTGCTCTTCTGGCAGATCCCTTCTGTCTGTACCCTTCTCTTCCACTACCAACTCCAGACTTTGATCTTTTTACCATGCTGCTCCTTATACCTCTAACAAATTACCCAAGTCAGTGCGTCAGGCTCCTTCTCTGGCCCTGTTCAAATCCAGGCTAAAAATTCACTACTTTGAGACTGATTTTGGATCCTCTTCACCTCCTATGTGTTTACTTACCATTCCCCTAGATATATCCTAATTCCTAATTATGTTGTCTGTCTCGACTAGACTGTAAGCTCTGATGAGCAGAGGCTGTCTCTTACATGTCTCTGCACAGCACTGCATACGCTTTGTAGCGCTATATAAATGATTAGTAGTAGTAGTAGTAGATTTAAAAGTGATCAGTCAAAGACAAAGCACCCTTTTTTGCCTGAACTCTGCTGTAGTTCTTGTGGATTCCTATTAGAGAATGCAGAAGCTGCATTATATTTAGGGCTTCTGGTTTTTGGTTACAACCAAAAAACTTTGATAAAACATCCCCAAAGGGGAATTTGAAGCTTTCAGTTGCAACAAAAAACCCACAAAAATGGCCCCTTCCTCATCGCTCCTTGACGTCCCCTGGCAGCTGCCATTGCATTCAGGTGATGTCATCGGCAGGGCTGGTGCAGATTGCAGAACTACAATACTGTGGGGGTGGGATGCTCCTGACTCTAAACCCCACCCCCTACTGCCCATGTTTTCATTGCTGGAAGTGCTCTGGACAGCGAGCTGAGGCTGCAGGACAATAAGGGACGCAAGGTATGCATGCTGTAGTTCTTTGCCTCCCATGGTGCCAGTGCAAGGGCTTTAAATTTGCGGTAGTGATCTGAGCTGGGCCCATTCATCCATGATGTGGGCCATGGCAAGAAGTGAGTGAAGTGGAAGCTTTTTACTATGGAGTTTAAGCATCAGTGTGGATAATAAGTTGACCCTTTGCTCAGCGGGTCAACCTATTATCGGCCAAGAAAGCAAATAGAATGCTAGGACTCAAGGAAAGGAATGGAGAATAAAACAAAGGATGTTATATTGCCTCTGCATTGCTCCATGGCACATCCGCATCTTGAATATTATGTGCAGTTCTGGTCATCATATCTTAAAAAGGATATAGTGGAATTAGAAAAGGTACAAAGAAGAGCCACCAAAATGATAAAGGGGATGGAAGAATACCCCTTTGAGGAAAGGCTTAAAAGATTAGGGCTCAACTCAAGACGGTTGAGGTGACATTGATAGAGGTCTATAAAATAATGAATAGAGTGGAATGGATACATGTAAATTCCATATCATGCTGCTGGACCAGTCCAGACAAATGGGTTGTGTTTCCCTCCTGCAGATTGGTGGAGACAAAGAACCAATGAAGAACCCAGGTTTCAATGACATCACTCCTATGCCTCTATTTGCCTCGGCCACTAGAGATTTTTTCAGTATTTCTTTGTCTGCAGCAGATGGATGGAATTTCTCTTCTCTGAAGAAACTCTGAGGAATGAGAGGAAAAGATTGATTAAATGCTCGTGAGCAACCACCTTAAGAAACAAAGGTGACTCTTACTTGAGTACAATGTGGAGACTTCACTAGACTGCGGTCATAGGAGGGGGGAAATTTGGTTCAGTTCCATGCTCTTATGATAAGAGCCTGTTGAGCAGCCACAAAATTGGAAGACTCTGGAAGAGTGCAGCAGCCTCACACAACCTCAGTGCCGCCTCTCTCCTTCTCTGACCCCCATGCTCTCTCCCAAAGATTACAGAAGGCTCTCAGAGGGATATGCTTGCCAGCCACCTTTAAATGCAATGCTGCACAGCCAGCCAGTAACACAGTTCCAGGGGAGTAGAGTTGAGCCTGGCACAGATCCTCTGCCTGGAGCTCTCAGGGGGTGAATACCACGGACGCAATTCGGGGTGGACCGCTGGTGACGGTGCAGTGTGGGGGCTTCCCACCATTTTCGCACGTGTTAATAGCATTTTTACCTGGTGGTTGCATGGTCCTAATGCATTATGCCCAAACGGCTCCTACATGTACTCCTTCCGTAGCACCTGTAACTTTTGCCGCATAAAAGTGCTATTAACGTGCGCCTTCAGGCCTCTGCAGCCTTAGTGCACACTGTGGTGATACTTGCCTAACTCTCTATATCTTTTTTCAGAAAATGTTTGACGTATGGCAAGTGAGGTGCCTCATCCCTGGATTCTGGACTCTGCTCTTCTTGCATGGCAGCTTAGGAGTCATCCCTGGAGGGCCTGCTTTCCCTCTCTCAGCTGGAGGATAGTTAGTCCAACCATGCCTGCCTCAGGGCAGATGGTGATGGATGGTGCTATGGGTAAGGATATTCAGCTGGCAGGAAGATCCAGTGACCATACTGTGAGCCACTCATCATTCTCTAGGGGGTTTGTGATGGCTGTGCCCCCTGGCGTTGGGGTGTCGGGTCCGAGAGGAGAGCTTCCTGACTTTGGCTTGTCCTCCCTGGAACCATTTATCTCTTTGTAGCAGGCCTGGTCCTTATGGCATGGAAATTCACACTCTGTGGCTTCTGGGTGCCCCCCCCCCCCCCCCCCTTTTGAGTGCAGTCTCATGTGGGGCAGGCTAAGAGTAGAAAAACTGTTTGATTTATATTTGGCTAAGCATCCCTGGTGAGGGACACCCCCCTGGAGATGGGGAACAGCTGGGAGCTGTCCGAGATTCATCTGGACTCTGATGTGGATGAAGTACACTTGCCTTCAGAGGATTGTGCAGAGGTAGGAGTGATCTGCCTATCTCGGAAGGAGGAACCATTGGTGGTGTTTAGCAGGGTCTCATTTGCTTTGAACTTGAAGGATGCTTCTGGCACAGAGCAGGAAAGAAGGTACACCCACATCTTCAAGGGGTGCGAAATTCCACCACTGTCGCCTTATTCCTGAATGTGATCAAGGATATGATCTGGTCAGAGTGGGATTCTCCTGACTCACTGCTTAAAGGGTTAAGGATGTGTAAGAAGATCTACGCTGTCCTGGAGGAGGAGTGCATTGAGTGGTTTGGCATTCCCAAGGTGGATGCGCAGACAAACCACTCTTCCTGTGGAAGGTGGATCAGCCTTAAAGGATTCTCTGGACTGGAAGGTGGATTTTGTTGCAGAGCAGTCAGTTCACCATGGTGGCTACTATTTTGCAGCTGGCGGTATGTACTAGTCTGACATCTCAAGTCCTGCTGGGTGATGATACCCCTCTTGGAGTCTGCTACTGCCTTCCTTTCTGATGCCATGTATGCCTGATACACTTGGCAGCCAGGGATGGTTACCCTAATGATGGTGTCACAGCCTGGGATTAGCTCTGGCACTGGGCAACGGACACCTTCCAAAGCCTGGTTGGCTCAACTGGCTCTTAATAGGAAGCTTCTGTTTTGAGCCGATTTGGAGAAGCTGGTGAAGGACCTAGGCGAGACAAAATTTTACCAACTTCCAGAAGACAGGTCCAAGGGGCCTGTAAGGCAGGCAGGCGCCCCTTTGACAGCCTCCACTCGTCCACCGTGGGTGTGCTGGCTGGATTCCCTGAGGTTTTGGAGCTCTCGTGGCCAACCAGGAAAACCACCTTCCCCTCTGCTTCTGGGCCTCAGGCTCGTTCTCTGTCCTTTCATGGAGCACATGGGCTCAGGGACTTTGTCCCTTCCAGAAGAGGACCTTCCCGGGCTCCACAATGAAGATTTTGGGGCCCATTCCCTGGTTCCTCCAGTTGGAGGCAGGCAGGCAGGTTTTGCCTTTTCTCTCAGGAATGGGCCTGGGTTATAAAGGATTGCTGGGTGCTAGATGTCATTCAGCTTGGCTATGTCACGGAATGAAAGAATCTGAAATCGGCTCTTTGCATCATTTCCCCTTGTGGGTCTGCGATCAAAAGTGCTGCTGTGTGGACTACCTTGGATAAGTTGCTACACCTGAAGGTGGTGGTGCCTATCCCCCCCCCCCCCCCCCCCGAACGAGCAGGGCAAGGGCAGATAATCCATCTATTTCATGGAGCTAAAAAAAGGGACTGTTCTTTCTGGCCCATTCTGGACCTCAAGGGGGGTCAAGGAGCACTTGCACATCCTACACCTCTGGATGGAAACCTTGCACTCCATGACTTGAGCACTGCGCCGAGGGAACTTCTTGGCTTCTCTGGATCTGGCCAAGGTGTATTTCCTATCCCAATCTGGGCAGATTGGCAGAAGTATCTGCGTTTTGCTGTGTTCAGCTCTGTCAGTTCGCCGCCCTCCCTTTTGGGCTATCCACCGCTCCAAGGATGTTCTCCAAGATCATGGCGGTGGCAGCTGCAGTGCCGAGGGATCTGTATCCATCCCTATCTGGACAACTGGTTCATCCAAACCCATTCCCTTTTTCAGAAGCATCTTGGGTGGCATTCTGAGTGGGGACCTTTTTTGAAAGCCTTGGCTGGGTGATCAGTCGAGAAAAGAGCCAACTGTTGCCTTCCCGGTCCTTGGCATTTCTGGGAGCACATTTAGATACTCGAGTGGGCAGAGTTTTCCTGCTAGAGGAGAAAGTCAAGACTGCTGGATTGCCTTACGGTGTTCTGTGTGCAGCAGGCTCCCAGAATCGGGGATTATCTTCAGCTCCTTGGATTGATGGCAGCAACCACAGAGATGGTGCCATGGGAATATGCTCAACTGCGACTGCTCCAGCAGTCCTTGTTGACTCTGTGGTCCCCAAGTTCTTAGGAATTTGCATGCAGGCGTCCACTCCCATTGATGGTGAAGGCCAACCTGCAGTGGTGGCGGTAACCCTGCCATCTAAGGAAGGTCATACTGCTGGGTGATTTCTCCTGGATCCTGCTGACGACTGATGCCAGTCTCTTGGGCTGGGAAGCCCATTGCCAAAACCATATGGCCCAGGGCCATTAGAACCTCAGGGTAGTGGTGCTGCCTATCAACCGCCTCGAGACAAGGGCCATCAGGTTGGCTGTTTTGCATTTCCAGCCCCTTGTCGGGGGTCAGACGGTTTGAGTGTTTTCAGACAGAGCCATAGTGGTGGCTTATGTTAATCAGCAAGGCAGCATGAGGAATGCCGGAGTAGCTCTGGAGATGGCTCTCTTGTTTGCCTGAGTGGAGATGAACCTCCTAGCCTTGTCAACACAGCACATTGTCGGGGTGGACAACGTGGAAGTGGATTTCTTCAGCTGGCACTCTCTGGATCCTGGAGAATGAGAGTTGAGTCAGAAGGTGTTTCAGTTGATTCTGCACCACTGGGGTCGCCCTGAAATGGATCTAATGGCGACCCACTCCCAGTGCTGAAGTTTGCTGCTTCTTCACTCGCCACATGGAGACTGGGTCCGAGGGCATCGGCACCTTGACCCAGCCTTGGCCAAGTTTGTGATTGCTGTATGTATTTCCACCATGGCTCCTGGTGGGACACGTGATTTGGCATATAGAATGCCACCCAGGCAGGATTGTTCCAGTGATGCCGGATTGGCAAAGGAGAGTGACCTGATGCAGCTCCTGCAGGCACCTCCTCTTCGGTTGCCTCTGCTTCGGAGCCTGTTGTGGCAGGGACCAATTGTCCTGGAGGACCCAGCTCTCTTCTCACTTACGGCATGGCTCTTAAAAGGTGACAGCTAGTGCAGAAGGGCTACTCTCCAGCAGTGGTCTCTGCTCTACTCTGTGCCTGGAGGAGGTCTACCATGCTAACATACATACAGATGTGGTACCCCTTTCAGCAATGGTGTGTTGTGTGGCAGTTGGCTCCTGAGGCAGCTAAGGTGTCATCCCTCTTTGGCCTTTCTATAGGATTTCCTAGAGAAGGGTCTTTCCGTTAGTTCCCTGAAAGTTCAAGTGGCAGCTCCTGGCCTGTTTCCGGGTCTGTTAGTAGGCAAGTCTCTGGTCTTGCACCTGGGCATGTCGTGTTTTTCTCCAGGGGGTTTGGCATCTCTGGCCTCCCCTCTTATCTGTGATCCCTTCCTGAGATCTGCATCTGGTGCTCAGGACCCTGATGGCAGTACCCTTTGAGCCATTGCAGCATGCTATCTTAAAGGTTTGACTCCCAAGACGGTCTTTTTTTTGGTTGCAATTTGTTCTGCAAGTTTGTGGATTTTTGCAGGCTATGTCTTCCCGAGATCCTTATCTGTCCTTTTCAAAGGAGGCACTGTCCATTCGACTTGTGCCGCCTTGTCTAAAGTGCCTTCTCCCTTTCACACGAACCAGGTGGTCTGCCTGCCCCCCTTCCCAAAGGAGCAGGATCTTTGCCTGGTGGATGTCTGGAAGATGCTCCTTCGGTACATGGAGGTTATGAATTCCTTTTGTACATCCAACCATATTTTTGTGCTGTTTACTGGCTTGTGCCAGGGTGATGTGGCATCCAAGCCAATTCTGGAGTGCTTGACTAAGGAGGTCATGGCCTCGGTGTATCTGTTGTGGAGCCAGCCAGTTCTAGAGGGTTTGTGCACCCACTCAACCCGAGTATAAGCATCTTCTTGGGCAGAGCAGAGCTCTGTAGCTTCTGCAGACATTAGTCGGGCAGCATCGTGGGCACCACTTTCCACATTTGTCAAGCATTACATCTCCAGGAACAAGCAGGAATGAGTCTTCACATATGGGTACGTCGGTACCGACGGAGTCTGCGCAGGAACGCTTCCCAGCGTCCAATCAAAGAGCTTTTGGAAGCATCCCACCACGCCTGCGTGCTGCCTTCCTGCCTTTCCCAACTGCCTCTCAGTTTTCGTTTTTCCGCGGAGCCGGCAGGACGTCCTCCTGTTACCGCAGAAAATTCTTGTTTTATTTCTTTACTTTTCTTGTGGTCGCGGCTGTCTTCCCGACGCCACCGGTACCGCCGGTGTTTTCTTTTCTTTTCTTTTCTTGTGAAATCTTCCTTTTTCAAGGAATATTTTTTCTTCATAGTGTCCCACGGTGTCTTAGGAGAATACAAGAAGCAAGAGTCGTAGATAGGTGGAACAGGTTTATTGAGACCCCTACGCGTTTCGGCCGTAGCCTTCTTCAGGGGGCACACAGCTAAACAAAGTAATATTTAATACAAAATATAAAAAATGAAATAATATATAAATAAATAACCATAACTCATTAAAACCATAAAAATACATAAATTATTAAAAACACATAGTATGGACAATTAAAAGAACTGCTTGTAAACACACCAAAGTTAATGAAAAAATGCACATAAACATTATGTGAATAACATATATATATTGTAAACAGAATAAAAATGTGTAAAAAATGTATAAAACCAAACGCAGAGTGGAACAACACAAATAAATATACTAGATCAGACATGCAAGTTATCTGTCAAACAGGCTAAATGGTATGCACCAAATATATGAATCAAATCAATATGCCTATTTGTGGAAGATATATAAATAATCTTGTGCACAATCATCATATGATGGAGGGGGAGGGGAGAGGGAGGAGAGGAAGGGGGGGGAGGAGGGGGAGGGAAGGGAAGGAAGAGAAAATATTGAGTGATCATTATACTGGTACTAGTGTAGAAAGGCTGAAGAAATTGTGGTTAAATGGAGTTATGTTGAAGAGACTTTACTCAGCAATTAGAAGCTACATCGTTACAAACTAAGTACTACTAGGGACAAAACGCTAAGGTAATGCAGCACAGTGGTGCATAAACGAACACGAATAAAAGGTAGTGCAATTATTTAAGGTGAGGGAGAGAATACATTTGTACATCTTCTTACTTACATACAAGACCACTGGGAAGACAACGCAATAGTCACAATGTGAAGAATCACTGAAAAGGAAAACCAATTACAATCATCAGGCTAAAAAAGGGGGTAGAGTCACATAATTAATGTGAGGAAAGTCTACAAACCAGAAGGCATGTTGAATTTATGTAGACTAAATAAAACTTGAACGAGTTTTATTTAGTCTACATAAATTCAACATGATTAAGCATTGGATTTTGTAATACTGTTCATATTTTTTGTAACACGGGCTTAGTCATTAGCTTTTGGTTTCAAGTTAAAACACGTTCCTTTTGTAGATCCACGTCACACCCTTTTGGTGCGAACTCTAGAGTTTTTATACCTCGGAGCCATCCAGTCAAAAACTTTTTAATCTCAGACTAAGAAGCTTTGCCTTGAAGGCCTTCCGGTTTGCTGAGTAAAGTCTCTTCAACATCAGAGTTGTGTTCTTATTCAGTATGGCAGTTTTAAGTGGTTTCCTAAAGGGATATGCTTAGGTGTTAGAGAGTTCATTTTGTGATTGGCTATCTCCATTTTTAGTGACTTTTTTCATATGTGCAATTGCGTCTGCAGTCTTTCCAGTGTCACACATGTATGTAATATATGCATTTTATGCAAGGTCATTATTTCCACATAAACATAACTCCATTTAACCACAATTTCTTCAGCCTTTCTACACTAGTACCAGTATAATGATCACTCAATATTTTCTCTTCCTCTTCCTCCTCCTTCCCTTCCTTCCCCCCCCTTTCCCCCTCCCTCCCCCTCTTCTCTCCCCCCTCCCTCCCCTCTCCCCCCCTTCCTCTCCTCCCTCTCCCCTCCCCCTCCCCTCCCCCCCCCATCATATGATGATTGTGCACAAGATTATTTATATATCTTCCACAAATAGGCATATAGATTTGATTCATATATTTGGTGCATACCATTTAGCCTGTTTGACAGATAACTTGCATGTCTGATCTAGTATATTTATTTGTGGTATTCCACTCTGCGTTTGGTTTTATACATTTTTTACACATTTTTATTCTGTTTACAATATATATATGTTATTCACATAATGTTTATGTGCATTTTTTATTAACTTTGGTGTGTTTACAAGCAGTTCTTTTAATTGTCCATACTATGTGTTTTTAATAATTTATGTATTTTTATGGTTTTAATGAGTTATGGTTATTTATATATTTCATTTTTTATATTTTGTATTAAATATTACTTTGTTAAGCTGTGTGCCCCCTGAAGAAGGCTACGGCCGAAACGCGTAGGGGTCTCAATAAACCTGTTCCACCTATCTACGACTCTTGCTTCTTGTGTTCTCCTGGGATTTACTGCAAGAGCAGGCGCTCCTCATTGTGCTTCCACGGTGTCTTAGGCCTTTTAGGCCTCTTCTTTTCCTTCATGGAACCGCCAGCCACTTTCTCCAAGAAATGTTCAAACTGTGGCGGTACAACTTTATTTTTAGACCCTCGAAGTCGGTGTCTAACCTGCTTGGGTCATGCTTTGGTGAGAAGAGGTCTTCAATATCGAGGTTCCCTCGATACACTGTTTCCCTCCAGCTTCGGGGCACCATCCCCTTCTTCTACACAGGATCAGGTAACCCACAAACAGTCTGTTAAGACTAGCCAGCCCTCGAGTGGTAGGTCTCATGCACAGCATGTAGACGGCTCCGGCCTTGCCCTCGAGGGCCTACTGGCTTCAAAACCCCGGCGGGAGTCTTCGGTCTCAAAAGCCTTTCAGGGCTTTCAGGTTGTTCCTGGGGTTCACCCCTCACAGAACATACCTGAGCCGTGTCCGGTGGTGGCATCCGCTTCGAGCGGTACCGATAACCCGACATCGGCACTGGTGTTGGATGAAACACTCCTCACCAGGGATGGTCATCTGGCGTCCTCGGTGCCTTCGGAACCGGTGGATACACTCCAGACTGACCTTTCATTATCGGTACCAGCACCGATACTACCACCAAAGTCTGTACCCTCCAGACGTGCATCGATAGCCTCGCTTCCTTCGATGCCAAGTCTGGAATCGATCTCCAGTCTGGAGGACTGGGTACCGACTCGCCTTGGTACCGGCTCTCGGCGGTACCGAAGGCTCGGTTCCGATGATTTGGATCCGCAACTCTCGGTTCCCCCGAGGCCGATTGAGTTGCCACTAGCTGACCTTCGTTCACCGGTATCAGACACTGTACCGAAGTCGGTACCAATGTCCTCATTACCCTTACGGTCGGTGCCTTCCATGCTTCGCTTATCGATGCCGAGTTTAGAATCGCTCTCTAGTCTGGAAGACTCTGTACCAATACACTTTAGTACCGACACCGATCGATACCGGTGGCTCGGTACCGAGGATAGCACCCGGAGATTTTGGTTACCTCGGTACCGATTGAACTGTCACCGATGACTGCTCTGATGTCTTTGTCGGGCTCGACTCCGACATCGGTACCGGTATTGGCATCGGTACCGGTATCCACAGTAGCATCGTGGCCAACTCCTACCATGCTTTTTTCAACAGGATCGCTCCCTTCTATGCCAAGCTTGGAGTCGATACCTGGCATGGACAATGTGGTAATGATGGTCGCTGCTCCTGACGGCCATCCTTTAAGCATTCCACACTGCACTGTGCAGGATCTTCTATTCCTATATATCTGGATAGCTCTGTCGGTGCTCAGGCTAGTTCTTCAGATCTAACCTGTCCAAGGGAAATTCCTGTTGGGGAACTCTCCTTTCAGAGTTTCCTCTTGGATATAGCAAGATCTCTTGCCATTCCTATCCCAGAATATGATCCTGCACAGGGCTCTCTTTCTACCAAAGCAAAGGAGAACATAATGTTTCCTTTGCATCATTCCTTGCAGGATCTCCTTCTAGGAATGTGGGAAACACCTTTAAGGGTACCCCCACCTTCCAGAGCAACTGATCTCTTATATCAGGTCCCCCCCCTCTCCAGGGTTTCAAAAGACTCAACTTCCTCATCATTCCATAGTTGTGGAATCAGCAATGAGGCGGGTAAAGAGCAAGAAAAAGCACTCTTCTTATCTGCCAGGTCGTGAGTCTAGGACACTTGATGCCTTTGGACGTCAAGCCTTCCAGACATCTATGCTTTCTGCAAGAATTCTCTCATATATTTTCTATATGAGTCTATCTCTTGAGGAGGTCACAAAGCAATTACATCTTTTGACGCCTTCCCTTCCAGAGTCCAAGAGTGCAGACTATATTCTTCACTGCTCAAGCATCTCCAGAATATTTCTTGGTTTCTTACTTGTGCTTCCCTAGACTCTTTTGAGTCTGTTAGCAGGACTTCTGCTATAACTATAGGGGCACGACGTAGAGCCTGGCTCCAAGCTTCAGACTTGGACAAATGGGCACAGCACAGACTGGGACATACTCCTTGCACTGGAGACAATCTTTTCAACAAGGAGTTTTTACGTCAGGTTACTCAGTTCTCCACTGACTTACCTGTTCCTAGGGGCTGTTCTGCACCTTCTGTCCCAGTAGGTAGGGAATATCCTGCCAAACTTTCTTCCCATAGGAGAAGAAGGTTTTATGCATCATCTGCCCATCATACAGATGTTCCCAAACAGGGGAAGCATCATCCTGGTCTGCAGAGTTCAACCTCTCACCAGGCTCAGCAAACCCAGCAACCACAGGGTTTCTGATCAATCCATCAGATGCTTGACTCTTGGGATTAGAATCTGCAGTTGCTTCTTCTCAATAGAGGCAATCCACTGCTGTCATTCTAAATCCTAAACATGGATCTCTTCCCGAAAGACATCCATTCTTTCTATGTTCTATGAGCTGTCAGGATGTTCATGCTTCTAGGTCACAGGGTTCTCCTCTTTTTCCTGCTAGGGAAAGAGGTCTATCCACTATCAAACGATAGTTTCCTGTGCCAGCATGTCTTTTTTCCTTTCTATAAACTTACTACTTTGTAAGTTTTCTTCAGCTCTATTCTCTTTACCCTCTTACCAGGTTTTCCTCTGTAAGAGCGGTATTGCTTCACTGGAGGGCTTTTTCTTCAGCCTCTCTAGTTTTCTTACTTTTCCAGTGCGGAGTTCTCTTCTCTGAGTTGACTCCTTTTTTTCAATCTTGCTTGAAGCAGTTCATCAGACACATCCAGAGTTTTCTACTCTTGTTTTGTCTGTTCTTTCTGTTTTTAAACAGTACCATTCTTCTGCTGTCTGGCAAGCAGCTGCCAATGCAGGAGACTTAATGTTTGGACCACTGGTTCTTGTTTACCAGCAACCAGATTTGTCCTCCACTAACATTCTGTCTGGTCTTAGTAGTGGCTCCAAGTCAGTGCTGTCATCTGTCTTGGAAATTTTTTCACTACAAGCTTGTTGGATTGTCTTCTCTTTCTGCCATCTCCATTCCCCTGGGTTTGGCAGCATAGTTGACATAGGTACTGGCTCTCCTGCAGCCAGTTCTGTCTCCTCATTCTCCTGCATCATGCTCTCTGCAATTCTACAGAGAAGCTCTCCACTATGGGCCCTTGCTAGAGAGCATGGGGAGCTTTTTCTCCAACAGCTATACTAGATGGTTGAAAAAGGCTTTTCAGTCATGTCTCCCATGACTAGAAAAGTTCTCCTTTTTAATATAAAGGACATAGGCCTCCTTTTACGTGAAAGCTTAAGGAGTTGCTAATTCCCTGCTTTGGTCCATAGTATTTCCAATAGGGAATATGTTTTCTCCTTCCAGCTCGTCCTCATGGTAAGAACGCATGATACCTTTTTGCCCTTAAGCAGGTCAGCATGGTATCTCATTCCTATGCGTCTTCTGTTCACTTACCATGCTAGAGTTCTAGAATACTCGGGACTTGCTGGCTGCAGACTGATATCATCCTCTGCTTTTCACGTAACTATCCTGGTTATTCTACTAACTAGCATCCCTGTAGCCATAACCAGTGGGAATTGATTCTCTATATATCTTCTCAAGTAGGTTCCACCTTCTTCTTATTAGATGAATCTTTCCTCTCCACATTTTCCTATGTGAATACCTTTTTGTAGGCATATCTCTGCTTCTTTGCAGACTTCCATATAGAGGCCTATATATATTCATACCTATAGCACACATCTTACAGATGTCTATGTCTATCATTTGTGTGTATTTTATGCCCTTCATATCTCACTATAGATATATTCTCATATATCTATATGTTATATATTTATATATATATATATATGTATCTGTTCAGAGATTTTACTATCGGTAGATATGTATTCTGCTTTATCTACCTGACTGTCGAGGCTCATATAGCTATATGATTCTGACAGATGGGCTTTACCCATACTTATGCTATCCAGCATATTTTGGGGTCCTACACTCACAACCACTGGGTGGTAGTTAACACCTACCATAACCTTAAGGTTAGGTACCTCTGAAGCTCTCCATGTTCCAATATCTCTCCCAACAGACTTCATTTAGGAGAGATATTGCGGATCTTCAGCTAATCACAGGCTCTAACGCCTCTGGCATTTGTCCTTTCTTTTGGAATACAAGGGGTTCCCATACCCTTTCTCCCCACAAGGACTGGGCCTGTTTGTCCAAATCGGTTAGCCTTTCTCTTTTTGTTCCTAAGAGTGAGCCACTCTGCTGCCAAAAGAGTTCGGCTTTTATCATAAAGCCTTCCGCTGAAGGCCCACCGTTTTTGTACTACCCCAGTTTTTCCTACTGGGGTCACCTGTTACCTTTCAGGATTCTGACCTCCATTGCTTTTCCTACAGGTTTACTACCTCCACTTACAGTGAGGTCCTTCTCGAGGTTCCTCTACTGGGTTCCCCAGTAGATCCCATGAACCTCCATACTTCTCTGAAGTCCTGTTAGGGGAGGTCCATATTGCAATATTTTTCCTTTGCAATATCATTGATGACAATTATCATCCACACATGGACTCCTTGTCTGCAATCCTATGCTAGGTTAACTGTTCCACAACACCTTTCTCTCCAACTCCTACCCTCCATCCTCAGGATGCCTGGTGTTGTGAGAGATAGCATGTTCCAATCTATGACATGCTGGGACTCCAGGCATCTCAGCTTGGGAGTCCCCATATGTGAAGACTCATTCCTGCTTGTTCCTGGAGATAGCACAGTTACCTGTAACAGGTGATCTCTGGGAACAGCAGGAATAAGTCTTCACAACCCACCCACCTCCCCAGGAGTTGTATCTCTATCTTTCCTTTCCTCTCTCTCTCTCTTTGTCTCAGCTTTAAAACTTAACTGAGGAGAGGCAGTTGGGAAAGGCGGGAAGGCAGCACGCAGGCGTGGTGGGATGCTTCCAAAAGCTCTTTGATTGGACGCTGGGAAGCGTTCCCGCGCAGACTCCGTCGGTACCGACGTACCCATATGTGAAGACTTATTCCTGCTGTTCCCAGAGATCACCTGTTACAGGTAAGTAACTGTGCTTTCTTGGATATCCATGTGCAGGCGGACACTGCCTTGGCCTAAGGGTTTTGTGAGCTGCTGTGTCGTCTTTCCACACAGTGGTGGTGTAACTTTGGTATATCCCACTAGTCTGGACTGGTCTAGAAGGATGATACGGAAGGTGACATTTTACTTACTAGTTAATGTCTTTTCCTTGAGTCCTGCTAGACCAGTCACCCACCCCTAAAACGGTATTTGTTCTTTTGCTGCAGTACTCTTGGGTCTGCTATGATTTTTTTTCCACTTGGCTCTGCAGATTCATTTTCTTCTGACAGCTTTCTAGTTATGATTTCCTGTACATAGTTCTTTACTGTTGATTATCACGATTGAGGTTGTGTGAGGCTTGCCATATTTCTCCCATATATTTTGGAACGAATACTGAAGAGACCTCTAGAGGCTGAAGTGAATAGAATCATAGGAGTGATGTTCTTGAAAACTGGGCTTTTCATTAGTAGTTTGTCTCCACCAATCTGCTGGTAGGGGAACACAACTCACTTGTTTGTACCGGTCTTGCAGGACTCAAGGAAAGGACATTAACTAGTAAGTAAAATGTCACACCTATGTGCTCTGCTAGAGAGGACATTGAGTCACATAGGATTAGAGTTTTGCATGAAACAAAATACACTATAGAATCTCTGTGGATAGAAATCCCATGTAAATAGGGGAAGGCGATGGCAATGGGGGTGTACTACTGAGTGACTGGCCAGAATGCACAGATGGATGGTGAAATGCTAAGAGAAATCAGGGAAGCTAACAAAAGTTACAACACAGTAATGCTGGGTGATTTCAATTACCCCGGTATCAACTGGGTCAATGACACTGCAGGATATGCTAAGGAGTTAGTTTCTAGATGAAATAAATGATTATTTATTGGAACAGCTGGTTCATGAACAGACAAGAGGGTAAGCTATTTTGGACCTAGTCCTTGGTACAACACAGGATCTGGTGCAAGAGAAGGGTGTTGGGGGCCACTTGGTGATAGTGATCATATCATGTTCACATTTGATTTAATAAATGGAAGCACGATGGCAAGGAAATCCACATTACCACCTTTGAACTTTTAAAAGGGAGACTATGATAAACTGAGGAAAATAGTTAAGAAAAAACTAAAAGGAGCAACTGCAAAGGTTAAAGATTTACATCAAGCGTGGGCTTGTTTAAAAGTACTATCTTGGAAGCCCAGACCAGATATATTCCACGACTTAAGAAAAGTGAAAGGAAAGCCAAAAAACTGCCAGCCTAGTTTAAAAGTGTGGTCAGAGAGATGGTTGTAGCCAAAAAAGCATCTTTTAGGAAATAGAAAAGCAGCCAAATGATGAAAATGGGAAACATAAGCACTGGCAAGTTAGATGCAAGGCATTGATAAGGCAGGCAAAGAGAGAATTTGAAAAAAGCTTGCTGTGGAAGTAAAAATGCATAGTAAAAAACATTTTCAAATAGATTTGTAGCAAAAAGCCTGTGAGAGTCGTTTAGACCACTGGATGACGGAGGTAAAAGGGGCCCTAAGGGAGGAGACAGCCATAGTGAAGAGACGGAATGAATTCTTTGTTTTGGTATTAACTGAAGAAGATGTAGGGAAGTTACCCATGCCTGAAATGGTATTTAAAAGTGATATATTGGAAGAATTGAAAGAAATATTGATAAACTGGGCAGATATATTACAAGTATTTGATAAGCTGAAGAATATTAAATCACCTGGACTGGATGGTACATATCCGAGGTTGTTGAAAGAACTGAAATATGAGATTGCATAGCTATTAGTAATTTGTGAACTATAATTAAAATTATCTGTAGTACTTGAAGACTGGAGAATGACCTATGTAATGCCAATTTTTAAAAAGGGTTCCAGGGGTGAGCCTGACGTCAGTACCAGGCAAAATGGTGCCTTTTCTACCTTTGTGTCAGTCCTGACTCCTGGTGACCCAGAAGCTCCTGGGTTTTCTTGGCACAAGTCACTTAATCCTCCATTGCCTCGGAAGAAAGGCAAAAGGGTAGAAACCATTATAAAGAATAAAATTGCTGAATATGTAATGATTTAATGGGAGAAAGCCAACATGGATTTAGCCAAGGAAAGTCGTTTTACTGATTTGTGGTGTTCTTTTGAAGGTGTGAATAAACAAGTTAGACCAAGGTGAGCCAGTTGATATGAATATCTAGATTTTCGGAAAGCCTTTTACAAGGACCTCATGAGAGACTCTTGGCCAAATTAAAATGTCATGGGATTGAAGGCAGTGTACTATTGTGGATCAGGAACTAGTTAAAAGACAGAAAACAGAGTAGGGCTAAATAGTTTTCTCCATGGAGAAAGGTGAATAGTGGAATATCTGTGCTGGGCCTGTTGCTTTTTAACATATTCATAAATGACCTGGAAATGAGTGAGGTGATCAAATTTGCAGATAACACAAAATTATTCAAAGTTGTTAAAACGCAAGATGATTGTAAAAAATTGCAAGAGGACCTTGATAAATTGGAAGACTGGACATCCAAATGGCAGATGAAATTTAATGTGGACAAGTGCACAGTTATGCACATAGGAAAGAACAACCCAAACAATGGTTACATAATGCAAGGTTCCACATTACCACCACCCAAGAAAAAGATTTAGGCGTTGTCATGGATAATACGCTGAAACCCCCTCTGCCCAGTGTGCAGGGACGTTCAAGAAAGCAAATAAAATGCTAGGTATCATAAGGAAAGGAATGGAGAATAAAACAAAAGATATTATAGTGCCTCTATATCATTCCATGATACAAATGCACCTTGAATATTGTGTGCATTTCTGGTCACCATATCTTAAAAGGATATAACTGAATTAGAAAAGGTGAATCGCACGATTGGGATATAGCCATAGCTGGCTATAATCTATTCAGAAGAGACAGAGAAAATGGAAAAGGAGGAGGAGTAGCCTTGTATGTCAAAAGCAATATTAAAGCTACTGAAATGCAGTGGACATGGGGAAAAGAAGAAGCGCTCTGGATTGTGTTGGAAAGAGGAGATGGCACTGTCATCCATATTGCTGTAGTCTACAGACCTCCAACTCAAATTGAAGAGAGAGATAACGAATTGATTATAGATATTGCCAAGATAGCAACAAAGGGGGAAGCGATCATATTGGGTGACTTTAATCTACCTGATGTGGATTGGATTACTCCTGCACAACTGGAAAGAAGCAAAAAAATTGTGGATGCTCTCCAAGATGCATTATTTAGACAAATGGTGATGGAACCAACCAGGAAAAGCTTAACGCTGGATGTAGTGCTCACCAACGGTGATAAGAACATAAGATATGCCATACTGGGTCAGACTAAGGTCCATCAAGCCCAGTATCCTGTGTCGAATGTCTGCGTGAGTGCCCCTGTGAGCAACAGCGACCATCACACGGTGTGGTTTGAGATAAAAACCATGGTACAGGCCAATCATAGCAAGCTCAAAGTCCTAAACTTCAAATACACTGACTTCAATAAAATGGCAGAGTACTTAGAGGAGATGACGGGGTGGAAGGAGATAAAGGAAGTGGAATTGCAATGGGCTAAACTAAAGAAGGCAATAAAAGGGGCAACAGATAAATATGTAAGAAAAGTAAGTAAAAACAAGAGGCGAAGGAAACCTATTTGGTTTTCCAAAGAGGTGGCTGCTCAAAGGCAAAAAACACAACTTTCGCAAAATTCAAAAGCTTGCAAACAGAAGAACACAGAAATGAATACAGGATCCAACTCAGAGTCTAAAAGAGTAATAAGGATAGCAAAATCAAAGGCAGAGGAAAGGATGGTTAAAGATGTTCAGGGTAGCAACAAAACTTTCTTCAGGTATATTCGGGAAAGGAAGAAGATCAGAGTTGGAATTGCAAGACTCAAAAGTGCTGGGAAAGGACTCGTGGAAAGTGACACTGAAAAAGCAAAATTGCTAAACAAATACTTCTGCGCTGTTTTTACTAAAGAAGATCCTGGAGATGGACCAGCTGTGGCTCCCAAATATAAAAATGGGAATGAAGTAGATACCACACCATTCATAGAAGATGAGGTGTTAGAACAACTCGCTAAATTGAAAGTGGACAAAGCCATGAGACCAGATGGGATACATCTCAGGATACTGAAAGAGCTCAGAGAGGTTCTTGCAGGACCGTTAAAGGATGTCTTCAACAGATCCTTGGAAACCGGAGAGGTTCCTCAGGACTGGAGAATGGCTGATGTCGTACCTCTACACAAAAGTGGTGACAGGGAAGAAGTGTCAAACTATAGGCCCATGAGCCTTACCTCGGTGGCGGGAAAAGTAATGGAGGCGCTCCTGAAAGAGCGAATAGTGAACTTTCTCAAAACGAACAGGATGCAAGATCCGAGGCAACATGGTTTTACCGAAGGATGGTCTTGCCAAAGAAATCTGATTGAGTTCTTTGACTGGGTGACCAAGGAACTAGATCAGGGGCATGCAAAGGATGTCATCTACCTGGATTTCAGCAAAGCCTTTGATACTGTTCCTCATAGGAGGCTTGTCAACAAACTCAATAGCTTGGGGATGGGTCCCAAGATGGTAAACTGGATAAGAAATTGGTTGACTGACAGACGACAGAAGGTGATGGTACATGGAGCTCACTCGGATGAGAGGAAGGTGATTAGCGGGGTGCCCCAGGGTTCGGTCTTGGGCCCGGCACTGTTCAATGTATTTGTGAGTGATATTGCTGAAGGACTGAATGGAAAAGTCTGTCTTTTTGCAGACACAAAAATTTGCAACAGAGTGGACTCCCCCGAGGGAGTGGTTAACATGAGGAAAGATCTACAAAAGCTGGAAGACTGGTCTAATGCTTGGCAACTACGATTTAATGCGAAAAAGTGCAGTGTCATGCACTTGGGTAGCAGAAATCCATGGGAAATTACGCGATAGGGGGCGAGAGGTTGGTATGCACGGTTGAGGAGAAAGATCTTGGTGTGATTATCTCTGATGATCTCAAGGTGGCAAAACAGTGCGACAAGGCGGTGGCAAAAGCCAGGAGGATGTTGGACTGCATACAAAGAGGGATTACGAGCAGAAAGGAAGAGGTACTTATGCCACTGTATAAGTCACTGGTGAGGCCTCACTTGGAATACTGTGTTCAGTTTTGGAGACCGTATCTTGCAAAAGATGTAAAAAGACTGGAAACTGTTCAGAGGAAAGCGACCAAAATGATTTGGAGCCTGCTTCAGAAGCCTTATGAGAAGATACTTGAAGACCTAAATATGTACACGTTGGAGGAGAGGAGGGACAGGGGAGATATGATTCAGACCTTTAAATACTTAAAGAGAAATAATGAATAAACAAACCTCTTCCAAAGACGGGGAAGCTGTAAAACTAGAGGGCATAACATGAAGCTGCAAGGTGGTAAATTGAAAGGCAATGTCAGGAAATATTTTTTCACTGAAAGGGTGGTGGATGCTTGGAATGCCCTCCCGATGGAAGTGGTGGGGGCAAACACGGTGACGGAATTCAAAAAGGCATGGGACAAACACAGTGGATCCCTTTACAGCAATAGGATAAAAACAAGATAAACGGTATCATCTAACTTCTGAACCATATAACGTCTCAACAAATAGGGGTGTCCTACATGGAGTGGTGGGTTTACCCCTAAACAAAGACATGGGGAGGGGTGGCCTGCACAGAACGACAGGTGCACCTACTCTTGCCATCTTGCTGGGCAGACTAGATGGACCATGCTGGTCTTTATCTGCCGTCATTTACTATGTTACTAAGAGCCACCAAAATGGTAAACGGGATGAAAGAATACTCCTATGAGAAAAAGAGACGGCTGAGGGAAGATATGATAGAGGTTTATAAATTAATGAATGGAGGAGAATGCGTAGATGTAGATCAGTTGTTTACGCCATCAAAAAGTAGAAAGACTAGGGGACATGCAATGAAGCTACAATGTAACCCATTTAAGACTAATAGAGAATATTTTTTCACCCAATGCATAATCAAGCTCTGGAATTAGTTACCGGAGGATGTAGTAAAAGCTGTTAGTATAGCTGGGTTTAAAAAAGGTTTGGACAAGTTCCTGAAGGAAATGGTCAAAAAACATTATTAAAGAGGATCCGTGAAATCCACTGCTTGTCCCGGGACAAGCATTGTGAAATCTGTGTGCCTTTTTGGGAACCTGCCAGGTACTTGTGACCTGGATTGACCACTGTTGGAAACAGGATACTGAGCTTGATGGACCTTGGTCTGACCCCAGTATGGCATTTCTTATGTTGTGTTCTTACCTTGATTGTTTACTCCTTCAATAAGTAGAAAGACTAGGGGGCACACGATGAAGCTACCGTGTCACATATTTAAGACTATTTGGAGAAAATATTTTTTTCACTCAGTGGGTAAATTAAACTCTGACATTTGCTGCTGGAGGATGTAGTTAAAGCTGTTAGTGTAGTTGGGTTTAAAGGAGGTGGACAAATTCCTAGAGGAAAAGTCCATAAACCATATTAAAGAAGACCAAGGCAGTCCCTTGCTTACCCCTGTGATAAGCTGCATGGAATCTGTGTACCTTTTTGGGGATCTAATAGGTACTTTGTGACCTAGATTGGTCGCTGTTGGAAAAGGATAGTGGGCTTGATGGACCCTTGGTTTGACCAAGTATGGCAAATCTTACGTTCTTATGGGGTTATATATATTCTGTTGATGGTTTAGAAATCTGTTGTTTATTTCATTTGATAAAACCCAGAAAAGGGATTTAGGGTTTTTTCCAATCAATATTTATGGGACATTTTGGTTACAAATATCTCATGTTTTTGTTGAGTGGTGACCAAGTCTCAGCAAAGATAAACTCAGACTGCTGAGGCTTGGAGGGTGGGGGTTGTGCTGATGCTGGGAGAAAGGAATGTTACTGGAAACATTTTGTATCATCAAATGGAATACACCTAAAAAGAAACTAAAGAAAAAAAAGTTTGCATTGTGAATCCATTGATTAAACCCCTATTGTTCTGACCCTTGGAAGGCACCTAATTGCCTTAAAGAAACCCCTAAATCCCCAAAAAATAAACACCTAGAACCGGAAGCCCTTATTTTATCAGACAATCAGCAGTAGGAATATTGATAGAGGAAAGAGTAATGGACTAGCCCAGTATTTCCAACGCTCTACTGGAGGAGAACCTAGCCACTTCAATTTTCAGGACTGCTGCAGTTACATATACAGGTGCCTATCTCATGCGTATTCACTGTGGCAATTCTGAAAACCTGACTGGTTGTGTGCCTCCAGGACCAAGCTGGGAAATACTAGACTAGTAACTTGCGCATTGGCTAGTGAGTCAGGAGAAATCATGGGAAACATGTTCAAGACTGTTTTGCCACTTACTTTGTACATAGCCTTGGCTGGTTGCTTTTCTCTCCCTTCAAACATAGTGCAGTTAGACTGTAAACATACCATATCTGTTTTACCTTTTTCTATAAATCCATTTATTAAAAATGTTATGCTCTCGTTGATTGACTCCTTGGTTAGAGTCATGGCAGTGTGTACTGCTGCTGTCCCCTAGAGATCCTCTGAGCTGTATTTGGGTATAGAGTTGAATCATCAGTCAATCCTTATCCACGCTATAAATGATAATCTCCAGGAACAAGCAGGAATGTAGTCTTCACATATGGGTATCATCGGTACCGACGGAGCCTGCGCGAGAACGCTCCCCAGCGTCCAATAGGAAAGCTTTTGGGAGCATCCCACAGCACCTGCGTGCTGCCTTCCCGCCTTTCCCAACTGTCCCTCTCCAGTTCTTTGTTTTCCATGGAGCCAACAGGTCGCACATCCTGTCACCGCAGAAAATAATTCCCTTCTATTCTTCTTTTTTTGTGGTCGCATCTGCCTTCCTTCGACGCTATACCAGTACCGCCAGTGGTTCTTTCATGTTTTCCAAAAAAAAAAAAAAAAAAACCTTTCTTCTGGAGTCTTTTCCAGTTATTTTCCCTCAAGTGCCATGTGCCATTTTGGGCACTAGGCCCAAATTTTTCCTTTAAAATGGAAAAACCCGCTTTGGGTTTTAAAATGTGTTCCAAGTGTGGCGGTACCATCTCCGTCACCGACACCCATGAGTGGTGCCTCAAATGTTTAGGTCCTGACCACTCTATTTCAGAGTGTGTTGCCTGTGGGATGATGTCGAAAAGGGGCTGGCAGAACCGAGCTGCTAAACTTAGCACCCTTTTTCCCTCCGATGCAGCCTCTGTGTCATCGACATCTTCCAGGGCTTCGTCTTCCTCCCATGGATCTCAGGTAACTAAACATAAATCTAGCCGGTCCTCAAAGGGTAGATCTCCCTCTAAGCATCGAGATGCTTCTGGCGTTACCCTTGAGGGACTTTCACCGGCTAAATTGCCCCAGCGGGAGGCTTCGGCTTCCAAAGCACTAACGTGGCTCCAGGATGTTCTCGAGGCCTCAACCTTGGCAGAACTACTGGTGCCATGCTCTGGGGTACCGGCTGCTTCATCCGGTACCCATACCCAAGCATCGGCAGCATCAATAGACCAGAGATTCTTGGCTATTCAATGCAGTCTGGCGGCTCTTCTTACGGCCTCAATGCCCCTGAAACCACTTCAGACAATTCAACCGGTACCGACTCCGGTATCGGTACCGACTGCATCGACATCGGCAGGTATTCTACCAGGACTGAGTCATGCTTATCCATCCAGTATCAACAAGTCAGTACCGGACCCCTCCGATTCCGACTTTGATCGGTACCGTGCCTTTCACGATCACCCGGATCGGAGATACTTTGAATCCTCGGATGAGTCTGAAGACTCTGAAAGCTCTGTCGATACCAGAGTACTTCTTCCTGAGGTTTCGTTTTCTCCTCAGCGTAGGATGTCTCCACCAGAGGATATGTTCTTTCAGGATTTTATCCGAGATGTGGCTCGAGGTCTTTCCATCACAGTGGCTCCTGAAAAAGAGCCTAGGGCAAAGGAATTAGAAATCCTACAATACCCTAAAGCTCCCAAGGAGGCAGCTACCTTACCTATTCATGAGACCTTGCATGGTCTCATGTTAATGATGTGGGAAACACCTCTAACCACATCTCCTCACTCTTGAAGACTTGACACCATGTATCGAGTTCCTCCTTGTCCTGGGTTTCAGAAGACTCAGCTACTACACCATTCCATGGTGGTGGAATCAGCTATGAGAAGGATCAAGAGTGCAAAAAGGCATGCATCTAATCCTTGAGTGAGTGTAGGACTCTTGACGCCTTTGGACGTCGATCCTTCCAAGCTTCCATGCTTTCTTCTAGGATCAGTTCCTATATATTATATATGGGAGTGTTCCTTAAGGAGGTCACGGGAGATTTAGAGCTTATGAGCCCTCTCCTTCCTGATGATAATAGGCAGGATTACCTCGCCCTTGTCAAACATGCTCAGGATGTTTCCAAATTTATGAATCGTGCAGCCTTTAACTGCTTTGAGTGCATAAGCAGCACCTCTGCTATTGCCATAGGTGCATTTAGGATTGCCTGGCTCCAGGCATCTGACTTGGAACTTTGGGTACAGGATAAACCAGGGAATATTCCTTGCACAGGAGAGAATCTCTTTGGCAAGAATTGGCAGGAAAAAGCTAATGAGAGAGATGCTGACAATATCACTTTGGATAGATTGTCTAAATCTACAGCTGATCCTGCAAGGAAAAAATCCTACAAGAAACCATTCTTCAGTAAGAAGAAGTTTTATCCCTCCTATACCCAGCAGGGGCATCATTTAGGTCAGTCTGCCCAAAAGGGACAGCAGCAACAACCTAGGCAAAGAAAAACAAAAGCTGCTAAGCCTCAACCGGCTCAGCAGACTCAGCCTCCACAGGGTCTTTGACTCCTATCTAGAGAACTTTGCCTTCCTGGCCCTGAACGGCCCAGAGCCTTTCACCATTCCAGGAAGGTTATGTCATGTTGCCCCCAGATGGGTTCAGATAACAGCAGAAAATTGTACTCTGTCTATTTCCTCAGCATGCCCCCTCCTACAATGGTAAGACAGTTCAATTCTCAGACCTCTCTCAACAACCAGTTAGGTCAAGAGGTCACTATGCTTCTTGCCCAAGGGGCAATAGAAGAGGTACCCATTCTCCAACAGGGTACAGGGTTCTACTCCCCCTATTTCCTTATTCCAAAGAAAACAGGAGGACGCAGACCCATTTTAGACCTCAGAGAATTGAACAAATTCCTGTTCAAAGAGAAGTTCAAAATGATTTCTGCTGCCATACCTTCAGAGTCAGGATTGGCTTTGTTCTCTAGATCTCAAGGATGCGAACACTCATGTTCTCATCCATCCAACTCATCGAAAGTTCCTTCACTTTGTTTTTCAAGGGAAGCATTACCAATACAGGGTTCTTCCTTTTGGCCTGGCCTCGGCTCCAAGGGTGTTCACAAAATGCATGGCTGTGGTGGCAGCATTTCTTCGCACCCTAGGAATATTCGTCTTCCCTTACTTAAACGAGTGGTTCATTCGAGCCCCTTCAGAGCCAGAGGCCAGGGTTGCTCTCTCTCACACAATGCGCATCCTTCAGTATTTGGGACTTGTCATAAACTTCCCAAAATCCAACCTTGCTCCCACTCAGTCCCTAGAGTTTATAGGAGCTCTGCTGGATACCAGACAGACAAGGGCCTATCTTCCACAGCCCCGCTGCCTTCGCACTGCTCAGGAAATGTTACAATTGCTAGGCCACATGGCATCCACCGTGCATGTGGTTCCTTATGCTCGCCTTCATATAAGGGCAGCCCAGTGGACTTTATCCACTCAGTGGACTCAGGCGTCAGGTTGCCTGTCAGAAAAAAATAGCAAACTCAGATCGCCTTATTTTGTCCTTCCAGTGGTGGCAGTCACCCCAAAACCTTTTGGTGGGGTCCCCTTTTCAGCAACCTCCACCCCAAGCAACTGTAACAACAGATGCCTCACAGGTGGGTTGGGGAGCCCACCTGCAAGGCCTCTCTACCCAGGGTACCAGGACTCCACAGGAAACCTATCTGCATATCAATCTCCTGGAACTCAGAGCAATCTTCCTTGCTCTTCGAGTATTCCACACCCAGCTCAGCTACAAGACAGTCCTAGTTCAAACTGACAATCAAGTAGCCATGTTCTTTGTGAACAAGCAGGGCGGAACAGGCTCTCTGTTGCTATGCAACGAAGCTTTGCATCTATGGGCCCTCGCCAGAGAGCATCAGATTCATCTCCTTGCAGTGTATTTTCCAGGCATTCAGAACTCTTGGGCAGTCAGACTCAGTCGAGTTCTGCTTCCACACGAATGGTCTCTCCATTAAGACCAGGTGGCCAAAATTTTCCAAATTTGGGGAACCCCGGACATAGACCTCTTCACAAGTCCGCTGAATGTCAAACTTCCCCGGTTCTGTTCCAGAATTCCGGCTCAGGGTTGTCAGGCCAGGGATGCTTTCCTCCTCCATTGGGGCCAGGACTTCCTGTATGCCTTTCCACCCATTCCCCTAATTCCAAAAACCCTGTTCAAGCTTCAGAGAGACAGAGGTCATATGATTCTCATAGCTCCACATTGGCCACGGCAAATGTGGTACCCTCTGCTCCTACATTTCTCTCAAGCTCTGCCTCTGGAGTTAGGATCTTCTCCAGATCTCCTTTCTCAGGAGGACAGGATGCTGTGGCATCCCAATCCCCAGTCTCTGCATCCCAGGGCCTGGTTGCTGAAAGCCTAGAACCTTATGGTCTTAACCTTTCTCAGCAGGTAAAGGATATCCTTTTTGCTTCCAGGAAGCCTTCCACAAGATGCTCTTATGCATTTAAGTGGAAAAGGTTTACCGTATGGTGCTCGCAGAAGGGTCTTAACCCTCTTGCGATACTTCTGGAATCATTACTGGAGTATCTCCTTCATTTATCTAATGCAGGGCTTAAGACCAATTCAGTGAGAGTTCATTTGAGTGCTATTGCAGCTTCTTTCAAGCCTCTAAATGGGCAATCTATTTCCTCTCATCCTCTCATAGCGAGATTTATGAGAGGCCTTCTTTTAACTAAGCCTCCCATTAAGCCACCACCGGTGGCATGGGACTTCAGTTTGGTTCTTGGGCAGCTTATGAAACCGCCTTTTGAACCATTAGCCATTACCTCTTTGAAATTCCTTTCCTGGAAGGTCATCTTATTGCAATCACATCAGCACGTCGCATCAGTGAATTGCAAGCGTTGGTGGCTGATCCTCCTTATACAAGGTTCCATCATGATAAGGTAGTCCTTAGGACTCATCCACACTTTATGCCAAAGGTGGTGTCACCTTTTCATTTAAACCAAGCGGTTTACCTTCCTGTATTCTTCCCAAGGCCTCATGCCTCAAATGCAGAAAGGAATCTTCATACTTTGGATTGTAAAAGGGCTCTGGCCTTTTACTTACAAAGGACACAGCAACATAGGAAGTCCTCGCAACTTTTTGTTGCTTTTGATCCTAGTCATTTGGGACTTCCAGTCTCCAAAAGAACACTGTCCAGCTGAATTGCACAGTGTATATCTTTTGCGTATGAGAGTAAAAACCTTCTTCTGGAAGGCCATGTCACAGCTCACAACGTGAGAGCCATGGCAGCCTCTATGGCTCATCTTCACTCTGTCTGTTGACGACATCTGCCGAGCAGCTACTTGGGCTTCGGTTCATACCTTCACAGCCCATTACTGCTTAGACAAGGACTCCCGCTGGGATGCCTTGTTTGGTCAGGCTGTTCAACACCTGTTCCAGACTTAATCAACTCCTACCCACCATCCCTGATAGATTGCCAGAGATCCATGGTTGGAAGTGGAGCCCTTTCACAAGGGCACACAACTTCTGGGGTTTCTCCTTGGCATCTGCAGCTAGGGAGTCCCCATATGTGATGACTACATTCCTGCTTGTTCCTGGAGATAGCATAGTTACTCACCTGTAACAGGTGTTCTCCGGGAACAACAGGAATTTAGTCTTCACAACCCACCCACCTCCCCTAGGAGTTGTATCTCTATCTCTCTCTTTCTCTCTTTTCCTCTTTCCCTCTCTTTTGTCTCAGCTTTAAACTCAACTGGAGAGGGACACTTGGGAAAGGCAGGAAGGCAGCACGCAGGCGCTGTGGGATGCTCCCAAAAGCTTTCCTGTTGGACGCTGGGGAGCGTTCCCGCGCAGGCTCCATCGGTACCGACGATACCCATATGTGAAGACTAAATTCCTGCTGTTCCCAGAGATCACCTGTTACAGGTGAGTAACTATGCTTTCTCAGGGAAGGCTCTGTGCTCTCTCACTGTTGCTTTGATCTGCTGCCTTGTGATCTACATTTTCTCTGTCTTCCTCAGAGAAGGGAATCCCCACATCTATAGCATTTGTGAGCATGGACGCAGATCATGTGGTGGCATCCTTTCACACAGGAGATGTTGTCGTATATGACCTCTGTGCTGCTGGCCCACTACTAACTCTAGGCTCCTGGGGTGCTGGGGGTAAGTGCCTCTTCCCTCCCATCATCGTCATTACCATACACTTGTGTGTGTGTGAGTCAAGAATCCATGTATAAGGGTGTCCTTAGGGAAGATGAAAGGGTTGGTTATTGCTTTTACTGTGTATTTCTGGGCCTGTCTATTTATTTATTTTATTTATTTAGCTGTATTTATATCCCGCTTTTCACCGGGTCAAAGCGGTCAATTGGGGGATACATTTAACACGAGGGGATATGAGACACATACACTAATACTTACAGGGAACAAGGGCAATGGAGGGTTAAGTGGCTTGCCCAAGACCACGAGTGCCTATAGGACTAGAAATCCCAGTCCCTCTGGCCTGAGATTGCTGTCCCCAGGTGGGACTTGAACCCCCGGCCCTCCGGCCTGAAGTACCTTGTCCTAACCACTAGACCACTCCTCCCTCACAGTCTGCTACTGCCAACTCTGCTGTAGAGTAATTTCATCCTATTTTCTCTTTGGAATATTTATAGTTTTCCCATTAGACTCACACTCCCCTCTAGAAGTGGCTGCATGTCAGTGTCTGACATAGAGGAATGCATCATTTGGTGGGTGGGGTTTTAAGGGCTGTGTTGTGGGATGGCATCTGTCAACCATTGAATGACTGACCTGGTAACCTTGTTTTTTAAGAATTCAGTCCGATCAACCATCTGGTAAGTCACCCATTGGAACCTGTCACCATTACTGCGCACGAGGACCGTAGCATCCGCTTCCTGGACAACCGAACAGGTAGGGTGCTGCAAACCCATACATCCTCCCACACTCTAACCTTTGTTCTGAATCCTGAACAGGACCCACATTTTGCACCAGCTGCTCTTGCTGGAAAACCTTTAGGGTTATTAGTCATTTTGGGTCTAATTCTGGCAGTAGTAGGAGTTGGGGCATGGGAAGAAGGAGAGAGACAAATAGGAAGTAATGCTATCGGAGAGGATGTCAAAGCAACCATATGGGGAGGGACTCAGAAGGACCTTGACATGCAGAGGAAAGATTGAAAGAGACACATTTCATCTGTGCTGTGCTGGGAACTGAGGGCTCATATCTTTGGATAAGGACTGGGAAAAAGATTATAGATATACTATACTTAGAGCTTGGGTCTAGTGTTTGTGGGGCTGGAAGGGCCTCCATTTGTGCCTTGCTCTAAACTGAGATCTGCATTTCTATAGGTAAAGTCATGCACTCCATGGTAGCCCACCTTGATTCTGTCACATGCCTTGCTGTGGATCCGAATGCCACCTTTCTAATGTCAGGGAGTAAGTATCTCCAAGTCCTCACACTTTTTTTCCTCCTGCTGGTGTCTGGTGTTCCTGTATATTCTCGTTTTCTCATTTCAACCCTCTCTTCCCTGACTTCCATGTTTGCCTACTTTTGTCTGTAACCAAGTACACTCTTTCTCCCCTCCTCCCATCTTTGTGAGTATTGGGTACCTCTGTACCCTGATGCAAATTGCCTAGCTCCACAAACATCCAGTGTCTCTGTAATCTCATGGTTTCTATTCCTTGTCATCATGTTGGGGCCTCTAACTCTGCTCTTCTCTCCCTCTCCCCTAGGCCATGATTGTTCGCTGCGTCTCTGGAACTTGGAAAATAGGACATGCATGCAGGAGATCACTGCGCATCGTAGGAAGCACGAAGAGGCCATCCATGATGTGGCTTTCCATCCCAATAAGCCACTGATAGCCAGTGCTGGGGCTGATGCCCTTGCCAAGGTCTTTGTCTGAAACCACTTGTGTGTGAGATGAGAAGGACGATAAGGATGCCTTGTGTCTGCTCCTCCAATAGAGCCACCATCATTACTGTGATATTCCGAGGCATGACCCCTATCATAGAGGGAGCTGTGGGGCTTGCTTACGGAGAGGTGCTAATTCTGATCTCAGCAGCTAATCTGGAGAATGTTCTTCTCCATTTCTGAGTTTAAGGTGTCTTCGGGAGTTCCCAGTGCACATAGGACAGCCGGAAAGGAGATCTTGGAGCATTGAGAGGACTTTCAAGGAAGAAGGCTGCAGTGACCTTTGATACCCCTTCCCCCCTACAGGCACAGGAATGTTTAAGGGAACAAGAGAGTAGTGACTTACTAGATGCCACGAGCTGTGTTGTGGTATAAATAAGGATTTTTGTCATGTTTGATATAAAAGGAGTGGTCGTCGTGATGAGCCAGTTTTATAAGCAAGTGGCATGGGCAAGAGAAATCCTTTCTGTAATGTTTCTGATCTGGTTAAAGGACTGCTGCAGGACCTCAGCCATGCCCTTCATTTGCCTGCTCCCTCTTACTGTCTCCCGCTCTTGCCCTTTCAGCCCACTTAATGTGACCTCGGTGCAGAAAGAAGGGCATTCTGCTCAACTATCTGCTACCCTCCCTTGACCTACTGGATTTAGAAATGCCCACTTCCAAGTGTTTCCTCCTTACAGCAATAAAGCATCTGTGTAAGTTACTGGGAGGGAGTGTCCCTAAGGTAGCAGTGCTACTGGAGGTTACTGGGAGAGAATATCTTTAAGATCATGGTGCTTATGGGCTAGAAGAGAAAATGTTACTGGAAGTGAAAGTCGCTGGAGGTTATTGGGAGAGATGGTGGAACTAATGGATACTGGGAATGTCTCCCTGAGGTGATGGCAGTCCAGTAACATATGTTAATATTACAATGGTGCTGTATGTTTTTGCTTTTTTAATAACTTGGTTATGATCTGAATTTTCAGGCCTGTTACCCCCTCTTCCCCTCCTCGTGGACCGTTTCCTCTTTGGGACCCTCTCCTGACTGTCTAATTAGAATGGATAGAGCAGAACAGTCTTCTGTGGAGGAGTCAGGAGCCATGCTGGGATTCCTGCCTTACTCTCACTATCTCTGAGGCGAGCCTCAGAGGGAGAGACCCCCTCTCTTTCAGTTTCTGAGATGGGAGTTCCTTTCTCTTCAGACCCTCAGCAGGCTCTTTTCTTGTATTTGTAGTCTCTAACACAGATCAATATTTAAGTAGAATGAAATGGTTTTAAATATGAAAAACACTTATGTATCCTCATCTGTGACTGCAGGAGAAGGGAAAACAGAGCTTATAAAGTGAAGAATGTGAGGATTTTTTAATGCAGTTTCACTTGCTTTCCTGTATTTATTTAATCATTTAACTTTTATCTTTTCCAACTGAATCATTGAGAGGGGGAAATTTTTTTGCCTCAATAAATACTTTGGAATATGAAGTTAGCCTATATGTGTGTGCGCTAAAGTGTGTTCATGTGACATTTGTAAATAATTCTGAATTATTTAACATACATACTAAATCTAATAACACATACTCGGTGTGTGCAGTATAGCTTATAAGAGCAAGTCAGTTCATATTGACCCATTGTCCTCAGTATGATGCTAGGACATGCTCTACCCACTGAACCAGCGTCTCCAGCATGACATTAAGGCATGCTCCTCTAACTAAGCCAGCACTTATTCAGTGTCCCAGAAGTGGAGAAAGCATGCAGAGCATGACTCGTAGCCAGGTGTCTGTCTAGTGTAAGGGTTGATTATTTTTATATCTGTGATGGGAAGAGGAGATGAGAGGGGAGAGCTGTTTGACATGTGTAATTCCATAATCACTGTGTTACTTTGAATCGCCGTGTGCTGCAGCTGATGGAACTGCTTTTCCTATAGAAATGCATTATTTTTGTGGGTGGGGGCTTAATTTCTGTTCCATCTCCCACCACTTGCATAAACCTAACTTATATAGTACAGGAACTTCCCCCAGCTTACCACCTCACTGTGTGACGAGAGCAATATTACAGTGCCCCGCCACAGCATTCCCAGTGGTTGGATTTTACCCACAGTATCTATTGTAGTGCTTTTCAAACTTTTATCCCACACGACCTCATTTTAACAACTAAAAACTTACATGACCCCAGATGCAATTACAGGGCAGTAGTTTTTTAAGGAGGGGATGGGCAGTTGGCAAGATGGCATGATGTTAGGGCATGCTCTCTCTCACCGACCTAGTGTCCCAGCATTCAATAAGATTTATGCAGTCTCGAATATGCTGTCAAAGAAATCATCTTTGTGAGCACTATCCCTTTCATTGTTAGTGAAAATGGTTAGGATGTAGATCCTTGTATGATTTATTTATTTATTTTATTTATTTATTATACATTTGTATACCGCTACTTCCAGCGATCAGCAGCGGTTTTGATTACAGATTGGAAATTGTCAAATCATGACAGGAACTTTTTGAGGTATAAACACATTGATTAGACAGGAAAGCACAGCACACAAAGAACTATTTTACAGGGAACATGGGCTATGGAGGGTTAAGTGGCTTGCCCAAGACCACAAGGAGCACCTGTGGGACTAGAAACCCCAGTCCTTCCGGCCCAAGGTTGCTGTCCTCTAGTGGGATTTGAACCCCCGACCTTCCGGCCCGAAGTACCTTGCCCCAACCACTAGGCTACTCCTCCACTCCATGATGCTAGTTTATTCTATTTACAATCTGGCACATGTTTTAACTCCCCTTTCCATATTGTCCTGCTAGACCAGTCGAGACAAGTGGGTTGTGTTCCCCTACCAGTAGATTGGTGGAGACAAAGAACCAATGAAAAGACCAGGTTTCCATGACATCACTCCCATGCCTCTATACGCCTCAGCAACCAGAAGGTTTCTTCAGTATTTGTCTCAAACAGATGGCTGATGGATTTTCTCCTCTGAAGAAAATTTGGAAGATTTGAGAGGAAAAGATTGATTAAATGCTTGAGTGACCACCTTGAGGGTGGCTGTGTCTCACTTGCGTGATATGGGAGGCTCCATTAGACTATGATCTTTTCAGTAGAAGCTGCAAAGATGTCTTACATATTGGGACATGGAACATACGAAACATGAACCAAGGGAAGTTGGAGGTGGTCAAGAATGATGTGAATATGTACAACTCGATCTGTTGGGTGTCAACGAACTGAAATGGACTGGCACCAAGCACTTTGTATCTGATCACATGGTGGTCTATGCTGGAGATGAAAGACAAAGAAGAAATGGTGTTGCGTTTATAATTGAGAAGAAACTTGCAAGAACTGTAATGAAATACAATGCAATCAGTGAATGCTTAATTTCTATTCATCTACAAGGAATGCTCATGACACATCTATAATTCAGGTTTATGCCCCAACAGCAGCTGCAGAAGAGGATGAAGTTGGAGTTCTATGAACAAGTACAAGCTGAAATTAAGAGAACATGCAAACAGGATATCCTGATAGTCATGGGTGACTGGAATGCAAAAGTTGGCAACAAAGAAGGTGGCAAAATGGTTGGAAAATATGGACTTGGCAATAGAAATGAAGCTGGAAAAAGACTGATAGAGTTCTGCAAGACCAACGATCTAGTCATCTCACATACCTTCTTCAAGCAAAACAAGCGGTGATGCTATACATGGACTTTAATGGATTGTACAAAAATCAAATTGACTACTTCTGTGAAAGCCAATGATGGGAAAGCTCTGTAACATCAACAAAGACAAAACCTGGAGCTGACTGTGGTACAGATCACCAACTACTAGTATGCAAACTTAGGCTAAAGTTGAAAAAGAGCAAGCCACTTGTGGAATGTAGCAAAATATGGCCTTGAGAATATACCACCAGAATTTAAAGACTGCCTGCAAAATTGATTTGCTGCTTTAAATACAAATGACAGAGCTCCAGAAAAATTATGGGATGACATCAAGATGGTTGGGTTGGAAGAAAATGAGAAGTCTTTACAAAAAGTGTAAAAGCGAAAATAGCTAAAATGGATGAATGAAGAAACTCTGAAAATTGCCCAGAAATGCAGAGAAGCTAAAACCAGAGGAGAAAGAAAGGCAGTTGCAGAACTCGGAGATCTCCAACATGGAGCAAGACAAGACAAGAAGTACTACAATGATGCATGCAAGGAAATGGAATAAAAAACTATTACAGGAAGAACAAGATTGGCTTTCCTAAAACTACGAGAGTTAAAGAAAAAATGACAACCTCGAGTTGGAATGTTACAAGATGCTCAAGGAGCCATGTTGAATGGCGCTGAGAAGATCAAAAAAAGGAGGAAAGAATATACAGAGTCCTTATACATAAAGATCAAGTGAACAAACAACCATTTCAACCTGTACCTTATGATCAGGAACCATTGGTGATGAAAAGTCGTTGAAGCATCATTGAAAGCCTTATCAAAGAACAAAGCATTGATGGCATTCCCATTGAAGTATTACAGCAATCTGATGCAGCTGTTACCATACTTACAAGGCTCTGCCAGAAAATCTAGAAGACATCAACATGGTCTACTAACTGGTAAAGATCTGTGTTTATACCAATACTAAAGAAAGATGATCCAACTGACTCTGGAAGTTATCGCACAATCACTTTGATCCCACATGCCAGCAAGATTCTACTCAAAATTATTCAGCTGCAACCATACCTGGAACAAGAACTGCCTGAAGTGCAAGCAGGGTTCAGGAAATGGTGAGGAATGAAATACATCATCACAGATGCGAGATGGATCCTTGGAAAGACAAAAGAATACCAAAAGGATATCTGTGTTTTATCGACCTACAGCAAGGCTTTTGACTCTGTAAACCATGAGAAACTCTGGGCCACATAAAGAAGCATGGGTATACCAGAACACCTGCTCGTTTTCTTGCATAACATTTACATTGATCAAGAAGCAACAGTTCGAATGAAACAAGAAGAAACTGAATGGTATAAAATCAGCAAAGGTGTACGACAAGGCTGCGTACTTTCCCCCTACCTGTTCAATTTAAATGCAGAACAAATAATCAGAGAAGCAGGACTGTATGAAGACAACTGAAGTGTGAAGATTGGTGGAAGATTCATCAACAATCTTTGCTGTGCTGAAGATACATTACTGGCTGACAGTGAAGGTGATCTGAAACATTTGCTTCTCGAGATCAAGGAACATTAGTCTTAAAATGGGCCTGCACCTTTAATGTAAAGACGACAAAGATCCTGACTGGCAAAACAATAAGTTCATCATTGATGGAGAAGAAATTGAAATAGTTGACAACTTTAACCTACTTAGATCAACTATCAATAAAGAAACGACGATGCATTGCTCTTGGCAGAATGGCTATGAAGGACCTTCACAAAATTCTCCAAGAGCAGAGATGTCTCTCCATACAAAGATTTGACTTGTTCAGGCCATGGTATTTTTAATAACATATGGATGTGAAAGTTGGATAGTGAAAAAGATAGGAAGAAAATTGATGGCTTTTGAATTATGGTGCTGGCGATGAATACTGTATATACCATGGACTGCCTGAAGAACAAACCAGTCAGTACTAGAGGAGATCAAACCTAAGCTTTCTTTTGGAGCTCAGATGAGAAGACTTTGACTTAAATACTTTGGGGACACAATGCAAAAAGAGAGAGAGTGAGACACGACATGGTTGGCAAGGTAGAAGATCATCGCAAAAAGAGAAGACCAGCAATGAGATGGGTCGATACAATAACAGCAGCTATGGGTGCCACTCTATATCAGCAATGAACTGCCAGACTGAAGACCGAACACCGTTTAGGACAGCTATCCAGAGGGTTGCCATGAGTCGACACACTCAACAGCACCTAACAACAACAGGAAGAGGGAAAATTGGTTCAGCTCCATGTGCGTATAAGAGCCTGTTGAGCAGCCAGAAATTGGAAGGATCTGGAAGAGTGCAGCAGCCTCACAGAACCTCAACGCCCCCTCCCCTTTCCTCTGTTTCCCCCTGCTCTCTCGCAAAGATTGCAGAAGGCTCTCAGAGGGATCTGCCTGCCAGCCACTTTAAATGCAGTGCTGCAAAAGCCAGTGAAACAGTATCATGGGAGTAGAGCTGAGCCTGGCATAGATCTTCTGCCTGGGCCTCTCAGGGGTGAGTATGAAGACTTGGACTTAAGGACGTGCACACACATATCCTCATCCATCCCAGCCACAGGCAATACCTTGGGTTCATGGTGAGGGGCTGCCACTACCAATACAGGGTCCTAGCCTTTAGCCTGGCCTCTACCCCAAGGGTCTTTATCAAGTGCCTAGTGGTGGTTGCAGCTCACCTCCATCTCCAAGGGACCTTCGTCTTCCCTTACCTGGATGACTGGCTCATCAGAGGAGGCTCAGCAGGCCACGGCCCACACCATCAGCGTCTTAAAACATCTGGGGTTCATCATAAACTACCAAGTTTCACTTCCTCCTGAAACAGTGTCTGGAGTTCAAAGGAACCTGGCTAGACATCCTTCAGGCCAGGGTATTCCTACCTCAGGACAGGGCCAACCACTTAAGGGCGCTAGCCGCAGACGTCCAGTGCAGACATACCATGTCTGCTCACATCCTGCTATGTCTACTGGGCCACATGGAATCCACGGTCCACATCACTCCGGATGCCTTCCTCCACATGAGAGCGGCACAATGGTGCCTCTGCTCCCTATGGACCCAGGCCAACGGAGGGCTACAGTACAGGGTGACTCTGACTCGCAGACTCCCTCGGCTGGTAGCAGTTTCTGCAGCACCTCCAGACCAGGATCCCCTTTCAGGCCCCTGATCCCCAGAGCATCCTCACTACGGATTCCTCCTTGCTGGGTTGTGGTGCTCATTGCAAGGATCTCAGCACCCAGGGCAGCTGGTCGCAGTCAGAGAGCCAACTGCAGATCAACCTGCTCAAGCTCTGGGCCATATTCCTGGCTTTCGGAGATTTTTACCATCTCCTGCAGCACCACTCAGTAGTGATCCAGACAGACAATCAGGTGGTGGTGTTCTGTGTGAACAATCAGGGGGGCACAGAGTCCTATCCCTTCTGCCAGGAGGTAGTGGCTCTCTGCCCCTTTGCGCTCTACAATAGGATGCTCCTGCGGGCGGTGCATCTGTCGGGCCAGGACAATGGCCTGTTGGACAAGCTGAGCAGGGTCCTCCAGCTGCCTGAGTGGCAGCTGGACCCCAAAGTTGCCTCTTGGTTCTTCCAGCTCTGGGGAATTCCACTGATAGACCACGAGTCCAACCAATATTCAACTACCCCACTTCTGTTGCCGCCAACCGCACCCCTCACAGATGGCAGCAGATGTGTTCCTCATCCCGTGGATGGGGAGCCTTCTCTATGCCTTTCTTCCCTTGCTGCTGGTTGCCAAGAGCCTCTTCAAAGTTCAGCACGATGGGATGTTACTGATACTGATTGCCCCCCCCCCCCCCGATGGCCCAGGCAACAGTGGTTTCTGCTGCTCCTCCGCTTGTCCTCGGCATCCCTGGTCCTTCTGGGAAGTGTTCCACGGTTATTGTCGCAGGAGGAGGGCTCCCTCCTACAACCCAATCTTGGGTCCCTGTTGCTAACGACTTGGCTGCTGAAAGAGTAGCCTTGGCCCCATTCAACCTCTCAGGGAGATAGAGGAGGTTCTGCTTGCCTCCTGTAAGGTCTCTACGAGACGGGCCTATGCCTTCAAATGGTGCAAATTCTCAGTGTGGTGCGCAGAACAGCAGGTTCACCCATTCTCATGCTCGGTGCAACTTGTGCTGCAATATTTGCTCCACCTGGTGCAGGCAGGACTGAAGTCCAACTCTGTCAGGGTGCACCCTGAGCAGTCTGGCAGCACACCACCACCTCATTGAGGGCAAGCCCTACTCTGGCCAGCCACTTGTGACCCACTTCTCGCGGGGCCTCTTGTTATCCAAGCCCCCCCCTCCCCATCTGCTCTCAGTGGCAGAGTGTGAGACCTTAGTGTGGTGCTATCCAAGCTCACCGGGCTGCCGTTCAAGCCCTGACTATCTGTCACCTGCGGTACCTCTCATGGAAGGTCATTTTCCTAGTGGTGTTCATGTCTGCTTGCAGGGTCAGCGAGCTTCAGGCATTAATGGTGAATCCGCTGTACATAAGGTTCTATAAGAACAGGGTGGTGCTTCGCACGCACACCAACTTTCTTCCTAAGGTAATGTCCCCCTTTCTGCCTCAATCAGGAGGTTGTGCTCCTCCCTTTCTTTCCACAACCTCACATCAGCCGGACTGAGACCGTACTGCATACCCTGGGTTGTAAGAGGACCCTGTCCTGCTACCTTCAACGTACCCAGGGCCACCGCAAACTTCTCAGCTTTTCATCTCCTATGACCCCAGATGGCTGGGGGAGGCAGTGACCAAGTGAAGTCTGTCCACTTGGGTGGCAGACTGCATTTCCCTCGCTTACGAGCAGGCTGGGCTCTCACTGGAGGACCGGGTCACAGCGCACAGTATCAGGGCCATGGTGGCATCTGTGGCAAACTTGCATTCTGTCCCTCTGTTGGACATCTGCTGAGCCACCACCTGGTCTTCAGTTCACTCTTTCGCAGCTCATTACTGCCTGAAGAGGGAGTCCTGACTGGACGGACAGTGTCTTCGGCCAGACTATACTCAGTAATCTGCTCGGGGTGTAGGCAACTCCTGTCCTCTGACCCGTCTGTGTTCAGGCTACCGGAGTGCTGGTTCTCCCTGGACAGTGGGGTTTCTTGAGAGTCTGTCCTTAAGACTGACTTGCTGCTGCTCATGGCTCACCCGTGGCACTTCAAGTTTTACGTTAGCCTGTAACTGTTAAGTGCCATCGAGTTGGAGTCGACTCATGGCGACGCTCTGGATAGCTATCCTAAATTGTGTTCGGTCTTCAGTCAGGCGGCTCATTGTTGACAGACTGGCACCCATAGCTGCTGTTATTGTATCGATCCATCTCATTGATAAGACATCTTTACAGCTTCTGACTCTCATTTCATGCGCACCTACATCAGCAGTCAGACTTCCCGAGGACTTTGATCCAACCACATCATAAATGCTGGCTTTACTCTGAAAAGTCTTCAGCTCTTCCCCAGTAGCTAGTTGAGTGCCTTCTGACCTGGGGGTCTCATCTTCCAGCACCATAGCACAATTTGTTTTGTTGTAACTATCCATTGGGTTTTCATGGCAAGATACAGAAGTAGATTGCCGGGCCTTTCTTCCGCGCAGTTTAAGTTTGGTGGTGTTGCCGTGTTGTCACAAAAATGTGATCCTCCACCGTCAACACTATCCCATTCTGCTGCTGCCTAGATGGGTGGTTTGTCTTGGTCTGGCACCTCAGCTGAGACCTGTTCATCTTGGGAGACCCTGCCAGTAGTTAAACTACCGATAGTTTAGCTCTCAGCATCACTGATGCATGCAAGCCCTCACAGCACGACAAGCTGCAAACCAAGTGAGGGAGCCTGTAACTAGGGAGTCCCATATTGAGGACTGACTTCCTGCTTGTTCCCGGAATAAACAGGGGATAACAGGAATCGGTCCTCACAACTCTCTCTCCTCCCCGTGGAGTTGCTTCTTATCTTTTTGCCGTCTTTGGCTATGTAATTTGACTGAGGCAAGATGGCACCCTTGGGCGGAAGGGGGACCACACATGTGGTCTTGGGCAAGCCACTTAACCCTCCATTGCCCATGTTCCCTGTAAAATAGTTTTCTCCGGGACCAAGCAGGAAGTCAGTCCTCACATATGGGTGACGTCGGCGCCGACGGAGCCCCCGTGCGGAGCATTTCCCCAGCTTTCAAAGAAAGCCTTTGGGAATTGCAGCGCACATGCGCGGTCCCCTTCCCGCCCAGGGGTGCCATCTTGCTCAGTCTTCTTTTTTCCGCGGAGCCCGACGGACGTAGTTCGTTTTTCGCCGAGGAAAAAGTTGATTACCCTGTTTTTTGTCTTCCTCCTTCGGTTCGACGCCAGATCCTTTTCCCGCCTGGGCCCGATACGCCGGTATCGAGCCCACTCTCTCTTTTTTCGGTTTTTGTCCTTCGTGACTAGGTTCGCGCCATTTTTCTTTTTCACTGGCAGCCCTGTCTTTCGACCTCGCAGGGGCCCTTTTTCCCCCGATGGCTGCCAGCGGGTTTAAAAAGTGTGATCGGTGTAAGAAACTTATGTCTCTTACCGACACACATGACTGCTGCCTCCACTGCCTCGGACCTGATCATGATCTGTGGTCTGTGTGGCAAAATGTCCTCGAAGGCGTTGAGGAGTCGGCAGCACCAAAAGGACAGAATCTTCTCTTACTCCATGTCCGGACGGGCCCGGACCTCGTCAGAGTCCTCGAAGTCTCGGGACTCCGGCCCCGAGCAGCGTTGGGGTTCCTCTGAGCGGGGGTCTCCTTCGCGGGAGCAGCGCAGGAAGAAAAAACCCACGAGGGCGGCGTCGGCGGACGCATCTGGTTCCTTGAGGGCCAGGTCGCATAGCCCCGACCGCCGTCCATGGTCTTCGGAGTTGGAGAGGCCTGCCAAACAACCTCGTCTCGAGATGGAGTCTCCTGGGCACGTGAGTACTGTAGTCCTCGTGGACTCTCCTCCAGGGGAGCTGATGTCGGGCCCGACGCCGTCGGGGCCCGAGTCGGGGGCTGCTGAGTCTCCTGAGCTCGGACTCAGGTTGACGGCCTTGGAGAGCAGCTTGGCTGCATTCATGGAGCAGCAGCGGGCACTGATCGCCGGTCTCACCGGTGCATTTGCCCGACCACCAGGACATCGACGTCCAAGTTGACCCCGGAGGCCGAGCCGATCCTCGAGTCCATGCAAGCTCGAGTCAATCCTCGGCCACGGTCTCCCTCTGCCTCCCGTTCGGGACCGAGGTCGTCGACACCGGTTCCCTCGGCATCGGGGCGGAGGGCATTGGTGCCCGCCCGACCGGAACCGCTCGATTCCTCCTCCGAGGAGTCGGGCTGGGAGACCGAGGATGAAGAGTCACCCGACACCTTTCGGACTCGGTGTGTCCCATCGGACTCACCGGAGTCCGAACCTCGGAGACGATCCCCACCAGAGGATACCCTGTTCTCGGACTTCGTGCGGGATATGGCCAAGGCCTTTGCATTCCCCGCGGATCCCGAGGAGGAACCTCGAGCCGAGGAGCTCGAGGCCCTCCAGTATGACTCTCCCCCGAAGGAGGCCTTTACTGTTCAGGTTCCTCTGATGCTGGAGCGGCTGCTCTTCCGCATGTGGGAGACCCCGACCTCGACGCCGGTGTTAAGCAAGCAGGTCGATTCCATCTATCGAGTCCGCAAGAGCCCTGGGTTCCAAAAGGCACAATTACCGCACCACTCCATGGTTGTGGAATCGGCCATGCATCGACTGAAAAGTCAGAAGATGCACTCCTTGGTGCCTCCCGGCCGGGAGGCCCAGAACCTGGATGCCCTCGGTAAGAAGTGCTTCCAGGGCTCTATGCTTGCTTGCCGTGTCCAGACATACCAGCTCTACATGGGCATGTACCTTCGAGACCTGGCAAAGGAGATTGCTGGGTTCTCTGCTGGTCTCTCCGAGGAACCTTTGCAGAGGTTCCAGGCCTTGTCCACTGGTATTCGAGAGTGCTTGAAGTTTATCTCTCGAGCAGCCTACGATGGCTTCGAGGCTTTGGCCCGAGTAGCCGGTGCCGGCATCGGTGCCCGCCGACAGGCTTGGCTACAGTCATCCGACCTCGAGCCATGGGTACAGGACAAGTTGGTTGATGTCCCCTGCCGAGGTGAAAACCTTTTTGGCAAACCCATGGCTGAAAAGGCTGCTGAACTCGAGACCGAGACTCTGACCAGGACTAGGCTGTCCAGGAAAACCTCTGCCCCTTCTCAGAAGAAGAAGGGCTGGGGGAAAAAAGACCTTTTACCCGAGGAAGACATCTGCCTATAAACAATACCCTCATTATCAGGCCTCTGCAGCTCCCCAACAGGGTCAGCAGGCCAAGGGGCAGGGTCATGGGCCCCGTAGGCAGAAGGCCCCCAAGCCACCAACACCGGCTCCTGCACAGCAGGGCGGGGGGGGTTTGACTCAGAAAGCATAGCCTCTCCTCCTCAGCTGGCTCACATCAACACAGGAGGCCGGCTGGCCCTTTTTGCCCACAGGTGGTCAGCCGTCACATCAGATACCTGGGTGCTCCATATAGTCCAAAAGGGCTATCTTCTTCATTTTCACCAGGTACCTCCTCCCATTTTTCCAGGGGAGCCTCCAAGACCCCCTCTGCACAGGGACCTACTCCTACAGGAGTTAGCAAGTCTGCTAAAGGAACAGGCTGTGGAACCAGTGCCCCATCACCTGAGAGGTCACGGCTTTTATTCCAGGTACTTTCTGGTACCAAAAAGAACAGGAGGTCTCAGACACATCCTAGACTTGCGAAACCTCAACAAGTTCCTGGAGAGGGAAAAGTTCAAGATGCTTACCCTTGGAATCCTGCTGCCCTACCTCCAGCAGGGAGATTGGCTATGCTCCTTAGATCTAAAGGATGCTTATACTCACATCCTTATTCATCCAGACCACAGACAATATCTCAGATTTGTTGTGGGAGGAATCCGCTATCAGTACAGAGTACTACCCTTTGGCCTAACCTCCACCCCCAGGGTGTTCACCAAGTGCCTGGCGGTGGTGGCGGCCTACCTAAGGCTTCAAGGTCTTTTTGTGTTCCCATACCTGTACGACTGGCTCATAAGGGGCCAGTCTTCACAGGAGGCCAGTCAAGCCACCCTTCGCACAGTGGCTCTGCTTCAGCACTTGGGGTTTGTCATAAACTTCGCAAAGTCCACTTTGCTCCCGTCCCAGAACATGGAGTTCATAGGAGCAAGGCTGGACACCCTTCAGGCGAAGGCTTTTCTGCCCGTGGACAGAGCCCACAGATTAATGAATCTCGCCAGGCAGTTTCGCAGCAATTCCTTCGTCTCTGCCAGGCAATTCCTGAGGCTTCTCGGCCATATGGCTGTTCATGTAACCCCCAATGCCCGCCTGCATATGCGGCCTGCTCAGTGGAGTCTTCGAACTCAGTGGCATCAGGCCACAGGGAGCCTTGCAGACTCAGTAAGAATATCCACACTGCTTGCCTCCTCTCTGCAATGGTGGCTTCATCTTCCGAATCTGGTGCTCACTCCGCACTCTCAAGTGCTGACAACCGATGCTTCTCTTTAAGGTTGGGGAACGCATTGCCAAGGGGCATGTACTCAGGGTCTCTGGACCCCTTGGGAGGCTGCACAGCAGATAAATTTCCTGGAGCTGCGGGCGATACGCTTAGCTCTGAGGGCCTTCTCCCATCTCACGTCTCACCAGTCTGTACTGGTCCAGATGGACAATCAAGTTGCCATGTTTTATGTGAACAAGCAAGGAGGCACAGGCTCCTTCCTTCTATGTCAGGAAGCACAACGGCTGTGCTTCTGGGCTGTCAATCACGGAATCCTTCTCAAGGCAGTCTACCTCCCAGGTCAAGACAATTACCTGGCGGACAGACTGAGTAGGATCCTGCAACCACACGAATGGAGATTGAATCCATTGGTGGTTCAACAGATCTTTCTGAGGTGGGGCCTCCCCACCATGGATCTTTTCGCCAGTCCTCTGAACCGGCAACTCCCGAGATTCTGTTCCAGACAACCGCATCCTCGCAGAGTAGCAGCGGATGCGTTTCTGCTCCCGTGGTCCAAAGGCCTACTGTATGCATTTCCTCCCAGTGTCCAGAACACTGTTCAAAGTACTCAAGGACGGGGCCTCCATGATTCTGATAGCCCCCAGGTGGCCGAGGCAACCGTGGTTCCCACTTCTGCTGCAACTGGCGGTGGACACTCCTATTCCTCTGGGGATTCAACACGATCTCCTGTCTCAAGAACAGGGATCTCTCTTACACCCCAATCTCCAGTCCCTTCATCTGATGGCCTGGCTGCTGAAAGGGTAGTTCTGGCTCCCCTACTACTGCCTAGAGAGGTGGAAGAGGTAGTCTTAGCCTCTAGAAGGCAATCCACCCGGAAATCCTACGCTCTTAAGTGGCGTATATTCTCCGCATGGTGTGCTCAGCACAGCGAGAATCTCTTCTCGTGCTTGGTAGCGGTAGTATTGCTATATTTGCTTTACCTCTCCAATCTAGGCCTTAAGTCCAATTCTGTCAGAGTTCACCTCAGTGCTCTCTCAGCGCACCACTCGCCGGTGAACGGGAGGCCTCTTTCCAACCACCTTTGGTGGCTTGTTTCCTCAGAGGCCTCCTCCTGCTTAAGCCTCCTCTACGCCCGCCGGCCCCTGAGTGGGATTTAAATGTGGTCTTACAGCGGATTACTTGTCCACCATTTGAACCTATGGCTACCTGTCCTCTCCGTTTTCTCTCCTGGAAAACTTTGTTTCTGGTAGCTCTTACCTCTGCTAGGCGAGTAAGTGAACTTCAGGCGCTAGTGTCTGATCCCCCTTACACTAGGTTCTACAGGAATAGGGTAGTCTTACGGACTCCCCTAAGTTTCTCCCTAAGGTTGTCTCCTCTTTCCACCTCAATCAGGAGGTGGTTCTTCCGACTTTCTTTCCCAGGCCACATGCCAGCCGGGCTGAGATGGTCCTGCATACCCTGGACTGTAGGAGGGCGTTATCCTTCTACCTTGACCGTACGTGGGAGCACCGGAGGGCTGTTCAGCTCTTCGTTTCTTTTGACCCCAATAAGTTGGGGTTACCTGTCTCCAAGCGTTCTTTGTCCATATGGGTCGCTGACTGTATCGCCTGGGCTTATGGGGCAGCCGGCCTCTCGTTGGAGGGTCGAGTCACGGCTCATTGTGTCAGGACGAAGGCTGCATCAGTGGCTCATCTCCGCTCTGTTCCGTTGGCAGACATCTGCCGGGCCGCTACTTGGTCTTCAAGCCAGACTTTTGCGGCCCAATACTGCCTTGAGAGGGAGTCCCGCAGGGACAGTGCTTTCGGACAGGCAGTACTCCATAATCTCTTTGGAGTTTAGGCAACTCCTTCCCTCCGGCCCTGATGTTGGGCTACCAGTCGGGGGCGTTCTCAGAGAAGATTCCTTCCTTACGTTCTGACGCTCTAGAGGGAGCTCATTTTTTCGGCTTGGGGTCTCCGGTAGCCTTAAGCTGGGGAGTCCCATATGTGAGGACTGACTTCCTGCTTGGTCCTGGAGAAAGAGTAGTTACTTACCTGTAAGTAGTTCTCCAGGAGCAGCAGGAATCAGTCCTCACAACTCTCCCTCCTCCCCTTGGAGTTGCAGTCATATGATTTATTTTTTGTTATTTTTGCTGTCTTTTAGCTATGTCATCAGACTGAGCAAGATGGCACCCTTGGGCGGGAAGGGGACAGCGCATGCGTGCTGCAATTCCCAAAGGCTTTCTTTGAAAGCTGGGGAAATGCTCTGCACGGGGGCTCCGTTGGCGCCGACGTCACCCATATGTGAGGACTGATTCCTGCTGCTCCTGGAGAACACCTGTTACAGGTGAGTTAACTACTCTATCTCCAAGTTATAATGCCCTGTTCAATGTAATTTGTTTGATCAATGTAAACCGCATTGATATCATGAAAGGCGGCATATAAGAAATGTTAAATAAATAAAATAAATGATGCATCTCACAAAGGCTTTCTTTGAAAGTTGGGGAGAAGCTTCTGCGCAGGGCTCTGTCGGCATCAGCGTCGCCCATATGTGAAGACTGATGCCTGTTGTCCCCGGAAAACACCTGTTACAGGTGAGTAACTACACTCTATCCTTGTATATACTTTCTCCACTGGGAGACTATTCACGCATCTACCTCTCTTTCTGTAATGAGTTATTTCTGCATATTACTCCTGAGTCTATCCTCTTTAATCCTCATTTGTCCCCCTCGTAGCATAGCTTACTTTCAATTGGAAGAGGCTCTCCTCTTGTGCATTTTTGCCACAGAGGTATTTAAATGTCTCATATCTCCTCTATCCTGCTTTTCCTTTAATGTGTACATATTAATTAATTTATTTATTTATTTATTTAGCTGTATTTATATCCCGCTTTTCACCAGGTCAAAGCGGTGGAACATTGATTGAGGGGGAGGGGGGACAATAATCAATTCTAGGGTATGTACCGTCACCAGGCGGGGCAACATTTATGATTTTGACAAATATTGAGACATATAGACATTGAGCTACAGTCTCATTGGTGGGTGTTTGTTTCTGGTCTGAGGTATTCCTGGAATATTGTGGTTTTTAGTTGTTTCCTGATTGATAGGGGGTCTTTGTTGTTTCTGATGTGGTTCGGTAGAGAGTTCCAGATGGATGGTGCAGACAGTTCGAAGGCTCTGTTGCAGGTTCGTTGACTGCATTTTGTCCTTTTGTGGGGGATGGTGATGGAGTTGTTGTGGGCGGGTCGGATCAGCAGTATGCGGAGTTGGGAGGTTTGGGTTTGGTTTTGGTTGAGAGCTTTGTGGGTGACTAGAGTGGACTTGTACTTGATTCGTGCTTCCAGAGGGAGTATGTGTAGCTCTCTTAGAATTGGGGTGATGTGGTCCTGTTTTTTTGCTGATTGTATAATCCTTGCTGTGGTGTTTAAGGCAGTCCGGAGTGGGTTGGTATGGGTAGCCGGGAGTCCATGGTAGATTATATTGCAGTAGTCCAGGTGGGGGAGTGTTAGGGCCTGCATTTTGATGCCCAGTCTTCCAAGAGGATCTTGATAAATTGGAAGACTGGGCATCAAAATGGCAGATGAAATTTAATGTGGAGAAGTGCAAGGTTATGCACCTAGGGAAGAACAACCCAAACTATGGTTACACGATGCAAGGTTTCACATTAGGTACCACCACCCAGGAAAAAGATTTAGGCGTCCTTGTAGATACCATGTTAAAACCCTCGGCCCAGTGTGCAGCGGCGGCCAAGAGAGCAAATAGAATGCTAGGTATGATAAGGAAAGGAATGGAAAATAAAACAAAAGATATTATAATGCCTCTATATCGTTCCATGGTGAGACCGCACCTTGAATATTGTGTGCAATTCTGGTCGCCGTATCTTAAAAAGGATATAGCGATTTTAGAAAAGGTTCAGAGAAGAGCCACCAAAATGGTAAAGGGGATGGAAGTCTACTCCTATGAAGAAAGGCTACAAAGGTTGGGGCTCTTTAACCTGGAAAAGAGACGGCTGAGGGGAGATATGATAGAAGTCTATAAATTAATGAACGGAGTGGAACGGGTAAACGTAGATCGATTGTTTACCTTATCAGAATATAGAAAGACTAGGGGACATGCAATGAAGCTACAGGGTAAACTATTTAAGACTAATAAAAGAAATATTTTTTTCACTCAACGTGTAATCAAACTCTGGAATTTGTTACCGGAGGATGTAGTAAAGGCTGTTAGTGTAGCTGGGTTTAAAAAAGGTTTGGACAAGTTCCTGGAGGAAAGGTCCATAAACCATTATTAAGAAGGGACCCAGGATATCAATGCTTGAACCAATACAAGCATTGTGGAACCTGTGTCCCTTGGGGAAACTGCTAGGTACGTATGACCTAGATTGGCCACTGTTGGAAACAGAATACTGGGCTTGATGGACCTTGGTCTGACCCAGTATGGCATATCTTATGTTCTTATGTTCTATCACTGTTCTGAAGTCTTGTGGTTCGAGGAGAGGTTTGAGGCATTGCACTGTTTTAGCCTTGTGAAATATTGTAGCGGTAGTTTTTTTGATTTGTTGTTCCAGTGTGAGTGCTTGGTCTATGATGATTCCCAGGTATCTTATCTGTGGTTGTATTTGTATTTGAGTGGTCCCGATGCTGAGGTGTGAGGGTGGCGTGAAGTCCAGGTCTTTTGTTACTATGAGGGCCTCTGTTTTCTTTATGTTGATGGATAAGTTGTTTTCTTGTAGCCAGCTGGATACTGCTGTGAAGCATTCTGATAAGTGTTTGTTTGATGGGTTGGAGGTTGTAATTGGTGCATAGAGCATTATGTCGTCTGCATAGATGTGATAGTGAATGTTGTGTGCCTGTATGATTGAGCAGAGTGGTTGCAGATAGACGTTGAAGAGCATGGCTGATAGTGTGGATCCTTGTGGCACTCCTTGGTGTTTGCTGGAAGGGGGGGGAGGTTGATGAGTTTGTGCGGATCAGTTGATGTCTATTGGTTAGGTGTGAGCAGAACCATTGGAGTACAGTATCTTTGATGCCAATTGCTTGTAGTCGGCGTATGAGGATGTTGTGGGAGATGGTGTCAAAAGTGGCTGATATGTCTAGAAAGACCATGGCATATCCGGAGTGTTTGACTTGGGTACCTATGATGAGGGTGTTCATTAGTGACGCCATGAGGGTCTCGACTCCATGGAGTGGGCGGAAGCCGTGTTGTTGTGGGTCCAGTATGTTGTTGGTGTCCAGGTGTTCTTGGAGTTGTTTCTGGACTACTTTTTCAATGAGTTTGGCGGTGAATGGAAGGCTTGCTACAGGTCTGTAGGAGGCGGGATCGAGGGGATCCAGGTTGTGCTTCTTTAGGGTTGGTCGAATGACTGATGTTTTAAGGAGGTCTGGCATGCGTCCTTGGCTGAGGGATTCATTGACAATGTGGGTTAATGGTGTGTTCAGGTCGTCTTTGATTTTCTTTATCCATTCTGTAGGGCAGGGGTCGAGAGAGGAGGTGGTGGTATTTAGGTGGGAGATGGTGGATACTATTTCCTCTTCTGTGGTTGCTTCGAATGTGCTCCAGACTTTGGTTATAGTATTGTGTTGGTTTGTTGTTGTCTCAGCATCCAGTTGTGGATTTTGTGGTTGATGGAGCTGTTTGTATTGTCTTGCGAGCATTTCGGGTGGGATGTTTGGTAGCTGGTCGGAGTGGTTCGGTATTTTTGTTAGTGTTTTGACAATATTGAAGAGTTCTCGTGGTTTGTTTATAGATGTGTTTATAATCTTTGAATGGAAGGCTTTTTTTGCCTTATCTGTTTCTGTGTGGTATGTGCGTAGTTCATGCATATAGTTCGCTTTGTCATTCTCTTTTTTGGTTTTTCTCCATTTTTTTTTCTGCTCTTCTGAGTTTGGTCTTTAGCTTCCTTAGTTTGGGGGTGAACCATCGGGCTCTTGTGGAAGTGTGTTTGGTTCTGTTGTTCGTTTTCGCATTGGATGCTGAGGAGATTGTGGTGTTCCAGTTGTTGATCAGGTCGTCAATATTGTTGGAGCTTGTTTGGAGTTTTGGTAGGGTCTGAGCCAGGAAATCTTCTTTGAATGTTTTAAATCTTCTTGTGTGTTTGTTTTCCTTGTTGTTCATGTGTTGGCAGTTGTGGGATATGCTGATGAGGTAGTGATCCGACCAGGGTACCTGTGTGATTTTTGAATTCATGCTTGAATTGGTGGTTTGTGTGTTTAGGAATATGAGGTCTAATGTATTTCCTTTTTCATGCGTTGGTTCATGGATGATCTGTGTTAGGTTCATTGCTTCCATAGCGTTGAGGAAGGTTTCTGCTTGTTTGTCTTGGAGTGATGGGAGGTTAAAGTCTCCTAGGATTATTTGTTCTTTCGAGGAGACGGTGCTTTCGGATATATGTTGTAGTATCATTGTTAGGTCAGCGTTTTGGGTGGGTGCTCGGTAGATTAGGCAGAGTGAGATATTCTTATTTGTAAGGTTGAGTATTGTGATAAGGAAGCTTATCATAGCTCAGGAAGGAGCTATAGAAAAGGTGAAGTGACTCTGAACAAGCAACCTGTCAGTTCTGGTAGGAATAAGAAAACAGAATTTTCCCATAAAAGACTACCAGTCCCAGAATGCACCAGGTTTCCAACAGCCATTAGAGGAGCTGAAGTAGGGAAACGTGTGTTCAATCAGGAGGGCTATGAGATAATCCCCAAGCACTCATCTCAAAGGGCAGGGCCTGATTCAGCACAGCTGCGCTGTGCTAGGGTGGAGCACTCATCAAAGCAGAATAAAGGTAGAGTTTATTCTACAGAGAATTATCCTCATCCTCAGTTTCATCTGGGAGATCCTCAGAATCAGCTTGGATATCCTCAGCTTGGACATCTTCATCATCTGGAGGATCATCAGAAGCAGAAGCCAGAGCGGACGAACAGAGAGGGCAAGAAACCCTTTGGAAGAAAGAAGAGAAAAGCATTTGGGAGGTCTAAAGGAGTCCAGAGCAGTACGTATACTGGGAGACATTCAAAAGGCCAGCATACACCATTGGACTGGGGAAAGCCAGAGGAATGGTCCTGCAGAGCTAGGAATCTCCAGAGGGTACCTGTGAGGGAGACGGCTGCACTTGGAAGGGACCCTAGGACCCGTGCCAGAAGGTATGTGAAGAGAGATCCAGTGTCCAGGGATCTGGATTGGAAGGCTGGACATAAAAACTGGACTACATACTGGCCAGGCTATTTAGAGAGGAACTCTAACAGTAATGGAAGCTCAGGTATGAACACTGATCTATGCCCTGGCTATAACCTTGAAAGACAGCAGGGAAACAAGTATTCTCCTGAAAGTGCTCCATTGAGAAATTCCTCTTGCCATTCCCTGATATTGAACCCATGATTGTTGAAGAAGGGGAAGGAGAAGTCTTAGATACAGGCTGTGAATATATGGATTGCTCTCTGTCTAAACTCCTTTTGGTAATTTACTGTTACAAAGTACAACGACCATCACAAAGAAATACAAACTTGTTCTTTAATCTACTCAGAAAAGCTCCTGAAGTAGGATTTGAGCCACGCAGTAGAAAGCAAGCCAGCTAAGGGGTTTCAGCTGGGTAACTGCTAGCAATTGAGCCTTACCTAATTGCTTGTGAGCTCTGAGGGAATCACTTCTGAATCTATGTGTGAAGATATAAGAAGTTAACCTGAAAAGAACAGTTTTTCCCTTCTTTGTGGGTTTTGCTTGTTGTTTGATACACTGCTAAGAAAATATTAGCTAAAGCCTACAGAAAAGACCAGTTTGTTACCAACCAGGTCTTTATTCTTTTGCTTTGATTGCCTGACAAGTTCAACTGTTTTCCTGATTTTGTTTTTTCTAAGTTTAACACTGAAAGCAAGTATCCTGTTTTATGTGCTACCAAGCATATCTGTGTTGGGAGAAATAACCCCATAAATAAATATCTTATTGGCTTTACACTCAAGCACAACTAATTATTGTGAGTGGCTGCGTCTGGAGTGAATGGACTGCATTTCCCACAATCCCTTGCAAATCATATTGATATATGCACTTGCCAAGACTGTGAACATTCTCACCCAGGCAGCCGTCTGACAGTATGTCCGCTTCATTGATGGTTTGTGATGCTTGGGTCCTGAGATGAAGGTCGGTTTTTGCTATGACGGCTACACCTCCTCCTCTGGTGTGTATTCTGGGGCAGTGTTGTAGGCTGTATCCTTTTGGTGTGAGTAGGTTCATGAGCACTGTGTCCATGTCTGTTAGCCAAGTTTCTGTTATGCATAGAATGTTGATTTTTTGGGTTTTGATCAAGTCATGAAGCATATGGTATTTATTTCTGACTGATCGGGCATTTATTAATGAAATGGAGAGGGTGGTGCTGTTTCGAGGGCTGGGAGTGTAGGTTTATTTATTTATTTACATTTCTTATATACCGCACTATTTGGCATCAGCGCGGTTCACAGAGAACAAAACAAAAACCAGAACAACAAGCTGTTCGGTGTTACATATAACAGGAGCATAAACTTGGAAAAACATGGGAGAACTATCTACATGGAGTATATGATTTGTTAACTAGATAACATACTCAAACTATTTACACAATTTAGCAAGAAAGTTAGTAACAATGAGAAAGCTGTGGTTAAGTTTGCGGTGGGACTGTAAGTTTCACTTTATGTTGGATAGTATTTGATGAATAGGTTGAATTTGAGGGCCTATCTGAACTGGGCTAAGTCGGTTATGGCACGGATATCAGGTGGTAGAGAGTTCCAGCATTTTGGTGCGCAAAATATGAAAGCTCTGTTTGCTGTTGATAGGCTGCATGTTGTTATGGCCTTTGGCATTATTAGAGAGTTTAATGATACCTGTCTTCTATTTCTGTTTGGTGGTACAGATTGTATGAGCTCCGTGAGAGAGTTGGCTGATAGACCATTGATGGCCTTGAAAGTGAGAATCAAGGTCTTGAACATAACCCTTCCATGTATGGGGAGCCAATGGAGCTGCTTGAGGATAGATGTAACATGTTCACTCTTGGACGCTCCTTGGAGAACCCTTGCAGCGGTATTCATAGCTAGCTGTAATGAGCTCAGAGTGGATTGTGGGAGCCCTTGTAGAATGGAGTTGGCGAAGTCGAAGTGCGGTAAGATCAGTGCCTGGTAGATGGTTCTGAAGTCCTCTTGGTCTAGTAAGGAGCGTAGGTGCCTGAGCATGCGTATCTTGAAGTACACAGCTTTTACAATATTATTTATGTGTGATTTCATGTTGAGACGATGGTCCAGTGTGACTCCGAGGTATCTTATTGTTTCCTTAGTGCATAGATCAGCTCCCTTAACACTTATATGTGGTGGTGGAATGAAGTTGAGGTCTTTTGTGATAAAGAGAACCTCAGTTTTCTTATGTTGAATGCGGAGGTTCTGTGACAAGAGCCATTCTGATACTGCGTCGAAGCAATTTGTTATAGGCAATAAATCCATTTGCACTGTGGAGAATGGCATGTAGAGTAGGATATCATCTGCGTATATCATACATTTCACATTGAATGATCTGATGATATTGCAGATAGGCTGCATATATATGTTAAACATGAGAGATGAAAGGGAGGATCCTTGCGGAACGCCTTGTTTTTGATGGAAGAGTTTTGATTCTCCTGTTGCAGATTTTACGTATTGCATTCTGGTGTCAAGGTATGATTTACACCAATCAAGTGCGGAGTTGCAGATGCCTTTCTCTTTGAGTCGCCCGAGGAGAATCTCATGGTTTACTGAATCAAACGCTGCTGCTATATCCAAGAAGATTAGAACAACGCCTTGGCGGATGTTGTCTGCTAGTGAGAACATCATTGAAGAGGGTGGTAAGCAGTGTTTCCACGTCCTGGTATTCTCTGAAACCATGTTGAGAATGGTCTAGGGGGGCTGCGGAATCTATGTGGTCTTGAATTTGGCGTTGTGCCTCTTTCTCAAAAATCTTTGCTGAGGGGGATACTGGCTATAGGTCTGTAGGAGTCAAGCCGTTTTGGGTCTAGTTTGGCGTTTTTTAGCAGAGGTCTGATGGATGTGAGCTTTAGTGCAGAGGGGAAGGAGCCAGTTGTAAATGAGAGGTTCATGATTTTTGCAATGAAAGGGCTAAAAGCACTTCGAAGATCCTTTATCCAAAAGGCTGGGCAAGGATCGGTTTGCGCAGTGGTGGTGTTGAGTGAGATGATTGTGTCTTCGATGTGTTTGGCAGAAGGTGTGGCAAGTGCAGACAGGGATGTTAGGCAGGATGTTTCTTGTGCATTGATTGTTGAGAGCTCATCTGTCTGTAGAAGTTTTGATTGCAAGTAGTCAGCAAATTCTTGTGGGTGAATGTCTTCTTTTTGTTCGGGGGATGGTTCCTTTGATAGTGATTTGACTAAATTGAAGAGGTCACGAGGTTTGTTCAGTGATCTTTTGAGTGTATCCGTTTGGTATTGCTTCTTTCTGGTTATGATTGCCTCGCGGTGAGTTGCTAGGTGGAGATTGTAGGCTCTATGATCATCGATGGATAGTGATCGGCGCCAGCGTTTTTCGAGTCTTCGTAGGTGTGTAAGAGAGGACCGCAGTTCGGGGGAAAACCACGGAGCAGAGGTTCTTTTTCTTGGTATGTTCTTTGTGTGGTAGTTGAGCAACGGTGTTGAGGCTGTTGTTCCAGGCGTCAATTGAATCATCAAGGTTGAGTGTTGTGTCACTGAGGAGTGGTTGGGTGCTTGACAGTATAAATTCCCTGTTGAAAGGTCGAAAACCCCTTGTTGGGGCTCTAGATGGGTTGTTTGGTTTTCTGTTGTTGAGAAGATGAGTGTTGCTCAGGGGAATTTGTAGGTTTATGAGTTTATGGTCTGACCATGGTACATCGGTGATCGACTTTACAATGTTGCTGCTTTGTTCATAAACGGATTGTGGGGCGAAACCCATGTCAAGAATGTTTCCTTTGGTATGAGTGGGCTCCATGATTAGTTGTTTATATCCAAGATTTTCAATGGCATCGAGGAGTGAGGAGGACTGGTTTTGCTGCAGTGATGGGAGATTGAGATCTCCCATTATCCAGTTGGGAGTGTTGAGGTTACTGGTATTGGCGGCTAGGTCTAATATGGTGGGAAGGTGGTTCGGGGAGCTCGAAAGGGGCTCTATAGACCAGATTGATAGAGCATTGTTTGTTCACTATAGTGATTATATCCAGGTTGTTAGTGCTATAGGAGTTAGTCATGTTGAAAAGGAGTGAGAATGAGTGCTTCTCCTCCCTTCTTGTTTTCTCTGTGGGTTGTGTGTATAGAGAAGTTTGGTGGAATGAGTTGGTTAATGAGGACATTGTCTTCTTTTGATAACCAAGTTTCAGTGATCATGAGTGCATCAAGATCGTGAAGGGTAACTATATCTAGGATTACGGGCCATTTTTTTCGAATTGAGCGAGCATTTATGAGGGCACATTTTAAGCTTTGTGGGGGTGGGGATTTGTGGTGTTTAGAGTTATTGGTTTGGTGTATTGCAATGTGAATCAAGTGGGAATGCCGGATACGAGCTTCCCTACCTGGATAGTGGTAAGGGTTGCCTGACCATTTTTTTCCATGGATTTTGAGGATTGGGATATGATTGGTGGAGGGAGAGTAGGCATGGGAGGTCCCGAGCCAGTCTGTGAGGAGGTAAAAACTGAGAAAGGTAATGAAGTGGAGACACATTTTAGTTTCTTGAATGGGAATGTGTATGGTGTATCTTGGAGTCTTGAGTGGCAGAATACAAGTTACAGTATAATTGGTACAGGCTACAATACAGTAATAGCAACTAAAATGGGTTTGTGCTACTGGCAACAGTATATAATATCAAGCGGAGATCAATTACTGACTACAGTATAGATAACAAAAGAAATAGGATACAATAGATAACTGTAAAAGGAATGTCGTTGCTATACAGACAACTGTAAGAGGCAGGCTAATGGAACCACACCTTCAAAAAGAGAGAAACAGGATTTTTGGTGGTGTGTGGTGTAGGTTGGTGTGTGTTGTGTCTGGGTGGTGTTTTGCGTGTGGGGGGTTGTGGATGTTTGTGGGTTGGGTGGCTGAGATGACTGGTCTGGGCTGGTAGGCAAGTGTGTTTGCAGGGGAGGGGTAGAGGTTCAGGAGGGGTGTTAGGAGGTAGATGGGGGCTAAGAGGGGTGGCATGGTTTGTAGGCGTCTTGTGATGTTTGTGGGCGTACCTGGTTTCTTGTTGTATTGGAGCTTTTTCTTTGCGTTGGTTTGTGTTCAGGTGGCTGCTGTTGTAGTTCCACGTTGTCCCATGGTTGCTGCCTGTGTTCCTGTTCTGTGGTTCCAGTGGGTTTTGTCAGCGGGTCCAATCTTTTTATTTTGCTGCTGTTTGTGTGCGCCTCTGTGCAGCGCCTAAGGGCCACGCCAAAGGGCCCTCTGGCGAGGCCCTCAGGTGCAGGCCCACCCTGTGGGGGCGCCGCTTATATGCTGTGCCAGTCGGTGTTCAGTTGCTCCCACTGCCCCGATTGGGCAGGAGCTTCTGAGCGGGAGGATTTCCCGCTTAGGCGCTCTACCCCGATCGGGGGAGCTGTGGGCTGCTGCGGGCTGGCTTGTCGTTGAAGCGGCTCCCTTTGTGTGGGGGCGCCGCTTAAATGCTGTGCCTGTCGGTGTTCAGTTGCTCCCACTGCCCCGATTGGGCAGGAGCTTCTGAGCGGGAGGATTTCCCGCTCAGGCGCTCTACCCCGATCGGGGGAGCTGTGGGCTACTGCGGGCTCTTTAAGCTCTTTAAGTATATCCTCCATATGGTTTATAACAGACCACTGACATTTTAGTAGCCACCCTCTGCACCAACTCAATCCTGTTTATCTCTTTTTGAAGGTGTGGTTTCCAGAATTGCACACGATACTCCAAATGAGGTCACACTAGAGACTTATACAGAGGCACTATCACCACCTTTTTCAGCTGGCCATTTCTTTCCCTATGCACCTAAGGATCCTCCTAGTGCTTACCGTGGCTTTTTCTGCCCGTTTAGCCACTTAAGATAATCAGAAACAGTCGTACTTGGATCCCATTCTTCTTTTATGGAAAGAAGTACTTCGTCACCTACACTGTACCACTCGCTTGGATTTTAACAGCTCAAGTGCATAATCCTGCATTTTTTAGCATTAAATCTCAATTGCCAAATTCTTGACCATTCTTCAAGCTTAGCTAGATCCCTCCTCATATTATCTACTCCTTCCTGGGTGTCTGCAGGTTTTGGTATCATCCACAAAGAGGAAATCTTTAACCGACAGCCCTTCCACAATATCACCAACAAAGATGTTAAAAAGAATAGGACCAAGGACAGATCCCTGCTACATACCACTGGTAATATCCTCCTCAGAGTAAGCTCCATTTACCTGTATTTTGGGGTTCATCCCTAGGGAGCTCAGTATATTTATAAGTCGCCTGTGTAGAACTGTATCAAAGGCTTTATTGACATCTAAGTACACCACATTAAAGGCTCTCCCTCGGCTAACTTCCAGGTCACCCAGTCAAAGAAATCAGATTTGTCTGACAAGACCTGCCCCGGTAAACCCATGCAACCTCAGATCCTGCAATCCATTGGACTATAGAAACCTCATTATTCTCTCTTTTACAGCATTTCCAATAATTTATTCCCCACAGTGGTTAGACTAACCAGCCTGTAGTTTTCAACCTCATCCTCTTGCTTCCACTTTATCCTCATCAGCTTCTATGTATTCCTCCCCTTCACCCTTGAGTCTGACTATACCACTTTTGCCCTTCCTCCTCTCACTAACATATCTAATAAAATGTTATCCCCCCATCTTATTACATTGGCTATTTCTTCTTCTTTTTGTATCTTTGCTTTCCTGACTACTTTGCTAGCTTCTCTAAGTTTTTCCAAATCTAGATGGCTTGATTTGTGATCTCTTGTATATTATGAAAGCCACCCTCTTTTTCTCCACTTTTTCAGCTACTACTTTTGAGAACCATAGTGGTTGCCGCCACCTTTTACATTTATTTACCTTTCTAACAAAAAGATGGTTTGCCCTTAAAATATCCCCTTTTAGTTTTGCCCATAGCTTTTCTACGTTCCCCCATCTGTTCCCATCCTGCTAACAACTCCTTAAGGTATTGCCACATCTTGGCAAAGTTAGTTTTCCTACAGTCTAAGACCCTTGCTTTTGAATGGATTTTATCAGCCCTAGTCCTAATACTGAACCACACCATCTGGTGATCACTGGATGTGAGATGATGTCCCCCTATGACATCAAAAGCACTTTCCCTGTTGGGAATGCAAAGAGCTGATCTCTGGTTTTGGCCGAGGCATATTTTCATATCCCAATTTGAGATATCAGCAAGTGTCTGTTTTGCCTTCAGTTCACCACCTTTCCATTTGGACTCTCCACTGCCCGAAGAACGTTCTCCGGGGTCATGGTGGTGGTGTCTGTAGTGCTACTGCACCAAGGGATTTGTGTGCACCCAGATCTGGGCTATTGCCTCAGCCAAGAGCCTTCTCCTTCAGAGATGTTTCAAGTAGCTCCTCGAGTGGTGTCCTTTCAGATGAGCCTCGGCTGGGTGATCATTTGGGGAAGAGCCAATTGTATTTCCAGTCCCTGGAGTTTCTGGGAGCACATTTTCAATACTTGAGTGTGCAGAGTCCTTCTGCCAGTGGAGAAAGTCAAAGCTATTGGATGCCTAGCGCTGTTCTGTTCGCAGCAGGCTCCCAGAGTTTGGGTTGATCTTCATTAGTACTTCAAGCTCAAGCTCCCCACTCCAATGATAGCGAAGGCCAGCCTGCAATGGTTGCAGCAGTCCCATCTTCTGAGGAAGGGCATGCTGCTGGATGATTGCTCATGGATCCTTCTGGTGCCGAATGCTAATTTCTCCGTCTGGGGAGCCCATTGCTAAAGCTGAACAGCCCCTGACCATTGGAACTAAGGGCAGGTGGTATGGTTCATAAACTGCCCAGAAGCAAGGGCCATCATTTTGGCTCTTCTGCATCTCTGGCCCCCAGTTGAGGGCCAGGCAGTTCATGTGTTCTCAGACAACGCTATGGTGATGACATGTGTCGATTGGCAAGATAGCATGATGAGTGCCAGGTGTAACCCTGGAGATGGCTCTCCTGTTTGCCTGGGCAGCAGAGAGCCTACTAGTTTGTCAGCTCTCCACATTGCCAGGGTGGATACTATGGAAATAGATTTCTCCAGGAACAAGCAGGAAGTCAGCCCTCACTTATGGGTGACGTTGGCACTGACGGAGCTCACACAGAGCAATTCCCCAGCTTTCAAAGAAAGCCTTTGGGATTGCCACCACGCATGCATGGTCCTCTTCCCGCCCAAGGGTGCCATCTTGCTCAGTCTCCCTTTTTCCGCAGAGCCCTTCGGACACACGTCCTCGTCCCTCAGAAAAAGTTTTGGGTATTTGCCTTAACAGGCTCTCTTTGTTTTCCGGTTGCAGCAGTCCTCTATCCGTCCTTCCCCTGCTCTACTTTTTTAGAGCTATCGGGGATACTCGTTCTTATTTTTTCATTACGGGCTTCATGCCTTTTTTCCTTCTATAACCACTGGCTGCTTGGGTCTTTGACCTCGCAGGGGCCATTTTTGCCCCCATGGCCACCGGATTCAAAAAATGCGATAGATGCTCTGGGAACATGTTGCTTACGGACACTCATGACTGTTGTCTGCAGTGCCTTGGGAGCCAGCCATGACCCAGAGCTCTGTTCGATCTGCAAGAAAATGTCCTCTAAGGCCCTGCTCAGTCGTAAGCAGAAGTCTGAAGACATTTTTCGAAAGGCTGCCTCGGAGTCCCCAGTGGTGCCCTCGGTAGTCTCTCCTCTGGTGGGTTCTCTCCCTGCGGCCCCATGCTCTTGGCGGCACTCCGACCAGGGGTCCCCCGAGGTGGAGCGGCGCAAAAACAAGGAGGCCTCGAAGTTGCTGTCTGGGGCTCCTGCCCTGCACAGAAGCTGAGGCCTCCGGCGAAGGCACCCAGTCTCCTGAGGGTAGTCCCAATGAGGACTCCTCCTCGACGCCCAATCCGGTGACCCCGGTATCGGCGTTGCAGGGCCCCACGCCTGTGTGGGAGTCCCGCATGCTGGCGCTGGAACACAGCGTTTCTACGTTCATTGCTTCCCAGCAGGCGCTCACGGCCAGCGTTGCTGACTCGTGCCTAGAGACACCCAAATCCGTCTAGGAAACCCCTGAGTGCCGCGGGCCTCGTGAGGGTCCTCGACATCTGTCTCGCTTGCCCTCTCGTTCCTCAGAGGCAAAATCGTCCAGGGCCTCCGACACCAGGCCATTGGACAGAGCAACCTGCCCGACTGTCACTCCTCAACCGACTTCTCGGACTGGGAGTCCGATGGGGACACCTCCCCGGAAACACGTATCCACTGGGATCTTCTGTCTGACCCCTCACTGCCTGCATAACAGCAGCACTCGCCACCCAAAGACGACACCTTCCTGGTGTTCATTTGGGACATGGCATGGGCCCTTAACCTAGTCACCCAGGCTGAGGAGGACCTTCATGCTGAAGAACTCGACATTCTTCAGTACGAGTCCCCGCCCAGGGAATCCCTCACTACCTGTACCGCCGATTCTATCTTGGCTGCTTCTCCGACTGCTCCAAGTACCTCTCTCTAGCCTCCTATGATAGCTTCGAGACATCGGCTCGGGTGGCGGCCACGGGCATTGGGGGCCCACTGCCAGGCATGGCTCCAATCCTCGGATTTGGAGCAATGGGTGCAGGAGAAGCTCCTGGAAGTGTCCTGCCTCGGTGAGCATAGTAACATAGTAAATGACGGCAGATAAAGACCAGCATGGTCCATCTAGTCTGCCCAGCAAGATGGCAAGAGTAGGTGCACCTGTCGCTCTGTGCAGGCCACCCCTCCCCATGTCTTTGTTTAGGGGTGAACCCACAACTCCATGTAGGACACCCCTATTTGTTGAGACGTTAGATGGTTCAGAAGTTAGATGGTACCGTTTATTTTGTTTTTATCCTGTTGCTGTAAAGGAATCCACTGTGTCTGTCCCATGCCGTTTTGAATTCCGTCACCATGTTTGCCCCACCACTTCCATCAGGAGGGCATTCCAAGCATCCACCACCCTTTCAGTGAAGAAATATTTCCTGACATTGCCTTTCAATTTACCACCTTGCAGCTTCATGTTATGCCCTCTAGTTTTACAGCTTCCCCATCTTTGGAAGAGGGTTGTTTGTTCATCATTTCTCTTTAAGTATTTAAAGGTCTGAATCATATCTCCCTTGTCCCTCCTCTCCTCCAAAGTGTAATATTTAGGTCTTCAAGTCTCTTCTCATAAAGCTGCTGACGCAGGCTCCAAATCATTTTGGTCGCCTTTCTCTGAACAGTTTCCAGTCTTTTTACATCTTTCTTTCTTTATTTATTTACATTCTCTTATATACCGCGCTATTCTGCATCAGTGCGGTTTACATTGAACAAACTGAAATCACATTGAACAGGGCATTATAACTTGGAGATAACTATTTTACAGGGAACATGGGCTATGGAGGGTTAAGTGGCTTGCCCAAGACCACAAGGAGCACCTATGGGACTAGAAACCCCAGTCCTTCCGGCCCAAGGTTGCTGTCCTCTAGTGGGATTTGAACCCCCGACCTTCTGGCCTGAAGTACCTTGCCCCAACCACTAGGCCACTCCTCCACTCCTTTTGCAAGATATGGTCTCCAAAACTGAACACAGTATTCCAAGTGAGGCCTCACCAGTGACTTGTACAGTGGCATAAGTACCTCTTCCTTTCTGCTGGTAATCCCTTTTTGTATGCAGCCCAACATCCTCCTGGCTTTTGCCACTGCCTTGTCGCACTGTTTTGCCACCTTGAGATCATCAGAGATAATCACACCAAGGTCTTTCTCCTCAACCATGCATACCAACCTCTTGCCCCCTATCGTGTACATTTCCCTTGGATTTCTGCTACGCAAGTGCATGACACTGCACTTTTTCGCATTAAATCGTAGTTGCCAAGCATTAGACCAGTCTTCCAGCTTTTGTAGATCTTTCCTCATGTTAACCACTCCCTTGGTGGAGTCCACTCTGTTGCAAATTTTTGTCTCATCTGTAAAAAGACAGACTTCCATTCAGTCCTTCAGCAATATCACTCACAAATACATTGAACAGTGCAGGGTCCAGGACCGAACCCTGGGGCACCCCGCTAATCACCTTCCTCTCATCCGAGTGAGCTCCATCTACCATCACCTTCTGTTGTCTGTCAGTCAACCAATTTCTAATCCAGTTTACCATCTTGGGACTCATCCCCAAGCTACTGAGTTAATTGACAAGCCTCCTATGAGGAACAGTATCAAAGGCTTTGCTGAAATCCAGGTAGATGACATCCATTGCATGCCCCTGATCTAGTTCCTTGGTCACCCAGTCAAAGAACTCAATCAGATTTGTTTGGCAAGACCGTCCTTCGGTAAAACCATGTTGCCTCGGATCTTGCAACATGTTGGTTTTAAGAAAGTTCACTATTTGCTCTTTCAGGAGCGCCTCCATTACTTTTCCCGCCACCGAGGTAAGGCTCACGGGCCTGTAGTTTGACACTTCTTCCCTGTCACCACTTTTGTGTAGAGATACATCAGCCATTCTCCAGTCCTGAGGAACCTTTCCTGTTTCCAAGGATCTGTTGAAGACATCCTTTAACGGTCCTGCAAGAACCTCTCTGAGCTCTTTCAGTATCCTGAGATGTATCCTATCCAGTCCCATGGCTTTATCCACTTTCAGTTTAGCAAGTTGTTCTAACACCTCATCTTCTGTGAATGGCGTGGTATCTACTTCATTCCCATTTTTATATTTGGTAGTCACAGCTGGTCCATCTCCAGGATCTTCTTTAGTAAAAGCAGAGCAGAAGTATTTGTTTAGCAATTTCGCTTTTTCAGTGTCACTTTCCACAAGTCCTTTCCCAGCACTTCTGAGTCCTGCAGTTCCAACTCTGATCTTCTTCCTTTCCCGAATATACCTGAAGAAAGTTTTCTCACCACCCTTAACATCTTTAGCCAACTTTTCTTTGATTTTGCTATCCTTATTTTTCTTTTAGACTCTTTGAGCTTGATCCTCTATTCATTTCTGTGTTCTGTTTGCAAGCTTTAGAATTTTGCGAAAGCTGTGTTTTTTTGCCTTTGTTTGAGCAGCCACCTCTTTGGAAAACCAAATAGGTTTCCTTCTCCTCTTGTTTATATTTACTTTTCTTACATATTTATCTGTTGCCCCTTTTATTGCCACCTTTAGTTTAGCCCATTGCAATTCCACTTCCCTTATCTCCTTCCACCCCATCATCTCCTCCTTTAAGTACTCGGCCATTTTATTGAAGTCAGTGTTTTTGAAGCTTAGGACTTTGAGCTTGCTATGATTGGCCTGTACCATGGCTTTTATTTCAAACCACACCGTGTAATGGTCGCTGTTGCTCACTGGGGCACTCACGCAGATATTCGACACGCTATCACCGTTGGTGAGCACTACATCCAGCGTTGAGCTTTCCGTGGTTGGTTCCATCACCATTTGTCTAAGTAACGCATCTTGGAAAGCATACACAATTTTTTTGCTTCTTTCCAGATGTGCAGAAGGAGTAATCCAATCCACATCAGGTAGATTAAAGTCACCCAATATGATCGCTTCCCCCTTTGTTGCTATCTTGGCATTATCTATAATCAATTTATCTCTCTCTTCAATTTGAGTCGGAGGTCTGTAGACTACAGCAATATGGATGACAGTGCCATCTCCTCTTTCCAACGCAATCCAGAGCGCTTCTTCTTTTCCCCATGTCCCCTGCATTTCTGTAGCTTTAATATTGCTTTTGACATACAAGGCTACTCCTCCTCCTTTTCCATTTTCTCTGTCTCTTCTGAATAGATTATAGCCAGCTATGGCTATATCCCAATCATGTGATTCATTAAACCATGTTTCTGTAATGGCCAGAATGTCCAAATCCGTTTCCACCATTAGGGCTTCCAGGTCCGGAATTTTGTTGGCTAAGCTTCGAGCATTTGTGCTCATTGCTTTCCAGCATTTACCTGGCTTGTGTGTATTTTGCATTGATTTTGTTCTGCCCACTTCTTCCCACTTGTTTTTGATGTGTGGTTTAAAAGTGTAGCGGTTTCTGATGATGATCTGCTTTTGCAGGGGGTGGCATGCAGATGTTGACCTTCCACATCCATCACCCCCTTTTCCTAGTTTAAATGCATATCCACATACTGCCTGAATTTTTCACTTAGGTTTCTTTTCCCTGTTGCCCCAGTTGCCAATAACTCTGAATCCTCCTTGTTTGCACCAGGTCTGGAGCCATGTATTAAAGCTGTTAATGTGATGCAGCCTTTCTCCAGGACCAAGCAGGAAGTCAGTCCTCACATATGGGTGTCATTGACACCGATGAAGCCCCAGCGGAGCATTTCCCCAGCTTTCCATGAAAGCCTTTGGGAATGCAGGCACGCATGCGCGGTTCCCTTCCCGCCTAAAGGTGCCATCTTACCTCAGTCTCTCTTTTTCCGAGAAGCCCAGCAGACGTGTGTCCTGTCATCCCGGATAAAAGTTTGATTTTTTCGGCGATTCTCGCTATTTTTTCTTCTCTGGTTCGACGCCGGTTCCCCTCCCGCCGGGTTCGGTACACTGGTATCGAGCCCGTTTCTTCTTTTTCGGTTTTTGCCCTTCGTGGCTGGCGTTCGCGCCCTTTTTTGCTTTTTCCCTGGAAGGCCGGTCCTTTGACCTCACAGGGACTTTTTTTTCCCCGATGGCTTCCAGCGGTTTTAAAAAGTGTGATCGGTGTAAGAAGTTGATGTCTCTCACTGACACACACGACTGCTGCCTTCGGTGCCTCGGTCCTGATCACGACCCTAAGACGTGTGGACCATGTGGGAAGATGTCTTCCAAGGCACTGCGAAGTCGCCAGCAGCAGAAAGAAAGGCTTTTCTCTGACTCAGCCTCCGGCCGGGCCCGAACCTTTTCTGAGGCCTCGACATCTCGGGATTCGGATCCCGAGTGCCGTCGTGGCTCCTCGGACAGGGGTTCCCCCGACCGGGAAAGCAAGAGGAAGAAGCGGCTCATGAGGGCGTCGTCGGAAGAGGTCCCTGGCTCCTCGAGGGCCAGGTCTAAGACCCCCGACCGTCGCCCCGGGCCCGTGGAACAAGAGAAGCCTGCCAAAGTTCCTCGCGTGGAGCCGGAGTCTGCTGGACACGTAAGCCCTGTAGTCCTCGAGGACTCTTCTCCCAGGGAGCCGCCGCCGGGGCCCGAGTCGGTGGCTGCTGCATCTCCCGAGCTGAGTCTCAGGATGACAGCCTTGGAGTGCAGACTGTCTGCCTTCATGGAGCAGCTGCGGGCACTGATGGCCAGTCTGTCTGGCGCATCTGCCCCAACCACCGGGACATCGAAGTCGACCCCGGAGACCGAGCCGATACTCGAGACCATGATGGCTCGAGGTCGACCTCGGTCGCGGTCTCCCTCGACCTCCCGTTCGGAACCGAGGGTGTCGACACCGGTGCCTCCGACGTCAGGGCGGGTGCTCCCGGGCCCTGCGGGGTCGGATCCTGACTCCTCGTCGGACGAGTCCGCCTGGGAGACGGAGGATGAGGAGTCCCCCGACACATTCAAGACTCGGTGCGTCCCGTCGGACTCACCGCAGTCTGAACCCCGGAGGATACCCGGTTCTTGGAGTTTGTCCAGGATATGGCCACCGCGTTGGCTATCTCGGCAGACCCCGAAGAAGAGCCTCGAGCCGAGGAGCTCGAGGCCCTGCAGTACGACTCTCCTCCGAAGGAGGCCTTTACTGTCCCGGTTCCTCCGATGCTGGAACGGCTCCTCTTCCGGATGTGGGAGGCACCGGCCTCGGCGCTTGTTTTAAGCAAGCGGGTCGACTCGATCTATTGACTCCGGAAGAGCCCTGGCTTTCAGCAGGACAAGGCCTCAGTCCTGTTGGTGGCTCCCAGGTGGCCCAGACAGCCCTGGTTTCCACTTCTACTTCAATTGGCAGTGGATCCCCCTCTGCCTCTGGGGTTACAACCCGACCTTCTCCCTCAGGATCAGGGTTCCCTTCTGCACCCCAATCTCAAAGCTCTCAATTTGATGGCATGGAGGCTGCAAGGGTAGTTTTGGCTCCCTGGGGCCTACCTCAGGAGGTTGAGGAAGTTCTCCTAGCCTCTAGGAAACAATCCACTAGGAAAACTTATGCTCTTAAATGGAAAATGTTTTCAGTGTGGTGTCAGTTATGTACAGAGGATCCTTTCTCCTGTACTGTGCCCGTAGTGCTTCAGTACTTACTGCCCTTATCCAATCAAGGTCTTAAGTCCAATTCTGTTCGGGTCCACCTCTCAGCACTAGCAGCTCACCACTCTCTGGTGGAAGGACACTCTGTCGGTTCACCCTTTGGTGTCCCGGTTTCTCAGAGGCTTGCTCTTGCTCAAGCCTCCAATCCACTCTCTCTTCGGCTCTTGATAGTATAGCTCCCCTTCAATCACGTCCTGCTCCCCGCCACCCCCGCCGACACCCCTGGTTTCACCCTGGACTTTCTCTCCACCGTAGATACCTTCGCCGGGCTGAAAGGCTATGGCGAAAGCACCCCTCCCCCCCCCTCTCTGGACCATTTCCGAACCTGTCATCATCATTACCGCACCCTCCTCCATGCGGCAAAACGGGACTACTTTTCTACCCTTATCTCAACGTCTGCCAACTCTTCTCGCCAGCTCTACTCCGTTCTTCACTCTTTGTCCACTCCCCGTTCCTTCTCCTCACATTCCCCCCCCTCCTATTTCCCCTGACCCAGCTGTTTTGGCTACTTTCTTCTCCTCTAAGATACATTCCCTTCGTCTCTCCTTCCCCTCTTGTCCTCCTCCCCTTTCTCCTCCTCCACTCAATCCCTTGCCCACTCCTCCCCCTTCTCCCTCTCTGCTCTTTCCTCAGTGTGTCCCCCCCCCTTTCTCATCGAATGTCCTCCTTCGAGCCCATTTCCGCCTCCACCCTTTCTAAGGTCTTTCATTCCGTTCGCAAAACCTCGTATCCCTCTGACCCCATTCCTTCCCGTTGGCTACTGGACCCCTCTTTGGCTCTTTCACCTTATCTTCTCTCCATCATCAATAATAGCCTATCCACTGGTGTTTTCCCCACTCCCTGGAAGCACGCTATCATCCGCCCCATCTTGAAAAAGAGCTCCCTTGATCCATCCTCCCCTTCTAACTGGCGTCCCATTTCCAACCTTACTTTCCCCTCCAAGCTCCTTGAAAAACTTGTCTTCTCCCAGCTATCCTCACATCTTGAAGCTTCACTTACCTTGCACCCTCTCCAATCTGGTTTCCGTCCCGGCTACAGCACTGAAACTCTTCTCCTTTCCCTCCTCAATGAGCTTCACTCTGCCCACGACCGCGGTCTTCTCACTATTGCTGTCTCACTTGATCTCTCTGCTGCGTTTGACCTTGTCGACCACCGCACCCTCCTATCACGCCTACTTGATGCGGGTCTCTCTGGCACTGTTCTCCGCTGGTTTCAGTCCTTTCTCTCAGGTCGTTCTTTTTGTGTGTCCTCTGGTCCCCTCTCCTCACCATCCACTCCCCTTCCCTGTGGTGTCCCGCAGGGGTCTGTTCTTGCCCCCCTTCTGTTCAATGTCTTTCTAGCCCCCCCCCCCTTGCTCTCCTAGTACAACAACAGGGTATATCTGCACATTACTATGCCGATGACATTTTCCTACTCCATCATACAAACTCTGCCTCCCCTGACATTTCGCCTCTCAACAACTGTCTCTCCACTGTGGCTTCCTGGCTCTCCTCTAACTTTTTGCATGTTAACCTCACCAAGACCTCAGCTATATGGTTCACCGCTGGTAGTCCTATCCCTTCTCTTCTCCCTGTGCTTTCTTCTTCTCCAATCCCTCTTGTCTCATCCTTACGATACTTAGGCGTTACCCTTGATTCCTCCTTGTCTTTCAAAACCCATATTTCTTCTGTCATCCAACGTTGCTTCTCTACCCTGCGTCAACTCCGTTCTGTTCGCCCTTTTCTCTCTTTCTCGTCTATGACCACCCTTCTCCTCTCGCTCGTTGTTACCCGTCTCGACTATTGCAATGCTTCCCTGGCCGGTCTTCCCCAGTCCCAATTGCAACGCCTTCAGAGAGTCCATCACACTGCAGCTCGCATTCTCACCTGCTCCTCCCGCTTCGACCATGTCACTCCCCTTCTCATACGACTGCACTGGCTTCCTGTTCCCTTCTGTATTCAATATAAGGTCCTCACTTTTGTTCACAAATCTATTCACTCAGGCACTCCTCTCTATCTCGCAGATCAGATTCACCTCCACACTCCCCACCGTTCCCTTCGTTCTATCCACGCTAACCGTTTGCTCCTGCCCTCCCCCTCACAGGCTCACCTTGAATCCACCCGCTCTTCTGCCTTTTACTTTCTTGGACCCCGCCTCTGGAATTCGCTTCCCCCGGACCTCCGCCTGGAACTTTCCCTGAAAACCTTTAAGACCCGTTTGAAGTCCTACCTTTTCTGTCTCGCATTTGATCTTCCCCCACCTCCCTCCCCTCTCCCCCCCCCCCCCTCCATTGATTTTTCTTTTTAAGTCCCTGTTTTTGTTACCTTACCCCTCTTTTTAGTCCTCTCCTTTTCTCCTAATCTATCCTATTATATATTTGGCGTTCTTTTCCTTTTCTTCCCTGCAGCTGTTTTTGCACATTGTACACCACTCTGACGCAATTTGCCTGAGCGGTATATTAAGTTTCCAATAAAGATAAAGATCCGTCCTCCTGCCCCTGAGTGGGAGTTGAATGTGGTCTTGCCAACAACTGACTCGCCCACCTTTTGAGCCGATGGCTACTTGTCCACTACGCTTCCTGTCCTGGAAGACACTCTTCCTGATAAGCCCTTACTTCAGCTAGGTGAGTGAGTGAGCTTCAGGCCCTGGTCTGTGATAGGCCTTACACCAGAATTTATAGGAACAGAGTAGTCCTCAGGACTCATCCAAAGTTCCTCCCAAAGGTTGTCTCCTCTTTCCACCTCAACCAGGAGGTGGTTCTTCCAACATTCTTCCCTAGGCCTCATGCAAGCCGTACGCAAGGGCACAGAAGGGCTACTCAGCTCTTCATATCTTTTGACCCTAATAATTTAGGGTTAGCTGTGTCCAAGCGTACCTTGTCTATCTGGGTGGCTGACTGTATCACCTGGGCTTACAAGGCGGCTGACCTTCCTTTGCAGGGTTGGGTCACGGCCCACCGTGTCAGGGCAATGGCTGCCTCAGTGGCTCATCTCCGCTCTGTACCGTTGGTAGACATCTGCAGGGCTGCAACTTGGTCTTCAAGCCAGACCTTTGCGGCCCATTACTGTCTGGAGAGGGAGTCCCGTAGGGACAGTGCTTTTGGCCAGGCAGTACCCCGGAATCTCTTTGAGGTTTAGGCAACTCCTGCCCTCTGTTGGGCTACCAGTGGAGGTTGTGTCAGTGAAAAGCCTTTCTTTGATGCTGGGACTAGAGGGAGTTCTCTTGTTCAGCCTGGGTTCCTCGGTAGCCCAGAGCTAGGGAGTCACCCATATGTGAGGACTGACTTCCTGCTTGGTCCTGGAGAAAGAGTAGTTACTCACCTGTAACAGGTGTTCTCCAGGAGCAACAGGAATCAGTCCTCACAACTCTCCTTCCTCCCCTGGGAGTTGCAGTTGTACATAGTTTATTTTTCATTTTTGTGTGCTGTTCTTAGCTATGTCATTTGACTGAGGTAAGATGGCACCTTTAGGTGGGAAGAGAACCGTGCATGTGTGCCTGCATTCCCAAAGGCTTTCATGGAAAGCTGAGGAAATGCTCCGCTGGGGCTTCATCGGCGTCGATGACACCCATATGTGAGGACTGATTCCTGCTGCTCCTGGAGAACACCTGTTACAGGTGAGTAACTACTCTTTTTGTCCTCTTACCAAGAACAGGTAGAACTTCTGAGAATGCAACAGTGTTAACAATGGGCTTGAGTTTCTCTCCCAGAGTTTGGAAGTCCTTTTGGGCTGTAGAGGCACTGTTTCTAGCCAGGTCATTTGTGCTCAAGTTGATAATAACATCAAGTTTGGAGTGTTCACTTTTTGCGCTAAGTATTTCAACAACTTGGTTTGTGTTCCTGCTGGCTGAAGAGCTTGGTAGGCCTATGACTGTCTTCTCTCCTTTGAACTGTGTTCCCAAGTTGGTGCCTCTGATGGTGGAATCTCCAAGTAGTAGTAGTTTTCTGTTTGAGGTTTTCTTCATATTTGGTGCTTTAGCAGGAGATTGGGCATTGTCTGACTCATTTAAGGGCCCTTCAATTTCTTTGGATTGGGCATCCTCATTAGCCAAGGCAGAGAAGGCATTGTGCAGGGATATCTTTTGATGTATAGGATGTCTCTGTGTTACAGGTCGCAATCTGCCAGAACATGTAACTTACACTTACCTGGTAATTGTTGTTCCTTGAGGGAGTACAGTTCAGTCCTCCACCACTGGGTAGTGCACCTCCTCCTGCAGCATGGAGACTGGACAAGTCAAACTTGTAACATCACCGGGTATATCTTGCTGGTCTTCTCCCATCATCCCCCAGTGACCTACTGACAAAGCAGACTCAAAGGAGCAACAAATGACTAGGTACGATATCAATCACAATGCTATGCTTAAACTATAACTTTTAACTACAGTGCCCTAAGAGAAAGGACAGAAAACACCCTTCTCCTTGACCCTCTCCTCCTGCGCCCCACACAGAGAAAGACAGCAAGGGAGAAAGAAGACTAAGGAAGAGTAAGGAAGATCCGAGGAAGAAAGGATGCTTTTGCGATTACCGGGCAATCAGAAGCCAACACCGCCGTATGAACCGAAAACACCCTCCAAACGGATGCTTCGAGCCTGAATTGTTCATCCCCGGGCAGGAATGAGGACTGAACTGTACTCCCTCAAGGAACAACAATTACCAGGTAAGTGTAATTTACATTTCCTTATTGGTCCTACAGTTCAGTCCTCCACCACTGGGATGTAACAGAGCAGTAAGCAATTGGGAGGGACCTTCTCAACCGTCATGCGACAGCACCGAACGGAACAGGCACCGCCCGCGGCCTGCACCTCCAGACCATAGGAGTTACTGAGAAAAAACGAAGAAATAACCGAGAATCCGCTCGGATCCTCCACACTGGAGAAACGACACTGTGCCCTGCACCGGGCGTCGCTAGCATGCCAGGAAAGCAAGCCCACAACCCCACTGGTAATGGGCACCCTAGAAACAGACATCCTGATGACGAGGCTCCCTGGGCCCAGCCGGAAAGAGCTGCTTTAGACACCCATAGCCTCCGACCACACCAGGGCAGCAAACCTTAGCTGCCACTTCTCTCCAACGCAACCCGTCGCCCTGGATGAACACACGATGAGACGTACGAAATACTGACGCAGACTTCACCTAATGCCCCAAGGATGTAGGCTACGCACAGGGAGTACTTCCACAGGCCTCAAAAGTGGCAACAAAAATGCCGGAGTCAAAGACAGAGGAGAAAATACCATGGGCCAAGAAGAACGGCTCTCACTGTCAATTCACCAAATTTCTAGAGCCAGACACAACCGGCTCTCTACGGGACTATACCGGAAACACGACTCGCGAAACCGCAGGTCGCCAAGAACACTGTAAGGTTAGAGCCTCGATAGAATCTAAACGGAAAGGCCCCAAAGACCTCCCCAGTCCACGCCCCCAGATGAGGGAGAGATCCTACGGCAGTACCAATATCCTGCAATAAAGCCGTAGTCCAGAAAATGCCGATAGAGCGAGCCATGGCGACGTAAGCAGCTAAAGACATACATGGTCATGTCCTGGTAAGCACGAAGGCGCCGTGAGCCGGACCCTTAGAGAACGGGCTACCAGACCGTTGCCAAAAACCATTCTGTAGAAAAAAATTTAACACCGTAGGAACAAAAAGATGGGACCACCGCCTGAAGCTGCGAGCACCAAATCTCCCCAGATGATCCATATGCGAACGTACGCTAACGAAGTGGACCCCTTCCTGGTCCGAAGCAATGTGGAACAGATGCATCAACGCCGCTCATCCCTAACGTGCCTCAATGCGCTGAACCACACATCCTATGAGCGCCCACCGAGGAAGATATAGAGAAGACCAAACGAAGACCCCTGTCGCCTCCGAGCATTGATCCTCTCTGCAACGTCTCCTGTCGTCTGCCACCAAGGCACTCAACTTGGTCAATCAAGGGAAGCCAGACCAACCCCCAACTGGAGGCCCCAACCTGCTGACTATTAGAGCAAACACTCCCATATGAAGCTCCCATGCCCCGGCAGCCACACAAACCCCGTTGAGACAAACTGACAACCCAGTGAGCGTCCCAGCAAGGTGAGCCGCCAAGATTACCAGCAGCCGCGACTCCACCCCAAAGAGGCGAGCCTCTGCCGCCACTACCATGGCTGCACCACCTGCGCTGCCCCGACAGTTAACCGAAGCCACCATGGCCGCAGTGTCCACGCACTGCGACTGTTCACCAGTGCCTCGCATGCTAGCCGTTCCAGCGCCACTGCGCACAGCGCCCGACAGCCGCTAGACTAGCGGACAACCCGGACGCCCCAAGCAAGTTAAGCGAGCAGATTTCCGGAAGGAGTCCTCCCCAGCCGGCTAGCCTCACATCTGTCAACTCCGGGAGCTACTGTGTCTGACCCAGAGGCAGACCCGCTGGTCACCCATCTGGACAGAGCCCCCCACTGCTGACTCCGCCTGCCCAGGGACGTATAGGAAGGCCGGATGTTCAGCAGTCATGCTGGTGCGACTGGCGTCGAGGCAGCGATCGCTGTGATGGACTCCTACGTACCTATGCCATTAGACCAAGGCAGATAAAGCAAGTATTATGAGTATCATGGCTTATTTTATTTTAATTAGCCATTTTTCGTCGTTTTTAGGTTTGTTTGGTTTTTTTTTTTGGTTAAGTCAATCTATTATACAGCATCAAGCTCCTCGTAGTAAAAAGAGGAAATACTGCAATGCAGATTTGTAAGGCTAGCATAATGCCTTCGGGAATCTTATCCGGGGAATAGCGGTCCCGGTTCGTCTTAACGCCAGACAACTGAGATGATCAGCCATCTTTGGTTTTTTTTTTTGTTTGTTTTTATTGAACTTAAACTAATCGCCTAGCCCGGAAACGATGACGTCGGTTATCGAAGAATGTAACTGTTTCCCCTTTTTTTTTTTTTTTGTTTCTTTTTACGTTGTCCATTAGATACCGTGTGTGTAGCTCACGGTACCGAAGCCCAAGGACTGCCTCCTCCTGCCGAAGCCCTACCAATTTAAACATGTTAGTGATGTTATGTAGTATCTCTGATATACCGCCCTCTCCAGATCAGTGCGGTTTACCCACTACTAAATTTGCGCCCTGCAGGCCGACCAAATGCCTTCCTTCGCATGAGTGCGTTTTGTTTTTTTGTGTTTGTTTTTTTTTTGGAAGCACCTACCAGAAGGAGCTAAGATTCTGGGAGCCTCACAGCTATGGTGTCTCAAGACCGCTCTAAAAGGGCAGGGCGCAATAAATTGAATACGATGTTGACATTAACTCCTTCAAACCTGCAGCATAGAAAATTACAGTCAACTTCAAAACATGACCCGAGGTCCAGAGCACCACCTTGGCACCTTCGAGTTGTCAACTGCAGTTCTTAACCAGCCGGCTGAGCACCCACCGACCACGAGACTGCTAAGTCTAATCACACAATGCAATAAGGCCAGCCTTTCGCACACCAGATTTCCTAAGCAAACTGTTATGCTCAAACTAACATGTAACCCCAAAGAAACACAAACCACTTGTACAACAAGAATAGGGAAAACATCTCCATAATCCAATTGTGATGGGAATTGTGCCGATCCAGCATTGGCCACACGAATAGGAACCAGCGTGGACTACCAAGGACACAGCAATCAGCCAAAGGCATGCAAGACCCAAATTTCTTTAAACTCACAAAACTGCAAAATGTCGATGTACAAGTTGCTGAAAGTTGGAACCGAAAGGGGAAATTTGAGAAGAAATGAACAAACTCCGAACTAACGGCAGCACGTCCAAAAAGCTAGGATGAAGCCCTCATCAAGCCGAACTCGTGCATGGCATAGCGAACCCCAAGAGTGGGAGAGCCTCTTGTCCTAAAACCAAATTTCAACCGCTCAGAGCGAAAGCAAGCGCATGTGCGTCCCCTAAGCATACTGAAGTATCACCGAGGTGACTTTTTCCCTCCGGACTAACGCCGAGGATGGGGTAAAAGAAGAATAAGGAAAATAAATAAGGTACTAAGTATAATTCAGCAGAGCAACCAGGTAAAGTGGTTTACCAAAGGAATAACCTGGAGCCCCATGACCTAGAGACCCCTGTCTCTGGATGGAACGTTGTTTAGGTTCTACTCTGAGTCCACCCGTGCCTGCCTAGCCCGCAATGGGAACTGACCGCAGATTGCCTGGTAGCGTACCGGAATGACTTCTAGCTTGCAGTTTAGGAAAAGTCTACCGCCCATACTAGATGCGGCTATGAAACCTAACAGAGGCCTGGCGAGGGGGAGAGCGATGGGAACACTCTGGACTTCGAGATGTGGTACAGACTGCATGCAGACTGCGCCGCAGGCACAGCAGCTTTAGAATGCCTGCGTGTAGTGACGGTTAAACACCAAGGTCCAACACACTTTCGTACACCCACAAAGAAGTAGGAAAACTGCACAAACATGCAACCAAAGAAATGAGCAATGTCCCAAAACCAAAGCAACTGGTAGACTGCTGCACCAACAACCCTTCCGAGCGGTAAGATACCAAAGTCGTTCTATCACTTTAACCCATCTCTGCCATTACCCCTCTCCAGCCGGATGATCCGCGCCACATCAGGCTGTCACAGGAGACAGAGAAGACCTGTCATATGTCTAAATAGAGAGATCTGGCTAAATTTAGCCAGTTTGCAATGAGCACCATCATCTCCAACTAAAATTGCACACTGACCCCTTGGAGCGTAGCACAACTTCGGAAGGGACAGATTTCAGGGTACCCACCGTGGGACCGAGGTGCTTTGAAAACCGGTGAGAGAAAGTATTGCAGCTGACAAGAGCTAAAGCGAAACAAATCAAAATAAATAAATAGAACTGATCAAAAGACGTTAGCGTCGGCCCTGGAAGGGCGCACTTGCCATGGCGTCAGGGCAAACCGCCATGATGGAGCTGGCGTGAGGCCTAGCCACGCGACCCTAAAGGTAAAAAACGCGGGAATCCACAACCGCGTGCCCCGCGGGAATGACCGCTGAAGTGAAAGTGAGGGAAGCGCGCAGGCCTACCCGTTTGCCCGCGGCATACCGGAGCACTCACCTTCTCCACTGCGTGCCCCCCAGTACGCCGGTCCAAACGAGAGCCCTGCGATCCGCGACACTGGCATAAGTAGCGGTCACGGAGAGGGCCCTTCGCGCTGAACTGCTCTACCCGAACACCATGCGGCAAAGAGCCATTCAGGAGCTGATGATAGCTCACGCAGCGCATTCCGCTGTGTCCCCAAACAGCCTGCAAATGATATTATCTTTCAGCTGTCCATACATAAGTCCTGCGATCCGTGTCGCTACTCAGCCAGGGAAGTGAGCAGCGAACGTGGAGAGGGTTTTCGGCCTGAACTGCTCTGCCCGACTCATTAAGCAGAGAGAAACCGGGAAGCCGAAGCCATCTCCCCTCCGTATGTTCCAGGAGGGGAGAACAGCATGGGACATTGGACTAAGGCGAACAAGAGAGCAAAGAAGCTGGACCGAGTCCTTTCAACACTATTTATACATGTAACCTGGGACAGAAGCAAAATAAGAGAAGTTATAGGGAATCAAAAATAAACCAGAAAAAAAATTGAAACCCCTAACACTATCTAGCCTAACTGCGCTCCTTATCTATTATACTAGTGAGCCCAGCATCTAGGCTCACTACATCCTCCTGCTGCAAGGAGACTGGACACACGGGGGATGATGGGAGAAGACCAGCAAGATATACCCGGTGATGTTACAAGTTTGACTTGTCCAGTCTCCATGCTGCAGGAGGAGGTGCACTACCCAGTGGTGGAGGACTGAACTGTAGGACCGATAAGGAACCACTGTGAATCCTTTTGTTCCTGGGGTGTTTGATTCTTTGTGGGAGCGGTGGTGGACTTTGTTCAGTTTGTATCCTAGAAGAGGTGCGCTTCATTGCAGCCAGTTCCTCCCTCAGTAGAGACACTTCTTTATGCATGGCAGCTAGGTCTTTCCTTAGTAGAGTCAGTTCTTCATGCATGGCAGCTGACTTTAGGCATATAGGACAAGCTCTTAAGCTCCAAATGATTCATCTTTAAATGAAAGTACCGCAGTTATTGCACTGCATACATGACATGTTGTTTAAGCAGTCCCAGAAGAGGAAGAAAATAAATAAAGGAGAAGGAGAAGAAAAGATGAAGATGTGGGCTTTAACCCAAGTTAGGAACGATAGATGGCACGTATGTGACCACTATATAGGCAATGGTAGCCCGTGGGGTTGAGGGGTAGGGTGGGCGGGAACCTAAGTGTCTCTGGCCAGTAGGCTGTTCCTGAACTGTGGGCACATACAATGGAGTAGGTAAGGGAACCCACCAATAAGGACAAATAGATAAATATGTGGAGACAAACAGACAGACAGAACTCACAGTTAAGCAGCAAATTCAGCAAAAATCACCTTTTGGGAGAGCTCTGGAAAGCACTCCTCAAGGAACAGAAAGGCAATCTGAGCAAGCCCACATGCAGAACAGGAAATGGAGGTCTACAACAATACTTCAGCAGGGGGGAGGGGTAGTCACATAGGTAGACTAAGAGAAAGATAGTTTAAAACTCTACAGCAATGGAGTAGGTAAGGGACCCCACCAATAAGGACAGCAGCTCTTTGGCAAGCCAATGGAGGGAGAAGGTTATGGAAATTGAGACAGAGTTCGTCACCAGAACTTGTCTCTTCCCCCAAAACATCTACCCTGCCTCGGAAGAAGCAGTCAACCAAGAAGCCCTTCTTCCCTAGAAAGGGTCCTCCAGTATCGGGGCTATCCACCATATCTAGCTACCCCCACGACGACCACTCCGCATGGAAAGTCTGGACAGGGGTGTCATAAGCCAAAGGGACCGAAGGCCCAAATGAAGGCATGCCGGCTCCCCTGCAACCCACTCAGGGGTTTTGATGCCATCGGCATAGCCCCTTGCCTTCCGGCGATACAGCAGCTAGTGGGGGGATGCCTGTCCCGCTTCGCCCCATTGTGGGCTCCCATCACCTCAGACACTTGGGTCCTCCAAGTCGTCCGGGACGGCTATCGCCTTCCTTTGGACAGGCTTCCACGTTCTTTCTCACCGGTGGAGCCTCCTCAACTTCCCGCACACCAGCTTCTGCTGCAGCGGGAATTGCACTCTCTCCTTGCCCAGTGGGCAGTCGAGAAGGTCCCTCCCCACCTTCAAGGTCAGGGCTTCTATTCCCGGTACTTCCTCATCCTGAAAAAGACAGGGGGTCTGCGACCCATCCTCAACCTCCGCAGGCTAAACAAGTTCCTGGTGCAGGAGAAATTCAAGATGTTATCTCTTGGCATGCTGCTGCCCTTCCTCCGGCAGGGTGAGTGTTCATGCTCCTTGGATCTAAAGGACACTTACGCCCATATCTTAATCCACCCCCAACACAGGCAGTATCTGCGTTTCAGGGTGCAGGGAGAGTACTTCCAGTACAGGGTGCTCCCCTTCGGCCTTGCGTCCGCCCCACGGATCTTCACAAAGTGCCTCGTCGTGGTTGCCACTTACATTCAGCGCCAGGGTGTGCTGGTCTTTCCCTACATCGACGACTGGCTCATTACGGGCTCCTCGGCCAAGGAGGCTCTGTGAGCGATGTCGCGCACTGCCCTCCTCTTGGAGAGCTTGGGGTTCTTGGTCAACTACCCAAAGTCTCACCTTGAGCCAATGCAGGCTCTTGAGTTCATCGGGGCGCACCTCGATACTCAGCAGGCGATCGCCTTCTTGCCGGTGGATCGCTCCACCCGCCTCTGAGCTCTGGCAGCTTGCGTCCAAAGCGCTCACCAGGTCACCGCTCAGTCTATGCTACGTCTCTTGGGCCACATGGCCTCGACCATACATGTGGTTCCTCATGCCTGCCTGCACATGAAGACGGCTCAGTGCCCAATGGAGCCAGTCCCTCGGACACCTCGGGGACCCTGTCAGGGTTCTTCCCGACCTCTGCTTGTCCCTGAGCTGCTGGCAAAACCCCTGCAACCTCCTGTGGGGATTGCCCTTTCAGGCCCCACAGCACGATGCGGTGCTGATGACAGGAGCTTCCCTGTTAGGGTGGGGCATTCATTGCGGACCTCTCTGCACGCAAAGGCAATGGTCACCTGAGGAGTCTCAGCAGCAGATAAACCTGCTCGAACTCCGGGCCATTCGGTGGGCCCTGAGGGCCTTCGAGGAACACCTCAGCGGGTAGTCTGTTCTAGTACAGACTGACAACCGTGTAGCGATGTTCTACATCAACAAGGAGGGGGGCACGGGATCGCGCTCCCTCTGCCGGGAAGCAGTCCTCATCTGTTCTTTCACTGCCCGACGGAGAATGTCCCTCAGAGTGACATACCTTCCCGGTCAGGAGAATGGCCTGGCAGACAGACTCGGCAGAATCCTTCACCCCCATGAATGGCGGCTGGATCCCAGAGTAGCAGACTGGCTGTTTCTCTGCTGGTGGACTCTGGCGATAGACCTCTTCGCGAGCCCCTAGAACACGCAGCTCCCCCCACTTTTGCGGCCCGGTGTCGCACCCCAGCAGGGAGGGCCCCAATGCATTTCTCCTGGACTGGTCCTCCAGTCTTCTCTATGCATTCCCTCCTTTTCTCCTCATTGCAAAGACTCTGTTCAAGGCTCAGTGGGAAGGGGCATCATTGATTCACGTGGCCTCGGCAGATTTTGTTCCTGCTCCTGCTCCAGCTGTCGACGGAGCCTCCGGTTCCCCTGGGCTCTGCCAAAGGACTGCTAACACAGGAGGAGGGTTGGGTGCTGCACCCGAACCTAACTTCCCTATCCCTCACAGCCTGGTGGCTGAACGGGTCTCCCTAGCCTCTCTGGCCCTTCCGGAAGAGGTTGAGGAAGTCCTTCTCACCTTGAGGAAGGACTCCACTAGTCGAACTTACATCTTTAAGTGGAAACGCTTCTCCGTCTGGTGCTCGGAACACCAGATCGACCCCCTTCTCGTGTCCTGTTCAATGGGTTTTTCAGTACCACCTCCACCTCTCGAGGGAAGGGCTGAAGTCGAACTTTGTCAGAGTTCATTTGAGCGCCATCTCAGCTAATCATCTCCCTATCAATGGAAAACCCCTCTTGGGGCAGCTGTTAGTCTCCCGCTTCATGCAGGGTCTTCTGCTATCTAAGCCGCCCATCTGTCGTCCTCCGGCAGAATGGGACTTAAATGTGGTACTCACGCAGCTCACTCGTCCACCCTTCAAGCCGATGGCAACATGTTCACTCCGGCACCTGTCCTGGAAAGTGGCCTTCCTGGTGGCGCTTACCTCGGCCCGCCGAGTCAGTGAGTTCCAGGCTCTCATGGCTAGCGCCCCTTACACCATGTTTTATCGGAACAGAGTGGTCCTCCGTACCCACCCTGAATTCCTGCCTAAGGTTCTTTTGGACTTCCATCTCAACCAAGAGATAGTGCTGCTAACTTTCTTCCTGAGGACCCACACAGACCAGGCGTCGATGGCTCTCCACACCCTTGAGTTAAAATGGGCTCTTGCCTTTTATTTGCAGCATACCCAGACTCATCGCAAGTCTGACAGGCTTTTCGTGACCTACGATCCCAATAGACCGGGGCAAGCAGTCACCAAGCGCACCCTCTCAGTTTGGGTGGCGGACTGCATCGCTTTTGCCCATGCGAAGGTGGGGCGTCCCTCTGGATCGTTGAGTCACCGCACATGGAGTCCGAGCCAAAGCAGCCTCGGTGGCCTCGCTGCGCTTCGTGCCCCTGATGGACTCGGGCTCCTTCAGGCTTCTGCTTAATGCCTCGCGGAGGCGTTTTTTGGTTGCAGGTTTGGTAGCCTGTAGCTAGGGAGTCTCATAAGTGAGGACTGACTTCCTGGAGAAAGCGTAGATCTCCAGGAACATGCAGGAATGTAGTTTTCACATATGGGTATCGTCGGTACCGACGGAGCCTGCGCGGGAACGCTCCCCAGCACCCAATAGGAACACTTTTGGGAGCATCCCTCAGCACATGCGCGCTGCCTTCCCGCCTTTCCAACTGTACCTCTTCAGTTCTTCGTTTTCCGCGGAGCCAACAGGACACATACCCTGTCACCACTGTTCCCTCTAAGCTGTGCGCGTGTGCGCGCGCACTCGCCGAGCGAGCGCACATACTTTACAACAGAGCGCACAAAAATTACAGCTCTGATTCTGATAGAAAACAACAGACATCTTAAAATTTAAAAGTTATGATTGTAATTACTAGAAATTTCCCGCTTCATTTAGTAACACAGGTACACTAAAAAAATTTTTTTTAACTGCCTCTAATGTTTCGATTGATTTTTACGTTTTTTGGTGCGCTGAATCCAAATCTGGTAACCAATTTGCTCCATCACGTACAGATTTTTTGCTACATTGGGTTAGCAGTTTGAGGTGAACGTTTCAGATTGAGTGCGATCGAGATAAAAGTTTCTTGGATGAATTCTTTATACTAATTGTTTAGTAGTTATTCAAATAAGAATAAAGAAAATTGTAACAAGGCAGCACATAAGAATAGAGTAATGTCAACAAAACACACTGTGATGGTAGCAAAATTGTCTGCACTTAAAACAGCCACATACATGTGCACAAACATTGAGCATATAAGAGCGAGGTTAGACACAAAGCAAAGCAAAGAAATGTGCAAAAAATGTTGTACAGGTATGTATGTAAGAATAGAAAACGCAAACCGCACCATTGCAATACATGAAGACAAACACCCGATGGTGTGAAAATAAAATTCTAATAAATGAGATCCGACACTGTGGTAATAACTAGCAAATTTTTATTTCAAAGTTTAGTAAAAACACAATATTTGTCAACACAGTTTAGATTTTAAAGTCATTCTTGGGTCAATCAATCTCCTGGTGGGCCCGTTTCTTCTTCCCCCGAATGCTTCTCTTGGTGCGCTGCTTGGCGTATTTTTCATCTGGGGTTTCCCGCAGCAGCAACCAGCAGAAATCAGCCATCATAGTGGTGTTCCATCTTCCTTGGTACCTTCTCTCTGCGTCCTTGATGTCCTGGTGAAACCTTTCACCTTGTTCTTCACTGTACGCCCCCAAGTTTTCGGGAAAGTAGCTCACATGGGAGTGCAAGAAATGGACTTTCAGGCTCATGTTACAGCCTTGTTCTTTGAAGGCATTGAGCATCCTGGCAACAATATCCTTATAGTTCTCATCCTGCCTGTTCCCCAAGAATTTGAGAACAACATCCTTGAAGGAATCCCAGGCTTCTTTTTCCTTCTCAGACATCGTTTCAGCGAATGCTCCATCTGAAATGAGTTTCCTTATATCAGGGCCAACAAACACTCCTTCCTTTAGCTTTGCTTCAGAAAGTCGGGGGAACTTTGAGCAAAGGTACCGAAAGCACTCACCATCTTTTGGAAGGGACTTGATGAATTGCTTAATGAGACCCAACTTAATGTGGAGAGGTGGTAATAGAATTTTATCACGAGGTACCAAGCTCTCATGAAGAACATTTTTCTCACCGGGTCTCAAATACTCCCGAATTGGCCAGTCTTTTTTCCCCCAGTGTAGGTCGCGGGCCCGGCTATCCCACAAGCAAAGGAAGCAGGGATATTTGGTGAAACCGGATTGCTGCCCTAATAGCATGGATAGAATTTTAAAGTCTCCACAAATCATCCACTTATGCTCATCATAACGAATCTTCTGAAGAATCAGGGCCAAATTCTCATATTTTTCTTGGAGAATAACAGAGTGAGCAATAGGAACTGAAGCGAATGTGTTGCCATTATGAAGAAGAACACCTTTTATGCTGTCTTTTGACGAATCAATGAACAGCCGCCATTCAGCAGGATCATACTTGAGTTTAAACTTTTCCATCACTCCGTATATATCGTTGCAAAATACCAAATCTTCCTCTTTGCTGAAATACTTCAAAAATTGTGTCTCGCGGTTGCAGTACCAATAAAAAGTTGTTCTTGGTGACAATAGATTTTTCTGTTTAAGCCGAGAACCTAGCAGTTGGGCAGCATCTTTTGGGAGTCCTAAATCCCGGACTAAATCATTCAATTCAGCTTGAGAGAAAAGTTCAGGTTTCGGATCTGGTTCAGTTTCAAACTCGGAAGTACTGGACTCATCGGGAAAAGCCATCTGATGAGTCTCATCATGATCAGAACCGTCCACACAAATATGATCCAAAGATTTTGGTGGTTCAGGCACAGGTACTTCGTTGCTATGAGGCATAGGCCTAATTGCTGAGGGAAGGTTGGGGTAACTTATTACGTTCTTATTTTTTAAATTGTATCCCTTCACAATGCAAGAGCAAAAATAGCAGTCACTGCTGTGGTCTCTTTGTTCACGCCACATCATAGGTATTCCGAAACGAAATGCTTGTTTTTTACCTTTCATCCATAAGCGTAGATCTTCCTCACATGTCTTGCACACTTTGTGAGGAGCCCACGGTTTGTCTTGATCGCCTAACTTCAAACCGAAATAGGCGAAATATACTTTTTTAATAAATGCAGAAATGTTCCTCTGCCGCTTTTTCACGGTATATTCCCCACAAATAAAACAAAAACTGTCCGGAGAGTTGACGCAACCTCTGGCTCTGTGAGCCATCACAAATACACAGCACTGCAAACTACAACTGTAGTGAACCACTTCGGAATAAAGCTGGATTACGACTGAGCAAACAAAAGGTAATAATGAACTTGCAAGAAACTGAAATTTGACAGGAACGTTCATGTCGCAACCACCGTGTTTGAGCGAGCGAATGAGGCGAGGCGAACAGGAAAGAACATGCGCCAGCGCGAGTACTGGATTTAGCCCCCCGCCTCCCAATTGTCCTGTTAATGTATAAAATGAATACAAAACACTCTAAAATGTCATGAGGGAGTGTTTCTAGTTAGTTAACCATTACAACCTCTATTTTGGGCCAAGAAAATAAACTGCAGTCGGCTAAAAAGAAATTATGTGAACATTCCTTATATGGGTAAGAAATCTAATTTTGCAAGAAAACGTGACGTGATGGAACATTTTGGCTATTTTTCCTGGATTCAGCACCCCAAAATCTATAGGAATCAGTTGCAAAACTGGAGGCAGTTTTTTGGTAGTGTACCTGTGTAATCCATTTTCATTTAATTTGATTAAAATCAATGTGAAGTACATACTGTATTCTGACGTGTAGTCAAATTTTAAAGTATATAACTCTGAGTGTCGTTATGTGGCGCACAAAAATTTAACCTTCCTTCAAAAGCTGCACACAGCTGATATTTTATGCGCACACAGCCTACAGAAAATTAGAGGGAACATTGCCTGTCACCGCAGAAAATCTCTTCTTTAAACTTGTTTTCTTGTGGTCGCGCGTGCCTCCGCACGACACCTTCCGGTACTCTTTTAAAAAAAAAAAAGAAATTATATATATATTTAATTGTTTCTCTTCAGAAACATTTTCTTTTGGTGCTAGGCGCCATTTTGGGCATTAGGCCCCATTTTTCCCAAAAGATGGAAAAAACAGCTAGTGGTTAAAAAAAAAAAAAACTCTATCTATCTATCTATCTCTCTCTCTCTCTCTCTCTCTATATATATATATATATATATATATATATATACACTAAATGTGGCGGTACCATCTCCGTCACTGACACCCATGACTGGTGTCTAAAATGTTTAGGCCCTGACCATTCTCCATCTGAGTGTTCCTCCTGTATGGGGATGACTAAAAGAGGAAGACAGACCCGAGCTGCAAAGCTCGGTACCCTCTTTTCTTCGGATACCAGGTCCATTGCATCAACGTCTTCATCTTTCTCCCATGGATCTCAGGTAACTTAACATAAGAGCCGGTCCTCAAAGGGTAGCTCTGCTTCAAAGCATCGAGAGGCCATTGGCATTGCCCTTTAGGAAACTACACTGGCAAAACAGCCCCGGCGGGAGGCTTCAGCCTCCAAAGCATTAACGGGGTTCCAGGATGTTCTCGAGGCTTTGACCTCAGCAGAACTACTGGTGCCATGCTCAGGAGTTCCAGCCACTTTTACCAATACCCAGGCATCGGCAGCGTCGATAGACCAGAGATTCCTCACTATTGAACGCAGTCTTGCAGCTCTCCTTACAGCTGCGGTACTGTTGACACCAGTGGTTTAACGGGTACCGATGCTGGTACCGGCACCGGTACAGATACTGGTACCAGCACCGACGGTGATGGTACCGGCCCCGGTGGGAATCCTTCCCATGCAGACTTTTTCCGGCATCGACAGATTGGTACCGGACCAATTCGTTACCAACTTCGATCGATACAGAGACGTGCTTTGCATGAACATCGGGATCAGAGATACTTCGAATCCTCCGATTCCGATGACTCTGATAATTCTGCCAGTACCAGAGTGTTTCTCCCGGAGGACTCCTCTTCTCCCCAATGCAGAATGTCTCCTCCGGAAGACATGTCTTTTCAGGATTTTATTCGTGATGTGGCCTGAGGCCTTTCAATCACAGTAGCTCCTGAAAAAGAACCTAAAGCAAAGGAATTGGAAATTCTCCAATACCCTAAGGTTCCCAAGGAGGCAGCCACTCTGCCCATTCATGAAATTCTTCATGATTTGATGCTCAGAATGTGGGAGACACCTTTGACCACATCGCCTCATTCTAGGAGACTCAATACCATGTATCGAGTTCCACCATGTCCTGGTTTTCAAAAGACTCAGCTGCCACACCATTCAATGGTAGTGGAGTCAGCCATGCGTAGGATGAAAAGTGCAAAGAGACATGCATTCAATCCTCCAGGTCGTGAATGCAGGACTTTTGACGCTTTTGGGCGTCAAGCTTTTCAGGCTTCCATGCTTTCAGTTAGGATCAGCTCATATATTTTATATTTTATGGGAATGTTCCTCAAAGAGGTTACAGGAGATTTGGAGCTTATGAGCCCCCCTTCTCCCTGAGGACAAATGACAGGACTTTCTCACGCTGGTCAAGCATGCTCAAGATGTCTCCAAGTTTTTAAACAGTGCAGCCTTGACTGCTTTGAATGCATCAGCAGAACCTCTGCTATTGCCATTGGTGCACATCGGATTGCCTGGCTTCAGGCATCAGATTTGGAGATTTGGGTACAGGATAAATTTGGAAACATCCCTTGCACAGGAGAAAACCTCTTTGGCAAGAATTGGCAGGAGAAGGCTAATGAGATAGATACTGACAATCTCACTTTAGACAGATTGTCAGAATCTACAACCACTCCAGCCAAAAACAAATCCTATAAAAAATCCTTTTTCAGCAAAAAGAGGAAGTTTTATCCATCCTATACCCAGCAAGGGCAAGCTCAGGGTCAAGTTGCCCAGAAGGGTAAACAACAATCCAGACAAAAGAAGCCAAAAGGCCTTAGAGCTCAACCAGCTCCACAGGCCCAGCCCCCTCAAGAGCTTTGACTCCTTCATAGAGAACTTAGCCTTCTTGCTTCTGAAGGGGCCAGAACCCCTAAACATTCCAGGCAGGTTGTGTCATTTTACCAACAGATGGCACCAAATAACAACAGAAAACTGGACTCTGTCCATTGTGGGAGAGGGGTACAAGCTTCATTTTCACAGTATGCCCCCTCCTACAATCGTAAGACAGTTCAATTCCCAAACCTCTATGGCAATCTACTGGATCAAGAGGTCTCAACACTCCTTGCGCAAGGAGCAATAGAGTAGGTGCCCATTCTTCAGCAGGGTGCAGGGTTCTATGCCCCCTATTTTCTTATTCCAAAGAAAACAGGAGGAGACAAACCCATTCTAGACCTCAGAGAATTGAACAAATATCTGTTTCGAGAAAAGTTAAAAATGATTTCTCTGGGAACTCTTCTGCCATACCTTCAAAGTCAGGATTGGCTTTGTTCTCTAGATTCTTTGTTTTTTGTTGGATCAGTTGGGGCCTAGTAGCAGCAATTTAAGTTTGAATTTAAAACACAGAGGAGAGCTTTCTGGTTACATTTCATACCCAGCAGAGAGCTTGTAGTTTAAATTTAATAGTCACTCAGGGCCAAGTAACAGCAAAGTACTTTTAGTTTAAATTTAACACACAGAAGAGAGCTTTCTGGTTAAATTTAGTACCCAGCAGAGAGCTTGTAGTTTAAATTTCATAAGAAGTTAGAGCCTAGCAACAGCTAAGAGCTATAATTTAAATCAAATCAGAATTTAGCTTACCTCAGCAGCACAAGACAGGGTACTGTGTAGCAGCCCTCTTTTAATAAGTGTTATTTCCCTCCCCTGGGATAATCATAGCTTTATAGGTACTTACACATCTTAAAAGACAGGAGGTGCTTTCAGGTGAAGCTCATTACCCAAATCAGTCATACACTAAGGACCTGAGATTAATTAAGCTTCAGGTGTACAAGGTATATTAAATGTATTAGGTACAGTTTTATTGGTATAAATACCCATAGCAACCCCTAGTAAGTAAGAACTTAAAGATCTAGACACAAACTTAAAACTAAGATGCAGACAGCAGTCCACCAGCGGGATGGGGGCTTTCCAGTCTTTTGCATTGAGTGTCACATGTATGATTTTCTCCCAGTTGGTGAGAGGTCTTACGTGTACACTAGGTGCAAGGAGCTCTTTTCTCTCAGGGAACAGGTCCGTTCTCTAGAGGCTAAAGTAGCAGACTTGGAAAACATAAGACAGACAGAGAGGTACATAGACGAGACCTACAGGGATATAGTCCTGAAGTCCCACCTCCAGTCTGGCAGCACCCCTGTTGCCATGGAGGAGAGAGGTCACGTGACAGGAGAGCATCACCCTGGTGTGGCAGGAAGTGATCCTGTAACTAGGACCTGTCCTCCAGGTGATGTAAAACCCTCTCGCACCGAGGAAGTTTCTCCAGGGCCATGTGCCCATGAGGGAAGGGTTAGGACAGCCGTTATAGTTGGTGATTCGATCATTAGGCATGTAGATAGCTGGGTGGCTGGTGGACGTGAGGATCGCCTGGTAACATGCCTGCCTGGTGCGAAGGTAGCGGACCTCACGCGCCACCTAGATAAGGTCTTAGATAGTGCTGGGGAGGAGTCTGCTGTCTTGGTACATGTCAGTACCAATGACATAGGAAAATGTGGTAGGGAGGTTCTGGAGGCTAAATTTAGGCTTTTAGGTAGGAAGTTGAAATCCAGAACTTCCAGAGTAGCATTCTCATAAATGCTTCCTGTTCCACGCGCAGGACCCAAAAGGCAGGCAGAGCTCCGGAGTCTCAATGCGTGGATGAGACAATGGTGCAGAGATGAGGGTTTTGGATTTGTTAGGCACTGGGGAACATTCTGGGGAAAGGAGGGGCTCTTCCGAAGGGATGGGCTTCATCTTAACCGGGATGGAACCAGGCTGCTGGCATTAACCTTTAAAAAGGAGATAGAGCAGCTTTTAAACTAGATATTAGGGGAAAGCCGACAGTCGCCCAAGAGCGGATGGTTCGGAAGAATGTACCCTTAAAGGATACTACCAAAAGCAGAGAGGTTCCACAAAAGAGTAAAGTAGCCCAGATGCCCTCAAGTATGGAGCAGACAGAGCTTAAAGATCCCAATTTACCCATGTCTAACAATAGCCAAATTAACATGAATAAAATACATTCTCTAAAATGCTTGTATGCAAATGCTAGAAGTCTAAAGAATAAGATGGGAGAGTTAGAATATATAGCACTAAATGAAAGGTTAGATATGATTGGAATATCAGAGACATGGTGGAAGGAGGACAACCAGTGGGACACTGATACCTGGGTACAAACTATATCGTAATGATAGAGCTGATCAAATTGGTGGAGGGGTTGCGCTCTATGTTAGAGAAGGCATTGACTCAGAAAGGATTAAAGTTTTGCAGGAAACAAAATCTGCTGTAGAATCTATATGGATTGAAATTCCAAATAAAAGGGGGAAGGCGATGGCAGTGGGGGGGTGTACTATCGAGCACCTGGCCAGAATGACCAAATGGATGATGAAATGCTCAAAGTAATCAAGGAAGCTAACAAAAGTTACAGCGCAGTAATAATAATGGGTGATTTCAATTACCCCGGTATCGACTGGGTCAGTGTCACGTCAGGACATGCTAGGGAGATAAAGTTCCTAGATGAAATAAATGACTGCTTCTTGGAGCAGCTGGTTCATGAACCGACCAGAGGGGAAGCCATATTAGACCTAGTCCTTAGTGGAACACCAGATCTAGTGCAAGAGATAAGGGTGTTGGGGCCACTTGGCAATAGTGATCATAGCATGATCGCCTTTGATTTAATTAGTGGAGGAGGGATAGTAAGGGAATCCACAGTACTACCTTTCAACTTTCGAAAGGGAGACTATGATAAAATGAGGAAAACAGTTAAGAAAAAACTAAAAGGAGCAGTTGCGAAGGTTAAAGACGTACATCAAGCTTGGGTGGTGTTGAAAAATACTATCTTGGAAGCCCAGACCAGCTGTATTCCACGCTTTAAGAAAAGTGGAAGGAAGTCCAAAAAACTGCCAGCATGGTTTAAAGGTGAGGTCAGAGAGGCTGTTGTTGCCAAAAAAGCATCTTTCAGGAAATGGAAAAAAGAGCCAAACGACAAAACCTGAAAATAGCACAAGCACTGGCAAGTCAAATGCAAGGCATTGATAAGGCAGGCAAAGAGAGAATTTGAGAAGAAGCTTGCTGCGGAAGCAAAAACGAGAAATAAAGACCTTTTCAAGTACATTCGTAGCAAAAAACCTGTGAGAGAGTCAGTTGGTCCATTAGATGATAAAGGGGTTAAAGGAGTACTAAGAGGTGACAAGGCGATAGCGGAGAGACTGAATGAATTCTTTGCTTCGGTCTTTACTGAGGAAGATGTAGGAATGTTACCCATGACTGAAGTGGTATTTAAAGGTGCGGAAGAATTGAAGGAAATATCGATACATCGGGAAGATGTCTTACAACTATTAGATAAACTGAAGAGTAGCAAATCACCTGGGCCGGATGGTATACATCCAAGGGTGTTGAAAGAACTGAAATATGAAATTGCAGAACTGCTATCAGTAATCTGTGAACTATCATTAAAATCATCTCTAATACCTGAAGATTGGAGGATCGCCAATGTAACACCAATTTTTAAAAAGTGTTCCAGGGGTGATCCGGGAAACTACAGACCGGTGAGCCTGACGTCAGTACCGGGAAAAATGGTAGAAACCATCATAAAGAATAAAATTACTCAGCATGTAGATAGTCACAACCTAATGGGAGACAGCCAACATGGCTTTAGACAAGGAAGTTCTTGTCTTACTAATCTGTTATGTTTTTTTGAAGGAGTGAATAAACAGGTGGACAAAGGTGAGTCGGTTGATATTGTGTATCTGGATTTTCAGAAAGCCTTTGACAAGGTCCCTCATCAGAGACTTTTGGCAAAACTAAAGAGTCATGGGATAGGAGGCAGTGTACTATTGTGGATCAGGAACTGGTTTAAAGATAGAAAGCAGAGGGTAGGGCTAAATGGCCAATTTTCCCAATGGAGAAAGGTGAATAGTGGTGTACCCCAGGGATCTGTGCTGGGTCCGCTGCTTTTTGACATATTCATAAATGACCTGGAAAGTGGAATAACGAGTGAGGTTATCAAATTTATAGATGACACAAAACTATTTAAAGTTGTTAAAACCCAAGAGGATTGTGAAAAATTGCAAGAGGATCTTGATAAATTGGAAGACTGGGCATCAAAATGGCAGATGAAATTTAATGTGGACAAGTGCAAGGTTATGCACCTAGGGAAGAACAACCCAAACTATGGTTACACGATGCAAGGTTCCACATTAGGAACCACCACCCAGGAAAAAGATTTAGGCATCATTGTGGATACCATGTTAAAACCCTCGGCCCAGTGTGCAGCGGCGGCCAAGAGAGCAAATAGAATGCTAGGTATGATAAGGAAAGGAATGGAAAATAAAACAAAAGATATTATAATGCCTCTATATCGTTCCATGGTGAGACCGCACCTTGAATATTGTGTGCAATTCTGGTCGCCGTATCTTAAAAAGGATATAGCGATTTTAGAAAAGGTACAGAGAAGAGCCACCAAAATGGTAAAGGGGATGGAAGGATACTCCTATGAAGAAAGGCTAAAAAGGTTAGGGCTCTTTAACCTGGAAAAGAGACGGCTGAGGGGAGATATGATAGAAGTCTATAAATTAATGAACAGAGTGGAACGGGTAAACGTAGATCGATTGTTTACCTTATCAGAATATAGAAAGACTAGGGGACATGCAATGAAGCTACAGGGTAAACTATTTAAGACTAATAAAAGAAAATATTTTTTCACTCAACGTGTAATCAAACTCTGGAATTTGTTACCGGAGGATGTAGTAAAGGCTGTTAGTGTAGCTGGGTTTAAAAAAGGTTTGGACAAGTTCCTGGAGGAAAGGTCCATAAACCATTATTAAGAAGGGACCGAAGATATAAATGCTTGACCCAGTACAAGCATTGTGGAACTTGTGTCTCTTGGGAAAAACTCCTAGGTAAATATGACATAGATTGGCCACTGTTGGAAACAGAATACTGGGCTTGATGGACCTTGGTCTGACCCAGTATGGCATATCTTATGTTCTTATGTAGATCTAAAGGATGCAAAATCTGATCCATCCAGATCACAGGAAATTCACGATTTCTTTTCAAGGGAAAACATTTCCAATACAGGGTTCTTCCCTTTGGTCTGGCTTTGGCACCAACAGTATTCACGAAATGCATGGCAGTAGTAGCTGCATTTCTGTGAACCCTGGGGATATTCGTCTTCCCTTATTTGGACAGCTGGCTGATTCAAGCCCCCACAGTCCCAGAAGCCAGATCTGCACTGTCTCGCACAATGCGAATCCTTCAATACTTGGGATTGGTCAGAAACCTCCCAAAATCCCAACTTGCTCTGTCTCAGTCCCTAGAGTTCATAGGAGCTCGTCTAGATACCAGACAGTCAAGGGCTTTTCTCCCACAATCCCGCTGTCTTCATATAATGCAGCTAGCTTCTCAAGCAGTGGTGAAGTCCTCCCTAACAGCTCGAGAACTACTACAACTATTGGGACATATGGCATCTACGGTTCATGTGGTTCCCTACTCTTGCCTTCATATGCGAGCAGCCCAGTGGACCCTATCCACACAGTGGACACAGGCCACAGGACGTTTCTTGGAGTGGATGAGTGGCCTTGTGGTTGGGGCAAGGTACTTCAGGCAGGAAGGTCGGAGGTTCAAATCCCACTAGAGGACAGCAACCTTGGGCCGGAAGGACTGGGGTTTCTAGTCCCACATGTGCTCATTGTGGTCTTGGGCGAGCCACTTAACCCTCCATAGCCCATGTTCCCTGTAAAATAGTTATCTCCAAGTTATAATGCCCTGTTCAATGTAATTTCAGTTTGTTCAATGTAAACCGCACTGATGCAGAATAGCGCGGTATATAAGAGAATGTAAATAAAATAAATAAATAAGATATCAGACTCACAACGACTAATCTTGTCCCTACAATGGTGGCAATCACTGGAAAATCTTCTAGTGGGGTCTCCTTTCCAGTAACACCTATTCCAGGCCATCCTAACAACAGATGCATCGCAGGTGGGATGGGGAGCACACCTGCATCATCTCTCTACTCAGGGTACCTGGACTTCACAGGAGGCTTGTCTTCACATAATCCTCCTGGAACTCAGAGCAATCTATCTAGCTCTTCGAGTATTCCATGCACAGCTCAGCTACAAGACAGTCCTAGTCCAAACGGACAATCAAGTAGCTATGTTCTACGTGAACAAGCAGGGCGGAACAGGCTCTCTGTCGTTATGCAACGAAGCTTTACGACTATGGGCCCTCGCCAGAGAGCATCAAATTCACCTTCTCGTGGTATATCTTCCAGGCATTCAAAACCTTTAGGCAGACAAACTCAGCCGAGTACTGCTGCCTCATGAATGGTCTCTCCACCTAGACCAGGTGGCCAAGATATTTCAGATCTGGGGAACTCCAGACATAGACCTATTTGCAAGTCCGCTGAATGTCAAACTTCCCTGGTTCTGTTCCAGGATTCCGGCTCAAAATTGCCAGGCAAGGGACACCTTCCTTCTTCACTGGAGTCACAACTTCCTCTATGCCTTCCCACCCATTCCCCTCATTCCCAAAACACTCCTCAAGCTTCAGAGAGACAGAGGTCAAATGATCCTCATAGCGCCACGGTGGCCACGCCAAACGTGGTATCCTCTGCTTCTAAATCTCTCTCAAGCTGCCCCTCTGCAGTTAGGCTATGCTTCAGATCACTTCTCCCAAGAGAATGGAATGCTATGTGTGACGCCTCGTCTTACCAATTACACCAACTTGTGGCGCAGTTCATTTGGGAGACAGCGTCGTGTATGTTACTTTGTTATCGCTGTTCTCTGGTTGAGCAAAATTGTAGTTGTAGGCCCAGTGATCACAGCCAAAGCAATTTGAAGGTAAACAATAGGTTTATTGTTCCCAGCAGGTTTTCTTCACCCCAGAACAGATATTTAAGGATAACAACATGTTTATAGTAAATAAAGTCCTGTACAAATATTCCCTGATACTTCTCAGGTTACTGTAGTCCAAAACAACTGTAGACTTTCTTAACAGCGATACTCATTCAAGGCATTCAATAAAGAACTTCCAACCAGTGTGGTTTTCCTGTTCCACCTTCACATGGATAATTCACTTCAAGCCTTAGAATTATACACTTCACTAGTATCAGCAGTCAGACAACTTCCTGTCTGTACTTTAAACTCTATTCTCTACATGCCTTTTAAAACAGCCTTAAAACATTGCTTCTGTTTAAGCTGTACATTTAAAAGTCACACTGGCAAATCCCGCATTCCATCTCAGAGCTACTGTGATCAGACAATGGGATGTCAGTTTGCATGGATTCTTCGTCGCTGAGTTGAGCTCCTTGGCTCTCTGGCCTATTCGAGTCTAGGGCTCTTAATTGGTGGAGAAGATCTTGTATCTGCTTTTCTCCCCTCTCACTGCCTGTCCTGCAGTCTTGTAAGGATATTTGTTTATTCAGCCTCTTAAAGAGCTGGGCATAAGGATTTCTTCCTTCTTCCTTTTTCCTGTACCTTATTCCCTGTTGAGGAACTACGTGTTTCTTGTAACTAGGCTTTTCAGGGACTCTACCTATCTCCCATTCTTCCAGCTCAGTATCTGTGCTTGAATCACGCTGCTGCCAATTATGAGCTAGCTGACGTGCACCTGTGCTGGCTTCTAGCTTACAAGTTCTACCACGTTCACTGCCAATATTGCAAGGTAAACTATCAGGGGAACTACTTCTGTCTCTTTCAGACACCGGCTCTATATTCTGTTTAAAAGGCTTATGAGTTTTTCTGACCTGGTTCAGCTTTTCTTGAGGGCAATCCCTTCCTGGGAGGATTCTCGGCTGTTTCCCCAGAGACGTGGCTCTCTCTCTGCAAGGTGGCTGGCAATGGTCCAGGTAATTGGATCCCAGCTGGTCACGCTTGCTCTGAGCTCGGCCCCTCTTGGATAAGGATTCTGTTTCTGTTCCTCTGCCAAGAATGCCTGACTCCAAGGCTATATCTGCACTCCTGGAGTCCCCTTTTTCTGGCTTTGCCAAAGGTAAGTTCCTATTTTGCCTTTTTCCTTCCTCCTGTAGCTCTCTGCGTTCCTCGTCTGATCTCCTCTCTGATCCAGCTGATCTTGCTGATCCTGCTGCTCGGGCTGCTCCTGCTGATTTGATTGAACCTACCACTTCCTGGTTAAGTGGAGTGGTTTGTCCAATCAGGTGAGAGTCCACCCCTTTTCCTGGTTGGCTAGCTCTCCCTGTCAGCCTAGAGCTAGGGTGTGGCTCCCTTTCTTTTCTCTCCTGCCCTGCAACTCTGTGCGCTGAGGTTTTAACCGTCAGCTGCCCTGTGTTCCTGGCAGGTTCAGAGGAAAAAGTTTGTTTAAAAGCCTTTTTCTTGTGCTCTGACAGCTCTGCCTTGTCACATATGGCACCTGAATCCCCAGTCCCTGCATCTCAGGGCCTGGTTGCTGAAAGCTTAGATCTTCAGGATCTTAACCTTTCCCAACGGGTAAAGGATATCCTTCAGGCTTCTAGAAAACCTTCCACAAGACGCTCTTATGCCTTCAAGTGGAAATGTTTTACTATATGGTGTTCACAGAAGAGGTTTAACCCCCTTATGATACCTTTGGAATCGATACTAGAGTATGTACTTCATTTATCAAATTCTGGTCTAAAGACCAATTCAGTAAGAGTCAGTCTTAGTGCAATTACAGCTTCCTATAAGCCTCTAAATGGAAAACCAATTTCCTCTCATCCACTCATAACAAGATTTATGAGAGGTCGTCTATTAACAAAACATCCCATCAGGCCACCACCGGTGGCATGGGATTTAAACCTAGTTCTTGGGCAGCTCATGAAACCACCTTTTGAACCTTTAGCCACTACAACCCTAAAGCTTTTGTCCTGGAAGGTCATCTTCCTAATTGCAATCACCTCTGCATGTCGCATTAGTGAATTGCAAGCTTTAGTGGCTGATCCTCCTTATACTAGGTTTCACCATGATAAGGTTGTTCTTAGAACTCATCCACACTTTATGCCAAAGGTGGTTTCGCCTTTTCATTTAGATCAATCAATTTATCTTCCTGTATTCTTTCTGAGGCCTCATGCCTCTAATACAGAAAGGAACCTTCATACTTTGGACTGTAAAAGAGCCTTGGCTTTTTACCTACAAAGAACACAGCAACATAGAAAGTCTTCTCAACTTTTTATTGCTTTTGATTCTAGCCATTTGGGATTTCCAGTCTCCAAGAGAACTTTGTCCAAATGGATTGCACACTGCATATCCTTTGTTTGAGAGTAAGAGTCTTCCTCTTCAAGGCCATGTCACAGCTCATAATGTGAGAGCCATGGCAGCCTCTATGGCTAACCTTCACTCTGTGTCTATTGATGACATTTGTCGAGCAGCCACCTGGGCTTCGGTACACACCTTTACAGCCCACTACTGCTTAGATAAAGCCTCCCATCGGGATGCCTTCTTTGGCCAAGCTGTTCTTCAAAATCTCTTCCAGACCTAATTCAACTCCTACCCACCAACCCTAGTGGGATGCCAGAGATCCATGGGAGGAAGCATGGCACACCTTACTTGGGTGGCAGCTTCCTGGGGCTATCTCCCTGGCATCTTTAGCTAGGGAGTCCCCATATGTGAAGACTACATTCCTGCTTGTTCCTGGAGATAGCATAGTTACTCACCTGTAACAGGTGATCTCCGGGAACAGCAGGAATTTAGTCTTCACAACCCAACCACCTCCCCTAGGAGTTGTCTCTATCCCTCTGTCTTTCCTCTCTCCCTCTATCCTTTCACTCAGCTACAAACTTAACTGAAGAGGGACAGTTGGGAAGGCAGCGCGCATGTGCTGAGGGATGCTCCCAATAGCGTTCCATTGGACCCTGGGGAGAGTTCCCGCACAGGCTCTGTCGGTATCGACGATACCCATATGTGAAGACTAAATTCCTGCTGTTCCCAGAGATCACCTGTTACAGATGAGTAACTACGCTTTACTCACCTGTAACAGGTGTTCTCTAGGGACAGTAGGAATTGGTCCTTACTACCTGATGAGTTTTTAATTTTTGTCCTTCCCTTGCTATCTGTTTGGTAGGGCTTGAGCTAAGGGAGCTGACTGAGCAAGTTGGCACCCTTGGGCGGGAAGAGGACCATGCATGCATGGTAGCAATCCTAAAGGCTTTCTTTGAAAGCTGGGGAATTGCTCCGTGCGGGCTCCATCGGTGCTAACGTTACCCATAAGTGAGGACTGATTCCTGCTGTCCCTGGAGAACACCTGTTACAGGTGAGTAACTATGCTTTCTCAACAGGCACTCTGGTCCCAGGAGAGTGGGATTTGAGTCGGGAGGTGTTTTCAGTTATTTCTGTACCACTGGGGTCACCCCGAGAAAGATCTGACGGTGACCTGCTCTAATTCCAAAGTGTGTTGTTTTTTTCAGTTCCCACGCTGAGATGGGATCTGAAGTCCTTACTCCCTAGCTGAACCTTGACCAGGTCAGCACCTGCTGTAGGCATTTCTTTCATGGTCCCTTGTGGGGCATGTGATTCAGCGTATGGAGTGCCATCCAAGAAGGATTATTCTGGTGGCACAGATCTGATGCTGCTCCTGTAAGCATGACCTCTTTGCTTGCCTCTGTCTCGTGACTTATTGTGTCAATGGTCACTTATCCTGGAGGGCCTGGCTCCCTTCTCATGTATGGCTTGGCTCCGGTAAGGAGAAGTTAGCAAAGACTGTCTGCCCTCCGGCAATGGTGTTCCACTCTGCTCAGAGCCTGTAGGAGATCTACCACCTGGCATAAGTATAGGTCTGGTGTCTTAAGTGCTGGTGTGGCACATGGTGGCTGTCTCCTGAGGTAGCCAAGATGCTCTCTCTAGCCTTTTCTGGAGAAGGGCTTTTTTTTCCCTCTTAGCTCCTTTTTGGCCTGTTTCAGAGGGCTGCTGGCTGGTAAGTGTCTAGTCATGCACCTGGATGTTTTGCACTTTCGGTGGGGTGGGGGGGTTGGCATCTGTGGTCCCTTTCTGGGATCTGCGGCCAGTGCTCGGGGCCCTGATGTCGGAGCCCTTTGAGAAGTTGAAGCACACTACTCTGCAGGTCTTGATACTCAAGATAATCTTCTTGGTTGCGATTGTCCCGCAAGGCGGTTTTCCAAGCTGCAGGCTCTGTTTTGCCAAGATCCTTACCTATCTTTTTCTGAGGAGGCTGTTTCCATTCGGCCCGTGTCGTCTTTCTTCCCTGAAGTGCTTTCTCCCTTTATGTCAATCAGGCAGTTTCTGTTGTCGTCCTCTAAGGAACAGTGTAGGGGAATGGTAGGATCTTTGCTTTGTGGATGGCTGGAGAGTGCTTCTCTAGTTCTTGGAGGTTACAAATTCTTTTCATAAGTCAGACCATCCTTTTGTGCTTTGTCCATACAAGGTGATGCGGTGGCTCCCTCTGCATTGGAATGCTGGGTTAAGGAGGCCATTGCCTCTGTGGATCTGTTGTGGAACTGGCCAGTTCTGGAAGATTTGTGTGCCCATTCTACCTGAGTATAAGCATCCTCGTAGGCAGAGTAGAGCTTGGTAGCCCTGTAGCCATTTTTCAGGCAGCAGTGTGGACATTATCTCCACTTTTGTCAAGCATTTCCGCTTCGATGCCCAAACTTGGATGGACACAGCCTTTGGCTATAAGTTTTGGTGAGCTGCTGTGTCTTCTTCCCATCTACTTGAGAGAGATCTCCACTATAGCTTTGGTACATTCCACTTGTCTGGACTGGTCTAGCAGGATCATATGGAAAGTGGCATTTTTACTTACCAGATAATGTCTTTTCCTTGAATCCTGTGAGACTAGTCCAAGGCCTGTCTCTGCCAGGGTATTTGCTCTTCTGAGATGGTACTCTTGGGTCTGTTATGATACCTATATTTGGCTCTGCAGGTTCATCTTCTACTACCAGCCTTCTGTTTATGCTTTCCTCTACTGCATCCAGTCCTGGAGGGCTGCTAACCAGTCAGGTTTTCAGGATGTCCCTAATGAATATCTATGGGCTATATTTTCATGCACTGTCTCCATTTATTCAAATTTCCTTTATGCATTTTCATTATGGATATCCTGAAAATCTATCTGGTTTGTGGCCCCCCCAGGACTGTATTTGGAGATCCCTGCTCTACATAGTTTGGTACTGTTTGATTGTTCATTGTTGCCCACATTGAGGTTATATGAGGCTTGCCATGTTCTCTTATATGCTTTGGGATGAATACTGAGGAGATCTCTGGTAGCAGAGTCCTATAGAGGCATAGGAGTGGTGTCCTTAAAAGCTGGGCTTTTTATTGGTTCTTTGTTTCCACCAATCTGTTGGTAGGGGACTATAATCTGTGTATTTTTTTTTAAATTTTATTTTATTTTACTTTATTTTGTGGTGGTTTGGGGGGTCCTGCTAGGAGGAGCTGGGGGGGATTTATTGTGGTGTTTTACCTGTTGCACACAACTTTGAATACTGTGTGCATAAGGAGGTTAACAAATGTTTTTAAATAAAAATAAACTTGTCTGGACTGGTCTAGCAGGACTCAAGGAAAGGTTATTATCTGGTAAGTAAAATGTTACCTAATTAGGGACAGGCAAGCTTGCTGGCTTTTCTTACTCTGATACATAAAATACAGCATCTTTGTAGGTCCTACATTCAGGGGCGGCCCAAGGGGGGTGCGGGGCCATGTGCGGAGACTCGGTGCGGGGCCTCATTTGCATAAGTGGCCTTATTTGCATAAATATTTGCATAATGTTACCATACACTAACTTTTAGTAAACATGTCTCTTAATGAGTGTATGGATAAAGAAAGACTAAAAGATTTCTACATTACTATAATCCAGTGCCAACCGCCAGGCACATTAGGAACTACTACAAACGCTGCCCATTTAGAACCCATAGCAAACCCGCTGTATCCTGACAGCATTACCAGGACTCACAAAGCACCAGTCCCTACCTATCAAAAGGAAACACTGCAAATATTAAACCAGTACATTTCAGAGAATACTGGGGAAAGAGAACAAGTGGCAATGTCAAATAGGAATTACATAAACAGAATACCTCAGCTCAGTTACACATGCAGAACATAGACCATCACCAAACAAGGAATCGCAATTTAGAAACAGGAAGGCAATAATTAAACTGGGAACCCCAAAAGCCAAACTTGGAATGTACAACAACACTGTAGAAATAAAACTATAAATCAATTTCCTCTTGTACCAAACAAAGCGCAGACGTTAATGATGCACATTTCCCAGAACTTTCATATTCCAGTTAATAAATTCAAAATAAAGAGATATATTTCTACCTTTTGTGCATTTTTTTTCAGTTGCAATTGCTCCAGCCACTTTCTTCTGGTTTCTTCATGTTTTCTGCTAACTCTCCATCGTCTGCTGTCCATTTGTCCTTTCTTCTCTCTTCTAGTTTTCTTTCCATCCTCTCTCTCTACATCTGCTTTAACATACTAATCTTTATCCTTTTGCTCTTTCCTCATTCTTATTTCATCCACACAAATTTTACCCCTCCATCCTCAATCCCCACTTACTCTCCCAATACCCGGCCAATTGTAGATTTTTCATCCCTCCCACACAAAATATTTTTCCCCTCTCCATTTTACTCTCCCAGCCCCATCCCATTCTAATCCTCCCCCAACATCAGCTCCCTTCTAGTTCCAGTCTCACCCAGCATCCATTCCCTTCTAGTCCCTGCATCAGCCCATTTCCAGTCCTAGCCCCCCATCAACCCATTTCCAGTCCTAGCTCCCCCATCCATTTTCAGTCTGAGTCCCTTCATCAGCTCATTTCCAATCCTAGCCCCCCATCAGCCCATTTCTAGTCATTTCCTAGCCCCACCATCAGCCCATGTCAAATCCTAGCTCCCCTCCACTCAGCCCAATTCCAGTCCAAGCCCCCCCATGAGCCTACTTCCAGTTCTAGCCCCTCCATGAGTCCATTTCAATTCAAGCCCCCACCACAGCCCATTTCCAATCTTAGCTCCCCCCAACAGCCCATTTCCAGTCCTATCCTAGCTGCTCCATCAGCCCATTTTCAGTTCTAGCTCCCTTCCCTCACAGCCCATTTCCATTCCAAGCTCCCTCCCCATCAGCTATTTGCAGTTCAAGCCTCCCCGTCCACTCAGTCCATTTCCAGTCATAGCAATCCCCCAACCCATTACCAGTCCTAGCCCCCATCAACCCATTTTCAGTTTAAGCCCCCCCCCTATAACCCATTACCAGTCCTAACCCCCCATCAGCCCACTTCCAGTCTTAACCCCATCATCCCATTTCCAGTCAGCCCCCCATAGCCCATTGCCAGTCCTAACCCCCCCCCCCATCAGCCCATTACTAGTCCTAACCACATCAGCCCACCTCAAGTCCTAACCCCTCCCCATCAGCCCTTTTCCTGTCCTAGCGCCCCCATAGCCCATTAGCAGTCCTAACCCCCCCATAGCCCATTAGCAATCCTAACCCCCATCACCCTATTTCCAGACAGCCCCCATCAGCCCACAGCCCATTACCAGTCTTAACCCCCCCCAGCCCATTTCCAGTCCTAACCCCCCATCACCCCATTTCCAGTCAGCCTCCATCAACCCCCAGCCCATTACCAGTCTTAACCCCCCCAGCCCATTACCAGTCAACCCCCCACCCCATTTCAAGTAATCCTCCATCCGCCCACGCCCATTAGCTGTCTTAACCCCCCCCCCCGCCCAGTTCCAGTCCTAACCCCTCCCCAGCCCATTTCCAGGCAGCCTCCATCAGCCCCAGCCCATTTCCAGTCCTAACCCCCCCCCAGCCCATTTCAAGTCAGCCTCCATCAGTCCCAGCCCATTTCCAGTCCTAACCCCCCCCCTTGCACATTTCCAGTCCTAACCCCCCCCTGGCACATTTCACGTCCTAACCCCCCCCCTTGCCCATTTCAAGACCTAACCCCCCCCCAGCCCATTTCAAGTCAGCCTCCATCAGTCCCAGCCCATTTCCAGTCCTAACCCCCCCCCCTTGCACATTTCCAGTCCTAACCCCCCCCCCTTGCACATTTCCAGTCCTAAACCCCATCACCCCATTTCCAGACAGCCTCCATCAGCCCCCCCCCCTTCCCTTCCGGCAAATTTAACAACAACCACCTGGCTCTAGCTGCTGCCGCGTCCGTCGCAGCAGCGGCAGAATGGCGTGTCCCGCGGGGCCCCCTCTCCACGTCGAGCCCTCTGCAAGGGCTTTCAGATTCGCGAAGGGAGAGTGCTCCCTCGCGTCTCTGTAAAGCCCGCAGGGGCTAATGGGAAATTTCCCATCAGCCCCTCGCGTCTAAAGGGGCTGATGGGAAATTTCCCATTAGCCCCTGCGGGCTTTACAGAGACGCGAGGGAGCACAACTCTCCCTTCGCGAATCTGAAAGCCCTTGCAGAGGGCTCGAAGAGGAGAAGGGGCCCCGCGGGACACGCCATTCTGCCGCTGCTGCGACGGACGCGGCAGCGGCAGCAGCTAGAGCCAGGTTTTTGTTTTTAAATGTAATAAAAAAAAAAGCAGAATGTTCTTTGCGCGGGGCCCCCTGAAACGCGGGGCCCTGTGCAAAAAACATTCTTGCTCAATGGACGGGCCGGCCCTGCCTACATTTAACCTATAGGAGATATGGCTAGGATCATTTTAAGGAATGATTTGTTCAAGGTCTGTGAATGAGGGGGAGGCTGTATGCTTAAAGGAGACACCTCTTCCCCTCTGACAAATAAAGATCACTGAAGGGGACATAAACTCCAGCTGTTAGAAGCAAACTGTCTACATCAAAGTTTCTGGTAAGAATGAATGCTGGAGTACCAATAGCCCAAGATGGGATATTTTTTGGGGTTGTGTTTTTTTTTTACTTTTACTTTCTCCCTATGAAGCAATGCCCTCCTTTTCCTCCATCTGTGTCCCTTCTCCTAGCTCTCTTTGGTTACTCATCCTGTGCCAGATGACTTATCAACCTTCTCTCCCTTTCTTGGTCTTAGCATATCCCCACAGACGTTTTACTAAAAACATTTCTTAGGAGAAACGAATGGCAGAATCTGGAGCTTAAGAGTCACCATGGTGAGTGAGGTCATCCCTCCTTTCTCTGTATGACTCATTGAGGTCACTGGTATCTTTTAACAACCACCACCACCTGCATAGCACTCAAAGCTCTGCCCCTCCCTGCTGAAGAGGGATAGCAGTCTGTCACACCATCAGCACCTTGCAAAAGATTTATTGCAGAAGAGGCTCTACACCAGTGATTCCCAAACCTGTCCTGGGGGCTCGTCAGGTTTTCAAGATATCTACTATGAATATTCATTTGAAATTTGCATACACTGCCTTCAATGCATGTAAATCTACCTCCTGCGTAGTCATTGGGGATATCATGTAAACCCAACTGGCTAGGGAGCCCCCAGGACAGGTTTGAGAACCACTCTACTCTTACAGGAACGTTGGTAGCTCTGCTACAGAATTTTAACAGACCTTTTTCACTTAAGTCTGTTTTCCCCTCACACCCATATATTTTTCTAAATTGGTGTACTTTCATTTAATTAAAGGTGTGCACCTTGTGAGTACATTCTTTAGGACTGCCCCACAGACTGATAGACCCGACCTCTTTCTAAGTGACTGCAGATCTGTTAGTCAACTCCCTGAAGCTTATAAACCTAAGGAAAGTGATAATTTTTTTAAAATATATAAAGTGATCAGTGTACACAGTATTATTGTACAGGGTATTCATACACATTGATTTCTACCTTGCCCCAGAAAGGGGTGCTCGTGGTCCTAAAAATGGCATATTTAAATAGTTGGAAGCCTTACAATTTATATTTCCAGCTGTGTCCTGAGTGATGCCTATTTACAACACACTCCACATATACCTTCCTGCTGCAAACCATTACTTTATGCCATTAAATGGCAGGCACGGCTGATGTGAGGTGTATGGCTACTCTGCCTGCGGCAAAGGAGTATAAAGTTGCCTGTCAGCAGCTGAGGGAGGAGCATGGACTGTTCCCTGCCCTCTTGAGTGCTAAGTGTGGCTGCACTGTGAGGCTGACAGACAGATGCATGATTTGTTTGGAATGTGAATGGACCAGTCTGTCTTCCTTATGCTAAATTATAGAGGGAGGGGTGCAAAGAGTAGAAGAGTGAAGGAGAGAGGAAGGAGCGTCCTCTAGTTTACTGGGTCTGTTAACCTTTTCAAGTTTACAAGGTATCACTACCTTTTTATTTTGTCCAACCCAATAGTAATTGGAGATAAGAATATCAAAGGGGTTGAGAATGTTTGTCTCGCAGAGGCAAAATAAAAACTTGCAGACTGAGAAAAGAGTTTGAAAATTAGCAAAATCAGGCCAATGTTTTAGAGAAATAAGCCCCTAGCCCAGTGTATTTCTATGGGAAGAGGAATTCCAGCTTTTCTAGCAAAGAAACTAACATTCTCCAGGAACAAGCAGGAAGCCAGCCCTCACATATGGGTGACATCAGCACTGACAGCCCTCGCAAAAGCATCCCCTCAGCTTTCAAAGAAAGCCTTTGGGAGATGTCACTATGCATGCGTGGTCCCCTTCCCGTCCAAAAGGTGCCATCTTGCTCGGTCTCCTTTTTCTGCGGAGCCCTTCAGACACAGTCTATCTTCCCCGGAAAAAGTTGATTTTTTTTCATGCCTGAGTTTTCTACTTGGCTCCGTTCTTGCACCAGTACTCTTCCCACCTACCTTCCTCGGTGTTGAGTTCAGTGCTTCTTTTTTCATAGTTATTGTCCTTTTTTATTTTTCAGCATCTTCACGCCTTTTTTCCCCGCTGGCAGCTCAGAGGATCTTTGACCTTCTAGGGGTTCTTTTTTCCCCATGGTACCAGTGGCTTTAAAAAGTGTGATCGGTGCTCTAAAGTAATGTCTTTAACCGACACACATGACTGCTGCCTCCGTTGCTTTGGGCTGGACCATGAAGCAAACGGATGTCCAGCAAGGCCTTAAAGAGTCGCCAGCAGCAGCATAAGTTCTTCCCCGAACCCCCCTATACCTCCAAAAGCCAGGGCCTCGTCTGAGGCACGGTTGTCACGGGAGGAACTTTCCAAACCCAAGCGTCGTCGTGGATCCTTGGAGAGGGGGTCTCCCTCAAGGGAACACCAGAAGAAGAAACCCTCGAAGGCGGTGTCCTTGGATGGTTCCGACCGGCCGGGAACCTTCTGGGCCCGGTACCGCAGTCTCAGGTGCTCGTCTGAGAAGGAGAGACTTGCCAGGGTACCTCAGAAGGACCCGGCTGTGGACCGGCCTCTGTCCCTAGACACTTTCCTCATCAAGGATTCCCCCTCAGGGGAGCCAGCGTCAGGCCTGAGTCCCTCGGGCCTGCGCCAAAGGCTGTGGATCCTTCTGGGCTGAAGTCCAGGATGGTGGCCTTGGAGCGCAGTTTGTCGGCCTTCATCAACCAGCATCGGGCACTGTTGTCCGGCATATCTGGTTCATGTGCCCCGACCACTGGGCACTCAACGTCTAAGACATCCCCGGAGGCCAAGCCAATCCTTGAGGTCTTGTGGCCTCTAGTTGATCCTCAGCCGAGGTTACGTTCGGTGTCCTGTTTGACGGGAGCTGGGTTACCCCCAGCCAGTTTGCCGGGTGTCGACCGCAGGACCTCGAAGCCTGCGGAGCCCTACAAGTCATCCTCGGAGTACTCCGATTGGGAGATGGAGGATGAGGAGTCTCTCGATACCCATAGCCACCGCGATGTCCCTTCCAACTCCCCAGTCTCAGAACCTCAGAGATGGTCCCTGCCGGAGGATATGGGCTTCTTGGACTTTGTCAGGGACATGTCCAAGGCCTTGGCATTCCCGACTGAGTTAGAGGAGGACTCTCAGGCTGACAAACTGGAGATCCTCCAGTAAGAGGCCCTTCCCTGGGAATCACTCACGGTGCCCATTCCCCATATCCTGGAATGGCTCATGCTCCGCATGTGGGAGACACCAGCGTCCGTGCCGGTGGTGAGCAAACGGCTTGACTCAATGTATCGGGTCCGCTGGAGTCCGGGCTTCCAGAAGTCACAACTGCCGAATAATTCCATGGTGGTGGAGTCGGCCATGTGTCGGCTGAAAAGACAGAAGATGCACTCCTCAGTGCCCCCAGGTAGGGAGGCCTGCACTTTGGATGCCCTCGGCAGGAAGTGCTACCAGGGCTCGATGCTCATCTGCCGGGTCCAGGCCTACCAGCTGTACATGGGCATGTACTTGAGAGACCTGGCAAAGGAACTTGTCGGGTTCTCGGCTGGTGTCTCTGAGGAACCTTTGCAGTGGTTTAAGAGTCTGTCCAAGGCCGTCTGTGAGTGCTCCAAATTTATGTTTCGAGCAGCCTATGACTGGTTTGAGTCAGCGACCCGGGTAGTCGTGACAGGCATCAGTGCACGCCGCCAGGCTTGGCTCCAGTCCGATCCCAAACAGTGGGTTCAGGACAAATTGGTCGACGTCCCATGCCAAGGGGAGAACCTCTTCAGCAAACCCATGACCGACAAGGCCGCCGAGCTGGAGACTGAGTTCATTACGAGGATCAGGCTGTCCAAAAAGACCACTGCCCCTCCCCGATGGAAGAGCTTGGATAAAAAGCCCTTTTACCCGAGGAAGGGAACTGCTTACTGAAACTACCTGCCTTACCAGGCCTCCCCGGCTCCCCAACAGAGTCAGCAGGCCAACAGACACAGGCATGGCCCGCATAAGCAGAAAGCTCTCAAACCCCAGGCACTGGCTCTGGCTCTGGCTCAGCCAGGGGGGAGCTTTTGACTCCCCGAGCACAGCCTGTCTACCCCATGGAGATCAGCAGCCCACAGGGGGATGTCTAACACTCTATGCCCAAAGGTGCGTGGCCATCACCACCGACTCCTGGGCATTAAGGGTAGTGGGGGAGGGTTACCTCCTCCACCTGACTCAGACACCTCCCCCTTATTTCCCGGGAGAGCTCCTCAGGTCTCCCCTCCACCAGGACCTTCTCCTGAAGGAGTTGGCAGGTCTTCTTGAGGACAGAGCGGTGGAACCAGTGCCCCACCACCTCATGGGCAGAGGGTTCTACTACAGATACTTCCTCATCCCAAAGAGAATAGGGGGCCTAAGGCCCATGCTTGACTTTCGCAACCTCAACAAATTCCTAGTGAGGGAGGAGTTCAAGATGCTCTCCCTTAGAACATTGCTGCCATACCTCCAGCAGGGAGACTGGCTATGCTCATTAGATCTCAAGGATGCATATACCCCCATCCTTATCCACCCCAATCACAGGCAGTACCTGCGGTTTGTGGTAGGAAGCAAACATTTCCAATACCGGGTGCTTCCCTTTGGCCTAGCCTCTGCCCCAAGGGTCTTCACAAAATGCCTGGTGGTCATGGCTGTCGTCCTCAGGCTCCAGGGGGTCTTTGTGTTTCCCTACCTGTACGACTGGCTGATAAGGGGCAGTACAGGCCGCCTCTGAGACAGGGTTGTGGTGACCCGCCAGTTGGCAGATTCCCTGGTCTGGTGGCAGTCGCCCCAATACCTAGAAGCGGGCATGCCCTTCCAAACTCCCAGCCACTCCTTATCTCAGACATCTCCCTGCTTGGCTGGGGAGCCCACTGCGGAGTCCTCTGCTCTCAGGGCACCTGGTTGCAAGATGAGCGTGCCCAACAGATCAACCTCCTAGAGCGAGCGATACACCTCGCTCTTAGGGTTTCGTCTCACCACCTGTGCTACCAGCCAGTCCTAGTCCAATCAGGTGGCAATGTTCTATGTGAACAAATGGGGGTATGGGGTCCCATGCTCTTTGCCAGGAGGCATTGTGTCTCTGCTCATTCGCAATCCAGGGTATCCTCCTGAGGACAGTGTACCTGCCAGGCCAGGACAACCTACTGGCCAACAGGCTCAGCAGGGTTCTCCAGCCGCACGAGTGGTGGCTGGACCCCAGGATAGCCAGTCAACTTTTCCGGCTCTGGGGGGGAACCGGTGATTTATTTATTTATATTCTCTTATATACCGCGCTATTCTGCATCAGTGCGGTTTACATTGAACAAACTGAAATTACATTGAACAGGGCATTATAACTTGGAGATAACTATTTTACAGGTAACATGGCTATGGAGGGTTAAGTGGCTTGCCCAAGACCACAAGGATCACCTGTGGGACTAGAAACCCCAGTCCTTCCGGCTCAAGGTTGCTGTCCTCTAGTGGGATTTGAACCCCCGACCTTCCGGCCTGAAGTACCTTGCCCCAACCACTAGGCCACTCCTCCACTCCAATGGATGGACCTGTTCATCAGTCTGGACAACTTTCAATTGCCCCGCTTCTGCTCCTGGCAAGCCCACCCCTCCAGGGTGGCAGCGGATGCTTTTCTAGTCTCGTGGTCGGAGGGCCTCATGTACGCCTTCCCTCCAATGCCGCTGATTGCCAAGACGTTGTTCAGGACCCTCTGTGACAGGGCCTCGTTCATCCTGATAGCTCCCAGGTGGCCCAGGCAGCCGTGGTTCCTGCTGCTTCTGAAGTTGGTAGCAGAGGCCCCCAACCCCTTGAGCACCGCCCCGGGACTCCTATCTCAGGAGGGAGGCTCTCTTGCACCCCAACTTAGGCTCCCTCTTGCTGACAGCGTGGCTGCTGAGAAGGTAACTCTTGCCCCCCTCAACCTTCCAGTTGAGTTTGAGGACATTCTGCTGGCCTCCCACAAGGCCTCTACTAGGAAAGCGTACGCCCTCAAGTGGTACAGGTTCTCTGGTGCGCCGAACATAGGGCGGATCCCTTCTGCCCAGTGGTGTTGGTGTTGCAGTATCTCCTCCACCTCTCCCAAGCCGGACTCAAGTCTAACTCCATTTGAGTGCACCTTAGTGCCCTGGCAGTGCACCACCACCCGGTGGATGGTAAGCCCCTCTCAGTCCATCCCCTGGTAACCCACTTTCTTTGAGGCTTGCTCCTGTCAAAACCTCCGATTTGCTCTACGGCACCTGGATGGGACCTCATCGTGGTTCCAGGATAGCTGACTCGCCTGTCCTTTGAGCTTCTGGTGACCTGCCACCTTCGCTACCTCTCTTGGAAGGTTGTATTCCTGGTGGCGCTCACCTTCGCTCACAATTAGTGAGCTCCAGGCCCTCATGGCAGAGGCGCCTTACACCAGGTTCTACAAGAACAGAATGGTGCTTCGCACGCACCCCAAGTTCCTGCCGACGGTAGTGTCGCCCTTCTAACTTAATCAGGAAGTGGTGCTTCCTACTTTCTTCGCAAGACCTCATTTCAGTCAGGCAGAGATGGTCCTTCATTCATTGGATTGTAAGAGGGCCTTATCCTTCTACATCCAGCGCAGCCAAGGACACCACAAAGCTTCTCAGCTTTTCATTTCCTATGACCCCAGTAGGCTGGGGGAGGTGGTGACGAAGCGTATGCTGTCCACTTGGGTAGCGGACTGTATCGTCTTTGCTTATGAGCAGACTAGGCCTCTGCTGGAAGGCTGCATCACGGTGCACCGTGTCTGGGCCATGGCAGCTTCGATGGCAAACTTGCGCTCTGTCTCGTTGGTGGACATTTGCTGAACTGCCACCTGGTCTTCAGTCCATACTTTTGCAGCTCATTACTGCCTGGAGAGAGAGACCCGATGGGACAGTGCCTTCAGCCAGGCTGTGCTCTGTAACCTTTTTGGGGTCTTGGCAACTCCTACCCTCTGACCCTTCTGTGTTCAGGCTACCGGAGTGCTGTTCCACCGGACACAGGGGTCCTACTGGGGTCTGTGTATACGTTACCAGTCACCGGACTTCAGAAACATATGGGTAAGTCTAACATTGCACCCGGACATCTTGTGTTTCTCCAGGGGATTTGATATCTGCATTCTCCCCTCTGGTCTGTGATCCCTTTCTGGGATATTTGTCTGGTGCTCAGGGCCCTGATGTTGTGCCCTTGAGCCATTGAAGTGCACGGATTTAAAGAATTTGATGCTCAAGGCTGTCTTTTTGGTTGTGTTTTGATCCGCAAGGCGGATTTCCGAGCTGCAGGTTCTGTCTTGCCGAGATCCTTATCTATCTTTTTCAAAGAGGCCGGACATGGCATTCCTCGACTTCATACGGGACAAGTTGAAGGCGCTGGTATTTGCCACAGAGTCTGAGGAGGACCCTTGCATGGAGGAGCTTGAGATCCTCCAGTAAAAGGCCCTGCCAAGGGAAGCACTGACAGTGTCCATCCAATAATAGCTGCTCCTTTGCATGTGGGAAACACCAGCATTGGTGCCCATCATGAGCTGACAACTTGACACGATGTAGCAAGTCCACCGGAGCCCAGGCTTCCAGAAAGCACAGTTACTGCATAACTCCATGCTGGTGGAGTTGGCCATGCATAGACTCAAGAGCCAGAAGAGACACTCCTCTGTGCCCATGGATAGAGAGACCTGCACTCTGGTCGCCCTCAGCAGAAAGTGCTACCCAAGCTCGATGCTCTTTAGCCGAATCCAGGCATACCCAGCTATACATGGGCATGTACCTAAGGGACCTGGCGAAGGAGCTCGCTGGGTTCTCGGCTGGTTTCTCTGAGGAGCCCCTCAGCGGTTCCAGAACCTGGCCAAAGCTGTCCATGAGTCGGCGGCTAGAGTAGCCACAACGAGCATCGGTGCCTGATGCCAGGCTTGGCTACAGTCATCTGATCTGGAACAATGGTTTCAGGACAAACTGGTTGACATCCCCTGCCAGGGAGAGAATCTCTTTGGCAAGCTCATGACCAATAAGGCTGCAGAGTTGGAGAGAGAGTTCATCATGAAGACCAGGCTGTCCAAGAAGACCGCTACCCTCCCCTGACTGAAGGGCCCGAGTAAAAAGCACCCTTACTCGAGGAAGGGAACTACTTACAGAAACTACCCGTGGTATCAGGCCTCCCCAGCAGTGTCAGCAGGCCAAGAGACATGGGCATGACCCTCATAAGCAGAAAGCTCCCAGGCACTGGCCCTGGCCCTGGCCCTGGCCCAGCCTGAAAAACACAAAAAGGAGCAGAGTGTCTTGCACTACCAGCTAGGAAACACAAAGGAGCAAGATACGAAGATGTGGATGTTTGTAGAGCCTTTAATGATGAAGGTCAGAGACCCCGACGCGTTTCGGCGTGGGACGCCTTCTTCAGGGGGTACAAAGCTTAAAAACAGGGGAATAGTACATAATGTTAAATTAAAAATATAAATAATTAATGGAATTAATAATATAACAAACAATACATGGAAAACGTTAATAAACAATTAGATTAATACCATAAATACATTAAAAAATAAGTAAATCGTTACAATTACCAAAGTGATTACCCTTATAACTGTGTAAACTGATATAGAGCAGTATACATTAGCTATAAGCCCTTTAAAATAGTTATGGGGATCACATAAATATACAATAAAAACTCTGAAAAATTACTAGGGAGACGCAGGACATGAGGATTGAAACCAAGAATCAGGCAGACCACCAGATTAATAATTGGTGTATGTGATAAACATGTGTTAAAAATAAAAATAATAATAATAATAAAAATAATAATAATGATGATAATAATAATAATAAATGCATAAAAGGGATGATGCTGTGTTAAAAGGTCAAAATGATAATAAAACAACTGAACATGTAAAAATTGGTAAGATGGTAAAATACATATATTAAATTGAGTCTATAGCGAATAGATATTAAACCACAAATTGCTGCTGTTAGAGCATAAAAATACATGCAAAAATAGAAATATGAAGATAATAAACCAAAATAATGATATAATAATGATAATAGTAAAAATGAAATTGAAAAAATAATATAATATGATAAAATAATAAAAATGAAAATAAAAAATGATAATCATAATAATAGTAATAATAAATAGATAGAAAACTATCCCATTGAGCATTCAGAGGATATTATTGATCCTTATAATATAATTAAGATGTTAGAAAACTCAATAGGGCCACTAACCTGAGTTAATTTATTGAAAGGCCATTCACGAGAACTTGCAGCCAAGAGACAGCTGGATTGGGACCTGTGAGCAGTGTCGTCAATCTATCTAGTTATCAACTTACGGACAATGAAATACAAGTGTTGGAGAAAGGACTGTCCTATGTCCCCACTAAGCAGCATGACAAGTTCACTACATGTGTAGAGTTATACAAATTTTTCAGAAAGATCAGAATAACAGATTTTTTTAGAGGGTCCAAACATGACGTGGCTGACCCATCAATAGTTAAAAACCCGTCCACATGGGTCCCTCCTAACAACAATGCCATAATCACTGCATATGAAACATAGTCATGTCTAAGGTAGCTAAATTATATCAACAGAAAAGCACCCATAATTACTATAACTTGACAGGTCCACATAAAATGGCTTTGAAAAACTTACAGTCCAACAACAATATTATCATAAAACCGGCCGACAAAGGCGGAGCAATAGTTGTTCAAGATAGAGACAACTATATTAAAGAAACAATGCGCCAATTAAACAATACAGCATTCTATGAGAAAATCTTTGATGATCCGACATCAGTCATACAGCAGAAAATTGACACCTTACTATATATTGGCAAAGAAGCTGGTTATCTCACTACTCATGAGATCAATTTCCTTAAAGTTTCTCATCCGGTCATACCAACATATATATGGTACCAAAAATTCATAAATCACTCGATAATCCGCCAGGATGACCAATAGTGTCTGCCATAGGTTCTCTGCTCGAACCTCTTTCCAAGTTTTTGGACGTATTATTAAGACCTTTTGTTCCAATTATTCCGTCATACGTACACGACTCCACACACATCATCAATATCTTGCAAGATTTTGAAGGATATAACAATGATCTTCTGCTGGTCACATTAGACATCAATTCGTTATATACGAATATACCACAACAAGCAGCTTTAGAAGTGTTAACTGACACTCTCCTTTTAAGGCCTAAACCCATCCGTATCCCAACCTTTTTTCTTACACAATTAGCCACATTGGCTATGACTGAGAATTATTTTAACTTTAGGGGTATTTATTATAAACAGATAAAAGGAGTTGCCATGGGTTCGTCCATGGCACCAGACGTTGCCAACTTGTACGTTGCCCAATTTGAGAAACAGTTCATGACACGACATCCATATCAATCCAATATCAAACTATGGAAGCGGTATATTGATGACATTCTCATCATTTGGGAAGGCACAGAACAACTATTACAACATTTTTTCGCATGGTTAAACAATCTGGACCCTAACTTACAGTTTGAGGGGCATTTCAGTGCAGATAAAATCTCATATCTAGACATTATGATTAAAAAAGATACTAATGGATTTTCTACAGATCTTTTCCAAAAACCAACGGACCGTAACACTTTATTGAAATTTGATAGTTACCATAACCCCTCACTTAAACACAATCTACCAATCAGCCAATTTCTTCGGATCAAAAGACTATGCACATCAGATGCAGATTTCGAACAACAAGCAGTCAGGATGCATAATAGATTTAAAGATAGAGGCTATTCATCTAAATGTATCAAAAAAGCATATGTTAGAGCATGCATGACAGAACGCTCCACTCTATTGCAAAAGAAAGATCGACAAAAAAAAGCAGACAAGATTGTTTGCGCTCTTACATATACCCAACTTTCTAAACCAATCATCAATATTCTAAGAGAAGAATGGCATTTACTTACCTCTCTACCACAATTTTCCACTAAACGATTAATGATAGCGTATAAAAGGAATCCTAATCTTTCCAATTTATTAGTCACGTCAGCTCTCACAAGGAGCAACCCTCCGCCTAAGATTAAAGGTCACTTCAGTTGCGGAAACTGTTCAGTTTGCCTTCACACCATTACAGTCAAAAACAGCTTTATTCATCCCATAACATCACATAAAGTATATTTACACAACTACACAAATTGTAAAACGTCCAACGTTATATATCTGGTGTTATGTCCCTGTAATTTGGTATACATTGGTAAGACTACGAGAGAAGTGCGTACGCGCATTATTGAGCATAGGAGCAGTATTCTAAGAAAAATTGCAGATAAACCTCTGGTCACGCACTGGGTCACAACAGGTCACAAAATTAGCGATTTAAAGTTCTTGGTCCTGAAAAAAGTTGTACTACATTGGAGAGGTGGAGACATCAACAAGGCCCTTTTAAAACTTGAACAAAGGTTCATTTATGAGTTTAACAGTCTGGAACCTAACGGACTTAATCAAGAGGTAGACCTCTCTGTGTTTTTATAGATACTTTAATTTATTCATCTAGTGACCATATTCATGCTAATCAGCAAGCCACACATACTTTTGATGGTTTTATCCAACTAATTGGACATTATTCACCATATCCAGAGTTATTACAAAAAATATTACTGTTTATAAATATAGCAGCGTTCACTGAGGAAGCTTATCATATAAATTTGTTGGCAAGCATGAATAATATCTTTCATCAGCATCAGTTTTTATGATGTTTTCTGGCATGTTAGTTAATCTTAATACATAAAGCTTCATATGGAACTATGAATTTTGTTTGATGAGTCCTGTCAAATAAGCTCCTCCCCACTCAGCAACCTCTCCCACTTTTGGCGGGAATTTTACGGTTTATAATCTGGCTTCTTACAAGCGCTCTTCAAAATTCTCCTTTACTGCTGTGGGCAGGAAATTCAGCTTTTCAGGTATGATGTTTGGCTCTTGTTTACAACCTTTCATGGTATATCATCATCGCCGTTGGTTCTACATTATCGTCAGTATTGTTTCGTGCTTTCAGTTTTTAAGCTTAGTACAGCGGTGTTATTTTTACATAGTGATTACACAGGACTCCTGTAGCCTCAATGAGTACTGCCGTTTTTACTTTTTCACAATAAATGTTTCTAAGTCATAAATACTCTCACTCCTTAATCAGGACAGTCGGGTATTTCTCCCGCTTCCTTTTACTAAGTGTGGTTTCAGTCTCATAAACAGTTTATTTCAAATATAACACATTTTGTTTTCTCCTCTACAATTAGAATAGCGGCTCCTCTTGCCCTACATTAGGACGACACGATCAACGCGCCTTTTGAGTCTGGGTCAGTTCACTGCATTTTCATTCATCATTCATTTATATTCATATAATATGATTTTTATGCATTATAACTCTACAGTACCATGATCCTTTTTAAACGTTTTACAAAAAGCTTAGCTTTATCACGTTATAAAGTACTGTTTTTAACATCTATTGCTACGGCGTCATGCCGGTGTAGACTCAAAACATGGATTGCTAATCGCTAATACTAGTCATCACGTGCCATTCCTCCCCACATGTCTTAGGTTTTTTATGAGTAGTTAATTGATTTTAAACATTTGGATTACCTCCTACATTTCATGCTCACAAGTACTATAGGGAGTTTTATACAAGTGGTGCATATATTGACACCATCATCGACTCAATTTACCATATTTTAATATGCTGTTTCAGATAGTCATCGCTTCCAGTTGATTGTCCAGTATGGTTTTAAGGTTCAACAGGGTGACGGTCTTATTAGACAAGGGAGTTTCTTGGCTATTTATCCAACTGGTTCCCCTAACAACTTTATGTAAGGCACAGTAACTTCCACTGCATTTTTCCATCGCAATTTATCAGGTATCTAGATAAAGGTGGATAAACCAAAGGTCCAACAGATAATTTTCAGGTCCTTACCACTCCCGTTTGAGACTGTCCCTTAGTATCATCAATTTTAAGTAAGTCAGGAGCATTACAAGAATAGATTAACTACAATTGTTTTTTCACACTATCTCACGATAATCACGTACTTAATATACACTACATGTTTTCATGAATACATTTTTACATAGATTAACATGACATACATACAGATATTTTTATTAGCCTATCTGGTTTAATCTCTTTCCCTTTTTCCCGTTTGTTTTTTGTTTTGTTTTTTGTTTTTGTCAATGTTTCATATTTCACTCAACAGTTCATTGAACAATTCTTGAACATGATGCAAACAAATCAATAAATTAACTCAGGTTAGTGGCCCTATTGAGTTTTCTAACATCTTAATTATATTATAAGGATCAATAATATCCTCTGAATGCTCAATGGGATAGTTTTCTATCTATTTATTATTACTATTATTATGATTATCATTTTTTATTTTTCATTTTTATTATTTTATCATATTATATTATTTTTTCAATTTCATTTTTACTATTATCATTATTATATCATTATTTTGGTTTATTATCTTCATATTTCTATTTTTGCATGTATTTTTATGCTCTAACAGCAGCAATTTGTGGTTTAATATCTATTCGCTATAGACTCAATTTAATATATGTATTTTACCATCTTACCAATTTTTACATGTTCAGTTGTTTTATTATCATTTTGACCTTTTAACACAGCATCATCCCTTTTATGCATTTATTATTATTATTATCATCATTATTATTATTTTTATTATTATTATTATTTTTATTTTTAACACATGTTTATCACATACACCAATTATTAATCTGGTGGTCTGCCTGATTCTTGGTTTCAATCCTCATGTCCTGCGTCTCCCTAGTAATTTTTCAGAGTTTTTATTGTATATTTATGTGATCCCCATAACTATTTTAAAGGGCTTATAGCTAATGTATACTGCTCTATATCAGTTTACACAGTTATAAGGGTAATCACTTTGGTAATTGTAACGATTTACTTATTTTTTAATATATTTATGGTATTAATCTAATTGTTTATTAACGTTTTCCATGTATTGTTTGTTATATTATTAATTCCATTAATTATTTATATTTTTAATTTAACATTATGTACTATTCCCCTGTTTTTAAGCTTTGTACCCCCTGAAGAAGGCGTCCCACGCCGAAACGCGTCGGGGTCTCTGACCTTCATCATTAAAGGCTCTACAAACATCCACATCTTCGTATCCTGGCCCAGCCTGGCAAGAGTTTTTAACTCCTTGGGCATAGCCTTTCCACCCCAGAAGGTCAGCAGCCCACAGGGGGGACCTTTGGTCCTCTTTGCCCACCGACATTTGGGCACTCCAGGTGGTCTAAGAGGGTTATCTCCTCCACCCAGCACAGATGCCTCCTCTTTCCTCCCAGGAGAGTCCCCCAAGACTCCCCTTCACTGGGATCTACTACTGCAGGAACTCGCAGGTCTTCTCGAGGACAGGGCGGTAGAACCAGTGCCCCAGCATCTCTGGGGCAAAGGGTTCTACTCCCGTTGCTTCCTCATACCCAAGAGAACCGTGGGCCTTTGGCTCATCCTGAACCTGCAGGACTTAAATAGGTTCCTGGTGAGAGAGAAGTTAAAGATGTTGTCCCTTGGAACACTGCTACCTTACCTCCACTGCTGCCTTGGATCTGAAGGATGCTTATACTCTCATCCTCCTCCATCCCGACAATAGGCAGATTCATGGTTGGGGGCAACCACTATCAGTACAGGGTACTGTCCTTCAGCCTGGCTTCTGCCCCCGGAGTCGTCTTCAAATGCCTGGCGGTAGATGTGGCCTAACTCCGTCTCCAAGGGGCCTTTGTCTTTTCCTACCTGGACAACTGGCTCATAAAAGGGGACATGACCGCTGAGATGCAGCAGGCCATGGCCCGAACCATCCACGTTCTGCAACACTTGGGGTTTGTGATAAACCACCCCAAGTCCTACCACCTCCTGGCACAGTGTCTGGAGTTCATTGGGGCAAAGGTAGACACCATTCAGGCCACAGCCTTCCTCCCTCTGGACAGGGCCTACTGTCTCAGGGCACTGGCTGCAGAAATTCAGCACCAACCCTCAGTGTCTGCTCGCCTTCTGTTGCGCCTACTCAGCCACATGGCCTCCACAGTCCATGTTACCCCAGATGCCCATCTTCATATAAGGGCATCTGGGTTAACCTCTGCTCCCAGTGGACACAGGCCATGAGCTGGCTGCGAGACAATGTCAGTGACCCCACCAGCTGGCTGAGTCACTTAGCTGGTGGCAGACCACACAGCACCTTCAAGCGGGGATGCCCTTTCAGAAAGAGGTCCTCACTATGGATGCCTCCTTGCTGGGCTGGGGAGCGCATTCCGAGGAGCTCTGCACTTAGGGCAGTTGGTCCAAGGTGGAAAGCTAGTAGCAGATCAATCTCCTGGAGCTCCAGGCCATATTCCTAGCTTTCCAGGTCTTCCACCACCGTCTGCAGCACCAGTCAGTGCTGGTCCAAACGTACAATCAGGTCACACTGTTCTACATCAACAAACAAAGGGGCACAGGGTCCCGCATCCTCTGCCAGGAAGCAGTGGCTCTCTGCTCCTATGCGATCTGCCAAGGGATGCTCCTGCTGATGATGTACCTGCCAGGCCAGGATAATGCACTGGCGGACAGACTGAGCAGGGTCCTTCAGCTGCATAAGTGGCGGCTGGACCCCAGAGTGATCAATCGGCTCTTTTGGCTCTGGGGGACCCCGCTAGTGGATCTCTTCACCAGCCCAGACAACTCCAGTTGCCCCGCTTCTGCTCTCAGCAGCCCCCCCTATACTGGGTGGCTGCAGATGCATTCCTCATCCCGTGGAGGTTGGAAGGCCGCCTGTACGCCTTCCTGCCCATGTTGTTGATTACCAAGACCATTTTGCTCTTTGCGACACGGCGTCGCTGATCCTAGTAGCCCAGGCAACCATGGTTCCCGCTGCGTCTCCACTTGTCTGCTGAGGTCCTGATCCCTCTGGGGAGTGCCCCGGGGTTACTGTCTCAGGAGGAGGGCTCCCTCCTGCACCCGAATCTGGGGTCCCTGTTGCAGACAGCATGGCTGCTGAAAGGATAGCCTTGGCCTCCTTCAACCTCTTGGGGGAGGTGGAGGAGGTCCTCTTGGCCTCCCATAAGACCTCCACCAGGCACAGGGACGACTCAAGGCAATCTGCTGTCTGAGGCGAAGAATGAGATGGTGCCCACCCTCCCTTAGAGAGGGGCGGGGCTTTCTCAGAACTCCAATCAGGGACTGAACCAAACCAAAAAGCCAATTAGATTATATGGAGGGAATGCAAGATGTTTGCACACAGGACCGTACCAAGCTGCAATTGCACCCTGTGCGACTTGCAGCTTGGGCGTGTGCCCCCCACCTCCCCCCCCCCCCCGATATTTCCATCCAGTGCTGCCTGCTCTTTCCCTGCTGCTGCTGCCCTCTGTTTTTTTCATGGCGGTACTGGCAATAGGGAAAGAGCAGGCAGCACTGGACAGAGGTATGGGGTGGAGGGGGGGGGGGGCATGCACCTGATCTGAAAGGTGCCGGCACTTTAAGCAGATCTGTCCCTCCCTGCTCTAACATCGCGTCAGAGGAGGGAGGGACCAGATCTGCTAAAAGTGCTACGAAAAGGCTTGGGGGTAGGGGCACATTTCGGCTGCCTGCTTCTGTCCTGCCAGTGACAGGGCAACAGCAGACAGCCAAAATGCGCCCCACAAGCCTTTGCGCTCTGTGCGGCCGCACCGCTAGCACACCAAGGAACTAAAAGAGAGCAAGAATCAACAGCACAGTTTATAAAACTAAATTATAACTCATTTCATTTTGTTATAAACTGTGTTATGGTTCTTGCTTTTTCTTTTTCAACATATATTTTGCATCCACAGTGGGTGCAGAGCAGAACCAGGATATTCACCCAAAGAACTCAGTATTTAAAAAAAATAAAATCTGATTATCATCATCTCACTAACAACCACCACCACCACTATTCTCCAGTACCAGGCATATTGTGAACTAATACAAAACCCTACAACAAAGAGCAAACCTACCATACCATATCAGCACAAACTTCCAAAACTCACATAAGGAGCCCATCCAAAAAAAGCGTCACTGTAAATACTACAGTGGTCCCTGGAACATCCATACATCTATCTGAAAAGCTGAACAAGTCAAATTACTACAGTACAGTATAGATCTTTATGTACAAACTCCATGTTATCAGAACACCTGGCCTCAGTCACACACTCATAAGAACATAAGATATGCCATACTGGGTCAGACCAAGGTCCATCAAGCCCAGTATCCTGTTTCCAAAAGTGGCCAATCTAGGTCATACGTACCTAGCAGTTTCCCCAAAAGACACAGGTTCCACAATGCTTGTACTGGGTCAAGCACTGATATCCTGGGTCCCTTCTTAATAATGGTTTATGGACCTTTCCTCCAGGAACTTGTCCAAATCTTTTTTAAACCCAGCTACACTAACAGCCTTTAATACATACTCTGGTAACAAATTCCAGAGTTTGATTACACGTTGAGTGAAAAAACATTTTCTTTTATTACTCTTAAATAGTTTACCCTGTAGCTTCATTGCATGTCCCCTGGTCTTTCTATATTCTGATAACGTAAACCATCTACGTTTACCCGTTCCACTCCGTTCATTAATTTATAGACTTCTATCATATCTCCCCTCAGCTTTCTCTTTTTCAGGTTAAAGAGCCCTAACTTTTTTAGTCTTTCTTCGTAGGAGTATCCTTCCATACCCTTTACCATTTTGGTGGCTCTTCTCTGAACCTTTTTTAATAACGCTATATCCTTTTTAAGATACGGCGACCAGAATTGCACACAATATTCAAGGTGCGGTCTCAACATGGAAAGATATAGAAGCATTATAATATCTTTTGTTTTATTTTCCATTCCTTTCCTTATGATACCTAGCTTTCTATTTGCTCTCTGGGCTGCCGCTGCACACTGGACCGAGGGTTTTAACATGGTATCCACAATGACGCCTAAATCTTTTTCCTGGGTGGTGGTTCCTAATGCGGAACCTTGCATCGTGTAACCATAGTTTGGGTTGTTCTTCCCTAGGTGCATAACTTTGCACTTGTCCACATTAAATTTCATCTGCCATTTTGATGCCCAGTCTTCCAATTTATCAAGATCCTCTTGCAATTTTCCACAATCCTCTTGGGTTTTAACAACTTAAATAGTTTTGTGTCATCTGCAAATTTGATAACCTCACTCATTCCACTTTCCAGGTCATTTATGAATATGTCAAAAAGCAGCGGACCCAGCACAGATCCCTCGGGTACACCACTATTCACCTTTCTCCATTGGGAAAATTGGCCATTTAGGCCTACCCTCTGCTTTCTATCTTTTAACCAGTTCCTGATCCACAATAGTACACTGCCTCCTATCCCATGACTCTTTAGTTTTGCCAAAAGTCTCTGATGAGGAACCTTGTCAAAGGCTTTATGAAAGTCCAGATACACTATATCAACCGACTCACCTTTGTCCACCTGTTTATTCACACCTTCAAAAAAACATAACAGATTAGTAAGACAAAATCTTCCTTGTCTAAAGCCATGTTGGCTGTCTCCCATTAGGCCATGACTGTCTACATGCTGAGTAATTTTATTCTTTATGATGGTTTCTAACATTTTTCCTGGTACTGACGTCAGGCTCACCGGTCTGTAGTTTCCTGGATCACCCCTGGAACCCTTTTTAAAAATTGGTGTTACATTGGCGATCCTCCAATCTTCAGGTACTACAGATGATTTTAATGAAAGTTCACAGATTACTAATAGCAGGTCTGCAATCTCATATTTCAGTTCTTTCAACACCCTTGGATGTATACCATCCGGCCCAGGTGATTTGCTACTCTTCAGTTTTGCTACTCTGTCCAGCATTTATCCCCTGCCTGTCCAGTATGTCCCCCCCGTCTCTCCCCTTTGTCTAGTACTTGTCCCCTGACTCCCCCTTTGTCCCCCATCTCTCACTTTTGTTGTCCTTGTCCTCCTCCTGTCCCCACTCCCTCCACCTGCACCTCTCATCCGGCAGCAGCGGAGGCACTCTGGCTGTTTTAATTTTAGATTTTGCCGCCTCTGCCTTCCCGCTTCATTTTTTTTTCTCAAGAATGCTTGCAGCAAAAAAAAAAAAAAAAAGCGGTGGGAAGGCAGAGGAGGCAAAATCTAAAATTAAAACAATAGGAGTACTGCTGCCGCACAAATTAGCCTGATCGCTTGCAGCGATCAGGCTGATTTGTTTGATGCCGGTTGTTCCTGCTGGATGAGAGGGAACCCTTGTCAGTTCCCTTCCAGCCCCCCCTCCCTCCCTCCATCTATATCAGCCCTCCCATCCATCCATCCTTGTCAGCCTCCCTCCTCCCCCATGTGAGCCCTGTTGTAGATTCCCTGCCCCCTCCTCCCCTCTCCCCATGTCTGCCTGCTACTGCCCTGTACCACCTCCTGCAGAAGAAGGGAGGCAATGAGTTTGCTGCTGCCAAGAAGTGGAATCGGCAGCAACTTGTGTGCTAAGTGAGGTGGCTGTTTTGGGGGCATTTGCCACTTGAGGCAGCTGCCTCACTTCGCCTCATTATAGAGCAGCCCCTGACAAGGCAGACCTACACCTTCAAATGGCGCAGTTTTTTGGTGTGGTGCGTGGAGTGACGGTGAATAGTTCTCGTCGTTGGCACAGGTGGTGCTGCAATACTTTCTTCATCTATCACAAGTTGGGCTAAAATCCAATTCAGTCAGGATGAACCTAAGTGCTCTTGTCCAACAGGTAGGCAGCACTCACGTTAGTAGTACAGACACAGTCCAAGACGTGAGGTATGTGGAAGACAATTTATTAGAACTCACAGAACCTAGGCAACCCGACACAGGCCGTGTTTCGTAACCTTCGTCAGGGGTTGATAAGGCAAATTACTACAAACATAAAAACATAAATAACATATTAAAAAAGTAAAAGAACAGATAGGATCATAGTATGTAAAAGGCATAGTAAAGTCTAATAAACACATAAGAGATAAATACTTAAAAAAATAATAAATAAATAGATAAATGGAACGCTAATTGACTAACAAAACGATTGTTATTGAAGACATTATAATCTCAACTAACCTTATTAAAAAACATCATATAGGCGTGACAAGCAAAAACATATATAAATCCTTATAGATCTATTAGTGAGGACCTCAACTGGACAACAAAAAACGAAAAACTTTAAAATGGTTACATATACATAGAAAAATAATAATATTAATAATTATAATCACTTAAAACCAATTCATAACACACAAATAGAAAGGGGGTATTATTGTAATGCAAAGGGATATCTAAGAGAATGCAGCAGGAGCGAACAGGGTGTCTTTTCGATGGATGAAAATACCTTATTATGATGACTCAAGGATGTAATATCCAAGAGAAATTGATGGTATCACTAAAACAAATAAATACATAAATATTAACCTTATATCTAAAAACACTAATAAATAATTAAATAATTAAAACATAGGCGAGAGAAGTATGTACTTAGGGGGGCAATTAAGACATCTATATATGTACAAAAGTTAAAAACAATAAAAAAGAGATTGTGTTGTAACTTGGGGCGAATAGTCAGATATAAATTAAATGTCTAAACTTCTGGAATATGTTAAGAACAAATCCTACATTGTTTAATTGTTCCCTGTAAACAGTTGTAATATACTGTACTATTGTTTCATGTAAACCGTCTTGACTAGTAGAAAGACGGTATATAAAAACTGTTAAATAAATAAATAAATAAATATCAATCGCCCTTATTATGGGATTATAGCAAAAGGCATCTCTAAGTAGATTGGGTCGTTATCATCTGCTTCTATCAGATAATTAAAATCCTGTAAAACGAAGTCTAATTTCTTATTGCACGCTTTTTATCAATGGCGGGAGGAATATGTGCTTAAAAGAACAATTGAGAAATCTATATGTGTACAAAAGTTATATAATGTTGGAACTTGGGACAATTAGTCAGGTATAAAGGAATGTCTAAACTTTTAAAACATGTTTAGAACAAATATGTGGTGACATGTCATGCGCCACCATATCCATTCCTTTATTATGGACTCATAATGCTTAACTAATATCCTGCAAAAAAAACAATGTCTAAATTGTTTTTGCACGCTACTTATCAATGTCAGCCATGTGCCTGCACTAGTACTAAATACTGGAGCGATAATCTTATAGACAAATTTCTTAGAAGGGAAAGAGGATAAAGAACATAAAGCTCAAAACAGAAAATAAATGAAATACTAGCAGTAGAGGACATATCTACATTCCTCTGCAGTGCTAGATACATTATTTGTTTATACATTGCACAACCGCAGGAATGAACACAATCGATACAAACCAGAAAAAGTTAAAATCAAGAAGTAAACCTACACAAATGATATGAAAAAGAAACGATAATATGAATAGAACTACCAGTTGAAGTAATATTCTCTCCTGATGTAACTCCTGGGCAGGAGAAATCTTTAGAATTCAAGGTGGCAAACCGCTCACATTGACAATCAGCTGGGCTGTGACAACGCCGGCACATGCGCCCTTATTAACCTCCCAGGAGCGGGAAAAAGGGCATATCTAAACAAAGGCAAATCATCTATTAGATGTAAAAGATTAAATGTTAGTGCCATAAACTATTTAATGATAAAATTCCCACCGGTTAACATCTCCGTATTCATAGCATTATCGAAGAAGAAACTACAGCAGAAAAAACTCGAAAAAAACAATAAAACAATCTCTAAACTCTGTCATGCCTTTCTCCGCAATATGTGTTTATAATGTAACTGTACATATTTGTGAAGGACAATAAAAGTACTGGAAAAAACGCTATTTTAAATAAACTTTCACCCTTTACCGATGCAACTTTAAAAACAGGGAGTAACCCGCACAAGCAGTGTGAAAAAGAAACGATGATAAAAAGAAGAAATACCAGTTGAAGTAATATTCTCTCCTGATGTAACTCCTTGGCAGTAGAAATCTTTAGAATTCAAGGCGGCAAACCGCTCGCGTTGACAATCAGCTGAGCTGTTACAACGCCGGCACATGCGCCCTTATTATCCTCTCAAGAGCGGGAAAAAGGGGGGGCATGTCTAAACATAGGCAAATCAGTTATTTATTTTATTTATTTATAGTCTCTTATATACCGCACTATTCAGCATCAGCGCGGTTTACAATAAACAAGGAGTTACACAATTCAACAGTACTTTGTGTTTACAGAAAAAACAGGAAATACAACTCGGATAACAGGGTAATTAATTAATATAACAGACATGATCTCATCCTGGCTTCAGTATTGTGTATGGGATGTAAAAAATAAACTCAAGCAACTGATCTATTAGATGTAAAAAATATATATTGGTGCCATAAAATATTTAGTGATAAAATTCCAACTGGATAGCATGCCCGTATACACAACATTGTCAAAAAAACTACAACGGAACGAAAATCCAAGCACAGAGGCAAGAGAAAATAAAATCTCCAAACTATGCCATACCTTTCTCTGCATTGTGTACTTATAATGTAACTATACATATTTGTAAAGGACAGTAAAGATACTGGAAAAAACGCCATTTTAGAGAAACTTTCTCTATTTACCGATGCAATTTCTTAAAGGGAAACTTACTGGCACCACCGAACAATAGAACTTTGGCAACGTGAACACTTGCACATCCATAGCCATAGTAAAAGAGAGAACAACTGTAAACAGAACAAACACTCTGACAACTCTTATGTTAAAAAATTAGCAATATAAATAGTCAACTAATAAACAGACTTGACCCAATTATACCTAAACCATGAGACCAGCCAAAAAAACAGGAGAGAAAAGCTCTCTAGGAACCTGTAAAGAAAACCTGGAAACCTAAGAATTGAAATCTAGCGAAAGATTATATCAAGAGTTGATGATAACCAAAAATAGTCTATAGAGATTATATAGCGGAGCAAATTATAAGAGGGGGGATGTTGTAAACATATAGTAGACTGGGAACTAAAGAAAAACAGAAAAATCTTGATCTAAATTTAGACCATGGGGAGCGAGGGAATTTAAAAGGAAGATGTATTTCTGTTCCAATTGTAGGATAGTTTTATTCATATCTCCTCCTCTCCAATTGTGTTTTAACTTTCTTAATTACAAAAAAGCTCAAATCTGTCAGTTTATGATGTGAATCCCACCAGTGTGCAACCAAAGGCTTATCTACATTTCTTCTGATGCAGCTTTTGTGTTCTATGATTCTGGTTTTAATGCTGCGTGTAGTTTTGCCAACATAAAGTAATTTGCAAGGACATTGAATTACATAAATAACGTTAGATGTATCGCAGTTGGCAAAATCTGTAATAGAAAACTTCTTTTGTGTAACAGGGTGAGTGAAAGTATTCCTGACTGGCAATACATTCAAACAAACCGAACACTTGCCGCATTGAAATTGCCCCTTGTGTAGCGACAAATATTTCTTCTCTGTGAGGGCCGAGGGAACAAGTAAATTGCGCAAATTGACATTGCGCTTATGTGCAATAATAAAATTGATATTTTGAAATGCTGGTAAGGCTTGCAAAATGTGCCACTCCTTCTTCAGTATTGCAATAATCTTGGCTGAATGTTGAGAGTATAACAGAGGACAAACTAAACCTTTATATTCTTTTTTTGTCTTAGCCTTCAGAAGCGATAACCGCGGCGTGTCTCGCTCTTCTATATGCTGATTCAACAAAACGTGCAGGGTAATCCTTATCAAGAAAACGTTTTTTCATAACAGATGCCTCTCGCTTGAAATCGCATTGATTAGAACATACTCCTCTGACTCTAAGAAATTGACTAACTGGAAGGTTATTTTTTAAGGATGGATTATGAAAACTCTTGTAGTGCAGAAAATGATTTTTATCAGTGGGTTTCTTGTAAAGCGTTGTAGAAAAACTGTGTCTCTCTTTCTTAATCAAAAGATCCAGATATGCTATTTTATAGGGATCATAGGTCACTTGGAATTTCAAATTAGTGTCTAATTGGTTGATCCAAACATTAAATTCGGACAAAAGACTCTGTACCTTTCCACAATATAAGTATATCATCTATATAACGGATCCACATTACAACATTATCTTTAAACGGATGTGTCTTGAGGAAGCTCTCTTCAAAGTTGAACATATAAAGATTTGCCACATCTGGGGCCATTGCTGACCCCATTGCTACACCCTTAATTTGTTTGTAAAACAGATCCCGGAAGCAGAAAAAATTCTCAAAGTACAATCTGAGCCAAGGACATCAAAAAAGTAGTTGGAATTCGGCGATGTTCTGTTTGTTTGAGAAAATAGTAAGCAAGAATGTCCAATGATTCTTTCTGGGGGACGTTGGTGTAGAGGGACTCTACATCTAAAGTGACCAGGATAATGTCATCAGTATAACTTCTAAAAGTAGATAGGATTTCCATAACATGAGACGAATCTCGTACATAAGACCACATCTCTTTAATAAATGGTCTTAAAAATATATCTATAAATTTAGAAAGAGGTTCTAAAATTGAACCAATCGCGGAAACGATTGGACGTCCAGGTGGTTTGTCAAGAGACTTATGTATCTTAGGTAGAATATAGATGGTAGGAGTTACAGGCGCGTCTACAATCAGAAAATCCATCTCTTTTTTAGTGATATACCCAATCTCGAAGGCAGTATTAACTATATTATCAATACTCTTCTTAATATCTGGGGTAGGGTCACCATTCAGTCTAAGATAAAACATCTTATTGAGTTGTCTGTTTATCTCTTGTATGTAATCACACTTGTCCCAAATCACCACAGCTCCCCCTTTATCGGCAGGCTTAATAATAATCTGACTATTTTCTTGTAAAGATTTAATGGCTGCCCGCTCTCCATACGTGATATTCTGATAGGAGGATGGAGTATCCTTGGTAACATCATTAACTTGTTTAAGTACTACTTTCTCAAAAGCTTCCAAAATGGAATCTGTCTTTTGAGGTGGAATCCAAGTCGATTTCTTACTGATAACCGAAATTTCACAGGAATTATCTGGTTGGTTGGAAAAGAAATGATGTATTCTCAATTTTCTGAAAAATTTATAGAGATTGATTTGAATCTCAAAATTATCTGCCTTATTTTTGGGAACGAAAGATAGCCCTTTACTAAGAATAGACACCTCATCTTGTGTAGGGGTATAATGTGAAATATTAACAACATTACTTAGAATATCTTTACTGGGTAAATCTATGGATACCGTCTTTCCTCTGATGTGTCCGGGCGCATGTGCTGGCGTTGTCACAGCCCAGCTGATTGTCAATGCGAGCGGTTTGCCACCTTGAATTCTAAAGATTTCTCCTGCCCAGGAGTTACATCAGGAGAGAATATTACTTCAACTGGTAGTTCTATTCATATTATCATTTCTTTTTCATATCATTTGTGTAGGTTTACTTCTTGATTTTAACTTTTTTTAGTTTGTATCGATTGTGTTCATTCCTGCGGTTGTGCAATGTATAAACAAATAATGTATCTAGCACTGCAGAGGAATGTAGATATGTCCTCTACTGCTAGTATTTCATTTATTTTCTGTTTTGAGCTTTATGTTCTTTATCCTCTTTCCCTTCTAAGAAATTTGTCTATAAGATTATCGCTCCAGTATTTAGTACTAGTGCAGGCACATGGCTGACATTGATAAAGTAGCGTGCAAAAACAATTTAGACATTGTTTTTTTTGCAGGATATTAGTTAAGCATTATGAGTCCATAATAAAGGCAATGGATATGGTGGCGCATGACATGTCACCACATATTTGTTCTAAACATGTTTTAAAAGTTTAGACATTCCTTTATACCTGACTAATTGTCCCAAGTTCCAACATTATATAACTTTTGTACACATATAGATTTCTCAATTGTTCTTTTAAGCACATATTCCTCCCGCCATTGATAAAAAGCGTGCAATAAGAAACTAGACTTCGTTTGTTTTACAGGATTTTAATTATCTGATAGAAGCAGATGATAACGACCCAATCTACTTAGAGATGCCTTTTGCTATAATCCCATAATAAGGGCGATTGATATAGAGGCGCACATTTGTTCTTAACATATTCCAGAAGTTTAGACATTTAATTTATATCTGACTATTCGCCCCAAGTTACAACACAATCTCTTTTTTATTGTTTTTAACTTTTGTACATATATAGATGTCTTAATTGCCCCCCTAAGTATATACTTCTCTCGCCTATGTTTTAATTATTTATTTATTTATTTATTAGTGTTTTTAGATATAAGGTTAATGATTATTTATGTATTTATTTATTTATTTGTTTTAGTGATACCATCAATTTCTCTTGGATATTACGTCCTTGAGTCATCATAATAAGGTATTTTCATCCATCAAAAGGACACCCTGTTCGCTCCTGCTGTTTTCTCTTAGATATCCCTTTGCATTACAATAATACCCCCTCTTTCTATTTGTGTGTTATGAATTGGTTTTAAGTGATTATAATTATTAATATTATTTTTCTATGTATATGTAACCATTTTAAAGTTTTTTGTTTTTTGTTGTCCAGTTGAGGTCCTCACTAATAGATCTATAAGGATTTATGTATGTTTTTGCTTGTCACACCTATATGATGTTTTTTAATAAGGTTAGTTGAGATTATAATGTCTTCAATAACATAATCGTTTTGTTAGTCAATTAGCGTTCCAACATTTATCTATTTATTTATTATTTTTTTAAGTATTTATCTCTTATGTGTTTATTAGACTTTACTATGCCTTTTACATAATATGATCCTATCTGTTCTTTTACTTTTTTAATATGTTATTTATGTTTTTATGTTTGTAGTAATTTGCCTTATCAACCCCTGACGAAGGTTACGAAACATGGCCTGTGTCGGGTTGCCTAGGTTCTGTGAGTTCTAATAAATTGTCTTCCACATACCTCACGTCTTGACCTAAGTGCTCTTGTGGCACACCATCAACCCATCGAGGGCAAGCCCCTCACTGTTCAGCCTCTCATAACCTGCTTCCTGTGGGGTCTTCTGTTGTCCAAGCCCCCCCCCCCATCTGCCCACAGTGATGGAGTGGGACCTCAATGTGCCACCTGAGGTATCTCATGGAAAGTCATCTTCCTGCTGGCGCTCATGTTTGCTCACAGGGTCATCGAGCTCCAAACCTTGGTGGCGGAGCCACCCTCGACCAGGTTCTACAAAAACAGGGTCGTGCTCTGCATGCACCCCAAATTCCTTTTGAAGGTGGTGTCCCCATTCCACCTCAATCAGGAGGTGGTGCTGCTCACCTTCTTTCCATGGCCTCATGCCAGCAGGGCAGAGTCCATCCTGTAAGAGAGCCCTGTCTTAATACCTTCAACATACCCAGGGCCACTGCAAAGCTTCACAGGTTTTTGTTTCCTGTGACCCCAGTCAGCTGGGGGAGGTGGTGGCCAAGTGGACTCTGTCCGCCTGGGTGGTGGACTGCATTACCCTTGCCTATGAGCAGGCTGGGCTCTCACTGGAGTGCCAGGTCATAGCACACAGTGTCAGGGCCATAGTGGCCTCTGTGGCAAACCTGTGCTCCGCCCGGATGACGGACATCTACTAAAACACCACCTGGTCTTTTGGTCCATACCTTTGCAGCTCATTACTGCCTGGAGAGAGAGTCATGACGGGACAGCACTTTCAGCCAGGCTGTACTCCAGAATCTATTTGAGATTTAGGTAACTCCTACCCTACGACTCCTCTGTGTTTGGGCTACCGGAATGCTGGTTCCTCACTGGACATGGGCTGTTCTGGAGTCTGTATCCTTGGACTCAATTGCTGCTGCTCATGACTCCCCTTGGGGGCATCTGTGATTTTCTACGGGTTTTCGGTAGCCTGTAGCTAGGGAGTCCCATATGTGAGGACTGACTTCCTGCTTCTTCCTAGAGAAAGTGTAGTTACTCACCTGTAACAGGTGTTCTCCGAGGACAGCAGAAATCGGTCCTCACAACCCTTCCTCCTCCCCTTGGAGTTGCTTTCTTGATGTTTTATTTTTGCTGTCTTAACTATGTCATGAGACTGAGGCAAGATGGCACCCTTGGGTGGGAAGGGGACCATGCATGCATGGTGACATCTCCCAAAGGCTTTCTTTGAAAGCTGGGGAGATGCTTCCACAAGGGCTCCATTGCCATATGTGAGGACTGATTCCTGCTGTCACCTATTACAGGTGAGTAACTAGGCTTTCTCCCCCCCTAGGACCGCTGCCATCTTGGCGCTGCGTTTTTCTCGGGTCCTTTTATCCTTCAGGGGCTTTTTATCATAGTGTGCAGGAACCCTCGACTCTCCTTGGCCAGGACTCTAGTTTGACCTCGCGGGTCCTGTTTTCCCCACTGTGTCCTCGGCCAGCGAGTTTAAGCAGTGCCACTGCTGCAGGCACACTATGTCTTGCACGGATCCGCACGACAGCTGCCTTTGGTGCCTTGGTGTGGACAATGACGACGATGCCTTTAGGTTATGTCAACAAATGATGAGCAGGGGACGGAGAAATTGTGAAGCAGCGAGAGTCCATGTTCAACAAAACCTCTGTTTCAGCCCCAGTGCAGCTGGTGCCCTCGGCCTCTCATGATGGCCGTTCCTGATCTGAGACCCAAGTTTGCGGGGCATTGGACCGGTGATCATCCTCTGAGAGCCATCCCCCAAAGAGCCAGATGTCATCTGTGGCATCAGCAGGCAATGATGCTGGAACTGCAGGTAAGACCCATTGTCACTGGCATCGGAGTCCCCTGTGCGATGCTAAGAGCGATGGCCGGGAGCAGCCCTCCAAACTACCCCAGCAGGAGAAAACGCCATTAGAATCAGAAGATTGACCCTGGTCTCCCGAGCCCATCCTTGTTGAGGACACCCCTCTCAACAGTGCTGGTGTTGGGCCCAAAGTCCTCTGTGCCCACACCAGTGTCTACAGATCCTTTCTGCCTCGAGGTCAGAAGGGTGGCCCTTGATCGAAGCCTCGCTGCCTTCTTGGCCCAGCAGCGGGGGCCAATACACAGTTCCTCTGGAAGTCCAACGAGCAGCCTCGGGAGGAAGACTTCAAGATCCTCCAGTACGAGGCCCCCTTCAAAGGAAGTACTCATGGGGTCAGTTCCCCCCATCTTGGAATGGCTTCTCTTGTGCATGTGAGAGTCATCGGCCTCAGTGTCGACCGTGATGTATCGAGTCCACAAGAGCCCTAAGTTCTAGAAAGCGCAGCTGCCTCATAACTCTATGATGATGGAATCAGCCATGTGCAGGATCAAGAGCCCAGAAAATGCACTCCCCAGTCCCCCCAGGCAGGGAGGTCCGCACCATGGATGCCTTTGACAGAAAGTGCTACTAGGGCTCGATGCTCATAAGCCAGATCCAGGCTTACCAGCTGTACATAGACATGTATCTATGGGATCTGGCAAGGTAGCTTGCTGGGTTCTGGGCTGGGCTGTCAGAGGAACCTCTTCAACAGTTCCGGACCTTGACTTCGACGGTCAAGGAGTGCTCCAAGTTCATCACTCATGTGACCTATGATGGCTTTGAGTTGGTGTCCAGAGTAGCTGTGGTGGGCATTAGTGCCCATCGCCAGGCATGGCTACAGTCCTCTAACTTGGAGCAATGGCTTCAGGACAGGTTTGGTCAGTGTCCCCTGCCAGGGGTAGAATCTTTTTGGCAAGCCCATGATGGACAAGGCCACTGAGTTGGAGTCCGAGTTCCTGACCACTACCAGGCTCTCCAAAAAGACCGCTGACCCTTCCCAATGGAAGGCTTCGGGGAGAAAAGCCCCTTTACCCAAAGAAGGGGAAGGCTTATGGAAACTACCCCCAGCCGGGGGGGGAGGAGGTGTCTTGTGTTTTATGCCAGCCGGTGGTCCAGCATCACCACCGAAACCTGGGCCCTGGAGGTGGTTGGGGGAGGATTACCTCCTCCATTTTGATCAAATGCCTCCTCTGTTCTTTCCAGGGGAACTCTCGTATCTCCAGGAACAAGCAGGAATGAGTCCTCACATATGGGTACGTCGGAACCGACGGAGCCTGCGCGGGAAAGCTCCCCAGCTTCCCAGAAAGGAAGCTTTTGGGGCCTCCCACAACGCATGCGCGCTGCCTTCCCACTTTCCTGACCAACTCTCTTCAGTTCTTCTTTTTCCGCGGAGCCAGCAGGTCGTGTTCCTGTCACCGCTGAAGAAATTGTTATTTTAATTTGTTTCTTTGACCGCGTGTCTGCCTTCCCCGATTCCAGACCGGTACCTCCGGTCCTTTTTTCGTTTATTTTAAAAAAAAAAAAATATATATATATATATATATATATATATATATAATTACTTTTTCTACACTCCGTGTATTTTTTCTGTGAGGCCTCTAGGCCTTCTCAGGTCTCCCTCATGGAAAAAACAGCTTCTGGTTTTAAAAAATGCACTAAGTGTACCGGTACTATTTCAGTTACAGATACCCATGAGTGGTGTCTTAAATGTTTGGGGCCTGACCATTCCATTCCGGATTGTCCATCCTGCTCTCTGATGTCCAAAAGGGGCTTACAGAACAGAGCAGCTAAATTTCATATGCTGTTTTCTACCGATACTCCAGCATCAACATCCTCCAGGTCTTCTCCTGATAGATCTCAGGTAACCAAACATTCTTTGGGCCTCAAAAGGCAAATCTCCCTCTAAGCAGCGAGAGGCCCTTGCAATTGACCCTGAGGACTCTGCCCCAGCCAAACAACCCCGGCGGGAAGCTCCGGCTTCCAAAGCTCCTCCTATGGGGTTACAGGTAGACATCAATGGCACGGCCTCGACCGATCTCCTGTTAGACTGCTCTGGGGTACCGGCTAACACCGGTACCGACTTCCAGGCAGTTGTGGCGGCTATGGGTACTACGGTACAATCCATGCAGCAGGCCTTACTGACTTTCATTAATGCTGCACCGCCATCGGTACCGCGACAATCGGTTCCGACTCCGACTTCGATTCCGGTACCGCAACCGATACCGGTACCCAGAGCATCTACTTCCAGTAGCATGCCGGTTCCGGTCTCCGGTTCCAGAGCTTTCTTCGATACCGCTCCGATACCCGGTACGCCCGATGTCGGTACCGATCGGTACGCGTATCGATCTCTGGAAGCAAATAGACGATACTTTGAATCCTCTGAAGATTCTGATACATCAGATGATTCTGCTGACGTCTCTTTTACTCTTCCTGAGGAGCCCTCTTCTCCAAAAAGGAGAATGTCTCCTCCAGAGGATTTGTCCTTTCAAGACTTCATTATTGAAGTAGCTAAAGGACTCTCCATATCTGTATCCTCTGAAAAGGAACCTAGAGCAAAAAAATTAGGTATTTTAGGATACTCTAAGGTTCCCAAAGAGGCAGCCACCTTACCCATACATGAAATTCTTCAAGAACACATGATGGATTTGTGGGAGGCTCCTCTCACCCTATCTCCACATTCTCGACGTTTGGACACCATGTATCGGGTTCCCCCTTCTCCTGGTTTTCAAAAAACTCAGCTTCCTCACCACTCTATTGTGGTGAAGTCTGCTATGAAAAAGATAAAGGGTACCAAAAGACACTCTTCTACCCCTCCAGGAAGAGAATGTAGGACTCTGGATGCTTTTGGGAGAAAAATCTTCCAAGCTAGCATGCTTATTGCCAGAATCAATTCATACAGCCTCTATATGGGCATGTTTTTGAAAGAGATTGCATTAAAGATACGTCAGTTTCTCCCCTTTATCCCAGAGGATAAACAAGAGGAATTCCTTCTTTTGCTAAAGCACACTCAAGATGTTTCAAAGTTCTCCAACAGAGCAGCCTTTGACTCTTTTGAGGGGGCAAGCAGAGCCTCTGGCATAGCCATAGCTGCTCGCAGACTGGCTTGGCTCCAGGTCTCTGATTTGGAACCCTGGGTACAAGAAGGCTTGGGCAATCTGCCCTGTACAGGTGAAAATCTGTTTGGCAAAGAGTGGCAAATCAAAGCCACTCAAATGGATGCAGAGAATGCTGCTTTAGATAGACTTTCTAAGTCTACCTCTACCCCTGCCAAGAAAAAACCTTTTAAGAAAACTTTCTATAAAAAGACCAGATTTTCCACAAATACTGGCCAGCAATCTTCCCAAGTTCGCTTTGCTCCTAAGCGTCAGCAAACTAAACAGGCCAGAACAAAGGCTACAGGGGCTGCTACAATCCAGCAGTCCCAACCTCCTCAGTGTTTTGACTTGATTCTAGAGAACTTAACCTTTCTGGCTCTGCAACAGCCAGAACCTCTCACCATTCCAGGAAGGTTGGCTCATTTTGCTCCCAGATGGGAACAAATCACATCAGAACCGTGGACCCTCTCTATTATCAGAGAGGGCTACAAACTACATTTCTCCAGCCTTCCTCCCAATACCATGGTGAGACAATTCAATTCTCCCCCATCTCTCCTGTACCTGTTGGGCCAGGAGGTGGCCACTCTTCTCGCCCAAAAGGCAATAGAAGAGGTTCCTCTTCCTCAACAAGGGTTAGGTTTCTACTCCCCTTATTTTCTCATTCCCAAGAAAACAGGGGGGTACAGACCCATTCTGGATCTCAGAGAATTGAACAAATTCCTATACAAAGAGAAATTCAAAATGCTTTCTCTAGGTACTCTCCTTCCATACCTACAGAGTCAGGATTGGCTTTGTTCTCTAGATCTCAAGGATGCGTACACACATATACTCATCCATCCCACAGAAAATTCCTACGGTTTCTGTTCCAGGGAAAACATTTCCAATACAGAGTACTCCCCTTCGGTTTAGCCTCTGCTCCAAGGGTGTTTACAAAATGCATGGCAATAGTAGCTGCATTTCTATGCACTCTGGGGATCTTTGTCTTCCCGTACCTGGACGACTGGCTCATCCGAGCTCCATCTCAGTCCGAGGCTCAGACTTCCCTGGACCACACCAGACGCATACTGCAGTATCTGGGACTTGTCATCAATCTGCCAAAGTCTCAACTCACCCCTACTCAATCCCTAGAATTTATAGGGGCCTGGCTAGATACTACCACTGCAAGGGCCTATCTTCCTCAGACCCGTTGCCACCGTCTAGTGCACTTGGCCTCTCAAATTCAGTCCAGAAGCCACTTGACTGCCAGAGAGATGCTACAACTGCTAGGCCACATGGCATCCACAGTTCATGTGGTGCCCTATGCTCGCCTACATATGAGAGCAGCTCAATGGACCTTGTCCACCCAGTGGACCCAAGCATCAGGAGCTCTCTCAGACCAAATAGCAACCTCAAAACGTCTTTTTTGGTCTCTCCAATGGTGGATATCCACTCAAAATCTGTTGTTGGGGGCCCCCTTCCAACCTTTGTTACCCCAAGCAACTCTCACTACAGATGCCTCCCAAACCGGTTGGGGAGCTCATCTCCAAGACCGCTCCACTCAGGGCATTTGGTCTCCACAGGAGACCACCCTTCATATCAACCTTTTGGAGCTGCGAGCAATTTTCCTTGCTCTCAAGGTCTTTCATACCCTCCTCATCAACATGACAGTCCTTGTTCATACCGACAATCAAGTAGCCATGTTCTACATAAACAAGGAGGGACTGGCTCTCTGTCGCTTTGCAACGAAGCTCTAAAACTGTGGGCCTTCGCCAGAGAGCATCAGATCCATCTCCTGGCAGTGTACCTCCCAGGAATCCAAAACTCTTGGGCAGACAGACTCAGTCGAGTTCTGCTTCCACACGAATGGTCCCTGCACATGGATCAGGTACTCAGAATCTTTCAGGAATGGGGGACCCCGGACATAGACCTCTTTGCAAGTCCGTACAATGCCAAACTTCCCCGGTTCTGTTCCAGGATTCCGTGTCAGGGAGCTCAGGCCAAGGATGCCTTCCTCCTTCATTGGGGTCAGGCCTTCCTATATGCCTTTCCACCCATTCCCTTGATTCCCAAGACTCTATTCAAACTTCAGAGGGATCAAGGATCCATGATCCTCATAGCTCCACGCTGGCCACGCCAAGTGTGGTACCCTCTACTTCTGCATCTCTCCCAGACACTCTCCCTGGATCTGGGAGCTGCTCCAGACCTTCTGTCTCAAGAGGAGGGGACTTTGTGGCACCCAAACCCCAAGTCCCTTCACCTCAGAGCTTGGTTACTGAAGGCCTAGACCTTCAAGACTTGAATCTTTCTCAACAGGTGAAGGATGTCCTCCATGCATCGAGGAAACCTTCCACCAGGCGTTCTTATGCTTTTAAATGGAAAAGATTTTCAATTTGGTGTGCTGACAAAGGTCTTAACCCTCTAGCACTACCTTTGAATTCTTTACTCGAATATCTACTGCATCTTTCCAATGCAGGACTTAAAACCAATTCTGTAAGGGTCCATTTGAGTGCTATTGCAGCATCTCTTCAGCCTATCAATGGACAATCTGTTTCCTCTCATGCTCTTATTGCAAGATTCATGAGAGGTCTAACTTTAACTAAACCTCCCATTCGGCCTCCTCCGGTGGCATGGGACTTAAACGTAGTTCTTGGTCAGCTTATGAAGCCACCCTTTGAACCCTTAGCCACTACCTCCTTAAAATTCCTTTCCTGGAAAGTCATTTTCCTTATTGCAATCACTTCTGCTCGCCGCATCAGTGAACTGCAGGCTTTAGTGGCTAATTCACCTTATACAAGGTTCCATCATGATAAGGTAGTCCTTAGGACAAATCCCCACTTTATGCCTAAAGTGGTCTCACCTTTTCATCTTAATCAAGAGGTATATCTACCTGTCTTTTTTCCAGCTCCTCATGCATCAAATGCAGAGAGGAACCTTCATACTCTAGACTGTAAAAGAGCTCTTGCCTTTTACCTCCACAGAACACAGCAACATCGAAAGTCTTCTCAACTTTTTGTTGCTTTTGATCCTTCTCATTTAGGACTTCCAGTCTCGAAAAGAACACTGTCCAATTGGATTGCTCAGTGTATTTCTTTTGCTTATCAGAGTAAGAACCTTTCTCTGGAAGGCCATGTCACAGCTCACAATGTGAGAGCCATGGCCACATCTATGGCTCATCTTCATTCTGTATCCATTGACCAGATCTTTCGAGCAGCCACCTGGGCCTCGGTTCATACCTTCACAGCCCATTACTGCTTGGACAAGAACTCCCGCCGGGATGCCTTGTTTGGTCAGGATGTCCTCAGACACCTGTTCCATTCTTAGACAACTCCTGCCCTCCGTCCCTTAATGGATGCCTGAGATCCATAGGAAGACGAGGAACCTTTCAGGGTCTCATACCCTTGGGGATCTCCCAGGCATCTTAGCTGGGGAGTCCCCATATGTGAGGACTCATTCCTGCTTGTTCCTGGAGATAGCACAGTTACTTACCTGTAACAGGTGATCTCTGGGAACAGCAGGAATTAGTCCTCACAACCCACCCTCCTCCCCTAGGAGTTGTATCTCTCTCTCTCTCTCTTTCCTTTCCTCTCTCTATTGTCTCAGCTTTAAACTCGAACTGAAGAGAGTTGGTCAGGAAGGCGGGAAGGCAGCGCGCATGCGTTGTGGGAGGCCCCAAAAGCTTCCTTTCTGGGGAGCTTTCCCGCGCAGGCTCCGTCGGTTCCGACGTACCCATATGTGAGGACTAATTCCTGCTGTTCCCAGAGATCACCTGTTACAGGTAAGTAACTGTGCTTTACTCCCCTTCACAGAGACCTACTCCAGTGAATGTTTGCTGGGTTCCTGGCCAACAAGGTGGTTAAACTGGTCCCGCCCCCACCTCAGGGGCGAGGGGTTCTACTCCCAGTACTTACTGGTTCCCAAGAAGACTGGCGGCTTTCACCCTATTCTAAATCTTTGAGATATCAACAGGTTCCTGGTCAAGGAGAAGTTCAAAATGCTTTCTCCTGGAACGTTGCTCTACCTCCGGCAGGGAGATTAGCTATACTCCTTAGATCTCAAAGATGCATACATAGAAACATAGAAACATGATGACAGAAAAAGACCACAAGGCCCATCTAGTCTGTCCTTCCTTAACAACAACTACAACAGTCCACTTTCTACCTTTAGAGATCCTCTGTGTTGGTCCCATGCTTTTTTGAATTCAGTTACTGTCCTCATCTCTACCACCTCCACTGGGAGACTATTCCACGGATCCACTACTCTTTCCGTAAAGAAATATTTCCGCATATCACTCCTGAATCTATCTCCCATCACCCTCATCCCATGTCCCCTCGTAGCAGAACTTGCTTTCAATTGAAAGAGGCTCTCTCCCTGAACATTTATGCCACGGAGGTATTTAAACATCTCAATCATATCACCTCTATCCCGCCTTTCCTCTAAGGTGTACATATTAAGATCCTTAAGTCTGTCCTCATATGCTTTATAATGAAGCCCATTAATCATTTTAGTAGCAACCCTCTGCACCGACTCCATCCTGTTCACATCCTTTTGAAGGTGCGGTCTCCAGAATTGCACACCATACTCCAAATGAGGTCGCACCAAAGACTTATACAGAGGTATTATCACCTCCTTTTTTCTGCTAGCCATTCCTCTCCGTATGCACCCAAGCATCCTTCTAGCTTTTGCCGTCGCCTTTTCTACCTGTTTAGCTACTTTAAGATCATCAGACACAACCACGCCTAGGTCCCGCTCTTCTTTAGTGGACAAAAGTACTTCACCTCCTATACTGTATTGCTCCCTTGGATTGCTGCAGCCCAAATGCATGACTACATTTTTTAACATTAAATCCCAGCTGCCAAATTCTAGACCATTCTTCAAGCTTAGCTAGATCCCTCCTCATGTTATCTACACCTTCCTGGGTGTCTACTCTATTACAGATTTTGGTATCATCCGCAAAGAGGCAAACCTTACCCGACAGCCCTTCCGCTATATCACTAACAAAGATGTTAAAAAGAATTGGACCAAGGACAGATCCTTGGGGCACACCACTGGTAACATCCTTCTCCTCAGAGTGAGCTCCATTTACTTGTACTCTTTGTCGCCTCCCACCCAACCAATTTCTAACCCAAGCAGTAACTTTAGGGTCCATCCCTAGGGTGCTCAGTTTGTTTATAAGTCGCCTGTGAGAAACAGTGTCAAAGGCTTTACTGAAATCTAAATACACCACATCTAGAGCTCTCCCTCGGTCCAACTCCCTGGTCACCCAGTCAAAGAAATCGATCAGATTTGTCTGACAAGACCTGCCTCTGGTGAATCCATGCTGCCTCGGATCCTGTAATCCGCTGGACTCCAGAAACCTCACTATTTTCTCTTTCAGCAGCGTTTCCAATAATTTACTCACCACTGAAGTTAAACTAACCGGCCTGTAGTTTTCAACCACATCCTTACTTCCGCTTTTGTGTAAAGGCACCACATGAGCCTCTCTCCAGTCCTTTGGCACCACTCCCGACTCCAACGAGGCATTGAAAAGGTCAGTCAGTGGAGTTGCTAGAACGTCCCCAAGTTCCCTCAGTATTCTAGGGTGTATCCCATCCGGTCCCATCGCTTTGTCTACTTTAAGTTGAGCTAGTTTCTCACGAACACAGTCTTCTGAAAATTGTTCAAGATGTCCCTCGCTTCTGTTCTTATTTGTGGGTGTTTTCTGAGGTCCTGCTCCTGGTTCTTCATCTGTGAACACAGAACAAAAATATTTGTTAAGCAATTCCGCTTTATCCTTATCAGCTTCTACATATTCCCCCCCTGCACCCTTGAGTCTGACAAAACCACTTTTGCCCTTCCTCTTCTCACTAATATATCTGAAAAATGTCTTATCCCCCCATTTTATTGCATTGGCTATTTCCTCCTCCTTTTGAATCTTTGCCTTTTTGACTACTTTGCTAGCTTCTCTAAGTTTTTCCAAATACAGATGCCTGTCTTCCTCTCTCTGTGATCTCTTGTATTTCATGAAGGCCTCCCTCTTTTTCTTCACTTTTTCAGCTACTTCCTTCGAAAACCATAGCGGTCTCCTGTTCCTTTTGCCTTTATTTACCATTTTAACAAAAAGGTTGGTTGCCTTTAAAATACCCCCTTTCAGTTTTGCCCACTGTTTTTCTACATCCCCCAGCTGTTCCCATCCCACTAACGACTCCCTGAGGTATTGGCCCATCTTTGCAAAGTTAGTCTTCCTAAAGTCTAAGATCTTCACCTTGGAATGGATTCTAACAGCCCTAGTCCTAATACTGAACCACACCATCTGGTGGTCACTGGATGCAAAATGATCTCCCACTACAACATCAGAAACACTCTCACCATTGGTAAGCACCAAGTCCAGTATGGCCCCTTCACGTGTGGGGTCTGTTACCAATTGCCTGAATAGTTCTCCCTGTAGAGAATCCAGGATCTCCTTACTTCTAGATGATACTGCAGCAGGAATGTGCCAATCAACATCTGGCATATTGAAATCTCCTAGCAGTAGCACTTCCCCTTTCCTAGCAATGCTGCGTATGTCTTCAATTAACTCTCTGTCCACCTCTTCCTCTTGTGAGGGAGGTCTGTATATCACACCAATGCAAATAGATTTCTCTTTCCCTCTTTCTAGTTTAACCCACTATGCCTCCTCTCTCCTCATCCAATGCCTCCTCATCCATTTGCGCCACCAGCAGTACCTTCACTCTATCACTGGAGGTTGCCATTACCAGTACTGGCTCTTACCCTTTGGCTAGCTTCGGCCCCAAGGGTGTTCACCAAGTGCTTGGTAGTGGTTGCTGCCTACCTGTGGCTTCAGGGAGTGTTTTTCCTCCCTGGACAACTGGCTTGTCAAGGGCAGCACTGCATCTAAGTCCAGCAGGCGGAACATTGCACCATTCTCATTTTGGAGCATTTGGGTTTTGTCATCAACTGTCCCATCCCACTTCCAGTCTACCTAATGCCTAGAGTTCAGTGGGGCGCTGCTAGACATAGTCAAGGCCAAAGTCTTCCTTCCTCTCGACAAGGCCCGATGCCTAGCAGCCCTTGCAAGGGAGGTTCAGTGCCGGAACTTGGCATCTGCCCAGCTCATGTTGTGCCTCCTGGGGCACATGGCCTTGACTGTGCACATCATACAGATGCCCATCTCCACATGCATCCAGCCCAGTGGGCCCTCTGCTCCCAGTGGTCTCAGGTAGCAGGGACCCTGCAGGATAGGGTGATCGTCACCTGTCTCCTTGCCGAGTTCTTCAGCTGGTGGCAACAGCTGTAGAACCTGCTGGTGGGATGCCCTTTCAGGCCTCAACCCCTCAGAGGGTCCTCACTATGGATGTCTCCAATTTGGGCTGGGGGGCCCACTGCGGCAACCTTTGCACTCAGGGCCTGTGTTCAGCGTCGGAGAATCTCCAGCAGAACAATTTCCTAGAGCTCCGAACCATTGCTTACACTCTCTGAGCTTTTCAGCACCACCTGCGGAACCAGTCTATTCTGATCAGTCAGATAACCAGGTGGTGGTGACCTATGTCAATAAGCATTGGGGCACAGGGTCATCTCTCCTGCACTGGGAAGCAGGCCATCTTTGCACTTTCACCAGCGAGAGTGGGATGCTCCTCAGGGCCGTGTACCTTCCTGGCCATGGCAATGTCCTGGTGGACTGGCTGAGCCGGGTTCTCCAGCCCCATGAGTGGCGGCTCGACCTGCGGGTGACCAACTGACTGTTCCGACGCCGGGGCCTTCTTGCAATAGAACTCTTTGCCATCCCAGCCAATGCTCAACTGTCCCACTTCTGCTCCAGGGCATTGTACCCCTCCCTGGTGGTGGTTGATGTGTTTCTCATCCCATAGATGGAAGGCCTTCTCTATACCTATCCTCCCATGCCCAGACCCGGCCCAACCACTAGGCAAACTAGGTGGTCGCCCAGGGTAGCAACTTCCAGAGGGCAGCAGAAGCAGGTCATTCAAAGCTGAATATAGATTTTGACAGCGGGAGGAGATGTAAAGCTTTAACACTTTAAACCCACTCCAGGGCTGGCCCTACCCTCGCCCCTCATTGCCAAGACTCTGTTCAAGGTCCAGCTTGACAGGGCCACCCTGATCCTCATAGCCCTCTGGTGGCCCTGGTTTCCTCTGCTCCTCAGCCTGTCTCAGGCACCCTCAGTCCCCCTGTGGTGCTCCCCGGACCATTCTTGCAAGAGGATGGCTTTCTCCTGCGCCCCAACCTGGGGATCCCTGGCCCTGATGGCCTGGCTGCTGAAAGGGTTGCCCTGGCCAGTTAAACTTGCTCAGGGAGGTGGAAGAATTCTCCAAGACCAAGCAGGAAGTCAGTCCTCACATATGGATGTCATCGGCGCCGATGAAGCCCCAGCGGAGCATTTCCCCAGCTTTCCATGAAAGCCTTTGGGAATGCTGGCACGCATGCGCGGTTCCCTTCCCGCCTAAAGGTGCCATCTTACCTCAGTCTCTTTTTTTCCGAGAAGCCCATCGGACGTGTGTCCTGTTCTCCTGGATAAAAGTGATTTTTTTTCTTCGGCGATTTTCGCTATTTTTCCCCGGTTCGATGCCGGTTCCCCTCCCGCCGGGTTTGGTACACCGGTATCGAGCCCGTTTTCTTCATTTTTCGGTTTTTGCCCTTCGTGGCTGGCGTTCGCGCCCTTTTTTCATTTTTTCACTGGAAGGCCGGTCTTTTGACCTCGCTGGGGCTCTTTTTTCCCTGATGGCTTCCAGTGGTTTCAAAAAGTGTGATCGGTGTAAGAAAATTATGTCTCTCACCGACACACACGACTGCTGCCTTCGGTGCCTCGGCCCTGACCACGACCCAAAGTCGTGTGGGCCCTGTGGGAAGATGTCTTCCAAGGCACTAAAGAGTCGACAGCATCAAAAGGAAAGGTTTTTCTCGGACTCTGCCTCTGGCTGGGCCCGGACCTCGTCTGAGGCCTCGACATCTCGGGATTCCGATCCTGAGCGCCGTCGAAGCTCCTCGGACAGGGGGTCCCCCGACCGGGAACGTAAGAGGAAGAAGCGGCTCGCGAGGGCAGCGTCGGAGGAGGTCCCTGGTCCCTCGAGAGCCAGGTCTAAGACCCCCGACCGCCGTCCCTGGCCCCTGGACCAAGAGAAGCCTGCAAAAGTTCCTCGCGTGGAGCCGGAGTCTGCTGGACATGTAAGCCCCGTAGTCCTCGTGGACTCACCTCCCAGAGAGCCGACGTCTGGCCCGGCGCCCGAGTCGGTGGCTGCTGCGTCTCCCGAGCTGAGTCTCAGGATGACAGCCTTGGAGTGCAGACTGTCTGCCTTCATGGAGCAGCAGCGGGCACTGATGGCCAGCCTGTCTGGTGCATCTGCCCCGACCACCGGGACGTCGACTTCGAAGTCAACCCCGGAGACCGAGCCGATACTCGAGACCCTCGCGGCTCGAAGTCGTCCTCAGTCGAGGTCTCCCTTGACCTCCCGTTCGGGACCGAGGGTGTCGACGCCGGTGCTCCCGGCATCAGGGCAGGTGCCTCGGGGCCCCGAGGGGTCGGACCCTGACTCCTTCCCGGATGAGTCCGCCTGGAAGACGGAGGACGAGGAGTCTCCCGATTACTTTTTTTTTTTTTTTTATTGAAAGACTTCCAAAGAATACAGAAATATAAGAACCACAAGGATCTTCAAAAAGAATGCATCAGTAACAACACATCAGGTCACAATAGTATTCTACAATATGTCTTCATTTTTACAATTTTTAAGATAAGGGAACAGGAAACACCCCCCCCAACCTCCCTTCCCCCCCCCCAATGTCACCCTAGGCCAGGGTCCCCCCCCCCCACCTCCCAACCCCCCCAACTATAGCTTGCTAACCCTTGGGCTCGGGACAGTGGCAAGCTAAAAGACACACACAGGGAGCGAGCTCCCTTGGAGGTTTGTGTATTTCCCCCATTTATCCAAAGCAATCACGCTCCATAACGAGAGACAAAGGGCGCCCACACCAACTCAAAGCGCGCCAAACGCATCCTGCTAACCGCTACCCCCCGCTCCATGGAATACATATCCCACATTCGTTCCAGCCAGACCCGAAAAGAGGGGGCCAAAGCACGCTTCCAAGCCGCCGCAAGGGATAATCAGGCTGCATTCAGGCCATGACTGAGTAAGGCAAGTTGCAAAGCCCGGGCCCCCGGCACTGAGGCCCCAAAAAGGAAAATCCCCGGATCCCAAGGAATACTCAGTCCCAAAAGCAACTGCATCCGGAATTGTACACCCCTCCAGAAGGCCCGAATGCGGGGACATGCCCACCAAATATGTCCCAGGGTACCCCGATGCCCACAGTTACACCAACATAGGTCCCCAGCCCCGGGATACATATGAGCAATCCGCGCTGGAGTCATATACCAACGGTACAGCAGTTTATAATTCGTTTCACAGGCATTGGTCGCTACCGAGCTCTTCCACAGGTGCGTTTCCGCCGTCTCCCACTGCTGATCGGTATAAGAAAGATTCAAGTCAGAGTTCCAAAGCACCCTGTGACGTGTGGAGCATGCCTGGGACCCCTGCAAATGGGCATATAAGGTCGCCACGAGACCCTTTGTAGTAGTGCACCCCTCACAGTAGCGTTCCAGATCTGTCAGGTCCCGAGCAACCTGGGGCCGAACCAGTCTAGAGCTGACCCAATGCGTCACCTGCGTATATTGATAGAAATGCCTAGCTGGAAGGTCAAATTCATCTTGCAATGCACGAAAGGATTGTAGCCGACCGTCAGCAAAAAGTTGGCCGACCCGGCTGAGGCCAAGATGCCCCCATTGCCGAAAAACTACATCACTCAAACCCGGTGGGAAAGAAGCGTTATCAACTATAGGGGCTAAAGGGGATAGATACACATCACGGGGTCGAAAATGCTGATCCCAGCAACGGAGGGTATGAAAAACATAGGGATTACTGATGCACTTTCCGCGTCGAAGCTTTGGACCAAGCCACAGCCAATCCCCTAACCCTGCTCCCCCGGCCAAACTCATTTCCATTTGTACCCATCGCTTAGTGCTATCAGCAATCATCCATTCCACCCCCGCCCGACATTGCGCTGTCGCATAGTACCAATGTAAATTGGGCATGCCCATACCTCCAGAACGCGTGCGAGCAAAAAGAACCTGCCGCGCTAAGCACGGGCGACGATAGTGCCACACGAACTTCATAAGCAACTGTTGCCAAGTCGCCAGAGTAGCCCGCGGAATGGAAAGCGGTAGAACCTGAAAGACATAAAGGAAGCGGGGGACGATCACCATCTTGACCACGGCTATACGCCCAAACCAGGAAAGGAGCAGGCCATTCCAAACCTCTAGGTCCCGCCGAACCTGACGAAGCAGGGGGTCATAGTTAGCTTTAAAAAGATCCGCCCGCTCCACGGTTAGGGTCACCCCTCTCCCGATTACTTTTAAGACTTGGTGCGTCCTGTCGGACTCACCGCAGTCTGATCCCCGGAGTAGATCCCCTCCGGAGATCCCCTCCGGAGGACACTAGGTTCTCGGAGTTCATCCGGGATATGGCCGCTGCCTTGGCTATCCCTGCTGATCCCGAGGAAGAGCCTTGAGCCGAGGAGCTCGATGCTCTACAGTACAACTCTCCTCCGAAGGAGGCCTTTACTGTCCCGGTTCCTCCGATGCTGGAACGGCTCCTCTTCCGAATGTGGGAGGCCCCGGCCTCGGCGCCGATTTTAAGTAAGCGAGTCGATTCCATTTATCGACTCCGCAAAAGCCCTGGTTTCCAGAAGGCCGATTCCACAACCATGGAATGGTGTGGTAGCTGTGCTATGCATCGTCTGAAGAGCCAGAAGATGCACTCTGCGGTGCCCCCCGGCAGGGTGGCCCGCAACCTCGATGGCGTCGGTAGAAAGTGCTTCCAGGGCTCGATGCTTGCTTGCCGTGTCCAGTCTTACCAGCTGTACATGGGCATGTACTTGTGGGACCTGGCCAAAGAACTGGCCGGCTTCTCTGCTGGTCTCTCCAGGGAACCCTTGCAGAGATTTCAGACCTTGTCCTCGGGGATTTGGGAATGCTCGAAGTTCATTTCCCGCGCCGCCTACGATGGCTTCGAGGCTTCGGCCCGGGTAGCGGCTGCCGGCATCGCAGCTTGACGCCAGGCATGGCTGCAGTCATCGGACCTTGAGCCATGGGTTCAGGACAAGTTGGTTGATGTCCCCTGCCGAGGTGAGAACCTTTTCGGCAAACCCGTGACCGAGAAGGCCGCTCAGCTCGAGACAGAGCACCTTACCCGGACAAGGCTGTCGAGGAAGACCACTGCCCCTTCACATAAGAAGAAGGGCTCGGGTAAAAAGTCCTTTTACCCGAGGAAGGGCACTGCCTACAAACAGTACCCTCAGTATCAGGCTGCCCAAGCTGCCTCCCAGGGTCAGCAAGCCAAGGGCAGGGTAATGGGCCCCGTAGGCAGAGGACCCCCAAGCCTCAGGCCCCTGCTGCCACTCAGCAGGGTGGGGGTTTTTGACTCCTTGAGCGTAGCCTCTCCTCCACTGCTCTCCCCACCCTGCACAGGAGGTCGCCTCGCCCTCTTTGCCCACCAGTGGCCCCTTATCACCGGGGACAGTTGGGTGCTGGACATAGTCCACAATGGCTATGCCCTCCATTTCCACCAACTACCTCCGCCATATTTTCCAGGGGAGCCTCCAAGGCCTCCCCTGCACACAGATCTCCTTCTGCAGGAGCTTCATGGTCTGTTGGTGGACAGGGCGGTGGAGCCTGTGCCTCCCCACTTGCAAGGTCACGGATTCTACTCCAGGTATTTCCTGATACCCAAAAGAACCGGTGGCCTTCGACCCATTCTGGACCTCAGAAACCTCAACAAGTTCCTAGAGAAAGAAAAGTTCAAGATGCTTACTCTTGGGACACTTCTGCCCTACCTCCAGCAGGGAGATTGGCTATGCTCCTTAGATCTAAAGGATGCGTACACTCACATCCTCATTCATCCAGACCACAGAAAGTACCTCAGGTTCATTGTGGGAGGAAACCATTATCAGTACAGAGTACTACCTTTTGGCCTGATCTCTGCTCCCCGGGTCTTTACCAAGTGCCTGGCAGTGGTTGCGGCCTACCTGAGAAATCAAGGCATCTTTGTCTTTCCCTATCTGGACGACTGGCTCATCAGGGGTCAGACATCCTTGGAGGCCAGACAAGCCACCCTCAGAACCATTGCTCTGCTTCAAAAAGTGGGCTTTGTCATAAACTTCGCAAAGTCCACTTTGCTCCCCTCCCAGAACTTGGAGTTCATAGGGGCAAGGTTGGATTCTCAACTGGCAAAGGCATTCTTGCCAGAAGACAGGGCTCAAAGGCTGATGGACATGGCAAAACAGTTTCTAAACAGGTCCCTGGTATCCGCCAGACTCTGCCTCAGGCTTCTGGGACACATGGCTTCGACAGTACATGTGACTCCCAATGCCAGGCTCCATATGAGGCCTGCACAGTGATGCCTTCGGGCTCAGTGGTCTCAAGCCACAGGCCACTTACGAGACAGGATAAAGGTGTCCAAACCCCTTTTGGCCTTCCTCAGCTGGTGGCTACATCCACCCAATCTACTCCAAGGAATGCCCTTCCGAATGCCAGAATACTCGGTGGTCCTCACCACAGACGCCTCTCTCAAGGGCTGAGGTGCTCATTTTCTGGACAAGTGCACCCAAGGCCTCTGGTCTTCCTGGGAGGCAGCCCAACAGATCAATCTGCTGGAACTTCGGGCTATCCGCTTGGCTCTCAGTTTTTTTTCCAGCCCTGGCTCACCGCTCAGTCTTAATTCAAACAGACAACCAGGTAGCCATGTTTTATGTGAACAAACAGGGCGGGACTGGGTCCCAGATCCTTTGTCGAGAGACTCAGGACATTTGTTCCTTTGCCCTGCAGCACACAATGCTTCTCAAGGCGGTGTACCTCCCAGGCCAGGAGAACTGCCTGGCCGACCGGTTGAGCAGAATTCTGCAGCTCCACGAGTGGCAGCTGCATCCCTTCGTCGTTCAAAACATCTTCCTGAAGTGGGGTCTCCCTTGGATAGATCTCTTTGCCAGTCCGCTGAACAAGCAACTGCCCAAGTTCTGCTCCAGGCTACCACATCCTTTGAGGATAGCACCAGATGCTTTTCTGATATCCTGGTCTCAGGGCCTCCTGTATGCATTTTCTCCCACGCCCTTGGTGGCCCGAACTCTGTTCAAGATTCTTCAGGACAAGGCCTCGGTCCTGCTGGTGGCTCCCAGATGGCCGAGACAGCCCTGGTTTCCTCTAATGCTTCAACTGGCGGTGGATCCCCCACTGCCTCTGGGGTTGCAACCCGACCTTCTCTCTCAGGAGCAGGGTTCCCTACTACACCCCAATCTCAAGACTCTCAATTTGATGGCCTGGAGGCTGCAAGGGTAGTCTTGGCTCCCTGGGGCTTGCCTCAGGAAGTTGAGGAAGTTGTCCTAGCCTCTCGAAAACAGTGCACTAGGAAAGCCTATGCTCTCAAATGGAAGAGGTTTTCTGTGTGGTGTCAGCTACGTACAGAGGATCCTTTCTCCTGTACTGTACCGGTAGTGCTTCAGTACTTGCTGCACTTATCAAATCAGGGACTTAAGTCCAATGCTGTTCGGGTCCACCTCTCAGCTCTAGCAGCTCACCACTCTCTAGTGGAGGGACATTCTCTGTCAGGTCACCCCTTGGTGTCCTGCTTTCTCAGGGGCTTGATTTTGCTCAAGCCCCCCATCCGTCCTCCTGCTCCTGAGTGGGAGCTGAATGTGGTCTTGCAGCAACTGACTCGCCCACCCTTTGAGCCGATGGCTACTTGTCCACTACGCTTCCTCTCCTGGAAGACACTCTTCCTGATAGCCCTTACCTCGGCTAGGCGAGTGAGTGAGCTTCAGGCCCTGGTCTGTGATAGGCCTTACACCAGGATTTATAGGAACAGGGTAGTCCTCAGGACTCATCCCAAGTTCCTCTCTAAGGTTGTCTCCTCTTTCCACCTCAATCAGGAGGTGGTTCTTCCAACATTCTTCCCTAGGCCTCATGCAAGCCAGGCTGAAGCAGTCCTGCATACCCTGGACTGTAGGAGGGCCTTATCCTTCTACCTTGACCGTATGCAGGGGCATAGAAGGGCTACTCAGCTCTTCGTATCCTTTGACCCCAATAAGTTGGGGTTAGCTGTGTCCAAGCGTACCTTGTCTATCTGGGTGACTGACTGTATCACCTGGGCTTACAAGGCGGCTGACCTTCCTTTGCAGGGTAGGGTCACGGCCCATCGTGTCAGGGCAATGGCTGCCTCAGTGGCTCATCTCCGCTCTGTGCCCTTGGTAGACATCTGCAGGGCTGCAACTTGGTCTTCAAGCCAGACTTTTGCAGCCCATTACTGTCTGGAGAGGGAGTCCCGTAGGGACAGGGCTTTTGGCCAAGCAGTACTCCGGCATCTCTTTGAGGTTTAGGCAACTCCTGCCCTCTGTTCTTTTATCTTTATCTTTATCTTTATTAAAACTTATTATACCGCCTGAACCTAGAGGCATACAGCGGTGTACAATAAAAAAATATAGGAGACTACTGTCAGAAATAGAAAGGAACGCCAGTTCATTTACAGGAAAGGATAGCAAGGAAAAGGGAAAAAGAAGAGTTGGGCTACCGGTGGAGGTTGGGCTACCGGTGGAGGTTGTGTCCTTGAAAAGCCTTTCTTTGCTTCTGGGACTAGAGGGAGTTCTTTGGTTCAGCCTGGGTTCCTCGGTAGCCCAGAGCTAGGGAGTCACCCATATGTGAGGACTGACTTCCTGCTTGGTCCTGGAGAAAGAGTAGTTACTCACCTGTAACAGGTGTTCTCCAGGAGCAGCAGGAATCAGTCCTCACAACCCTCCCTCCTCCCCTTGGAGTTGCAGTTGTACATAGTTTGTGTTTTTACATTTTTGTGTGCTCTTAGCTGTGTCATTTGACTGAGGTAAGATGGCACCTTTAGGCGGGAAGGGAACCGCGCATGCGTGCCAGCATTCCCAAAGGCTTTCATGGAAAGCTGGGGAAATGCTCCGCTGGGGTTTCATTGGTGCCGATGACACCCATATGTGAGGACTGATTCCTGCTGCTCCTAGAACACCTGTTACAGGTGAGTAACTACTCTTTCCTGCTGGTGTCATGCAAGAATTCCACCTGATTGGGTGTATGCCTTCAAGTAACATTGCTTAAGAACATAAGATATGCCATACAGGGTCAGACCAATGTCCATCAAGCCCAGTATCCTGTTTCCAACAGTGGCCAATCTAGATCATACGTACCTAGCAGTATCCCCAAGAGACACAGGTTCCACAATGCTTGTATTGGGTCAAGCATTGATATCCTGGGTCCCTTTTTAATAATGGTTTATGGACCTTTCCTCCAGGAACTTGTCCAAACTTTTTTTAAACCCAGCTACACTAACAGCTCTTACTACATCCTCCGGTAACAAATTCCAGAGTTTGATTACACGTTGAGTGAAAAAATATTTTCTCTTATTAGTCTTAAATAGTTTACCCTGTAGCTTCATTACATGTCCCCTAGTCTTTCTATATTCTGATAGCGTAAACAATCGATCTATGTTTACCTGTTCCACTCCATTCATTAATTTATCATATCTCCCTTCAGCCGTCTCTTTTCCAGGTTGGAGAGCCCTATCCTTTGTAGCCTGTCTTCATAGGAGTAGCCTTCCATCCCCTTTACCATTTTGGTGGCTCTTCTCTGTACATTTTCTAATAACGCTATATCCTTTTTAAGATATGGCGACCAGAATTGCACACAATATTCAAGGTGTGGTCGTACCATGGAACGATACAGAGGCATTATAATATCCTTTGTTTTATTTTCCATTCCTTTCCTTATGATACCTAGCATTCTATTTGCTTTTTTGGCCGCCGCTGCACCCTGGCTGGAGGGTTTTAACATGTTATCCACGATGACTCCTAAATCTTTTTCCTGGGTGGTGGTTCCCAATGTGGACCCTTGCATTGTGTAACCATAGTGTGGGTTGTTCTTTCCTAGGTGCATAACTTTGCACTTGTCCACATTAAATTTCATCTGCCATTTGGATGCCCAGTCTTCCAATTTATACAGATCCTCCTGCAGTTTTCCACAGTCCTCTTGGGTTTTAACAGAAGCTTATCGCTTCTCGATTTGGTGTGCAGAGAGGGGTACCAACCCCTTCTGCTCTGTCCAGCTGGTGCTGCACCTGTCCAATGCTGACCTGAAGTCTCACTCCATCAGGGTACACCTCACTGCGCTGTCGTGTGATAAGGAAGCTTATCATAGCTCAGAAAGGAGCTATAGAAAAGGTGAAGTGACTCTGAACAAGCAACCTGTCAGTTCTGATAGAAATAAGAAAACAGAATTTTCTTATAAAAGACTACCAGTCCCAGAATGCACCAGGTTTCCAACAGCCATTAGAGGTGCTGAAGTGGGGGAACGTGTGTTCAATCAGGAGGGCTATGAGGTAATCCCTAAGCACTCATCTCAAAGGGCAGGGCCTGATTCAGCACAGCTGCGCTGTATTAGGGAGGAGCACTCATCTAAGCAGAATAAAGGTAGAGTTTATTCTACAGATGACCATCTTCATGATCACCTTGGATATCCTGAGAATCAGCTTGAGCTGGATCCTGAGGATCATCATCATCAGAAGCAGAAGCCAAACCGGACGGACAGAGAGGGAAAGAAACCCTTTGGAAGAAGGAAGAGAAAAGCCTTTGAGAGGTCTAGAAGAGTCCAGAGCAGTACGTATACTGGGAGGCATTCCAAGGGCCAGCATACACCATTGGACTGGGGGAAGCCAGAGGAATGGTGCTGCAGAGCTAGGAATCACCAGACGATATCTGTGAGAGAGACGGCTGCACGTGGAAGGGACCCTAAGACCCGTGCCAGAAGGTATGTGAAGAGAGATCCAGTGTCCAGGGATCTGGATTGGAAGACGACATAAGAACTGGACTACATACTGGCCAAGCTATATAGAGAGGAACTCTAACAGCAATGGAAGCTCAGGTATGAACACTGATCTATGCCCTAGCTATAACCTTGAAAGACAGCAGGGAAACAAGTATTCTCCTGAAAGTGCTCCATTGGGAGATTCATCTGTGCCAATCCATGATATTGAACCCATGCTTGTTGAAGAAGAGGGAATGATAGCAGATGAAGAATCTGTTTACATGGACTGCTCTCTGTCTAAACTCCTTTGGTGATTTTCTGTTATAAAGTACAGCAACCATCACAAAGAAATACAAACTTGTTCTTTAATCTACTCAGAAAAGCTCCTGTGTAGGTTTTCTAGCCACGCAGTAGAAAGCAAGCCAGCTAAGGGGTTTCAGCTGGATAACTGCTAGCAATTGAGCCTTACCTAATTGCTTGTGAGCTAGGAGAGAATCACTTCTGAATCTATGTGGGAAGATATAAGAAGTTAACCTGAGAAGAACAGTTTTTTCTTTCTTTGTAGCTTTTGGTTTGTTGTTTGATACATGCTAAGAGAATATTAGCTAAGCCTACAGAAAAGACCAGTTTGTTGCCAACCAGGTCTTATTTCTTTTGCTTTAATTGCCTGACAAGTTTAAAGGTTGTTTTCCTGATTTTGTTTTTTTCAAGTTTAACACTGAAAGCAAGTAACCTGATTTATGTGCTACCAAGCATATCTGTGTTGGGAGAAATAACCCCATAAATAAATATCTTATTGGCTTTACCCAAAAGCACAACTAATTATTGTGAGCAGCTGTGTCTGGTGTGAATGAACTGCATTGCCCACAATCCCTTGCAAATCATATAGATATATGCACTTGCCAAGACTGTGAAGATTCTCAACCAGGCAGCCATCTGACAGTCGGCACACCATAAAATCAAGGGGGAGCCCCTCTCCACCCAGCCTCTTGTGGCTTGCTTTCTGAAAAGCCTCCTGTTCTCGTGACCACCCATTCGCCTGCTAGCAGTGGCATGGGATGATCTCAATGTGGTCCTGTTGAAGCTTATCACTTCACCCTTTGAGCTGCTGACTTCTTGCCACCTCAAGTATCTGTCCTGGAAGGTGGTCTTCCTTGTGGCACTCGCATCTGCACGCGGGGTCATTGAGTTCCAGACTCTGGTGGCTCATGCCCCCTACACCACATTCCACAGAAATAGGGTTGTGCTCCAGACACTTCCTAAGTTCCTGCCTAAGGTTGTCTCCCCATTCTACCTCAACCAGGAGGTGTGCTCCCCCACCTTTTTTCTGTGGCCTCATGCTAACAGGGCAGAAGCCACTCTCCACGCTCTGGACTGTAAGCGGGCCTTTGCCTATTATGTGGAGCGAACCAAGCCTCATCGTTATTCCTCACAGCTTTTCATTTCCTCTGACCCTAATCACCTAGATGTAGTGGTGTCTGTCCATCTAGGTGGTGGACTGCATCGCCTTCACCTATGGGCAGGCCGATCTTTCACTGGAGTGTCACATCATGTTGCACAGCGTCTGGGCCATGGTGGCATCTGTGATGAACTTCTGCTCAGTTCCCTTGCTGGAGATCTGCTGGGCCGCCACTTGGTCCTCAGTTCATACCTTCGCAGCACATTACGCCTGGAGGTGGAGACCCAGTGAGACATTGCCTTCGGTCAGGCAATATTCCATCATCTGTTTGGGGTTTGAGGCAACTCCTGCCCTTCGGTGTGTCCAGGCTACTAGACAGCTGTTTTCCCAGGACAACGCTGGGGTCACTGCTGAGGTCTTGCGACCGACTGTATTCTCTGCTGTTCCTCACAGTTAGCTTTTTGGATCACCTGTGGCTTACAGGTTTTTCAGTAGCTGTAGCTAGGGAATCCCATATGTGAGGACTGACTTCCTGATTGTTCCCGGAGCAAGCATAGTTACTCACCTGTAGCAGGTATTCTCCAGGAACAGCAGGAATCAGTCCTCATGATCCTCCCCGTGGAGTTGCTTTTCTTTTTTGCTGTCTTGAGCTTTGTCATCATACTGAGGCAAGATGGCACCCTTGGGCATGAAGGCAACCACACATGCATGATGGATCTCCCAAAGGCTTTCTTTGAAAGTAAAGGAGAGGTTACTGTGTGGACTCCATCTATGCTAACATCACTCATATGTGAGGACTGATTCTTGCTGTTCAAGGAGAACACCTGTTACAGGTGAGTAACTATGCTTTTTGTGCTATTTGCTGGTCCGTGAAAAAGTGACACAACTGCTAAGTCAACTTTGGGGTGCTAGAATAAGGGGAGGCCCTTGTTCTGGCATATCTGTTGTGGAACCAGCCAATTCTGGAGTGTTTGAGTCCATTCTACTCTAGTACGGGCATCCTCATGGGTGGAACAGAGCTCAGTAGCCCCTGCAGACTTTTGTCTGGAAGCACTTGAAGCATTGCTTCCCACTTTTGTCAAGCATCACCTCTTCGATGCCCATGTAAGGGTGGACACAGCCTTTAGCTCTAGAGTTTTGCGAGTTGGTGTGTCCTCTTCTCTTCCAGTGGAGTTGTAGCTTTGGTAACATCCCTCTTGTCTGGACTGGTCTACAGCACGATATGGAAGGTGACATTTTACTTATCAGTTAATGTCCTTTCCTTGAATCCTGTTAGACCAGTCCAGAGCTTGCCCCTGGAACTATATTGCTCTGTTCTGTTGTAGTGCCATTGGGTCCGCTATGATATACTTGCCTCTGCAGGTTCATCATTTACTGACAGCCTTATGTTTATGCTTTCCTGTACATAGTTCTCTACTGTTGATCACTCATTGTTGCCCATGGTTGAGGTGGTGTGAAGTTTGCCATGTTTCTCCCATATGCTTCAGGACAAATACTGAAGGGACCTCTGATGGCTGAGGTGAATAGAGGCATGGAGTGATGTCAATGAAACCTAGGCTTTTCATTGGTTCTTTGTCTCCACCAATTTGCTGGTAGGGGAACACAACCCCCTTGTCTGTACTGGTCTAGCAGGACTCAAGGAAAGGACATTAACTAGTAAGTAAAATGTCACCCTCTGCTCCAACTGCCCCACCCTAAGAACTACCCCTTGCAACTGTCCATTGCTCTGCAACTTGCCCCACCCACAGAAATGACCCCCCTGCACCTACCCTGGTTTTTACATTAATATCTAGAAGCTAAAAGGATGGCTAACATGGCATGTTTTCCATATTTAAAACTTCTAGCTGTAATTCTCTAATTCTCCCCCTGTGTGAGTAAGCCTGCCATCCCTACTTCCATTGTAACTATCAGCAGATCCTATGGGTAGGATCCAGCCAATAGGAATGCTGTGGGGGTGGAGCACTGGAATTATGCTTGCTGGAAAAATTGCGGTGAGCTGGGGGAAGTTCATGTGATGTACAAGTTAAGATTCTCTGTGTGGTGGGAGAGGGACGAGATATGAAGCAGCCCCCCCCCCTAAAAAAAACAAACCAAAAACAAAATAAAGGGCCTCAATGCATTTTTACAGGAAAAACTGTTCTGCTAGCTGCAGCAGAGAAACACTGATTCATAGAGACATAGCCGTTATAGAACTGACATCTCCCAAACAGGGCCCACACCCACTGTCCTGTTCTGATCACAGGCATACAGAGAACCAACATAGATATAAATACAAACATGTGCATTCGAAAGGGGTAAGCAACATGGGTCCTGGCCCCACCACCATGTTGCTGCTGCTGCGATCACCGGCCTTTCCCTCCTGTCTAACCATGGCAGACTGGATCCCCATGGGCTGACAGAAACGGAAGGCTGGTGATCATAGCCTCACATGGTTCAGCAAGCCTAAGGGTGGAGCTTGCTCCCTTCCCCCCCACACCTCCCCCTCCCCCTGCAAACACTGCTCTGCTGCCCCTGAATACATACATGCACATAAATGACATGTACACACATGGACAAACCCATAAATGCAAGCATACACAGACATCCAAGTAGACATACCAGCCCACAAAAAATAAACACACCAGCTAAACATACGAGACACACAGAGGCAATGCAGATACAAACAGATAAGTGTGTGCATGCACATACAAATACACAAACAGGTTCGGAAAGAATTCCCTGAATGATACTTTTAATGCTTTCTCTACTTGGCAGCCCCTCCTCCTCCCACCACCATCTTTCTTATTTAGGATGCATCCTACTTTATTTTGGTTTAAGGATGCCCTTATCTTCTGTTTTGGGTGCATGTGTCTCCCTGCTTTTAAGAGGAAAGTGTCTTCTGTTTCACTGGTCATTACTGACTTTAAAAGGCCCTAAGCTGTAGTATCATTACTGACTTTAAAAGGCCCTAAGCTGTAGTATCTTGGTGAGCTGAACACAAATATAACATTAAAAAAATGTTATTGGCTCTCGTTTTGAAGATACTGCATGTAGTTCATTTTTGACGTTTCACTGTGTAAGTTTATCCAGTAGAAGATCAACAACGTCCCAAATAAGCCTTGAATGATGTAATATTGCATAACATTGCATAATACCAGCATGCACACATCATCCAGAGTTGATTGCATCACTTTCTGATGCAATGCAATACTACTGCCAGACGGCTGCTGAAGCCATCTGTCGTCAGCAATGTACTATACGCAGTCAGAAAGGAAAGCAATCTGGTATTCTGTTCCGATATTGAAAGCCTCATGAATGCCTTAAAAATCACTCATGACCCACAAGACTGGAGACTATAGACTCTTTGAAACTGAGTCTGAAGGCTGTGCTTTTGAACAATGGAAACAGTCTTCTGTCCCAGTAGCGCACGCTGACCACATGAAAGAGACATACGATAACTTAAAGCATCTACTGACTTCTATTAACTATAACAAGTACAGCTGGCACCTCTGTGGTGACTTGAAGGTAGTTGCCCTTTTAATGGGACTGCAGCAGGGATATATAAAATGCATGTGTTTCTTATGTGAGTGGGATAGCCGAGCAAGGAATTGGCACTACTTGCAAAAGGAATGGAATTGCAGACAAAATGTAACAGTTGGAGAGAAGAATATCCAGCACCCAACTCTGGTTGAGGCTCACAAAATCCTGCTACCACCCCTTTACATCAAACTAGGTTTGATGAAAAACTTTGTGAAAGCTATGGACTGCACTTCGCCAGCTTTCCGATACCTGCATGAAAAATTCCCTCGACTCAGTGAAGCAAAGATTAAAGAGGGAGTTTTTGTGGGTCCTCAGATTCGAGAGCTCTTCAAAGATGACCGGTTCAACAACTTGCTGCAGGGTGATGCGAAACAAGCATGGAATGCTTTTTGCCTAGTGTAAACAAACTTTCTCGGGAATGTTAGGGCAGAAAACTACAAGGAACTAGTAGAAGACATGCAGTATCAGAAACTTGGCTGCAATATGTCTCTAAAGATCCATTTCCTTGATTCCCATCTTGATTTCTTTCCTGACAACTGTGGTATGGTTAGTGTTGAACAGGGTGAACATTTTCACCAGGGTCTCGCAACGATGGAGCAAAGATACCAGGGAAAATGGTCCACTACAATGCTGGCTGACTACTGCTGGACACTCCCCAGAGAAGCTCCCGAACAGCTGTACAAGAGACCGGCGAAAAAAATCTAAGAAGTAGTCCATGACTTGTTTTTTTTACAGATATTAACCGAAGGGCTATTATATTTACTATTGACATGCATTTTGTAATGTAAACATTAATTCTTGTAGATTACAAAAAAGCTAGAGCCAACTTTGCATTTTCACTGTCATATTTGTGTTCAGCATATAAAAATTGATAAGAAATTACTTTTTATTTCAGTAATATGACTTTTGTAAAAATTTGTTGACCAGTGTTTTTGTGGATGATTCCACTTTGCAGATTCCCCTCTGTATCTCTGAGTTTTGAGGGTAACTTATCTCAACTTTTGTGGTGATAACCACTTTCTTTGTTAGTATATAGAGAGTCTCTGAATGCTGGTGGTGAAAGGGGGCGATGCCTCACCTTTTTCCCCTCTTCCTATATTTTGGGAGTGGAGGTCCTGCAGTGTCTTCTGTTTTTAAAACTGTATAAGGTACAACACAACATGCAGAAATTCTTATATTATACAGGGTGGCCCAAAAAAAGTGAGAACATCTCGTAGCATATAAGCTATTTAAAAATTCAAAAAGACAGATGTAAATGATTGACAAATTTTAAAAAAAAGATGGTGACTGGAAATTGCCGCGGTAAAGTGGTTATATAGCTAAAAAAGGTAAATAAGTAAACTATTTAAGCTTTTACTTTACAAGATGTTCTCACTTATTTTGGGCCACCCTGTAGAGGAGGGAGAAAAATCTAGACATAAGAAAATAAGTTAGGGGGTGGGGATGTCAGACTTTGCAGCCCAGTCTACATGGAGTCGGGTGCTACAGGCTGGAGTGCTGAGTGACTGCACGACTTTGTGCAGCCTCCTACATGCTCCAGTAATCCCATCTCTCACAGACAGTGGATATGCTGTTTGACTTAGCAAACTTAATGCTTATATCCTCTCTCCTTCACACATTCCTCCATATTTCCTGCGTTCAGGCTGTTTTTAAATAGCAACATAGCGAATGATAGCAAAAAAAAAACCCATATTGGCCCGGTTGCAATTCTTCTTTGGGTAAATGAGCATATAAATTCCCATACTCAACCCACCACTTCCAATCCCCCCACATGTCTTTTATCTGGATCTTCAACCCCTTTCTTACTACTGCCCTATATCTCCATGCCAAGTATTTGTTTCCACAACCTCCACTGGTAGACCTTTTCAGGCCATGTCATTCTCTACGATTATTACAAGACCAACACTAGAGTCAGTCTCCATCCATGCCTCATCACCAAGTTTTTTAATAATATACCTGGCTTCCAAAATTAGTGAAGCTTCTAGCTAAACAATCTGAACCCCTCCCCCCCCTCCTCTATGCTTATTGAGGTTTGTGCTTTAACCATGGGTTAAATCTATGTAGATTAATCCAGTGCCTGCTTGCAAGCGTGTTGGTAGGGTCATATCAACCTTGGTGTGGTGCCTTCTTGAAAGCATAAGAGGTTATTTTAGAAGCCATTTTTGTACTTTACACATGAAAAATCCAGAATTTGTGTGTAGAAATAGCATCCACTTGTAAACTGCAATTTTATAATGGATGGAATTTAGACATAGATGTGTGTAGCATCTGCAAGGAGGCGTGTCAGGGCAGTAGGCATGGCCTGGGGTGGAGGGGTCTAAATCTAGTATTTTGACGTAATATGACAGCTGTCACTGGGGTATTTGTTTGTACTGTTTGATTCTGTTGTAATTTTGTGTGTGCTTTTATGTTATCAGCCTAGGATGTAGTGTGAAATATAAAGCTTTTAAATAAATAAATAATAGTCTATCAAGATTTACAGCTGCTCTCTTGTCACAGAAGTTTTTAAAAGGTGTTCCTTTTGACCAGCTCTTTATTGGAGGAATTAAGGGAATTATCCTCCTTCCCCCTGTTTCTCCCCCCTCTAAACTGAAATGAATTAAAGATAGCAGTCTCTGTAGTTAATTGGTAGCATTTAAATATATAGGTTTGCAAAATACCAACTTACTCATGTAAATTTATAGTTTATAAGTGCAGCGCATATGTGTGTAAATGACTGAGTTGCCTCTTGATTTTTCCCACTTGTGGATTTGTACAATGCCTTCTCTAGCTCTATATGTTGGCAAATACATTTGCATTCCTGCACTTCCTTTTATGTTTCAGTCCTTCTCATGCTGCTCCTTCTCTGTGCAAGTCGCTGGTGGTTCCTCCTATTCCTTCCCCCTCCAGTGTGGGATTCCTCAAGGTTCCATTCTTGCCCCCATCTTATTTAATATTTTCTATGTCCTATACTCACTGTCATACAGGCTTGGGAGTTATGACGATCTCCATTGTTGACAGCATCACCCCCAATCTTGCTGCAGTTAATCACTGCCTGCATCTAATCTCTGATTTGGTTGAAAACTAATTGTCTTCGGATATACCCTCACCCTCTCCAAATGGCCCAAAATACCACAGCAAAAATAATCCACGGAGCTCCTAGACATGCTCACATCACCCCCTTTCTTCGACATCTTCACTGCCTCCCTATCTCTGGAAGAATAAGATACAAGGCACTCATCACAACAAAGTCATACACAATGAATCTGTACCCTGCCTGCAGCCTCCTATCTCGACCACAAGAATGACAGATGCCATATGCACAGGTCTCTTAACCTCCTCTCCATTGCAACTTAGAAAATCAGAAGCAAACAATCCACATGCAACCGTGCATTCTCTCTCTTTGACCCCACTATCTGGAACGTCTTACCAACAGGTCTAAGAGGACTATCAGATCAAACAGACTTCAGGAAGAGAATAAAGACCTTCCCTTTCCAGGGATATTTTAACATTGACCCTATTCAAAACCCTCAAATGACAGTGACCTAGAATACCTAATCAACCTAAGCTTCTACTACTCTTCTCAGTACTTGAAAATCTTAAAAGATCTGTGATTGTACATTTCAAGATAATTTATGTAGTTATATAATTCCCTTTTACCCATTACTATGTTCTTGTTCTCTGTACAACAGTGTGCATCATCAGGCCCTGTTACGGTTTTTGTTATATGTAAACTGCTTTGAATGGTAGAAAGACAGTGTAAAAATAAGTTGAAAGAAATAAACCCTGAAAAGTCCACAGCAACCTGGATAACAAGGTCCCAGACATTGCCCCTACGATCCAGGGCCTGCCTATTGCTCTAATCATCCTTTAAATATCTTGGTGTCTTCCTTGATTTGGATCTCTTTCACTCATCATGTTGATCGTGGTCAAATCCTCTTAACTCTAGGCATTGTTTCTGGGCTTTCCAACCTTTTTTAGAGCACCCAGTACTACTGCTATTGAGCACTTGTATAGCGCTACAAGCCATACGCAGCACTGCACAGACACATATAAGAGACAGTCCCTGCTCATCAGAGTTTACAGTCTAGTCAAGAGAGACAACATCGTAAGTGTAGACAGGGATACATCTAGTGGGGAATGGTAAGGAAACACAAAGGAGATCAGGTGAGTCAAGATCTGAAAGTGGCAGCGAAGAGGAGAGTTTTCAGCCTGGAATTGAATAGGGTCAGAGAAGGCGCCTGACATACAGACTCAGGTAGTTTGTTCCAGGCATAAGCAGCAGCAAGGTGAAAAGAGCAAAGTCTGTCATTAACTGTAGAAGAGAAGGGCACAGATAGAAGCAATTTACCAGAAGAGCGGAGTTCCCTGAGAGGGCTGTAGGGAGGATTACGAGAGAAAAGTAGGGAGGAGCTGCAGAGTAAATGCATTTATAGGTCAGCAGGAGAAGTTTGAACTGGATGCAGAAATGGATAGGGAGCTAATGAAGTGACTTGAGAAAAGGGGTAATATGAGCATGACAAGGCTGGTGCAAGATTATTTATTTCTAGTCTCTTTTATACCGCACTATTCAACATCAGCGTGGTTTACAATGAACATAGAACTACACATTTCCCTGGGTACTCTGTGTTTACAATGAACAGGTGTTAAAACTTGGATAACATGGGGTAACTATTTACAATCATGCAAGAAGGTAGAGTTCGCCTCATTGGTGTAGCCATGGGTGTTTTGTGTGGCACACGTGGATGGGGTTTCTGTAGCATTGTCCACCGTGTAGTATAGGAGGAAGAGGTGGTGCTTTAAAGCCTTCCTAAACTGGAATAGGTTGGAGATTGCATGGATGTTGGGAGGAAGGGTATTCCAGCATCTTGGCGCACAGAATTTGAAGGCCTTATTTGCTGTTGACTGGGTGCATTGGGTTATTGATTTGGGGACTATCAGTATGTTGAGTGCTACCGATCTTGACCTATTGGTGGGAGTGGTCTGGATCAACTCGGATAGTGACGAAGATGAGAGCCCGTTGATGGCTTTGAATGTCAGCAGTAGGGTCTTGTACGTGAGTCTACTATGTACCGGGAGCCAGTGGAGGTGCTTCAGTATGGGTGTCACATGGTCTTTCCTGGATGCCCTGTATAGGACCCTTGCGGTGTTCATCGCCAGTTGCAGTGGATTCAGGGTGGCCTGGGGGAGCTCGTGCAGGATCACATTTGCATAATCAAAATGTGGTATGATCAGCGCTTGGTAAATTGTCCTGAAGTCTTCGGGCTCTAGCAGGGATCATGGGGGTCTGAGGGACCGTATCTTATGGTACACCGCCCTAACTATGTTGCCTATGTGTACCTTCATGTCCAGTCTCTGGTCTAAAGATTAGGCGCACAGCAGAGTGTTGAACAGATTGAAGGGGAGAGAGATGAATCAGTGGGAGACCAGCAAGGAGTAGGTTACAATAGTCAAGATGGGAGGTGATTAAAGAGTGGATAAGTGTCTTAGTAGTGTGTTCAGAAAGGAATGGGTCAATTTTGTTGATGTTACAGAGAAAGAAACGGCAGGTCTTAGCTATCAGATGGATGTGTGTGGTGAGAAGGAGTGAGAGAAGTCAAAGATGACCCCCAAGATTGTGAGCTGAGGAAACAGGCAGGAGTAGAGAGTTATCCACAGTGACTGAGAAAGAAGGAAGGGGAGAGGAGGTTTTAGGGGTGGTGGGGAGGGAGGAAATAAGAAGTTCAATTTTGGCCATGTTCAATTTCAGCCGCCAGTGAGACATCCAAGCATCAATGTCAGAAAGGCAGGCAGAGATCTAGGTCTGGATTGCTGGAGAGATTTCAGGTGTAGAGAGGTAGCCTGGGAGTCATCAGCATAAAGCTGGTACTGAAAGCCAAGGGAAGAAATGAGTGCACCAAGGGACTGGGTATTGAGAGAGAAACGGAGTGGACCCAAGACAGATCCTTGGGGTACACCAACTGAGAGCGGGATAGCAGTAGAGGAGAATGCACCAGAACAAACACTGAAAGAGCGATGGGAGAGATAAGAAGAAAATCAGGATAGTAAAGCGCCCTTAAAACCAAGTGAGTACAAGGTATCAAGGAGAAGGTTGTGGTCAACAGTGTCAAAGGCAGCAGAGAGGTCAAGCACAATTCACCATCATCCTTAGCACAGTAATTTCCAGACTTGACTATTGCAACTCTGCACTTGTTAGTCTGTCAGCCATCAAATTTAAGAGACTTCAGACCGTACAGAATACATCTGTATGCTTACCCAGGCCCATAAGTATGACTATGCAACTCCCCTACTGTTTCAGCGTCACTGGCTCATGGTAAAATTTTGTATCCAATACAAGATTCTCCTTCTCATCTTTAAAACCCTTTATCAAATGGCCCCAGAGTACTTATCATCATTATTCATTCCCTACTGTCCAGCCCGATCTCTCTGATCTTTGCACAGAAACAGGCTCTTTACCCTCACCAACCCAGGCTAGGTTTGAAGTCACTAGGCATTCAGCATGTTTCTTTCTTGCCCTCTCACTGGAACATTCTTCCAGCTTATTTCTATCTTCAGTCTTCCCTCAATTGTTTAAAGACTGATCAAAACACTCAACTGTTCAGGCAGGCATTTGACCTCCAAAGATGACTATCCTTGCTCAGGGCCGGCCCATCCACTAGGCAAGCTAGGCAGCCACCTAGGGTGGCTGGCCCAGGTGGGCAGCGGAGGTGAGTTGGTGAGGCTGGTGTTTCTACCTAGGGTGACACAAACCCTTGGACCGGCCTTGTGTTTGCTGGGTAGGTAGTACCATGGGTTACCCCTCGCCTGGAATAACACCTTGATTACAACTGCTTCTCTTGACTGAACGCTCATCTCTGATGGCTGCCTCTGCTGAATAGTCTCACTCCTTTCATGTTTTCCTGTCCTTACTCTCTTATCAAGTCAATTGTAATTCCTGTTCCTTTCTTTTTTCTATTTTTATTGTAAACCGGTTTGTAGACCAGGCAAAAGCTGGTATAGACAATTCAGTAAAACAGACATTTTAGAAAAGGCTTCATGTTTGGCAGAACCTTCTAAAATACTACTGGAATTGTGTATATCCCGACCTCAGTGTCTCACTTGTGATCTCCACAGACTATCTAAAATGTGCCTTGTAGACTATTAAGGTACTAACCGCTGCTCTGTGTAATTACCCCTTGGCTACCCTCAGGCCATAGAGGCCTATAGAGAAACCTAGGCCACTTACAGCTTTTGAAGTCCCTGACTATAATAATAAAAAGACAACATATGAAACAAAATAAAGCACCAAAACGTTTCACACTTTCACTATTTTTTAATTAAATGTTTTTCTAGCCATTTTCTTTACAAATGTACTAATTAAAATTAAGTGGTCTGGATTCTATCCCTCCTTGATCCATAGTTCTACAGCCTATAAATTTGTAGGGCCTTCTTATTTCATATGTTTTTCGTTGCTGACTGCAATGCAATGTGTGCCTTTGAGTCAGTCCTGACTCCTGGCGACACAGAAGCTCTCCTGGGGTTTCTTGGCAGTTTCACTGGAAGTAGATTGCCAGGCCTTTCTTCCGAGGCAATGGAGGGTTAAGTGACTTGCCCAAGGCCACACCGTTTTAATTGCTTTTATAGGGGCAACTCTTAACTTGTCTTTATCCTTTTGGAGGAACATACCTCAGAATTGAATAGTATTCTAGGTGAGGTCATACCAATGACTTGTACGAGGTATTTTCACCTCTTATATATTTAAGCTAGTTATCCCTCTGGCTACTGCCTTGTCACACTGTTTCCTTATGTGGAGGTCAATGCAGTTTTTTATCCCCTTTCTCTTTCCCTCCTCCCCCCCCCTTTAATTATCTTTTTCCACATTCCACTTGCAGCTTGGTACTTACTGCATGCTTGTCTACCTGCCTGAGGTGAAGGGTTAATGTCTCTGTAGGCAGTGTGTACAGGTGCATAGAGGAAGGGCTGCTGGTTACCTGAGATGGGGGAATAATGGCTTACCAGTCTAGCACAAATGGGATGTCTGAGCCTTTGATTTAAGGGTCATGGGTAGTTTAACCCTTTGAAGGCCTACTTTAAATTTTTAATCCACATTCTGCAGCCGGGTTCATTTTTGCATATTTCAGGAAAATTGTAGCTGTCTTATTCAATATGTTTTAATAGTGATTTTCCTTCTGCTATGGTCATGTATTATATACCATTTGATAAGAATATTTAGTCAGAATTTTGGATCCTGAGAGTTTTGGGCTTGGCCTGGAAAGGATTAATCTTTTTATTTTGCCTTATATTTATGATTGTATACTTTAAGTTACGTACAAAAATCAAGCTGCAAGTCCACACAGGAAGCAAGCAAGCAGTAATCATGGTAATAAAAGCTAAGGCTGACCCTGTGCTTGTGTGGGGTGGGGGGGGGGGGGGGGTAGTACCGCCTGGAATGACCTCCATCGCTTGCATGTTGCCCATCACATAGCAGCCCAGCTGAGGCACAAACCTTCCTTTTATCAGTAATTGTACAGAATCAAAACAGGAAAAAATTAGTACCTTTATCTTTAATTATACTCTTAACAGGAATCCTTGAATAGAAACTGAAGGTCAGCTGTGAGAGAAAAAGGCTTAGGGTCAATCCTGACCCGAGTAAAGATAAATACAAACTACCCAGTAACAGAACCAGTAGGCCCTATCATCTTCAAGTTCCAGGACAAAGTTCACCAAAAAAGCTGCTCTTTAAAACTGTTTGAAGTCGAGAATTTTCCATAGCTCATGCTTCATTTTACAAAGCTTGGCCCTACCAAAAAGCAACTTTTAAGACCAGTGAAAATGGAGACAGGAGCATGGTCATTGTGGATTGCAATGACAGATGTCCCTAATGCACTGCAGATGCTGCTGGCATAGAGCAGGTGGAGGTTGGGCAGTAATTGATATAAAAAAGCCTGAAATCTTAGAAGTGGATGACAGGGGCCACCTGCTGAGGACAGTATTGCTGTCAATACCAAGTAATTATTCTGTACCACATGTAAAGACGTCTTTACACCATTTTCTAAATGCAGAGAACATATGGATAGTAAGAGCATAGGTGGGCCTGAACCATTTTGCTATAGTGCTCCCCTCCAGAAGTGACCACAATGGTACAGTCCAGGGACTGGATCAGTAAATTTGCAAGACAATTTAGTCAGTGCCTTCTTAGGGTATACTCTTGGGAGAGAGGAGGAGGTTGGTCTTTTGTCTCTAAATAGCTGGTGGTAGGAGGAGGTAGCATTTTGCTGGCCTGCTTCCAGAGTCGCCAATAAGGAGGACAGAAGTAACCTGAGAAGAAGGAAACTCGTCCCTGGTCCTGAAAAGACAGTGCAAAATAAGCCTTGTGGCAGTTCATCTTGCTTTTCATTTGTTGAAACTGTTTCTCGACGTTTCCAACTGATGAGAGTGGAAAGGGGAAACGGAGATAATACTCACCCAGTACTTAATCCAAGAGTCCAGAGGTGAAGAATCTAATATGGTGTTTGAAAAAAGAGATTCAAGCAGATGCGGTATCAGGTACCAATGGAGACTGGCTGCCCAAAGAAAATAAAGGAGGGTGTCCCAGAAGCGTTTTGCATGGTTTGCTTCTGTGATGTGAATCTGGAAATCTGCCGCTAGTGGCTGCTTTGGAACTATTCAGTAAATGCATTTATTTGGGAACACGGCAAACCTGTCTGAAGAGCCTCCTTTAATAGAGAGTGTGCGTTGGGTCCTTACGTGGAGAATCCACACAAGGTTTTGCTAGTTGTCTGAGGGCAGGGGCGGTGGCATCTGAAAGTAAATTAACCCCTCGTCTGAGTATGCAGAAGAGAGGCTACACACACACGCATTTGAAGAAAGAGATGATCAGATTCGAAGAGATTCAAGAAAAGACCAGGAAGCTCTGTCCGAAAAATAGTCCTGAGTGAAAATAAACTCTAAGTGGGCTTTGAAGTATTGCATCAGCGATCTTCCTCCAGGAGCTCAAAGACAGACAACGCCAACTATTAAGAAGAGCACCTACAATAAAATTAAGTCATTTATGATCCTACTATGAGCAAGGTGTATTCGTCCCACGGTTTGCATAACACAAACCACGTGGTGACACTGATCATCCTTCACCTTATGAAAAATACTTTGACACATTAGGGGTCGACGCTAGTTGCCAAACTCCAGGTCATGCCACTCTTGGTTTTCTAATAATGCATTTGAAGCTTTTTCGCTTCCAAACATGCTAATGGAGAATGACAGATAAAGACCATACAGCCTATCCAGTAAGTATGTACATCCACACCAAATGATGCATTGAAAATCCTAAGGACCTCATAACAGCAGAGTTTGACTGACAATCTGAAAACTTTGAACTCAGCAGGGTGGTCTCCGTCTTCTCAGTTTCAGACCATTACCTAATGTATCGGAGGAAGTAGTGAAGAAAGGCAGGAGCATGGTGGGTTCATGAGTTGGAGGAAACGGATAAGAAAAACAGCAACGATTTTGGCTGCCTAGGGCAGTATAGCAAGAAACAATAAAGATAAAGAACTCTTCTATGGACATGCCACACCCAGTATCTCCACTGCAGAAGAAAACAGGCATGCTTTAGCGGCTGTTCGGGTTCAGGAAAAAATGGAAGATTTGTAGGCTGCGATATCTTTCATTGACCCAACATAATGTCTGTATATGAGCTTTTCAGACTTTAAAGATTTTAAAGATTCTGTCTTAAGGAGATGTAGAAGCTCATATTTAATTTATATTGGGCACTTATTTAAAGGGCATCACAACCTGAAATATTCCACATTAAAATCTGCACAAACAGGCTGACCTGATGACTGTCTGTTGCCATGCAGAGTACCCGGTTCTGCTCTCTGAGAGTTGAGGTACAGAGGTTATTGATGCCTCATGGCTAATGAGGTGAGGTAGAAACAAAATGTCTAACAAAAGCATCTATGTCAGAGGAGGGAGAGACCAGACCAACATGCAAGTGCGGAATCAGAAAGACCCATGTGTTGTTTTTTTCAATTGGAGGTCCACTCTGCTGCTGTCACCCCAGCCAAAGGAACAGGAAAGGTGGCGGCAGCGGGGCAAAAGCAGGCGGGGGGAAGGGGGAGGGGGGAGCTGGCTTGCCGTGGAAGTGTTGGGGGAAGATGCTGTGCATGGGGCAAATGACAAACCTGGGAGGGGGTGCAAATCACACAGGGCTCATTTATCTAGGGAGGAGTGGCCTAGTGGTTGGGGCAAGGTACCACAGGCCAGAAGGTCATGGTTCAAATCCCACTAGAGGACAGCAACCTTGGGCCGGAAGGACTGGGGTTTCTAGTCCCACAGGTGCTCCTTGTGGTCTTGGGCAAACCACTTAACCCTCCATTGCCCATGTTCCCTGTAAGTATTAGTGTATGTGTCTCATATCCCCTTGTGTTAAATGTATCCCCCAATTGTGTTGTGACCACTTTGATTGAAGGATAAGGTGCACTGTTCCCTCTAAGCTGTGCGCACGCACACAACTCGCCAAGCAAGCGCACATATTTTATAACAGAGCGCACAAAAATTACTATTCTGATTCTGATAGGAAACAACAGAGATGTCTTAAAATTTAAAAGTTGTTGTGTATTTATGATTTTCACAAGTTCTACAATATTTTCTAGTGCAATCAATGCGGTGTACATACTGTATTCTGACGTGTAGTCAAATTTTAAAGTATATAACTCTGAGTGTTGTTATGTGGCGCGCACAAATTTAACCTTCCTTCAAAAGCTGCACAGCTGATATTTTATGTGCACCCAGCCTACAGAAAATTAGAGGGAACATTGATAAGGTGGTATACAAAAAACTGCCTAAATAAAAAATTGATGGCTTGGTATGGCCCTGATCATTAGAGACTGAAGTAAAATGACTCTTTTTGCATCAGAAATCACTTTGCTGTCAAACAAAAAAAGAATTCCCTGATGCAGGACTGTTAAGAATTTAGTGTTGGTCCCAAACATAGCCTTATGAGCTATGATGATGCAAAGTTAAAATAGTTTTATAAAAACAGTTATTAGACAGCAAGGTGATTTCAGATGCAAAAAGAGTAAAATGGGCTCGAATCTCTAATGATACCTTGATTATATTATCTTGGTTTATCCATGAAGCAGTACAAAAAAACTTCTTCTATTTAGTCGCAGTAATTGGAAGATATTTTGAATGTCTGGTTTCTACCACTTTAGTTTTTGCCTAATGAGGCAACAGTACTTTTGTCAACAGTACTTTGTTATTGTAGGGATGCGCTCTTGTGGACTCCTCCCTCTCCCCCTAGTGCTGAGCAGTTTATGGTGATTGGGATACTTTAGGATTGGGACCTTAGTTTTGGGAGGAAGTAGTGATGTTGTCTGGTGGGAGTGTTGTCCCCCCCCCCCCCCCCATGGGATTAAGTAGTTTCAGGAACCGATAGTGGTTATATTTCACCACCACCCAGTGCCGGGGTATAGTAATTAGCTGTGCCCTCTGGTGTTTCAGGTGGAATTTTATGGGTCGCTAGTACTGGGTGCAGTGGTGTTACCCTGCTTGGAGTGCAACTGTGTTAATTCCCTAGGGTTGGTTTGCACTAGTTAGCTGCATAAGGTGGTATTTGCAGATGTGGTAGTGCTGACCCAACCAAGTGTTGGTGTGCTGTGGTTGCTGCTGCCTCCTGATGGTTGGGCATGCAATGTCAGCAGCTTAGTGTTGGGTAGTGAGAGTGTAATAGTGTTGGATTCCCTTAGTGCTGAACTGCACTACTTTTAGTTTCCCCTAGTTTGGGATGTCCAATTTAGCAGTGTTTAATGGTGGTTGGGGGTGCAGTAGTTTTGGATTGTCCTAGAGAGAGGATACGGTAATTTGCAGTGCTCCCTGATGACAGGGGTGCAGTAGTTCGCAGTGCTCCTTGGTAGTTGTCGATGAAGTGGTTTGGGGTCCCCCTACTGTTGGGGTGCAGTAGCTAGCAGTGATCCCTGGTGGTTGGAGTGCAGTGGTGAGAGCCCGGGCGGAGCTGCGGTGACGTCACGGGGCGGCGCGCGCCTCACTTCCTCCTGCTGGCGCCTCCGCCGGGACTCCGAGTCCGGGCAGAGAGAGACGGGGGGGAAGCGGAGTACTTGGACCTGGACCGGAATCGGGAGGAGGCAGCAGCGACGACGGCACTCTGAGCCAGAGAGCGGCCGGGAGGAGCCCCGCAAAGTCCGCTCCACTTCCTGCCCACTTTTCTGCACTTTCCCGCCGCCTTTGCAAAGTTTTGTCCCGGTGGCCGCAGCTCTATGTGAGGCCGGCGGGGCCTCGGCACCATGAACCCCGCTCCGGCGGCGGCCCCCGGGGGCCCTCTGGAGCCTGGCCCCGGGCCTTGCCAGGGCGTCTCCTTCACCATTCAGATCGGGCTGAGCCGGGAGTTCGTGCTGCTGCCGCAGAGCTCCGAGCTGGCCCATGTCAAGCAGCTGGCCTGCTCCATCGTGGACCAGAAGGTAAAGCTCGAACCGCTCCCCGGTCTTCCCCGCCGCCCGTGGCGCTTGTACTGAAACTTTCTGAAGTTCTGATACTTGCATCTGTTGTTAATCGCCAGAAAAGGAGGAGGGTGGAGCTCGCTCAAGCTCAAGTCAACGCTTCTTTGGGAGAGGAAGAGGAGGAGGAGGAGGAGGAGGAGGAGGAGGGGGGGGGGGGGGTGTTATGTGGCTAACGTTAGTAACCAGATATGGTGGCGCGACGAGCTGTCCTCACATGCTTTAGGAGGTGGGAATGGGTTTTGGTTCTGCACGGTATTATGAACAAAAACTGGAAAGTGGGGGAGGGAGGAAGTCTCGCTAGACGCCCGGCCATACCCCAGGTCACCGGGGGGCCCGCATTCGTGATGGTAATAAGCCCGGTGGGAGACGGATACGGATTCCGGCTTCGCTCCTTAGCACTGAAGTCAAGAGAGCTCGGCTAGCTTTAGAGACGGTCCCTGGGAGGCGATCATAGGATGCTTCGGAGTGCGCTTGGCAAGGGCCGGGAAGCTGCAGGAAAGAGAAAGTAGAGTGAGAGAGAACTCCTTTTTCTAGACTCCTCTCTCTACCTTGTTTTAGTTTCCCCTCCCTAGCTGGTGTGGTGGGGAACAAAAAGTTATTTGGATCATAGCCCTGGTGGCCCACCCTATTCCGCTGCCTATGCGGTGGTATTATTCTCTAAATAGTTTGTGTATATGTGTGTTTTATACTTTGGTGATAGATGTAACATTGTCGTGCCAATAAAGTAATCTTTTTATGGAGGGAGAGAGCCCTGTCCTGGGGTGGGATGGAGGGGGCTGCAAGACTGAACAAGAGAGAACCTTCTCACAGTGCAGGTTTTGCCTAAAGTTAATCCAGGGTCAGAAGATCCTGTCTGTGGTGCTGCAGTGATTCCTGCTGTGATCGAAATTCTTGCCTTGTGCTTAGTCTGTGTGAAAATAAGTTACAGTTGTAATTTTCTGTAACCATAATGTAGTCTTCTCTGGTTACTAATTCCTCAGCACTCTGGAGCAAATTTCACAGTTTCTTATCATTGATTATTGATATTTCCTTCAAGCTTGTATCCCTTGGAGGATTTAATCTTATATAAATTAGGAAACTCCAGAGATGTCTCCTGTTATCACCCAGAGGCCACAGTAGGGGTGCAACACTAGGAAAATAAATATCTGAGGTTTCTATCCTGTAATCGAATCCTTACAATATGTAAATAGCTCACACAAATCAAAACACTCGCACCCACGCACCCACACTGTACATAAAGCTCACCTAACACACAACACTTACACTGATTGCTTGCTGTGCTCACCGCCTTGATTAAAGGATAAGGCGGGATACAAATACCCTTTAAATAAATAAATAAAATAAAATTACAAGAAAAATCATGGGATTCTCTGGCCTTAAAAGCAGATCACAAACCTTTCTTCCCATTTCCCCCATCAATTCTCCCAAAAAATGTACATTTTCATTTCTGCTCCCTTCAGAGGATAACAAACCCATATATTATATGGATTAATAAGTTTTTTTTTGTATCACTAGATACTGTTCTTTCAAAATAGGAAGAGGCTGCCTGCTAGTGATAATGTTACTGTTTGCCTTTTGGGTGGAAAGGAAATTGGGATGGAAAAAAAGAACCATAATGCCACTGGTATGGGATAGTAGTAATTTATAGAAAATGCATCTAGCAAGGAGGAGTCCCTTGCTGGATTTGTATCTAGAGTTGTTTTTAATAAGTTTTTAAAATAATGTTTATCTTTGTTTTCTATATGAGAAAGGTGTTTAGTGATTAACTTAAGTTTTCTTCTTAATGCAGTCTCCGAGCCAGTGCAAGGCTATTATGTATCCTAGGCAAATCTTTAGCCTTGCACATTTCTCAATAAACTTTCAGGCCTATAGCTGCTCTTCTCTCCCCCCCCCCCCAAGATTTTAATAATTTAACTCAATTATGATATCGCCAAATGATCCTGTAAAACTGCATAATTGGTTGTCATACTTTTTGTATATGCAAAACAAAGTTTAATATTTAAATGGGGAATGATTACATAAAGCAGTCTTTGTATGTGAAGCATGTTTTGCATGCAGAAAATGCCCACTTACATTTGTTTTATAAAATAGGTACACGCACTCGCGCGCGCACGCGCACACACATACACACCATTCCACGATGTCTGTCTGTCTGTCTTCTCGGTTCTTCGATTTCTGCAGAGCCAGCAGGATGTGTCATCCTGTCACCATTAGAAAAACTTCTCTCTTTTTTGGGTAGAACATTGTGCTTCTGCCTTCCCGTTAATGCCAGTCCGTTGAATCTGACGCTGGTCCCGATAATTCTTTTTTTTTTATTTTACATTTTTCTATTTTTTTCTTTAATGTGGTTTTCACTGCTAAACTAAGCCTTTAGGCCTCCATAGCCTTATCTTCAATTTTGAAGACAACCTTTTTGAGGCATGGTACATTTTTTAAAACTACTGGTTGGCTTTTCCAAGTGTGCTGGTTCTCATATTGGTCACTGATAAATGTGACTAGTATCTCTAAAATATTTGGGGCCTGAACAGCAACCTAATTCTTGTCCTTTGTGCTAGCAAATGACAGAGGCCTAAAGAACTGAGCCAGACAGTACGGATTGTTGTTCGCCTCAGACTCTGTCGGTGGCTTCCACTTCTTCAAGGGCATCGACTTCTCTCATGGGTCTCGGGTTTCTTCAAAGTCCAAACATAAAAGTAAATCAAAATCTCTGGCCACTCCAAAGTCATCAGCAGCGAAGACTGATAATGAGAGAAATCACTGATACAGCATTGAAGAAAATCACAGAGAAATCATAGAGAAATCAGTGTGAGCATCGTGACTCCCCTAGAGGTACTTCCGATGCAGACTGGCCTGCCAAACAGCCCCGGCAGGAGGATATGTCCTCCAAAGCACAAGAGGGGTTCAGGGATGCTCCTGAGAAATCAACCTCCTGAGAGCTACCGGTTCCATGTTCTGGGATGGTGGCTCAGAACCACTGTTCCCTCTAAGCTGTGCGCGTGTGCGCGCGCACACACCTCGCCGAGCGAGCGCACATACTTTACAACGGAGCGCATAAAAATTACAGCTCTGATTCTGATAGAAAACAACACAGACGTCTTAAAATTTAAAAGTTATGATTGCAATTACTAGGAATTTCCCGCTTCCTTTAGTAATCGTCTATTTTCATTTAATTTGATTAAAATCAATGTGGTGTACATACTGTATTCTGACGTGTAGTCAAATTTTAAAGTATATAACTCCGAGTGTCGTTATGTGGCGCACAAAAATTTAACCTTCCTTCAAAAGCTGATATTTTATGTGCACACAGCCTACAGAAAATTAGAGGGAACATTGCTCAGAACACTGTAGGTGATTCCACTCAGACATTGTCCATCTCCCTTGACCAGCGCATACTGGCTAGAGGAGTTTGGCAGCACTACTGGCAGCCTTGGTACTGATAACATCGATAGCTCCAGGAATGCAGGTTTCGGCACCGAGCCTACAGCCAGGTGTATCGGCCCTGATGCTGGCCCTCGAACCAGCATCGACGGAACCCTCAAGGGCAATACCGTCATTGGAACCGACCAAGACACCCAGTATCCAACCAACTCAAATTGACATGGCTCTCGCTTCCAATACCTTCCGAGCATCGGCATCAATCTTCAACATCTATGAAGCATCGAGGTTGAACCCAAGACCACTGACTTCTTACCAGACTCTCATTCCAGTTCTTTGAAATTTGATGAGGGATCACTTGATAACTGAGAACTTCTAGACATCCCTTCGGACCCTTTGCTGCCTCAGGAATGGCGTCGGTCCCCACCAGAAGATATGTCCTTTCAGGACTTCATATGTGACATGGCAGCAGAACTCACCATCACAGTAGAATCGAAAAAGGAACAGAGGGCAGAGGATTTGGAGATCACTATCCTCCTATGCCCAAGGAGGCAGCTACGTTACTGGTGCATCAGATCCTACAGGATCTTATGCTCTGCATGTGGGAAGCCCTGCTCTTGGTTCAGCCTGTCAGCAAGAGGCTCAATACCATGTACCAGAGCGCCCATGTTTCCAAAAATATCAGCTCCCCCACCACTCCATGGTGGTTGAATTGATGAATAGTTCTTAGAGCTCTTTGAGCGGCACATCATCCATACCATATGGCAGAGACTTGAGGACACTCAATGCCTTTGGGCATTGATGCTTCCAAGCATGCATGTTGGTCTCCAGCATAAACTCTCATATGCTCTACAGGGGCATGTTTCTGAAGGATGTCACCAGGGATCTGGAGACTTTCACCTCCATGCATCCTGAGGATAAGCAGAATGCATTCCAGACACTCATCAAGCGAGGAAAAAATACTTCTAAGTTTCTTACCAGGGCCTCTTTCTATGCCTTTGAATTAACAAGCAGAGTTTCAGCAGTCTGCATTGGGACTCATAGAATGGCCTGGTTATAGGCATCCAATCTCGAGCAATGGGTCCAAGATAAACTGGCCAATAACCCATGTACTGGAGAAAACCTTTTTGGCAAAGACTGGAGGGAAAAAGCAGGAGAGACTGAAATGGACAATCACATCCTAAAATGCCTTTTTAGGAAAACAGCTGACCCATCTAAGAGAGAGGCTCTTCCTAAGAAATAGTTCTATTCTAAAAGAAGAGATACTATCTTTCTTACCTGCCTTCTGCTGCCTATTAGCCTCAGCAGAGGCAGCCCAAGGCTCCTAAGCCTCAACCAGTTGCACAGGCACAACTTGTGCCTTTTTTTCTGACTCCTTCCTGCAGAGCATTGCCTCACAGCTGGCAGACTGTCACTATGCCCACAGGTGGCAGCTCATAACATCAGAGCAGTGAATACTCCAGATTGTCCAAGTGGGTTATCGGCTTCAAGTCAAAACCTTACCCACCACCAGCTTCACAGGGGATTATCCGACATAACCCCTTCAAAGCACTCTCTTAAAATAAGAGGCAACCAGGGTGCCATAGAAAGAGTTCTTCCTCTTCTTCTATGGCTGTTTTCTATACCTAAAAGAGGCATGTATGCATTTACTGATCCATCCTTCATACAGACAGTATTTGTGCTTAATGTTTCAAGGACACCACTATCAATACTGGGTTCTCCCCTTCGGTCTAGCCTCTGCCCCAAGAGACTTCACAAAATGCATGGCAGTAGTTGCTGCCTATTTATGCACCTTGGGGGTATTGGCCTTCCTTTACTTAGGTGACTGGCTGTTCAAGGGAGACTCCCCTTAAAAGGTAAGACTCTCTCCCTTTATCATTGCCATCAACACCTGGGCTTTGTCATAAACATCTCAGTCTTGCCTCACTCTAACCCAATGACTGGAGTTTATCGGCACCCTATTAGACACTCAACAGGCCTGAGCTTTCCTTCCACAGGATCGCTGTGCCTGCCTAATTGAGCTGGCAAAGGGGGTGCAAAAGCAAAGCTGGGTTCCAGCTCGAGAGATGCTATGGCTATTGGGACACATGGCCTTCACGGTCTATGTCATCCCCTATGCTTGATTACACATGTGACAAGCACAATGGACTCTGTCTTCTCAATGGATACAATCAAAGGGGCGTCTCGGAGACGAGATCCACCACATCACCCCTCAACTGGTCAAAACCCTTCAGTGGTGGTGGTCTCCACAGAACCACCTCGTCGTGTCACCTTTTCAGATTCCTCCACCTTGATGTACCCTGACAACAGATGCTTTTAAGCTGGGTTGGAGAGCGTATCTGAATGACCTAACCATACAGGGACTGTGGACACAACAGGAATCTGCCCTGCATTCAACCTTCTAGAACTACTGGCATTGATAAATGCTCTTTGTATTTTTCAATCCCAACTCTCAGGCAACCTGTACTAGTCAATATGGACAACCAAGTTGCCATGTTCTGCGTGAACAAACGGGGGAGGATGGGGTCCCATCCCATCTGCGAGGAAGCACTTCCTCGCAATTTCACATTGCATTCACCTCAGAGTGGTGTACCTCCCTGGTGAACTCAATGTCTTTGTGGAAAAGTCCAGCCGTATCCTTCATCCACATGACTGGATCTCGGGAGATGGCTGCTTGGCTCTTCTGAATGTGGGAAACTCAACTCCTAGATCTTTTTGCCACTCCATAAAACATACAGTTTCCACTCTTCTGCTCCAGGATTCTGTCACTGCACAGACAGGCCCCAGATGCCTGCCTTCTACAGGGGACAGGGACTGCTCTATGCATTTCCACCCATCTTCTTGATACCCAAAACGCTTTTCAAGCTACAGGCCAACTAAGGGCTCAATGATCCTCGTAGCCCCCTTTTGATTCCATCAACTGTGGTTTCCTCTGCTGCTTCGACTTGCACAAACTAAACCCCTCAGCCTGGGATTTGCAGCTGAACTCCTCTCTCAGGACAATGGGATGCTCCTCCATCCCAATCTTCACTCCCTATGCCTGACAGCATGGCTGCTGAAAGGATAGTGTTCACTGATCTTGACCTGCCATAGGCGATCAAAGATGTTGTTCTTGCATTATGCAAAGATTCCACCAGGTGATCTTATGCTTTCAAGTGGCGTAGGTTTGCCCTCTGGTGCTCCCCAAAGGACATTGACCCCTTTTCTTGCCCGGTGGAGTCCCTTCTACAATATCTTCTTCACTTATTTTTAACAGGTCTTAAAAATAACTTGGTGAGAGTTCACCTTAGCGCCATTGTGGCCTCTCACTGACCACTGGATGGACAGCTTATCTTCTCACACCCCTTAGTGACATGCTTCATGCGGGGCTTCTGCTGTCCAAGCCACCCATTAAGCTGCCTCCAGTGGCCTGGTTTCTCAATGTCATTCTCATTCAACTTCTAAAGCCTCCTTTCAAGTCTTTAGCCACCACTTCACTGAAGTTTCTATCTTGGAAAGTAATCTTCCTTATTGCCCTCATGTCAGCTTGCTGCAGACTCTGGTGCCGGATCTGTCCTATATCTGGTTCCACCATGTTAAGGTGGTTCTGCGTACCTATCTGCATTTCCTTCCAAAGGTAATCTCCTCCTTCCATCTAAACCAGTTGGTAATCCTCCCGATTTTCTTCCCTAGACCACATGCGTCTCGGGCTGAAGCAGCGCTACACACCTTAGACTGCAAGGAGCGCTGGATAGAACTAAGGATCACAGAAGATCCTCTCAATTATTCATTTCCTTTGATCCTAGTCACTTAGGCCTACTGGTGACAAAATGTACGCTATTCAAATGGATAGCAAGTTGCATTTCTTTTGCTTAGGCACAGGCAGGACTCTTTGGAGGATCATGTCACCGTTCATAATGTGCGGGCTATGGCAACTTCCATAGTCCATCTCTGTTCTGTACCCATTGAGGAGATCTGGCAGGCAGCTACCTGGTCCTCCATTCATACTTTTGCTGCACACTATTGTCTGAACAGACACTTCCATTGGGATGCTGTCGTTGGCCAAGTTGTACTCCAGAACCAATTTGGAACTTAAACTCCTAGCCTTCGTCCCGGACTTCTGCAAGAGACCAGACTATCATTGGAGGAGTATTGCCTCCTGCAACAGGGTCCAATGGCCCACAACTCTTCCAGACTCTTCGGGCCCGATTTTCGAAGGTCTTTACATGGGTAACTTCCCTAGTTACATGTGTGAAGGCCCTATCCAGGATTTTTGAAGGGCACCTACATGGGTAGTGCCTTTTGAAAATCCCGGATAAGTCCTTAACACGCCCAGATTGCTATGTGGGTAGCATCAGGATGTGTTAAGGGCATTCTGGGGCGGAGCGGGGACGGAGGAAAGGGCTACATGGGTAGCAGCGATTTTCGATGCTACCCGCTTAGCACTCTGCACCTTAAAGATAGGCAAGGTTTTTCCATTGCATCCAGACCAACCTGGATTTTCACTTCTGCCACCGTGGAGGTGAAAATCTGTGTTGAGGGGATTGGCAGGCAGGCTGTGTGCCGCTGCAGTGCATAGACTGCCTATTTGAAAATCGTGTCCTTCACCTACAAGCTTCTGGCCTTAGGGATCACTGCTCCCCCCCCCCCCCATACCTGTCTGGTACCTGGGAGCTAGCGAGTCCCATACGTGAAGACTGCATTCCTGCTTGTTCCTAGAGCTAGCATAGTTACAGGTGATCTCCTGGAACAGCAGGAATCAGTTTTCACACCCCACCCTCCTCACCTAGGAGTTGTAGGGTTTGTTTGTTATTTTTTTTTTCTCTTCCTCTCAGCTACAAACTCAACTGAGTTGAGCAGTTGAAGGCAGGCACGCAGGTGTAGTGGGGTGCTCCCAAAGGCTTTCCTATTGGATGCTGGGGAGCGTTCCAGTGCGGGCTCCATCAGTGCTGATGTCATCCATCTGTGAAGACTGATTCCTGCGGTTCCTGGAGATCACCTGTTAGAGATGAGTAACTACGCTTTATATAAAAATAAATACACACAGGTGCTTATGTTGCATCTATAAAATGGATATTTCAGATAGATGGCCTTTTATAATATTACCGCCAATGAGGGCAATTTCTAAGACATTATCCAGGTAAATGGGCGGATGGAAAATTGGCCATCCTCCCTGTAGATGCAAGTGTGCCTTAGTGGTTCTTTTGAGCTTGTGTGGCTCTCAGGACCTATTGTTTTGTTTAGACTGCAGCTCCTCTTGCACTGTAGAGGTTTCTGCCTTAGGAGACTGCCTAGTCTGCGAAATGGTTAAGCCCAACCCCGTCCAGTTGAGAGACTCGGGTGCTGCCTCTGACACTGCCCTCAAGGCTTCATTGAGTATGCACTTGTACAGTGAGTTCCTTCTTCAAATTAGATTAGATTGTAACTTGCTACCTGAAGCACAAAAATATAATGACTCCATTCAAAGTCTCACAAATAGTATCAGTGACAGATTTGGGGATTAGAATTGAAGCAGGAGAGGATTTGCAAGAGTTTGATTTACTCGATATACCCCTCCTTCATGATACCAGTGCAGTGTACAATTTATAAAATCTACAAGACGGGCCGAAGCCAGAGGGAAAGAACTACAATGCAGGACAGGAAAGAGTGAGAGCATCTCAATCACACCATACAAGAAACCGAGGCTAGAGGACAGAAACAGTATATTCAGGTGTCGGGGGGAGGGGTGAGGTCAAATGCAGAACAGAAGAGATGAGTTTTCAGAAGAGACTTAAATCTAGAGAAAGTTGGTTCCAGGCAGAGGTGTTGGGGAGGGAGTTCCATAGGGATGGACCTAGGAAGAAGAAAGCAGACTGGCGAGTGGATTGTACGAGTGAGCACGGGATTGTGAAGGAAGATATAGATGGTTAATATGAATGAGCGGAGGCTGCATGTGGGAGTGTGAAATCAGAGGGAGTCTGCCAGGTATTGTGGGGTGTGTGTGTATAGCCTGATGCACTAATATGTGAATCTGTAGCGGATGTGATACTCCATGGGAAGCCAGTAGAGCTGAATAAGGAGTGGTGTGATATGGTCCCGACAAGTATCGTGTGTGATGATTCTGGCTGCTGTGTTTTGTATCGGTTGAAGACAGTGAAGTTGGAACTGGGAGACAACAGCAAGGGCAAGGTAACAAAAATCGAGATGAGACATAAGTAAAGACAGAAGAAGAGTTGTCCGTACCAGGAGGGATAGGAAGGGATGGTTTGCGAAGATAGAAAAAGGCCTACTGGTGAGCAGAGAAATATGGTTCTGAAATAAGTCAGAATCGAGAGTTACTCTGAGATAACGAAGAGAGGATACTAGAGGAATGGTGGAGTTAGAGAGGACTGGGGCCACCGAGGGACATGGGCTGCCAAGTGCAAACCATATAGCTAACATTTTAGATAGGTTGAGATGGAGACAGCAGTTAACCAATTAGAGACTTGAGACAGGCAGGTGTTGAGGGGAAAGGTCTGTTTGAAGGGGATTTGTATGATGATGAAGGATGATATTGTTGGCATAATAGTATGCCAACAGTCCAGACTGTTGGTTGAACAGATTGAGTGGTGCGAGAAAGATATTGAACAGGAGGGGTGCAAGAACTGAACCCTGGGGAACGCCACAGCAGAGAGGGAGAGGGTTGGAAGAGGTAACACCTGAGTTGACCGAGAGAAGAGGAATGAATGAAACCAACAATACACCAAGCCCCGAAGACCTGCACCACATAGATGAGAGAGAAGAATAGAATGGTCAACAAAATCAAGTCGCCAAAAGATCAAGAGACACTGCCACAGAAACATCACCATGGCCATGCGAAAGATGGAGCTTATTGAGGAAAGAAAGTAGAATAGTTTCAACACTGTCCAGGGTGAAAGCCGGATTGATGAGGGTGAAGAAACTGGATGGAGTCAAGGTGGTGGGAGAGGTGAGAGATGGATTTTTCAGAAACCTTTGAGAGAGAGGGGAGATTTGAGACTGGACAATAGTGAGCGAAGTCAAGTAGATTGAGGAACAGTTATTTTTGTTCCTTTTTTTTAAGGAGTGGGCGAACCAGGGCATGTTTTCAGGGGATGGGCAAAGTACCAGAGGAAAGGCTAGAGTTCAACATGGTGAGTATGAAGGGCAAAAAAGCAAGAGAAGGTTCCAGTAGACAAGATGAGGGTACAGGATCTGAGAGACAGTTCGTCTTGCAAAATGTAGAGAGAGATTTTGGGTCACTTTTCACCCTCTTACCATTGCAGAACTGACAAACGTGAGAGAGGAGAAGGAGGTGGGGGTGAGGGCAGGGAAGGAGGGATATGTAGGGGGTCATTTAGAACTGCGATTAGCAGGGATGTACGTCCAGTGTGGGGCTGATTCTGTACCCAAAGCTCCCTGCATGTTCAGAGGGGATGTACAGGGAGCTCTGGATGGGGGCGGGAGGCTGGAGGGGGAGCATGGGTGAGGTAGAGGTGGGCCTCTAATCCCAGACGTACAGGATCTGATTCTGGTCACGCCCTGTACATCTGGGGGGGGGGGGAGGAGGAAAGGATGCATGGGGAACTTATTCCACCTCATAGGTGGAATAAGTCTCACTGCCAGAGGAGATCTGCACCGGTAAACCCAGAAAAGACAGTGAATGGCAGTGGGAGGTTCCCTCGGCCCGATCCCGGTCTTGGCAGGCCCCTCCAGGGGTCAGGCAGCAGGGAATTGGGGCTCCTGCATGATGTCCTGCTGTCATGGCGATGGGACGCTGTGGCACAGAGTCTTAAAACTCTGGAATTTGTTAATGGAGGATGTAGTAAAAGCTATTAGTGTAGCTGGGTTTAAAAAAGGTTTGGACAAGTTCCTAGAGGAAAGGTCCATAAACCATTATTAAAAGGGACCCGGGATATCACTGCTTGACCCAATAAAAGCATTGAGGAACCTGTGTCTTTTGGGGAGACTGCTGGGTACTTATGACCGAGATTGGCCACTGTTGGAAACAGGATACTGGGCTTGGTGGACCTTGGTCTGACCCAGTATGGCATATCTTATGTTCTTATGTTCATGCAGGGGCATTGTGAGGGTTGGATGCGGTGGGAGCTGTACATGCAGCGGGGCTGAATTGGAGCCCATCCAAGCCCTTTACCCCGATTCTGATCCTGTGTGTGCAGAATTGGGTGTAAATGGAGCCCATCCAGATTTTGGATGTCCAGATGATTCCCAATCAGAATGGGCCTCATAGCCAATGAGGAGCAGAGATCATGCACTTTGGGAAGGGCTGGGAGCTGAACTGGAAGTAATGGAGGAAGAGCTGGGCCGTAGATTGGAAAGAGTCCTAAGGACGGAGTATAGCTGGCGCGTGGAGTTTGGTGTGGTGGAGATGACTGTAGAGAAAGAGGAGTGGATGTTCAAGGTTTGTGGCTTCAATCCCTTTATTTTCAGCAGCAGGTCATTTTCTTGCATTGTGCTGACTTTGGGGAGTGTTTCAGTTCAGCTTGCTCTTTCTCTTTGCAACTTACAGAACAGCATCAGGCAACCTCATGTGAGAGCACTTTGGCTCATGCTGTATTTGTATATGATTATCACCGGTGACATCACAACCTTTATGGACAAATGAGCTGAAGTGGGGATTACATAATTTGCAATTTGGTGACACCCAGCAGCTCAGGGGAGCTGTCAGCTTGCATATTTCCTTCCATCTGTGCTTTAGAAATGATACATAGCGTATGGAGTGCACTTTTTTACCCTATAGTAGCTTCTTATACAACTTAGACTCCTCCTTATGGTAGTCAAACAACTAACTGGCAACCAATAATGGTTCTTGGGGGCAAGGGAGGGGTGGAGTTGCCATAAGAACATAAGATATGCCATACTGGGTCAGACCAAGGTCCATCGAGCCCAGTATCCTGTTTCCAACAGTGGCCAATCTAGGTCATACGTACCTAGCAGTTTCCCCAAAAGACAAAGGTTCCACAGTGCTTGTACTGGATCAAGTAGTGATATCCTGAGTCCCTTTTTAATAATGGTTTATGGATCTTTCCTCCAGGAACTTGTCCAAACCTTTTCTTAAACCCAGCTACACTAACAGCTTTTACTATATCTTCTGGTAACAAATTCCAGAGTTTGATTACACGTTGAGTGAAGAAATTTTCTCTTATTAGTCTTAAATAGTTTACCCTGTAGCTTCATTGCATGTCCCCTAGTCTTCCTATATTCCGATAACGTAAACAATCGATCTACGTTTACCCGTTCCACTCCGGTCATAAATTTATAAACTTCTATCATATCTCCCCTCAGCCGTCTCTTTTCCAGGTTAAAGAGCCCTAACCTTTTTAGCCTTTCCTCATTGGGGTATCCTTCCATCCTCTTTACCATTTTGGTGGCTCTTCTCTGAACCTTTTCTAATAACGCTATATCCTTTTAAAGATATGGCGACCAGAATTGCACAATATTCAAGGTGCTGTCGCACCATGGAATGGTAGAAAGGCATTATAATATCCTTTGTTTTATTTTCCATTCCTTTCCTTATGATACCTAGCATTCTATTTGCTCTCTTGGCCGCCGCTGCACACTGGGCAGAGGGTTTTAACATGTTATTCACAATGATGCCTAAATCTTTTTCCTGGGTGGTAGTTCCTAATGTGGAACCTTGCATCGTGTAACCATAGTTTGGGTTGTTCTTCCCTAGGTGCATAAATTTGCACTTGTCCAAATTAAATTTCATCTGCCATTTTGATGCCCAGTCTTCCAATTTATCAAGATCCTCTTGCAATTTTCCACAATCCTGATGGGTTTTAAAACTATTTAAAGTTGTTATGTCATCTGCAAATTTGATAACCTCTCATTATTCCCTTTTCCCGGTCATTTATGAATATGTCAAAAAGCAGCAGACCCAGCACAGATCCTTGGGGTATACCACTATTCACTTTTATCCGTTGGGAAAACTGGCCATTTAGCCCTACCCTCTGCTTTCTATCTTTTAACCAGTGCCTGATCCACCATAGTACACTGCCTCCTATCCCATGACTCTTTAGTTTTGCCAAAAGTCTCTGATGAGGGACTTTGTCAAAGGTTTTCTGAAAGTTCAAATATACTATACCAAGCGACTCACCTTTGTCTACCTGTTTATTCACACCTTCAAAAAAAACATAACAGATTAGTAAGACAAGATCTTCCTTGTCTAAAGCCATGTTGGCTGTCTCCCATTAGGCCATAACTATCTTCATGCTGAGTAATTTTGTTCTTTATGATGGTTTCTGCCATTTTTCCTGGTACTGACGTCAGGCTCACCGGTCTGTAGTTTCCCGGATCACCCCTGGAACCCTTTTTAAAAATTGGCGTTGCATTGACGATCCTCCAGGTATTACAGATGATTTTAATGATAATTCACAGATTACTAATAGCAGGTCTGCAATCTCATATTTCAGTTCTTTCAACACCCTTGGATGTATACCATCCGGTCCAGGTGATTTGCTACTCTTCAGTTTATCAAATAATTGTAATATATCTTCCCGATATATCAATATTTCCTTCAATTCTTCCGCACCTTTATATACCACTTCAGTCATGGGTAACATCCCTACATCTTCCTCAGTACAGACCAAAGCAAAGAATTCATTCAGTGTCTCCGCTATCGCCTTGTTGCCTCTGAGTGCCCCTTTAACCCCTCTATCATCTAATAGACCAACTGAAACTCTCACAGGTTTTTTGCTACGAATGTACTTGAAAAAGTCTTTCTTCCGCTTTTTTGCTTCCGCAGCAAGCTTCTTCTCAAATTCTCCCTTTGCCTGCCTTATCAATGTCTTGCATTTAACTTGCCAGTGCTTGTGCTGTTTCCAGGTTTCGTCATTTAGCTCTTTTTTCCATTTCCTGAAAGATGCTTTTTTGGCAACAACAGCCTCTCTGACCTCACCTTTAAACCATGTTGGCTGTTAGACTTCCTTCCACTTTTCTTAAAGCGTGGAATACAGCTGGTCTGGGCTTCCAAGATACTATTTTGAAACAACACCCAAGCCTGATGTAAGTCTTTAAATTTTGCAACTGCTCCTTTTAGTTTTTTCTTAACTATTTTCCTCATTTTATCATAGTCTCCCTCTTGAAATTTAAAAGTTAGTAATGTGGATTTCCTTACCATCCCTCCTCCACTAATTAAATCAAACACGATCATGCTATGATCACTATTGCCAAGTGGCCCCTACACCCTTATCTGTTGCACCAGATCTGGTGTTCCACTAAGGACTAGGTCTAATATGGCTTCCCCTCTGGTTGGTTCATGAACCAGCTGCTCCAAGAAGCAGTCATTTATTTCATCCAGGAACTTTATCTCCCTAGCATGTCCTGCCGTGACACTGACCCAGTCAATACCAAGGTAATTGAAATCACCCATTATTACTGTGCTGTAACTTTTGTTAGCTTCCTTGATTTCTTTGAGCATTTCATCATCCATTTGTTCATTCTGGCAGGCGGTCGATAGTACACTGCCACAGCAATCGCCTTCCCCTTTTTACATGGAATTTCAATCTATAGAGATTCTACAGCAAATTGTTTCCTGTAAAACCTTATCCTTTCTGACTCAATGCCCTTTCTAACATAGAGCGCAACCTCTCCACCAATTTGATCAGCTCTATCATTACGATATAGTTTGTACCCAGGTATCACAGTGTCCTCCTTCCACCATGTCTCTGAGATTCCAATCATATCTAACCTCTCATTTAGTGCTATATATTCTAACTCTTCCATCTTAGTTTATAGACTTCTAGTATTTGCATACAAGCATTTTAGAGACTAATTTATTCATATTAATCTGGCTATCGGTAGGCATGGGTAATTTGGAATCTTTAAGCTCTGTCTGCTCCATACTCAATGGCATTTGGGCTACTTTACTCTTTTTTGGAACCTCTCTGTTTTTGGTAGTATCCTTCAAGGATACATTGTTCCGAACCATGTGCTCTTGGGCGACTGTCGGCTTTCCCCTATTATTTAGTTTAAAAACTGCTCTATCTCCTGTTTAAAGGTTAATGCCAGCAGCCTGGTTCCATCCCGGTTAAGGTGAAGCCCCTCCCTTCGGAAGAGCCTCTTTTTTCCCCAGAATGTTCCCTAGTTCCTAACAAATCCAAACCCCTCATGCTTTCACCATTGTCTCATCCACGCATTGAGACTCCGGAGCTCTGCCTGCCTTTTGTGTTCTGCGCGTGGAACGGGAAGCATTTCGGAGAAAGCTACCCTGGAAGTTCTGGATTTCAACTTCCTACCTAAAAGCCTAAATTTAGCCTCCAGAACCTCCCTACCACATTTTCCTATGTCATTGGTACCGACATGTACCGAGACAGCAGACTCCTCCCCAGCACTATCTAAGACCTTGTCTAGGTGGCGCATGAGGTCCGCTACCTTCGCACCAGGCAGGCATGTCACCAAGCGATCCTCACGTCCACCAGCCACCCAACTATCTACATGCCTAATGATCGAATTACCGACTATAACGGCTGTCCTAACCCTTCCCTCATGAGCACTTGGCCTTGGAGAAAGGTCCTCGGTGTGAGAAGGTTTTACATCATCTGGAGGACAGGTCCTAGCTATAGGATCACTTCCTACCAGGGTGTTGCTGTCCTGTCAAGTGACCGCTTTCCTCCACGGCAGCAGGGATGCTGCCAGACTGGAGGTCAGGACTACATCCCTGTAGGTCTCGTCTATGTACATCTCTGTCTTCCTTATGTCTTCCAAGTCTGCTACCCTTGCCTTTAGAGATCGTACTCGTTCCCTGAGAGCAAAGAGCTCCTTGCACCTTGTGCACACGTAAGACCCCTCACTAACTGGGAGAAAATCATACATATAACACTCAGTGTAAAAGACCGGAAAGCTCCCCATCTCGCTGCTGGACTGCTGTCTGCATCTTGGTTATAAGGGTGTGTTTAGATATTTAAGTTCTTTATGTACTTAAGGGTTGCTGGGGTTACTTATACTAATAAAACTATACCTAATATGTTTAATGTACTTTGTTCACCTGAAATTTTAATTAATCTCAGGTTACTAATGTATGCTGATGAGAATGAACAGCTGCACCTGAGAGTGAATATGGCATCTCCTTTCCTTTTAAGCACCTATAAAGCTACGATTATCCCAGGGGTGTGTGGTTGATGAGGAGGGAGGGAGGGAGGGAGGGAAAAGAGACTTATTAAAAGCTGGCTGCTACACAGTACCCTCTCCTGTGCTCCTAAGGTAATCTGTGACCAATCTCCAGAGGGAGTCCCACAGCCCTTGCTTGGATAGAGGTAGTCTTGGGTTCTGAATTTAACCAGAAAGCTCTCCTCTGTGTGTTAAATTTAAACTGAAACTCTTTGCTGCTACTAGGCCCTGCTTGATTTAACAAATACACTGGGTTCACAGATTAATCAGCTTTAATCTAAAGAATTCCTTTTTCAAAAGAGATTTAGAAAAATTCCCAGAATTAATACTTACAATTGCAGATCTCTCTCCAGAAGTAGCAGTCCCCTTTTCTAGTCCATTGGCAATACACATTTTGTTAGGGTGGTGTTCTTGTAAGTTGGTAATTTTGACTAATTTGGATTCCTGGAGGAATTTTCAGTGTATCATTAACTCATTAGATGTGTGTGGCTAGTTGAGTGTTTATTTTATTATATATTTCAGTTTGATTGCACAGCTTTTGTAAAAATGCCCATGGTAAGTTTAAATTATAAAACAATAAATCTCACCCTCCTACTCCATGCTCTCCCATTACACAAGGTACACAGAGCCTCACAATATGGTTGTGTAAATGATGATAGGTCCTTCTAGTGCTGTGTCCATTTGTGAGTGTGTGTGGATTGTTCCGTTTTGGTGTAGTCTGTACATGTGCCTATGTGGGAAGCTTTACCACTCGCTGAAATGCATCTTTGTGTGTAATAAGATGTTTTCCATAGCCTTCTGGCTCCACATCAGAGCTAAAAGGGCAGCTCTCCTAACTGAGGTAGCAGGAGCTCCCAATCTTTTACCCCATCCTAGTTTAACCAGAGCTGGTGCAAAGGTATTGGGTGCCTGAAGTGAACCTTAAGCGTTATGCTGCCCCGTCCCCAACGATTTTGATAGTTAAACTCGACAGTCGGATCGCTTAAACATCACCCTTCCACAACAATCCTGCAAACATGCATAATTGGAAATTATGCCTTAAAAAATGTGAACGTTGGAAGTATTTGTGCCTGTGCCCTTTGCGGGTGCTATTGGTGCTTTGAGTTTGTGTGACCGTTAGAATCTGTTTTTTGCTTTGACTACTGCTTCTTTTTGCCACTTCCTCATAAGCTGCTGCCTTATGCGACGGCTAGTCTTGCCTCGGGGGCAAAAGAAGGCCTTTTATTTCAGAGGGGCCCAAGCTCTGCCCTGTAGGCAGAGACCCTTTCTTTTCTGCCCACAGGGATCTGATCTCCTGCAGGCAGACAGGAAAGGTCTTTGCCTGACACCGATTTTTGGTGGGGCCAGGGCCTGTGCACTGTTCCCTCTAAGCTGTGCGCGTGTGCGCGCGCGCACACACCTGGCCGAGCGAGCGCACATACTTTACAACAGAGCGCACAAAAATTACGGTTCTGATTCTGATAGAAAACAGACATCTTAAAATTTAAAAGCTGTTGTGCATTTACGGTTTTCACAAGTTCTACAATATTTTCTAGTGCAATCAATGTGGTGTATATACTGTATTCTGATGTGTAGTCCAATTTTAAAGTATATAACTCCGAGTGTCGTTATGTGGCGCACAAAAATTTAACCTTCCTTCAAAAGCTGCACAGCTGATATTTTATGTGCACACAGCCTACAGAAAATTAGAGGGAACATTGGGTCTGTGGGGCCCACCCCTTTTCACACCTATGTCTTACCCAAAGGTTGGACTAGTCCTGGGTCTAACATGTCTGTGTGTGTTTAAATGATTGGACTTAGATTTCAATAAAACCTTTGCCACGTCCACACGGGAATTATAAATACACTGAGCAGCATAGGGATGACCCTAAAGTAACTGATTTGGTTAGAAATTGGTTGAGTGGGAGGCGGCAAAGGGTGCAGGTAAATGTATCTTACTCCGAAGAGAAGAATGTTGCCAGTGGTGGACTGATTCTTTTTAACATCTTTGTTACTGATATTGAAGAAGGGCTGTCGGGTAAGGTTTGTCTCTTTGCGGATGATATCAAAATCTGCAACAGAGTAGATACCCAGGAAGGAGCAGATAACATGAGGAGGGATCTAGCTAAGCTTGAAGAATTGTTTGAGAATTTAGCAGTTCAGATTTAACATTTAAGAAATGCAGGGTCATGCATTTGGGCTGTAAAAATCCAAGAGAATAGTACAGTATAAGGGGTGAAGTACCTCTGTACAGGAAAGAAGAACGGGACTTGGTTGGGATTGTTTCTGATGATCTTAAGATGGCTAAATAGGTAGTTGAAAGCCAGAAGGGTGCTTGGGTGCATAGGGAGAGGAATGGCCAGCAAGAAAAAGGTGATAGTGCCTCTGTCTTTGAGACTTCATTTGAAGTATTGGGTGCTGTTCTTCAAAAGGGTATAAACAGGATGGAGTCATGCAGAAGGTGGCTACCAAACTGCTCAGTGGGCTTTGTTATAAGGCATATGAGGACAGATTTCAAGATCTCAATATGTATACTTTGGAGCAAAGGCGGGAGAGAGGAGATATGATAGACATTGAAGTACCTCTGTGCCTCTTTCAATTGAAACAAAACTGCAATGAGGGAGGCATGAAATGAAGGTGAAAGGGGATAGACTCAGGAGTAATATGCAGAAATATTTCTTTACAGAAAGAGGGGTAGATGCATTGAATAGTCTCTCAATGGAGGTAGTAAAACAAAGACAGTATCTGAGTTCAAGAAAGCATGGCGCAAACACAGAAGATCTCTTCAGGGGTAAAAAAGGGAGTATAGTAGTTGATATGGAAGGGCAGACTGTATAGGTCATGTGGTCTTTTTCTGTTTCTGTGTAACTGAGTGTATTGCACGCACACATCTTCATGCTTGTGGGAGGGAATAGATGTTTTTCCCTATGTCTTTGTGTGGATGTTCATATGTGTATATGCCTTGCATGTTCACCTTTTGTATGGGCACTAGCTAGACGACAACTCCCAAAAATGTTGCTCAATCAGACAAGTCTGTCCACACAAAAAGAGACACCATTAATACACATACCTTCTTTGAATCATGCTGTACCCCAATATCATAAAACAAAAAAAACATTGTTGGTAAATGGAGGACCTCAGTTGGGGTGACCCTGCCAATTTTATCACTTTTGCAAAGGCTGTGGGCACTATATAACCCCACCATTCTCATTCATCTGTCCCCATTTAAAACGGTTTCACACATTTTTTTCAAGAGTGTTTATGCATATAAAAATGTACATAGCTGAATACCCATCTGCGGAACCAAAACTCAATTCTCTCTCAACTTGAGTTTTGCCAAATCAGTTTACAAAGGCTGCTTCAGGAGAAGGAGTAATAGAATCACATAGTGCCTACAGCCTTTTCAAAAGTGATAAAATTGACAGTCATCCCAACTGAAGTCCTCCATTTACCAACAGGTTTTTTTTGTGCTTGTTTCAAGGTATTGGGATATGGCATGATACAAGAAGGTATGTGTATTGATGGTGTTTCTTTTTGTGTGGCTGCACCTGTCTGGGAGCATACCTGTCCCCTTCCATTTCATTTGCTTGCTTCTTCGATAACTGAAGGGGGGGGGGAGTTACTCTCTCTTTGCCTGTTTCCCTCCATGGCACTTGTTACAGTCCACTGCCCCCTTGATATGCCAAGGCCATTTATTAGCAAACTAGAGAGGAGGTGAAATACACCTGATCTTTCCAAGCTTAAAGTTTAAACAGCTTAACAACTGCTGCTGCATGCACTGGGAAGCAAAGCCATGAGGATCTGAGGGCAGTGATGGAGTATCAGAGTGTGGATCGTTAATCGCCTTTCTGAGGATGGATTAAGGGTGTTTTAGTTCCTAGATGGTATTCGAGCCCTGCCCCCCCCCCCCCTTACCTTGAATTCAACCCTGAGGTGATCTCTTTAGGACTTGGGACTTAAACAGCTGATGAGACAGTATCTCTCTTCCCCTCCCCCTCTTAAACTGCCCCTTCATGAATCCAGCATGACCCCTAGGGAACATGGTCTGATGTCATAAGCAAAATAGTGGGCCGGTTTGCAAGCTGTAGCTGCTTGAGTCCTTCAGAATAAAACTTGTGAGCTTAAAGAAAATCATATATACTGCAATAGTACAAAAGTGCAAGTAAGTGTGTGTAACGGATAGAGATTTGGTATCTGTAGCTCTGTAGCTGTTTTTGTTTTCTTCTAAAGATAACATTTATATTTTAAGTGCCAAAAGCACATTTTGGGCCAGCTTACACATGAATTGTACGTTTAAGGGCTGGATGTATTCAGTCCTTCCACAGTCGTGTCTTGATGACCATTTAATAACTTCTGCTCCTGGGGACCACTCATCACTCCTACTGAGGAAGATCAGAGGACTTTCTAAGTAATTGACCCCAATGCGTTGCAAAAAATAACTTTTGTTTGACTTCAAACCCTCAAACATTTAAAGGTATGTGATGCTGTATACTACTGGTAGGGAGGCTTGGTCAAATGGGGAATGATTATTTTGATCTGCTCTTGTTTTATTATGCTTAATATTTTAGTTCTCTAATTTTATCTTTAAGGAGTTTTACAATAACAATAAAGCAAGCATACTTACAGAAAAGTCCCAAGCAAAGAAATACAATACTATAATACAAAAAGGAAACATACTAACTTAAATTCCATCTGGGACACTAACCTACAAATTTAGAGGCGATCCAATTCTAAGGATCAAGGAAAAAATCATATTCAATAAAACAAAGTTGGTAATGTGGAGTGTGGATAGCAGAAATAACATTAATTACAGGTACGCATAGCTGACATTAAACAGCTAGCAAGAACATGCTGAGCCAGTACAAAAGACATTAAATGAGCAGGACCAGTAAATATATATCTAGCAGACATATGTTATGATACATTTACATGGAAATTTCCGGTAAAACAGGGCACCAAGTTGAAGAACCCCAGACCTCAAAAGAAGGAATTCCTTCCTCCTTTGGTTTTCCTTTGAAACATCTGTGTACATCCCTATTTTACAGTTCATAAACAAAATCATCTCTATGTTGGGGAGAAAAATACACACGAGCCAGTCCCGACCCTAAGATAATGCAAATGTACCATAAAAATTGCAGAGTAGCCATTTCAGAATCTGAAGTTTCTAAAACTGCTGAAATATCCAAAACGGCCATTGCTGCAATCTGATCCAAATTGTGCTCCTGTCGAACTTTACCCATAAGCAAATAATATATTTTGGAGACTGGTGAAATAGCATCAGGAAAAACCTTCAATATCTAGATGAAATACCTCCTAAATATATCTTGAGCTGGAGATGGTGGTACCTTTTGGAAAGTTAATCATCCTTAAATTAGATTGCCTAACATTTTCCAGAGATTCAACTTTATTGCGTAAAAGGACATTGTCTTTTACCAAGAGCTCCTCCATTCGAGAAGTCTTACTAATCCGCTCTTCAAAAATAGGAACTTGCAACTTTAAATCCTGTACTTCCTCCATATTCCCAAATTGATTCTCCAAGAAAGAAACTTTACCAGAAAATTTCCAGATTCGGAACCAGAGTCTGGCCCAAATCAGCAAATTGTTTCAAAAGAAAGTATTCATTGAAAGTCCAAATGAAGGCAAAGGAGCTCCCAACTGACCTGGGGCCAGTTTGACATCCCCCCCCCCCCCCCTGTTGCTCAGGTGAAAATGCAGTAGGAGAAGTCTTGATTGTATGAAGTAGCAGTCTCTGTCTCGGCTCCTTGAGCCTCTCGACCGCCTTGACAGCTGTATGTCCTTTCAACACTATGGCTTCCCAGACCGCCACTATCTGCACTCCCTCGAGCTAGGGCACTGAACGCCTCATCAGTACTTGATGCTCCCGACTAGCCAGACAGTGTGGGGGAAGCCAGCAGCTGAGTGGGGGGCAGGGCAGGGGAGGGGACCCGTAGATACAGGTTTAGTGAGTTCTCTGAGCCAGAGGGAGGACTGGAACTCCCAGCGATGTTTCTACCCTGCTGCATCTGCTCTCTGGAACCAGAGGGCTGCATATCTGGGTGCTGAAGAAAAGGAAAAACCGAGGTAGCAACTGGGGTAAGTTCAGGCTTTGAAGGGAGCCTTTGCCTTAGTTTTCTCCTTACGCTTCCCCATGAAGTGGAGCTATGTTTGTACAGCGCTTTGTATGTTGCGGCGCTTTATAAGTCTTTAATAATAATAATAATAATAATAATAAAACATGCTTAACAATTCACATCCGCCATCTTGGAATGCCATTTTCATTCTTTCTTGTTTTTATCTATTAGTTATTTGCAACAAAGAGCGAATTCTGATTATTCATTGTACTTAGCAGGTCCTGTGGTTTGTTAGTGACATCTTATGGGTTTTATCCACTCCATTATTTGTGTGTGTGTTACTTTCTTTTTTTTTTTAATTTCCTTTGTGTTTTTTAGATGAATCTGTGAACAGCTTTGATATATCAGATTCAGAAATAAACTAATCTAAACACAAAAACAAGAGGAGGTACAGTGCCATAAAACTAATGACCAGCAGATGAAAACAAATTGTGAGAATATTGCTTTCATATGGCTCATAATTAAGCTGTGGAATCTGTTTTCAGAACATCAGAATTACCATACTGGGTCAGATTGATGGAGAAACTGCCTCAGACAGACTGATAGTTGATAAAACCAAATATCCTGCTTCCAACAGTGGTAAATCCGGTTCTGCTAGGATCTCTAAAAGTAGCAAGATTCTGTGCTGCTTACACCCAGGGATAAGCAGTGAATTTCCCAAGCCTACCTTAATAAGAGTTGATAGACTGTTCCTCCAGGAACTTGTCCAAACCTTTTTAAAACCGCTACACTAACTGCTTTTGCCACATCCTCTGGCAATGAATTCCAGAGTTTAATTTATGCATTCACTGAGAAAATATTTTCTCCTGTTTTTTTTTTAAATGTACTACTTTGTAACTTTATGGCATGACCCACCTTTGTGTGTTTTGAAAGAGTAAACCTCAATTTACATTTACCTGTTCCACTCCATTATATTTTCCCTCAAACCCAGGGTCGCCAGAAGTCAGCACTGACTCGAAGACACAAATTGCATTTGCAGCCATTTAATTCTTCATGCTGAAGGGCATGGTCAAGGAGATTGACATAGCAGGATTCAAAAGCTCCCAGAGGAAAAATCCATAAAAAATTAGTAGCCAGGTAGACTTGAAAGAGCCTTTCCTTATCCCTTGAAATGAGCTATGAGAAATAGATCTACTTTCTGGGACATGCTGGGTACTGGTGACCCAAACTTCCACTGTTGGAGTCAGGTTGTTGGGCTTGATGGACCTTGGATTAACTGTACCAGTCTTTTTGTTCATGTTGGGGATGGCCCAACCACTAAGTAAAATAAGAGGTTGCCTAGGGAGGCAACTCGGGGGGGGGGGGGGGGGGGTAGCAGCAGCAGCAAAAAGAGCAAGGCATTCAAAGCTAAACAATAATAGATTCTGACAGCTGGGGAGGGGAGGGGAGCATAAGACTTGAGGTTTTCCTAGGGCACCAACACCTTGAAGCAACTTTGGAGCTGCCTTGCTCATGTGCCTTATAGAGCATTTCACATTAAGTGCCCCTTTTACTAACATTAGCATGTACTATTTGCCACAGAGCCCATAGGAATAAAATGGATCATGCAGCGGATTATATGTTATAAGTGTATTGTAAAATTGACCTGACATAGCAGTGATGTTGAAAGCACTGACAACCCTCCTTGCCCTGCCCTTTTTAAAGATAGATGTTCTCTTTTCATTTGCACATCATTCCTGTGTGCAAATTTGAACAGAGCTTTCTAAGGTGACAGAGAGAAATGTGGCCTGTAATCGCTACAGTGTACTTCACGCATGGCCTGACTTTCAGTGCTTTATGATCTAATAGTGTGCTCTAGAATGTCCCCAAGATTCCAAGAGAGGCAAGTGGAGGTTCAGTAGTTACTGACTGGGTAATACATTCCAGGGTATGCGTTAAGGCAATTTTTATAACTTGCCTAGGCATGAAAAGGCACAAAGGCATATATATTGCACCCATTTTATAACAATAACATCTCTTTCCATATGCCTTTATGGAACGGACTACCCGAAGGTTTCCACTTGGTTTCCGTGGCAGCTATAAGTTGTGCATATGTGTGTATGTTCTATAATACAAGCATATGCGTAAGTGCCTATATCACCCTTGGTGTGGCCCCGGAAACCCCTATGGGTAGACCATGTAAATATAGATGCTGTTTTCTGAGTTCCAACTTGTGTGTGCATATGTCTCCAGACAATTTTTTAAACACCTGTTTGCATAAGATGCTGTTTTAGTGCTTTTAAGTTGTTTATAAAATTGACTCTGTCCCCTCCTTCCCAAGACGGCAACTTCCAAAAGCCATTTACCTGGGCATAAGAACTTTTATTGAAAATTGCCTCTCATATGTGCAGTGGTGGACATCACACATACTTTTACCTGTACTTCTGCAGTGGCTTTCTTGGGATAGAGGAAGGCCAGGAGAGGCAATAATGTGTATAGTTCTTGGATTTTATTCTGTGTTCCAAACAGTGGGTTTGTGCTTTAAACATGCCAGTTGTGTTTTTTAAGGTGGTTTCTGTTGTGTCCTGATGTGAGATTGTTGGGGTTTTTTTTACCTTGTTCTGGTAATTTTAAATTTATGTATTCAGTTTATTTTAAACATAGCTCACTTCGAACACTGTGTTTGGATGGAAGGGAGAAAGCTAGGTAAATGCTTTTTCTGCAGGCATTTTTCCCAGCTAAGACTAAGCAGGTAGTTTTGAAAATGTAAGTGCAAATTGGTGGATCCTCCTTATTATACGTTCCCTTTGAGACTGGTGTAGAATCAATGGATAAAAAGGCACATGTGGACTTTGCCTGCACAGTTTTGAAAATTGCACCAATATTGTAAAGCGGTTTTATTGCATTTTCCCTCTTTCTGCACATCCCCTGTTTTTATCACCTGTTTTCTTTCTTCCCGCCTCTTCCCCTCAAGCCCTTGAAGTAACACCAGAGAGGGCAGGGTAGGAGAAAGGGATTAGCTAGCAAGAATCTAGTTAGAAAGGATGTTTCAAACACAAAACAAATGTCCACGATTTGCATAGTGTCTTGAAATAGAATCAGAGAGAGAACTGTTTCTTAGATGAGGGGCTGGGGGAAGAGAGAAGCTCTCTGCATGAATAATCTCTGATGAGAGCCAGAAGGGAGGCAGAAGATGAGACCATGCTTATGGTTAAATAAAAGCCATACCGGAAGATGAGGCTATGCACTGCAGCTCCCAGCAGTAGCAGCAGCAAATAGTCGCATCCATGGGATATGCTCAGTGCCTTACAATGCAAGAAAGTAACAGGATTTCTGAAAGCCTTACGCCAGGATTTTTGGTTCTGCTTTTAACTTTTTTTTTTTAACAAACCTTTTTTGTTGTAAGTGTGCATTTGGTTCTTTTCTTTCTCTGCATTGATCATTCTGTTTAGTGGTTTGTATCGGCTTAAGCTTTTTGCCCAGAATCAAATGTGGTGAACTGCGGAATAGGATAATTGTGTAATGCCAAGTGACGAATAGCCCTATTGAAGGAGAACAGATCCCAAGCTTTATAATTTGTTTACCCTCTGCAGGAGCTCAGCATGTCAAGAGATTTTTCTGTCAAACTTAACTGAAGGGACTTGTATCTTTGGGTGTTCGGGGGAGAGGGAGAGTGTGTCAGCAGATCTGTTTGCCTCATCTCACTTATGTCATGCTGTTTCTGGCATCACATTGGCATTTGTTGTGGACCCTCTTGGAACTTATAAGAGTTACACATTATTTTCAGAGTATTTAATACTTTGGAATATTACAAGAATTTTCTCCTTTTATAAGATCTGAGGTTACATGGGACCAGGTGTAACCAAAATTGCTGTGCTCTCATAAGTGCATCTTTCTCAGAGCCAGATGTATAGAGCATTTTGCTGATAGAAACAAACTGCGGAAAACCCCTTAGTGCATCTGGTCCTGTGTGTGGGGTTTTTTTTTTTTTTGCTTCTAATTCTTTCTTTTTCTTTTTGTGACAGTCTGCCTGAGAGTAATTCTTTCTTTTTCTGCCTGTGACCTTGATGCAGAAACTCTGTGCTAGAGCCCAGTGCTAAGGCGCTAACGCAGGGTTTCATAATGCGAGTTTAACGCTGACATTTTGCTCAGCAGTGCTGTAAGCAAACAGCATGCAAGTAAGCTGTGTGCAAAAATGTCTGTGCTAAACCAAAGAGCAAGCCAGACACATGTCCACAAGGAGGTGCATCAGTAGCACCTGTATCTTTTGCAAAAATAAAGAGTTCGGCACTTGCGTGCATGCAGCAATATTATTCTGCTCAGAATAATATCAGTGTTTATAAATAGTGGCGATGTTATGCACAGAAATTCTCTGCAGAATATAGATGTTTATGCGCTGCATAGCATTCCAGCATATAAGCATAACGTTCCAGCACACCTCCCCTGCTGCGCTTTTCTTTTTTTTTTTTCCACCATTCCCTTCAGCGAACATAGAAAAACTTTGTGGATATTGTATGCTCGAGAAACTGGCATAAATTTCTCACAAACATGGACCACAGATTTATTAGCTAACCCTTAACCTCTTCTTAGACCTTGCATTAAAAATCCCAAGGTTGAGCTCAGCTTGCTGGCCCTCTGCTCACTAATTTGCATCTGTGCTGCATAGCTAATTGCTTTGTTACCATGTATTTAAATAGAATTAAATGCACTATGCACTGCCGTTAGCACATTTATTATAGTCGTGTTAAATCCTTTGCTACGTTCTGTGTTCATGCTAGCAAAGAATTGTGTGTAAGCTCTGCGCTATTACCTGTGACAACGGCAGTTCACTTTGCTGTATCAAGGCTTGTCTCTCTCTCTCTCTTTGCTTCTTTCTTTCTCTATCTTCCTTTAAAAAATAAAATTAAATATGTCTTTCTCTGTTTCCCTGTAGTTTCCAGAGTGTGGTTTCTATGGTCTCTATGAAAAGATCCTTCTCTTTAAACATGACCCATCATCCAGTAATATTCTGCAGTTGGTGCGATCTGCAGGGGATATCCAGGAAGGGGACCTGGTGGAGGTTGTGCTCTCGGGTAAGGACTAATCAAAGGGGAGGAAAAAGAACATACTCTACTTTGTTGCCTTGCATCAGAATTTCTGAAGTATGATAGTAAAGAGAAACTGCATCATAATTCTTGGTTCAAAGTGGTCTAGTGGGTTTGGATTTAGCTCATGCCTTTCTCAGAAGTTCAGGGCAAGTTACATTCAGGTACAGTAGGTATTTTCCTATCCATAGAGGGTTTACCGTGTATGTTTGTGCCTGAGGCAATGGAGGGTTAAGTGACTTGCCCAAATCACAAAGAGCGGCAGTGGGATTCAAACCTGGCTTCCCTGATTATCAGCCCTTTGCTCTTAACCATTAGGTGGCTACTGCAGTCCAGGTGTATCCTAGTACTAAAGCCCTTTACTGTGGGAAAGGCAGTCGAGCCTCTCCACGGCTGCTTGGATATTTCTGTGTACAGACATGCTATCTGCCAACACCTGTAGGGAGGGCCTGACTTACTTGCTGGGTGCATGCTCTTTGCAGCTGACTCAGGGTTTGAGGTTTCAATGCTGTTGAGCTGAACTCATGTAGGGAGAGAGCAGCTACATTTCTGATCTCAGTATAGGAATGATCTTCACTTTTATACAAGGAGAAAGACAAAGTGAAAGTGATGAGAGAGAGGGGGTCATCAGTGGGGCTCATAAAGAGGGGCTGATGAGGACCCTGCTGTTTCTTTACGCATGACCCTCATGGAGGAGGGGAGTGTGAGAGGACAGGTACATTGAAGCAGCAGGATCTCTCTATGAAGGGGGGATGAGAAGGAGTTGCATGGACAGAGGACAAGGTCTGCTAGGGTGGACTGTGGCTCCTGCTTCTCTGCTGGATTCTGGGCGTCGTAATGTTTTTCAGCATCAGAGTCTGCCTTCAGCACTTCCTGTGATTGATTGCTCCGAGGCAGTGGAGCTGTTGCTTAGTGGCATTTCCTTCCTTCCTGGCAGCCAATCAGGCGCTTGTTATTGGCGTGCTTGGCTGCAGCCCGGCATGTTTTCTGCCAGGGCTGGCGTCTCTTGATAACTGGAGCGCATCTTTCCATTGCCTCTATGGGTTTTGGGCCTCTTCTGATGTATGCTGTTAGCAGAGACATACAGAGGTCTGCCAGCCCAGGGTACATCCCCCCTGCATTAGAGACTCCCAGATTGATGAGGGGGGGGGGGCATATCTATTTTACTAGCTGTCCTTCCTGCAGTTTCTAAATGTCTTTTAACTCCTAAGAAAATAAAAAATCACAGCAGAGCTGCTGAAAACTGAACCTGGATATTCAATGCTCGGGTCATACCCTGTCACCAGAATTGAACATCTGGTTTGGCTGGAGAGCATGTTACTAACTGGTCTGTGGTGATATTCAGCCGCTGGCTGGTTGGCTAAAGTTAGGCTAGCCATTTATGTGCCTAACATAGCTGCTGAATGTCACTTCTGGCTGTAATCATCCGTGGGTGCCGCCTCTGTCCCTCCCCTTGGATACCCAGCACTGGCCGACTAGCACCAGGATGCTTAGAGGCTGCACCCAGGGAGAGTCGGTGCCACGAACCAAGCTCGTATGCGGCTGAATATCCTGCTGAGCACCATTACTGCCTTAATGACTTTTGAATATTCTTCCCCCCCCCCCCCCCCCAATATTGAGGGAGGAGTGGCTCAGTGGTTGGGACAGGTTACCTCAGGCCGGAAGGCCGGGGGTTCAATTCCCACATGGGGACAAGCAACTTCAGGTCAGAGGGACTGGGGTCTCTAGTCCCATGGCCACTCCTTGTGACCTTGGGCAAGCCACTTAACCCTCCATTGCCTCAGGTACACTTAGATTGTGAGCCCTTCAGGGACAAGGGAATAAAAAGTACCTGTTAGTATACATGTAAACCGCACTGATTCTAAAGAGCGCGGTATAAAAAAGAAAGAAAGAAAATAAAAAATAATAAATAAATGTCTACCAGCTGCACTCTGGATTCTTTCTGGGTTCCTCCTTCATCTTTAATTTTAAGGCACAAGGGGAAGTACTGGGAATGGAGTGTGTGGTGAGGGGGGGAGGTGGATGTGCAGAACAAGTGTTTTGGTAGTAGACTTGTTGAGGGTGCTAATCAGTAAATTCCCTGCACAGCCTACAGGTTATCGGGCCACTTGCTGATGTAAAACAGTGACCAGATCCATCTTTGTGGTTACCAGTTGCCCCATGGTGCCTTAATATATGCATATTGAAACATTTGCATAGTTTTATTTTCAGAGGGTTGCTGTGAAGACTTGTCTTTGCAGTGCACCTGTGCCTCTGTGCAAAGAGTATTGTGTATTTGTTTGTTTTAGATGTTTTATTGTAAACAGCCTAGGACTGCTAGTGATGGCCAATAAACATTTTAAATAGCCTAGTGGTTAGAGCATTTGCTTGGGAACCAAGAGACCAGGGTTCGATTCCCACTAGCACTCCTTGTGGCCTTGGGCAAGTCACTTAACCCTCCAATGCCTCAGAAGAATCCAAGTTATCAATGTCCCTGTTTAATGTACATTACAAAGTTTAAGTTATAATGTAAACCACTTTGACTAAAAATGATAAAGCGGTATAAAAAAAATCTGTTAAATAAACATAGAACAAAAGTTTATTTTTGTCTTGTTTATCCTGATCATCTGCTTCATTTTCAAGTCTCCTTTTTCTCATGTCTTTGGTTCCTCCTCCTTTACTCATTCTTTGCTCGTTCCTGTCCTCCTCTCCACCCCTCAATCTTTGACCACCTCCATCCTCTCTCCAGCCTCTGCAACTTTTGAGGATTTCCAGATCCGCCCACATGCGCTCAACGTCCACTCTTACCGTGCCCCTGCCTTCTGCGATCACTGTGGGGAGATGCTTTTCGGCCTCGTGCGACAAGGGTTAAAATGTGACGGTAAGGAAAAGAGGAATTGGATAATGGCGGGATTCTGAAAATTGGCCGGCAAGCTGCCTGTGCACAAGAGCGGCCTGGGTCAGCAGGCGAGATTTGCATGTGTCTGTTTTCGGCCGACCTTGATGCTGTCTCTTATTTCTCTCCCCACTTTCCCCTTTTGCAGGATGTGGGCTGAACTACCACAAACGCTGCGCCTTCAGTATCCCGAACAACTGCAGTGGTGCGAGAAAGAGGAGACTCTCCTCTACGTCACTGGTGAACACGCAGTCCTTGCGCCTCTCTACCAGTGAGTCCCTGCCCGGCACATCTGAGGACACGGTGAGCCAGGGGGCTTCTCTGCCTCCTTCCAAATCTCTCCTTATGCGTATAGACAGCACAGAAATCGGGGATGCAGGGGATCTTGATGAGCAATCTCTGGTTTTACTCAAGAACAGAATTTATGCTAGATTGAGACCAACTATGGAGCATGTATGGTAGGCCAGCCCCTCTAAGTGGTCAGATGTGGAATTACTTAAAAAAAAAAAGTTATTGCCAGCGTATGAAACCAGTTCGCAGAATTGGAGACAGGTTTGCTGTCTTGCCTGTGGGATGCCCAGTGACTTCATACCATATACAGTAGGACAGGCTGAGCCAGACATGATTTAGGTTCTGCTCTGTACCTTGAATAATTTCTGACTTCCCCCAAGCAGGCCAGGAGCTGCACCTGTGTGCATTGCTGTAGGGACACAGCCAGGAATGTCCTATATTATAGTTCTTTACAGTGGATACTCCCAATGATGAGAGAGACCCTCTCTGAGGGCAACCGGCTCATGCTTTGCTTGCCCTCTCCACCAGGAACTTTGGACCATGAAGCTGCTTATAACCATTTTTGGTGGGAGGGAGAAGCATAGTTTATGAGGAAATATCTTTAAATCGGAGTAAAAGCACTGAGGGGTTCAGACCTGCAAGAAGCATCACTTTTTTATGATAAGAGCGCTTCTTAGGATTAAGGGGTGTTCTCAGTTGGTACATGCTCTTTTTGATAAAAAGGCAAGGTCTGTAAATGTTAGCCCAATTGGTGTTTCTCAGGAATTTCAGGCAATGGGGCTGCTGTTTAACTTATAATTTTCTGTTACCTTGATAATTTTCTGTTACCTTGGAATAGAGAGAAATAGCAAATTGGATTTCACTGGGGTAGAGGTGTGGGTTGGCTCTCCTTTTTTTTTTTTGGCAATATAATGGAAGGTTCTCCTTTCTAAAAAGATCTGATGTAAACTGTGACTAGTCTCTGGATAGGAAACAGCCAGACTGGAGTCAGCTGTCTTTGTAGGTCCTTAACAATAGGGGGCCTCCTGCACTGTGGGGCCTGCAGTATCTCAGGTGCTGATGGGCTGAGGATCTAAGGCAGCCTATCCAGGATTGTTTTTTGGTTGACAGATGCTGCCACTTGTCCTTGGGTGGCAGAAGTGACATCACAGCTTTCTACCTTGGTAGCCCTTGCTAGTTGCTGTAACAGATTGGTAGGGACCTTCATTTTCAGTTTTTTATGATGGTGTATTTTTTTTCAGGAATTGATCAGTGTGTGTTTGTTTCAACAAGAAAACTAGGAAAAAATCAAAATGACTTATTTTTGTTTATTTTAATTTATTGTATTTAATATCTTTGTATTGTACTGTTATACTGTAATCTACTTTTTTGGATTGAAAGGGTGAATTATAAATGCTAATATTAAGTATTTTGGTACATGGATAACATTTTCCCTTTGAAGCAACTGCTTATTTTCGAATATAGTATAATAAAACCATGAACACACAATATTGGCATTGAGTGTTTAGGTCTTTTTGATGGTCTAAATGTGAGACCAATTTACAAAGTGTTTTTGCCAACTACAGAGCTCTTGGGGAGAAGGAGGGGGAAGGCCCTGACAGCCACTGAAGGCGGCGTTTCTTTATGATGCTTGCATAGTGTGCCTCTGGCGCTCTTAGTGTCCCTTTACTGAAGGTTAATGCACATTAAGTACTTAAGTACCCTTGTGCCCCTAGAATTAACAAGACTGGGGGCATTTAACGTGCATTCACTTCAATAGTGCACGTTAAAACCTTTACTAAAAGGACTCCTTAGTAGCCACAGTCCTGTTGGTCACTCTCACTTCCTAACCCCTCTGTCTCTTTTTCTCTCCCCACCACCACAGTCATTGCTCATTCACCCCCTTCCACTCCATTAGCCCCTATTGCTTACATACCCCTCTTCTATGAGTACCTTTTTACTCTTCCTCCCCCCCCCCCCCCGGAGGAGCAGTCTAGTGGTTAGAGCAGCAGATTGAGAACTAGGGGAGCCAAGTTCAAATCCTGTTTCTCCCTCTGTTATTCCTTGTGCAAATCACTTCATCCTCCATTGCCTCAAGTACAATGTAGATTGTAAGCCCTCTTTGAGAGGGGAAATAACTTGTGTACCTGATTGTATATCTCCTTCAGCTCGGATTTGGAGAAGGTAAGTGATTTAAATCTCAAATCCAAATCTGTTGCTCACTCTCCTCTCTTTTCCAAGCATCCGTGTTTTACTCTGTTTGCATCCTCCATTGCTCCCTCCTAGTTGCCTCTCTCGGCCTTTAGATGACTGGAGTCATGTGCTGTACCCAAAAACTTGAGGTTCTGGCCAATCATGCAGAACTGTCTGGCCAGTCTTCTTTGTCCCTCTTCAAACTGAAGTTAAAAGCTCATCTTTTCGCCTCTGCCTTTGGCTCTTGATTTTGCTGTTCTCCTTCCTTCCCCTCTCATTTCACCTTTCTTTCTTCCTCTTACACTTGTTCTTACCTCTTTCCTTTGTCCTGTCTCCTGCTCTTATCTTTTTTTCTACTCCATTTCTTGCTTTGTCTTTTTAGATCAGGGATCTCAAACTCCAGTCCTGGAGGGCCGCAAACCAGTCAGGTTTTCAGGGTACCCCTAATGAATATGCATGAGATATATTTGCATGCACAGCCCCCATTGTATGCAAATATATCTCATGCATATTCATTAGGGATACCCTGAAAACCTGACTGGTTTGTGGCCTTCCAGGACTGAAGTTTGAGACCCCTGTTTTAGATTGTAAGCTCTTTTGAGCAGGGACTGTCTTTTTGTGTTTTGTGTTTTCATTGCTGCGTGCGCCTGGTAGTGCTTTATAAATGCTTAGTAGTAGTAACTAGTAGGGGGATTATGGGTAACCCACAGCTCCAAGTATATAAGAGCTGAGAATAGGACGTCTGCCCCTTCTTTCTCATCTTTCCTCTCCATCCTCCAAAATGCTGCAACTTCCTTTGCCATAGCAACAAGAGTTTATACTGGCACCAAGGCTGTGACCATGATTTCATGTTCTAAAAGGCAGCTACCCTAGGTGATAAAATTAAAGTCAGTTTAAACTGAACGTGAAGGACCCTGTAGATTGAGGTGTATGTAAACAGGAAACATCAATCATGCCATTGCCATCTCCTCCCTGCAGAACCGCAACCTGACAGAAAGCTTCTCCCGAGAGCGTCGTATGAACTCCACCTACATCGGGCGTCCCATTGAACTGGACAAGCTGCTGATGTCAAAGGTCAAAGTGCCTCACACCTTTGTCATCCACTCATACACTCGACCCACCGTCTGCCAGTACTGCAAGAAACTGCTGAAGGGTCTCTTCCGCCAGGGCCTTCAGTGCAAAGGTCAGAGGGCAGGGTGAGGGGCAAGGAGTGCATAATGGTCCTACAGGGGCAGAAAATGGGGCTAAGGCATGGAGCAGATGAGTGCAAGGCAAGGCCAAAAGACAAACAATGGGGCAGGGTGAGAACCATGGGGTGGTAGACAGGTCCAAATAGGTAAAGGTCATATGACATGATGGGTCAAGGGGCAGATAATGAGTATGCAGGCAAAATGGTCAGAGGATAAGGCAAGGGACGCGAGATGAGGCAAAAGAAAGTGAAAGGGCAACCAGGAGCAACAGAAGGGCAAATGCATCTGATGATTAGGTTTAATATACAAAAACTCGGATGTGCTGGGCCTGTAAACTTCAGGGGTTCCACTTTGCTTTCTTAGAGTCTTGGAAAGAGATGATTTACTAGAACTGTCTGGCTGAAGTTGAGGTTTTGCATTCCGTGCCACCCTCTTCACCTTTCCTCTTTCTCATTATAGATTGCAAATTCAATTGTCACAAGCGCTGTGCCACCCGTGTCCCCAATGACTGCTTGGGGGAGACTGTCTTTAACGGTGGTGAGTACAAGAGACAGGGAATTTACTATTAGAGTGCTTGAGGGGAGAGGGAGTGCTGGGAAGCTGAATCCAGACACTAGTATGCTGGTGGGGAAGGTCTCCTCCTGTGCTTGAAAGGCAAATCCTGACACTAATGGGAGAATAGCTTAGTAGGTGTGTGCTGGGCTGGTGAATCCTAGTACTAGTGGGTTGGAATGAATTGCGACACTAATGGAAGCGTGACCTAGTGAGTGTATTTCTTTATGCTTAGAGGCTGAATCCTGCACTAGGGAGCATGTACTGTATGCCATGTTAAGGAGTTTGAATACTTTTGGCATGAGCAGCAACTAGGGCAATCGCCATCGAAAGAAACATCACAGTCCATGGAAGCAAGGCCCACCCAGCAAGCAGAGCATATGGAATCATATGCTGGTAACTAGTTACTTGCTTTTTTTCTCCCCCTCCACCCATCAGACGTCCCAATGGAGGACTGCAGCGACTACGGAGATGCAGACAAGAATTCTCTCATGGATGACTCGGATGATAGTGGGATAATCCCTGGGTCCCATGCCGAGAATGAGATCCATGGTGATGAGACAGACGATGGTAGCAGCAAATCTCAGAGGTAGTAGGGGAGGGGGATATTGTTTTCTAACCTTGGGCCTTTCTGAGAAGGTCTTAATACTCCATAAAATATTTTGGGGTTTTGTGGTAATGTGGGCCATGGAGAAAATGGGACTTTTTGCTGGTTCTCGTGCTTTTACAAGAAGCCCACCCTCAAAACTACTCAGCTACTGGACAGCCTAAAGGTTGGATTCGACAGAAACTCTTTAACATCAGACATACTACTTTTAGTTCAGATGAACTTCAGATTGTAACATGGCAATGGATTGCCTCTCTGTAGGGATGTGTTTTTGTTTTTAAATGACATGAAAACAAAGAAGAAACCAGCTATTTCAACATGACAAAAAGCTAGCAATTTTATCTTTGTTTAGTTTAATTTTTATCCTGCAATAAATTGAAAACCAAAACAAAAAAAGGGTAGAAATTAAAACACACAAAATAAACCTAGAACATCGCCTCCCCCTTTAACAATATGAAATAATTCAAAACAAAATTTTGGGGCTGCACGCCCTAGGTTTCTGACATTTGCTTGGGTAGGATAAGGGGAGGTCTGTGGCTCTGCTTTAAGCTGCTGCTGATTCATGTGATGTGTGTTCCTCAGCACTGTGGGCTACATTCCGCTGATGCGGGTCGTCCAATCTGTCCGGCACACAGCACGCAAGTCCAGCACAACGCTGAAGGAAGGCTGGCTGGTACACTACAGCAGCAAGGACACACTGGTGAGCAGGAAATGGAGGCTGGTGGGTAGGAGACCATGTGCATGAGCCAGGTGATGTGGATGGGGAGGGCACAGATCTCATACAGGCAGAGGAAGATTAGAGTGGAGGAGTAGCTTAGTGCATTGGTTTCTGGGGGCCCGTAGGGGACACTAAGAAAAAGAGAGGCTGGTGAGGATTGACTCAGGAGTGAGAGAGAGAGAGAAAGAGAGACGCTTATGGGGGCTGAGGGGTGGGGGTCCAATAAAGAGTGGTAGGGATGAACTGGGTCCCCGAACTTTCTGGAAATTAATAAAGGGTCCAGATAACCAAAAAAATTGGAAACCTCTAGTTTAGTGGTTACAGCAGTGAGCTAAGGACCAAGGAAACCAAAGTTCAAATCCTGCTTCTCCCACTGACACTGTTCATGGCCTTGGGGAAACTCACTTCACCTTCCATTGTCTCAAGTGCAACTTAGATTGTAAGCCTTCCAGGTTAGAGACCTCTCCCCTATACCTGAATTTATAAACTTATCTTGGGCTTGGATTTGGAAAGGCAAATGATGGAATGTAAATATCGAAATCATTAATATTTCCAGTTTGCTTGTAAATAAAATCCCTGACAAATTGTCTTTCTCTCTTGTGCCCAGAGAAAACGTCATTATTGGAGGCTGGACTGTAAATGCATCACCCTCTTCCAGAGCAACACCACAAACCGCTACTACAAGGTATCGAACATTACCATTCCTCTTCTTCCATGCTAATATAGGATTGGGGTGCAAGTGTCCATCTGTCTGTCTCATACCATGTTTGTGCAAATATTGATCTGTTTTGTTTCACCTCTTACTACAAGGTTCTCAGCGCAGTCTTATCTAATCTGCTCTCACCACTTCTCTCTGGGGCAGGAGATTCCCCTCTCCGAGATCCTGGCAGTAGAGCCGGCGCAGAACTTCACGCTGGTGCCACCTGGGACCAACCCGCATTGCTTTGAGATGTTCACTGCCAACACGACTTATTTTCTGGGGGAGAATCCCCTGCAACCCACTCATAGTGGTTCCCACAACAGCGGCATAGGACTGGAGGTGGCCAAGGCCTGGGAGAATGCCATCCGCCAAGCGTTAATGCCAGTCATACTGCAGGACGCCCCCAGTGCCATGGGACACTCACCTCACAGTAAGTGCCGCCTGTTGGGGTTAGGATCTGTGGTTGCAGTGGAACAGGGCGAGCACCATGACAAAACAGATTCTGGCTGGAACCTATCACTTTGTGATGTATCTGCATTCAGATCCATAACGTTTCCATGCGGTGGCTTTGTTGTATGTTGCATGGATTCCCTGAAACATTTTCTCACCTTCGTGGCCGCTGCCGTCTTATGCAGTGTGCACGTATATAGACAAGTATTTGAATGGGGGGGGAGGGAAGGGAGAATTGGCATCCAACAATCCGTTGAAGCTTTATTTCATACCATGTACATCTCATGTTTCTGTCTATGGCAGTGGTTCTCTACCCTCTTCTGGAGGTACATCTAGCCAGTAAATTTCTCAGGATTACCTAATAAATATGCATGGGATCCATATATATGGGCAATCTGTTTGTGGATCGAATTCCTGCATATTTATTGTGATAATCCTGTTAGGTGTGCCTCCAGGCAGGGCTGGCTCAAGGGTTTCTTCCACACCGCTCCCCCCCCCCTCCATTCAAGCTGCGCTGCCACGGATTCTGGTGGTGGAGTAAGAGGGCAGTTCAGCTGCAGCAGCAGGCCATGTGCTTTGGCACGCATGGCCTGCCGCTTCAGACCCCTCCGACACAACTTCAGGGGGATCAAAAGTGACAGACCATGTGTGCCGATGGCCTACCATTGCTGCCAAGCCGACCCCACTACCAGAAGTGGCAGCAGCGGCACAGTGTGGCTCAGCATTAGGGGGCGGCAGGCTAGGTGGCAGATCTCTATGGGCGGCAGGTCATGTGCTTCGGTACACATGGCCTGCCGCTCGCTGAGACATGCTGACCCATGCTGAGCTGCTGACTCTGCTGCCCCTGATTCTGGTGGCAGGAGTGGCTTGGCAGCAGGAGGCCTTGTGTGCCGAAGCACATGGCCTGTGGCTGAGCTGAGCTGCGCCCCCCTCAACCCTGTGGCTGGAATTGGCGGCAGCGGGAGGAGTGCCATGGTATGAGGGGATGTGGCACAGCACGAAGGGGGGGGGGGGTCGGCACAGCCAGAGCTGCTGCCTAGGGCAATAGAAACCCTTGGGCTGGCACAGTGGTGTGCAGCCTAGTGGAGGGGCCGGCCCTGCCTCCAGGAGAGGATTGAGAAGTGCTGGTCTACAATTTATCTCTGAAACACACTCAGAGATCTCTGCATAATATGAGGAGTGAGACATGCACTGAAACAGAATTTTAAATTTAATTGAATTTAATCAGACATTTATAATCCACTTTTATCTCCAAAGGGTTTGAAGTGGCTTACATCCAACACAAATAGTTATTCTGTGATGCATTGATTGTATCTCAACTGATGTAGTCTGCAGTTTCCAAGTACACTTCATAATGGACCTCAAACCAATACTTAGAATTACTCCAAATTTAATGGACCATGTAATGCAATGTGTGCCTTCAAGTCAATGCTGGCGCCTGGTGACCCAGTAACACCTGGGTTTTCTTTGGCAGTGTGACCGGAAGTAGATTGCCAAGCTTTTCTTCTTAGGGAATGGAGGTGTTAAATGATTTGCCCAAGGCCACAAGGAGTGTTAGTGGAATCGAACTGTGGTCGCTTAGTTACCAAGCCAGTTCTCTAACCATTATTGGTTAATGGACCAACTACTGTTCAAATAACCGGGTTTTAAAAAGGTGCTTTTTTTTTTTCTTCTAAATTTACTATAATTGTTTTCCACTCTTAAATCTTTTGGCATTATTTTCCATTATTGGAAAATTGTCTATCTAGTACTAATCAATCTATATTCTTTAGGGGAAGGAATTTTCACTAAAATATTATATATAAATCATAAAGAACATTTTGGGCCATATGTATTCATCAACTTAAGTACTTAGGCCCATTTCTCCAAAATATTTTGTCTGTAATAGCCAAGGGCTTAAATTTTACATAAAAGGTTTCTGGTATCCAGTGCAATTCTTTCAATAACGGGGTTAGGCTTCCCCATCCATGGGATTTTTTAAAAATTATCTTTGCTGCAGTATTATGCATCATTTGCAGCCTGGTCAATGACTTAGCTGGTATCCCTAAGTCAGTGCTTTCCAAACCTTTATCCCATATGATCCTGTTTTAGCACCTGGCAATTCATGTGACCCCAGATGGTGAAATCAAAATAGCAGGTCTCCAGTCTCCTTCCCCTCCCTCCCCATCTAAAGCAGAAAACAGCATCAGTCAGCACATGGTCCTTTGTGTCAGCGCAAAGTATGTGCTTACAGACCCCAGTGCTCAGCATGGGTATCCAGTCTAACAGAAAGCTTACCCAGGTGGGGGCAAGGGCCTATGAATGTTCACTGGGTCACAGGCCACATAGTTACTGCCACTACCTGGCATAGGTAACAGTGAAAGCCCAGAGAAAAGGGGAAATGGCCATATTTCTGTGACCCCATTGGGGGGTCCCGACCCAAAGTTTGGGAACCACTGTCCTAAGTACACTAAAGCTAGATACCACACCTGCTCGCTTTGCCAGAACGAGTGACAGAATTTTTACTTTATTGTTAAATAATTGTCAGGTGTTTGTTTTTTGGATGTGTTTTTAAGTACTTGCTTAGTGCTCATGCAAGGGAGCACTAAGGGACCACAAGAAATTAACCCATAATTGTGCTAATGCAAATGTCAGACTGAAACAGACCAAAGGTCTTTCAAGCCCAGTATCTTGTTTCCAACAGTGGCTAATCTAGATCACAGGTATCTGACAGACTGCAAAAAAACTAGATTCCGTGCTGCTTAGCCCCAAGTCTACCTCAATAGAGGTTATGGACGTTTTCTCCAGGAACTTACTCAAAACTTTTTTAAAATCAGTTAGCATAGCAGATTTATTTTATCACATTATCCAGTAACACATTTCAGAGTTTACTATTGCTTTTTTTGTTTTGAGTACTTAAATTTCATGTCCTCTGCCAAACCCGTGTTTTGACAGCACCAGTCACTAATAGCCACTTCACCCTCATCCAGACCTGATTTGGCTGGCATGAGATGCATGATTACATCAGGCTTTGTCAGTAACTGTAACTTCTCTGTTCCCATGAACGAGTTTCATATGTTGCTCATGCTGATGTTTCATGCCATCTTTCACTCTTTCTTGGTTCTAGGGCAGGCATCTCTCAGCATATCTGTCTCCAACAGCCAGATCCAGGAGAATGTGGTAAGTGCTGCATGTCTCTGCTGCTCTCTCCCCTCCACCACCAATAAAGCAGTGTGCGAAGATCCCATTTTCTCTTTTGTTTATAGGACATTGCCATGGTTTATCAAATCTTCCCAGATGAGGTGCTTGGCTCTGGTCAGTTTGGCGTGGTTTATGGAGGTAAGCATGTGGTTACCATCCCATCTATTAATTCTGAGATTCCTTTTTAAGGATACATGTCTAGAATTGGACCCCCATGCTATGGCAGAGCCCCCATCTCCAGTGGATGTGGGTTATCTAGTGCTTAACTGCTTTCTGGTGGAACATCTTTTAGGGAAGCACCGGAAGACAGGCAGGGACGTGGCAGTGAAGGTGATAGACAAGTTGCGGTTCCCCACCAAGCAGGAGAGTCAACTTCGCAACGAGGTGGCCATTCTGCAGGTGAGAGGAAATGAAAGGGGCATTGGGGAGGCAGAAAAGGGTGAGCATCAATCCTTTGGAGCGATAACCCCAGCCTGGGCTGTCACTCCCTCAGAAGTAATTCTCTCCATAAATCAGTGGATGCATGCAGTAGACCCTTAGCAGAGGTGGTGGAGACAACAAAGGGAACCAAGTGAAGGGTGGGCTGGGGCAGTTATATAGGGAAGGGTTAAAGGGCCTGCAGCAGGCATGCTGGATCTTCAGCAGTAGGGTGGGGGTGAAAACCTGGGATAGGAACAAAGGATTCTGAATGGTGGAAGAATGAGGAGTAAGCCCTAAAATGGGTGCACAGGATTCTTGGTGGTGGTGGAACGAGGAGTAAAGTCTGGAACAGGCATAGAGGATTGTCTGTGGTGGTGGGGAGGCGACAGGTAAACTCTAGGATGGGCAAAGATTCTCAGTGATGGGAGATGAATAAGAAGAATCCTCAGTAACGGAGATGAAAGTTAAAGCCTGGGAAGGCACAGGTTTCTTGGCAGTGAGGGAGAAAAATAGACTAAGTATGGTTTGCTGTGTTGTAGCAGTTAAGAGAGAATGGGCAGAGAGGATGTGTCCAGGCATTTTTATCTATCCACTTAGTCTGTTTCTATCTTTTGGTAACTATGAGACCCTGGTATTGACGTCCAGTTCATTTCTCTGTTCTCTGTCTGCAGAGCCTGAGGCACCCGGGCATTGTGAACCTGGAGTGCATGTTTGAGACACCGGAGAAGGTCTTTGTAGTGATGGAGAAGCTGCATGGGGACATGCTGGAGATGATCCTGTCCAGTGAGAAGGGGAGGCTGCCTGAAAGGCTCACTAAGTTTCTTATCACCCAGGTATCTTTCTAGTTGTCATGTCCATCCCTGCCTCTATTCTCCCAACCCAGGGCATCACTAAGTCCTATATACTGGGCCATATTAATCCCCTATTCATCACACTAGGTATATCTGGACAGCTCTTCGTATGGTTCAACTGAAGACGTGATTTGCTTCTGATTCCCAGCAGCATTGGTCACATATACTAGCAATTGTGATTAGCAACTAAGAATGACAAGCTGAGGGATTCCAGTGCACTTTGGATTAGAGAACAAATTCAGATAGGAACCTTGGTGAATTACCTGCTGTAGCTCTTTTTATTCCACTAGATGGCACTGCAGTCAGCTAAAGAAATGGAACTTATGCTATACTCTTCAGTCCCACCTGGTATTTTCAGCCCATGCCTTCCCCGTATTTGACTGCTTTCTTCAGGAACAAGCAGGAAGTCAGTCCTCACATATGGGTGACATCTGCATCCGCAGGGTCCGTGTGATAATCACTCCCCAGCTTTCAAAAAAAGCTTTGGGAGTTAGACAACGCATGCACGGTCACTTTCCCACCGTCACTTTCCCACCCAAAGGTGCCATCTTACCTTGGTCTTTTTTTTTTCTGTCGAGCCCTGTCTGTCATCCCCAGTAAAAGTAAATTTTTCTAACCCTTTCTCTTAGCGCTTTTTCACTGCTCTTTTTGCCAATTTGTTCCTGATCACCTTCTCACTGCCAGAGTCCGCCCTCGCCTCTGCATCACATTTTTCTTAGCTTCTTATTCTTTTTCCTTTTTGCTGCGCGGGCCTTTTCTCGTGCCCTGCCTGACCGAGACATCTGAGTTTGACCTCGCAGGTGCCGTATTCCTCACTATGACTTCGGTCAGCGGATTTAAGCAATGTGGCAAATGCTCCCTTACTATGTCCATCACGGACCACCACAGTTGCTGCAATAAGAGCCTCTGTGCACATCACAATGACTCCACTTGCTCTCTCTGTCTGCAGATGTCAAGTAAGAGCCGGAGGAAGAATGAAAAGTAGCGGGGGTGGGAGCTTTTTGGTTTGAAGGCCTCTGTCGTGGTACCAGCATAGAGTCTGGAATTGTTGCCCTCAGAGACTGCGTCCAATGACTCGGTGTCGCGCGCATGTGCTCGATCTGAGCCCCGATGTTGCGGAACATCGGACTGGGGGGAGGGGTCTTTCTCTGAGGATCTCCTCTATGGGTCTGACATCCTCCAAGCTGAAGTCCAATCCCGGAGCTGAGGATAAGACCTCTAGTCCCGGCCTCAGTCTTCCACCTGACGCCAAGGGAGATGGCCGGGAGCGGCCCTCTAAGCTGCCCTGGGAGGAGGAGACCACTGTGTCAGGGGATTGGGCTCGGTCCTCTGACAGAGTTGCCTTTGGTGATTCCCCATTGAGGGAGCCGGATTCAGAGTTGATGCCATTGAAGCCCGAACCGATCGCTGTGGAGCCTTTTGGTATCGAAGCCAGGATGGTGGCTTTGAAACGCAGCCTAGCTACCTTCCTCAAGGTGCAGCAGGGCCCGATGCCCAGAGCCTCCAGGTTGTCTGTGCCGACATTGGGAACATCCACAGCAAGGACCTCCCCGGAGGGTGTCAGTCTATGCTGGAATGGTGTATTACCAAATTTTACGCTTTTCCTTTAACCCTGTCACTCACTAGCTCACTGACTAGGCACAGACACTTTGGTAAATACAATATGCTTTTATTAAATTAAGTCCTTTTAGAATAATAAGTGAAAGTTAAGCATCAATACATCACCGGATATTGTAGCTTCACTCCAGTAGGTCGGGGGACTTGTCAGCGATCACTTAGAGGAATCCGGGAGGCCACCGAAACACGTCTGTCTCGTCTGTCAGGTGAAGTCCCGTTTTCCTGCTGAAAATCCCCCTCCTAAATACTTTAACTAAAGCTGTGCATGCTGCATGCTGTTGTCATTCATAGGTTAGCAAGGTGCATGCTCAAATCAGGATTGGTTAGGGTTAATGCTGTGCTCGTGATCTACACCTGAGGGGTGTGTCTTACTACATCAAAGGCTAACACCTTGTAATGAAGACGTGCAGTTTATTTACAAACAAAGCAAGGAGACTTATTCAGAAAGACAAGTAATTCTCTTAGTTACACATGAGTAGTTAGAAAAGACAATTAGAATGCAATTAGAATAATAACTAATGCACTTAATTACAGCACTGAAAGAGTTATGAGATAGTGCAGCTATTTACAAAGAATATTTACTTCACCAAACTTGTCATACAGTCCTTTACACATCAGCTGGGAGCGCTCAGCGAGAGAAACTGATGACAGTCTAGGATTCTTCATGCCTGGCCAAGCGGATCTGCTTCTCAGCAGTTCTTCAGGACTCCGTAGTGTTATTTCACCTTTCTCTGAAGTTTGTTTGGTTTCTCTCAAAAGTTTGAACCTCTTATTCTCATGGGCGGATATCTTGGCCCTTTTTTCAATGTGACACACTGATCCAAGTAGGGACGCCTTCACACATTTCTGCGGTGTATAGTTCTGAGTTCTTGGGATGGTCTGTTCCATCTGGATTATGGCCAATTCCCTTTGCTGGAATCTCTGGATTGTAATTGGTGACATGACTTCAGGCCTCATTCAGAAGAGCAGCACCAATATTAAATGAAAAGACTAAATATTCTAGATTAGATGTCACAATAAGATAAACTTAATTTCATCTATATTTGTCATTAAATCATCCCCCTTTGCCTCTGCATGCCTGGCCAGGGCATACAGAGGAAAAGTGAGGCAAAAAAAAAAAGCATCTGGAAGTACCACATGGCCAGTGTGGGTTTTCCAAAGCTCATCAGGGTGCAAGGTGCACCTAGCCTGTCTCCAAGTATCTATTTCCAATTGTTGAGTATGACTTCCTGAATTGAAGCTTCTGGAGACGGCATAGTTGAATAAAGTGCTCATAAATTTTTTTTGTTTACATATTCATTAGGCAGATATGTCACTTCAAATTACCTTCATCAGTTTACTGTCTATCACAGTTTCTCCTTTAATATTCCACTTCATCCCTCACAACACTTTTTCACAACACTTTTTCATCACCTGCATCATTCCACCAACTACATACATAGGTCCTTTTCATGATTTTTATACCATACTAATGTATCCTTATTTGGCAAGGCTGCTAAGAATATCAAACAATTGTTAATAACTTAATATTGCTGTAAACAAATGGTAGGTAGAAAACATAAATTTAGATTCTTCTCAATAAGCATAACAGCATGAGTAAACAGTGTCCCTTTCCCATCAACTTAATTGGTCCAATGCTAAGTGAACATATGCTCATTCTAAATAGGAACAATTTGGGTAAAGTCCTTACAATATAAAACTATTATTTTGCAGCATTTTATAACATCAATCCCAATAGAAAGAAATATGGCTCCTAACATGACAATCACATATCTCTCACGTATAACTAGAATCTATCGTATACACTGTTCTCAGTGAGAGTGCTGTTGGACTGATTTTAAAATTGCAGTGTTCACAAGGATTTGTGTAAGCTACTCATTAATTATGGTGTCAAAAAGAGATCCTTTTGAGGTGGTTGGGCCTCATGGCGATACGTCTTCAGGGGCTGCAAGGCATTTGTGGCTGGGCCTCATGACGATCCTCGGGTTCTTCTCGGCCTATTCTCCCCTGCCTATCCATGTCTCTTCAGAGGCATAAATATGCAAGGTTCCTGTTCTTCAGGCCTTGTGGGTCCTCGAGGAGTCTTAGAGCAGTCAGAATTCTGGTAGCCCAGATCATCACACTGGAAGCAGCACATTTATTGTCTTTTCCTATCCTAGGCTGTGGCCTCACCTTTCTGCCTCTCTCTCTCTCTCTCTCATTCTTTTTTCACAAACCTCTCCTGGATCATTGCTGACAAGCAAGATTTGGTTTTATCCAATCAACTCAAGTTAATGTTATCATTTTATTTGTAAATAATTTTACAAATATTCTCATTATTTTCTGGGAACTCAGTTCCATCTTTACTCTATATTTGCTCTATATGCTTGGGAACAAAGCAATTTCATATCAGCCTCTGTTCCAACTTTCAGCAAACTTATTAATATTTTACTCATCTTGTAATTGCTGTGTGTGTACTGGACCTCTGCATAATGTACTACTACAACAAGTGTATTTGGTAACATAAGTGCAAGTGTATAAACTAAAGAAAATTAATATCTCACAGTGCTACAACATATATCTGTTTTCTCAGGAACTACTCCTGAAACTGAAATAAAAACTTTCAAAAGAAAGTACACTTTTTCTCTGGACACCAGCACGTAAAATTCAAATACAGAAAAACAGGTGAATTTATCCTAAAATCCAATATTGTAACAAATAAAACTGTGATGTTACTATCCTGTTCATCAGTCATCAGTACAGAGCCTAACAAGGCAAAGTAATTACCTTGAATCTTACAGTTCAGGAAACAGGCATTCTCAAATAACATGAAACTGCAAAGAGGTGAATTCAAAATCATGCTTTGTCACATTTAAATTAAAACCTTATACCTGAAACTGGTATCAAACTGATCTGAAATGTTATCTTCAACACAGACAGCAGAACAAACAATAGGTCTTTCTTGTGTCCAGATTCCTTCAGGCAAATGCAGATTACTATGTAGCTGAACAATTAATCTATAGTTATAGCTGTTTATGGTTCTGTAAACTATAAACAATAACTATGCCCTCTTTGAGGTGCTTGCCACAATATATAAAATCCCCCTTTAACTTTTAAGTTTGCTTGATAGTATATACCAGTGATGGCTAACCTTTTTGAGCCCGAGTGCCCAAACTGCCGCACAAAACCAAAGAATTTCCTCAAAGTGCCAGCACGTCATTTGCATAAGTGGTCTTATTTGCATAAATATTTGCATAATGTTACCATACACTAACTTTTAGTAAACATGTCTCTTAATGAGTGTATGGATAAAGAAAGACTAAAAGATTTCTACATTACTATAATCCAGTGCCAACCGCCAGGCACATTAGGAACTACTACAAACGCTGCCCATTTAGAACCCATAGCAAACCCGCCGTATCCTGACAGCATTACCAGGACTCACAAAGCACCATACCCTACCTATCAAAAGGCAACACTGCAAATATTAAACCAATACATTTCAGTGAATACTGGGGAAAGAGAACAAGTGGCAACGTCAAATAGGAATTTCCTCTTGTACCAAACAAAGCGCAGATGTTAATGATGCACATTTCCCAGAGCTGACATATTCCAGTTAATAAATTCAAAATAAAGAGATATCGTTCTACCTTTTGTGCATTTTTTTTCAGTTGCAATTGGTCCAGCCATTTTCTTCTGGTTTCTTCATGTTTTCTGCTAACTCTCCATCGTCTGCTGTCCATTTGTCCTTTCTTCTCTCTTCTAGTTTTTTTCCATTCTCTCTCTCTCTACATCTGCTTTAACATACTAATCTTTCTCCTTTTGCTCTTTCCTCATTTCTATTTCATCCACACAAATTTTACCCCTCCATCCTCAATCCCCAATTACTCTCCCAATACCTGGCCAATTGTAGATTTTTCATCCCTCCTACACAAAATATTTTTCCCCTCTCCATTTTACTCTCCCAGCCCCATCCCATTCTAATCCTCCCCCAACATCAGCTCCCTTCTAGTTCCAGTCTCACCCAGCATCCATTCCCTTCTTCAAGCCCCCCACTTCCCCTCAGCCCATTTCCATTCCAAGCCCCGTCCCCATCAGCTATTTGCAGTTCAAGCCCCCCACTTCCCCTCAGCCCATTTCCATTCCAAGCCCCATCCCCAACAGCTATTTGCAGTTCAAGCCCCCTTCCACTCAGCCCATTTCCAGTCCTAGCAACCCCCCAACCCATTACCAGTCCTAGCCCCCCATAGCTCACTCCCAGTCCTAATCCCACCAGCCCATTTCCAGTCCTAACCTCCCCATCAGCCCACTCCCAGTCCTAATCCCCCATCACTCAATTTTTAGTTTAAGCCCCCCCAGCGCCTACCACCACTCCTAACCCCCCCCAGTGCCCATCACCACTCCTACCCCCCCAGCCAAGCGCCCATCACCACTACTAACCACCCCATCCAGCCCAGTGCCCATCACCAACCCTAACCCCCCCCAGCCAGCCCAGTGTCCATCACCACTCCTAACCCCCCAGCCCAGTGCCCATCACCACTCCTAACCCCCCCACCCCAGCCCATCACTACTCCTAACACCCCCCAGCCCAGCCCATCACTACTCCTAACCCCCCCCAGCCCAGCCCAGCCAATCACCACTCCTAACCCCCCCCCAGCCCAGCCCAGCCCATCACCACTCCTAACCCCCCCCCCCAGCCCAGCCCAGCCCAGCCCAGCCCATCACGACTCCTAAGCCCCCCCAGCCCAGCCCAGCACCACTCCTAACCCCCCCCCCAGCCCAGCCCAGCCCAGCCCATCACCACTCCTAAGCCCCCCAGCCCAGCCCCGCACCACTCCTAACCCCCCCCCCCCGCCCCCAGCCCAGCCCAGCCCAGCCCAGGGAAAATTAAAAAAAAAAGAAAACCTGTTTGCTGCCGCTGTCGGGGCCGCCGCGGCAGAATCGAGCGTGCCGCGGGGCCCCCCTGTACCCACCGGCAGAGCCTGTCCTCCCCGTAGCAGCTCTCTCTTTGGAGCTGCAGTCAGACGCGCCGGCTTGCAGAGCGCGAGGGAAGAGTTCCCTCGCTGCTCTGTTAAGCCCGCGGGGGCTGATGGGAAGTTCCCATCAGCCCCCGCGGGCTTAACAGAGTCGCGAAAGGGAAACTCTTCCCTTCGCGCTCTGCAAGCCGGCGAGTCTGACTGCAGCTCCAAAGAGAGAGCTGCTACGGGGAGGACAGGCTCTGCCGGTGGGTACAGGGGGGCCCCGCGGCACGCTCGATTCTGCCGCGGCGGCCCCGACAACGGCAGCAGACAGGGTTGTTGTTTTTTTTTTCGATGGCGGACCTTCCCGCGTGCCAGCTGCAAGGCCTTCGCGTGCCACAGCTGGCACGCGTGCCATAGGTTCGCCATCGCTGGTATATACAGTCAAAGACAAAGAATAGATGCATAACATACTAATGATAAAGATTAACCAGGATTTACCTTCTTATTTACTCAGGATTTAAATCATTTGCAAACTGGCTCAGGATGCCCCATTGTCCTGTCAGGGCTCTTAACCTCTACTTTGAAGGTCAAAGAAAAACAAAAACAGTTTCCTTAGTTTCATGCCTTGTTTGTTTGATCTAGTCACTTCAGCATCCAGGGACCATAAAATCTACTGGAGTAGCCAGTAATGAAAGAAAAACAGTATTTACTGCAAACAAACATTTGAACACAGAACAAATCAAAGCTTACAAGTGCTTTATACCTATCTGATCAGAATAAAATGTTTCTCTTAACCAGGGACCTTAAAAAAAAAACAACAAGTAAAAAGTCTTCACTTCTTCATAATCTTATAAGGATTTTCCATAACAATTAATACTAACTCTACAGGATAGGCATTTTGTTCAAAGCACTGAATTAAACATCTTTGCATCACAAGGTTACATACTTTCCTAAACAGTTTTTTATTATTTTTAGATCTCTTTTCCTTGGCTGCAGATCCAGCTGCAGTCATTTCCCTTATCAATTTGAAATTGAATTTGTAAAGTCATAATAACATGACAAAACTGATCTTGTATCAGTGGGTCAGAACTAATCAAACAGAATTTCTTAGCATCACCATGATCTATCATTAATCTCTTGTTGATTAAAATCGGGGAGTACTAGACATGTATATTTTCTTTTTTCTTTCTTTTTCCCCGTCTCTTACGGTATTTATACTGAACCACCCTCTCAGCAACTTGCTGATAAATGTCTATTTTATCTGTCCGTGCAATCAAATCTAATTTGCTAGAATTTGTCTGATGCATCTTACAATATGCAGACAACAAAAGCAATCTTCTCCTTCCTAACACACTCAATTCTGTTCCTTTTTCAACAGGTATTTTTTGCAAGCATGTAAGGGCATTAACGGGTTCATCATCTTTTAAAACAGACTCCCAATTCTCACTTAGTCTTGACCCGCAGGACCATTCTCTAGCTAATATTTCATAAGATGCCTGATCCCAGCTGGGAATAGTTACAATATTCACAGTATTTACACTATTTTCACTTCTTTTCAACATTGTCCAAGCCCTCTTTTTTTCGAACCCCACTTCTGGTACCAAATGTCTTACTACATCAAAGGCTAACACCTTGTAATGAAGACGTGCAGTTTATTTACAAACAAAGCAAGGATACTTATTCAGAAAGGCAAGTAATTCTCTTAGTTACACATGAGTAAAAGCACTTAATTACAGAAGAATAATACTTCACTGAAAGAGTTATGAGAGAGTGCAGCTATTTACAAAGAATACTTCACCAAACTTGTCATCATACAGCCCTTTTAAAGCATCAGCTGGGAGAAATCAGCGAAGGCTGTAGAAGTCTGGGATTCTTCATGCAGGCCAAGCAGATCTACGTTCTCTCTGTTCTGGATTTTCTCTGTACTTATATAGGCACTTATATAGGCACAAATGTGTTGCAGCTAGCTTTCACACATGAGCTTTTCCCTATAGGTATTCTCCACCCCATCCACCATTGCTTGACCAGACAATGCTCACCCCCCATGGTTTTAGAAGCTCAAAACTTACACAATCAGGACGCTGGTCAGGCATCTGAGAATGCTCAAGGGAAACACCCCCATGGTTTTAGAAGTTCAGAACTCCACAATTTGTCCTCTCTAATGTGCTCAGCTAAATTTGCTCTGCGCTGAGCATCCAGTGCTTGATTATAAATTTTCCTATATGCTGTTAACAACACCCAGGTCTGTCGTCCTAGGGTCCCTACTTCACCCGGTTTATTGGGGAGCCCGCCGAGTACTCTTTCCACATCGGCGGGGGTTGCTTCCTTAAGCTTATTATCCCAGGACTCTGCTAACCCAATCCCACCCTCGTCGCCAATTATGTATTACCAAATTTTACGCTTTTCCTTTAACCCTGTCACTCACTAGCTCACTGACTAGGCACAGACACTTTGGTAAATACAATATGCTTTTATTAAATTAAGTCCTTTTAGAATAATAAGTAAAAGTTAAGCATCAATACATCACCGGATATTGTAGCTTCACTCCAGTAGGTCGGGGGACTTGTCAGCGATCACTTAGAGGAATCCGGGAGGCCACTGAAACACGTCTGTCTCGTCTGTCAGGTGAAGTCCTGTTTTCCTGCTGAAAATCCCCCTCCTAAATATTTTAACTAAAGCCGTGCATGCTGCATGCTGTTGTCATTCATAGGTTAGCAAGGTGCATGCTCAAATCAGGATTGGTTAGGGTTAATGCTGTGCTCGTGATCTACACCTGAGGGGTGTCAGGTGCCTATGAGTCACTCATTCAGTTCTGTCCAGCCAAAACTGCCTGCTCGCCCAGAGATGTTGACCTAACGTAAATACAGCTTTGATCTCTGGGCTAGCAAGCTGGCTCAACATGATTTGATTTCTCACATGCAGCATGGCTTAAAAGTTCAATTTCCTTGCAAAGTTCAATATTCCTTGCTGATCCAAATAATTTTTTAAATTAGTAATACAAATGGTTTGCGACTCGCTCAGAGCCGTGTTAGTCGGCCTCCTGCTCAAGGTGCAACTCTCTCCCTAACACTTTGGGGTCAATTTGTCGGGTTCCTCGTTCTCCCTCTGTGCCTGCTGCTCATCACCCTGATGAGTATCCAGAATTCAAGGTCTCGTCCGGCTCAGTCTTACTGGGAGACCAACAATAGTCACCCGACACCAAGTTACACAGGGATGTCCCCTCTGACCAGTCTCCCCTTCAAGAGCGCTGGAGGTCCTGGCCCGAGGACCCTGCATTCCCCGAGTTTGTCCAGGGAATGTTGAAGGCCCTGGCCTTCATGGTGGAACAGGAGGAGAAGCCTCGTGCTGAGGCCCCTCTGGGGAGGTACTGATGTCCCTGGCTGCGCATCACCACCTCTATGTACCCCCTTGTGGGCATTTTTATGAGGGGGCTTCTCCTCTCACGGCCCCCCGTCCATCCACCACTAAGGGGGCCACGAGAGGGACCTGAATATCGTCCTCAAGAAGCTGATAGCTCCCCCATTTGAGCCACTGGCTTTGTGCCATTTCAAGTTCCTGTCATGGAAAGTAGGGTTCCTGGTAGCACTCACTTTGGCCAGATGGGTCAGTGAGCTGCAGGCATTGTTGGCCCACACCCCCTAAAGCAGGGTCATTCTCTGGACTTGCCTGAAATTCCTGCCTAAGGTGGTGTCCGCTTTTCATATTAACCAAGAGATGATCCTTCCCACCTTCTTCCCCAGGCCTCATGCATCCTGGGCAGAGGCCTCGCTTCACACCTTGGATTGCAAAAGGGCACTGGCCTTCTACCTCAAGAGGACGAAGGCCCATCGATGCTCGTTGCAGCTGTTTGTCTCCTATGACATCAACAGGCTTGGGGTTACGGTCTCTAAGCATACCCTGTCTACCTGGGTGGTAGACTGCATCTCTTTCGCTTATGAGCAGGCTGGACTCTCTTGGTGGCTTACCTGCGCTCAGTCCCCCTACAGGACATCTGCTGGGCTGCCACCTGGCCTTTGGTCCATACCTTCTCAGTGCACTACTGCTTGGAGGAGAGCTCACAGCATGATAGTGCCTTCAGCCAGGCAGTACTTTGTCACCTCTTTGGGGATTAGTGCAATTCCTTCCCTCCGGCCCTTTGTGTCCAAGCTACCGGAGAGGGGATTCCGTCGTCAATGTTGGGGCTGCATCACTGGATTTCAGGCCATTCAGTGCTCCTTGCTGCCCTTCATGGCTCACCTTTTGGGTCGCCAGTGGCTCCTACAGGTGTTTTTTTTTTGTAGCTTGGGAGTCCCATATGTGAGGACTGACTTCCTGCCTGTTCCTGGGAAAAGCGTAGTTACTCACCTGTAACAAGTGTTCTCTGCGGACAGCTGGAATCGGTCCTCACAACCCTCCCTGTGGAGTTATTTCTTTTTTTTATGCTTGATTAAGCTATGTCATCGTACTAAGGTAAGATGGCACCTTTGGGCAGGAAGGTGACTGTACATGTGCGGCCTAACTCCCAAAAGCTTTCTTTGAAAGCTGAGGAGTGATTGGCATCAACGGAGCCTGCGTGGTAATGTCGCCCATATGTGAGGACTGATTCCTGCTGACCCTGGAGAACACCTGAGTAACTACGTTTTATTCTCCTGTAAAATCTGTTTTTATATTCTGCCTTGGGCAGATGTTTTTGGAAAACTGACATTTTCGGATCCCTGAGTACTGATGTGTCTTCTATAAAGAAAAAAAAAATCTCCCCAGATCTCGGATGGCTGTGTAAGAACTGCTTGGTTTTTTTTTTTTAATGTGTGCCTCCCTCGTTTTTTGCCTGATAGTTCCCCACCTCCCTCCATATATATGCCTGTGTGTATATACACCTAGGTAAGCGCCCCCCTACAATTTGCCTAATCAGCCCTTTCCCAGGGACCACAGACTACGACACCCTCTAAAGTGCGGTTATAGGGATCCCAAGTCTGGCTAGTAAGTGTCTCTTTTATTTTTATTTGAATTCGGCTCTGACTTTCCCAATAGTAGTTCAAGATGAATTACATTCAGGTGAGGTAGGTATTTTCCTATCCCTTGGTGGGTTTACAACCTTAAGTTGTCACCTGAGGCATTGGAGGGTTAAGTGACTTGCCCCAAAATCGGAGCATCATTGGGATTTGAACCTTAGCTTTCCTTGCTCTCAACTTGCTGCTGTACTAGGCTGCTCTTTTTTACTTCTTGCTAACAGCTGGGATTTGCTTCCCAGGGAGTTGCTTCTTCCAAAGGTTAGTTTTTTGTTTTTGTTTTTTTTTGCTTAATTTAATTTATTTAGCTAGGCTTATATACCCCCTTTCTCTGGGTCAGAGCAGTGTACATTCAAGTATGGTATATATTTCGCTTGTTCTCTAAGGGCTCACAATCTACGTTTTTGTACCTGAGGCAAAAGAGGGTTAAGTAGCTTGCTGTCCTCCAGTGGGATTTGAACCCCCAGCCCTTCGGCCTGATGCAACGTGCCCCAACCACTAGGCCATCTGTATGGGTTATTTGGGGCCCATGCAAATGATTTGGCAGTCCTTGCACATGTGAGCTGGTATAAGCACAGAATGCATTCTGTTGGTGATGCTAACTTACCTTACCTTGTTTAAAATCCAAGTGATCTTATCATGAAGTGTGATGGAGACCTTTGACTGCTTTTTGTGCTGGGGAGCTGGGCCTGGCAAGTGCAGCCCAGTGAACAGCTTTGGGGTGATAACACGGAGGACCTGGTTCTGCATTCCCTTCCATTGCTCATCTCTCCTTTTCTCTTTGGGCAGATATTGGCCGCCCTTCGGCACCTACACTTCAAGAACATCGTCCACTGTGATCTGAAACCAGAGAATGTTCTGCTGGCATCTGCAGATCCCTTCCCGCAGGTGAGAGAGACCCCTTGTGCCAGAGTACCCCCCATACATATTATTCCCTGCAGTCAGCAAGAGAGTGAAGAGCGGTGTCTCCCCCAGTGTGTAACTGAGGAGGAGGAACCATTTCAGCTGCCCCCATCTCCCTCCTCCCTGCAGCCCAGGGCTAGATTTAGGTTACAGGGTCATCTCTGCAGCAGCCAGCAATACTTCTTGCTTGAGTAGCTCTGCAGCATGGGGCTTTTCGGCCCTCATATGCCAGTGGAGCCCTTCAGTGCCCCACCCTTCCTTCAGCACAGGCTTGCTATCACCATTAAATCCAATAACGTCATGGCAAAAGAGCAAAAGGACAATAAGAGGGGAGCATATGGAACCAAAGACTGGTTAATATTAGCACTGGCCATGACGGCTTTATTTAAGAAAAGCAGAAATCTCACTATAACATGCATTGATTAGAGCTTTTGATAGTGTCCCACACTTTTGGATAATAAATTGCCTTGAAATGTATAGGATAAATCCTGGTTTGATAGAGTACATTAAGTCCACCATGACAATGTGACAAATCACATTATTTTTGAAGTATGAAGGTGGTCAGTACATCATTCCTAACATCAAGATCCAGCGAGGAATGTTTCAGGGCGATTCCTTGTCACTTCTGTTTTTATGTTTATGTTTATGTTTATTTATTTGATAAAAACCGCCTTTCTGAAATAACCAAGGCGGTGTACAATTAAAACAATTTTAGTAAAAGAAGGCCAAAGGCCAACGAGAAGGAAAAGAAATGTACAATTTTTTTTTTAAAAAGGATAGTAGAAGAGAGGAGGCAGGACGAGACAGAACAACATGGGGAAGCGTCAGAAGGAAGGAGGATAGTAAAGTCACACAAAAGGAGAGGGAAGATTAAACGCTAGGGAAAACAGGTGGGTCTTGAGGTTTTGCTTAAAGACATTGTATTGGGGTTCTAAACGGAGGGAGGAAGGGAGAGAATTCCAAAGGGCGGGGCCAGCAAAAAAAAAGGCAGAGGAACGAGTGGATTGTAGATGAGCACGGGAGGGGGAAGGCAAAGTGAGACGGTTGAGGTGAAAAGAGCGAGGGGTGTATCTGGGAGAATGAAAGTAGAGGAGATCTGATAGGTACTGGGGGGTGCTGTCATGGAAGGCTTTATGGACCAGAGTTAATAGTTTGAAAGTGGTGCGGAAGGGGACAGGCAACCAATGAAGATGAAATAGCTGAGGTGTAATATGGTCGCGGAGAGAGGTGTGCGTAAGGAGGCGTGCTGCAGTATTTTGGATGCGTTGCAAGCGATTCAGTTGGGATTTGGGGAGACCAGTGAAAAGTGAGTTGGAAAAATCCACACGGGACATAACCAGGGAAAGCACCAGGGTAGTGAGTGCAGAGGGGGAGAGAAAGGGACGAACAGAGCGGAGCTGACGAAGGAAGAAAAAGGATGTTTTAGTAATGTGAGAAATGTGTGTATGATAGGACAGATCGGAGTCGAAGTGTACACCAAGGTACCGGAAAGTGGAGACCAGAGGCACAGAGGAGCCAGAAAAAGAGGGGGCCAGTGAAGGGGAAGGAGCACCGTGAGTGAACCAAATAGCGATAGTCTTAGTCAAGTTTAGATGAAGACAATTAAGTGTTAGCCAGTTTGCCACGGCTGAGAGACAGGAATCCAGTGCAGAGAGATCAGGACTAGAAGGTGAAGTGTGGTGAAGTAGCAGAATGTCATCAGCGTAGAAGAAAGAGGAGATACCAAACTGTTGTATTAGAGAGGCAAGAGGGGCTAGGAACAGATTGAAAAGAAGTGGTGCAAGGACAGAACCTTGAGGGACCCCACAGAGGAGGGGGTGGGGATCAGAAGGGGGAATAGAAGAAGAGGAAGGAAGAACCGAACAGGACCGAGAGGAGAGAAAAGAGTGGAACCAATGGTGGACTGTGCTGCAAAGACCCGCATCCCGTAGGCGTTGTAGAAGTAGGGAGTGATCGACCAAGTCAAAAGCTGCAGAGAGATCTAGAGCAACTGCCACCGAGATATCACCACGATCTTGTGCTACATGTAAAGCATTTGTGAAAGCCAAAAGAACCGTTTCAACACTGTGACCCTTACGGAACCCAGACTGGCGAGGGTGAAGGAAATTAATGGATGCGAGGTGGTGAGAGAGTAAGGCAAAGACGTATTTCTCCAGTAGCTTAGAAAGAAAAGGGAGATTAGAGACAGGACGGTAGTGAGCAGGGAGTAGAGGATCCAGAGAGGGGTTTTTCAGAATGGGGCGTATAAGAGCGTGTTTCCAGGGAGAGGGAAAAATTCCGGTGGACAGGCTAGAATTAAACATATTAAGGATAAAGGGAAGGAGCCCAAGGGAGGGGGTGAGAAGCCATGAAGAGGGAATAGGATCAAGGGCACAGGAGGTCTTCTTAGATGAGGAAATAAGGTGATGGAGTGGCGCTTAATCCAATGTGGCGCTTAATCCAATGAGTACTTTCATCAACTCTTTGGGATACAGATTTATCCTGAATCAAGAGGTAACATTCCATTTACTATTTGTAGACTACCTGAAGCTCTACAGATCCAGTGACCAACAATTAGCAGAGCAACTCCTTGTAGTGAAAAGATTTTCTGGTGACATCAGGATGAATTTTGGCCTAGACAAATGTACTAAAGCAGCTTTTTTTTTTTTTAAGAAGAAAACTGAGCAAAATAAAATATCTCCCTCGCTGAGGGCTGTGATATCAAGGAATTTGAATAGGAAGGCATATATAAATATCTTGGAGTAGAGGAAGGAATGACACTTAAGCAGAAATTACTGATAAGAAAGATAAGTAAAGAATACTATAAGAGATTAAAATCATTATTGAAAAGTGCCTAAATATCATGGAACAAGTTCCTGTACTAATACAGCTTTGGGACTGTAGATGGGCCTCTTAAAGATCTTGGAAAACTGGCTGTATAAACAAGAAAACACCTCCATGCCCATGAGGTAGTTTACAAGAATCAGTGTATGCCAAGACTATGCATTCCTAGAGCTGAAGGAGGGCTAGGTCTCATAGAGACTGATTACACCTACAGAGCTACTATCATAGGATGCCAGGCCTATCTAATGGCATCATCAGATCCAAATACGTAGAAAAGCAGTGGGCAAAACTGAAAGGGGATATTTTAAGGGCGACAAACCTTTTTGTTAGGAAAGGAAATAACTGTAAAAGGAAAAAAAGGCCACCATGGTTCTCAAAAGAAGTATCTGAAAAGGTGAAAAAAAAGTGTGTGGCCTTCACAAAATACAAGAGATCACAGAAAGAAAGAGACCAGCAGCAATATTTGGAAAGGCTTAGATAAACTTGGAAAGTAGTCAGGAAAGCAAAGAAACAAATGGATGAAAAAATAGCCAATGCAGTAAAATGGGGGGGGACAGGACATTTTTCAGGTATGTTAGAGGAGGAAGTGCAAAAGTAGTATTGCCAGACTCAAAGGTGAAGAAGAGGAATATGTAGAAGCTGATGAGGATAAAGCAGACTTGCTTAACAAAACGTTTTGTTCGATGTAAACAGATGAAGGACTAGGAGCAGAACCTCAGTAAACAGATGAAGGACCAGTAGCAGGACCTCAGAAAACACCCACAAATAGGAACAGAAGTGAAGTGGATCTTGAACGATATTTAGAAGACAGTGATCACAAGGAACTAGCTAAACTAAAAGTAGACAAAGTGATGGGACCTGATGAGATACATCAGAGAGTAGTGAAGGAACTTAGTGGAGCCGCTTGAACTTCCCTGTCTTATCTTTTCTGTGCTGCTTTAGAGTCTGGATTGGTCCCAAAGAATTGGAAAAAGGCAGACACACATGTGGTGCCTTTACACAAAAGTGGAAGTAAGGATGTGATTGAGAACTACATGCCAATTAGTCCAGGGGTCTCAAACTCCAGTCCTGGAGGGCCGCAAACCAGTCAGGTTTTCAGGGTATCCCTAATGAATATGCATGAGATATATTTGCATGCACTGCCCCCATTGTATGCAAATATATCTCATGCATATTCATTAGGGATACCCTGAAAACCTGACTGGTTTGCAGCCCTCCAGGACCGGAGTTTGAGACCCCTGAATTAGTCTGACCTCAGTGGTTAATAAATTTAATTGAAACTCTGCTGAAACAGAGGATAGTGAGGTTTCTGGAGTCCATTGGATTGTAGTAGTTGTGCTATAGGGCAGGTCTTGTCAGACAAGTCTCTAATTTTTCTTTGACTGGGCTACCAGAGAGTTGGACTGAAGCCCTAGATGTGGTGTACTTAGATTTCAGTAAAGCCTTTGACACCATTTCACACAGGCGACTTGTAGATAAATTGAGCACCCTTGGAATGGAACCTAAATTGACTGACTCGGTTAGAAATTGATTGAGTGGGAGGAGACAAAGGGTACTGGTAAATGGAGTTCACTCTGAGGAGAAGGATGTTATAAGTGGTGTGCTGCAGAGATCTGTCCTTGGTCCGATTCTTTTCCACATTTTTGTTAGTAACATTGCAGAAGGGCTTGCAGGTAAGGTTTGTCTCTCCTCAGATGATACCAAATCTGCAATAGAGTAGACAACCAGCAGGGAGTGGATAATATAAGGAGGGATCGAGCTAAGCTTGAAGAATGGTTGATAATTTGGCAGCTAAGATTTAACGCTAAAAAATGTAGGGTCATGCATTTGGGTTGCAAAACTCCAAGCGAGTGGTACAGTATAGGGTTTGAAGTTTTCTGTCCATGAAAGAAGAGCTGAAACGGGGCTAAACGGATAGAAAAGGTGACGGTGAAAGCTTGGGTGCATAGGTAGAGGAATGGCCATTAGGAAGAAGGTGGTAATACTTTGTGATACTTTGGTGATACTTCATTTGGAGTATTGTGTGCAATTCTGTAGACCACACCTTCAGAAAGATATAAACAGGATGGAGTTGGTACAGAGGATGGCTACCAAAAAATGGTCAATGGGCTTCGTCATAAGGGCATTTTAGGACAGATTTAAAGATATCAAGATGCATACTTTGAAGGAAAGGGGGGAGAAAGGAGATACAGTTGTGGTAAACATTATGTATTTATTTATTTATTTACTTACATACATTCTCTTATATACCGCGCTATTCTGCATCAGTGCGGTTTACATTGAACAAACTGAAATTACATTGAACAGGGCATTATAACTTGGAGATAACTATTTTACAGGGAACATGGGCTATGGAGGGTTAAGTGTCTTGCCCAAGACCACAAGGAGCACCTGTGGGACTAGAAACCCCAGTCCTTCCGACCCAAGGTTGCTGTCCTCTAGTGGGTTTTGAACCCCTGACCTTCCGGCCTGAAATACCTTGCCCCAACCACTAGGCCACTCCTCCACTCCACCCTTGCATTGGCACCCTTGCATTTTAGGTATGTTGTATAGAATATCTTGAGAAATAATTGGAAGTATTTCAACTGAATGTCGTCATATTTTTTCTAGTATGTGTCAAAGGTATACAACAAAACAAAGATGTCTGTGCACTTAGACATAGTAGTTTTCTGAGAAAAAAAACAAAATATGACCTGGACAGGATTAATGGCATCCTTCACTAATACTTGGTTGTACCACCCTGGTAGTGATGACAGCCTCCAAATATTTCTTGTAGCCATCTATAAGTTTTGTACATCTGTCTGCTGGTAGTTTCTCCCACTCTTCAACTGCGATTTGTTCCAGCTCATGAATATTTCCAGGATTCCTTTTACCAATGGCAGATTGTAGCTCTTTCCAAAGATTCTCGATTGGATTGAGATCAGGACTTATTGCTGGCCAGTTTTAAAACAGTCTATTTGTTCCTTTTTAACCATTCTTTTGTACTTTTGGATGTATGTTCTCCAGGAACAAGCAGGAAGTCAGCCCTCACATATGGGTGACATTGGCGCTGACTAAGCCTGCACGGAAGCATCTCCCCAGCTTTGAAAGAAACCTTTGGAAGATGCACCACATATGCGTGGTTCACTTTCCACCCAAGGGTGCCATCTTGCCTCTTGTCTCCTTTTTTCCGTGGAGCCCATCGGATGTTGTCCAGTTTTCCCCAGAAAAAATCGGATTTTTAATGAGTTTTGTCCATTTTGTATACCGGTTCCTTCCTGCTCCCGAGCCAGCTCACCCCGGTGTCACTTCTCGAGTTAGTTTATTCATTTTTTTCATCAAAGTACTCCTCAACTGGCATTCGTTCCCTTTTTCAGTCGAAGGCCTCTGACCCCTTCCAGGAGGTGGGGACCCCCTTTTTCCGATGGCCTCCAGTGTCTTTAAAGTGTGACCGGTGTGGCAAAATGATGTCACTCACCAACCCACAGAATTGCTACCTCCGATGTCTCGGCCTGGAGCACAATGACTCTTATTGCAAGTTCTGCAGAACCATGACCTCAAAGGCCTTGAGTCTCCGGTAACACCACGCTCCAGGCCCCCTCTGATATCTCAGTGCCCCGTGAAGCCAGAGCCGCCTCAGAGTCCCACGGCCACTGTTCCTCTGAGCGGAAATCTCTGGAAGTGGAGCACAAGAAGAAGAAACCCTTGAAGACCGTCTTGGAGGATGGATCCGAGAAAAAGAAGAAATCCCACCCCAGGACCCACAGTCCCAGGCACTAGTCCGAGGAGTCAGGGTAGGAGCAGCTTGCCAAGCTGCCCCATAAGGAGTCGTTGGCACCTGCCAATGGCCTTGGGCCTCTGAAGCCATCCTCATAAAGAACTCCCCCTTGACAGTACCGTTGCCGGACTCAAAACACTTGGTGCCTGTGTCGAAGGCTGCAGAGCTAACTGGCATGGAGACAAGAATGGCAGCCCTAGAGAGCAGTATATCTACTCTAGTGGTCATGCAGTGGGTGTTCATGCCCGGCTCATTCGGTTCATCTGCCTCGATGACAGGACCCTCGACATCAAGCGCTTCCCCTGGCGTCGAGCCTGTCCTTGAGCGCCATCGGCCTCGAGAGAGCCCTCGGACAATGTCCTGGTCCCATTCCTCTGGATACTGGTTCTCCTCGGCAAGTGCCCATGACTCAGACTATCCTCTTGAGGTCACAGACCGCCGAGAGTGGCCCTTAACAGAGGTGATCGTGCAGCATTGGACTTGTACTCGGACTTCGAGTCTGAATGGGAGACAGAGGATGAAGAGTCCCCAGAGATAAGGTGACACCGTAATGTGCCCTCGGACCCGTCTCTCTGCCCGAGGACTTTGTGTTCCTCAATTTTGTGTGGGACATGGCCGCCGCCTCCGGATGTGGGAAACACTGATGTTTGTTCCAATCATTAGTAGGCGCCTTGACGCCGTGTACCGGGTACGCCTAAGCCCTGGGTTTCAAAAGACCCAGCTTTCTCACAATTACATGGTTGACAATGCACTGGCTTAAGGGTCAAAAACCCATTCGTTGGTGTCACCCGGCAGGGAGGCCCGAACCTTCGATGCTCTCAGCCGGAAGGCCTTTCAGGGCTCGATGCTAATGTGCTGGATCCAGTCCTACCAGTTCTATATCGGCATCCACAACTGACATAAAAGATTTCTGGAAGTTACTCAAAACCTCCCTATTCATTGAACAATTCAATGAAGACCCCCAATCACACTAATCATTACATGGCACCATGCCCACTCCACTCCACATGCAGATTTACACAAGTTATGCTATCTGCACCATTCATCCGTCCATCATCTTGTTATGATGTATATAAGTTTAGTTTCAGAACTCCCATCTGACCCCTCCCCTTCGTTCTACATAGAAACTCTTATGAGATTGTTTAAGTTTTGAAGTTGCTGTTTACAATTGCAAGTTCTATGTAAAAGTTGAAGTTAATATAAACCACCTTGATTAAATGAAAAGGTGGTATAGAAAAATTGTTAAATAAATAAATGTACCTGAATGACCTGTTGAAGGTGCTTGGTGGATTCTCGGCAGGCCTCGATGGGGAACCCGCTACAGAGGTTCAAGACCCTGACCTCTGCAGTAAAAGAATGTTCAGTTTTTTGTCCCGGTAGCTTATGAGCCTCAGAGTCATCAGCCAGGGTGGCCACCGCAGGCATCAGGGGATGATGCCAGGCATGGCTGCAGTCATTCAACCTGGAACAATGGGTGCAGGACAAATTGATAGATGTCCCCTGCATAGGAGACAACCTATTCGGGAAGCCCATGGCAGATAAGGCAGCGGAGATAGAGACAGAGTACGTAGTGAGAACCCGGCTCTCAGAGAAGATCTTGGTGCAGCCCCGGAAGAAAGCCCCAGGGAAAAAACTCCTCTTCCTGAGGAAAAAAGGAGGCTTTAGTGATACTCTGCTCTTCCAGGCCACCTTGGCTTCTCAACAGGGCCAGCAACAAAAAAGGCCAGGGACGTGGTCCCAGAAAACAAAAGGCCCCGAAGTCCCAGGTGCTGGCTCCGGCCCAGCCTGGGCGCAGCTTTTGATTGCCTGGACGCGACCTCTCTACCCCCAGGGAGGGGGTCCTCTGGTGTCCACGGGGGGGGGGGGTGCCTAGCCCTGTTTGCCCACAGGTGGACAGCCATCAGATCCGATACCTAGATGCTACAGGCAGTCAAGGAGGGCTGCTTCCACCTACAACGGGCACCACCCTCCTTCTTCCCAGGGGAGCTTTCTAGGCCTCTCTTTCACCAGACCCTGCTCCTCACTGAACTAGCAGGCCTAATCAACAACAAAGCAGTTAAGCCAGTGCCAAAAGATCTCTGGGGCACAGGCTTCTATTCCAGGTATTTCTTTGTCTCCAGGAGGACTGGGGGCCTCAGGCCCATCCTGGACCTGTGAGAGCTCAACAGGTTTCTGGTTGGGGAGAAGTTCAAGATGCTCTTCCTTGGGACACTACTGCCATTCCTCCAGCAGGGAGATTGGCTATGCTCTTTAGTCCTATAGGTTGCCTACACTCACATCGTAATTCATCCCAGCCACAGAAAATACCTCCGGTTCATGGTGGGAGGGGACAGCACTACCAATACAGGGTGCTGCCCTTCCTTCTGACCTCATCACCAAGGGTCTTCACAAAGTGCCTCATGGTGGTCGTAGCCCACCTTCAGCTCCAAGGGACCTTATTCTTCCCTTATCTGGATGACTGGATCATAAAGGGGGACACAGCTGCAGAGGCACAATGCGCCATCAGGTGCACCATCAAAACCCTGTAGCACCTTGGGTTCATCATAAACTACGCCAAGTCCCACTTCACTCCAGCCCAGCATCTAGAGTTCATAGGAGCACAACTAGATACCCTCCAGGCAAAAGCCTTCCTCCCCCAGGAGAGGTCTGAACGCCTCAGGGAGTTAGCCACAGAGGTACACTGATGCCGGATGCTATCTGCCCGGCTCCTCCTCCACCTGCTGGGACACATGGCCTCCACGGTCCATGTCATCCCATATGCTTGCTTGCACATGAGGGCAGCCAGCCCAGTGGTGCCTCTGCTCTCAGTGGACGCAAGCCACAGGCAGGCTCAGGGACAGAGTGAAAGTGACCCGTCAGCTGGCGGACTCCCTCTGATGGTGGCAGATCTCATGTCACCTTCAGGCAGGGTGCCCTTTCAGGCACCCAACCCTCAGAAAGTTTGCACCACGGACGCCTCTCTAATAGGCTGGGGAGTGCATTGCGGGAACCTCCAGATGCAAGACTGTTGGTCCCGGAAGGAATCCCGGATGCACATCAACCTGTTAGAACGCCAGGTAATATACCTAGCCCTCTGAGCCTTCCGCCACCAACTCCAATACCACTTGGTGCTGATCCAGACTGACAATCGGGTCTTAATGTTCTATGTGAACAAACAGGGGGGTACAGGGTTGTACCCTCTATGCCAGGAGGCGGTAGCCCTCTGCACCTATGCTGCACGCAGAGGGATGCTCCTAAGGGCAGTGTACCTCCTGGGCCAGGACAATGCCCTGGTGGACAAACTGAGTAGGGTAATCCAGCCACACGAATGGCACCTGGGTCCAGTGGTAGCCTCGTGGCTGTTTTATCTCTGGGACATCCCCTCGATGGACCTGTTCGCCAGCCCAGACAACACGCAGTTGTCCTGATTCTGCTTGGCAGCGGATACATTCCTCATTCAGTGGACAAAAGGCTTCATGTACGCCTTCCCACTGACACCACTGGTAGCCAAGACACTATTCAAGCTCCAGCATGACAGAACATCGCTAATGCTGATAGCCCCTCAGTGGCCCAGGCAGCCCTGGTTCCCACTGCTCCTCTCCCTATTGGCAGTGTCGCCGATTCCCCTGGGCCAAGCTCCAGGACTAACCTCATAGGAGCAGGGCTCTCTCCTACACCCCAATCTGGGGTCCCTCTCACTCACAGCTTGGCTGCTGAAAGGGTAGCATTAGCCCTCTTCAACCTCCCACGGGATGTGGAAGAAATTCTTGCCCCTCGTTAGGCCTCCACAAGAAGGGCATATGTCTTCAAGTGGCACCGATTCTCGGTGTGATGTGCGGAAAGGCGGGCAGACCAGTTTTCCTGCTCAGTACAAGTGGTACTCCAGTACCTGCTTTACTTTGTTGCAGGTGGGATTGAAGTCCAATTTGGTCAGAGTACACCTGAGTGCCATCGCAGCTCATCACCTTTCCATTGAGGGAAAACTCCTCTCAGCTCAGCCCCTTGTGTCCCAATTCCTATGGGGCCTCATGTTATCCCCCCCCCCCCATCTACCCCCCAGCAGCGGAGTGAGATCTCAATATGGTGCTCTCACAGCTCACTAAGCCTCTGTTTGAGCCTCAGGTACTGGATGTGGCAGGTAGCCAATCCTGGAAGGTCGCCTTCCTGGTAGCACTCACATCGGCTGGCAGAGCTGCCCTACACAAGGTTCTACAAGAATAGGGCGGTGCTCCACACACACCCAAAGTTTCTGCCGAAGGTGGTGTCCCCCATTCCATCTCAACCAGGAGGTGGTACTCCCCACCTTCTTTCCGAGGCCTCACGCTGGTAGGGCAGAGGCTGTTTTCTACAATCTGGATTGTAAGATAGCCCTGTCCTTTTACTTGCAATGGACTCGGGGCCACCACAGATTATCACAGCTTTTCATATCCTATGACCCCAGCCGTCTGGGGCTCCCAGTGACAAAGTGAATTCTGTTCACTTGGGTGATGGACTGTATTACCCTTGCCTATGAGCAAGCAGGGATCTCACTGGACCACAGTGGCACGGCGCACCACGTCTGGGCCATGGCTGCTTTCCTGGCAAATCTGTATTCCATCCCTGTGACAGAAATCTGCTGAGCCCGCCAACTGGTCTTCAGTCCATACCTTCACAGCTCACTACTGTCTGGAGAGGGAGTCCCGAAGGGGCAGCACCTTTGGTCAGGCTGTACTCTATAATCTCTTCAGGGTGTAGGCAACTCCTGCCCTCCGACCCTTCTATGTTCAGGCTATCAGAGTGCTGGCTCTTTGCCTAACACTTGGGTCTTGAGAGAGCCTCTCAGTAGGGACTCAACTGCTGTTGATCACTGCTCTCGATCACTGCTCTCCCTTACAGGCTGCCTTGGCATTTTTGTTTTACTGGTTCTCAGTAGCCTGTAGCTGGGGAGTCCCATATGTGAGGACTGACTTCCTGCTTGTTCCTGCAAAAAGCGTAGTTACTCACCTGTAACAGGTGTTCTCCGGGGACAGCAGGAATCGGTCCTCACAACCCTCCCTCCACCTCTTGGAATTGCTTCCTTACTAGTATTTTAGTTTTTCCTTGGTCGTCTTAGCTATGTCATTGAGGCAAGATGGCACCCTTGGGCGGGAAGTGGACCATGCATGAGTGGTGCATCTCCCAAAGGCTTTCTTTGAAAGCTGAGGCAATGCTTCCACATGGGCTCTGTCGGCGCCGATGTCACCCATATCTGAGAACTGAATCCTCCTGCTGTCTCCGGAGAACACCTGTTACAGGTGAGTAACTACACTTTTTGTGTCATTGTCCACATGACCTTTGACCCAGACCTAGCTTTCTGACACTAGGTATCACATTTCACTCCAAAATACCTTGGTGACTAGTCCTCTGACTTCATGATTTCTTTAATGAGTCCTCCAGTTCTTGAAGCAGCAAAACAGACCCACAACATTATGGAACCTCCACCATATTTAACTATAGAAAAGGGGGTGTTTTTCCTTATAAACTTCATTTCTTCGCCTGTAAATTTATTTATTTGATTCTTCTATACTGCCCCTTCCAAAGATCAGGGGTGGTTTACAAAGAACAGAACATTTTACATAGAACGGTGGTATAACGTTTTACATTGTAAACTTTGTAATTATAGTTAACATAACGATTTACTATTTACATTTTTCATTAAACAAGAATGTTGATTTTCTTTGAATTTGATGGTGCAGAATGTGCGTGTCCCTTAGGGGGTGTGTTGTGATGTAGCTTGTGAGGGGGCGGAGCAATATTTATGCAGTAGACAGGAATGGAGGCGGATCCCTACGGCATTTCTCTTAGACCTAGCTCGGATTGCATTATTTGAGAATTATTTTTGTTTTCAAGGTCTATTCTATAAGCAGATAAAGGGGGTGGCGATGGGGTCCTCCATGGTCCCCGATATCGCTAACTTGTACGTCTTTAGTTTCGAGGAAATGTTTATTAAAGACAATCCGTTTAAAAACAACATGAAATTATGGATAAGGTACATAGACGATGTGTTTATGCTGTGGGCACTGTTCCCTCTAAGCTATGCGCGTGTGCGCGCGCACACACCTCGCCGAGCGAGCGCACATACTTTACAACGGAGCGCACAAAAATTACAGCTCTGATTCTGATAGAAAACAACACAGACGTCTTAAAATTTAAAAGTTATGATTGCAATTACTAGGAATTTCCCGCTTCCTTTAGTAATCGTCTATTTTCATTTAATTTGATTAAAATCAATGTGGTGTACATACTGTATTCTGACGTGTAGTCAAATTTTAAAGTATATAACTCCGAGTGTCGTTATGTGGCGCACAAAAATTTAACCTTCCTTCAAAAGCTGCACACAACTGATATTTTATGCGCACACAGCCTACAGAAAATTAGAGGGAACATTGGCTGTAGGAGGGGTCTATATCCATTTTGGAGGAGTTCAACATTTGGATTAACACCCTTGATGATAACCTGCTGTTTCAGCTGACCTTTGATAAAAAAATTTCATATTTGGATTTACTCATTATAAAGACTGATAGAGAATTCATTACTACACTTTACAAAAAACCGAAGGATCGGAATAAGTTACTACATTTTCATAGTTTTCATAATTTATCATTAAAGTATAATTCCTGTTCGGTAATCCAGTTTAGTCCTCCAACATCGGGTAGTGCCCCTCCTCCTGCAGCCTGGAGACTGGACCAATCAAGTCTTCTGTAGTATATATGCAGACGGAGCTCCCAGAAGCCCCCAGTGTGTCCAGTCTCCTTGCAGCTTGCAGACTTCTGTGCCCTTTCTGGGCACACTAAGTGACACTTGAAGGAGCAACACTAGTTAGTTAGTTCTTTTGGGGTTTTATTTTGGGTCCTTTATTTACCATTTCTTTGCTAGGTAGCTGTATCTTTAAAAAAGAAAAAAGAGCATTGCCACAGGGGACATCCTGGGGGAAGACAGACCTGCATTGGGCTCCTGCCTTCCTGCCTGGGAATATCTGAAGCCTGGGTTGAGCTCTCCCCAGGACTGTTCGGGGAAGAGCCATACCTGCTACAGCATTGCCTGTCACTTGGAGGAGTTGGCTGAGTTCCTTGCTGTTCCCTGAGCTGGTAGGAATTTTCCTTGCTTTATCTTTTCAGCTCTGTTATTTTTTGCATTGTCAGAGGCTCTGTCGGCTCCCCTGGCTTCCGAATTGCACTTTTTCCTGATTTTTTTCGCTTGCCCTGTATTAGAGGGTCGTTTTCTTTCTTTTCCATATTATTTGGTTACCTTTGTATTTTCGCGCCTTTTTTTATTGTGGGTGAAAAAGTGCGGCGGCCATTTTGGATTTCTAAAGTGTGCTTTGTAAGGGCACTTTTTAACACTTGTGCACGGATTCCCCTGGCATTTTTGGGGTTTCTTTTCCTGGCGATTTTGCTCAGGGCACCCCTAGGATTCTGGGGAGTATTTTGTTTTATGTAAAAAAAAAAAAAAAAAAAGACGTTTTAATTTTAAAGCTGTACTGATTTGAATATGGTTAGTCCCTTTGCTGTGGGCTTCCCTGTTCCTGTTTCCTTCTTTCCCCCTGGAAGCAGGTTGCCTTAGCATGGCTGCCAAACCTCAAGGTGGGATTTGTGGGTCCCGCAGAGGTACAATGACTGACTCTGGCATCTGTAAGAGCTGTGCTGCAGTTTATTCAGCACTAGAATGTCTTCTCCCTCTGCTGTTTGCAGCTCTGTGGTAACTCGATTGATTTTTCTTGATTTTTCAGCGATTTTAGGCATTTCTCTCATGCCTGCAACCCTCCCACCTTCTTCTTTGACTTTTTAAGTTAATTCCTTAGCTTTTGGGGGTTTTAATTCACTCTTTTGGTGTTTTATTTTTGCTGGTGGCCATTTTGAATAGCTAATGAGCCTCGGTTTTTGGCGGGAAGCCAGATTACGTCTCTGCTGGCTTCTAAAAGCTATATTGTTGTTTCAGTTTTTTTTCTTCTTTCCACAACACTTGCTAGAGGTCAGTTGTGCAGAGGTTACTTTTTTCTCTGCCTCTGTATGAACATGATGGATAAAAAGTACAGAAGGCATGGATAGAGAACAGTATGCAATTCAGAGCCACAGTACAAGGCTGAGTCACTGATGAAGGGTGCAGGGCTCATGGCTTCTATTCCCCACTGTGCCCAACAAAGAAGGCTGGCTGAGGCATTACCTATTATGGGGAATATTGTTAAATGCCTGTTCCTGCGGGACGCAGTTATTTCTTTTTAGTTCTCCCTGTGCCTTATTCAGGTTTAAGCTGCATAGGCTGTCAGAAGAAACACAGGGACCTCAGGCATCAGCTCTGCTCTTCCCCCCGCATCTTGCTTCCCCTGAGGAACTTGGGAACTCCGGAGCTTGGCTTCGGGGGAGCTCTCCATTGGCTTTACGCTGCACTGAGTCTTTACCACGAGAGTTTGAATACCTCCAGGAAGTTCAGGTATCATTTTCTGTAAGAAAACTGTGCGTACTCTGTTTTTGTTTTTTCTTCCTTGCCTCAGCTGCTCTGGGATGCTTTCAGCTGTATCCGGACCGGCTGCCCCTGAGTTGGAAGTGCCTACTTTGACTTTTTAGTCCACAAACTGCAGCCGGGTTACTTTGTACGTCCTACTGATTATTGTACCTGTCTTATTCAATATACCATTTGGTTGAGGTTTTAAGTCAGTGTTTTGGATCCTGACTGTTTTGGGCTCTGCCTAATTAAGCATGCTCACTGTAATTTTCCTAGGGCTGGATTGAGCTTCTACATCCCTCCCCAGAAATACCTTTCAGCCCCTACCATGGAGGTCTGAATGGCTGCGGAGGGATCCCACTCTAATTTCCCTATTTTCAGTCACTGTAATTGCCTTACCCTGACCTTGAAAGTTTCTCTATGCCAGCACAGTGAATGACTGACAGTTTCCTTCTCAGTTCTGCGAATACCTGACAGTTTTTCGGTGCCAGCGGCTGTTTTGTTTTTCTCTTCAGTGTTTCTTTTTAGAGGCAACAGCTCTAAACAGCAGTTTCCACACACTTAATCATGCTGTGGAGGCACGTGCAGTTTCAAAATCCTTTTCTTAAACAGTCTTGGGTTTCCCTGAGCCTTCCTTGCTTTTTGTTTTAAATGCAAAAAAAAATTAAAAATAAAATAAAATAAATAAATAAATAAATAAATGAAACCCCACACAAGAAGAGGAAAGGTGGTTTAAGTCTCTACAATGCTTTTTTCTATGGCTGTATTATATGTGAAATGTAATCAGCCGAAGGGTACATTAATAGCTTGCTTGTGTTACACCTGCACGCTGCATCCCGGAGGCTTTCCCCATACCCACTGCGTTGCTAGTTGGGTCCCCCAGCACCTTATCTCCCCCCTCCTCAGAGCCCCTGCTGCAGGATCTTCCACAGCCGCTGCAGACCACATTACACATTCCCATCCGGCCGTCTCATCAACGGTTTCTCCACTTCGCTCTTCCGTGGGGCCACTTCCAATTTCCGGCCATGCCGTTTGGTCTCGCCACGGCCCCCCGCACCTTCACAAACGTGATGGTAGTGGTCGCGGAGGCCTTGTGCACAGAGGGCATCCTGGTCCATCCGTATCTCGACGACTGGTGGATTCGGGCAAAGTCCAGTCGGGAGTGTGTGCACGTCACGAGCAGGGTGGTGGCTCTGCTGCGGTCCCTCGGCTGGGTGGTGAAAGAATGCAAGAGTTGTCTGTGCCCGACTCAGGATCTCGAGTATCTGGGAGTGAGCCTCGACACAGCACGGGGCTTGGTGTGCCTGCCGGAGCGCCGCATTCGGTCTCTTGTCCGACTCTTCAGGGGGATGCCCGCTCCGTCTGCATGGTGATAGCTACAGTTCCTCGGTACGATGGCAGCGACTTTGGAGGTGGTGCCCTGGGCGCGCTTCCACATGCGCCCGGCTGCAGAGTGCCCTGCTGCGCCGTTGGTCCAACCAATTCGACTCGTTGAACAGGAGATTGACTTGCCCAAGGGCGGTTCGCCGATCACTCCGGTGGTGGCTCTCCTCCGAGAACCTGGCGCGGGGGATTCCCTGGAGCCTCCACTTTGGGTTCTGTTCTCAACGGATGCCAGCTTAACCGGCTGGGGGGCTCACTGCGAGACCCGCTTCGCTCAAGGGGAATGGTCTCCCCTGGAGACTTCTTGGTCGATCAACCTCCTCGAATGGCGGGTGGTACGGCTAGCCCTCTTGGCCTCAAAGCCCTAGTTCTCGACCGGCCGGTGCGAGTCCTTTCGGACATTGCGACCACCGTAGCTTACATCAATCGCCAAGGGGGCATCGGCAGCATGGCCCTGGAATCAGAAGCGATGGCCTTGGTCAATTGGGTGCAGTCTCGTCTTCCGACCATCTCGGCAGCGCCTATTGCAGGCGCAGACAATGTTCAGGCCGATTTTCTCTGCAGAGTGCGGGTGGACCCCGGAGAGTGGGAGCTAAACCCGCAAGTTTACGCGCAAATAGTTCGTCGGGGGGGGGGGCCGCCCTTCATGGATCTCATGGCGACATTTCAATCGGCCGAGACAGGACGCTTCTTCAGCAGGCAAAGGGAGCATATGTCCGAGGGGCTCGACGCTCTCATTCAGCCGTGGCCAACGTCCGGCCTTCTTTATGTCTTTCCTCCGTGGGTTCTGATTGGCCGGGTCGTTCAGCGCATCGAGGGCCATCGGGGTCGAGTGTTACTGGTGGACCCGGACTGGCCTGGGTGGCCCTGGTATGCCGATCTGGTCCGGCTGAGCGACGGCATTCCTTGGCTCCTATCCACGCTGCCGAATCTTCTTTTTCGGGGACCCTTGCGGATGCCCCAAGTGGGTCAATTCTCGCATACGGTTTGGCCAGGGAGAGGTCTCGGCTGAAAAAGAAGGGTTACTCCCCCCGCGGTGATTTCTACCCTACTGCGGGCGGGGAAAACGTCCACTTCTCTTACTTACGTTCGGATTTGGGGGATCTTTGAAGACTGGTGCTCCCGGCGTGGAGTCCGGGCGGCGACGGTTTTCGTTTCCGTCGTTTTAAGTTTCTTCAGGTTGCTTTTGATAAGGGCCTTGCGGCTAGTTCTCTGAAAGTCCGGTTGGCGGCTATCTCTTGTTATCGATGCAAAGTTTTAGGCCGTCTCTACGGTTCTTATCCGGACGTACGTCGTCTTCTTACGACTGTTTTTCATTTGCGGCCCTCCCGCAGGATTTTCGTTCCTCCGGGGGACTTGAATCTAGTGATGCGGGCCCTGGTTCGTGAACCTTTTGAACCCCTGAGTAGGGCGTTTCTGAAAGATTTTACGCTGAAGACGGTTTTTCTTGTAGCCATCGGTTCGGCACGGCGTATTTCAGATCTACATGCGTTGTCCTGCCGAGAACCTTTTTTGTCTTTTACCCCGGTCCCTTCCTTTTTGCCGAAGGTGGTTTCCCCTATTCATGTGACTCAGGCAGTGTTTCTTCCAGTTCTTTCTTCCCACTCTGTCGGGTCGGCGGACAAAGGTCTTCACCGTCTCGATGTGGGTCGTGCACCTCGTCGTTCTTTGAAGGCTACCGAATCTTTCGGAAGACTGACCGGTTATTCGTGCTCTTCGGTGGTGCACGTAAAGGGGAAGCGGCGGCTAAGGCCTCCGTTGCAAGATGGCTCAAGGAAGCGTTCGCATCTGCGTATCTGTTGCAGCAGCGGTCTGTTCCGGAGGGGCTACTGGATCATTCCACTAGGGCTCGGGCTACCGCTTGGGCGGAGTATAGCCTAGTTCCGCCAGCAGATATCTGTAAGGCGGCCACCTGGTCGTCTCTGCATGCTTTCAGTACACACTATCGTTTAGATGTGTCAGCGGCTCGGGATTCCTCTTTTGTTCGGCGGTTCTGCGCGCCGGATGGCAAGGTCCCGCCCGGTCTTAACTGCTCTGTTACATCCCGATGTTGGAGGACTAAACTGGATTACCGAACAGGAAATGGAAATTACACTAACCTGGTAATTGTAGTTCCTGGAGGGTCCAGTTTAGTCCTCCTTCCCTCCCGACTATCTGTTTTAAAAATGCGGCGCGCTTTCCGAACGGTGGATCATAAGACGGTTCCTCTTGCCGTTCGAACCTTTTTTGCAGCCGCGTTTTTGGCTATGGCTCTTCCTTTCTCAGGTGTTCAGTCAGCTCCTGATACGGAGCTGTATTTTGATTTCTGGGGCGTTGGTTCCAGTGCAATACAGTGTTCTGACTTCCTCGTTTGGAGAGAAAGTTGGATATTTTTGTGGGGGGGAAACAAATTGTTCTTTAATTATGTCATTTTCATTATGTCATTTTGTATATTAATCTAATGTGTTGCTTCGTTAAGTATGCTTTGTTACTAGTACACTGGGGGCTTCTGGGAGCTCCGTCTGCATATATACTACAGAAGACTTGATTGGTCCAGTCTCCAGGCTGCAGGAGGAGGGGCACTACCCGATGTTGGAGGACTAAACTGGACCCTCCAGGAACTACAATTACCAGGTTAGTGTAATTTCCATTTTGCCGGTAGGCCAGTTCTTAAGGATTCGTAGGATATGTACCTTGGACAAGGAATTCAAAGAACAAGCGATGATGATGACTGAAAGATTTAAGGCTAGGGATTATCCATCTGTCCCCTTAAAAAAGGCATGTAGTAGAGCAATGCAATGCTCACGTACAGAGCTATTTAAAACACAGAAGAGAGCTTTCTGGTTAAATTTAGAATCCAGCAAAGAGCTTGTAGTTTAAATTTCATAATAGGTTAGGGCCTAGCATCAGCAAAGTACTTTTAGTTTCAAATTAAAACACAGAAGAGAGCTTTCTGGTTAACTTTAGAATCCAGCAGAGAGCTTGTAGTTTAAATTTCATAATAGGTTAGAGCCTAGCAGCAGCAAAGAGCTATAATTTAAATCAAATCAGAATATAGCTTACCTCAGCAGCACAGGACAGGGTACTGTGTAGCAGCCCTCTTTTAATAAGTGTTATATCCCTCCCTCCCTCTCCACACCCACCCTCCCCTGGGATAATCACAGCTTAATAGGTACTTGCACAACTTAAAAGACAGGAGGTGCTCTCAGGTGAAGCTCATTACCCAAATCAGTCATACACTTAGGACCTGAGATTAATTAAGCTTCAGGTGAACAAGGTATATTAAACTTATTAGGTACAGTTTTAGTGGTATAAATATCCATAGCACCCTTTAGTACGTAAAGAACTTAAAGATCTAAACACAAACTTAAAACTAAGATGCAGACAGCGGTCCAGCAGCGGGATGTGGGCTTTCCAGTCTTTTGCATTGAGTGTCACATGTATGATTTTCTCCCAGCTTGTGAGAGGTCTTACGTGTGCACTAGGTGCTAGGAGCTCTTTGCTCTCAGGGAACGTCCGTTCTCTAGAGGCTAAAGTAGCAGACTTGGAAAGCATAAGACAGACAGAGAGGTACATAGACGAGACCTACAGGGATATAGTCCTGAAGTCCCACCTCCAGTCTGGCAGCATCCCTGTTGCCATGGAGGAGAGAGGTCACGTGACAGGAGAGCATCACCCTGGTGTGGCAGGAAGTGATCCTGTAACTAGGACCTGTCCTCCAGGTGATGTAAACCCCTCTCGCACCGAGGAGGTTTCTCCAGGGCCAAGTGCCCATGAGGGAAGTGTTAGGACAGCAGTTATAGTTGGTGATTCGATCATTAGGCATGTAGATAGCTGGGTGGCTGGTGGACGTGAGGATCGCCTGGTAACATGCCTGCCTGGTGCGAAGGTAGCGGACCTCACGCGCCACCTAGATAAGGTCTTAGATAGTGCTGGGGAGGAGTCTGCTGTCTTGGTACATGTCGGTACCAATGACATAGGAAAATGTGGTAGGGAGGTTCTGGAAGCTAAATTTAGGCTTTTAGGTAGGAAGTTGAAATCCAGAACTTCCAGGGTAGCATTCTCCGAAATGCTTCCCGTTCCACGCGCAGGACCCAAAAGGCAGGCAGAGCTCCGGAGTCTCAATGCGTGGATGAGACAATGGTGCAGAGATGAGGGTTTTGGATTTGTTAGGAACTGGGGAACATTCTGGGGAAAGGAGGGGCTCTTCCGAAGGGATGGGCTTCACCTTAACCGGGATGGAACCAGGCTGCTGGCATTAACCTTTAAAAAGGAGATAGAGCAGCTTTTAAACTAGATATTAGGGGAAAGCCGACAGTCGCCCAAGAGCGCATGGTTCGGAAGAATGTATCCTTGAAGGATACTACAAAAAGCAGAGAGGTTCCAAAAAGGAGTAGAGTAGCCCAAATGCCCTCGAGTATGGAGCAGACAGAGCTTAAAGATCCCAAATTACCAATGTCTACCAATAGCCAAATTAATATGAATAAAATACAGTCTCTAAAATGCTTGTATGCAAATGCTAGAAGTCTAAAAAACAAGATGGGAGAGTTAGAATATATAGCACTAAATGAGAGGTTAGATATGATTGGAATATCAGAGACATGGTGGAAGGAGGACAACCAGTGGGACACTGTGATACCTGGGTACAAACTATATCGTAATGATAGAGCTGATCAAATTGGTGGAGGGGTTGCGCTCTGTTAGAGAGGGCATTGAGTCAGAAAGGATTAAAGTTTTGCAAGAAACAATTTGCTGTAGAATCTCTATGGATTGAAATTCCATGTAAAAAGGGGAAGGCGATGGCAGTGGGGGTGTACTATCGTCCGCCTGGCCAGAATGAACAAATGGATGATGAAATGCTCAAAGAAATCAAGGAAGCTAGCAAACGTTACAGTGCAGTAATAATAATGGGTGATTTCAATTACCCCGGTATCGACTGGGTCAGTGTCACAGCAGGACATGCTAGGGAAGTAAAGTTCCTAGATGACATAAATGACTGCTTCTTGGAGCAGCTGGTTCATGAACCGACCAGAGGGGAAGCCATATTAGACCTAGTCCTTAGTGGAACACCAGATCTAGTGCAAGAGATAAGGGTGTTGGGGCCACTTGGCAATAGTGATCATAGCATGATCGCCTTTGATTTAATTAGTGGAGGAGGGATAGTAAGGAAATCCACAGTACTACCCTTTAACCTTCGAAAGGGAGACTATGATAAAATGAGGAAAACAGTTAAGAAAAATCTAAAAGGAGCAGTTGCAAAGGTTAAAGACGTACATCAAGCTTGGATGTTGTTGAAAAATACTATCTTGGAAGCCCAGACCAGCTGTATTCCACGCTTTAAGAAAAGTGGAAGGAAGTCCAAAAAACTGCCAGCATGGTTTAAAGGTGAGGTCAGAGAGGCTGTTGTTGCCAAAAAAGCATCTTTCAGGAAATGGAAAAAAGAGCCAAATGACGAAACCTGGAAACAGCACAAGCACTGGCAAGTCAAATGCAAGGCATTGATAAGGCAGGCAAAGAGAGAATTTGAGAAGAAGCTTGCTGCGGAAGCAAAAACACGAAATAAAGACCTTTTCAAGTACATTCGTAGCAAAAAAACCTGTGAGAGAGTCAGTTGGTCCATTAGATGATAAAGGGGTTAAAGGAGCACTAAGAGGCGACAAGGCGATAGCGGAGAGACTGAATGAATTCTTTGCTTCAGTCTTTACTGAGGAAGATGTAGGGATGTTACCCATGACTGAAGTGGTATTTAAAGGTGCAGAAGAATTGAAGGAAATATCGATACATCGGGAAGATGTCTTACAACTATTAGATAAACTGAAGAGTAGCAAATCACCTGGGCAGGATGGTATACATCCAAGGGTGTTGAAAGAACTGAAATATGAGATTACAGACCTGCTATTAGTAATCTGTGAACTATCATTAAAATCATCTCTAATACCTGAAGATTGGAGGATCGCCAATGTAACACCAATTTTTAAAAAGGGTTCCAGGGGTGATCCGGGAAACTACAGACCGGTGAGCCTGACGTCAGTACCGGGAAAAATGGTAGAAACCATCATAAAGAATAAAATTACTCAGCATGTAGATAGTCACGACCTAATGGGAGACAGCTAACATGGCTTTAGACAAGGAAGATCTTGTCTTACTAATCTGTTATGTTTTTTTGAAGGAGTGAATAAACAGGTGGACAAAGGTGAGTCGGTTGATATTGTGTATCTGGACTTTCAGAAAGCCTTTGACAAGGTCCCTCATCAGAGACTTTTGGCAAAACTAAAGAGTCATGGGATAGGAGGCAGTGTACTATTGTGGATCAGGAACTGGTTAAAAGATAGAAAGCAGAGGGTAGGGCTAAATGGCCAATTTTCCCAATGGAGAAAGGTGAATAGTGGTGTACCCCAGGGATCTGTGCTGGGTCCGCTGCTTTTTGACATATTCATAAATGACCTGGAAAGTGGAATAACGAGTGAGGTTATCAAATTTGCAGATGACACAAAACTATTTAAAGTTGTTAAAACCCAAGAGGATTGTGAAAAATTGCAAGAGGATCTTGATAAATTGGAAGACTGGGCATCAAAATGGCAGATGAAATTTAATGTGGACAAGTGCAAGGTTATGCACCTAGGGAAGAACAACCCAAACTATGGTTACACGATGCAAGGTTCCACATTAGGAACCACCACCCAGGAAAAAGATTTAGGCGTCATTGTGGATACCATGTTAAAACCCTCGGCCCAGTGTGCAGCGGCGGCCAAGAGAGCAAATAGAATGCTAGGTATGATAAGGAAAGGAATGGAAAATAAAACAAAAGATGATATAATGCCTCTATATCGTTCCATGGTGAGACCGCACCTTGAATATTGTGTGCAATTATGGTCGCCGTATCTTAAAAAGGATATAGCGATTTTAGAAAAGGTTCAGAGAAGAGCCACCAAAATGGTAAAGGGGATGGAAGGATACTCCTATGAGGAAAGGCTAAAAAGGTTAGGGCTCTTTAACCTGGAAAAGAGACGGCTGAGGGGAGATATGATAGAAGTCTATAAATTAATGAACGGAGTGGAACGGGTAAACGTAGATCGATTGTTTACGTTATCAGAATATAGAAAGACTAGGGGACATGCAATGAAGCTACAGGGTAAACTATTTAAGACTAATAAAAGAAAATATTTTTTCACTCAACGTGTAATCAAACTCTGGAATTTGTTACCGGAGGATGTAGTAAAGGCTGTTAGTGTAGCTGGGTTTAAAAAAGGTTTGGACAAGTTCCTGGAGGAAAGGTCCATAAACCATTATTAAGAAGTGACCGAAGATATCAATGCTTGACCCAGTACAATCATTGTGGAACTTGTGTCTCTTGGGGAAACTGCTAGATACATATGACCTAGATTGGCCACTGTTGGAAACAGAATACTGGGTTTGATGGACCTTGGTCTGACCCAGTATGGCATATCTTATGTTCTTATGTTCTTATTATGTAAACAGAAGAAAGAAAATGATGTAGACATGGTCTGCCCATTGTTATACTCTTATCAGTCACATCGTGTAGCTAAAATAATTAAAAAGTATTGGCATCTGATCCAAGCTATTCCAGCATTTCATGATTCAAAAATCACAATAGCGTACAAACGGAATGTGAATCTGAAGAATATGTTAGTTCCGTCTGCCCTTACGGAGAGAGCTTTTTTATCTCAACACAAAGATCACTTTCAATGTGGTAGTTCTGTATGTGCTCATGTCCTTGTAGTTAGAAAACAATATGTCCACCCTGTGAACGGTCGTGTGTATTATTTAGATGATTTTTCAAATTGTTCCACCAGTCATGTCATCTATGTAGTTCAGTGTCCTTGCATGAAATTATATGTAGGCAAGACGACCCGCCCTGTTCGCAATCGGATTATTGAGCACAGGAGCTGTATTAAAAGAGGAGCAGTAGATAAACCCCTTGTGTGCCATTTGGCAAGAGTTTTCGCATAAAATTTCAGATTTGAAATACTTTATTATTAAGAAGGTAAAAATTAACTGGAGAGGAGGGGATGCCGAAAGAACCATTCGTCATTTGGAGGAGCGATATATCTTTAACCTTGATAGTTTGTCACCTAATGGTTTAAATTTAATTATTTATTTATTTAACACTTATTTCTATACCGCTCTTTCCCAAGTATCAAGTGCGGTTTACAAGGAACAGTAAGTTATATGGTATGTTAAAGCGCATACCTAGTCGTTTTACATAGAACAGGTGGAACTATTTACAAGTAACAATATAACATTTGAACAGTAAAAAGTTAGAACGTATTTACATTATGGGTACTTACAAAATATATCATGGAACAAAATTGTGATGTATGGAGAATGAATAAATAAATATGGAGAAAGTAAGTAATGAATAAGTAAATATGGAGAAAGATCTATCCGTGTTCCTGTGAGGTCACCCTCTTCTTTGTTCCTCCTCTGATCCTTGTTTCACAGCGGTTGGACTTTTTATAGTTTGGTTGGATCCAGTCGCCCTGTTGGTTTTATCATACACAATATTAGATTTCTAGATGGTTGGGAGCAATTCGGTCCATTGATGTGCATCTGATGTAATGGTTCCTTTTTAGATAGCTAAAAATTGGCGGAGGTGTTTCTCTGATACCTTAATACCTATAAGATTTAAAGTGGCAGTGGTGCAATGTAAGGTCTTTTAACCTTAGATATGTTAAGATTATGTTACAGCATCTGAGTAAGCATCGGGTTGTTTAATGGCTGGATAGTGAATATTATATGAGAGAGTGATGTCTCTATAGTAACAGTTATAATTTTAGGTTTTTCAGTCCCTTCACTGCATCCTTTCAATTTGAGGGTTGTGTTGATGAAAAACAAATGAGTGGTGCGATGAGCCGTCCTCCCCATGCAACGTCATCTCATTTACATACCGTGGGTAATATTTTCATTCAGTACGCAGACGCCGGCGTCTTTATCTTTGCGAGTGCAGAATCGGCAGTGATCTGGTAAAATAAGGCGTTCAATCGTATAGCAGCCTATAAGTAAGTTATTGTTGAACAGTTTTTGAACAGAAAAGATAAAAGAATATGAAAAGGATATCTATATTTGTTATCTCCAGGAACAAGCAGGAATGTAGTCTTCACATATGGGTATCGTCGGTACCGATGGAGCCTGCGCGGGAACGCTCCCCAGCATCCAATTAGAAAGCTTTTGGGAGCATCCCACAGCGCCTGCGTGCTGCCTTCCCGCCTTTCCCAACTACCTCTCTCCAGTTCTTCATTTTCCGCGGAGCCAGCAGGACGTTTTTCCTGTCACTGCAGAAATTATACCATCTTTTTCATTCTTTTTTGTGGTAGCGTCTGCCTTCCTCGACGCTATACCGGTACCACCAGTTCTTTCTCTTTCTTTCTAAAAAAAAGAATAAATAAATATTTGTAATATTTTTCTGGACTTTCTAGTCTTTTTTCTGTCGAGTGCAACGCGCCATTTTGGGCACTAGGCCCAACTTTTCCTTCAGAGTGGAAAAACCCGCCTCGGGTTTTAAAAAGTATTCCAAGTGTAGCGGTACCATCTCCGTCATCGACACTCACGAATGGTGCTTTAAATGTTTAGGTCCTGACCACTCCATCTCGGAGTGTGTTTCCTGTGGGATGATGTCGAAGAGGTGTCGGCAAAACCAAGCTGCTAAGCTTAGCACCCTTTTTCCCTCTGATGCAGCATCTGTGGCATCGACCGTCTTCCAGGGCTTCGTCTTCCTCCCATGGATCTCAGGTAACCAAACATAAATCTGGACGGTCCTCAAAGGGTAGAACTCATTCCAAGCATCGAGATGCCTCTGGCATTGCCCTTGAGAGACTTGTACCGGCAAAATTGCCCCGGCGGGAGGCTTCGGCTTCCAAAGCACTATCGGGGCTCCAGGATGTTCTCGAGGCCTCAACCTCGACAGAACTACTGGTGCCATGCTCTTGGGTACTGTCCGCTTCGTCCGGTACCGATACCCAGGCATCGGCAGCGTCAATAGACCAGAGGTTCTTGGCTATTGAATGAAGTCTGGCGGCTCTCCTTGCGGCTTCGGTGCCTTCGGGACCACTTCAGACAGTTCAACCAGTATCGACACCGGTTCCGGCACCGATATCGGTACCGGTACCAACAGCATCGACATTGGCGACTGTGTTACTGACACAGTGTCATGCTGTTTTCTCCGGTATCGACAGGCTGGTACCGGACCCCTTCGGTACTGACTTCGATCGGTACCGGTATTGTGCTTTGCAAGAGCACCTGGACAGGAGATATTTTGAATCCTCCAATGACTCTGAGGATTCTGACAGCTCTGTCAGTACCGGAGCACTTCTCTCTGAGGAGCCTTCCTCTCCTAAACGTAGGATGTCTCCTCCAGAGGATATATCCTTTCAGGATTTAATTCGGGAGGTGGCTTAGAGGTCTTTCCATCACAGTGGCTCCTGAAACAGAGCCCAGAGCAAAAGAATTGGAGATTCTCCAGGACCAAGCAGGAAGTCAGTCCTCACTTATGGGTGACGTCGGCGCCGACGGAGCCCTCGCGGAGCAATTTTCCCCAGCTTTCAAAGAAAGCCTTTGGGAATTGCAGCGCGCATGCGCGGTAGTCTTCCCGCCCGAAGGTGCCATCTTAGCCAGTCTTCTTTTTTCCGCGGAGCCCTACAGACGTCCCCGTCTTGTCCCCGCGAAAAAGTTGATTTTCCTCTGTATTTATCCTTTTTTCTTTCGGTTCGACGCCGGTCGTTTTCCCGCCCGGACTCGCGACGCCGGTCTCGAGTCCTCTAACGGGTTTTTTTGGTTTTTCTGACTTAGTCAGTTTTCGTTTTCGTTTTTTCCCTGGCAGCCCGGTCCTTTGACCTCGCAGGGGCCCTTTTTCCCCCGATGGCTGCCAGTGGCTTTAAGCGGTGTGGTCGGTGTGACCGAAATACGTCACTCACCGACTCACACGACCTTTGCCTCCGCTGCCTGGGCCCAGATCACGAGGAACTGATCTGTGGGCCCTGCAGCAAACTGTCCTCGAAGGCGTTGAGGAGTCGGCGGCATCAGCGCGAAAGAATCTTCGCTGACCCCAGCCGTACCCGGACCTCGTCGGAGGCCTCACTGTCGAAAGGCTCCAGTTCGGACCGTCGACGGAGCTCCTCCGACCGGGGTTCTCCCTCCGGGGACCATCGACGGAAGGAAAAACCCGCGAGGGCGGCGTCGGTGGACGCTCCTGGCTCCGCGAGGGCCAGGTCGCATAGCCCCGACAGCCGCCCCGGGTCCTTGGAGAAGGAACACCTCCCGAAGCGACCTCGCCTGGAGTCGGAGATGCCTGCCCGGGTAAGTCCTGTTGTCCTTCTGGACTCGCCTCCGCGTCAGCCGACGTCGGGCCCGACGCCGTCGGGGCCCGAGTCGGGGGCTGCTGGGTCGCCTGAGCTCGGACTCAGGTTGACGGCCTTGGAGAGCAGATTGTCTGCCTTCATGGACCAGCAGCGGGCACTGCTCGCTGGCTTCGCTGGCGTCGCTGCCCCGACCGCCGGGACGTCGACGTCCAAGTCGACCCCGGAGACCGAGCCGATCCTCGAGTCGATGAGAACTCGAGTCGATCCTCGGTCGAGGTCGCCCTCGGCCTCCCGTTCGGGACCGAGGTCGCCGACGCCGACTCCCTCGGCGTCGGGGCGGCTGGCGCCGCACCCTGCCCGAGCCGACCCCACCGAGTCCTCGTCGGAGTCGGTCTGGGAGTCGGAGGAGGAAGAGTCACCTGATTCTTTCCGGACTCGGTGTGTCCCATCGGACTCTCCGGAGTCCGAGCCTCGGAAACAGTCCCCCCCGGAGGATGCCCGGTTCTCGGATTTCGTTAGGGATATGGCCAAGGCTTTGGCCTTCCCTGCGGACCCCGAGGAGGAGCCTCGAGCCGAAGAGCTCGACGCCCTCCAGTATGACTCTCCCGCGAGGGAGCACTTTACTGTGCCGGTTCCTCCTATGCTGGAACGACTACTCTTCCGCATGTGGGAGAGTCCGGCCTCCTCGCCGGTCCTGAGCAAGCGGGTCGATTCTATCTATCGAGTCCGCAAGAGCCCTGGCTTTCAAAAGGCGCAGTTGCCACACCATTCCATGGTAGTGGAATCGGCCATGCATCGTCTTAAGAGCCAGAAGATGCACTCCTCGGTGCCTCCTGGAAGGGAGGCCCGTAACCTGGATGGCCTTGGCAAAAAGTGCTTCCAGGCCTCTATGCTCGCCTGTCGTGTCCAGACTTACCAGCTCTACATGGGCATGTATCTCAGGGATCTGGCTAAAGAGCTAGCTGGCTTCTCCGCTGGTTTGTCCGAGGAACCCTTGCGGAGGTTCCTAGCCTTGTCCACAGGTATTCGGGAATGCTCAAAGTTCATGTCCCGAGCAGCCTATGATGGCTTTGAAGCCTCGGCTCGAGTAGCCGCAGCCGGCATCGGTGCCCGCCGACAGGCTTGGCTTCAGTCGTCCGACCTTGAGCCCTGGGTACAGGACAAGTTGGTCGATGTCCCCTGCCGAGGCGAAAACCTCTTTGGCAAGCCCATGGCGGAAAAGGCTGCACAAATTGAGACTGAGACTCTCACCAGGACCAGGCTTTCTAGGAAGACCTCCGCCCCTTCCCAGAAAAAGAAGGGCTCGGGAAAAAAGACCTTTTACCCGAGGAAGGCGGCTGCCTACAAACAATACCCCCATTATCAGGCCCCTGCAGCTCCCCAACAGGGCCAGCAGGCCAAGGGACGGGGTAACGGGTCCCGTAGGCAGCAAGCCCCCAAGCCTGCGCCACCAGCCCCTGCTCAGCAGGGTGGGGGTTTTTGACTCGCTCAGCATAGCCTCTCCCCCCCCGCTGGTTCCCCCCAGCACCGGAGGCCGGCTGGTTCACTTCGCCGACAGGTGGTCCAGCATCACCGCAGATGCCTGGGTGCTTCAGGTCGTGCGAGAGGGCTACCTTCTCCACTTCCATCAGGTCCCTCCCTCCTATTTTCCGGGAGAGCCTCCGCGCCCCCCTCTGCACAGGGAGTTGCTCCTTCAGGAGTTAGCAGGTCTTCTGCAGGATCAGGCGGTGGAACCGGTGCCACACCACCTGAGAGGTCAGGGCTTCTATTCAAGGTATTTTCTGATACCAAAGAGAACAGGAGGCCTCCGACCCATCCTGGACTTGCGCAACCTCAACAAGTTCCTTGTGCGGGAGAAGTTCAAAATGCTTACCCTTGGAATCCTTCTGCCCTACCTCCAGCAGGGAGATTGGCTATGCTCCTTGGATCTAAAGGATGCTTACACGCACATCCTCATCCACCCAAGCCACCGCCAATACCTAAGGTTTGTGGTGGCAGGAAATCATTACCAGTACAGAGTACTGCCCTTCGGCCTGTCCTCCGCACCGCGAGTCTTCACAAAATGTCTCGCGGTCGTGGCGGCCCATCTCCGGCTTCACGGCCTCTATGTTTTTCCGTACCTCGACGACTGGCTCATCAGAGCAGCGTCCGCTCAGGAGGTCACCACCGCCACGTGCCGCACGGTGACTCTGCTGCAGCACTTGGGCTTTGTCATCAACTTCGCAAAGTCCACTTTGCTCCCCTCACAGGATCTCGAGTTCATCGGCGCAAGGCTGCACACCCCTCAGGCGCGAGCGTACCTACCGCTCGACAGGGCTCAGCGGCTCATGGACCTAGCCGACCGCTTTCGCAGCCAGCCCCTGGTCTCCGCCAGGCGCTTCCTGAGACTGCTCGGCCATATGGCTTCCACCGTCCATGTGACCCCCAATGCCCGCCTGAATATGCGGCCTGCTCAGTGGTGTCTCCGCCAGCAGTGGCGACAGGCCACGGGCGGCCTAGCAGACCTGGTGCGCGTCTCCGAGCCGCTGGTCTCGTCTATCCGGTGGTGGCTCGGGCAGCCGCACCTGGTATTGGGAATGCCTTTCCAGTCACCTCAGCCGACCCGGGTGCTGACCACCGATGCATCCCTCCTGGGCTGGGGAGCCCATTGCCAAGAGGCACGTACTCAGGGCCTCTGGACCAAGTGGGAGTCTGCTCAGCAGATCAACTTCCTGGAGCTCAGGGCGATCCGCCTAGCTCTCAAGGCCTTCTCCCACCTGACCTCCCAACAGTCCGTCCTTGTCCAGACGGACAATCAAGTTGCCATGTTCTACGTGAACAAGCAGGGGGGCACGGGCTCCTTCCTCCTCTGCCGGGAGGCACAGAAGCTCTGCTCTTGGGCCGTCAGTCGCGGCATTCTCCTCAAGGCAGTTTATCTCCCGGGCCAAGAAAATTGCCTGGCGGACAAACTCAGCAGGGTCCTCCAGCCGCACGAGTGGCGTCTGGACCCCTTGATCGTTCAGAAGCTCTTCCTCAGGTGGGGCCTCCCCACAGTGGATCTCTTTGCCAGTCCTCACAACCGGCAGCTTCCTCGCTTCTGCTCTCGTCAGCCTCACCCCCTTCGGGTGGCGGCGGACGCCTTTCTGATCTCATGGTCGGGGAGCCTTCTGTACGCTTTCCCTCCCATCCCGTTAGTCTCTCGGACCCTTTTCAAGGTTCTCCGAGACAAAGCTTTCATGATCCTGGTGGCCCCTCGCTGGCCCAGGCAGCCGTGGTTTCCGCTCTTGCTGCAACTGGCGGTGGAGGATCCAATCCCTCTGGGGGTGCAACCGGATCTCCTCACCCAGGATCAGGGGTCCCTACTGCACCCCAACCTCAGGTCTCTCAACCTCATGGCCTGGCTGCTGAGAGGGTAGTCCTTGCTCCTCTCCTCTTGCCGGCAGAGGTGGAGGAGGTCGTCTTGGCTTCGCGACGGCCTTCTACCCGCAAATGCTACGCCCTTAAATGGCGTCGCTTTGCAGTCTGGTGTACCCAACAGTCTCAGGATCCCTTCTCCTGCCCGGTGTCGGTGATCTTACAGTACTTGCTACACCTCTCTAATCTGGGACTTAAGTCCAACTCCGTCAAAGTTCACCTCAGTGCTCTTTCCGCACATCATGTGCCGGTGGACGGCAGACCTCTCTCCAACGACCCTCTCGTAGCGAGGTTTCTCCGAGGTCTCCTACTACTTAAACCACCTCTGCACCCGCCAGCGCCTGACTGGGACCTGAATGTGGTTTTACAGCGGATCACCTGTCCGCCTTTTGAACCTATGGCTACCTGCTCTCTCCGTTTTCTGTCTTGGAAAACGCTGTTCTTGATAGCCCTCACTTCCGCTAGGCGCGTAAGTGAATTACAGGCCCTCGTGTCTGATCCCCCCTACACTCGGTTCTACAAGAATAGGGTAGTCCTACGGACTCACCCAAAGTTTCTGCCTAAAGTGGTCTCCCCTTTTCACTTGAATCAGGAGGTGGTACTTCCAACCTTCTTTCCCAGACCACACTCCAGCCGAGCTGAGACGGTCCTCCATACCCTGGACTGTAGAAGGGCGTTGAACTTCTACCTTGACCGTACGCGGGAGCACCGTAAAGCTGCGCAGCTTTTTGTGTCCTTTGACCCCAATAAATTGGGGCTCCCGGTCTCCAAGCGTACTCTGTCCATCTGGGTTGCGGACTGTATCTCTTGGGCTTATGGGGCAGCCGGACTCGCCTTAGAAAGTCGAGTCACGGCTCATTGCGTTCGGGCAAAGGCCACGTCAGTGGCTTACCTCCGCTCTGTTCCGCTGGCAGACATCTGCCGGGCCGCTACTTGGTCTTCGAGCCAGACTTTTGCGGTCCATTACTGTCTCGAGAGGGAGTCCCGTAGGGACAGTGCTTTCGGACAGGCAGTCCTCCGTAATCTCTTCGAGGTCTGAGCAACTCCTACCCTCCATCCCGGATGTGGGCTACCGGTGGGTGATAATTCAGCGAAGATTCTTTCCTTCTGTGCTGCTGAGCTAGAGGGAGCTCATTTTTGTGCTTAGGGTCTCCAGTAGCCTTGAGCTTGGGAGTCCCATAAGTGAGGACTGACTTCCTGCTTGGTCCTGGAGAAAGCGTAGTTACTCACCTGTAACAGGTGTTCTCCAGGAGCAGCAGGAATCAGTCCTCACTACCCTCCCTCCTCCCCTTGGAGTTGCAATCGTCTGCTTATGTTCTTTTTGCAAATTTTTATGCTGTCTTTTTAGCTATGTCATCTGACTGGCTAAGATGGCACCTTCGGGCGGGAAGACTACCGCGCATGCGCGCTGCAATTCCCAAAGGCTTTCTTTGAAAGCTGGGGAAAATTGCTCCGCGAGGGCTCCGTCGGCGCCGACGTCACCCATAAGTGAGGACTGATTCCTGCTGCTCCTGGAGAACACCTGTTACAGGTGAGTAACTACGCTTTTTACAATATCCTAAAGCTCCCAAGGAGGCATCTACCTTGCCTATTCATGAGATCTTGCATGATCTCATGCTAAGAATGTGGGAAACACCTCTTACCACCTCTCCTCATTCTTGTAGGCTTGATACCATGTAACGAGTACCTCCTTGTCCTGGATTTCAAAAAACCCAGTTACCACACCACTCCATGGTAGTGGAATCAGCTATGAGAAGGATCAAGAGTGCAAAAAGACATGCATCTAATCTGCCAGGACGTGAATGTAGGACTCTGGATGCCTTTGGGGCATCGAACCTTCCAGGCCTCTATGCTTTCTGCCAGGATTTATTTTATTTAGACAGTTTTGTATACCACCTTATCCTTCAATCAAAGCGGTCACAGCACAATTGGGGGATACATTTAACACATGGGGATATGAGACACATATACTAATACTTACAGGGAACATTTACATTTACATTCCTACATTTTATATATGGGAATGTTCCTTAAGGAGGTTACAGGAGATCTAGAGCTTATGAGCCTTCTCCTTCCTGATGATAAGAGGCAAGATTATCTTACACTTGTCAAACATGCCTAAGATGTTTCCAAGTTTGTTAATCGTGCAGCTTTTGACTGTTTTGAGTGCATAAGCAGAACCTCTGCCATTGCCATAGGTAATGCAGGCATTGCTCGTAGGATTGCCTAGCTCCAGGCATCTGACTTAGAACTCTGGGTACAGGACAAACTGGGGAATATCCCTTGCACAGGCGAAAATCTCTTTGGCAAAAATTGGCAAGAGAAAGCTAATGAGCTGGATGCTGATAACACCACTTTGGATAGACTATCCAAGGCTACAGCTGATCCTATTCCTTTCCCTATTCTCCTTCTTTTTCGTGGTCGCGTCTGCCTTCCCTCGACGCTATACCGGTACCGCCGGTTCTTTCTTTCTATCTAAAAAAAACAAAACAAAAACAAAAAGCTATTTTTTTCCAAACTTTTCTTCCTCAGGTGCACGTGCCATTTTGGGCCTTAGGCCCAAAACTTCCTTTATCATGGAAAAAACCCGCTTCGGGTTTTAAGAAGTGCACCAAGTGTGGCGGTACCATCTCTGTCACCAACACCCATGAGTGATGTCTTAAATGTTTAGGTCCTGACCACTCCATCTCAGAGTGTATGGCCTGTGCCATGATGTCCAAGACGGGGCGATAAAACCGAGCTGCTAAGCTCAGCACCCTGTTTCCCTCTGATGTAGCCTCTGTGGCATCGACATCGTCCAGGGCTTCGTCTTCCTTCCATGGATCTCAGGTAGCTAAACATAAGTCTGGCTGGTCCTCAAAGGGTAGATCTCCTTCCAAGCATCGAGATGCCTCTGGCGTTGCCCTTGAGGGTTCTGTACCGGCAAAATTGCCCCGGCGGGAGCCTTCGGCTTCCAAAGCATTATCGGGGCTCCAGGATGTTCTCGAGGTCTCAACCTTGGCAGAAATACTGGTTCCATGCTCTGGGGTACCGGCTGCTTTCTCCGGTACTCATACCCAGGCATTGGCAGCGTCGATAGACCAGAGGTTCCTGGCTATTGAACACAGTGTGGCGGCTCTCCTTGCGGCATCGACATCCTCGGAACTGCGTCAGACAGTTCAACCGGTACCAGCACCGACTCCGGCACCGGTATCGGCAGCATCGACATCAGTGTCTGCATTGCCGACACCCAGTCATGCTATGCCTTCTGGTACCGATACACCGGTACCGATTCCCCCCGGCACCGACTTCGGTCGGTACAGGTATCGTGCTCTACAAGAGCATCTGGACAGAAGGTACTTCGAATCCTCGGAGGAGTCTGAGGATTCTGACAGCTCCGTTGGTACCGAAGTACTTCTCCCGGAGGAGCTTTCCTCTCCTAAACGCAGGATGTCTCCTCCAGAAGATATCTCCTTTCAGGACTTTATCAGGGAGGTGGCTCGAGGTCTTTCTATTACTGTGGCTCCTGAAACAGAGCCCAGGTCAAAGGAGTTGGAAGTTTTGCAGTATCCCAAAGCTCCTAAGGAGGCAGCTACTTTGCCTATCCATGAGATCTTACATGGTCTCATGTTGAGAATGTGGGAGACACCTCTTACCACCTCTCCTCACTCTCGTAGGCTGGATACCATGTATCGAGTACCTCCGTGTCCTGGCTTCCAGAAGACTCAGCTTCCTCACCACTCTATTGTAGTGGAATCAGCTATGAGAAGGATCAGAAGTGCAAAGAGGCATGCCTCTAATCCTCCAGGATGTGAGTGTCGAACTTTGGATGCCTTTGGCCGTCGTACTTTTCAGGCTTCCATGCTTTCTGCCAGGATCAGTTGCTATATTTTATATATGGGAATGTTCCTTAAGGAAGTCACAGGAGATTTAGAGGTGTTGAGCCCTCTTCTTCCTGATAAGAGGCAGGATTTTCTCACACTGGTTAAACATGCCCGGGATGTTTCTAAGTTTGTCAGCCGTGCAGCTTTTGACTGTTTTGAGTGCATAAGCAGAACCTCTGCCATTGCCATAAGTGCACGTAGAATTGCCTGGCTCCAGGCATCCGATTTGGAGCTCTGGGTGAAGGACAAACTGGGCAATATCCCTTGTACAGGTGAGAATCTATTTGGCAAGAATTGGCAAGAGAAGGCCAATGAATTGGATGCTGACAACTCGACTTTGGATAGACTGTCCAAAGCCACAGCTGATCCTGCAAGGAGAAAATCTTTCAAGAAACCATTCTTCTCCAAGAAGAAGAGGTTTTATCCTTCTTATTCCCAGCAGGCACATTCTGCAGGTCAACCTACCCGAAAGAGTCAGCAACCACCTAAACAGAGGAAAGCAAAGACTGCTAAGCCTCAACCGTCTCGGCAGTCTCAGCCTCCACAAGGCCTTTGACTTCCATCTAGAGAACTTAGCCTTCCTGGCTCTCAATGGTCCCAAACCTTCCACCATTCCAGGAAGGTTGTGTCACTTTGTCCCCAGATGGGGGCAGATTACTGCAGAGCATTGGACTCTCTCCATTATAAAAGAGGGGTACAAGCTTCACTTTCTGTGCATGCCCCCTCCCACAGTAATAAGACAGTTCAATTCTCAGACCTCTCTCATCAATCTGTTAGATCAAGAGATCACTATCCTTCTTGCTCAAGGGGCAATAGAAGAGGTACCCATTTCTCAACAGGGTACAGGGTTTTACTCCCCCTATTTCCTTATCCCAAAGAAAACAGGGGGACACGACCTTTTCTAGATCTCAGAGAATTGAACAAATTCCTGTTCAAAGAGAAATTCAAGATGATTTCTCTGGGAACCCTGCTGCCATACCTTCAGAGTCAGGATTGGCTTTGTTCTAGATCTCAAGGATGCGTACACTCATGTTCTCATCCATCCAACTCACAGAAAGTTCCTTCGGTTCTTTTTTCAAGGAAAGCACTACCAATACAGGGTGCTTCCTTTTGGCCTGGCCTCAGCACCAAGGGTGTTTACGAAATGCATGGCTGTGGTAGCAGCATTTCTCCGCACTCTAAGAATATTCGTCTTCCCCTACTTAGACGACTTGCTCATTCGAGCCCCATCAGAGTCAGAGGCCAGGATTTCTCTATCTTGCACAATGTGTATCCTTCAGTATTTGGGTCTGGTCATAAACATCCCAAAATCCAGCCTAACTCCCACTCAATCTCTAGAGTTCATAGGAGCTTTGCTGGATACCAGGAAAGCAAGGGGCCTATCTTCCCCAGACCCGTTGCCTTCACATGGTGCAGTTAGCTTCTCAAGCAGTGCTAAAGCCTCATCTCACTGCTCGAGAAATGTTACAACTACTAGGCCACATGGCATCTACAGTGCATGTGGTTCCTTATGCTCGCCTCCATATGAGAGCAGCCCAGTGGACTTTATCCACTCAATGGACCCAGGCATCAGGGTGCCTGTCAGACAAAATAGCAAACACAAATCGCCTTATTTTGTTCCTCCAATGGTGGCAGTCCACTCAAAACCTGTTGGTGGGGTCCCCATTTCAACAGCCTTTACCCCAGGCAACTCTCACAACAGATGCTTCACCAATGGGTTGGGGACTCATCTGCAAGACCTCTCCACCCAAGGCACTTGGACTCCACAGGAGACTCATCTACACATCAATCTCTTAGAGCTCAGAGCAATCTTCCTTGCTCTGCGAGTGTTCCACACCCTGCTCAGCTACAAGACAGTCCTCATTCATACGGACAATCAAGTAGCCATGTTCTATGTGAACAAGCAGGGAGGAACAGGCTCTGTCACTTTGCAACAAAGCTTTGCGACTATGGGCCCTCGCCAGAGAGCATCAGATTCATCTCCTGGCAGTGTATCTTCCAGGTATCCAAAACTCTTGGGCAGACAGACTCAGTCGAATTCTACTTCCACATGAATAGTCTCTACATGCAGACCAGGTGGCCAAGATTTTTCAAATTTGGGGAACCCCGGACATAGACCTCTTTGCAAGTCCGTTGAATGCCAAACTTTCCCGGTTCTGTTCCAGAATTCCAGCTCAGGCCTCTCAGGCCAGGGATGCTTTCCTCCTTCATTGGGGTCAAGACTTCCTTTATGCCTTTCCACCCATTCCCCTGATTCCCAAAACCCTGTTCAAACTTCAGAGAGACAGAGGCCGTATGATTCTCATAGCTCCACATTGGCCACAGCAAGTGTGGTACCCTCTGCTTCTACATGTCTCTCAAGCTCCCTCTCTGGAGTTAGGGTCTGCTCCAGATTTCCTGTCTCAGGAGGACGGAATGTTATGGCATCCCAATCCCCAGTCTCTACATCTCAGGGCTTGGTTGCTGAAGGCCTAGATCTTCATGATCTTAACCTATCTCCAGGAACAAGCAGGAATGAGTCTTCACATATGGGTACATCGGTACCGACGGAGTCTGCGCGGGAACGCTTCCCAGCGTCCAATCAAAGAGCTTTTGGAAGCATCCCACCACGCCTGCGTGCTGCCTTCCCACCTTTCCCAACTGCCTCTCCTCCGTTTTCATTTTTCCGCGGAGCCGGCAGGACGTCGTCCTGTCACCGCAGAAAATTCTTATTTTTTTATTCTTAGTTTTCTTGTGGTCGCGGCTGTCTTCCCGACGCCACCGGTACCGCCGGTGTTTTCTTTTCTTTTCTTGTAAAATCTTCCTTTTCAACGGGATATTTTTTTCTTCATAGTGTCCCACGGTGTCTTAGGCCTTTTAGGCCTCCTCTTTTTCCTTCATGGAACCGCTGGACACTTTCTTCAAGAAATGTTCAGACTGTGGCGGTACAACTTTGAGGGTCTAAAAATAAAGTCGGTGTCTAACCTGCTTGGGTCCTGACAACAGTTTGGTGAGAAGACATCTTCAGCATCGAGATTGCCTCGATACACAGTTGCCCTCCAACTTCGGGGCACCGTCCCCTTCTTCCACACCGGATCAGGTAACCCACAAACAGTCTGTTAAGACTAGCCAGTCCTCGAGTGGTAGGTCTCATGCACAGCATGTAGACGGCTCCGGCTTTGCCTTCGACGGCCCCCTGGCTTCAAAACCCCGGCGGGAGTCTTCGGTCTCCAAAGCGTATAAGGGGTTTCAGGTTGTTCCTGGGGTTCACCCCCCACAGAACATACCTGAGCCGTGCACGGTGGTGGCATCCGCTTCGAGCGGTACCGATACCCCGGCATCGGCACTGGTGTTGGATGAAACACTCCTCACCAGAGATCGTCATCTGGCCGCCTCGGTGCCTTCGGGACCGGTGGATACTTCCCAGATTGACTTTCTATTATCGGTACCAACACCGATACTGCCACCGACGTCGGTACCCTCCAGATGTGCATTGACAGCCTCGCTTCCTTCGATGCCGAGTCTGGAATCGATCTCCAGTTTGGAGGACTGGGTACCGACTCGCCTTGGTACCGTCTCGCGGCGGTACTGAAGGCTCAGATCCGCAACTCTCGGTTCCCCTGAGGCTGATTGAGTTGCCACTGGTTGACCTTCATTCACCGGTATCGGACACGGTACCGAGGTCGGTACCGATGTCTTCATTACCCTTACAGTCGGTGCCTTCCATGCTTCGCTTCTCAGGCTCTTTGCCCTCGATGCCGAATTTGGAATCCATTTCTAGTCTGGAAGACTGGGTACCAATAGGTTTTGGTACCGACACCGATCGATACCGGTGCCTCGGTACCGAGGATAGCAGCCGGAGGTTTTCGGTTCCCTCAGTACCGATTGAAGTGTCACTGATGACTACTCCGATGTCTTTGTTGGGCCCGACTCCGACATCGGTACCGGTATTGTCCGCCAGGGTGCTTGGACAAATCTCCCCTGGGGTGGATACAATAATCAATCAGGCGACACTCTGCTTATTCCATAATAAAATAATTTATTTGGGCAAAAACAAAAAGTAAGGAAGTTACAAGCAAAGCTATAAACAGTCTGCCTGATGCGGACAGCGTTCTCTGGCTCTGAATAATAGTGAAAGAGAAGGCTGTCCCGCCCACACTCAGCCGTTACCTCTGTTATATACTCCTCTGCAGCAAATAGTTCCAGAACATTCTGCATATATTTGCAGGCTCTGCCCTGGGACCCTCCCCATTATCAGGTTTCTGTCTTGAGGCCCTTCACTCAGTATCATATAACTAAATGTGCTGTGCTTCTTATCAGCTAGGCCGTTCCCTGCTGGGCTGCTCGGTCCCCGCCCTGCATCTTCTTCTTTGTTTCACTGTAGTTTCGCTTGGGTGATTTTCGCTTCAAGCACAAGTTAGAATCTTCAAGGCTTAGTTCTGCAAACTTTTTCATCAATCTTATATTAGGCTGGCATCTGCTCAATTCTGTAAGTCCATTCTCTGCACACCCCTGTTCAGAGTCTGGTATCCTACATGTTTCAGCAGGGATTATACATGTTGTCAATCACAGCCCACATGCAGTTCTTCTGTGCCATTTAGAAGTTAGTCAGCTCTTTGGGATAGGATCATAACTTCCAACATCATTATCAAAGTAAGCCAAATTAAGTAAGTCAAATTAGTCCTTAACCCCGTCCTTAACCCCTACAGTATTGGCTTCAGTACCGGTATCCACAGTAGCATCGTGGCCAACTCCTACCATGCTTTTTTCAACAGCATCGCTCCATTCTATACCAAGCTTGGAGTCGATACCTGGCATGGACAATGTGGTAAGGACGGTTGCTGTTCCTGACAGCCAGTACCAGCAACCATCCCTTAAGCATTCCACACTGCACTCTGCAGGATCTTCTATTCCTATATGTTTGGATAACTCTGTGGGTGCTCAGGCTAGTTCTTTAGATCTAACCTGTCCAAGGGAGATTCCTGTTTTGAATCCCTCTTTTCAGAGTTTCCTCCTGGATATAGCAAGATCCCTTGCTATTCCTATTCCAGGATATGATCCTGCACAAGGCTCTGTTTCTACCAAAGCAGAGGACAGCATAATGCTTCCTTTGCATCATTCCTTGCAGGATCTCCTTCTAGGAATGTGGGAAACACCTTTAAGGGTACCCCCACCTCCCAGGGCAACTGATCTCTTATATCAGGTGCCCCCCTCTCCAGGTTTCAAAAGACTCAACTTCCTCATCATTCCATGGTAGTGGAATCAGCACTGAGGCTGGTAAAGAGTAAGAAAAAGCACTCTTCTTATCCGCCAGGTCATGAGTCTAAGACACTAGATGCCTTTGGACGTCAAACCTTCCAGACATCTATGCTTTCTGCAAGAATTCTCTCATATATTTTTTATATGAGTCTTTCTCTTGAGGAGGTCACCAAGCAATTATATCTTTTGACTCCTTTCCTTCCAGATTCCAGGAGTACAGACTATTCCTCACTGCTTAAGCATATCCAGAATATCTCTTGGTTTCTTTCTCGTGCTTCCCTAGACTCTTTTGAGTCTGTTAGCAGGACTTCTGCTATAGCTATAGGGGCATGACGTAGAGCTGGCTCCAAGCTTCAGCCTTGGACAAATGGGCACAACAACGGCTGGGACATACTCCTTGCACTGGAGAAAATCTTTTCAACAAGGAGTCTTTACGTCAGGTTACTCAGTTATCCACTGATTTACCTGTTCCTAAGAGTTGTTTTACACCTTCTTCTGTCTCAGTAGGTAGGAAATGTCCTACCAAACTTTCTTCCCACAGGAGAAGGTGGTTTTATTCATCACTTGCCCATCATACAACTGTTCCCCAACAGGGGAAGCATCCTCCTGGTCTGAAGAATCCAACCTCTCACCAGGCTCAGCAGACCCAGCACCTGCAGGGTTTCTGATCAATCATCATCAGATGCTTGTGACTCTTGGGGTTAGAATCTACAGTTACTTCTTCTCAATAGAGGCAAACTACTGCTTCATTCTAACCCCTACACATGGATCTCTTTCCAAAAGACATCCATTTTTTCTATTTTCTTTCAGGATGTTCATGCCTATAGGTCACAGGTTTCTCCTCTTTTCCTGCTAGGGAAAGAGGTCTGACCACTATCAAATGATAGTTCTTGTGCCAGCATGTATTTTCCTTTCTATAGACTTACTACTTGGTAAGTCTTCTTCAGCTCCATTCTTTTCACCCTCTTACCAAGCTTTTTCCTCTGTAAGAGCGGAATTACTTCACTGGAGGGCTTTTTCTTCAGCCTCTCTAGTTTTGTCACTTTCCAGTGTGGAGTTTTCCTCTCTGAGTTAACTCCTCTGTTTCAATCTTGCTTTGGGGCAGCTTATCAGACATGTCCAGAGTTTTCTACTCCTGTTCTGTCTGTTCTTTCTGCTTTTAAACAGTAAGATTTTCTGCTGTCTTGCTAGCAGCTGCCTATGCAGGAGCCTTAATGTTTGGACCACTGGTTCTTGTCCACAAACAACCAGATTTGTCCTCCACTAACATTCTGTCTAGTCTTAGTAGTGGCTCCAAGTCAGTGCTCCATCTATCTTGGAGATCATCTCACTACAAGCTTTCTGGATTGTCTTCTATTTCTGCCATCTCCATTCTCTTGGATTTGGCAGCATAGTTGGCAGAGATACTGGCTCTCTACCAGCCAGTTCTATCTCCTCTTTCTCCTGCATCATGCTCTCTGCAATTCTACAGAGAAGCTTTCCACTATGGGCCCTTGCTAGAGAGCATGGGGAGTTTTTTCTCCAACAGCTATCCTAGATGGTTGGAAAAGGCTTTTTAGTCATGTCTCCCATGACTAGAAGGTTCTCCCTTCTTTTACTATCTCCTTTTCATATAAAGGACATAGCCTTCTTTTACGTAAAGGCTTAAGGAGTTGCCAATTCCCTGCTTTGGTCCATAGCATTCCCAATAGGGGATATGCTCTTTCTCCTTGCAGCTTGTCCTCATGGTAACAACCCATGATACGTTTTGCCCTTAAGCAGGTCAACATGTTACCTCATCCCTATATGTCTTCTGTCTACTTACCATGCTAGAGTCTTGACGACTCAGGACTTGCTGGCTACAGATTGATATTATCCTCTGTTTTTCATGTAACCATCCTGGTTATTTCACTAGCTAGCATCCTTGCGGATCATAACCAGGGGGAATAGATTCTCTATATATCTTCTCAAGTAGGTTCCACCTCCTTGTTGTTAGATGAATCTTTCCTCTCCACATGTCCTATGTGAATACCATGCTGTAGGCATATATCTGTCTGTTTAATTACAGACACCCATATTTAGGCCTACATATTCATATTTATCTTTTGTGTATATTTTATGCCCTTCCATATCTCACTATAGATATATTCTTATATGTCTACCTATATATCTATATTTATATCTATATATATGTATATGTGTGTATATATGTGTGTGTATATGTATATATATATGTATCTGTCGAGATATTTCATTATAGATAGATATGTCTCCACATACTTATCTATCTCACTGTCTATGCTCATATAGCTATCTGTTTCTGACAGAGGGGTTTTACCCATACCTATCGAACTGAAATGGACTGGCATGGGGCACTTTGCATCAGATGATCACATGGTCTACTATGCTGGAAATGAAAGACAAAGAAGAAATGGTGTTGCATTTATAATAAAGAAGAAACTTGCAAGAACTGTAATGAAATACAATGCAGTCAGCGAACGCTTAATCTCTATTCGTCTACGAGGATTGCCTATCAACACAACTATAATTCAAGTATATGCCCGAACAACAGCTGCAGAAGAGAATGAAATTGAAGAGTTCTATGAACAAGTACAAGCTGAAATTGACAGAACATGCAAACAGGATATCCTGATAGTCATGGGTGACTGGAATGCAAAAGTTGGCAACAAAGAAGAAGGCAAAGTAGTTGGAAAATATGGATTTGGCAACAGAAATGAAGCTGGAGAAAGACTGATAGAATTTTGCAAGACCAATGATCTATTCATCTCAAACACCTTCTTCCAGCAACACAAGCGGCGACTGTACACATGGACTTCACCCAATGGATTGTATAAAAATCAAATTGACTACATCTGTGGAAGTCAACGATGGAAAAGCTCTGTAACATCAACAAAGACAAAACCTGGAGCTGACTGTGGGTACAGATCATCAACTACTAGTATGCAAACTCAAGCTAAAGTTGAAAAAGAGCAAACCACTCATGAATGCAGCAAAATATGACTTTGAGAATATACCACTGGAATTTAAAGACTGCCTGAAAAATCGATTTGCTGCTTTAGATACAAATGACAGAGCTCCGGAAGAGTTATGGAATGACATCAAGAAGATTGTGTTGGAAGAAAGCGAGAAGTCTCTACAAAAGGTGAAAAAGCAAAAACGTCCAAAATGGATGACGGAAGAAACTCTGAAAATTGCCCAGAAACGCAGAGAAGCTAAAGCCAGAGGAGAAAGAAAGACAGTCGCAGAACTTAAGAGATTTCCAACGCGCAGCAAGACAGGACAAGGAAAAGTACTACAATGACACTTGCAAGGAAATAGAAGCAGAAACTATTAGAGGAAGAACAAGATCGGCTTTCCTAAAGCTACGAGAGTTAAAGAAAAAGTTCCAGCCTCGAATTGGAATGTTACAAGATGCTGAAGATTCTATGTTGAATGATGCTGAGAAGATCAAGAAAAGGTGGAAGGAATATACAGAGTTTTTATATGATAAAGATCAAGTGGACCAACAGCCGTTTCAACCTGTACCTTATGATCGGGAACCATTGGTGATGAAAGAAGAAGTTGAAGCAGCATTGAAAGCCTTATCAAAGAACAAAGCACCAGGCATTGATAGCATTCCCATAGAAGTATGGCAGCAATCTGATGCAGCTGTTACCGTACTCACAATGCTCTGCCAAGAAATATGGAAGACAACATCATGGCCAACTGACTGGAAAAGATCTGTGTTTATACCAATACTAAAGAAAGGTGATTCAACTGACTGTGGAAATTATCGCACAATCGCTCTGATCCCACATGCGAGCAAGATTCTACTGAAGATTATTCAAAAGAGACTACAACCATACCTGGAACAAGAACTTACCTGAAGTGCAAGCAGGGTTCAGGAAAGGGCGAGGAACGAGAGACAACATTGCAGATGTGAGATGGATCCTTGAAAAGACTAAAGAATACCAAAAGGATATCTATTTGTGCTTTATCGACTAGCAAGGCTTTTGACTGTGTAAACCATGAGAAACTCTGGGCCACATTAAGAAGCATGGGTATACCAGAACACCTGATAGTTCTCTTGCGTAATCTGTACATTGATCAAGAAGCAACAGTTCGAACGGAACAAGGAGAAACAGAATGGTTTAAAATAAGCAAAGGTGTAAGACAAGGCTGCATACTTTCCCCCTACCTGTTTAATTTATATGCAGAACAAATCATCAGAGAAGCAGGATTGTATGAAGACAACAGAGGTGTGAAGATTGGTGGAAGACTCATCAACAACCTACGCTATGCTGATACCACATTACTGGCTGAAAGTGAAGATGATCTGAAACATTTGCTTTTCACAATCAAAGAACATAGTCTCAAAATGGGCCTGCACCTTAATGTAAAGAAGACAAAGATCATGACAACTGGCATAATCAACAGGTTCATCATTGAAGGAGAAGAAATTGAAATTGTGAACAACTTTAACCTACTTGGATCAACTATCAAAGAAGCAACAAGCAGTCAAGAAATCAGACGGCGCATTGCTCTTGGCAGAATGACTATGAAAGACCTAGATAAGATTCTCAAGAGCAGAGATGTGTCTCTCCATACAAAGATTCGACTTGTTCAGGCCATGGTATTTTCAATAACATCATATGGATGTGAAAGCTGGACAGTGAAAAAGACAGATAGGAAGAAAATTGATGCCTTTGAATTATGGTGCTGGCGGCGAATACTGTGTATACCATGGACTGCCCGAAGAACAAACCAGTCGGTACTAGAGGAGATCAAACCTAAGCTTTCTTTAGAAGTTCAGATGACAAGACTTCGACTTTCATACTTTGGACACATCATGCGAAGAGAGAGATCATTAGAGAAAGACATTATGCTTGGCAAGATAGAAGGTCAATGCAAAAGAGGAAGGCCAGCAATGAGATGGATCGATACAATAACAGCAGCTACAGGTACCAGTCTATCAACAATGAGCCGCCTGACTGAAGACCGAACACAATTTAGGATAGCTATCCAGAGGGTCGCCATGAGTCGACTCCGACTCGACGGCACTTAACAACAACAACATGCTATCCAGCAGGTTTGGGATTCTCCACACACAGCCACTCCTGTGCTAGTCAACAATTTTTATACCATAACCTAAGGGGTTAGGTACCTCTGAAGCTCTCCGTACCTAATATCTCTCCTAGCTTACCCCAGTTAGGAGAGACATTGTGTATCTTCAGTTAATCGCAGGCTTTAATGCCTCAGGCCTTTGTCCTCTCTTTTTGGGATACAAGGGGTTCCCATACCCTTTCTCCCCACAAGGACTGCGCCTGTTTGTCCAAATCGGTTAGCCTTTCTCTTTTTGCTCCTAAGAGTGAGTTACTCTGCCGCCAAAAGAGTTTGGTTTTTATCATACAGCTTTCCGCTGAAGGCCCACCATTTTTGTACTACCCCAGTTTTTCCTACTAGGGGTGCCTGTTACCTTTCAGGATTCTGACCTCCACTATTTTTCCAACAGGTTTATTACCTCCACTTCCCAGTAGATCCATGAAACCTACATACTTCTGTGAAATCCTGTCAGGGGAGGTTCATATTGCAATATCCTTGATAACGCTCATCATCCACACATGGACTTCTTCTCTGCAGTCCTATGCTAGCTTAGCTGTTCCACAGCACCCTTCTTTCTTCAACTCCTACACTCCATCCTCAGGATGCCTGGTGTTGTGGGGGATAGCATGTTCCAACCTATGACATGCTGGGACTCCAGGCATCTCAGCTTGGGAGTCCCCATATGTGAAGACTCATTCCTGCTTGTTCCTGGAGATAGCACAGTTACTTACCTGTAACAGGTGATCTCTGGGAACAGCAGGAATAAGTCTTCACAACCCACCCACCTCCCCAGGAGTTGTATCTCTATCTATCTTTCCTTTCCTCTCTCTCTCTCTCTCTCTTTGTCTCAGCTTTAAAACTTAACTGAGGAGAGGCATTTGGGAAAGGCAGGAAGGCAGCACGCAGGCGTGGTGGGATGCTTTCAAAAGCTCTTTGATTGGACGCTGGGAAGTGTTCCCGCGCAGATTCAGTCGGTACCGACGTACCCATATGTGAAGACTTATTCCTGCTGTTCCCAGAGATCACCTGTTACAGGTAAGTAACTGTGCTTTCTCAGCAAGTAAAGGATATCCTTTATGCTTCTAGAAAACCTTCCACAAGACGCTCTTATGCTTTCAAGTGGAAAAGGTTTACCATATGGTGCTCGCAGAAGGGTCTTAGTCCCCTTGAGATACCTCTGGAATCATTACTGGAGTATCTCCTTCATTTATCCAATGCAGGACTTAAAATTAACTCAGTAAGTGTCCATTTGAGTGCTATTGCAGCTTCTTTCAAGCCTTTAAATGGACAACCTATTTCCTCCCATCCTCTTATAGCAAGATTTATGAGAGGCCTTCTTCTAACTAAGCCTCCCATTAAGCCACCACCGGTGGCATGGGACTTAAACCTGGTTCTTGGCCAGCTCATGAAGCCACCTTTCGAACCCTTAGCTACTATCTCATTGAAATTCCTTTCTTGGAAAGTTATCTTTCTCATTGCAATCACATCAGCACGTCACATCAGTGAGTTGCAGGCACTAGTGGCTGATCCTCCTTATACAAGGTTCCATCATGACAAGGTAGTCCTTAGGACTCATCCACACTTTATGTCAAAGGTGGTCTCGCTTTTTCATTTGAACCAAGCGGTCTACCTGCCTGTGTTTTTTCCAAGGCCTCATGCATCAAATGCAGAAAGGAATCTTCATACTTTGGACTGTAAAAGAGCTTTAGCTTTGCACTTACAGAGAACACAGCAACATAGAAAGTCCTCTCAACTCTTTGTTGCTTTTGATCCTTCTCATCTTGGACTGCCAGTCTCCAAGAGAACACTGTCCAACTGGATTGCACAGTGTATTTCCTTGCCTATCAGAGTAAGAATCTTCCTCTGGAGGGCTATGTCACAGCTCACAATGTGAGAGCCATGGCAGCCTCAATGGCTCATCTACACTCTGTGTCTATTGACGACATCTGTCGAGCAGCTACTTGGGCCTCGGTTCATACCTTCACAGCCCATTACTGCTTCGACAAGGACTCCCACCGGGATGCCTTGTTTGGTCAGGCTGTTCTACGACACCTGTTCCATACTTAATCAACTCCTACCCACCATTCCCGGTAGGATGCCAGAGATCCATGGGGGGAAGTGGAGCCCTTCCACAGGGGCACACAATTTCTGGGGTCTCTCCCTGGCATCTGTAGCTAGGGAGTCCCCATATGTGAAGACTACATTCCTGCTTGTTCTTGGAGATAGCATAGTTACTCACCTGTAACAGGTGATCTCCAGGAACAGCAGGAATTTAGTCTTCACAACCCACCCACCTCCCCTAGGAGTTGTATCTATCTTTTCTTTTCTTTCCCTCTCTCTCTTTGTCTCAGCTTTAAAACTCAACTGGAGAGAAGCAGTTGGGAAAGGCGGGAAGTCAGCACGCAGGCGCTGTGGGATGCTCCCGAAAGCTTTCTAATTGGACGCTGGGGAGCATTCCCACACAGGCTCCGTCGGTACTGACGATACCCATATGTGAAGACTAAATTCCTGCTGTTCCCAGAGATCACCTGTTACAGGTGAGTAACTATGCTTTACTGACTTCAGCAAAGCTTTTGACAGTGTACTGTAAACCATGAGAATCTCTGGGCCACATTAAGAAGCATGAGTATACCAGAACACCTGATTATTCTCTTGCACAACCTTTGCATTGATCAAGAAGCAACAGTTTGAATGGAACAAGGAGAAAGAGAATGGTTTAAAATTAGCAAAGATGTACAACAAGGCTGTATTCTCCACTCCACAGAGACATGGAGAAAGTTTCTCTTTGGACATTCTGGATACTACTACTACTACTGATCATTTGTATAGTGCTATAAGGCATACGCAGTGCTCTACAGAAACATGTAAGAGATGGTCTCTGCTCATCATAGTTTACAGTCTAGTCAAGACACAACAGCTGGAGACTAGGATATGACTAGGAATGGGTGTCATCATCCTTGACAGCGTCATCATCCTTGACAGCGTCAATTCAGATTCACCCTCCCTAAGATTAGAAGAGTTTAGAAAGCTCTCTGAGCATGCTCCATTGCTCCTTCCTACCCAACCATTGCTTCTCCCCATTTCTTCATGCACCTAACAAGCCGTATCCGATTCATTCTTTTTCTCCTCAGAGGATTACCTAAAGATGAAAAAGGGCTTAGCACTTGCCCAAAAGGGTCTAATATGGTACCCATGGGTGGTACTGACTCAAATTGAGCATATATGGGTTTAAGAATCCTGAGTGATTGCTAAATTTCCTAACAAAAGCTTCAAGTTAATGCAGAAATGTAAAGATGGCATGCTCCTGTTCAGGGTTTCCCCATCAGCATCTGAACAGCATCTGAGTGGAGGAGTGGCCTAGTGGTTGGGGCAAGGTACTTCAGGCTGGAAGGTCGGAGGTTCAAATCCCATTAGAGGACAGCAACCTTGGGCCGGAAGGATTGGGGTTTCTAGTCCCACAGGTGCTCCTTGTGGTCTTGGGCAAGCCACTTAACCCTCCATAGCCCATGTTCCCTGTAAAATAGTTATCTCCAAGTTATAATGCCCTGTTCAATGTAATTTCAGTTTGTTCAATGTAAACCGCACTGATGCAGAATAGCGCGGTATATAAGAGAATGTAAATAAATAAACACTGAAGCTCCTTACAGAAGTAGTTTCCTATCACTGGAGTACTTCTATCTCAAGCATGGTAAGTGTTAACAACCCCCTCCCCCTACCAATAAATATGTACAGAGACTCATCCAGCATGGCCCCCTCCAACACAAACTTGCACCCTGATGGATACAAGTTTGTGCTGGAGGGGGGATGTAGACTGAATTAAAAAAAAATGGCAGGGTGTTAGGGAAGAGCAAAGGCAACTCATGCCAGACATAAATCAAGCAGTGCTGTTGAGACAGGCAGTGAAAACACAGGTTTTATCACCCACCTTGTCCTAAGCAGGTTCTGTAGTTTGAAAAAGAGGACGGTTATTCTTAACATTTCCTCTAATAAAATAAAATAGAATTTTGGCACCAAGCCTATTACTGTGCCACTTCTAAGGCCAGGCTCTCTTCACATATCAACACGATGGATTACGAGCTAGTTAAATTATAGCTGTGTTGCAGGAGCAGTGAGGAATCCCATGGTACGTAGCATGCTGAATTCAACTCCAGTCCAGAGAGCGTGCTTTTTGCCTAGAAAACTCACAAGCCGCCTAATGGCAATTTCAAACGCTCCCTTGCATAGAAGCTGTCCTTATGCCACTGGAAAAACCTTCCTATGTCTTGTCCATCTTTTTTTGCAGAAAAGGTGGTGGATGTCTGGTGTGTCCTCCCGATAGAGGTGGTAGAGGCAAAAACAGTGATTAGAATTTAAAAAATGGCATAGGACAGAGACAGGATCCCTATCTAGCAAGAGGATGGAATCAAAGTAATCTTAAATATCGTCTATGCTTTAAAAAAGGAGGGGTTAGCCTGCATGGAGTGTCAGGTACACCCTAAACAAAGGCATTGGGGCGGTAATATGTATAGAGCAGTGGGTACAACTCTAGCCATTTTGCTGGGCAGATTAGTTAGATCACGCTGGTCTTTATCTAGTGTCATTTAGTATGTTACTGTCTAATGACAATCTCCCGTTTCAGTTAGTGTTGGAATCTCCCTGTGGCAATATGTTTTCCGAATACAGGCTATCAAGGCTCTTCTTTGCCCTCATGAGGATCTAATTAAAGAATAGTGTCATTTTAGAATTTCCTACAGGTGCATTCAAGATTAAATAAAGACTGTAATTACTGGTTTTATGGTCAAACTCTTTCACAAAAGAACCATGTGCACTTTTCAAAACAAAAGGTTAAAGTATAAATGGTTAAGATAAGTATTCCTTCAAAGTTATAAACCAGACTTTGTCTCTAGAGCTGAAGTCTGCATGATCCCTTAAGGTTTGAATGAAGCCCAAAGGATATACAATCCTTAACAAATAGACAGAAACAGAGCAACAGATTATTTAGTGATTGCCTCAATACAGGCTCTACATTGCTGGATATTGCTTACATAGTCCACATCTCTTGCATTAATCCAAGCAATTAGAACAACTGAAATCTTTACCATTAAGGTGTGTCTATAACAGTGTGTTCAAGATCCAGTCAGTACTTGGTAGGTTTGAGCCCTGTTCACATGGTTTCACATTCCAACTAAAACCTAGTAGATTACATTTATCAGGAGAGCCTTTTAGTTCCACTGAGCAGCCCCTTAATGCCCTTTTTCCAAGAATTAATATTAGAGCTTCCAAAAATGGAAATAAAACAAGCTGCATCTTATATAGAAAGGAGATGGGTCATGCTGCAGGCCCGGGACTTAAAAAAATAAAAGAAGACCCCACAAGAGCCTCGTTTAAGATGGCGGCGGCTGCTGCTTCGCTGTGACCGCGTTTTCTTAATGGGTCGGAAACGTAAGGGGAAGGGGCCCGCTGAATCCATCCAGCCTCCCCCAACTTCTACGCCGATTTCTTCGGGTCCAATGGACTCTTTTGTGTTGCGGTCTCAGCGTGCACTAGAAGGAGAAGGGGATGAGCTCCGGGCAGACAGAACGCCGGAGTCGGGTGGCTCGGCGTCTGTTTCCGGTATATCTCTCTCCCCTGAGAGCCCGGCTCCGAAAATGACTCGAGGGCAGCCCTTACCAGCAGGTTTCCTGGAGCTTGGCGCTATCCCGAAGGTGGTGGTTTCCGGTGGCTCGGATGGATCAGGATCTGTGGGGCGGCAGGCTTGTATGCAGCCAGTCGCTGGGCTGGGCGAGTATGTAACAGCTTCGGTGCCGAGTCAAGGAGAGCCTAAGGATCAGCATTCTGCTGTGAATCGAGGGCAACAGCGTCGGGCAGTTGTGGAAGAGGATTTTGAGGTTTCTTTAATCCAACAGCAATTTACCTTGAAGCATCCTGAGATTTTTACTTTAGAGACCATTTGGCAGGCTATTCTCTCTCTGGGGGAAGCGATTGTCCCTAAGGTATCTTCCTTGGAACGGAAAGTTGCAGAAAGTGGTTCAACTGTGGACGCTTTGCAGCAAAGAGTTTGTGGTTTACATTCAGAAGTTATCGCAGTGCAACAGAAGGTGGAGGGTCTGGAAGAACAAACGGATGGCTTTAAGAAATCCTTTCTCTCAATTCAGACTAAGTTGGAACAGTTGGACAATTCTTTTAGGTTGAATAATCTTAGATTAATTAATTTTCCTAGGATAATGTCTGTTTCCCCTGTAGAAATGTTTCGGTTATATTTAATGGAAGTTTTGGGGGTATCATCTGATTTAATCCCACCTCTGGTTAGGGCATATTATCTACCTAAGGCTAAGATGACATTGGTTGATCCTACTGCTGGGGATGCTTTGATGGGTAGTTCTCAGAACCAAGTTAATATCTTAAATGTTACCGAAATGTTGGAGAGTTCCAAGAGTGAAGATCCTGTTCCTTCTACTTTACTGATAACTTTCGCTCTCCTATCCGATAGGGAATGGCTATTGAAGCTTTTTTTCAGGAAAAGGAATGTACCTTTTCGAGGTTTGTTAGTTAGGATTTATCCTGATTTGGCTAGAACTACTCAGAAGCGTAGAAAAGAATTTCTTTTGTTGCGCCCAGGTATTTTACAGTTGGGCGGTTTGTTTTTTCTTAAACATCCTTGTAAATGCTTAGTTAAGTTGCATTCAGTTTCCTATGTTTTTTACGAACCGTCCCAACTGTTAGCTTTCATTACTGCTAAACGTTTGGAGCCCTCGGTTGGAGACTCTCCAGCTATCTCATAAAGTGTATTCTAGTGTAGCATTTGCCCTTTTTCTTTTTTTTTATCATCTTTGGTTAATGATGGTTTGGCTCCTCCACCTCCATTGTGGGCTAGGGTGGAAAACTTTTTTGTATTACTTGGTCTGGGTTTTCCAGTTGCTTCATGCTTTATTTCTTGGAGTTTTTCCTGTTTCTTCTTCAGGAATGTTTGTACTTTCTTGATATATAGTGAAATGTTGTAAAATATAAAATAAAAAAAAAAATAAATAAAATAAAAGAAAATAGGAATAATCCAAAAATTCAAAGCATACGTATAAAGTGGTGTGTCCTCACCCTCCCAGGAGGGCTTGGGCCTATCCTAGCTTCTTGGGCAATGATGAGTGATATCTGCTGGAGGCATTTAGAGTGTTGACAAGAACTGAAGTCCTGGCTTCTCTAAACTTCAGCCAATATTCAGGATACTAAGCTTCCCTTCATTCCATTTATGTCCTAAAGCAATAAATAAAATAGAAAACGCCCAGTTTGCTCTTCAACAGGAGCCCTCAACACCATAGGTAAAACTTGGTGCCTTTACTGCATTTGTAAGATTCATAATGTTTCTTCATGCCTGAGAGTCTGCTCCTTCTCTTCTAGATTCATTGGTGAACCATTTGTCTTATTTCATTTCTCATGCTTTGCTCCTTTCCCCTCTATATCACTGTTTGTGTTGTTGATCATATTCTTAGCTGAACAGTGGAACATTTCCCTCGGACCAGGAGTGACCATTCTGAACCTGTGCCAGTTATTGTTAAAAAGAAACTCCTGTGTGTGTGTGTATACATATAGTCAGATATGAGTAACCGAGAGAAAAAGCACTAACTATACATATACACACAGATGTTGCCCTTGGGCATGTGCGTGTGTATGTAGATAAAGGCATATATTTCCATGCAGTTACTTTTTATTGTTGCTTATTTAAATTAAGATAAATTTGGGGGTGTGGGGTACATAAGTCACATCCGGTGGAGGCCAGAGGAAGGGAGATGAACCTGCCAAGTGTGGGACAGGGATGAGATCTGAGGGCAAGATGGAGAGCGACAGATTGAGGGTAAATGGAGACCATAGGATAGGCCGTTTCCACTTCTGTGCTTTCATGGAGAGAGGCTAGCAGTGTAGGCAAAGAGTGAAGGGGAAGATGGTATCCTAACACCTAAGTATTCCCCTGCTGCTCACTTAAGGGGTTCTGTCGAGCACTGTTCAGACTGCCCTTTGAGACCAGTATATTGCCACAAACTGTCATTGCTTGTCCTTCAAGACCTTGCGGCAGTATCAGGAAGCTTTTGGTTAGTCACCTATATCTTGGTATATGCTCTCCTGACATAGTGATGCTACCAGGCACATCCATCAACCTAGTCCCAGTATTGAGGACAATGTTATATACATTATGTCTTTGTTTACATGAAGGATCATCATCCTTCCACTCATCCCAACTAGATATGAGTTCAACTCGATACCTACTCATCCCAACTAGACATACAAGTTCATTATATAATGTTGTTAAGTACCCTCATGTTAAATGTAACCCTCCAATTGTGATTGACACCTTTAATTGTAGGATAAGGTGGTATGCAGATCTGTCTAAATAAATAAATGGAAAAATGCATACTAATTAATGGGTTTTAAAAACATGACTTCATTTGATTCACTTTTCCACTGGAAATACTTTAATTCTATTTCTTTAGCTTTGTTCAAGCCCTTCAACCTTTATAGTTTTAGGAAAAATAAGGTAGTTTTCACTACAATGAAATATATATCTGAAAAGACCAAGCTAGGAAAATGAAGACAGAAATCAATCTATTGGTAGGTCTAACAAGAATGCCTTAGGAAACAATATCTAGAAACTGTCACACTATTTTTTTTGGAGTATTCCTAACGGTAGCATTGTGATAGCTTTTAAAATCAAAGCCCTAGAATTAACATTTGCTGTCCTTTTGCTGATAGTCTGCCTTTAATTCTAATGCTGGAAGTTTCCACAGTTCAGCTAGTTGTTATACTTGGGAAAAAATTGCTTACATTGATTCCTTTTCTTTCTTTCTTTCTTTCTTTTATTTAATTCTGTCATTCTCCTTTCTGTATTTTGGCAGAAGGGGGGTTTCCTCTATGTAGGAAGGTTCCTCTTTTTCAAGGCCATCTTAACATATGGACTTGCTGGGGATCCAGTGAATTTACGCAAGCATCTTATTTCTGACGATCCTATTGGTTATTCCTGCTGATATCTATATCGTATCAGCTTGTCTACTTGGTTCGCTTTGGTAGTTCAGAAACCTTCCATAAACCTTGCAGAAGGTAAATCCCTTCAGGATATCATTGCCCCTTCTAATTCTTTCTCCTTTTATTGTTCAAAAGGAAATGAAAACATATCACACTCGGCACTGTATAAAGCACTGTCCAGCTGCACAAAAAGCACTGTAGCTATTACTATATCATGAGGCTGCAAAGTAATTATATCATATGAGTCAAGCGTTCTTCTCCATGTGTGCACCCAACACAAATGAGTCTCATTGCAAAGTTTGCTCCTCTTCTACTTCTTTTCCTTAAAAAAACAAAAAACAAAAAAAACCCCAAACCTAGACTACTGTCCAAATCAATCGATTTGTATTACATATTAGCAAGTAGTTGTTGGTCCTTAATCTCATATCTAAACTTTGCTATTGGCATTGGTCATGTCTATACACCATTAATTCAAACCTATAAGATGTGTACTGTACAGACAGCATCAGTGGTAAACAACCTGTCTAATTGGCTTTAACCTACCACAGGAATAGGTCTCCAGGAACAAGCAGGAATGTAGTCTTCACATATGGGTATCATCGGTACTGACGGAGCCTGTGCGGGAATGCGTCCAATAGGAAAGCTTTTGGGAGCATCCCACAGCGCCTCCGTGCTGCCTTCCTGCCTTTCCCAACTGTCCCACTCCAGTTCTTCGTTTTCCGCGGAGCCGACAGGTCACACATCCTGTCACCGCAGAAAAAAATCCCTTCTATTCTTCTTTTTTGTGGTCGTGTCTGCCTTCCCTCGATGCTACACCAGTACCGCCAGTTCTTCCTTCTTTTAAAAAAAAAAAAAAGTTCTTCTGGAGTCTTTCCAGTAATTTTCTCCTCAGGTGCCATGTGCCATTTTGGGCATTAGGCCCAACTTTTTCCTTCAAAATGGAAAAACCCGCTTCGGGTTTTAAAAAGTGTTCTAAGTGTGGCGGTACCACCTCCATCACCGACACCCATGAGTGATGGCTCAAATGTTTAGGTCCTGACCACTATTTCTGAGTGTGTTGCCTGTGGGATGATGTCAAAAAGGGGTCGGCAAAACCGAGCTGCTAAACTTGGCACCCTTTTTCCCTCCGATGCAGCTTCCGTGGTATTGATGTCTTCCAGGGCTTCGTCTTCCTCCCATGGATCTCAGGTAACTAAACATAAATCTAGCCGGTCCTCAAAGGGTAGATCTCCTTCTAGACATCGAGATGCCTCTGGCGTTGCCCTTGAGGGACTTTCACCGGCAAAATTGCCCCGGCGGGAGTCTTCGGCTTCCAAAGCACTAACGGGGCTCCAGGATGTTCTCGAGGCTTCAACCTCAGCAGAACTATTGGTGCCATGCTCTGGGGTACCTCAAGACCCACCTCTTTGCCCGTGCCTTCGACCTACCAGATCCCTCTGTGTGACTCACTCCCCTCCCCTTCTTTATGTCCTGTCTTGTTGTATGACTCTGCTCTTTCGCTTTCCTGTCTCATATTGTAACTTCCTTTCCTTTCCAAGCCTATTTTTACTTTGTAAACCGCTGTGATGTATTTTCCTCAGTGGTATATCAAATCCAATAAACATAAACATAAAGGCCGCTTCATCCGGTACAAATACCCAAGCATTGGCAGCATTGATAGACCAGAGATTCTTGGCTATTGAACGCAGTCTGGCGGCTCTTCTCACAGCCTCGATGCCCCTAAAACCGCTTTAGACAATTCAGCCAGTACCGGCACCGACTGCAGTGCTGGAACCGACTGCATCGACATCGGCAGCTTTCTACTGGGACCGAGTCATGCGTGTCTATCCGGCATCGACAAGTCTGTACTGGACCACTCCGATGCCGACTTTGATCGGTACTGGTACCGTGCCTTGCACGATCACCCGGATCGGAGATACTTCAAAACCTCGGATGAGTCTGAAGACACTGAAAGCTCTGCCGATACCAGAGTACTTCTTCCTGAGGATTCTTCTTCTCCTCAGCGTAGGATGTCTCCACCAGAGGATATGTCCTTTCAGGATTTTATCCGAGATGTGGCCCGACGTCTTTCCATCACATTGGCTCCTGAAAAAGAGCCTAGGGCAAAGGAATTAGAAATCCTGCAATACCCTAAAGCTCCCAAGGAGGCAGCTACCTTACCTATTCATGAGATCTTGCATGATCTCATGTTAAGGATGTGGGAAACACCTCTAACCACATCTCCTCACTCTCGAAGACTCAGCACCATGTATCGAGTTCCTCCTTGTCCTGGGTTTCAGAAGACTCAATTACCACATCATAAAGGATAAAGAGTGCAAAAAGACCTACATTCTCGTCCTGGAGGATTAGATGCACGACTCTTGACGCCTTTGGACGTCGAACCTTCCAGGCTTCCATGCTTTCTGCTAGGATCAGTTCCTATATCTTATATATGGGAATGTTCCTTAAGGAGGTCACAGGAGATTTAGAGCTTATGAGCCTTCTCCTTCCTGATGATAAGAGGCAAGATTACCTCACCCTTGTCAAACATGCCCAGGATGTTTCCAAGTTTGTAAATCATGCAGCCTTTGACTGCTTTGAGTGCATAAGCAGAACCTTTGCCGTTGCCATAGGTGCACGTAGGATTGCCTGGCTCCAGGCATCTGACTTGGAAATTTGGGTACATGATAAACTAGGGAATATTCCTTGCACAGGAGAGAATCTCTTTGGCAAGAATTGGCAGGAAAAAGCTAATGAGAGAGATGCTGACAATATCACTTTGGATAGATTGTCTAAATCTACAGCTGATCCTGCAAGAAAAAAATCCTATAAGAAACCATACTTCAGTAAGAAGAAGTTTTATCCCTCCTATACCCAGCAGGGGCATCGTTTAGGTCAGTCTGCCCAAAAGAGACAGCAGCAACAACCTAGACAAAGAAAAACAAAAGAAGCTAAGCCTCAACCAGCTCAGAAGACTCAGCCACCACAGGGGCTTTGACTCCTATCTAGAGAACTTTGCCTGCTTGGCCCTGAATGGCCCAGAACCCTCCACCATCCCAGGAAGGTTATGTCATTTTGCCCCCAGATGGGGTCAGATAACAGCAGAAAATTGGACTCTGTATTGTAAGAGAGGGGTACAAGCTTCATTTCCTCAGCATGCCGCCTCCTACAATGGTAAGACTGTTCAATTCTCAGACCTCTCTCAGCGACCTGTTAGGTCAAGAGGTCACTGTGCTCCTTGTTCAAGGGGCAATAGAAGAGGTACCCATTCCCCAACGGGGTACAGGGTTTTACTCCCCCTATTTCCTTATTCCAAAGAAAACAGGAGGACACAGACCCATTTTAGACCTCGGAGAATTGAACAAATTCCTGTTCAAAGAGAAGTTCAAAATGATTTCTCTATGAACTCTGTTGCCATACCTTCAGAGTCAGGATTGGCTTTGTTCTCTAGATCTCAAGGATGCGTACACTCATGTTCTCATCCACCCAACTCACTGAACATTCCTTCGCTTTCTGTTTCAAGGGAAGCACTACCAATACAGGGTTCTTCCCTTTGGCCTGGCCTCTGCACCAAGGGTGTTCACAAAATGCATGGCTGTGGTGGCAACATTTCTCCACACCTGGGAATATTCGTCTTCCCTTACTTAGACGACTGGCTCATTCAAGCCCCTTCAGAGCCAGAGGCCAGGGTTGCCCTTTCTTGCACAATGCGCATCCCTCAGTATTTGGGACATATCATAAACTTCCCAAAATCCAGCCTTGCTCCCACTCAGTCCCTAGAGTTTATAGGAGCTCTGCTGGATACCAGACAGACAAGGGCCTTCCTTCCACAGCCTTGCTGCCTTTGCATTGTGCAGTTAGCTTCCCAAGCAGTGCTAAAACCTCACCTCACTGCTCGGGAAATGTTACAGTTGCTAGGCCACATGGCATCCACCGTACATGTGGTTCGTTATGCTTGCCTCCATATGAGGGCAGCCCAGTGGACTTTATCCACTCAGTGGACTCGGGCATCAGGTTGCCTGTCAGACAAAATAGCAAACTCAGATTGCCTTATTTTGTCCCTCCAATGGTGGCAATCACCCCAAAACCTTTTGTTGGGGTCTCCTTTTCAGCAACCCCCACCCCAGGCCACTCTAACAACAGATGCTTCACAGGTGGGTTGGGGAGCCCACCTGCAAGGCCTCTCTACCCAGGGTACCTGGACTCCACAGGAGGCCTATTTACACATCAATCTCCTAGAACTCAGAGCAATTTTCCTTGCTCTTCGAGTATTCCACACCCAGCTCAGCTACAAGACAGTCTTAATTCAAACGGACAATCAAGTAGCCATGTTTTATGTGAACAAGCAGTGCGGAACAGGCTCTCTGTTGCTTTGCAACAAAGCTTTGTGACTATGGGCCCTCGCCAGAGAGCATCAGATTCATTTCCTTACGATGCATCTTCCAGGCATTCAAAACTCTCTGGCAGACAGACTCAGTCAAGTTCTGCTTCCACACGAATGGTCTCTCCATGCAGACCAGGTGGCCAAAATTTTTAAATTTGGGGAACCCCGGACATAGACCTCTTTGCAAGTCCGCTGAATGCCAAACTTCCCCGGTTCTGTTCCAGAATTCCGGCTCAGGGTTGTCAGGCCAGGGATGCTTTCCTCCAATGGAATCAGGACTTCCTGTATGCCTTTCCACCCATTCCCCTAATTCCCAAAACCCTGTTCAAGCTTTAGAGAGACAGAGGTCATATGATCCTCATAGCACCACGTTGGCTACGGCAAATGTGGTACACTCTGCTCCTACATCTCTCTCAAGCTCCACCTCTGGAATTAGGATCTGCTCCAAATCTCCTTTCTCAAGAGGACAGGATGCTGTGGCATCCCAATCCCCAGTCTATGCATCTCAGGGCCTGGTTGCTGAAAGCCTAGAACTTCACGGTCTTAACCTTTCCCAGCAGGTAAAGGATATCCTTTATGCTTCCAGGAAGCCTTCCACAAGACGCTCTTATGCATTTAAGTGGAAAAAGTTTACCATATGGTGCTCGCAGAAGGGTCTTAAATCTGGTTCTTGGGCAGCTCATGAAACCGTCTTTTGAACCATTAGCCACTACCTCTTTGAAATTCCTTTCCTGGAAGGTCATCTTTCTTATTGCAATCACATCAGCACGTCGCATCAGTGAATTGCAAGCGTTGGTGGCTGATCCTCCTTGTACAAGTTTCCATCATAAGGTAGTCCTTAGGACTCATCCACACTTTATGCCAAAGGTGGTGTCACCTTTTCATTTAAACCAAGTGGTTTACTTTCCTGTATTCTTCCCAAGGCCTCACGCCTCAAATGCAGAAAGGAATCTTCATACTTTGGACTGCAAAAGGGCTTTGGCCTTTTACTTGCAAAGGACACAGCAACATAGGAAGTCCTCTCAACTCTTTGTTGCTTTTGATCCTAGTCATTTGGGACTTCCAGTCTCCAAAAGAACACTGTCCAGCTGGATTGCACAGTGTATATCTTTTGCCTATGAGAGTAAAATCCTTCCTCTTGAAGGCCATGTCACAGCTCACAATGTGAGAGCCATGGCAGCCTCAATGGCTCATCTTCACTCTGTGTCTATCGAAGACATCTGTCGAGCAGCTACTTGGGCTTCGGTTCATACCTTCACAGCCCATTACTGCTTAGACAAGGACTCCTGCCGGGGTGCCTTGTTTGGTCAGGCTGTTTTCAACACCTGTTCCATATTTAATCAACTCCTACCTACCATCCCTGGTAGGAGGCCAGAGATCCATGGGGGGAAGTGGAGCCCTTTCACAAGGGCATACAACTTCTGGGGCCTTCTCCCTGGCATCTGCAGCTAGGGAGTCCCCATATGTGAAGACTACATTCCTGCTTGTTCCTGGAGATAGCATAGTTACTCACCTGTAACAGGTGATCTCCGGGAACAGCAGGAATTTAGTCTTCACAACCCACCCACCTCCCCTAGGAGTTGTATTTCTCTCTCTTTCCCACTCTTTGTCTCAGCTTTAAACTCAACTGGAGAGGGACAGTTGGGAAAGGCGGGAAGGCAGCACGCAGGCGCTGTGGGATGCTCCCAAAAGCTTTCCTATTGGACGCTGAGGAACGTTCCCATGCAGGCTCCGTCGGTACCGACGATGCCCATATGTGAAGACTAAATTCTTGCTGTTCCCGGAGATCATCTGTTACAGGTGAGTGAGTATGCTTTTCCGAATGGCAAGGGTTTCCTATCTCTAGGAAAGAGACCGTACACCATAGGTGTCAAACCTGTCCTGGAGGGCCACAATCCTGCCAGGTTTTGGGATAGCCCTAATGAATATGCATGAGATATATATGCATTAGAGATATCCTGCCAACCTGACTGGTTTGTGGCCCACCAGGACTGGATTTGGAGACCACTGCTTTACACCTCTGTCATTTAAGATTGTGAGTGGGCAAGGTGCAGATGTCCAAGACATCAAAAAGGTTAGATAGAATTTGTCACATTCCTCCTCACTTCTCACCACCACCAAAATATTGTCCATTAGACATCTTTTTGGTGGTGGTGAGAATCGAGGATGAATGTGACACATTCTAGCTACCCTTTTGATGTCTAGGACATCTGTACCTTGCCCACTCACCATCTTAAATGACAGAGGTGTAAAGCAGTGGTCTCCAAATCCAGTCCTGGAGGGCCACAAACCAGTCAGGTTGGCAGGATATCTCTAATGCATATATATCTCATGCATATTCATTAGGGCTATCCCAAAACCTGGCAGGATTGTGGCCCTCCAGGACAGGTTTGACACCTATGCCGTACACACTTGCATCCTCAGCATGGGAGCTGCCATTGAAGTTGATTTTGTCCTGCTTGTCCAAGGAGAGAATGAAGTTGCTTACCTGTAATAGGTTTTCTGCATGGACAGCAGGATAAATCACACAATCCTTCCTACTCTTCTCCCTTCCCCTTCCCCCTTTTACAATTTGAAATTATTTAAACTATGGAATAAGCTGAAGGGGAAGAGCTCCTTATGCCTGGAATAAACTACCTAAGTTGATTTGTCAAGATTCATCTCTTTTCATATCCAGGCTAAAAACTCACCTCTTTGAGGCCACTTTTGAATGCTGATCCCATAGTCTCTTGCTCTCCAACTATGTGTTTCTGTACCATTTGCCTAGACATATCCTTGTCCCCAGCTGTGTTGTCTGTCTGGACTAGATTGTAGGCCCTGATGAGCAGGGACCGTCTTTTTACATGTCTCTACAGCACTGCATACGCTTTGTAGCACTATACAAATGATCAGTAATAGTAGTCGCTGGTAAGGATGACTGGAGCATGCCCAGATAGCTTTCTAAGCTCTTCTTGGCTTTGGGACAATAGGTTCCAACTGGTGCTATCGGGGATGACAGACACCTATTTGTGGCTGATTTATTCTGCTGCCCACAGAGAGCACCTGTTACAGGTAAGCAACTTTGCTCAATATGTAATCAGAGTTTAGTGTCCAAGAGATACTTTAAACATATATAACTTTAAAGTTAGTGCATCACGAGAAGGGTAGATTTGGGGGAGGAGAGGGAGAAACTGTCGTCTTATTTTATATCTTGTTCTAGGAGGAATGTTCCAAGTGTAAATGTGCAGACTTGCAAAACACTGGTCAAGGGAAATGTTAGTAAAATGTTAATGCAAATACAATACAATATTACTATAGTTTATATTAAAAGCTGTTAATCTTATTGAACTGTTGCCAATAAAACTTTGAACTGAAAATGTTTTTGTCAAAGTACAGAAGAGAAATAAAGCTAGTAATAAAATAAAGCTAGTAATAAAATTAGTGCTGGTTTGTATTGTTTGTGGTCATATTGGATTTTCAGCAGCAGTGGTAAGAGTGCTGGCCGTGGTGGTTCTTATTACATATATTCAGTGCTATCCATAGGATAATTTTGGGTTCCCAATCTTCATTTGTCCTAACTCTACCTCTGTTGTATGGATAGAATTGGAGCAGTTAGTGACTAGCTGTAAATCCTTCTATCTGTATAGAAGTATGGATAAGCAAGTTTATTCATTTGCTGGGGCCAATATGCATAATTTCCTGTGGAAAGTGATCTCATTATGTTTCTAGCCTAGTGACAGGATACTGAATATTTTTTGTCGCTCAAGCTGAAGATCAAGAAAAGATGGAAGGAATATACAGAGTTTTTATATGGTAAAGATCAAGTGGACCAACAGCTGTTTCAACCTGTACCTTATGATCGGGAACCATTGGTGATGAAAGAAGAAGTTGAAGCAGCATTGAAAGCCTTATCAAAGAACAAAGCACCAGGCATTGATAGCATTCCCATAGAAGTATTACAGCAATCTGATGCAGCTGTTACCGTACTTACAAGGCTCTGCCAAGAAATATGGAAGACAATATCATGGCCAACTGAATGGAAAAGATCTTTGTTTATACCAATACTAAAGAAAGGTGATCCAACTGACTGTGGAAATTATCGCACAATCGCTCTGATTCCACAAGCCAGCAAGATTCTACTGAAGATTATTCAAAAGAGACTACAACCATACCTGGAACAAGAACTACCTGAAGTGCAAGCAGGGCTCAGGAAAGGGCGAGGAACGAGAGACGACATTGCAGATGTGAGATGGATCCTTGAAAAGACTAAAGAATACCAAAAGGATATCTATTTGTGCTTTATCGACTATAGCAAAGCTTTTGACTGTGTAAACCATGAGAAACTCTGGGCCTCATTAAGAAGCATGGGTATACCAGAACACCTGATCGTACTCTTGCACAATCTGTACATTGATCAAGAAGCAACAGTTCGAACGGAACAAGGAGAAACAGAATGGTTTAAAATAAGCAAAGGTGTAAGACAAGGCTGCATACTTTCCCCCTACCTGTTTAATTTATATGCAGAACAAATCATCAGAGAAGCAGGATTGTATGAAGACAACAGAGGTGTGAAGATTGGTGGAAAACTCAACAACCTTCGCTATGCTGATACCACATTACTGGCTGAAAGTGAAGATGATCTGAAACATTTGCTTCTCACAATCAAAGAACATAGTGTCAAAATGGGCCTGCACCTTAATGTAAAGAAGACAAAGATCATGACAACTGGCATAATCAACAGGTTCATCGTTGAAGGAGAAGAAATTGAAATCGTGAACAACTTTAACCTACTTGGATCAACTATCAATAAAGAAGCAACAAGCAGTCAAGAAATCAGACGACGCATTGCTCTTGGCAGAATGGCTTTGAAAGACCTAGATAAAATTTTCAAGAGCAGAGATGTGTCTCTCCATACAAAGATTCGACTTGTTCAAGCCATGGTATTTTGAATAACATCATATGGATGTGAAAGCTGGACATTGAAAAAGATAGACAGGAAGAAAATTGATGCCTTTGAATTATGGTGCTGGCGGTGAATACTGTGTATACCATGGACTGCCCGAAGAACAAACCAGTCGGTACTAGAGGAGATCAAACCTAAGCTTTCTTTAGAAGCTCAGATGACAAGACTTCGACTTTCATACTTTGGACACATCATGCGAAGAGAGAGATCATTAGAGAAAGACATTATGCTTGGCAAGATAGAAGGTCAACGCAAAAGAGGAAGCCAGAAATGAGATGGATCGATACAATAACAGCAGCTACAGGTACCAGTCTTTCAACAATGAGCTGCCTGACTCAAGACCGAACACAATTTAGGTAGCTATCCAGAGGGTCGCCATGAGTCGACTCCGACTCGATGGCACTTAACAACAACAAGCTGTTTCTGCTGTTTCCTCCAGAATTATACTAGGACATCCTGGTTCTGCATGCATTATTGCTGTGGGTGTAGGGCATCTATTTTCAGGACAGGCCATGTAGGGGTTCTATCCAATTCTGTATATTTTGGGATAATGAAAAGCTTTAGACTTCACCCTTGGATAAGACACTTGGTTGAATAATTGTAATACATCCTACTAAAAGCTGCAACTGGTTTTAGGACTGGATTTAAGGTTTTGGTGCCCATAGGCAAAATTTATTTATTTATTTATTTAACAGCTTTTATATACCGCACTTTTGACATCAGCGCGGTTTACATTTCAACAAATTTTGTACTTAAACATAAAACAAATGTTAAGTTTACAGAGAACAGGGAATAAAAACATGGATAACAGGGATAAACAACTAACAGATATATTCAATTATTTACAATAGATTCTTAAATGCTCTAGCTCTGAAGGTAGGGTTTGTGATAAATGGTCTATATCAAGTGATAAGATTTCGGGAGCTTATTTGACTAGCCATGATCGATGGTCTGTGTGGGTGGGGAGTCAGTGTATTGTGAAAAGTGTTGTAGAAAGAGATGCGTTTTCAGGGATTTTCTGAACTGGGATAGGTCTTTTTGTGATCTAATACTAGGTGGTAGAGTGTTCCAACATTTAGGGGCGAAGGAAGAGAATGATCTTAAAGTGGTTGTTTGAGTGAGTTTTTTGTTGTCTTTTGGGACTGTTAGCATGTTCTCTGTTACAGAACGTCTAGATCTGGTGTTCTGTGTGTGATGGAGGAGATCAGATAAGGAGGATGATGAGATATGGTGGAATGCTTTGAAGGTCAGAATGAGAGCTTTGTATAAAATCCTGCATGCTAGTGGGAGCCAGTGGAGGTCAAACAGGATGGGAGTAATATGTTGGTTCTTTGGGGATCCATGAAGAACTCTGGCCGCTGTATTCATGGCCAATTGAAGGGGGTTTAGAGTACTCTTGGGTAGGCCATGAAGAACGATATTTGCATAGTCAAAATGAGGAATGACTAATGCCTGGAAGGTTGTACGGAAATCAGATGGTTCAAGCATAGGTCTGAGTTGTCGAAGAGTTCTGATTTTGTAGTAGATGGCTTTTACAGTATTTTTTATGTGATCTTTGAATTCAAGTCGTTGGTCGAGTATAACACCCAGATAACGTATTGATGTTTTGAGTGGTAGATCAGCATCTCGTGTTTTTAGAGTTGGTGGAGGAGAGAAGTCTTTGTTCCTAGTGACAATCAGGACTTCAGTTTTTTTAAAATTGATTCTGAGATTTTGTGAGAGTAGCCAATCTGATATAGAGTTGAAGCAGGTGATTAGTGCAGTGTAGTCAGGATTTAATACATTAATTGGAGTGAATAAGAGCACGTCATCTGCGTAGATAAGACATGATATTCCGAAAGAGCGGGAGATGTTGCAGAGAGGTTGCATATAGATGTTAAATAGAAGGGCTGAGAGAGAGGAACCTTGCGGGACTCCTTGCTTCTGATGAAAAGGTTGAGATGTGGTATCGCCAGTCCTTACTTGTTGCCAGCGATCTTCTAGGTAAGATCTGCACCAATTCAATGCCGTTCCTTGAATTCCTTTTTCGTGGAGCCTGGTGAGTAGTTGGTTGTGGTCAACAGAATCAAAAGCTGCTGCTATGTCTAGGAAGATCATAGCAACTCCATTTCTGATATTTAGATCCCAGAGTTGGGGGGAGGGGATTGTTGGAGATCCCAAAGATTGGAGAGCCAGAGAAGGAGCAGGAGGAGGGTCATAGGTGGCACCCCTTTGAAGCAGCATGTGCACTTGGCCCTAAAGTGAACAGGTGCAAGCTCCTCTTTGGCCTGTGTATTTGACATCTTCAAAATTTGGCATCCTAGGCAATTTCTTATGTTGCTTATGCCTAAATCTGGGCTTGATTGGTTGAGGGTTTCTTTATTGCACTAAAGACTCTTTAAAGCTTTTCTCTTACCTTTATTAGAACTAATTTAAGCTTCCAGATGCACCTAGTATGCACAGTCCAGGTCTCTTAACAGACTTAGGTTCTTTATTAAACCCTCTGGTGTAGGGATTAAAATGACCAGGATCAAAATTCTGCTGTAGGCAGATGATCTCGGTCCTTTAGTTTGTATGGGGCTGGTGATCTCATGCCTCTATATAGAGGTAAACCTCGATGAAATGAATACAAACTTGTGTGTTCCAATTTATTTAAATTTTACAACATTAAACATAGCTCAGAGTACATAACAATTCAATAAAACACTTATAATCCCCCCAACCCCCCCCCCCAAACCAACCCACAAAGCAGAAGTCTAAATGCTGGTCAATCATGAGTTAGTCAAATGAACATCCAAGGATCTTCATATTCTTTCCATTTTATCAATACAATTTAAGAAGACAGAAGTAGCCCCTTTAAGTTTGTGGGTCTGACAAGTGGCATGCCACCAGAAAGTGTCTCATTCAGTGAAGAGGCATCTTTTCAACGATGCATAACCTGTTGAACTGCAATGGATAGCATAATGTCTAAAAGAATCGTGTCATATCTGTTAAATTCTTCCTTCAAACATAATGATCTGAACAGTGCAATTTGTAGGGATAAAGGGGAATTTAGATGAAACACTTCTCTGATATATCCCCATACACCATGCCAAAATACAAACTCAATCCACTACCAGACACCAAAATGCTTAAAAATACAGGTTGCCCGAAAAGGTTTCTAATCTTTTCTTGAAAAACATTTTTAGAAGCCAATCTTTATCGGTAACCAAAGCACATTGTTAGTTCAATGTTGAAGGAGTAGGAATAGGAACTCCCCCCCCCCCCCCCCCCAGTGTCCTCGAGCAAGCCAGTAACATCCAGAATATTAAAGTTCACTGTAGATATTGCTACTAGGGTCTCAGCATTCTTTTTCCGACGGGGTAGATAATATATCTTACTCAAAGGTGGAATCAGTTCAACAGGAACCTTCAAAATCTCCAGCATATATTGTTTAAACATGTCCAAATCCGTAACATCAGGAAGTCGTGGAAAATTTAAAACACGAAAATTTGCTGCCCTGGAAGCATTTTCTAACACTTCCAGTTTGTATTTAAGTGTCCCATTCTCCTTAGTTAAAGCCAAGTACATGTCAGAAACATTTTCCAACTGAGAACCAAGAGCATTATTCTGTACCTTAATCTGCTCATATGTAGACATTACCACTTCAATATTTTCAGCATTCTTCTGAATGTTAACAGCATTCTCCTGGACCCGGGACGCTAATACTGCAGTTTGTGAATTGATCGAAGTTGAAAGAGTGGCAATCGCTTCCCAGATAGATTCTAAGGTGAACACCTTAGGACGAGCCAGAGGAGGTAGATCAAATAAAGAAGGGGTTGAAGCCGACTGAGGGAAAGGACTTCCCGACCTCACCGGAGTAAACGCCGCCAAACTACCACCCGAAGCCTCCCCGAGACTATCAGGGGTCAATGAAACCAATCGTTCAGCCAACACCCTCTCTGTAGCTGGCGTCACCGCCTTGGGGAGAGTCGGCGCTGCAATAGCTGAGGAAGGATCCAAAGCAGCTGGGCGTGGCAGTGGAATCCTCACTGCAGGAGAGAGAGACGTTTCAAAATCCGATGGAAGCGCCTTAGCCTCTGTACTAGGTGCAACCAAGCTGGCTCGAATCTCCTGTATCTTATCCAAAGGCACCTTAACAAAACGGTCCATAGGACCAGAACTGGATGGTTGGGGCTCAGAGGGAACTGCCCTCAAATTTCCTTATCGATGTTTCCAGATTTAGTTAAGGAAATTCAAAAGAGGAGAAAGCAATTCTTGCTTTATAAAGCAGGGGTGTTAAAAATTGGGGGAACCTTTTTTCTCAGATTTCCATGCAGGTGTTTGGTGATTATTAAGGATGTTAAATATATTTTCTCTGATCCTAGTGATTTGAATACTTTTATTAATGCCAGATTGCCTGCTACTCCATCACCAGAGTAATGTTGTAATCTATCTATATCCTCTGTTTTGGAGTATATCCTGGGTCCTCCGTAGCCACTTTGGTTTTCATGTTGTTTAATGCATTTTCATGTTGTTTAATGCATTAGTTAATGCATTCTTCCAAAGACTCTGCTTTGGTTTGATATTTCTTCTCTTTCCTCCTCAAATTGTGGACTACAACAGAGTATGTTTGTAGTTGTTCTCTTTTATTTTTCTTTTTTTCCTTTGTTATTATCTTTATATACTCTGCATTCATTGCAAGGAAAATATCTGTTTCTTGCTGTTTTTGTTAAAATTGCATAAATAAAAAAATACAGGTTGCACCTAAGTATCAAATCTGTCATCATATCAAAACAGCTCAAATTGCCAGGATTCAAACAACAAGAGTCCTAGCAATGATGATGCATCATTGAAAACATTACACCAGACTCTAGTATGCCACCTGATGGGAGGGACAGGTTGGAAAATAGAACAAGATAGACTGCAACAGATTTGTGCACACACTGCAGGCTAGCAGAATACTTCATCTCATCCACACAGACCCTCACTAAATACAGAATGATTGACTACAAATCAGAAATAGAAATATATATAGACAAAAATTGATTTGGAAACCCCAAGAAGTCAGACTCTGCATGCCGTGTACCACAGGAGAAATTGAAACAGAAGTGCATTTCCTCCTGTACTGTGGGAAATACAAAGAGAGATGCACATATCCAAGAATTGATAGTGAAAGTAAAACATTACCCACAAAAAATAAGCAGTAAAAATTCTATACTTTCTGTATTACGTGCAGAACATATCATATCAGCAGAGAGACATGAATGTAAAGTTCTGTGGTATTTCTCCTTTTGTAACTCCTCCTCCTCACACTTCTCCCTCTGTATAGGTGAAGCTCTGTGACTTTGGCTTTGCCCGGATCATTGGTGAGAAGTCATTCCGGCGATCGGTGGTGGGAACCCCTGCATACCTGGCTCCTGAGGTGCTGCTGAACCAGGGATACAATCGCTCATTGGATATGTGGTCTGTGGGTGTGATCATGTACGTCAGCCTAAGTGGGACCTTTCCCTTCAATGAGGATGAAGATGTCAATGAACAGATCCAGAATGCAGCCTTCATGTACCCCGCTAACCCCTGGAAGCAGATCTCTGCTGGAGGTGAGATCCTGGATGTGCATGAGAGTGGAGAGGATAGTGTAAGAGAGGTCTTTAGATAGAAGGACTAAGATGTGTGGCTGGAAAGGAATAAAGCAGTGGGTTGCACATCATAGTTTCGCGATGAGAATCAGATGGTAAGGTGAAAAACTGTGCCTGTGGCTCCTGGTGAGGGGGAGGAGAAGGCTGTGAATTAGGTTCCTTTTAAGATACTGCTTGGAAGTAGGAGTGGGGAGGTGACCATGTTTGAAATAAAGGAGTGCATAGTGGGGAAGAGTAGTGAACTATGATAGAGGAAGATCTCTAGGAAGCAGGTGGGTTTTTGATGGTATAATAGTACTGAAACTCTTACAGTGGCTTTGATGGGCGATGTACATGGTCTTTTGGATAAGAGCCAGCATGGCCTTCTGTTACTGTTAGATGTTTCTGCTGCATTTGAAAGTGTTTATCATGACTTGCTTCTAGATTGTTTGTCAATGTTGGCTTGGTTAGCTCTTATTTGTCAGCTAGGTCGCAGGTGGTTTAGTTGGGGGAGGAGGTGTATTCTTCCTGCACTTTGGAGTGAGGGGTCCTTCAAGGTTATTAACATTTTTTGGTGCCCTGTGTAAAGCAATGCATGCTGCTGGTATGCTCTTTTATATTTATGCTGATGACGTGCAGATCCTTAGTCCTTTTTAGGGGTCTGGGGATGAGTTAGAGGCTTTGATTCAGGAGCAATTGTCTGTGCTTGTGGGGTGGTTTTGAATTTTGGGTCTAAAACTTAGTGTCTCTAAAACTACTGTGGTGTTGACTGGCATGGGGACAGTGGATCCTTTCCCAGTACAGGCTGTATCCAGTTTGGTACTGCTTATCTCATTGTCATGACCTTGGGGTTATTCTGGCTTCATAGTAACATAGGAGCATAGTATATGACAGCAGACAAAGACCAGTATGGTCCATCTAGTCTGCCCAGCAAGGTGGCAAGAGAGTAGGTGCATTTGCTGCTCTGTGAAGGTCACCCCTCCCTATGCCTTTGTTTAGGGGTGTATCACCGCTCCTTGTAGATCACCCCTATTTGTTGAGATATAAGAGAGAGTTATCGTTATTTGGTTTTATCCTGTTATAAAAGGATCCACACTGTCCCATGCCATTTTGAATTCTGTCACTGTATTTTCCCCTACCACTTCCATTGGGAGAGGATTCCAAGCATCCACCACCCTTTCAGTGAAAAAGTATTTCCTGACATTGCCTTTCAGTTTACCCCCTTGCAGTTTCATGTTATGCCCTCTAGTTTTACAGCTTCCCCGTCTTTGGAAGAGTTTTGTTTGTTCATAATACTCTTAAGTATTTGAAGGTCTGAATCATATATCCCCTGTCCCTCCTCTCCTCCAGAGTGTACATATTTAGGTCTTCAAGTCTCTTCTCATAAATCTTCTGACACAGGGTCCAAATCATTTTGGTTGCCTTCCTCTGAACTTATATATCCTTTGCGAGATACGGTCTCCAGAACTGAACACAATATTCCAAGTGAGGCCTCATCAGTGACTTGTACAGTAGCATTAGTACCTCTTCTTCCTTTCTGCTGGCAATTCCTCTCTGTATGCAACCCAGCATCCTTCTGGCTTTTGCCACTGCCTTGTCACACTGTTTCGCCACTTTTAGATCCTCTGAAACAATCACGCCAAGGTCCTTCTCCTGGTCCATGCACACCAACCTCTTGCCCCCTATCACATACAATTCCCTTGGATTTCTGCTTCCCAAGTGCATGACACTGCACTTCTTTACATTAAATCTTAACTGCCAAGCATTAGACTATTCTTCCAGCTTTTGTAGATCTTTCCTCTTGTTATCCACTCCCTCAGGGGAGTCCACTCTGTTGCAAATTTTCGTGTCATCTGCAAAAAGACAGACTTTTCCATTCAGTCCTTCAGCAATATCACTCACAAATACATTGAACAGTACCAATCCCAAGACCAAACCCTGGGGCACTCCGCTAATCGCCTTCCTTTCATCCGAGTGAGTTCCATTTACAGTCACCTTCTGTTGTCTGTCAGCCAACCAATTTCTGATCCAGTTCACCATCTTGGGACCCGTCCCCAAGCTGTTGACTTATTGATAAACCTCTGATGAGGAACAGTATCAAAGGCTTTGCTGAAATCTAGGTAGATCACATCCATCGCATGCCTTTGTTCTAGTTCTTTGGTCACCCAGTCAAAGAACTCAATCAAATTTGTTTGGCAAGATTGTCCTTTGGTAAAACCATGTTGCCTCGGATCATGCAACCTGTTTGTTTCGAGGAAGTCCACTATTCACTCTTTCAGGAGCACCTCCATTACCTTTCCCGCCACCAAGGTACAGCTTACTGGCCTGTAGTTTCACTTCTTTCCTACTACCACTTTTGTGAAGAGGTACCACATCAGCCCTTCTCCTGTCCTGTGGAACCTCTCCTGTCTCCAAGGTTCTATTAAAAACATCCTTTAACGGCCCTGCAAGAACCACTCTGAGCTCTTTCAGTATCCTGGAATGTATTTATTTATTTATTTATTTATTGCAGTTGCTTATATACCGCACTATTCGGTATCAGCGCGGTTTACAGTATAACAAAACGACCAAAACACACACTCTGTTTGGTTTTACATCGAACAGGGGTACAAAATTGGATAACAGGATTGAACTATATACATGAAATAATAAACCTATAAGAGGGTTAAACTATATACAAACTATATACAAGAAATAATGAGACTGATAAGCTATATGTAATACCATGAATACTTAAGACAGTATGAGCCTGATCTGCAGGTAGGAGGTTGAGACTATAATAGGACTAGGAATGGGTGTTTCTTAGGAGGGGTCACTTAGATTCATTGCTGGCAGGGTAGCATTGTAGGAAGAGGTGAAATTTGATTGCCTTCCTGAATTGAGTTAGGTCTGCAATAGCTCGAATGTCTGGTGGGAGCGCATTCCAGCATTTGGGGACGTAAAGACTGAAAGCCCTATTTGCCGTTGTACTATTGCATTTAGTCAAGGTCTTCGGGGTTATTAGTAGATTTAGGGCTGTTGACCTCCTGGATCTGTTTGGGGGCACTGTGTGGATAAGCTCAGTAAGTGCAGTAGAGGATAGGCACTTGATGGCTTTGAATGAGAGGAGTAGAGTTTTGAAGATAATCCTTCTGTGTATTGGTAGCCAATGAAGCTGTTTTAATATAGGTGTCACATGGTCACTTCTGGAGGCTCCATAGAGGACCTTTGCTGCAGCATTCATGGCCAGTTGTAACGGATTTAGTGTAGCTTGAGGGAGACCATGTAAAATGGAATTGGCAAATTCAAAATGCGGTAGGATCAGTGCTTGGTATATGGTCCGGAAATCATCCGGGTCCAGTAGGGAGCGCAGATGCCTGAGTGAACGTATTTTGAAATAAACAGCTTTGACAATGTTGCTTATATGACTTTTCCGTGTCCAGGTGTTGGTCTAAGGTGACCCCAAGTATTTTATTGTTTGGTTTGTAATACCGCTTCCTTGACTCTTATATGGGGTGGTGGGGTAAAGTCAGGGTCTCTAGCGATGAACAGCGATGATCCCATCTGATCCCATGGCCTTGTCCACTTTCAGTTTTGCAAGCTATTCTAACGCATCTTCTGTGAATAGTGTGGTACCTACTCCATTCCCATTTGTATATTTGTCAGTCACAGATGGTCTTTCTCCAGGATCTTCTTTAGAGAAGAAGTATTTGTTTAGCATTTTCGCTCTTTCAGTGTCACTTTCCACAAATCCGTTCCCAGCACTTTTGAGTCCTGCTATTCTACCTCTGGTTCTCCTCCTTTCCTGAATATACCTGAAAAAAGTTTTGTCGCCACACTTCACATCTTTAGCCATCTTTTCTTCTGCCTTTAATTTTGCTATCCTTTTCTCTTTTTGTCTCTTAGTTTGATCCTGTATTCTTTTCTGTGTTCCTGTTTATGAACTTTTATTGTCCCTTTTATTGCCTCCTTTAGTTTATCCTATTGCATTGCCATTTTACTGAAGTCGGTGTTTTTAAAGTCTAGGACTTTGAGCTTGCTGTGATTGGATTCTACTTTGGCTTTTATCTCAAACCACACCATGTGATGATCGCTGTTGCTCACATGGGCACCCACCCAGATATTCAACACACTATCTCCATTGGTGAGCACTAAATCCAGCTCTCTGGTCAGTTTCATCACCATTTGTCTAAGTAATGCGTCCTGGAAGGCAGCCACAATTTTTTTTGCTTCTTTCCAGATTTGCAGAAGGAAAACTCCAATCCACATTGGGTAGATTAAAGTCACCCAATATGATCACTTCCCCCTTCATGGCTATCTTTGCAAAATTGATCATCAATTCGCTATCCTTTTCTTCAGTTTGAGTTGGAGGCCTGTAGACTACACCAGTATGGATGACAGTGCCATCTCCTCTTTCCAACACAATCCACAGTGCTTCTTTTCCCCATGTCCCCTGCATTTCAGCAGCTTTAATATTGCTTTTGACATATAGGGCTACTCATCCTCCTTTTTTACCCTCTCTCTCTCTTCTAAATAGATTATAGCCAGCTATGGCTATATCCCTTTTATGCAACTCGTTAAACCATGTTTCTGTAATGGCCACAATGTCCAAGTCCATTTCCACTATTAGGGCTTCCAGATCAGGAACTTTGTTGGCTAGGCTTCGAGCATTTTTGCTCATTGCTTTCCAGCATTTGTTGACTGGCTTGCCTGTATTTTGCATGGATTATGTTCTACACGCCTCTTCCCTCTTGCCATTGATGTGTGGTTTAAAAGTGTGTCTGTTTCCAATGTGTTTTTGCTTTTGCTGGAAGTGATTTCCTGAACTTGTCCTTCTCCCTAGTCCCTAGTTTAAATGCCTGTTCACATACTACCTGAAATTTTCACTTGGGATCCTTTTCCCTGCGACGGAGACACAGTATAGTCTCTTGTTGATCCATCTGTTTGCCCAGTCACCTGTATATCTAAATCCTCCTTGTTTGCACCAGATCTGGAGCCACGTATTAAAGCTGTTTAAGCGGTGCAGCCTTTCTGCCCCCTTACCAAGAGCAGGTAGAACTTCTGAGAATGCTATAGTGTTAATAATGGGCTTGAGTTTCTCTCCCAGAGTCTTGGAAGTCTCTTTGAACTGCAGAGGCACTGTTTCTCCAGGACCAAGCAGGAAGTCAGTCCTCACATATGGGTGACGTCGGCGCCGACGGAGCCCTCGCGGAGCAATTTTCCCCAGCTTTCACAGAAAGCCTTTGGGAATTGCAGCGCGCATGCGCGGTCGCCTTCCCGCCCAAGGGTGCCATCTTAGCCAGTCTTCTTTTTTCTGCGGAGCCCTACAGACGTACCCGTCGTGTCCCCGCTAAAAAAGTTGATTTTCGTGAGTTTTACTCGTTTTTCAATTCGGTTCGACGCCGGTCGTTTTCCTGCCCGGACTCGCGACGCCGTTGCGAGTCCTTCCCTTATTTTTCGGTTTTTCTGATTTTGGTCAGTTTCGTTTTCGGTTTTTCACTGGCAGCCCGGTCCTTTGACCTTGCAGGGGCCCTTTTCCCCCCATGGCTGCCAGTGGTTTCAAGCGGTGTGGTCAGTGTGACAGAAATATGTCACTCACTGACACACACGATAATTGCCTCCGCTGCCTGGGCCCGGATCATGAAGAAATGATCTGTGGAGCCTGTGGCAAAATGTCCTCCAAAGCGTTGAGGAGTCGGCGGCATCAGCGGGATAGAATCTTCGCTGACCCCAGCCGTACCCGGACCTCGTCGGAGGCCTCGGCATCCAGAGGCTCCAGCTCTGGACATCGCCGAAGCTCCTCCGACAGGGGTTCTCCCTCCGGAGACCATCGACGGAAGACAAAACCCGCGAGGGCGGCGTCGGTGGACGCTCCTGGCTCCGCGAGGGCCAGGTCGCATAGCCCCGACAGCCGTCCCGGGTCTTTGGAGAAGGAGCACCTCCCGAAGCGACCTCGCCTGGAGTCGGAGTTGCCTGCTCGGGTAAGTCCTGTGGTCCTTCTGGACTCGCCTCCAAGAGGTCCGACGTCGGGCCCGACGCCGTCGAGGTCCGACGTCGGGCCCGACGCCGTCGGGGCCCGAGTCGGGGACTGCTGGGTCACCTGAGGTCGGACTCAGGTTGATGGCCTTGGAGAGCAGACTATCTGCCTTCATGGACCAGCAGCGGGCACTGATCGCTAGCCTCGCTGGCGCCGCTGCCCCGACCGCCGGGACGTCGACGTCTAAGTCGACCCCGGAGACCGAGCCAATCCTCGAGTCCATGCGAACTCGAGTCGATCCTCGGTCGAGGTCACCCTCGGCCTCCCGTTCGGGACCGAGGTCGTCGCCGCCGACTCCCTTGGCGTCGGGGCGGCCGACGCCTCCGCCTGCCCGAGCCGACCCCACTGATTCCTCCTCGGAGTCGGTCTGGGAGTCTGAAGAGGAGGAGTCACCTGATTCCTTTCGGACTCGGTGTGTCCCCTCGGACTCACCTGAGTCCGAACCTCGGAAACAGTCCCCTCCGGAGGATGCCCGGTTCTCGGACTTCGTCAGGGATATGGCCAAGGCTTTGGCCTTCCCGGCGGATCCCGAGGAGGAGCCTCGAGCCGAAGAGCTCGACGCCCTTCAGTACGACTCTCCCGCCCGGGAGCACTTTACTGTACCGGTGCCTCCCATGCTGGAACGACTACTCTTCCGCATGTGGGAGAGTCCGGCCTCGTCGCCGGTATTGAGCAAGCGGGTCGATTCCATCTATCGAGTCCGCAAGAGTCCTGGCTTCCAAAAAGCACAGCTACCACACCATTCCATGGTAGTGGAATTGGCCATGCATAGGCTGAAGAGCCAGAAAATGCACTCCTCGGTGCCCCCTGGCAGGGAGGCCCGTAACCTGGATGGCCTTGGTAAGAAGTGTTTCCAGGGCTCTATGCTGGCTTGTCGTGTCCAGACCTACCAGCTATACATGGGCATGTATCTCCGAGACCTGGCTAAAGAGCTAGCCGGATTCTCTGCTGGACTGTCCGAGGAACCTTTGCGGAGGTTCTAGCCTTAACATCTGGTATTCGGGAATGCTCCAAATTCATGTCCCGAGTAGCCTATGATGGCTTTGAAGCATCGGCTCGTGTGGCCGCAGCTGGCATCGGTGCCCGCCGACAGGCTTGGCTTCAGTCGTCTGACCTTGAGCCTTGGGTGCAGGACAAGTTGGTCAATGTCCCCTGCAGAGGTGAGAACCTCTTTGGCAAGCCCATGGCTGAAAAGGCTGCACAAATCGAGACGGAGACTCTCACCAGGACCAGGCTTTCTAGGAAGACCTCCGCCCCTTCCCAGAAAAAGAAGGGCTCGGGAAAAAAGTCCTTTTACCCGAGAAAGGCGGCTGCCTACAAACACTACCCCCAATATCAGGCCCCTCCAGCTCCCCAACAGGGTCAGCAGGCCAAGGGACGGGGTAACGGGTCCCGTAGGCAGCAAGCCCCCAAGCCTGCACCACCAGCCCCTGCTCAGCAGGGTGGGGGTTTTTGACTTCCTCAGCATAGCCTCTCCCCCTCAGCTGGTCCCTCCCAGCACCGGAGGCCGGCTGGTTCACTTCGCCCACAGGTGGTCCAACATCACTTCAGATGCCTGGGTGCTTCAAGTCGTGCGAGAAGGATATCTTCTCCACTTCCATCAGGTCCCTCCCTCTTATTTCCCGGGAGAACCTCCGCGACTCCCTCTGCACAGGGACTTACTCCTTCAGGAGTTAGCAAGTCTTCTTCAGGACCAGGCGGTAGAACCGGTGCCCCACCACCTGAGAGGTCAAGGCTTTTATTCCAGGTATTTCCTAATACCAAAAAGGACAGGAGGCCTAAGACCCATCCTGGATTTGCGCAACCTCAACAAGTTCCTTGTGCGAGAAAAGTTCAAGATGCTTACCCTTGGAATCCTTCTGCCCTACCTCCAGCAGGGAGATTGGCTATGCTCCTTGGATCTAAAGGATGCCTACACGCACATCCTCATCCACCCAAGCCACCGCCAATACCTAAGGTTTGTGGTGGCCGGAAATCACTACCAGTACAGAGTACTGCCCTTTGGCCTGTCCTCCGCACCGCGAGTCTTCACAAAATGTCTCGCGGTGGTGGCGGCCTATCTCAGGCTTCACGGCCTCTATGTTTTTCCGTACCTCGACGACTGGCTCATCACAGCGTCGTCCCCTCCGGCAGTCACCAATGCCACACACCGCACGGTGACTCTTTTGTAGTACTTGGGCTTTGTCATAAACTTCGCAAAGTCCACTTTGCTCCCCTCACAGGATCTCGAGTTCATCGGCGCAAGACTGCACACTCCTCAGGCTCGAGCTTTCCTGCCTTTCGACAGGGCTCAACGGCTCATGGACCTAGCCGGCCGTTTTCGCAGCCAGTCCCTGGTCTCCGCCAGGCGCTTCCTGAGACTACTCGGCCATATGGCTTCCACCGTCCACGTGACCCCCAATGCTCGCCTGAATATGCGGCCGGCTCAATGGTGCCTTCGCAAGCAGTGGCAACAAGCCACCGGCGGGCTAGCCGACTTAGTGCGCCTCTCCAGACCGCTGGCCTCTTCCCTACAGTGGTGGCTTCATCGGCCGAACCTGGTGCTCGGAATGCCTTTTCAGTCGCCTCAGCCGACTCAAGTGCTGACGACCGATGCTTCCCTCCTGGGCTGGGGAGCTCATTGCCAGGGGGCATGTACTCAAGGTCTCTGGACCGCGTGGGAATCTGCTCAACAGATCAACTTCCTGGAGCTCAGAGCTATTCGTCTGGCGCTCAAGGCTTTCTCCCACCTGACTTCTCACCAGTCCGTCCTTGTCCAGACGGACAATCAAGTTGCCATGTTCTACGTGAACAAGCAGGGCGGCACGGGCTCCATCCTTCTCTGCCGAGAAGCTCAAAAGCTCTGCTCTTGGGCCGTCAGTCACGGCATTCTTCTCAAAGCAGTTTATCTCCCAGGCCAGGAGAATTGCCTGGCGGACAAACTCAGCAGGATACTCCAGCCGCACGAGTGGCGTCTGGATCCCTTGGTAGTCCAGAAACTCTTTCTGAAGTGGGGCCTCCCCACGATGGATCTCTTTGCCAGTCCTCTCAACCGGCAACTTCCTCGCTTCTGCTCGCGTCAGCCACATCCCCTTCGGGTAGCGGCAGATGCATTTCTGCTCTCATGGTCGGAAAACCTTCTCTATGCTTTTCCTCCCATTCCGCTGGTCTCCCGAACTCTGTTCAAGGTTCTCCGGGACAAAGCGTACATGATCCTGGTGGCTCCTCGCTGGCCCAGACAGCTGTGGTTCCCACTCCTGTTGCAATTAGCGGTAGAGGATCCGTTCCCTCTAGGGTTTCAACCGGATCTCCTAACACAGGATCAGGGGTCTCTGCTACACCCCAACCTCAGATCTCTCAATCTAATGGCCTGGCGGCTGAAAGGGTAGTCCTTGCTCCCCTTCTCCTGCCGGCAGAGGTGGAAGAGGTCGTCCTAGCTTCTCAGCGACCTTCTACCCGCAAATGCTACGCCCTTAAATGGCGTCGCTTTTCCGTTTGGTGTGTACAGCAGTCTCAGGATCCCTTCTCCTGCTCGGTGTCGGTGATCTTGCAGTACCTGCTCTACCTCTCTAACATGGGACTTAAGTCCAACTCCGTCAAAGTTCACCTCAGTGCTCTTTCAGCACACCATGTGCCGGTGGACGGCAGACCTCTTTCCAGCGACCCTCTTGTAGCACTGTTTCTCCGAGGTCTCCTTCTACTAAAACCACCTCTGCGCCCGCCAGCGCCTGACTGGGATCTGAATGTGGTTTTACAGCGGATCACCTGTCCGCCTTTTGAACCGATGGCTACCTGTTCTCTGCGTTTTCTTTCGTGGAAAACCTTATTCCTGATAGCCCTCACTTCCGCTAGACGCGTAAGTGAATTGCAGGCCCTCGTGTCTGATCCTCCCTTCACTCGGTTCTACAAAAATAGGGTAGTCCTACGGACTCACCCAAAATTTCTTCCAAAAGTTGTCTCTCCTTTTCACATCAATCAGGAGGTGGTACTTCCAACCTTCTTTCCCAGGCCTCACTCCAGCCGAGCTGAACGAGTCCTGCATACCCTGGACTGTAGAAGGGCATTGAACTTCTACCTTGACCGTACGCGGGAGCACCGTAAAGCTGCTCAGCTTTTTGTGTCTTTTGACCCCAATAAATTGGGGCTCCCGGTCTCCAAGCGTACCCTGTCCATCTGGGTTGCTGACTGTATCGCTTGGGCTTATGGGGCAGCCGGACTCTCCTTAGAAAGTCGAGTCACGGCTCATTGTGTTTGGGCAAAGGCTACGTCAGTGGCTTACCTCCGCTCTGTTCCGCTGGCAGACATCTGCCGGGCCGCTACTTGGTCTTCGAGCCAGACTTTTGCGGTCCATTACTGTCTCGAGAGGGAGTCCCGCAGGGACAGTGCTTTCGGACAGGCAGTCCTCCGAAATCTCTTCGAGGTTTGAGCAACTCCTACCCTCCATCCCGGATGGGGGCTACCGGTGGGTAATGATTCAGCGAAGATTCCATCCTTCTGTACTGCCGAGCTAGAGGGAGCTCATTTTTGTGCTTAGGGTCTCCGGTAGCCTTAAGCTTGGGAGTCCCATATGTGAGGACTGACTTCCTGCTTGGTCCTGGAGAAAGCGTAGTTACTCACCTGTAACAGGTGTTCTCCAGGAGCAGCAGGAATCAGTCCTCACAACCCTCCCTCCTCCCCGTGGAGTTGCAATCATCTGCTTAAGTTTTTTTTGCAAATTTTTATGCTGTCTTTTAGCTATGTCATCAGACTGGCTAAGATGGCACCCTTGGGCGGGAAGGCGACCGCGCATGCGCGCTGCAATTCCCAAAGGCTTTCTGTGAAAGCTGGGGAAAATTGCTCCGCGAGGGCTCCGTCGGCGCCGACGTCACCCATATGTGAGGACTGATTCCTGCTGCTCCTGGAGAACACCTGTTACAGGTGAGTAACTACGCTTTCTAGCCAGGTCATTTGTACCCAAGTGGATGACAACATCAATTTTGGAGTGTTCACTTTTTGCACTAACTATACAAACAATTTGGTTTGTATTCCTGCTGGCTGAAGAGCCTGGGAGGCATTTGACCAACTTCTCTCCTTTGAACTGTGTTCCCAGATTGGTGCCTCTGATGATGGAATCTCCAAGTAGTAGTAGTTATCTCCAGGAACAAGCAGGAATGTAGTCATCACATATAGGCTCCGTCGGTACCGACGATACCCATTTGTGAGGACTAAATTCCTGCTGTTCCCGGAGATCACCTGTTACAGGTGTGTAACTATGCTTTCTGTTTTGTGATTTTTTTTCTTATTATTTGGTGCCTTATCAGTAGATTGGGCATTGACTCTTCATTTAAGGCCACTTCATTTTTCACGGATTGGGCACCCTCATTAGCCAAGGCAGAGAAGGCATTATGCAGGGATATCTCTTGATGTATAGGGTGTCTATGTAACAGGTTGCAACCTACCAGAGCCTACTGCGAGCCATTTGTTCCTGGGCTATTTGATTCTTTGTGGGAGGGGTGGTGGATTTTGTTCAGTTTGTACCCTAGAGGAGGTGTGTTTAATTGCAGTTAATTCTTCCGTTAGTAGAGTCAATTCTTTATGCATAGGAGCTAACGAGGCATACAGGGGCAAGCTTTTAGGAACTGGGGCACACTCGGAGATCTGATTTAAAGGCTATACAAGGAATGTAGGAAGTCTGAATATTCCTAAAAACATATATTCAGCAGTTAAAATTTATACATAAAAAAAACCAGGCAATTGCAAAGTCTGAAGGCCTTCGAGTATGGGCCCCCACATTTCCTTGGTGGTTAAGAATTTTTTTTGCTCAGGCGGATTGATCAGTTGCAGCCCCATTTGGTTGAGGATTTTTTCTGAGGGAGTTGACGCGGGCATTGTTAATGCTGCAATTTGATTACTGTAATGTCCTGTTGGTAGGGACTTCTTCGGAAGGATATGTTTCTGCTACAGTTAATCAACTTAGCAGCAGTGTGTTGTATTAAAGGTTTATGGAAGTTTGATCATGTGACACCAGTGTTGGTTCAGTTACATTGGTTGCTGTTGGCTTTTCCTGTGCGCTTTAATGTTCTAATGTTAGTGTATAAGGTATTACATAACCAGGCACTTGCTTTAGGTTGGCGGTATATTCACTGACTAGTACATTGTGTTTGCAATCAGATTGTTAGTGGTACCGTCCATCCAAGTGGTTCGTAAAGCTCAACATAGGGATAGAGTGTTCTCTGTTCAAGGCCCGCTATTGTGGAATTCTCTCCCTCAGGAGCTTTGAAGGTCTGCAAAAAAATTTTTTCGAGAGCTGTTTTGGTTATTCCATGTAATCTTTGTGTTTTTTGGTGCACTGAATCCGAAAATAACCTCCATTTTGTCATAGGACATCACGTTCCCTGACAATTTAGGTAACTATGTTAAATAAGGCAATACCTCAAAATAAATGGAAATAGACTTATAAAATTAAAGTTTTATTACAATATTTTCATATAAATCCTTTTTTGAACTGAAATGAGCTCACCTACACACACTAAACTCGATTATTTTTCCTTGTGAGGCTCCTCTTGGTGCATTTACGCTTGTGAGTAGCATCTGGAATGTCTCTCTGAAGCATCCAACAGTAGTCTGCCATCATTGTAATGCTCCATTTTCCCTGGTATCTCCTTTCCATCTCTTTAATGTCTTGGTGGAATCGTTCACCTTGTTCCTCACTCACAGCTCCCATATTTTCAGGAAAGTAGTCAAGGTGGGACTGGAGGAAATGCACTTTCAAACTCATCATGCAACCTAAAGCTTGAAATGCTTTCAGCATTCGTCTGACGATCTTTTTGTAGTGAGGATCTTTGTTATTGCCTAAACATTTCTGTACGACTTCTTTAAATGCAAGCCACCCTTCTTTTTGAGGATCCGTCATGGTATTGACAAACTCTTGATCAACTATAAGCCTTCTAATGTCTGGTCCGACGAACACACCTTCCTTCAGTTTTGCCTCCGACAGGCCTGGAAACTTGGTGACCAAGTATTTGAAGCATTCTCCATCTCTTGGAAGTGATTTTACGAATTGCTTCATCTATCCCAATTTTATGTGAAGAGGTGGTAGAAGAACTTTATGGGAAGGTACCAAAGTTTCTCGGAGGACATTTTTTTTTCACCGACTGTTAGCACCCTCGGCTGCCAACTCTTCTTGGTCCACTGATTTTGTCGGTCTCGACTGTCCCATAGACACAGAAAACAAGGATATTTGGTATACCTAGCTTATTGCCCAAGCAGCATGCACAAGACCTTCAAGTCTCCACACACTTGCCAACCATGGTCTTCATATTTAAGTTTAAGAAGAACCAATTCCAGGTTCTCGTAGGTTTCCTTCAAGTGTACGGAATGACCTACAGGTATGGAAGCGTAAAAACCGTTGTGGAGTAAAACTGCTTTGAGACTTCTTTTTGAAGAATCTATAAAAAGACGCCATTGCTCTGAATCATATTGGATTTTAAATTGACCCATCAGACCTTCGACATCGATGCAATAAACCAACTTGTCTTCCTGGGCGAAGTAAGGAACAAACTCCTTTTCACGATGTCTGAACCATGAAGATGACACTCCTGGCAACAATAAATTCCTGCTTTTCAGCCTTGATCCGAGTAACTCAGCGGCATCTTTGGGAAGATTCAAGTCTCTTACCAAATCATTCATCTCCTCCTGAGAAAACAATTTTGGTCTTATATCATCTTCAAAGTCAGAACTTGATTCGTCATCTGGTTCAGGTATGACTTCACCTTCATCGGAGCTAGGTATCTCTTCCAAGTTAGCAGGGGGCTTGGGTACTGGTATATCTGTGCCATGGGGGATGGGACGAATTGCCGAGTGAAGATTGGGGTATGAAATGGAATGCTTCCATTTGGAATTAAACCCTTTCACATCGCATGAACAAAAGTAACAGTCGTCACTATGGTTCTTTTGCTCTCGCCATACTATAGGAATCCCATAACAGAAAGATTTTTTCTTACCCTTGAACCAGTTTTGGAGGTCCTCAACACACCGTTTGCACACTTTGAGGCGCCCAGACTTTATCTTGATCTCCAGTTTTTAGTCCAAAGTATGCAAAGTATACTTTTTTCACAAAGTCTGTAATATTCTGCTGTTGCTTCAACACTGTATATTCACCACAGATGAAACAGAAACTGTCTGGCGAATTAATACACTTTCGCGGAGCCATAACAACGGTTGAAGAATGACGAGCTAACACGAATTGCGATGAAAAAGTGTGAACAGCCTAGAACCAAGAACCTGATGATAATTCGTGCACAAATGTGGCATGCAGGAGAGAGCAGCTCTGTGTCTGTACACGAGACGTCACAGTGCTGGCCACGCCCCCCTGCACTGACCGGAGCTGCTGCTATCTGCCCTGTGTCTCCCTCCCACTGGATTCTTCAGGAAAGATTAACCCCTTCTACCATTAGAAGCACGGACTTAAAACTTGCTTAGCTTATGTATATATTGCTGACCATCAGATTTACAGTGCTATATTTTTTTTACATAACTCGGACAACCCCTTTAAGGTTTTTTTGGCATTTTATATCTTAAATGCACTTATGTGAATTAATTAATAGTAATTTGAATTAATTCATAATAATTTGAAAAAATTTGATAAATTTGAAGACAATTTTGCATGTTGTGGCAAATCATGACGTCTAGGAGTTTTTTCAATATTTTATTTTTCAGCACACCAAAATACATGGAAATTAGATGAAAATAATCAAACAGCTTTTTAGTCGCAGACCTGTGATTGTTGGACGATCTTCAACTGTTTCGAAAAGCTGTTAAGACTTTTTCTTTGTAGGCTCGCTTTTGATACTGTCATGGGGGTTTAAAGATATTTTGTTGGGGTTGTGGTTTGGGGTATGTTGGGGTGTGTGTATTTTTTTTGTTTGCTTTTATATTGTTTTATGATGTAGTGTGGTGTTATGCTGTACACTGTGCTAGGTGGTTTTCCGTTGTGTGGTATAAAAATGTATGTAAGTAAACTAAATATATGTGACTCACGTGGTTGCTTTTCCCCACTCCACAGCCATTGACCTAATAAACAACCTTCTTCAAGTGAAGATGAGGAAGCGTTACAGTGTGGATAAGTCCCTAAGCCACAGCTGGTTGCAGGTATGGGCTTGAGCATATAGGAGGGATACATAGGCCCCTTCCTCTCTTAAACAGAAGAGGCTTTTTTCCACCTCTTATCTGACTATCACTTGCACATCCTGGCCTCTGTGTTTCTCTGTTACATGAGTCTAGATTTCTGTCTCATTCTTGTGCATGCTTACGGACATGGGTCTTGCATATCATTGATCTACTAACTAGCAAGAACAACTAACATACCCCCCTCCTGACCCTCGTATAGAAGAATGTATAACAGCACACGATGTATCATAGCACACAATGTATAGAAGAATGTATAATAGCACACGATGTATTATAGCGCACTATGTACATAGCTCCACCTAATCAAACACACAACACATCAGACACACCAAACACAATATACCCTTCACTGCATGAAAACACATGATCACTCCTTTGATTGTTTGCTGTGAAACCGCTTTGATTGTAAGAGAAGGCGGTATAGAAATACTGTTAAATAAATCATGCATATGTATACACAGGTCTCTTGTCTCCTTTTAGGATTATCAGACTTGGTTGGATTTGCGGGAGTTGGAGGGGAAGTTCAAGCAGCGTTACATCACCCATGAGAGCGATGATGCCCGTTGGGCACAGTTTGCCGAGGACCATGGCCTGCTATATCCACCCCATCTGAAGGTCCCACCACCAAGGGGGCCTGAGGATCAGGATCTGGAGGACCATGAGATGCAGGGGTTGACAGAACGAGTTAGTATCCTGTGAGATGAAAACACTTTGGGGAGAGGATATCTACACAGGAGCTCTCTCCCTCTGCTGGGTGTGAACAGACAGCATGCATTCCTTGTACAGAGCCATGTACAGTCCTGCCATGCTGCACTCTGCTCTTTGATGGTGAATCTGTGAAGAGTGGACCTTGAAGCTCTCCGCTCCATCTTTTCATGCGAGGACCCAAGTCAGACTGTTAACCAGCAAAAACTCTGCAAATGTGCAGACACTCTCTCAGTTTAGTTTCACTTCCAGTGCTTACCTGCAGTGAGTGTAGTGGTAAAGCAGGAGGACCTTAACCCAGATAAGATGGATTTTTGGCCAAATCTTGGTAAGATCCAGTCTCCTTCCTTCAGCCACCTCCCATCTTTGAGATCTCCTGAGGAGGAGATTAGCTCAGAAAGGACAGTTCCTATAACCGCCCCCCATGCTGCCTCACTAACATATAACGCTTGGCTGGGCTTCCCTTCTCACTCACTCTGCATGGACAATATAGCAACAAAGGTCATTAAGATACCACAGGCTTTAATGCAGGTGATAGAGTCTGAGGAGAAAGTAGTGGCCGGGATCATTTGGCTTCTCTGGAGAGCCACTGTAAAATAGTAAACATAAAAAATAATTCCCAGAATAAATAGAACCCGGTGTTGGAACAAATCTCTCCTTTCCCATATTTCATTGAAGAGAGAATATGGGGAGTTCTTACATTCCTTCAAATGAAATGGAAAAACAATGGGGTACACTATTGTGTTCCTAAAATGGGGACTTCAGCAGGAAAGGCTTTTGCAGGAAAAGCAGTGCCTTCACTGTCCCCAGACCCACCTGGGCCAGAGTTAATGCTGGTAGAGGTAGAAGTATTTCACAAACAAGATGTTACCAAAGTGTTGCTCCCATTTTGTAGTCTGAGATGGAGTCCTTTTAACAACTTGGGCTATAGGTAATGAGCAGTACCGCAGAGGAATTTTCATCAGACAACTGGTGGTGGTTTTAGTTTTCTTTGTTTACCCTGAAAATTGCTCTCCACTTAGTTGTTTAGAGTATGTGCACAGGTTACTTGGCACATGCACTTTTTAGCTGCAGGGAAAAGTTGGGAGGTTTTACTCTGAAATCCTTACTTGTGCTGTTTTGCTGCTGTGCCCTACTTACAAGGGGAACTCCAGAAATCTATTCAAAAATGTATGTTTGAATTTGGACTTTAGGTTTGCTACTTGCTTTTTCCAAATCTGAACTCGAGGCAAGTTGTGTTCAGGTACATGAATTATTTTCTTGCTTATCTAAGTTGTACTTGAGGTAATGGAGGGGGATGTTACTTGCCCAAGGGCCACAAAGTGTGTAATGTAAAAAGCAGGATTTGAATCGTGGCTGTTCTGGGACACAACCTGCTTCTCTAACCACTAAGCTATGCTTCTGCTTTCACAATTAGCAAATTGACAGTCACAATTTCTCACCAATATTTTAGAATTGTAAGTTGACATACAAGGAAGCCTTGGGCAAGTTGCTTATCCCTCCACTGCCTTAGGTATAAACTTAGACGGTAAGCCCTCTGGGCCAAGGGAAATACCTACTGTACCTTCAATGTAATTTGACATGAGCTAAATGCAATCTATTACATTTGCACTTGGTGCATTTTTCCTAGCAAAAGAAGTGTCAGTACTCATTAATACAGTTGTGGTCAGCATTATTGGCACCCCTGCAGTTCAACCCCTTAATGTCCAATAGTCGTTCCCCCCCCCCCACCCCCAAAAAAAAAAGGTCGCCAGTGAAATGGCTTTGGACTGTATATACACACACATTTGAGACACAAAAGCATCAAGTAAAACAAGACCAATTGAAAAAGCAAATGGTATAAAAACTGGGACATTGTCAGGACATGATTATTGGCACCCTTATAAACAATTTGCATCAGTTTGAACTGAAGAACTACATTCCCATGGCAGTAAAATTAGATGCATCTGTGATAAACTGTCAGTACTCCAATGACTTGAATCAACCAATGAATGATGTATCTAAGTTTAAAATGGCCACATTCACTCCCTTTTCCATTTTCACAATGTTGAAGACACGAGAACTGCCTGAGACCTTCAGAAAAGCCATTATCACCAAACATCAAACTGCAAAGGGGTACAAGACCATCGCCAAAGACCTTGGGATCCTGTGTCTACAGTTCACAATGTTATTAAGAAGTTTTCTGCTCATGGAACTGTCGAGAACCTTCTAGGATCTGGTGGGAAGAAGAAATTAATCCCAGAAGTCTTGTTAGTGCAGATTGTTGGAAAAACACCACGTACAACATCCAAAGAGCTTAAGGCTGATATGGAGCAATCTGGAGTGGTGGTTTCAACCTACACCATCTGCTTCGCACTGAATAAAAGAGGACTTCATGGGCAAAGGCCAAGAAGGACATCACTGCTCAAAGACTGACTTAAGAAGGCACGCCTAAGCCCACCTTGAGAAGCCACAATCCTTCTGGCAAAATGTTCTGTGATAAGATAAAACCAAACTTGGGCTCATTGGCAATGCAGATCAGTGATACATTTGTAGGCGAAGAAATGAAGCTTATAAAGAAAAAACACCCTTCCTACAGTTAAATATGGTGGAGGTTCCATAATATTGTGGGACTGTTTTGCTGCCTCAGGAACTCGGGCCCTGGAACCTATTAATGGAATCATGAAGTTGGAGAACTACCAAGGTATTTTGGAGCAAAATGTTACCTAATGTCAGAAACCTAGGTCTGGGTTGAAGGTCATGGGTCCTCCTGCAGGACAATGACCCATAACATACATCCAAAAGTACAAAAGAATGGTTAAAAAAGAACAAATGGACTGTTTTAAACTGACCACCAATGAGTCCTTATCCCAGTCCAATCAAGAACCTTTTGAAAAAGCTGAAATTTGCCATTGTAAAAAGAATCCTGGAAACATTCATGAGCTGGAATAAATCTATTGAAGAGTGGGAGAAACTACTAGCGCACAGATGTACAAATCTTATAGATGACTACAGGAAATGTTTGGAGGCTGTCATCACTGTCAAGGGTTGTACAACAGAGTATTAGTGAAGGGTGCCATTAATCCTGTCCAAGTCATATTCTATTTTTCTCAGACATTTTTTTTCGTTGTATATCTTTGAACATATTATTAAAATATGATGGCATACAGTTGGAGTATTTCCGGTTATTTAAGATATTTGTACACAACATACCTAAAATGCAAGGGTGTTAATAATGTTGACCACAACTGTACATGAGCACCATGGGTCATTTTTAGCAAGCAAGGTGCCGGTTCACTGTAGCACCAACTACCCCCTCAAAACAAAAAAAATCCCCAACTACCCTAAATGCCTATATTAGTATAGCAGTGGTGGTAGTTTTACCAAATGCTCCTAATAGAGCTAGAATACTGCCATATAGTGGGACTGTGCCTTTAACCTATGAGGTATGGTCCAGTGGACCCTTCAGGTGTGTTTTATGGCATTAGATTGCTTTCACATCAGCTTAATTTGGGCCTACTAAGAAATCAAACCCATAGACGAATTCCATCATCACTCATCTTTAATACTTGAATCAGAATTTATCTGAGGGGTAACGTTTGGTGAAGGATCAAATGAGAAGCAGAAGGACTGAGAATTCAAAGCAAAGTGAACAGATACCTTTGTACTTACTGGAGTTCAAATAAAAATTACTTATGATCCTGCCTGTACAAGTGAGAGATGCAAAAACACACAGATGCAAAGAGAGAGACACAAATGTAGATGGAGGGTGAGAGACTAATGCAAGCACAGATTTGCAAGGGGGGTGGGCGCACAGGATGGTAGTTCAAAATTTAGAAGGAATCCCTTCTTCTCAACTCTCCCTCCTCTGCTTTCTCTTTGAAAAGTGCCTCTGAGCACATCCTTAATTCCCATCTTTCAGAGCTGAGTGGTTTTCAGGAGCTGAGTGAACCATTCAGCCGTTAGAGATAGGTGAGAAACTGCCGTGTGCTGAGATTTACTTATATTGGTGGCTTTCCTCTCAGAGCAGTGTTCAGGACAGGACCGGGGTAACCATTAGGTAGACAAGTGGTTGTCTAGAGTGACATCTTTTTGGAGGGATAATGAAGAGCACTTGTAGTCAAAAGCACAGCATAGATCATAGTAGCGCTACAAAATTCATCATCAGCTCATGTTTACCTGCAGCAAGAGTGGGCGGTTTTCAAATAGCCCATATGCGTGCAGAAATTGACCTTGTGTATATGTATAGGTTTATAATAAATATCCATCTATCTATATGTCTGTATCTATATATTTACACACACACACCCCACTGCCCCTCCCAGAACGATCTTGTATAAAATATAATTCTGACTCCTGTTTAGTTAGTGGAGAAGTAGCATAATGGCTCTGATGGTTAGAGCACTGGCTTGGTAACCAGAGTCAAGGTTTGATTTCCACTAGCACTCCTTGTGGCCTTGTGCAAATCACTTAATTGCTTCAGAAAAAGGGCCTGGCAATCTACTTCCGGTCACACTGCCAAACAAACGCAGGATCTGCTGGGTCGCCAGGAGTCAGCATTGATTTGTAGGCACACGTATTTCCATATATATATATATGTGTGTATATGTATGTGTGTATATATATATATATATATATATATATATGTGTATGTGTGTGTACATATAGAGAGGAGAAGAGATTTTGGTGGTGATATGGAGAGACAACAGTTATGTGGTCAGTAATGAGTGCTTTCAGTTTTATGGCCTGGGTAATACAACTACTTTTGGCTGTACAAGTCTCCTATTTAGCCAAAGGTTATGTGGCTCAAATTGGGCAGGATTTGGGGTGGACCAGAGCAAAGTAAAAATTTATGCAGATAGTGGCTTGAATAAATGCCGACACCAATATCAGATAACTTTTTATATGGATATTTTATCCATATAAATTATGAGTATATTCAGCGGCAGCCCTTTATATGGATATCTTATCTGTATAATGCTACACAGTTACACCCCGATGAAAATTTATTAGCATGTTTTAGCAGTGTAGAAAAGGAGAGAGGAGTATACAATAGTGACAGGCTTAAAGGTTTTAGGCAGTGATGTCAGATAAGCAGAGTGAGATTTGGGACTGAATTCTTGATGGGGGAGGCTAGAGAGAGAGATCCTGGGGGCAGTCAGTATAAAGCTAGTACTGAAAGCCGTGTGAAGCAGTCAAAGCACCACAGGAGCAAATATATAGAGAAGAGGTCCGAAGTCAGAGCCCTGAGCTACGTAGATTGGTACTGAGAGAGCAAGGCAGAAGGATTCACCAGAGCATAAACTAAAAGTGCAGAGAGGAAGAAAACAAAGACAAATGGAGCCACAAAATCCAAGTGAGGACAATGTGTCAAGAAGCAGGTGGTGATCAGCAGTGTTAAAAGCAGTGGACAGGTTAAGGAGGACCGAATAAAGGTCCTTGCCCGGTTACAGTATGTCAGGAATTGTTTGAGATGAAAATCAAAGCAGTGAATGTACAAGATGGGGTACAAAGGATCTAATTAGCATTTTTGAAGAATGATGTGAATGTCACATGTTTGAAAACAGTGGGAACTGTTGCAGTGGAGACTGGCGCTGCATCAGAGAGGGAATAACCACCAGGAAATAGAGGCAGCGGACAGGTAGTTTCTTCTGTGATTTCATGAAAAGAGAGACTAGCAGGGGGCAAATGAAGAGGGGGTGGTGGAAATGATGTGTGGAAAATTCAACGCTACATCCATGATAAGGCTCACAAGATGATTAGCCATCATGTGGACAAAGAGTGAAAGGGGCAGGTGGAGGCAGTTGGAGAAGGGCAGAAGTGAGCATAGCAAAGAGGTGGTATCATAACATCTAAGTGTTGCTCCTAATGCTTTCTTGGAGGGTTCTGCCAAGCAGTGCTTACGCTGCCCCGTGCCTGTGCCTTGATCCTGGCAATCTCCTGACAACAAAGCTTGTTTTCTGCTTGTCTCTGTGCAAGTTCTCCACAAGCTTTCCACTAGTAGTTTCTAGGTACACTTATGTGCCACAAGACCCAGACATGAACGTAGAGGGTCAAAGGTTGGACACAGGGCTAACAAACTAAATCGTTATTAGGAAAAAGGTAATACAGTTAACTGTAAAATTTATGACCAGCAAATAAAAGGACAAGAGCTTCTATAATAAACACCACCCAATTCAGGTTTAGAAACATAGAAACATGATGACAGAAAAAGACCACAGGGCCCATCTAGTCTGTCCTTCCATAACAACTACAACAGTCCACTTTTTACCTTTAGAGATCCTCTGTGTTGGTCCCATGCTTTTTTGAATTCAGTTACTGTCCTCATCTCTACCACCTCCACTGGGAGACTATTCCATGGATCCACTACTCTTTCCGTAAAGAAATATTTCCGCATATCACTCCTGAATCTATCTCCCTTCACCCTCATCTCATGTCCCCTCGTAGCAGAACTTGCTTTCAATTGAAAGAGGCTCTCTCCCTGAACATTTATGCCACGGAGGTATTTAAACATCTCAATCATATCACCTCTATCCCGCCTTTCCTCTAAGGTGTACATATTAAGATCCTTAAGTCTGTCCTCATATGCTTTATAACGAAGCCCATTAATCATTTTAGTAGCAACCCTCTGCACCGACTCCATCCTGTTCACATCCTTTTGAAGGTGCGGTCTCCAGAATTGCACACTATACTCCAAATGAGGTCGCACCAAAGACTTATACAGAGGCATTATCACCACCTTTTTTCTGCTAGCCATTCCTCTCCGTATGCACCCAAGCATCCTTCTAGCTTTTGCCGTCGCCTTTTCTACCTGTTTAGCTACTTTAAGATCATCAGACACAACCACGCCTAGGTCCCGCTCTTCTTTAGTGGACAAAAGTACTTCACCTCCTACTAATTAGCTAGTGTTTTGGGAAGCCTCAGTACACAGTTTGGCACAGGAGATTGGCATCAGGATCTTCTCCCACCTCTGAACAGTCTGGGAGCAGTCAGGACTGAGATTTCTGGTACATTTTGGCCTAGGTCTTTTTGGAACTGGTGCTGCAGAATTTGATTTAACCCAGGGCATGGCTTCCTAACCAATTGCATAATCTTAAATCTCAAAATATGACATATTTCTTGTTAAAGACTGGGAATGTCATGTTTTTTATTCAAGGGGTCTAGTTTAACTCCCTCAGTCCTTGTTGACAGGACAGCCTTACAGAGGCCAGGTGGTCATTTGTATGGTAACGTATGAGTTTGCAAGGGGAAGACAGTGCTCAGTGGGGAACCTAAGTGCCAGGGCAGAACAAAGAATCATGATGCGCATAAAGTTCCCTATTTCACTATATGTTATCCATGCCATTACAACAAGACAGCAGTTAGGTTGGTAAAGGATAAGAGTAACAGTCTGCAGCCACCGCCACCACCACCACCACCACAATGGCCTACTTAGCAAGGTGTATGGTACTTCCCTGACGGAGGACAGCAACTGAAGCAGAGACCTCTGAGAAAAGGCAAGTGTTAGTCAAGGTGAGAAGATAGAAGAATATGAGAGAGAGGGGTATTAGTTTATAGTTTATTAAGACTTGATATATTGCCCTAGCATGATGTATCAGGGTGGTTTTCATTTTTAAAAAAATTGTAGATAACTTAAAAGCAGAGGGAATAGAGTAAGGGAAGGTTACAATAATGGGGTAAAAAGGGGAAGAAAGGAAGGTATGATTTACCATCAAGTCTAGTATCTTCCAATAGGGGGCAATTCATGTCCAAAGTACCTGCCAGGACCCCAAAAGGTACATTCCATGCTGCTCCTCCCAGGGGTAAGCAGTGGATTTCCCCAAGTCCATCTTCATAATAGTTTATGAACCTTTTCTCCAGGAACTTGTCCAAACCTTTTTTAACCCAGCTGCACTAATGTCTTTTACCACATTCTCTCGTAGCGAATGCCAGAGTTTAATTATGCATTGAGTAAAAAATATATATTTTTGCTGATTGGCTATTCCGCAGGTGACATGGAAAAAGGAGGGGTAGAGATAAAATAGGGGGATAACTATTTCATATGAATAGCTAAGGTGAGAGGTGTCTTGGAGGGCCGGGATTGGGACTGATATCCCCAAATGGGAAGATGAAAAACGTTGGAATTGTGATAATGGTGACAAAGATGAAATGTTCTCGGTAAAGATGGCTGGAGGAGAGGAGGAAAAGGTGGTGAATGGTGGCTGGTAAGATGAAAAATATAGAGAATGGATACTGTGGCCTTGATGTTTGTAGTGATTTGCAGTAGAGAATATGATTTGGGTGGATGGGGAGGGAGGGAAGGAATCACTGTTAAGAAGAGAAAATAGTAGAGTCATAGGAAACAATGAGGTGAAAAATCTCCTGATCCAAGGTAATGGTATAATATATGCTCTGGGCAGCTGGTGGCAGAAACCTATGCTTGGTTTGGTTGTGGGGATCTCTGAAAATTGCCATTTAGGCAGTTAGGAAATGTGTGCAGATGAACTGGACTGTGAGAGCTCTTCGGTTGCCCGAGCAGACAGGAAGGAAGGCTTTGAATACCAGTGGCCAGAAGAACCTTTCTGTTTGATAAAAGGCTGCATAAAGGACAGAACAGAGCCCAGAAGTTATTTTATTAAACTTGAGCCATGTGGAGGGAGTACTCTGCTTTTGGTTGAACAGGACTTTGCTCTGAAGACATCAGCCACGGTGGAGAACAAATCTTCACCAATAATAATCGAGCAATTAGCAGTAGCCTGAATAGTAGCAAATTATATGATAGTAGACAACTTTAACCTGCTTGGATTAATAACGAAATGTTAAGCAGTGAGGAAAAGCATTGCTGTTTGGCAGAAGGGCTATGAAGGACCTAGACAAGATTCTCAAATGTAGAAACATACAAGGATTTGACTTGTCCAAGCTATGGTATTTTCAATAATGTTATATGGCCGTGAAAGTTGGACAAAAAATGCAATGTGTGTCTTCAAATCAATACTGACTCCTGGCGATCCAGAAGCTCCTAGGTTTTCTTGGCAGTGTGACCGGAAGTAGATTGCCAGGCCTTTCTTCCGAGGTAATGGAGGGTTAAGTAACTTGCCCAAGGCCTGCTAGTGGGAATTTGAACCATGGCTGCTTGATTACCAAGCCAGTGTTTAGCCACTAGGCTGCTCCTCCACGCTAAAAGTTGGACAGTTAAGAAAAAATACAGGAAGAAACTTTATGCATTTGAATTATGGTGCTGGTGAAGAATACTTGTGTGTACCATGGACTGCCCAAAAAACAAATCAGTTTGTACTAGAGGAGACCAAACATAACCTTTATTTAGAAGCTCAAATGTTAAGACTTTGACTTTCATACTTTGGATACAGCATGTGAAGAGAGATTGTTGGAGACTGACATGCTGGGTAAGGTTGAATGTCAGTGCAAAAGAGGAAGGCTAGCAATGCAATGGATCAATATAATTAACAGCAGCTATGGATGCCACTCTATCAATATAATTAGCCATCTGACTGACTGAAGACCGAACATGGTTTAGAACAACTATCTAGAGGGTTGCCACAAGTTTACATAGACTCAATTGCACTTAACATTAACAATCTAGGTAATTTCCCCTTGAAAATTAACAATGGAGAACCTAATGGTTAAAGCAGAAGGCTAGAACCAGGGAAGCCAGGGTTCCATTCCCATTGCTGCTCCTTGTGATCTTGGGCAAGCCATTTAACCTTCCATCGTTTCAGGTACAAACTTAGTATCCTGTCCCCAGAAGCTTACAGTCTATCTACTATACCTGAATGTATTTCAGCTTGAGTTGCTGAAAGTGTGTCTTCTAAAAGCACCCACACACTGTATTTATGCGGCCAGTCAAATGGTGATATGAAATAGTACATGGACTTTGGAAAAGCCCTTGTGCAAGCTGTTTTCCTTCCCTGCTGTACAGCCATCTCGGAGAATTTATTTATTTAACATTTCTTATATACTGCCTTTCATGATATCAAGGCGGTTTACATTGAACAAACTGAAATTACATTGAACAGGGCATTATAACTTGGAGATAACTATTTTACAGGGAACATAGGCAATGGAGGGTTAGGTGGCTTGCCCAAAACCACAAGGAGCACCCGTGGGACTGGAAACCCCAGTCCTTCCGGCCCAAAGTTGCTGTCCTCTAGTGGGATTTGAACAACTGACCTTCCGGCCTAAGGTAACTTGCCCCAAACACTAGGCCACTCCTCCCTTGCTACGTTCACTTGTTATGGAAGCCCTCAGATTCCTGTAGCTGTACTGAGCAAGTCTCAGATAAACCAATTTAGTTGAGTACAGGGATAATTTTTATAAAGCCTTTTCTGTGCATAAAGCCTGTTTTATACAAAGAGAAGGGATTTTATAAAATTGCATGACCACAACTTTGTGTAGAGTGCCTCTACATTTTTGCAATCTGTGTGTAGGCATGCCTTGGGGTGTTTGTTCAGTGGAGACAAAGTTGCAGTGTACACACACATTTTATAAAATATGCTTGAACATACATAGAGCACGTGCACAAATTTACACTGTTGGAGCAAGTATAAATGTGTGTTGGCATTTGTGCATGAGTGGGGGCTGGATCTGGGAGTCTATTTTATAAAGGCACATAGGTACCTATGCTGCTTATATAAAATAAGCTTAATATAGTCTTTTTAGACTTCTCATTCAGGTATCCTGTTATAAAATGACCCCTCCCCCTTCAAGCTTTGAAAATTGCCCTCTAGATTTGTTTTATTTTGTCCTTAAACTTGAACCCATAAAATCCTAACTGCAGGTATCCCACTAAACAGCAGCCCCTCAGCTTGATTATAAAAGGTCAGTGTATGGTATGTCCTTTGGTGAAAAACCTCAAAACATTTATCAATATTGTACCAAGATGATCCTGTTTTTTTCATTCCCTTTATTCATGACATAATACCCTTGGTATAGCTCATAAATGTTGACTAGCTCAAGGGCTGGAAGTTGACAAGACTGGTCTTTCTCATCTATCTTCTCTCCTCTTCCTTTTTATCAATTTAATTAAAGCAGAGACAAACTCTAGCCCTCAACTGTCAACCAGTTTTGGGCATGACCAGGATCTCGTCATCTGTGACCATAAGACACCATGGTTTGTCCTGTTTTGGATGGAACTGTATGGGAAACTCTTGTGATCTTTGCTACAACTGTTTCTGGGAGCACTCATGGCCCCTTGTAGACTGCTGTAGTGATACAAGATGAGCCCAAGCCAAGGGATACATCTGTCCCTACTGCTTATCCTATAATACTGCTGCTTGTTCATTTGTCTTGTAAAATATTTTTGCCCCCTCACAGAAGAGGCCATTGCTGGCCTCCCTGCTTAATATCGCCTTTTGCAACTCCATCCCTGTGAGGGAAAAGCACAACAAGATAGTGGTGATTGCTGGCAGGAAGCTGCCAGGAGGAGCTAGGGTAGGGCAGGTTGAGGACGTAATGCAAGGTGGAGAGAGAAGTAAAGCATAGGGTATGAGATGATAGAAAAGGAGGTGGCATAGGAAATGGCTGGCTGGATGTATATAATAAAGGGCTTTGAATGCGATCCTGCCCTTTCATTGGGTAGAGCCTGCAGGATTGTTTTGGAGCAGTTGGCACCTTAATGAAACGTCTAGCTACTGCAGTCTGCTCTGCTTATGGATAGATTTTGCCATGAGTCTCTCATGTTGCACTATGCAATGTGGTAAACCGTGAGCTCCCAAGATGTGGCACTTTGCAGTGTGAGATATTGCAAGGTGTCCTGTATGGTACACTGCAGAATCTTGAGTACCATGTGGCATGGAAAGCTTTGAGCTGCCAAGACATAGCACTATTCCAGATTGAGCAGTCTCTTCAAGTTGTGGAACTGGACATACAGACGTGAACATTGCTTCTGCCATAATGTCAGTTTGGCCAACACGTTCTCCCTCTTGGATTCATATTGTGCCCACAGGACGGAAATGGAATGCTGACAGACAAACCCATGTGTGTTAGTTCCTGGATGGGACATCTCCTTGTAGTCCTAGTCATGTGCTCTCTTGCAGAGTTTGGGGCATAGATTCACTGCAGCAAATGCTAGTAGGGTGCATTCTTGAGTTCTCGTGTTAATATCTCACAAATCCATTTTTTTTACCTGAAAATTGTATAACAGTAGCAGCTAGCTGCCTGGTTATACTTTATAAAGAGCTGTAATACAATAATATTTTGTAGATTCTAAGGAATGAAAATACTAGAACATTCTCTTGAAAATATCTGAGGAGATTCCAGTAAAATGCAGAGTGCAGACTCCAGCAAAACAGATTGAAAATAAACACAGAATATGATAACGGATGAGGAACTTCCCATGATAATGTCATAGCTCTTTTCGTAGTCTTTCTATGGACTGCCTCTATTCTGTCTATATTCTTTTGAAAGTACAGTTTCCAGGAGAAAGAGACATGACCAGATAGTCTGATCAGTATGCTGTAGCGAGGCAGTGTCGTCTTCTCTTTTCTGGTTATGCCTCTCTAAGTACACTAGTTTCCCTCTGTCTCTTGCCTTAATGCACTGTTTTGGATCTTAAGCTGCTTCATAGAAACATGACAGCAGATAAAGACCGTTTAGCCTATCCAGTCTGGCCTTTCACACCAACTACTATTCACTGGGAGACTATTCCACAAATTACTCTCAAGTTTTCCTTTCACCTTCATCCTCTGCCCCCTTCTTGCAGAGCTTTCTTTCAATTGAAAAAGGCTCTCCTGTTTATGCCAAGGAGGTATTTAAATGTCTCTGTCATATCCCCTCTCCTGCCTTTCTTCCAAACAATTTGTCATATGCCTTATGATGAAGCCCACTGACCATTTTGGTAGCCACCCTCTGCACTGATTCCATCCTGTTTATATCCATTTGAAGATACGGTCTCCAGAATTGCACACAATACTCCAAATGAGGTCTTACCAAAGGTTTATAAAGAGGCATTTCACATCCTCCTCCCTACTGGCTGTTCCTCTCCCTATGCACCCAAGCATCCTTCTGGCTTTAGCCATCTTAAGATCATCAGAAATTATTATTCCTAGGTCCTGCTCTTCTTTCGTGGACAGAAGTACTTCACACCCTATAAATACCTTTCCTTTGACTTTTTGCAGCCCAACTTCATGACCCTGCATTTTTTAGCATTAAATCTCAGCTGCCTAATTCTTGACTATTTTTCAAGCTTCGCTAGATCCCTCCTTATTGTTACCCACATCTTTCTGGTGTCTATTGCAGATTTTGGTATCGTCCACAAAGAAGCAAACTTTACCTGATAGCTTTTCCACAATATCACTTACAAAAATATTACAAAGAATTGAACCAAAGACAGAACCCTGTGGCATACCACTGATATCCTTCTCCTCAGAGTGAGCTTCATTTGCCTGTATTCTTTTTGTTGCCTCCCACTCAACCAGTTTTTAACTCAGTCAGTCATTTTAGGGTCCATTCTTAGCACACTCAATTTATAAGTTGCCTGTGTGGAACAGTGCCAAAGGCTTTACTGAAATCTAAATAGACTACATCTAAAACTCTCCCAACTATCTGGTCACCCAGTCAATGAAATTAATTAGATTTGTCTGACAACACCTGTTTCTAGTAAAACCATGCTGCATCAAATCCTGCAGTGTAGCATGAATATCCCAATCAATGCTGTATATGGCATATTGAAATCACCTATCAGCAGCACTTCTCCTTTCATAGCAATACTGTGAATATCTTCAATTAAATCTATGTCCACTTCTGCCTGTGAATGAGGTCTATACACATCACCAATGCAAATGGATGCTCCATTCCTCCTTTCCAGTATAACCCACAGTGCTGCCGCCTCCTCTAGTAAGCTCTACAATTCTATAGCTTTAATACTATTTACACACTGTTGTTCCTCCTCCCTTTCTTTCTACCCTGTCTATTAAAGCCTCAACATCTGGAATCTTATTTTCCATACCATGGGCATTAATACATATTGCTTTCCAGATGTTGCTCTTTTTCCCCATGTCTACAGATGTATTTAAGGTTTACTTATCAGAGGGTTTTTACTTACCTGGAGGCTTTCTTCATCCATTCCCAACAAAGCTAGTTTTAAGCCCTCTTCAGAAGGTTAGTCAGTCTAATGCGGAACATACATGTATTTATTTTATTTATTTATTTTATTTATTAACATTTCTTATATACCGCACTATTTGCCATCAGCGCGGTTTACATAGAACATAAACATCTGACAATATACATATGTCTGGTCATTACATTTAACAGGAAATGGAACTTGGAGAACAAGGTAAACTATATACAAGTGAATTTGAATAAGAAAGGTTCTCCAGGACCAAGCAGGAAGTCAGTCCTCACTTATGGGTGACGTCGGCGCCGACGGAGCCCTCGCGGAGCAATTTTCCCCAGCTTTCAAAGAAAGCCTTTGGGAATTGCAGCGCGCATGCGCGGTCGTCTTCCCGCCCGAGGGTGCCATCTTAGCCAGTCTTCTTTTTTCCGCGGAGCCCTACAGACGTCCCCGTCTTGTCCCCGCGAAAAAGTTGATTTTCTTCTTTATTTTATCCTTTTTTCCTTCGGTTCGACGCCGATCTTTTTCCCGCCCGGACTCGCGACGCCGGTCACGAGTCCTCTTCCTTTTTTCGGTTTTTCTGACTTAGTCAGCTTTCGTTTTCGGTTTCCCTGGCAGCCCGGTCCTTTGACCTCGCAGGGGCCCTTTTTCCCCCGATGGCTGCCAGCGGCTTTAAGCGGTGTGGTCGGTGTGACCGAAATATGTCACTAACCGACACACACGACTTTTGCCTCCGCTGCCTGGGCCCAGATCATGAGGAACTGATCTGTGGGCCCTGCAGCAAACTGTCCTCAAAGGCGTTGAGAAGTCGGCGGCATCAGCGCGAGAGAATCTTCGCTGACCCCAGCCGTACCCGGACCTCGTCGGAGGCCTCCGCGTCGAAAGGCTCCAGTTCGGACCGTCGCCGGAGCTCCTCCGACCGGGGTTCTCCCTCCGGGGACCATCGTCGGAAGGTGAAACCCGCGAGGGCGGCGTCGGTGGACGCTCCTGGTTCCGCGAGGGCCAGGTCGCATAGCCCCGACAGCCGCCCCGGGTCCTTGGAGAAGGAACACATCCCGAAGCGACCTCGCCTAGAGTCGGAGACGCCTGCCCGGGTAAGTCCTGTGGTCCTTCTGGACTCGCCTCCGCGACAGCCGACGTCGGGCCCGACGCCGTCGGGGCCCGAGTCGGGGGCTGCTGGGTCACCTGAGGTCGGACTCAGGTTGACGGCCTTGGAGAGCAGACTGTCTGCCTTCATGGACCAGCAGCGGGCACTGCTCGCTGGCCTCGCTGGCGCCGCTGCCCCGACCGCCGGGACGTCGACGTCCAAGTCGACCCCGGAGACCGAGCCGATCCTCGAGTCAATGAGAACTCGAGTCGATCCTCGGTCGAGGTCACCCTCGGCCTCCCGTTCGGGACCGAGGTCGCCGACGCCGACTCCCTCGGCGTCGGGGCGGCTGGCGCCGTACCCTGCCCGGGCCGACCCCACCGAGTCCTCGTCGGAGTCGGTCTGGGAGTCTGAGGAGGAAGAGTCACCTGATTCTTTCCGGACTCGGTGTGTCCCATCGGACTCACCGGAGTCCGAGCCTCGGAAGCAGTCCCCCCCGGAGGATGCCCGGTTCTCGGATTTCGTTAGGGATATGGCCAAGGCTTTGGCCTTCCCTGCGGATCCCGAGGAGGAGCCTCGAGCCGAAGAGCTCGACGCCCTCCAGTATGACTCTCCCGCGAGGGAACACTTTACTGTGCCGGTTCCTCCTATGCTGGAACGACTACTCTTCCGCATGTGGGAGAGTCCGGCCTCCTCGCCGGTCCTGAGCAAGCGGGTCGATTCTATCTATCGAGTCCGCAAGAGCCCTGGCTTTCAAAAGGCACAGCTGCCACACCATTCCATGGTAGTGGAATCGGCCATGCATCGTCTTAAGAGCCAGAAGATGCACTCCTCGGTGCCTCCTGGAAGGGAGGCCCGTAACCTGGATGGCCTTGGCAAGAAGTGTTTCCAGGGCTCTATGCTCGCATGTCGTGTCCAGACTTACCAGCTATACATGGGCATGTATCTCCGGGATCTGGCTAAAGAACTGGCCGGATTCTCCGCTGGTCTCTCCGAGGAGCCCTTGCGGAGGTTCCTAGCCTTGTCCACTGGCATTCGGGAATGCTCAAAGTTCATGTCCCGAGCAGCCTATGATGGCTTTGAAGCCTCGGCTCGAGTGGCCGCAGCTGGCATCGGTGCCCGCCGACAGGCTTGGCTTCAGTCGTCAGACCTTGAACCCTGGGTGCAGGACAAGTTGGTCGATGTCCCCTGCCGAGGCGAAAACCTCTTTGGCAAGCCCATGGCGGCCGGAGGCCGGCTGGTTCACTTCGCCCACAGGTGGTCCAGCATCACCGCAGATGCCTGGGTGCTTCAGGTCGTGCGAGAAGGCTATCTTCTCCACTTCCATCAGGTCCCTCCCTCCTACTTTCCGGGAGAACCTCCACGACCCCCTCTGCACAGGGAACTACTCCTTCAGGAGTTAGCGGGTCTTCTGCAGGAGCAGGCGGTGGAACCGGTGCCCCACCACCTGAGAGGTCTAGGTTTTTATTCCAGGTACTTTCTAGTACCAAAGCGGACAGGAGGCCTCAGACCCATCCTGGACTTGCGCAACCTCAACAAGTTCCTTGTGCGGGAGAAGTTCAAGATGCTTACCCTTGGAATCCTTCTGCCCTACCTCCAGCAGGGAGATTGGCTATGCTCCTTGGATCTAAAGGATGCCTACACGCACATCCTCATCCACCCAAGCCACCGCCAATACCTAAGGTTTGTGGTGGCAGGAAATCATTACCAGTACAGGGTACTGCCCTTTGGCCTGTCCTCCGCACCGCGAGTCTTCACAAAATGTCTCGCGGTCGTGGCGGCCCATCTCCGGCTTCACGGCCTCTATGTCTTTCCGTACCTCGACGACTGGCTCATCAGAGCAGCGTCCGCTCAGGAGGTCACCAACGCCACGTGCCGCACGGTGACTCTGCTGCAGCACTTGGGCTTTGTTATAAACTTCGCAAAGTCCACTTTGCTCCCCTCACAGGATCTCGAGTTCATCGGCGCAAGGCTGCACACCCCTCAGGCGCGAGCATACCTACCGCTCGACAGGGCTCAACGGCTCATGGACCTAGCCGACCGCTTTCGCAGCCAGCCCCTGGTCTCCGCCAGGCGCTTCCTGAGACTGCTCGGCCATATGGCTTCCACCGTCCATGTGACCCCCAATGCCCGCCTGAATATGCGGTCTGCTCAATGGTGTCTCCGCCAGCAGTGGCGACAGGCCACGGGCGGCCTAGCAGACCTAGTGCGCGTCTCCGAACCGCTGATCTCGTCTCTCCGGTGGTGGCTCCGGCTGCCGAACCTGATATTCGGAATGCCTTTCCAGTCACCTCAGCCGACCCGGGTGCTGACCACCGATGCATCCCTCCTGGGCTGGGGAGCACATTGCCAGGAGGCACGTACTCAGGGCCTCTGGACCACGTGGGAGTCTGCTCAGCAGATCAACTTCCTGGAGCTCAGGGCGATCCGCCTAGCTCTCAAGGCCTTCTCCCACCTGACTTCCCAACAGTCCGTCCTTGTCCAGACGGACAATCAAGTTGCCATGTTCTACGTGAACAAACAGGGGGGCACGGGCTCCTTCCTCCTCTGCCGGGAGGCACAGAAGCTCTGCTCTTGGGCCGTCAGTCACGGCATTCTCCTCAAGGCAGTTTATCTCCCGGGCCAGGAAAATTGCCTTGCGGACAAACTCAGCAGGGTCCTCCAGCCGCACGAGTGGCGTCTGGATCCCTTGGTAGTTCAGAAGCTCTTCCTCCAGTGGGGCCTCCCCACGGTGGATCTCTTTGCCAGTCCTCACAACCGGCAGCTTCCGCGCTTCTGCTCTCGTCAGCCACACCCCCTTCGGGTTGCGGCGGACGCCTTTCTGATCTCATGGTTGGGGAGCCTTCTGTACGCTTTCCCTCCCATCCCGCTAGTCTCTCGGACTCTTTTCAAGGTTCTCCGAGCAGGGGCGGCCCAAGGGGGGTGCGGGGCCATGTGCGGAGACTCGGTGCGGGGCCTCATTTGCATAAGGGGCCTCATTTGCATAAATATTTGCATAATGTTACCATACACGAACTTTTAGTAAACATGCCTCTTAATGAGTGTATGAATAAAGAAAGACTAAAAGACTTCTACATTACTATAATCCAATACCAACCGCCAGGCACATTAGGAACTACTACAAACACTGCCCATTTAGAACCCATAGCAAACCCGCCGTATCCTAACAGCACTACCAGGACTCATAAAGCACCATACCCTAACTATCAAAAGGAAACGCTGCAAATATTAAACCAATACATTTCAGAGAACAACAATACATGACCTACTGGGGAAAGAACAAGTGGCAATGTCAAATAGGAATTACATAAACAGAATACCTCAGCTCAGTTACACATGCAGAACATAGACCATCACCAAACAAGGAATCACAATTTAGAAACAGGAAGACAATAATTAAACTGGGAATCCCAAAAGCCAAACTTGGAATGTACAACACTGTAGAAATAAAACTATACATTAATTTGCTCTTGTACTAAACAAAGCGCAGACGTTAATGATGCACATTTCCCAGAGCTGACATATTCCAATTAATAAATTCAAAATAAAGAGATATTTTTCTACCTTTTGTGCATTTTTTTTTCAGCTGCAATTGCTCCAGCCACTTTCTTCTGGTTTCTTCGTGTCTTCCGCTAATTCTTCATCGTCTGCTGTCCATTTGTCTTTTCTTCTCTCTTCTAGTTTTTTTCCATTCTCTCTCTACATCTGCTTTAACATACTAATCTTTCTCCTTTTTGCTCTTTCCTCATTCCTATTTCATCCACTCAAATTTTACCCCTCCATCCTCAATCCCCACCTACTCTCCCAATATCCGGACAATTGTAGATTTGTCTTCCCTCCCACACAAAATATTTTTTCCCTCTCCATTTCACTCTCCCAGCTCCATCCCATTCTAATCCTCCCCCAACATCAGCTCCATTCTAGTTCCAGTCCCACCCAGCATCCGCTCCCTTCTAGTCCCCGCATCAGCCCATTTCCAGTCCTAGCCCCCCATAAGCCCATTTCCAGTCCTAGCTCCCCCATCTATTTGCAGTCCCATCCAAGTCCCTCCATCAGCTCATTTCCAATCCCAGCCCCCCATGAGCCCATTTCTAGTCCTTTCCTAGCCCCACCATCAGCCCATGTCAAATCCTAGCTCCCCTCCACTCAGCCCATTTCCAATCCAAGCCCCCCATGAGCCTACTTCCAGTTCTAGCCCCTTCATGAGTCCATTTCAATCCAAACCCCCACCACAGCCCATTTCCAATCTTAGCACCCCCCAACAGCCAATTTCCAGTCCTATTCTAGCCCATCAGCCCATTTCCTGTCCTAGCCCCCCCCCTCACCCATTTCCAGTCCTAGCTCCCTCCCCCTCACAACCCATTTCCATTCCAAGCCCCCGTCCCCATCAGCTATTTGCAGTTCAAGCCCTCCTTCCACTCAGCCCATTTCCAGTCCTAGCCTCCTCATAGACATTTACTAGTCCTAACCCCCCATCAGCCCATTACGTCCTAACCCCCCATCACCCTATTTCCAGTCCTAGCCCCCCATCAGCCTATTTCCAGTCTTAGCCCCCCTCCCATAGCCAATTACCAGTCCTACCCCCCCATCAGCCCATTTCCAGTCTTAGCCCCCCATAGCCCATTACCAGTCCTAACCCCCCCATCACCCTATTTCCAGTCCTAGCCCCCCCATCAGCCCATTTCCAGTCTTAGCCCCCCATAGCCCATTACCAGTCCTAACCCCCCCATCACCCTATTTCCAGTCTTAGCCCCCCCCATAGCCAATTACCAGTCCTACCCCCCCCATCAGCCCACTTCCAGTCTTAGCCTCCCCCCCCCATGGCCCATTACCAGTCCTAACCCGCCCCCCCCAGCCGCCCATTACCCGGCCTAGCCGCCCCCCCCAGGGCCCATTACCCGTCCTAACACCCCCCCCCCCAGGGCCCATTACCCGTCCTAACCCCCCCCCCCGGCCCATTACCAGTCCTAACACCCCCCCCCATCAGCCCACTTCCAGTCTTAGCCCCCCCATAGCCCATTACCAGTCCTAACCCCCCCATCAGCCCATTTCCAGTCCTACCCCCCACTTCCAGCCTTAGCCCCCTCCCCATATTCAATTACCAGTTCTAACCCCCCCCATCAGCCCATTTCCAGTCCTACCCCCCCACTTCCAGCCTTAGCCCCCTCCCCATAGCCCATTACCAGTCCAAACCCCCCCATCAGCCCACTTAGCCCCCCCATAGCCCATTACAAGTCCTAACCCCCCCCCCATCAGCCCACTTAGCCCCCCCCATAGCCCATTACCAGTCCTAACCCCCCCCCCATCAGCCCACTTAGCCCCCACCATAGCCCATTACCAGTCCTAACCCCCCCATCAGCCCACTTAGCCCCCCCCATAGCCCATTTCCACTCCTAACCCCCCCCCCATCCGCCCACTTCGCCCCCCCCCATAGCCCATTACCAGTCCTAACCCCCCCCCCCATCAGCCCACTTCCAGTCTTAGCCTCCCCCCCTCCATGGCCCATTACCAGTCCTAACCACCCCACCCCCTGGCCCATTACCAGTCCTCACCACCCCCCCCCCCCATCAGCCCACTTCCAGTTTAGCCTCCCCCTCCCATCAGCCTACTTCCAGTTTAGCCTCCCCCCCTCCCATAGCCCATTACCAGTCCTAACCACCACCCCCCCCCTATCATTCCAAATTAAAATTTAAAAAAAAACCCCAACCGGCTGCTTCTGCCGCGGCAGCTTCAAGAGCTCTGCCGCGGCAGCATCAAGAGCTCTGCCGCGGGGCCCCCCCCTGCCCGGCAGAGCCTCCGTGCATCTTCAGCTCTTCACGTCCAAAACGCGGGCTTTTTTCAGAGCCGCGAGAGTTTCTTTTCTCGCGGCTCTGTTAATCCCGCCGAGGGTGATGGGAAATCCCATCAGCCCCGCGGGATTAAGAGAGCCGCGAGAAAAGAAACTCTCGCGGCTCTGAAAAAAGCCCGCGTTTTGGACGTGAAGAGCTGAAGATGCACGGAGGCTCTGCCGGGCAGGGGGGGGCCCCGCGGCAGAGCTCTTGATGCTGCCGCGGCAGAGCTCTTGAAGCTGCCGCGGCAGAAGCAGCCGGTTTGTTTTTTTTTTTTTTTTTTAACTTGGGATGCTTAAGAATGTTTTTTGCGCGGGGCCCCCTGAAACGCGGGGCCCTGTGCAAAAAACATTCTTGCTCAATGGACGGGCCGGCCCTGTCTCCGAGACAAAGCCTTCATGATCCTGGTGGCCCCTCGCTGGCCCAGGCAGCCGTGGTTTCCGCTCCTGCTACAACTGGCGGTGGAGGATCCAATCCCTCTGGGGGTACAACCGGATCTCCTCACTCAGGATCAGGGGTCCCTACTGCACCCCAACCTCAGGTCTCTCAACCTCATGGCCTGGCTGCTGAGAGGGTAGTCCTTGCTCCCCTTCTCCTGCCGGCGGAGGTGGAGGAGGTCGTCTTGGCTTCGCGACGGCCCTCTACCCGCAAATGCTACGCCCTTAAATGGCGTCGCTTTGCAGTCTGGTGTACCCAACAGTCTCAGGATCCCTTCTCCTGCCCGGTGTCGGTGATCTTGCAGTACTTGCTGCACCTCTCTAATCTGGGACTTAAGTCCAATTCCGTCAAAGTTCACCTCAGTGCTCTTTCAGCACATCATGTGCCGGTGGAAGGCAGACCTCTCTCCAACGACCCTCTCGTAGCGAGGTTTCTCTCCGAGGTCTCCTTCTACTTAAACCACCTCTGCGCCCGCCAGCGCCTGACTGGGACCTGAATGTGGTTTTGCAGCGGATCACCTGTCCGCCTTTTGAACCTATGGCTACCTGTTCTCTCCGTTTTCTGTCTTGGAAAACACTGTTCTTGATAGCCCTCACTTCCGCTAGACGCGTAAGTGAATTGCAGGCCCTCGTGTCTGATCCCCCTTACACTAGGTTCTACAAGAATAGGGTAGTCCTACGGACTCACCCAAAATTTCTGCCTAAAGTGGTCTCCCCTTTTCACATCAATCAGGAGGTGGTACTTCCAACCTTCTTTCCCAGACCGCACTCCAGCCGAGCTGAAACGGTCCTCCATACCCTGGACTGTAGAAGAGCCTTGAACTTCTACCTTGACCGTACGCGGGAGCACCGTAAAGCTGCTCAGCTTTTTGTGTCTTTTGACCCCAATAAATTGGGGCTCCCGGTCTCCAAGCGTACTCTGTTCATCTGGGTTGCGGACTGTATCTCTTGGGCTTATGGGGCAGCCGGACTCTCCTTGGAAAGTCGAGTCACAGCTCATTGCGTTCGGGCAAAGGCTACGTCAGTGGCTTACCTCCGCTCTGTTCCGCTGGCAGACATCTGCCAGGCCGCTACTTGGTCTTCGAGCCAGACTTTTGCGGTCCATTACTGTCTCGAGAGGGAGTCCCGTAGGGACAGTGCTTTCGGACAGGCAGTCCTCCGTAATCTCTTTGAGGTCTGAGCAACTCCTACCCTCCATCCCGGATGTGGGCTACCGGTGGGTAATAATTCAGCGAAGATTCTATCCTTCTGTGCTGCTGAGCTAGAGGGAGCTCATTTTTGTGCTTAGGGTCTCCGGTAGCCTTGAGCTTGGGAGTCCCATAAGTGAGGACTGACTTCCTGCTTGGTCCTGGAGAAAGCGTAGTTACTCACCTGTAACAGGTGTTCTCCAGGAGCAGCAGGAATCAGTCCTCACTACCCTCCCTCCTCCCCTTGGAGTTGCAATCGTCTGCTTATGTTCTTTTTGCAAATTTTTATGCTGTCTTTTTTAGCTATCATCTGACTGGCTAAGATGGCACCCTCGGGCGGGAAGACGACCGCGCATGCGCGCTGCAATTCCCAAAGGCTTTCTTTGAAAGCTGGGGAAAATTGCTCCGCGAGGGCTCCGTCGGCGCCGACGTCACCCATAAGTGAGGACTGATTCCTGCTGCTCCTGGAGAACACCTGTTACAGGTGAGTAACTACGCTATATTGTTTGGTGTTTTACATTGTTGAGGATTCCTGTTGCAGGATCTTGTTTGGTTGGCTACTAATAATGTTGAGGAGCACGCTATTCGAGTGTGACTGGGGTTCGGAGCTGTCAGTGAGATATTTGATAAAGAGGAAATGTTTAAGGGCCTTCCTGAACTGGCTCAAGTTGGGGATTGCTCTGATATGTGGTGTGGTAAGGTATTCCATAGAGTAGGGGCGCAGAGTCGGAAGGCTCTGTTAGCTGTTGTTTTGGTGACCCTTCTAGGATAGGTGGACACCATCTCTGCTCAGCAGCTCTTGGAAAATCATCCCATGGTCTACGAAACCTTAACACTCGACACTATCCATGCAGCCATGTATTTGTCTCTAGAATATGAGCTTCTTTCCTCCACAGGAAGAATTAAGGAGAACACCACCTGCACACCTATATGCTTCACCCTCTTTCCCAGAGCCATGAAGTCACTCTTGATACCACTAGATAGTCCTCTGAGTGTATCATTTGTGCCAACATGGACGAGCAGTATCTAATAATAGTTAGTAGGCCTGAAGAGTCTTGACAAACTCTTCAAGACATCTTGAACTAAAGGCCCCTGGCTGATGCTTCAGTACCCCTCAGAAGAAAGTCACCAACCCACCCACATACTGCTTGAGATTTTGTGGTTAACTCCTCATATTGTCCCTTCAGCAGGGACCATTCTGTTGTAGATCTTGTTAATTGTGAGGTCATTAAGGAAGTGGTTTTCCTTTTAGAAGTGGTCACTTGCTGGGCTGAAGGTTAGTCTTTAGTTTTTGGCTTGTTTCTCCAATATAGCACCCCTCCTCACATCTTTTGCACTGGATCATATGTACTACATTTATGTTTATCATCTATCATTTGGGCTTGAACATGAAAGCCAATGGATTTTCTTGACAATTTGTCCTTGAAGACACCCCAGATACAGTCAACTCATCATATCTGCTTCCAATATTATTGCAAATATTGTGAATTCGGAGTTCCTGGAGAAATTTTCCCCAAATTCCTGTGCTGTGGGTCCATTTCCTGATGGTTAGGCCTTTGTCTCCAGTGCTTGTCATCTGGACGTGTTCAAATAGGGACACAATTGTAAATTATGTGGCCATCCAGGGGTTAGAAAGACTATTGAACTAATTTCCAGAGCCTTCTGGCAATCCTCTAGGCACAAGGATTGCACAACCTATATTAAAGCCAGCCCTCTGGCTACTAGAAACATAGAAACATGATGGCAGAAAAAGAACACATGGCCTATCTAGTCTGACCTTCCATATCAACTACAATAGTCCTCTTTTTACCTTAAAAGATTCTCTGTGTTTGTCCCATGCTTTTTTGAATTCAGATACTTTCCTCATGTCCACCACCTCTAATGGGAGAATATTTTACAAATCTACTACTCTTTCTATAAAGAAATATTTCCTCATATTACTCCTGACTCTATCTCCTTTCACTCTCATCTTATGTCCCCTCATAGCAGAGCTTGTCTTCAATTGAAATAGACCCTTCTGTGCATTTATGCCATGGAGGTATTTAAAGGTCTGTATCATATCTCCCCATCCCGTCTTTCCTCTAAAGTATACATATTAAGATCTTTGTCTGTCCTCATATGCTTCATAATGAAGACCTCTAACCATTTTAGCAGTCACCCTCTGCACCGACTCCAGCCTGCTTATATCCTTTTGAAGGTTGTGACTCCAGAATTACTTTCAATACTTCCAATGAGGTTGCAGCAGAGACTTATACAGAGGCATTATCACCTCCTTTTTTCTGCTGGCCATTCCTCTCCCTATACACCCAAGCATCCTTCTGGCTTTTGCAGTTGCCTTTTCTACCTGTTTAGCTACTTTAAGATCATCAGAGAGAATTACACCAATATCCTGCTCTTCTTTTGTGGACAGAAGTACCTCACCTCCTACACTGTACAGCTCCTTTGGAGTTTTGCAGCCTAAAAGCATGATCCTGCATTTTTTAGCATTAAATTTCAGTTGTCAAATTCTAGACCATTCTTCAAGCTTAGCTAGATCCCTCCTTATGTTGTCTGCTCTACTGCAGATTTTGGTATCATCCGCAAACAAGCAAACCTTACCCGACAGTCTTTCCGCAATATTACTAACAAAGATGTTAAAGAGAATTGGACCAAGAAAAGATCCCTGTGGAACACCACTGGTAACCACCTTCTTCTCAGTGAGCTCCATTTACCTGTATCCTTTGTCGTCTCCCACTCAACCAATTTCTAAGTTTAGGGTCCATTCCTAGGGTACTCAGTTTGTTTATAAGTTGCCTGTGAAATATCCTAATCCCCAAGATCACGCATTGTCAACTGTGTGACCACCTGTGATAATTTAAGCCTTGATACTATCTTTTTATGGATTTTACAATCCATTTTCTATCTTCAACCACCTGTACAGCAATTCCGGTAATCATTGATCAGTTTTCCCACTGTGCGCATTTCACTCTTATTGGTGAGTTGCCATCTGTTCTTCAATCAGTGCTCGTATTTGCTAAGAAGATTGGAATTCCATGGAGATACACAGCCTCTGTTTCTGATTGTGGCCCACAATTGATTGCCAGATTTTAGAGGGTTTTGCTTGCTGCTTGTCCCAATTCCAGATCACTTATAAATATGTTTAAAAAAACACCAGCCCCCCATACAGATCCTTGAGGTGCTCCACTATTCACCTTCCTCCACTGAGAAATCTGACCATTTATCCCTACTCTGTTTTCAATCTCTCAGCCAGTTTCCAATTCACAACAAGACATTGTCTCCTTTGCCATGACTTTTTAATTTCTTCGGGAGTCTCTGATGTGAGACTTTGTCAAATGCTTTCTGCTTCTTTTGTTTTAAAATTCTGAAAGGCCTAAGTACAAACTAGGGCAAATTAATTCTAAACCTTTAAGCCAAGCCATAAACTCATTTATGTTTATAAAGAATTTAAAATATAAAGGGGGGGGGGGACATTCAGTGGCAGCAACTAGCAGTTCTAAATGGTTGGCTGCCACCACTGAACCCAGATATTCAATGAAAGGGTCATATCCAGCCTTGGCATTGAATAACTGGGTCGCCCAGATTGGTAGGAAGCTAACTGGTCAGTGGCAATATTCAGCCACTGTCCAGTTGGCTTCCATGGTAGAAGTTAGACCAGTCTTTGCCATGCCTTTCACCGCCTTGCCATAACTGGTCAGCGGCTCAATATGGCTACTGCTCGGATGATGTCCCTGGAATGCCTCAGTGCTAACAGTCTTTGTTATCCTAATGGAGGGATTAAGGTGGTTGGCAATATCCCCCAGAATTTTTAAAATAGGTCTCTTGCTCTCCGACTATGTGTTTTCTTACCATTTCCCTTGGCATATCGTAATCCCCAGCTGTTCTTGACTAGATTGCAAGCTCTGATGAGCAGGGACCATCTCTTCCATGTCTCTGTACTGCACTGCATGTGCCTTATAGTGCTTATACAAATGATCAGTCGTAGTAAGAATTTATATTTCACTCTGCAGTTCTCCTCTGGATGATGTCCTTGGCATCAATCAAAACCTGCAGCAATGGCACTATAAAAGAAGTTTGCAGACAGGTACTGAAGGGCAGAACATCAGTTTAATGTGGGTGATAAACTCTGGCTATCCATGAGGAATATGTACCTAAAGTTCCAATATACTAAAGTTGGTCCTAGATTAATTGTCCTTATTTCACCATTTAAAAGATCAATCCAGTAATGGTATACCACAGCTTCCAGATTTTCTTGAGCTTCCTCGTGTCTTTAGCGAAACTTGTCATGTCTGATCCTTTGTGCAGTCAAGAGGCTCTCCCCGATTGGATTCTGGTGGATTGTCAGCCTGAATTTGAGGTGAAAGCTTTTGGACTCTTACAGTATTCCTTTGGAAGATGCAATATTTAGTGTACTTGGAAGACCTTTGGTGTGGAGGTGAGGTCTCAAGTCCGTTTGGCTAATCTTCTAAAGAATTTTTTGCCAAATTTCCAGTGGGTTAATGTTCTGCCACCAGCCTTCTTATGGGAACCTTGCTGAGGTGAGTGCTGACTTACCAGTGGGGATCAGTATGTCCCACCTGGTGCGTTATTCACTGTTATTTCATGGTTGATACTACCTCACAGGGGACCATCTTGTTCTTGGTGAATTTGTATTTATTCTCCAGGAACAAGCAGAAAATCAGTCCTCATATATGGATGACATCTGCACTGATGGAGCTCTCGCGGAAGCATCCCCCCAGCTTTTCAATGCCTACAAACAAGAACATAAGCAAGGGGCATCTTGAACAATTTTCAGAAGACTGTGTTTTTGAGAAACTAGCTAAACTTAAAGTAGACAAAGTGGTGGGACCAAATGGGATGCACCTAAGAATACTGAGGGAACTTGGGGACATTCTAGCAGCTCCACTGACTGACCTTTTCAATGCCTCGTTGGAGTCGGGAGTGGTGCCAGAGGACTGGCGAGAAGCACATGTGGTCCCTTTACACAAAAGTGGAAGTAAGGATGTGGTTGAAAACTAGAAGCCAGTTAGTTTAACCTTGGTAGTGAGTAAATTATTGGAAAAGCTGCTGAAAGGGAAAATAGTGAGGTTTCTGGAGTCCAACGTATTATCAGATCCGAGGGAGCATGGATTCACCAGAGGCAGGTCTTGTCAGACAAATCTGATTGATTTCTTTGGGTGACCAGGCAGTTGGACAGAGGGAGAGCCCTAGGTGGGTGACCAGGAAGGTGTAGATAACATGAGGAGGGAACTAGCTAAGCTTGAAGAATGGTTTAGAATTTGGCAGCTGTGATTTAATGTTAAAAAATGCAAGGTCTTGCATTTAGGCTGTAACTATCCAAGGGAGCAGTATAGTATAAGGTGTGAAGTACTTCTGTCCACAAAAGAAGAACGGGACCTAGGTGTGATTGTGTCTGATGATCTTAAAGTAGCTAAACAGGTAGAAAAGGTGACAGTACAAGCTAGAAAGATGCTTGGGTGCATATGGAGAGGAATGAATAGCAGAAGGAAGGAGGTGATAGTGCCTCTGTATGTTGTGACCTCATTTGGAGTATTGTGTGCAATTCTGGAGATCGCACCTTCAAAAGGATATAAAGAGGTTGGAGTCAGTACAGAGGGTGGCTACTAAAATCGTTAGTGGTCTTTGTTATAAAGCATATGAGGATAGACTTAAAGATCTTAATATGTATACTTTAGAGGAAAGATGGGGAGATATGATAGAGACCTTTAAATACCTCTGTGGCATAAATGCACAGGAGGAGAGCCTCTTTAGATTGAGAGCAAGCTCTGCTACGAGGGGACATAGATGAGGGTGAAAGGAGATAGACTCAGCTGTGATGTGTGGAAATATTTCTTTATGGAAAGAGTGGTGGATCCGTGGAATAGTTTCCCAGTGGAGGTGGTAGAGATGAGGGCTGTATCTGAATTCAAAAAAAAGCATGAGACAAACACAGAGGATCTCTAAAGGAAAAAAGGGGGATTATTGTTGTGGTTGATATGGAAGGGCAGACTAGATAGGTAATATGTTTTTTTTTTCTGCTGTGATGTTTCTATGAGAATAAAACCAAGGATCTTATAATGCCTCGGTATCAGTGGTGTAAATTCTGTCCAAGCAGCTCCTGCAATTTGAGTAGGCCCAGGCAGAGAAAGGGCCTACACAGCAGTGGTAAGGCAGCACAGCAGACTTAGTTGATCATCTTTGCCGTGCTATCTCCACTCTTATGAGTTTGCCTCATGCCTGGTGGTTCTTCCCTACCAGGCCGAAGTGTGTCAGTGCAGCTGTTATTCAGGGGTGGCCCAAAGGGGGGGGTGGGGGGGTCCTCATTTGCTTAATGTTAACATGCACTAACTTTTAGTAAACATGCCTCTTAATGAGTGAATGGATAAAGAAAGATTACCAGATTTGTACATTACTATACTCCAGTGTTAACCGCCAGGCACATTAAGAAGTACTATGAACACTGCCCATTTAGAACACTTAGCAAACACACCACATAACAGTACTACCAGGACTCACAAAGCACCAAACGCTACCTATTACAAGGCAATATTTGCAGATGACACAAAACTATTTAAAGTTGTTAAAACCCAAGAGGATTGTGGAAAATTGCAAGAGGATCTTGATAAATTGGAGAACTGGGCATCAAAATGGCAGATGAAATTTAATGTGGACAAGTGCAAAGTTATGCACAACTAGGGACGAATAACCCAAACTATGGTTACACAATGCAAGGTTCCACATAGGAACCACCACTCAGGAAAAAGATTTAGGCGTCATTGTGGATAACATGTTAAAACCCTCGGCCCAGTGTGCAGCGGCGGCTAAGAGAGCACATAGAATGCTAGGTATAAGGAAAGGAATGAAAAATAAAACAAAAGATATTATAATGCCTCTATACTGTTCCATGGTGAGACCGCACCTTGAATATTGTGTGCAATTCTGGTTGCCGTATCTTAAAGAGGATATAGCGTTATTAGAAAAGGTTCAGAGAAGAGCCACCAAAATGGTAAAGGGGATGGAAGGATACTCCTATGAAGAAAGGCTAAAAAGGTTAGGGCTCTTTAACCTGGAAAAGAGACGGCTGAGGGCAGATATGATAGAAGTCTATAAATTAATGAACGGAGTGGAACGGGTAAACATAGATCGATTGTTTATGTTATCAGAATATAGAAAGACTAGGGAACATGCAATGAAGCTACAGGGTAAACTATTTAAGACTAATAAAAGCAAATATTTTTTCACTCAAGGTGTAATCAAATGCTGGAATTTGTTACCGGAGGATGTAGTAAAGGCTGTTAGTGTAGCTGGGTTTAAAAAAAGGTTTGGACAAGTTCCTGGAGGAAAGGTCCATAAACCATTATTAAGAAGGGACCCAGGATATCAATGCTTTACCCAGTACAAGCATTGCGGAACCTGTGTCTTTTGGGGAAACTGCTAGGTACGTATGACCTAGATTGGCCACTGTTGGAAACAGGATGGCATATCTTATGTTCTTAATATTGCAAATATTAAACCAATACATCTCCTGCTGGGGAAAGAGAACAGGTGACACTGTCAAATAGAAACTATATAAACAGAATTCCTCAGCTCGGTTACACATGCAGAACATAGACCATCACCAAACAAAGAACAAGGGATCACAATTTAGAAATAGGAAGACAATAATGAAGCTGGGAACCCCAAAAGCCAAACTTGGAATGTACAACACTGCTGAAATAAAACTATAAATTAATTTCCACTTGCACTAAACAAAATGCAGATGTTAAAGACACATTTCCCAGAGCTGACATATTCCAGTTAATAAATTTAAAATAAAAAAGAATTTTTCTGCCTTTTGCTGTTTGTGCTTTTTATTTTTCAGTTGCAATTGCTCCACTCACTTTCTTCTGGTTTCTTCTGCTAACTCTCCATTGTCTGCTCTCCATTTGTCCTTTCTTCTCTCCTAGTTTTTTTCCATTCTCTCTCTGCATCTGCTTTAACATACTTCTCTTTCTCCTTTTGCTCTTTCCTCTATCTCTTTCTTTATTCCTTTTTCATCCACTCAAATTTTACCCCTCAATCCCCACTTACTCTCCTAATACCTGACCAGTCGTAGATTTTTCTTCCCTCTCACACAAAATATTTTTTCTCCTCTCCATTTCACTCTCCCAGCCCCATCCTATTCTAGTCCTCCCCAATATCAGCTCCCTTCTAGTTCCAGCCCCACCCAAAATCTGCTCCCTTCTAGTCCCCCCATCAGTCCATTTCCAGTCCTTTCCTAGACCCACCATCAGCCAATTTCCAGTCCTAGCTCCCTTCCATTCTGCCCATTTCCAGTCAAAGCCCCCCACAGCCCCTTTCCAATCCTAGTCCCTCATCAGCCTATTTCCAGTCCTATCCTAGCCCCTCCATCAGCCCATTTCCAGTCCTAGCTACCCCCAATTTCCAATCCAAGTCCCCCCCCAGCCCATTTGCAGTCCAAGCCCCCTCTCCCCTCCCCTCCCGCAGAGCCCCGCAGCTGTCTGAAATGCTTTAGAGGGAGCTGGAAAGACCCCGACTCATCTCTAATAGCTGCCAAAGTGAAGAGTGCCTTTTTTCTTCCCTTTGGCAGCTGTACTGTAGTTTACGATGCTGCCATGCTGAGGTCAAAGGGTACTGCCTGTTTCCCGGCGCTCAGCGCGGCAGTGTTCTAAACTTCAGCAGCTGTTTGAAGACCCTGCCTGCCGGTATTCAATGTGGGATGTTTGTGGTGCGGGGCCCCCTGAAGCACAGGCCCCAGTGCGAACAACATTCTCGCACAATGGATGGGCTGGCCCTGCTGTTATCATGAGATTTCGGCCCTGTGGGGAACTTACAAGAGTGGAAGCAGCATGGCAAAGATGATTAAGTATGTTTGTCATTGCTGCATGGGGGGCACACAGTGAGGGGACTGCCACACAAGGGCAGAGGTATGCCACTATGAGATGGGGACCCTCATTGGAACGTACGCCACTGCTCTGTATTGTTCCATGGTATGACCGAACCTTGAATATTGTATGCAATTCTGGTCGCAGTATCTTAAAGATATAGCAGAATTTGTAAAGCTGTCAGAGAAGGGCAATCAAAATGATAAAGGAAATGGAAGGATACCCCTATGATGAAAGGCTTAAAAGGTTAGGGCTCCAGATGGCTGAGGACAGATAGGAGAGAAGTCTATAAAATAATGAGTGGAGTGGAGTGGAATGGGTAAATGTAGCTCAGTTGTTTATTTCATAAGGCAGAAAGACTAGGGGGCATGCACTGAAGCTACAGTGTGGCACATTTAAGACTAATTGGAGAAAATATTTTTTCATTCAGTGCATAATCAAACTCTGGAATTTGTTCCCTGAGGATGTAATAAAAGATGTTAGTGTAGCTGGGTTTAAAAGAGTATTGGACAAGTTCCTGGAGGAAAAGTCCATAAACTATTACGAAAGAGGACCAGAGAAATCCACTGCTTACGGCTGGGATAAGCAACATGGAATCTGTGTGCTTTTTTGGGAACCTGACAGGTAGTTATGACTTGGATTGGCCCCTGCTGGAAACAGGTTACTGGGCTCGATGGACCCTTTGGTCTGACCCAGTATTGTGGGGGGTTTCAACCCAGTCCTTGGGGACTCCTAGGCCAGTCAGGTTTTCAGGATTCCCAGAATGAATATGCATGAGAGATTTGCATGTTCTGCCTTCATTGTATGCAAATCTATCTTATGCATATTCATTGTGAGTACAGTCTTTCTTATGTCCCCCAGCATTGTGCTCCTGGCTGCCACTTCCTCCTGAAACGGCAAGGAGACAGGAGGTCACCCTGGAGGTGACAGCCAGGGACTATGGTCAGAAATTGGGGACAATCTCCAAAAAGGAAGGACATCTGGTAACTTTAGTATTATAGAACTCTTAACCTGTTGAGACACATCTAGAAGATAAGTTTATTAGTTTCTGTATAATGTAAAGGCCTGTTTTTTTTTTTAACTCAGGCCTTAGTTATGTGTAGAAGTGAGAGTGTATAAGGGATGTCTTGTTGTAAACTGCCTAATATTTTTTTTCCTAGGTGGGTATAAATGAAATGAGTCTAGGCCTGAGGTCGGGACAGGCAGGGTAGGCACAAAGCTGAAGATTTGCTTAAAACAACTCATATTCTTGCACCAGCCCTATTTGGTGCCCTGACTATCTTCTTGGTTTCCTTCTGTGGAAAGCCTCTGCCAGTTCTCTCCTCCATCCCCCACATGTTTGAGCAGAGGGCATAGGTTGGACTTTGCAGGAAGCTGATGTTTGGTAAGTGAGATTTAGGGGTTGTATTATTAAGCAGCTATGTTTGGAGAGGATAAGGTTTCCTCAAGTATGTTAAGGACGGACCGAACAATTTCTGCAGCTGTTTAAACTATTTCAAGAGTAATACTTGAACTGAGCAAGTACTTCCTCAATTTCATCCCAGGCTAGTGGGAGTGAGTGCAAACAACAGCTCAAGTAAGAACTTTTGATTGAAATAGAATCACTGTATGCCCAGGAAATGGCGGAGAGAGGTGGGAACCACAAATAAGTACATCTCTCCCCCCTTAACCCCACCACATGCACTGGGGCCCAGCTACACCGCCTTCACTTCTTCCTTCGTGGTTAGTTCTTTGCAGGCAATGTCTGCTTCGAAGTGTGAGAGACGAGTTTCTTTTTCCTATTTGCTGTCTACCAGTTACTGAAACTTTCTGACCAATAGGAGCCCGAGGCAAGGAGCACCCTGCACCTGACACAGAGCCCTGCGCGCTGCTATCCTGGCCGCATCCTGTAGAGTCCATCCTGCAAACTGGACGTAAAAATCCGCTCCTCCCCCCCCCCATTCTCCATCAACAGAGGCTGCCGCCCGGAGGGACTAAGGCCATCGTAAGGAGGTAGAAGTGTTTCCTTTCCTCTTATCAGCTCTCTCTTTCTTGTATTGTCCAGGGCCAGGAATAGAGAGGCACAAAAACATACACAGAAGACGATGCACGCGGATAGCGATGCACGCGGAAAGAGATTCACAAACGCCTATGCACGCAAAAGAGAGACATCCACGTGTAGATTCTGGACGAACAAACAGAAAGACAGTCCCTGGGGAGGGAGCTAAAGTTCTTCTTTTCCCTGGCTCTTGGAAATGTGATGGGTCTGGAAAAGTCTGATCTGCTCAAGATGTGCAGATAGACGCCATACTGAAGTCGTGCTCTGGCAGAGGGAGAGATCTGGGCGCAAGATAAGATCAGACAGCAATGATCCCAGCCTCTACCTGCGTTTAATGCCAGTCTGGGTAAAAGCTTTGAGGGGAGGGCGGAAAGCAACTACAATCCTGCACACACGACTGATGTCCTCTGTATCCATTCAACCTTTCTGATTTACTAATGCCAAAAACCTGGCTAATTTAACATGATAGTGTTTGCCACTGGCGGGTGGAGGTGATCGCTGTGTACCCTGACTTCCTAAAATTACCATATTGCAGAAGAGTGTGCTTTCTATTTTAAAGTAGGAGTTTTGTGTGCACCTCTTCACCCTTTTCAAACTGCAGCGTGTTTAACCATTTGTGTTTGCTGAAAATGCTGCAGACTTAAATCTTACAGTTACTTGTTTAGACTGTGTGTGGTTTGCATCATGGCACCTATATACCAAACACCCTTTAAGGTTTATTTCCTTAGGAGGGAAACCTTTTTATTAGATTTCTCTGTACAGCCTGGGTGCCGCCTTTTGTATGTCACTGCTGGTAGTCCGCTTAGCCTAAGTTTACCAGATGTTTTGCAGCCAGATCTGTTACTTATCCAAATGTGGGGGGTGGAGGGAGGACACCTTAGTTGAGGTTTGAGCAATAAGGCATGGGGGAGGGAAGAGGTGTCATTACTCTGCCCCCTCCCATCCATCCTGTGACAGCAACAAGCAAACACATGGACAGAGAGAAAGAAACAGCGAGGCATTCCTCCATACTGTGCAGAATATGATGATATGGATGTAGGGCCCAATATTCAAAGGTGGCAATATCCAGACCTGCTAACTGTGTTCATTGTGGCAATTGGGATTTTCAGTAGCCTTGGGGCATTCCCAGGGCGGGGCAGAGGGGGCACCCAGTGATGATAACCAGGCAGGCGGGACATTCAGCCGCTGCTGGGTGATCCCTAAGTGGCTGCCCAGTTACCTTCCACGCTCTCCGACTGACCTGAATATTCAATGCTGGTAGCCAGATATGGCCCTGGCGTTGAATATCGACCTGTAAATTCTTAAACTGACATATTCAAATCACTTAATTGAAAATTAAAATTGTTTTCTACCCCTTCTGTTCCCTTTTTTGGAATCAAGGGCAGACAGCTGCTAAACAGCTGGGCGTTGGGGAACAGCTCTAAAACTAAGGATATGGGCTGCAAGTGGAGGCATAGCCTAGTGCAGTGATGGCTAACCTTTTTGAGCCCAAGTGCCCAAACTGCCGCACAAAACCAAAGAATTTCCTCAAAGTGCCAGCACGTCAATTAAACCTTAACAACAAGATTTTAGTATCTAAAAACTCTTTATAAAGTTGCCTGAACTATGTAACATCATTTGTAAAGTTTGGAATCTTTGTATTGTCAGAGAATCAATTTGATTCACAATCCTTTGGTTTTCATTTCAATTTATTGGCAATTTATAATGTTTTAATGATTTCATTCAATTTAGAAACAGGAAGGCAATAATTAAACTGGGAACCCCAAAAGCCAAACTTGGAATGTACAACAACACTGTAGAAATAAAACTATAAATTAATTTCCTCTTGTACTAAACAAAGCACAGACACTAATGATGCACATTTCCCAGAGCTGACATATTCCAGTTAATAAATTCAAAATAAAGAGATATCTTTGTACCTTTTGTGCATTTTTTTCAGTTGCAATTGTTCCAGCCACTTTCTTCTGGTTTATTTGTGTCTTCTGCTATCTCTCCATCGTCTGCTGTCCATTTCTCCTTTCTTCTCTTCTAGTTTTTTTCCATTCTCTCTCTTCATCTGCTTTAACATAATAATCTTTCTCCTTTTTTAGTCTCCCAATACCCGGCCAATTGTACATTTTTCTTCCCTCCCACACAAAATATTTTTCCCCTCTCCATTTCACTCTCCCAGCCCCATCCCCTTCTAATCTCCCCCAACATCAGCTCCCTTTTAATTCCAGCCCCACCCAGTATCCGCTCCCTTCTAGTCCCCACATCAGCCCATTTCCAGTCCTGGCCCCCCATCAGTCCATTTCCAATCCTATCCGAGTCCCTTCATCAGCTCATTTCCAATACCAGCCTCCCATCAGCCCATTTCTAGTCCTTTCCTAGCCCCACCATCACTCAGCCCATTTCTAATCCAAGCCCCCCATGAGCCTACTTCCAGTTCTAGCCCCTCCATGAGTCCATTTCAATCCAAGCCCCCACCACAGCCCATTTCCAAACTTAGCTCCCCCAACACCCAATTCCCAGTCCTAGCCCCTCCATCAGCCCATTTCCTGTCCTAGCTCCCTCCCCTAAGAGCCCATTCCAAGCCCCCCTTCCCATCAGCTATTTGCAGTTCAAGCCCCCTTCCACTCAGCCCATTTCCATTCCAAGTCCCCCTCCCCATCAGCTATTTGCAGTTCAAGCCCCCCACTTCCCCTCAGCCCATTTCCATTCCAAGCCCCGTCCCCATCAGCTATTTGCAGTTCAAGCCCCCCACTTCCCCTCAGCCCATTTCCATTCCAAGCCCCGTCCCCCATCAGCTATTTGCAATTCAAGCCGCCTTCCACTCAGCCCATTTCCAGTCCTAGCAACCCCCCCAACCCATTACCAGTCCTAGCCCCCCATAGCCCACTCCCAGTCCTAATCCCACCAGCCCATTTCCAGTCCTAATCCCCATCACCCCATTTTCAGTTTAAGCCCCCTCATAGCCCATTACCAGTCCTAACCTCCCCATCAACCCACTTCCAGTCCTAATCCCACAGCCCATTTCCAGTCCTAATCCCCCATCACCCAATTTTTAGTTTAAGCCCCCCATAGCCCATCACCACTCCTAAACCCCCCCAGCACGCATCACCACTCCTACCCCCCCCAGTGCCCATCACCACTCCTAACCCCCCAGCGCCCATCACCACTCCTAATCCCCCCGCAGCGCCCATCACCACTCCTAACCCCCCCAGCCAAGCCCAGCCCAGCCAAAATTTAAAATAAAAAAAAGCTGTCTTCTGCCGCTTCCGGGGCCGCCGCGGCAGAATCGGTTGTGCCGCGGGGCCCCCCCTGTGCCTGGCAGAGCCTGCCCTCCAGATCCTGCCTTCCCCGGTATCAGCTCCCTGTTTCCAGCTTGTCACACGCGCCGGCTTTCAGAGTGCAAAGGGAACTAGTTTCCCTTTCGCGGCTCTGTTAAGCCCGCGGGGGCTGATGGGAACTTCCCATCAGCCCCCGCGGGCTTAACAGAGCAGCGAGGGAGAAACTCTCCCCTCGCGCTCTGAAAGCCGGCGCGTGTGACAAGCTGGAAACAGGGAGCTGATACCGGGGAAGGCAGGATCTGGAGGGCAGGCTCTGCCAGGCACAGGGGGGGCCCCGCGGCACACTCGATTCTGCCGTGGCGGCCCCGGAAGCGGCAGAAGACAGCTTTTTTTTATTTTTTTAAATGCGGACCTTCCCGCGTGCCAGCTGCAAGGCCTTCGCGTGCCACAGCTGGCACGCGTGCCATAGGTTCGCCATCGCTGGCCTAGTGGTTAGAGCAACAGCCTGACATCCAAGCGATCAGGGTTTGATTCCTGCTGGTGCTCCTTGGGACCTTGGGCAAGTCACTTAATCCTCCATTACCTCAGGTACAAACAGATTGTAAGCCCTCTGGGGACAGAGAAATACCTACATACCTGAATGTAATTCACCTTGATCTACCATTGGGAAAAAAATGCAATGTGTGCCTTCAAGTCAGTCCTGACTCCTGGTGACCCAGAAGCGCCTGGGTTTTCTTGGCGGTGTCACCAGAAGTAAATTGCCAGGCCTTTCTTCAGAGGCAATGGAGGGTTAAGTGACTTGCCCAAAGCCACAAGGAGTGCCAGTGGGAATTGAACCCTGGTTGCTTGGTTACCAAGCCAGTGTTCTAACCACTAGGCTACTCCTCCACTCTAAATGCCAATAAATAAACACATCTCATCAGGGTTGGCATCCTCAACCCAGGCAGTGCACAACAGCAACACTTATTGTCTCAAAGAGCACTGAAATCATGCTCAGGATTGTCCCTGCAAGGGTCAGAAGGGGAAAGAAAATCATAGGTGCAATTTGCCTGTATTAGTGTGGGAGGGCAATGGGTAAGGGAGTTGCATTGGTGGGAAAGGGGCCTTTCTTAGATTAGTAAGGAAGAAGAGAAGAGGGTGCAAACTATTAACCCTCCATCTGAAAATCTCAGTTTCACACACCCATGTTCACATGCTTACGCTCTCCCTCCTTCGATGTCCCCAGCCTCAGCCCGCCCATCTCTTTATCAGCAGCTGCTGCAGAGGGATTCAGTAAAATTCATACCTATGGATTTCTGAATCTACTGTTCCCCTTAAGCTCTTCTTTAGTTTCTTTCTTTACGCTTCTTCAGTTTGGTCCTATAACCCTCACTGCTATAACTAATACCCATTCTGGGTTAATTCTGCTCACAAGCACTGCTCACAGCCTGCCTGCACATATGCCCCTACCCTATACTGGCAACCATCCATCCATCCATCAGCTGGGTTCCTGCTTGCCTCTAGGAAAGTACCCCATCCTGCAAGTTATTCCCTGGTGCTTTCTAAGAGCAATGGTACCCTTCATGATCCAGGGATCACGGAGTGCCTGTAGACCATATACAGAAAAAAATGCAAGGATCACAATTGGTCACAGAGCTAATGAAATGAAATATTTATTAACAGCTGGAAAAAAAGTGAACAAGAACAATATTTAATTCTGAAGATACTGGGCTCAGTTGGATTTATCTGGTTAGCATGTCCTGCTGACTAGATAAGCCCTTTTGAATATTGGGCCCTTGGTATTTTTCAAGCAAGACAGCATGGAACCAGGGGGAGATGGGAAAAAGAGCAGGTCCAACAGCCTGGTACAGCTTCCCTCTTAATTTATTTATTTTATTTCAGACCAATAGGATAAAAACAAAAAATGTACCCTGCCACGTACATTGAACAGCATCCTGTCTCCAGCAATGGCCAACTCGGATTACTAGGAAGTACACAGCAGATCCATTCCACACAGACAGCTTATAAATACATTGAGTATCCTAGGAATAGACCCTAAGATGACTGACTGGGTTAGAAATTGGTTGAATGGGAGGCAACAAAGGTACAGGTAAATGAGTATAATGGATGTAATCAGTGGTGTGCTGCAGGGATCTGTCCTTGGTCCGATTCTTTTTAACATCTTTGTTAGTGATATTGCAGAAAGGCTGTTGGGTAAGATTTACCTCTTCGCAGAAGATACCAAAATCTGCAATAGAGTAGATACCCAGGAAAGAGTAGATAACATGAGAAGGAATCTCGTTAAACTTGAAGAATGGTCAAGAATTTGGCAGCTGAGATTTAACACTAAAAAGTGCAGAGTCATGTATTTGGGCTGCAAAAATCACAGTATAGGAGGTAAAGTACTTCTATCCACAAAATAAGTGTAGGACCTGGGTGTGATTGTTTCTGATGATCTTAAGGTGGCTAAACAGGTAGAAAAGGCAACGGCAAAAGCCAGAAGGATGCTTGGGTGCATAGGGAGAGGAATGGCCAGCAGAAAAAAGGAGGTGATAGTGCCTCTGTGTAAGTCTTTGGTGAGACCTCATTTGGAGTATTGTGTGCAAGTCTGGAGACCGCACCTTCAAAAGGATATAAACAGGATGGAGTCTGTGCAGAGGATGGCTACCAAAATGGTCAGTGGGCTTCATCATAAGGCATTTGAAGACAGACTTAAAGATCTCAATATGCATACTTTGGAGGAAAGGTAAGAGAGAGGAGATATGATAAAGATATTTAAATACCTCTGTGGCATTCATATACAGGAAAGTCTCTTTCAATTGAAAGAAAGCTTTGCAATGAGGGGGCATAGGATGAAGGTGAAAGGGGATAGACTTAGGAGTAATATGCAGAAATATTTCTTTATGGAAAGAATGGTAGATGCATGGAATAGTCTCCCAGTTGAGGTAGTAGTGACCAAGACAATATCTGAATTCAACAAAGCATGAGACCAACACAGAAGATCCCTAAAGGAAACAAAGGGATTATAGTAGTTGGTACGGAAGGGCAGACTGGATAGGCCATATGGTCTTTTTCTGCCATCATGTTTCTATGTTTCCTTGCAACTCATCCCAAGTCTACCTGGCTAACATTTACTTATTTTTTTATTTTTTTATTTATTTAACAATTTTTATATACCGCACTATTTGTTATCAGTGCGGTTTACATTTAACAAAGTTTTCAGATCAGAGAAGACTGATTGAAATTACATTATAACAAGGAATAAAACTTGGAGAACATGGGAAACTATTTACATATTGACATTATGACTTTATTCTCTAGAAAGTTGTCCAAACTTCTTTTAAACCCAGCTATGCTAGCTGCCTTGACAATGTTTGCCATCAACACATTCCATAACAATTATGCATTGAGTGAAAAAATATTTTCTTCAATTTGTTTTAAACTTTCATAGAGAGTCCCCTAGTCTTAGAACTATATGAAGGAGTAAATAACCGTTCCCTATTCATCTGCTCTCAATCTCCCTCAAATCCTTTCTTTGCTTTCTCTTCTTCAAGCTGAAGAGCCCTAACCGGTATAGCTTTTCTTCACAAGGAAGCTGCCATTTTTCTACCCTTCTCTGTACATTTCCTAGTTTAACTTTATCTTTTTTCAAATGGAGTGACCAATACTCAAGGCACAAATGGATCATGGATCTCTATGGAAGCATTATGATATTCTTTGTTTTTTTTTCCTCCATTCCTTTCCAAATAATTTATAATATTTTATTTGCTTTTTTAACTGCTGCCACATGCTAAACTGAGTATTTCAATATATTGTCCATGCTGACTCCAAGATACTTTTCCAAACCGTGCATCTATACAGTAATCAGAATTATTTTTCCCAATGTGTATCACTTTGCATTTGTCTACATCAAATTTCATTTCCTTTTTGTAAGCCCAGTTCTTTAGTCTGGCAAAGACCTTTTTTCTACCTTTGCTCCGCATGTTGCTGTGCGGTTATGGGAGACAGTTAAACATGTGGCCCAATTTCAAATATTCAGAGATTGACTTCTTAACTTCAAAAATAATATATTTATAGAGCATTTAATAAACAAAGGATTTATAGCAAGATGAAATGGATTTAAGAATGGCTTTACAGAGTCTGGGTCTGTACAACTATGATGAAGCTTTCTCTGGGTACTTAATTGAATTCACTGTGAAAAGATAATGGATTTTGGAGGTTTCAGTGAAATGGTGACTTCAGGGTTGACGAGAGCCTTTTGTTTGCAGTGGGGACTTATTTCAGAAACAATTTCCCCAACATATATGCTTCTAGGGCTAACCAACAGGGATGCAGATTACATCCTAAGTCAGGAAACGGATGCAGGGCGCATTCAATGGGAGGAGAGGGAATTAACCATAAATATAGACCTCAAGGCGATCATGCACAGAGGATCTCTAAGGCAGAAGAAGGAATTGTAGAGTTTAATAGTTGGAATGGATGGGAAGACTACATTGACCATTTAGTCATTATCTCATCATTTTCTCGTTTTTTTCTATCCTATCAATTAAAGCAATCAGATACCACAAGGTGGCAGCACAAATGTACAGCATGTAAGCTGCCTGACCCAGCAATCCTGCAGTTCCTCACAGTTTGCTTTCCTTTTAAGTACTTTGAATATTCTTGTGTCATCTGCAAATTTGATCAGTTCAATCCTTCTTCCTTTTCCAGAGCATTAATAAGTATATTAAAAAAAAAAAAAAAAAGAAATGTCCAGTACAGATCCCTGAGACACTCCACTATTTACTTCTTTCCAAAACTGGCCATTGCTACTCTTTGAATCCTACTGTATCTTTTAATGAGTTGCCAAGCCACAGTCGAACATCGTCTCCTGTACCTTGACCTTCTAATTTCTCAAGCAGTCTCTTACGATGGACTTTATCAAATACCTTCTGAAAATCCAAATACATTATATCAACACACTATATCAAATACAATCAGGAAGCATTTCAGAAGCTCTATTTGTGAGTTGGATGTCTGAAAACGGGCACATAGACATGCAAATCATGGAGACATCCCTGGAGCCATGTCAGAAAGCCGGGTATAGAGATGTCCCTGGCGCAAAAACATCCAGGTAGCTTGGGGGTGTGATGGAGGTGTGCTTTGTGTGGAGCAAGAGAGATGCCTACTGTATACCCCTGTCTAACCCCAGGTCCCCTCTATCTTCTTCCCCCCTAACCCCCAGTCCCCTCTGTCTGTGCTATCCCCACCCCTACCTCGTCCCCACCCCCTTCACCAGCAAGTTTTATCTGCTCTTTTTCTCTTTCTCTCCTTTCCTGTCTTGCTATGGAATTCTTTTTCCTTTCATGTCCCTGCAGCATGCAACTTTTATTGTAAACCGCTCACATGCCCCAGTGTCGGGCGGTATATTAACAACTCGATAAAGATAAAGAGTTGGTCCAAAGTGTTGGAGCCCTAGGCAAACCTCAAGCTTTACACCCCCTCTGGCTGTCAAAATCGATTATTTAGCTGTAAATGGTCTGCTTTTCCTGGCCTTGGTTACTGCCTAGTTTGCCTAGCGGTTGGACCGGTCTTGCCTATACCTGCTTCTGACCATGAATAAGGTGCATAAAAGTGCTCATTTCATGGCTGCAATGGTTCCAGGGGGAAGAACAAAATGTGCTTATATCACTGCAGTTAATATTTCCTGGCCAAAGCAACCTGCATATAAATACATACTCTAAACATCTTGCTGGCCCACTGTCACATGTCTGCGATCTGAAATGGGAGGGAGTGCATGCTAGTGTGATAGCATAGATGCCTCCCTTCTGAACTACCCAGGCTGAGATGTCCAAGTACCCAGATCTGTGGGGGTGCAATTCTGGGATGTTCACATTTGTGAAGTGGCCTACACCCATGCATGTACCCAGTCTTGCTATCTGCACAGAGTCCGTCTCCAGAACCTGCTACTAGGAGCTCATTTTTCAGGGTGTAGATGGAGCAATTTCAGATGGCACTTAGACGTGCCTCTCTTCTCGGCTGCCACTCTCCCCAATTATTGAAGGTTGTGATAAGGAAGCTTATCATAGCTCAGGAAGGAGCTATAGAAAAGGTGAAGTGACTCTGAACAAGCAACCTGTCAGTTCTGGTAGAAACAAGAAAACAGAATTTTCCCATAAAAGTCTACCAGTCCCAGAATGCACCAGGTTTCCAACAGCCATTAGAGGAGCTGAAGTGGGGAAACGTGTGTTCAATCAGGAGGGCTATGAGGTAATCCCTAAGCACTCATCTCAAAGGGCAGGGCCTGATTCAGCACAGCTGCGCTGTGTTAGGGAGGAGCACTCATCTAAGCAGAATAAAGGTAGAGTTTATTCTACAGAGAATTATCCTGAGAATCAGCTTGAGCTTGATCATCTTCATCATCAGGAGGATCATCAGAAGCAGAAGCCAAACCGGACGGACAGAGAGGGAAAGAAGCCCTTTGGAAGAAGGAAGAGAAAAGCCTTTGAGAGGTCTAGAAGAGTCCAGAACAGTACGTATACTGGGAGGCATTCCAAGGGCCAGCATACACCATTGGACTGGGGAAAGCCAGAGGAATGGTGCTGCAGAGCTAGGAATCTTCAGACGGTACCTGTGAGAGAGACGTCTACACGTGGAAGGGACCCTAAGACCCGTGCCAGAAGGTATGTGAAGAGAGATCCAGTGTCCAGGGATCTGGATTGGAAGGCTGGGCATAAGAACTGGACTACATACTGGCCAGGCTATATAGAGAGGAACTCTAGCAGCAATGGAAGCTCAGGTATGAACACTGATCTATGCCCTAGCTATAACCTTGAAAGACAGCAGGGAAACAAGTATTCTCCTGAAAGGGCTCCATTGGGAGATTCATCTGTGCCAATCCATGATATTGAACCCATGCTTGTTGAAGAAGGGGGAATGATTGCAGATGAAGAATGTGTTTATATGGACTGCTCTATGTCTAAACTCCTTTGGTAATTTTCTGTTATAAAGTACAGCAACCATCACAAAGAAATACAAACTTGTTCTTTAATCTACTCAGGAAAGCTCCTGAAGCAGGATTTGACCCACGCAGTAGAAAGCAAGCCAGCTAAGGGGTTTCAGCTGGATAACTGCTAGCAATTGAGCTTTACCTAATTGCTTGTGAGCTCTGAGAGAATCACTTCTGAATCTAAGTGGGAGGATATAAGAAGTTAACCTGAAAAGAACAGTTTTTCCCTTCTTTGTGGATCTTGTTTGTTGTTTGATACACTGCTAAGAGAATATTAGCTAAAGCCTACAGAAAAGACCAGTTTGTTACCAACCAGGTCTTTATTTTTTTGCTTTGATTGCCTGACAAGTTCAAATGTTGTTTTTCCTGATTTTGTTTTTTCCAAGTTTAACACTGAAAGCAAGTAACCTGATTTATGTGCTACCAAGCATATCTGTGTTGGGAGAAATAACCCCATAAATAAATATCTTATTGGCTTTACCCAAAAGCACAACTAATTATTGTGAGCAGCTGTGTCTGGTGTGAATGAACTGCATTGCCCACAATCCCTTGCAAATCATATAGATATATGCACTTGCCAAGACTGAGAAGATTCTCACCCAGGCAGCCGTCTGACAAGGTTCTACTGTGGACATCCCAGATTCTTCCTAGACATCCCTTCTAAAATCCAAGTTCACATCCCTTTATCCACATCTTTATTCACATAAGAACATAAGATATGCCATACTTGTCAGACCAAGGTCCATAAAGCCCAGTATCCTGTTTTCAACAGTGGCCAATCAAGGTCATGAGTACCTAGCAGTCTCCCCAAAAGACACAGGTTCCTCAATGCTTGTATTGGGTCAAGCCCCAGAAACATGAGTAGCCCAAGGCGTTGCCACCACTTCCAGACACAGCCAAACCTCAACGGAGCACAAGCTTCTGCAGCAAAGTAGGTACACTAGAACACTATATAAAGCGCAAGAAACTAGACACCGACCATACCTAAGAGAACTAATACAGAACTTAACTGCCTCAACCATGCATGATACCCACATATGATTATACAAGTGGTGCCTATGCACGCCTGTATTACTTGCCTGAGACTGTGCCTGTAAGGTTACTGCGCTTGCCCACAAGGATACTGCACCTGCCTGTGATTTGTGCCACCTGTGATACTGTGCTTTTAATAGTTGCATACCTGCCTCACACTGTGCCGGCCTGTAATACTGTATCTGCCTGTGATACCGTGCCTGGGTACCTGCTGCGTACCTGGGTCACCTGCTGTGATACAAAGGGCTTTGCTGTTTGTAGCTGCATACCTGTATAATAGCCTGTGATAGCGCAACACTAACTGCCTACTCACCTGCCAACCCACAAGATTCCCTTGTCCACATACAGCAGGGTAGATACCGAGAATGGCTCCCATCCTCATTGCCATACCTCCTCTCGGGATGGCTCGATAACACGATAGCCTTAGCCCCTACCCACAACCACATACCAATCCTGCAAAAACATGGGAGGAGATGGGCAAGTGCCCCCCATCACATGACAACGGGAGCTGCTCATACACCCCACCCCCACTTACTACACATCACACTTCAACACACCAAGAAAGCCAAACAGGAGGAAAGACCTCGTCTCCAAGATCTAAAATGTGCCCTCATAAATGTGCGTTCAATACGCAAAAAATGGCCGGTTATCGCGGACATGATATCCCTCCACGACCTCGACATACTCTGTATCACTGAGACATGGCTATCCAGTGATGACTCTGTCCTCCTCAACCAACCGGCTTCTCAATACACACCTGCCATAGAGATAGCAAAAGGGGTGGCGGAGTACTCATTTTATTTATTTATTTACATTCTCTTATATACCGCGCTATTCTGCATCAGTGCGATTTACATTGAACAAACTGAAATTACATTGAACAGGGCATTATAACTTGGAAATAACTATTTTACAGGGAACATGGGCTATGGAGGGTTAAGTGGCTTGCCCAAGACCACAAGGAGCACCTGTGGGACTAGAAACCCCAGTCCTTCTGGCCCAAGGTTGCTGTCCTCTAGTGGGATTTGAACCCCCGACCTTCCGGCCTGAAGTACCTTGCCCCAACCACTAGGCCACTCCTCCACTCCTCCTCCTCATCCATACTAAAACAGATCTCCAATTCCATCTGAGCAGCACCACTAGCACAACCCACCTCGATACGGTCACCATTGCCAACAAGCACTGCTCCATCAACCTACTGTACAGAGCCCCATCAACCTCCCCTGAGGACCTATCAACAATAATCAATATTGCCTGCAATGCCCCAAACCCACGCACCCCCAAGCTGGTTACTAGGTGACATCAATCTACCAGCCTTGCAGGACACTCAAGCTGCAGCCTTCCTCGAAGCCCTAAAGGAACTTGGATGCAAGCAACTAGTAAATGAGCCCACTCACGTGAAGGGGAACATATTGGACCTGGTATTCGCCCCACCAACAGCATTTGATGCCGCCTACGTCCCTATGCTGTCCACCATCGCAGTACTATGGTCCGACCACAAACAAATCAAATTCCGAATTCCCGTGTCCGATCAATGCCAGAGGAGCCCCGGAAGCTTGAGCAGCACCACCAGGACACCCCCACAAAGTTTCCGACCTTTCAACAAGGAAATTATCCTGAGTAAAATCCGACCGCTCCTCGCCTTGACATCACCCAGCATCGATGAGCTGATCACCAGCTGGAATAACAGCCTTAGTACCATTGCACAACGCCCACCACCAAACAAACCACCAAGGAAATGAGCCACCGCATCCTGGTACTCCACTGAGCTGCGTACATCTCTCCTCTAACTAAGGAAGCTGGAAAGACGATGGTGGCGATCACGATCTTCGGAAGACCAGAGAGCATATAACCTTCACCTGACAAAACACCGTGAAGCAATAACAGAGAAAATGAGGCAATCCCACACTGATACCTTAAAACGATTGCTAAGCAAACCACATGACTTGTTCAATCTTGTCAAGAACCTAACAAAAGAACCAAGTCCCGATCAAACGAATGGGATCCACCCTCAAGAATTCGCAGACTTCCTGCAATCAAAACTATGCCAGACCAATAAGTCCACAGCACCCACCACCGCGCAGGAGCCAACCTACCCAACACTATTAACCACCTTCTCTACCCCGTCCAAGAACCACATTGAAGACACCATTGCCACGATCGACACCTCCACGGCACAAACTGACCCCTGTCCTGCCTTCTGGATAAAGGAACTACGTACCGAATTTAGTCCATTCATAGCCAGACTCATGGACTTATCTTTCGCAACAGGCTCGTTCCCCCAAAGCCTCAAACACACGTCCATCAGACCTCTGCTGAAAAACAACAAGCTTGACCCCCAGAAGGTTGACTCATACAGACCCATATCTAGCATACCTCTACTAGCCAAGATAATTGAAAAAGAAGTCCAACGCCAAATACAACTCCACATCAATGACACCGCCCCACTGGACCCCTGCCAACATAGATTCAGGGAATCCCATGGTGTGGAAACACTCCTCACCACCCTCTTCAACAACATAATTGCTGGAATCGATAACACCCGTCGTGGGTTTGTCCTCATCTTCATGGATATAGCCGCTGCATTTGACTCAGTAAGCCATGAACTTCTCCTGAGGCGACTTGAAGAGAAGGGTATTTGTGACACAGCACTAAACTGGTGCAAATCATACCTGTCCGACAGATGGCAGCACGTACGAGCTGGGTCCGCAACATCGGAACCGTTCCACCAGAAACAGGGCGTACCACAGGGTTCCTCCCTCTCCGCCCTGATGTTCAACATATACATGCAGCCCATCTGTAACCTCATCCGTTCATTCAGTGTTGACTGCTTGATATATGCTGATGACGTGCTACTCTATATGCCTTTCTGAACCGACCAGCTTGACCTCTCTCCACTGACAGACTGCTTTGATGCAGTGGCCAATTGGCTCTAGACCCAAAACCTCCGAATACAGCACAAGAAAACAGAAGTTCTCTTCATCACGAGGAACCAGAACTTCTCCCCTTTTATTTATTTATTTATTTTATTTATTTACATCTCTTATATACCGCACTCTTTGGCATCAGCGCGGTTTACATCAAACAAAAATTCAGCACCATAAGCAAGCGTCTGAGTTACAGTAAACAGGGGAATAAAACTTGGATAACAGGGTAAAATCAGTAAATGGGGTCATACAACCTGGTTAACAATGTGATTAAGAATAACGGAAATATAACAGTGAACTATTAACATCTTAAGAGATAGCGCAGATGAGATAGAAGACAGGCACGTAGAACCTTCTACCAAAGGTCTGTGGAACCTTTCTATGTGGGGAATTCTGGTTCAATAGGTGAATCGGTGTGTCCATGATTCACAGAGAGGGGTCGTGCCTCTGCACTCACTGAGAAGTATTTAAGGAATAGGTAGTGTTTGAGGGCTTTTCTAAATTGCAGTAGGCTGTTGATTGCTCTGATTTCTGGCGGTAGTGCATTCCAGAGTTTAGGGGCACGAAGGCTGAAAGCCCGGTTTGCTGTTGCTGAGGTGCTTCTAGTAAGTTCGCGGGGAACCATTAGCGAATTTACTGCAGTAGATCTCCTTGATCTATTCGGGGCTATGGGTTTGATGAGTTCAGTTAATGATGTGGGGGAGAGACTATTTACTGCTTTGAATGTGAGTAGTAATGTTTTGAATATGATCCTGGCATGTATAGGAAGCCAGTGTAACTGCATTAGCAGGGGTGACACATGCTCACATCTAGATGCCCCATAGAGAATCCTCGCAGCGCTATTCATTGCGAGCTGTAGGGGGTTCAGGGTGGATTGAGGGAGGCCTAGTAAAATGACATTAGCATAGTCAAAGTGAGGCATGATCAGAGCCTGGTAGATGGTGCGAAAATCCTCAGGTTCGAGCAGGGGGCGAAGATGTCTTAGTGACCGGATTTTGTAGTATATGATTCTTACAGTGTTGGCTATATGTGCTTTCATGTCAAGGTTCTGGTCGAGTGTAACACCCAGATATCTTATGTTGGGTTTTGATTGTAGCTCAGCATCCTTCACCTTCAGGAACTGTGGGGGGCTGAAGCTCGGGTTCCTTGACATGAAGAGCACCTCTGTCTTCTTGTGTTGAATCTTTAGGTTTTGTGACAAGAGCCATTGCGATATGGCATCAAAGCAGTTACTTAGTGGGGATAGGTCCAATTTGTCTATGTTGAAAGGCATATAAAGCAGGACATCGTCCGCATATATCATGCAACTCACATTGAAGGACCTGATGATCTTGCAAATAGGTTGCATATAAATATTGAACAGTAAGGCAGAAAGGGAGGAACCTTGCGGGACTCCCTGTCCTTGGTGAAATGGATCAGACATCATTCCACCAGACCGAACGTGTTGCCATCTTTCAGACAAGTACGATCTGCACCATCCAAGGGCAGTTCCGTCAACACCTTTCTCTTTTAGACGTATTAGGAGGAGGTCATGGCTCACCGAGTCAAAGGCCGCGGCTATGTCCAGGAACACAAGTGCGAAACCTTGTCGGACATTGTTGATACCGGAAATTATGTTGTTGAGGAGAGATGTAAGGAGCGTTTCTACTCCGTGAGACTCTCTGAAGCCATGTTGGCAAGGGTCCAGAGGAGCCGTGGTATCAATATGGTCTTGCAATTGGCATTGGACCTCCTTTTCTATTAATTTCGCAAGAAAAGGAATACTAGAAATGGGTCTGTAGGATTCTGCCTTTTGAGGATCTAACTTACAGTTTTTTAACAATGGTCTGATGGACGTTTGTTTGAGGGCAGAGGGGAACGTACCAGACTTGAAGGACAGGTTTATGATTTTATTTATTATTGGGCTGAATTCGCAACGAAGTTCCTTTATCCAAAAAGCTGGACAGGGGTCCGTCTGAGCAGTGGTGGAGTTGAGAGACATGATCAGATCTTCAATTCGCTTCTTATCCGGCGTAGTGAAAATGCTTAGAGCTGTTGGGCAGTTATGGACAGTGGGGGTAAATTCTGAGGGGGGTTTACTTGTTTGTGTAAGTTTGGACTGCAGGTAGACCGCAAAATCTTGGGGATGGATCTCACATTGCTTTTCAGGGGTTGGTTCCTTTGATAGAGTCTTGACTATGTTAAACAAATCGTGAGGCTTATTTAAGGCCCGCTTCAGGGTGTCCGTGTGGTACTGCTTCATTTTATCAGAGATGGCTTTGCGGTGGATGGATAGCTGGTTGAGGTAGGCTGCCCGGTCTACGGAGGAGTGTGACCGACGCCAGCGCTTCTCGAGGCTCCGTAATTGGGATAGTGATAGTCTCAGATCATCGGTGTACCATGGTGCAGAAGCTCTTTTCCTAGTTGGTCTATTGAGAGGTGGTCGCAGTGCAATTGTATTAAGACTGTTGTTCCAGCATGCGATTAGGTCTTCTATCTCTAGAGGGGCTTCGTTATGAAGTGAGCAGGTTGCAGCAAGGATGCGCTCTCTGTTGAATGGAAGAAAGCTCCTGGTCAGCGATTTAACCTCCAACCTTCCTAAAGGTCAAGGAAGCGGAGCTGCAAACCAAGTCCACAATCCGATACCTTGGAGTCACATTAGACCAATGCCTGGACATGAGGGTGCACATAAGCAACACGGTAAGAGCAGTCTACCATAAGATCAGGACATTCAGACACTTATGCTCCCTGCTAGAACCAGACGACTTTCGGACAATCTTTCAAGCGCTGGTTATCCCACATTTCGATTACGCCAATGCAATTCTACAAGGGCTCCCACATTCCACCCTGGGTCCGCTCCAGCTCGCAATGAATACCGCGGCTAGAGTTCTATATGGTTCCTCCAGGCATGGTCATGTGACACCCATCCTGAAACAGCTCCACTGGCTCCCTATTCACGGTAGAATTTCCTTCAAGACCCTATTGCTGACCTTCAAGGCCATCAAAGAGCTCTCCTCCGCCTCACTCTCAGAGCTTATCCACACTACTCCCCCCAACAGAGCCAGAAGATCTGCAGCAATCAACACACTAGTAATACCGAAAGCAGTAACACAATGCATCCAGGCAACATCAAGCAGGGCATTTAGGTTCTGCGCGCCCAGATGCTGGAACGCCCTTCCACCTAGCATCCGGGCAATCCCTGACCTAACACAATTTAGGAAGGCTTTGAAGCACCACATCTTCCTCAAACACTACCCGGACGATTGCGCACCATTAACCGCTCCCCCTTCTAGTTCCAATGCACTATGAATACTCTTTGATTCGACTTGATGTGATGCCTATATGTAAATAGTTTCCCCGGTTTTACCCAAGTTTAAGCACCTGTTCTTTGTAAATGCGGAGCAGATTCCGGCACTGTATAAACTTTCTGTTGTCATGTAAACCGCACTGATGTTGAATAGCGCGGTATAAAAGAGACTGTAAATAAAATAAATAATAAATAAATATCCTGGGTCCCTTTTAATAATGGTTTATGGACCTTTCCTCCAGGAACTTGTCCAAACCTTTTTTAAACCCAGCTACATTAACAGCTTTTACTACATCCTCCGGTAACAAATTCCAGAGTTTGATTACATGTGGAGTGAAAAAATATTTCCTTTTATTAGTCTTATATAGGTTACCCTGTAGCTTTACTGCATGTCCCCTAGACTTTTTATATTCTGATGACGTAAACACTTGATCTACATTTACCTGTTCCATTCCATTCATTAATTTATAGACCTCTATCATATCTCCCCTCAGCCGTCTCTTTTCCAGGTTGAAGAGCCCTAACCTTTTAAAGCCTCTCTTCATAGGGGTATCCTTCCATTCCCTTTACCATTTTGATGTCTCTTCTCTGTACCTTTTCAAGTAACGCTATATCCTTTTTTAAGATACAGTGACCAGAATTGCACACAATATTCAAGATGCAGTCGCACCATGGAACGATACAGAAGCATTATAATATTCTTTGTTTTATTTTCCATTCCTTTCCTTATGATACCTAGCATTCTATTTGCTCTCTTGGCCACTGCTGCATACTTGGCGGAGGGTGTTAACATGTTATCCACAATGACGCCTAAATCTTTTTCCTGGGTGGTGGTTCCCAACATGGAACCTTGCATCGTGTAACCATAGTTTGGGTTGTTCTTTCCTAGGTGCATAACTTTACACTTGTCTACATTAAATTTCATCTGCCATTTGGATGCCCAGTCTTCCAATTTATCAAGATCCTCTTGCAATTTTCCACAATCCTCTTGGGTTTTAACAACTTTAAATAGTTTTGTGTCATCTGCAAATTTGATAACCTCACTCGTTATTCCCTTTTCCAGGTCATTTATGAATATGTCAAAAAGCAGCGGACACAGCACAGATCCCTGGGGTACTCCATTATTCACCGTTTTTCCATTGGGAAAATTGGCCATTTAGCCCTACCCTCTGCTTTCTATCTTTTAACCAGTTCCTGATCCACAATAGTACACTGCCTCCTATCCCATGACTTTTTAGTTTTGCCAAAAGTCTCTGATGAAGGACCTTGTCAAAGGCTTTCTGAAAGTCGAGATACACTATATCAACCGACTCACCTTTGTCTACCTGTTTATTCACACCTTCAAAAAAACATAACAGGTTAGTAAGATAAAATCTTCCTTGTCTAAAGCCATACTGCCTGTCTCCCATTAAGCCATGACTATCTACATGTTGAGTAATTTTGTTCTTTATGATGGTTTCTACCATTTTTCCTGGTACTGATGTTAGGCTCACTGGTCTGTAGTTTCCCAGATCACCCCTGGAACCCTTTTTAAAAATTGGCGTTTCATTGGCGATCCTCCAATCTTCAAGGGTTGCAGAGCAGAGATGGCATCAATCTGTCCAAGAAAGGTCAACGCATCTTTGGTAGTAGACTGGCTAATCTACTGAAGAGGGCTTTAAACTAGATTCGTTGGGGATGGGTGAAGAAAGCCCCCAGGTAAGTGAAAGCACCCAGGTAGGTGATACATTAAATACCTTTATGGAAATGGGTAACAGGGGTAACACATGGAAAGCAGTGTGTATTAATGCCCGTAGCATGGGAAATAAGATCCCTGAAGTTGAAGCTTTGGTGGGAGTGGCTGACTTGGATTTAGTGGCAGTTACAGAAACATGGTTCACAGAAAACCATGACTGGGATGTAACTATACCTGGCTATACTTTATTCAGAAAGGACAGGGTAGGAAGAAGGGGAGGAGGAGTGGCACTATATGTAAAAACTACTATTAAAGCTTTGGAATTACAGAGCTTAAAAGGGAGAGAGGAGGCATTGTGGGTTAAACTAGAAAGAGGGAAAGAGAAATCTATTTGCATTGGTGTGATATACAGACCTCCCTCACAAGAGGAAGAGGTGGACAGAGAGTTAATTGAAGACATACGCAGCATTGCTAGGAAAGGGGAAGTGCTACTGCTAGGAGATTTCAATATGCCAGATGTTGATTGGCACATTCCTGCTGCAGTATCATCTAGAAGTAAGGAGATCCTGGATTCTCTACAGAGAGAACTATTCAGGCAATTGGTAACAGACCCCACACGTGAAGGGGCCATACTGGACTTGGTGCTTACCAATGGTGAAAGTGTTTCTGATGTTGTAGTGGGAGATCATTTTGCATCCAGTGATCACCAGATGGTGTGGTTCAGTATTAGGACTAGGGCTGTTAGAATCCATTCCAAGGTGAAGATCTTAGACTTTAGGAAGACTAACTTTGCAAAGATGGGCCAATACCTCAGGGAGTCGTTAGTGGGATGGGAACAGCTGGGGGATGTAGAAAAACAGTGGGCAAAACTGAAAGGGGGTATTTTAAAGGCAACCAACCTTTTTGTTAAAATGGTAAATAAAGGCAAAAGGAACAGGAGACCGCTATGGTTTTCGAAGGAAGTAGCTGAAAAAGTGAAGAAAAAGAGGGAGGCCTTCATGAAATACAAGAGATCACAGAGAGAGGAAGACAGGCATCTGTATTTGGAAAAACTTAGAGAAGCTAGCAAAGTAGTCAAGAAGGCAATGATTCAAAAGGAGGAGGAAATAGCCAATGCAATAAAATGGGGGGATAAGACATTTTTCAGATATATTAGTGAGAAGAGGAAGGGCAAAAGTGGTATTGTCAGACTCAAGGGTGCAGGGGGGGAATATGTAGAAGCTGATAAGGATAAAGCGGAATTGCTTAACAATATTTTTGTTCTGTGTTCACAGATGAAGAACCAGGAGCAGGACCTCAGAAAACACCCACAAATAGGAACAGAAGCGAGGGACATCTTGAACAATTTTCAAAAGACTGTGTTCGTGAGAAACTAGCTCAAATTAAAGTAGACAAAGCGATGGGACCGGATGGGATACACCCTAGAATACTGAGGGAACTTGAGGACGTTCTAGCAACTCCACTGACTGACCTTTTCAAGGCCTCGTTGGAGTCGGGAGTGGTGCCAAAGGACTGGAGAGAGGCTCATGTGGTGCCTTTACACAAAAGCGGAAGTAAGGATGTGATTGAAAACTACAGGCCGGTTAGTTTAACATCAGTGGTGAGTAAATTATTGGAAACGCTGCTGAAAGAGAAAATAGTGAGGTTTCTGGAGTCCGGCGGATTACAGGATCCGAGGCAGCATGGATTCACCAGAGGCAGGTCTTGTCAGACAAATCTGATTGATTTCTTTGACTGGGTGACCAGGGAGTTGGACCGAGGGAGAGCTCTAGATGTGGTGTATTTAGATTTCAGTAAAGCCTTTGACACTGTTCCTCACAGGCGACTTATAAACAAACTGAGCACCCTAGGGATGGACCCTAAAGTTACTGCTTGGGTTAGAAATTGGTTGGGTGGGAGGCGACAAAGAGTACAAGTAAATGGAGCTCACTCTGAGGAGAAGGATGTTACCAGTGGTGTGCCCCAGGGATCTGTCCTTGGTCCGATTCTTTTAAACATCTTTGTTAGTGATATAGCGGAAGGGCTGTCGGGTAAGGTTTGCCTCTTTGCGGATGATACCAAAATCTGCAATAGAGTAGACACCCAGGAAGGTGTAGATAACATGAGGAGGGATCTAGCTAAGCTTGAAGAATGGTCTAGAATTTGGCAGCTGGGATTTAATGTTAAAAAATGTAAGGTCATGCATTTGGGCTGCAGCAATCCAAGGGAGCAATACAGTATAGGAGGTGAAGTACTTTTGTCCACTAAAGAAGAGCGGGACCTAGGCGTGGTTGTGTCTGATGATCTTAAAGTAGCTAAACAGGTAGAAAAGGCGACGGCAAAAGCTAGAAGGATGCTTGGGTGCATACGGAGAGGAATGGCTAGCAGAAAAAAGGAGGTGATAATGCCTCTGTATAAGTCTTTGGTGCGACCTCATTTGGAGTATGGTGTGCAATTCTGGAGACCGCACCTTCAAAAGGATGTGAACAGGATGGAGTCGGTGCAGAGGGTTGCTACTAAAATGATTAATGGGCTTCATTATAAAGCATATGAGGACAGACTTAAGGATCTTAATATGTACACCTTAGAGGAAAGGCAGGATAGAGGTGATATGATTGAGATGTTTAAATACCTCCGTGGCATAAATGTTCAGGGAGAGAGCCTCTTTCAATTGAAAGCAAGTTCTGCTACGAGGGGACATGGGATGAGGGTGAAGGGAGATAGATTCAGGAGTGATATGCGGAAATATTTCTTTACGGAAAGAGTAGTGGATCCGTGGAATAGTCTCCCAGTGGAGGTGGTGGAGATGAGGACAGTAACTGAATTCAAAAAAGCATGGGACCAACACAGAGGATCTCTAAAGGTAAAAAGTGGACTGTTGTAGTTGTTGTTATGGAAGGACAGACTAGATGGGCCTTGTGGTCTTTTTCTGTCGTCATGTTTCTATGTTTCTATGATTTTAATGATAGTTCACAGATTACTAATAGCAGGTCTGCAATCTCATATTTCAGTTCTTTCAACACCCTTGGATGTATACTATCCGGTCCAGGTGATTTGCTACTCTTCAGTGTATCGATATTTCTTTCAGTTCTTTCGCAGTATCACTTTTAAATACCACTTCAGTCATGGGTAACATCCCTACATCTTCCTCAGTAAAGACCGAAGGAAAGAATTAATTCAGTCTCTCTGCTATAGCCTTGTCGCCTCTTACTGCCCCTTTTACCCCTCTATCATGTAATGGTCCAACTGACTCTCTCACAGGTTTTTTGCTACAAATGTATTTGAAAAAGTCTTTATTATGTGTTTTTGCTTTCACAGCAAGTTTCTTCTCAAATTCTGTCTTTGCCTGCCTTATCAATGCCTTGCATTTAACTTGCCAGTGCTTGTGCTGTTTCCCGTTTTCATCATTTGGCTCTTTTTTCCATTTCCTGAAAGATGCTTTTTTGGCAACAACAGCCTCTCTGACCTCACCTTTAAACTATGATGGCAGTTTTTTGGACTTCCACTTTTCTTAAAGCGTGGAATACAGCTGGTCTGGGCTTCTAAGATAGTATTTTTAAACAACACCCAAGCTTGATGTAAGTCTTTAACCTTTGCAACTCCTCCTTTTAGTTATTTTTCTCAACTGTTTTCCTCATTTTATCATAGTCTCCCTTTTGAAAGTTAAAAGGTAGTACTGTGGATTTCCTTACCATCCCTCTTCCATTAATTAAATCAAATGCGATCATGCTATGATCACTATTGCCAAGTGGTCCTAACTCCCTTATCTGTTGCACCAGATCTGGTGTTCCACTAAGGACTAAGTCTAAAATGGCTTCCCATCTGGTCAGTACATGAACCAGCTGCTCCAAGAAGCAGTCATTTATTTCATCTAGAAACTTTATCTCCCTAGCATGTCCTGCCGTGACACTGAGCCAGTCAATACCGGGGTAATTGTTACTGTTCTGTAACTTTTGTTAGCTTCCCTGATTTCTTTGAGCATATTATCATCCATTTGTTCATTCTGGCCAGGCCGTCGATAGTACAACCCCACTGCCATTGCCTTTCCCTTTTTTACATGGAATTTCAATCCATAGAGATTCTACAGCGAATTTTGTTTCCTGCAAAACTTTAATCCTTTGTGACTCAATGCCCTCTCTAACATAGAGCGCAGCCCCTCCACCAATTTGATCAGCTTTGTCATTACGATATAGTTTGTACCCAGGTATCACAGTGTCCCACTGGTTGTCCTCCTTCCACCATGTCTCAGATTCAAATCATATCTAACCTCTCATTTAGTGCTATATATTCTAACTCTCCCATCTTATTTTTTTAGACTTCGAGCATTTGCATACAAGCATTTTAGAGACTGCATTTTATTCATATTAATCTGGTTATCGGTAGGCAGTGGTAATTTGGAATCTTTAAGCTCTGTCTGCTCTGTACTCAAGGGCACTTGGCTACCTTTGTCTTTATTGGAACCTCTCTGCTGATGTGCCCTAACTTTACTTTTTTGGTAGTATCCTTCAAGGATACATTGTTCCGAACCATGCGCTCTTGGGCGACTGTCGGCTCTCCCCTATTATCTAGTTTAAAAGCTGCTCTATCTCCTTTTTAAAGGTTAATGCCAGCAGCCTGGTTCCATCCCGGTTAAGGTGAAGCCCATCCCTTCGGAAGGGTCTCTCCTTTCCCCAGAATGTTCCCCAGTTTCTAACAAATCCAAAACCCTCATCCTTGCACCATTGTCTCATCCACACATTGAGACTCCAGAGCCCTGCCTGCCTTTTGGGTCCTGCGCGTGGATTGGGAAGCATTTTGGAGAACACTACCCTGGAAGTTCTGGATTTCAACTTCCTACCTAAAAGCCTAAATTTAGCCTCCAGAACCTCCCTACCACATTTTCTTATGTCATTGGTACCGACATATACCAAGACAGCAGACTCTTCCCCAGCACTATCAAAGACCTTGTCTAGGTGGAGCGTGAGGTCCGCTACCTTCGCGCCAGGCAGGCATGTTACCAGGCGATCCTCAGGTCCACCAGCCACCCAGCTATCTACATGCCTAATGTTCGAATCACCAACTATAACGGCTGTCCTAACCCTTCCCTCATGGGCACATGGCCCTGGAGAAACGTCCTTGGTATGAGAGGGTTTTAGATCACCTGGAGAACAGGTCCTAGCTATAGGATCACTTTCTGCACACCAGGGTGATGCTCTCCTGTCACGTGACCTCTCTCCTCCATGGCAACAGGGATGCTGCCACACTGGAGGTGAGACGTCAGGACTACATCCCTGTAGGTGTCGTCTGTGTACCTGTCTGTTTTCCTTATGTCTTCCAAGTTTGCTTCTCCTGCCTCCAGAGATTGGATTCGTTCCCTGAGAGCAAAGAGCTCCTTGCATCTTGTGCACATGTAAGACCTCTCACCAACTGGGAGAAAATCATACATGTGACACTCAATGCAAAAGACTGGAAAGCCCCCATCTTGCTGCTGGACTGCTGTCTGCCTCTTAGTTTTAAGGTTGTGTTTAAATATTTAAGTTCTTTACCTACTAAGGGTTGGTGGGGATACTTATACTAATAAAACTATACCTAATACGTTTAATATGCTTTGTTCACCTGAAGTTTAATTAATCTCAGGTCCTTAATGTATGCTGATGAGAATAAACAGCTGCACCTGAGAGTGAATATGGCACCTCCTTTCCTTTAAGAGGTTTAAGCACCTATAAAGCTACGATTATCCCAGGGGTGGGTGGGTATTAGGGTGGGAGGGAAAGAAGACTTATTAAAAGCTGGCTGCTACACAGTACCCTGTCCTGTGCTTCTAAGGTAATCTGTGACCAATCTCCAGCCCTTGCTTGGATAGAGGGAGTCTTGGGTTCTGAATTTAACCAGAAAGCTCTCTGCTGTGTTTTAAATTTAAACCTAAAACTGTTTGCTACTACTATGTCCTGACTGATTTAACAAATACACTGGGTTCAGAGATTAATCAACTTTAATCTAAAGAATTCCTTTTTCCCCAAGATTTAGAAAAATTCCCAGAAGTAAATACTTACAATTGCAGATCTCTCTCCAGAAGTAGCAGTCCTCTTTTGTAGCCCTTCAAAGAATTCTAATAGCTTAGTTAGGCTTAACCTTCTTTTACTAAATCTGTGCTGGCTGTTCCCATTAAGTCACGTTTATCCATATGTCTAGCAATTTTGTTCTTGACAATAGCTTTCAGCAAGGCCGGGGCTACTATTAGGTGAACTAGGCGGACTCCTAGAGCGCCAGCGTTTTGTGGGTAACCCATTGCTGCCACTACCACCCCTCTTTGGGGGTGTAGTGGCAGCAATGAGATTAAAAAAGCAACTCGGTGCTTACTCACAGCCTCTGACACTATGCGCTGTTGGTGCTTGCACCCCCTCCCATGCAGAATTCCTCTTTGCATTCTGCCCCTATGCAAACATCTGTATCAGAGCGGGTGGAAGCAGTAACAGCATGCATGTCTTTGGGTAAATGCTGAGTTGCTGTTTTAATGTCACTGTTGCTGCGGCAGGTCCCAGAGCGGGGTGGCAGGAATGAGGATTTGTCTACGCATCCTTGCACTGGCCCTGCTTTTCAGAATTTTGCTCATCACAACATCAAGCTCACTGATGTGTAAGATGAATCGCCCCTGGAGCCCTTTCTTAGAAAATTGGTGTTATATTGGCTGCTCTCCAGTCCTTGGCTACAGAGACAAATTTGAAGAATAGGTGATAATGAAATAGAAAATATTGTGGTCATTTTTTTTGTAGGAATTGAGAGATTCAGGGCATAGGTTGTGAAGCTCCTTGCTTCTAAGTGCTGAGACTGACTTACAAATCTTTTTTATATAAGTGTCTTACTGCTCACTGTTCTAGGGTGGAACCAAAAGCACACACACTCACTGTCAGTACTCATTACTCAATATGTTTCTTTAGTATGATAAATTGTCTGAAGGGCCAGCCAGGGCCAGTGTAAGGATATGAGGCACCTAGGTGAACTCTCATTCCTGTTCGTGTACCCAGCCTAGTCCCGGAACCTCTGGGTTCCCAGTCTTATCCAGCAGCTTGAAGACTGAGAAACTCCTCTTTTTATGTGACATCACCAGTATATCTCCTCGGTGTCCGCCCCTGTCACCAGTTACCTCAGTCTTCAAGCAGCTAGATAGATGGGAGCCCAGGGGGTCTGGGCTCATGTGAGAAACTATTAAGGATACCAGGATTAGTGTACTTTTAATTTTGGGATAGTGTTTTGCTGATCAGTGTCCTGTGCCTTTAAGCCTCTTCAGACTGTCAGATTCTGCTAGACCGGTTTTGTTTTTCCTCTCTCCCTTACCTTTTGCTCAACTTCCCTTCCTCTCCCCCTCCTCTCTGCTGTTTTCGTCTTTTGGGTTTTTTTTTCCTGGCAGTCAGGGGCATTTGGGGGACTGTGGGGACTGGCTCCGGCGTCCCTTTCCAGCTCCAAGGCTGCCGGTGCCACGCAGATGCGTTGCCTGCAAGCGCTCCTGGCTCTGCCTTCGCCGCAACGGCTCTGGTTATTTCCCTGGTCCTGTTAAGAAGGCCGTTATAGGAGCCGCTCCTGCTCTCCTGGCCTGCGGCGTGACCGGGCACTATGGACATACAGACAGCGTGTTTCACAGCCGGAGGTAAGGCAGCCGCGCGGCCTCTCATTTTTCCTAGCCGCAAGGCATTTTGGCGCGCTTTTCTCCGGCGGCCCGGCCGCGTGGTGGCCTTGCTGCGCGGGGGCCGCGTGTGCTTCAGTTTGTTGTTTTTTCTTTTTTTCTGCCTTCTGCTTTGCCTCTGGCTCCTCCTTTTCACTGCATTGTTTGACCTAATTTAAGCATTAAAAGGCAGCAGTGATTAGGGGAAAACTAGGCCGCCTTTTCCCGCCCGATTTTTGCAGGAGGGGATAAGGTGATTTTGCCTGCTTTGCAGTGCAGCCAAGCAGGGCCTGGGGGGTCTGGTCTGCGTTCTTGGTTTTCTGATAGCGGGCATCAGTTTTGTTAGGAACTCGCCATGCCCTCCAAACCACAATGTGTGGTTTGCGGTTCGAAGAAATTTTCCAGCGCAGGGGTTTGCAAAGCCTGCGCTGGGGAGACTGGCGGTTCACGTCTTGAGGCAGGACCCCTTCCGGGCGCCGCAGAGGGCGCGCCCGACCCTGCTCTCTCTATGGCTCCGGAGTTGCCCCAAGGGGATGCGACTCCGGGTCCTTCTGCGGTGGAACCTTCTACCCCTGCGCCTGCGGCGTTCCCGGCGGACCTCTCCGCCATTTTTTCCCCGCAGTTTGTGGCCCTCCTGCAGCAGGCGGTGTTGGGTGGCCCTGCGCAGCCGGGTACCTCTCAGGAGGACAGTGGCGCTAGGAAGCGTACTGCCCCCTCCCTCTCGGCTACTGCGTTTGGAGCAGATAAGAGGCCTCGCCTGGAGGGTGCCTTGCAGGACCCTTCGGAGGTCTCGGAAGCGCCTCTTTCCGATGAGGAGGAGCGCAGTATGCTCCTGGAGGAAGACCTGGAAGAGGGGGAGATATCGGAGCGGGAGGAACAGGCTAGGGTCGTTCGGGTCTTCCGGAGGGAAGAACTTCCTGCCCTTATTGCCGAAACGCTCAAGGCGCTCAAGGTTCACATGCCTGTGCCGGGGGCGACCATGGATGAGCCCCTGGAAGATCCCCTCTTACAGGTGTTCCGTAAGACACAAACGGCGTTTCCCGTGCACAGGGTTTTTCAAGAGATGATTCAGGAAGAATGGAACCTCCCGGAAGCTCCCTTGAAGGGGGCTCGGATAATGGGTCGGCTGTACCCATTGTTGGACAAGGATAAGGAGGTCTTTAAGTCCCCTAGGGTGGACGCTGCGGTTTCAGCCGTGACTAAGAAGACGACTATCCCTGTTGAGGGCAGTACGGCCCTCAGAGATGTCCAGGATCGGAAACTGGATGTTTTACTGCGACAAGTCTTCGACATCAATGCCATTTCGCTTCAAGCGGCCGTTTGTGGAGCGTGGGTTGCTAGGGCCTGTCTTTGTTGGGCGCAGCAGGTTCAGCAGGATCAGCCGAGTACGCTGGCAGGGGAGGCTGCCCGCTTGGAGTCAGGGTCAGCCTACCTGGCGGATATTCACTATGATCTTATGCGGGGCCTTTCCAAGAGTATGGCTTCGGCGGTCGCTGCTCGGCGCTACCTGTGGCTTCGCAACTGGTCGGCGGATAGTTCCTCCAAAGCTAGACTGAGTAAGCTCCCCTTTAAGGGGCGTCTACTCTTTGGAGAGGATCTGGAGAAGCTTGTGAAGGACCTCGGGGAGACCAAGGGGGGTCGCCTGCCCGAGGATAAGCCTAAACTGGCCCGGGGCGCGCCTGGGGGGCGCGGGCAGACCCGGGATTTTCGGCGTTTCCGCTCTCAGCGCTTCGGGTCCTCGGCGCGGGGGCGCGTCTCGTACCGCGCACCGCCGTTTCGCGGCTTCCGGGGAGCAGGCAGGGGTTTTGGCCCCTCCTCCGCCGCCTCCTCTAGTTTCAAGAAGCAACAATGAGATGAGGGGGGCCCAGGCGCCTCCTCTACCTGTAGGGGGGCGGCTACGGGAGTTTTTTCCTGCCTGGGCCCGCATCACCACCGATCAGTGGGTTCTGGAGATTATCCGAGAGGGCTACGCTGTGGAGTTCGCGAGACCTGTGCGGGACTCGTTTGTGCTGTCTCCGGGCAAGTCTGTCGCGAAGCGTGCGGCTCTGCAGATGACGGTGCAACGGCTCCTGGACCTACGGGCCATCGTGCCCGTTCCCAAAGACCAAATCGGCTGCGGTCGGTACTCCATTTACTTCGTCGTCCCAAAAAAGGGCGGCGGGGTCCGTCCGATTCTCGATCTCAAGGGCGTCAACCGTTGTCTGAAGATCTCGTATTTTCACATGGAAACTCTTCGGTCAGTTATCGTGGCGGTGCAGAAGGGCGAGTTTCTCTCGGCCCTAGACCTGTCAGAGGCATATCTGCATATCCCGGTCAGGGCGGAGCACCACAGGTTCCTGAGGTTCGCCGTTCCGTGCGGGCATTTTCAGTTCCAAGCCCTCCCGTTCGGGCTGGCGACTGCGCCGCGGGTTTTCACCAAGGTGATGGTGGTAGTCGCGGCGGCTCTGCGCAAAGAAGGGATACTGGTTCATCCTTATTTGGACGATTGGCTGATTCGGGCAAAGTCCAGGATCGAGAGCGAGCGAGTTACGGCTCGGGTGATAGCCTTCTTAGAGAGCCTCGGATGGGTCGTCAACCTGAGCAAGAGCCACCTGGTCCCTTCCCAAAGTCTCGAGTACTTGGGAGCGCGCTTCGACACTCAGGAGGGGAGGGTGTTCCTGACCACCCAAAGGGCGCAAACCCTTCGCAGGCTCGTTCGGAGTTTTCTGGAACTCAAGGCCCCCTCTGCGTGGCGGTACCTTCAGTTGCTGGGAACCATGGCGGCTGCGATCGAGACGGTGCCGTGGGCCAGAGCGCATATGCGTCCACTGCAAAGGGCGTTACTCCGGCGCTGGTCGCATCAGCGGGATCCTTTGTCCCGTCGGCTGGTTTGCCCCGAGGAAACCAGAGATGCTTTGCGTTGGTGGCTCCTCCCCGCTTCCCTGGAGCGGGGGAGGTCGCTGGAAGCTCCGGAGTGGCTGGCGGTGATGACGGACGCCAGTCTGTTGGGCTGGGGCGCTCACTGCCAGGGCACGTTTGTGCAGGGGCGCTGGAGTCTGCTGGAGCAGTCCTGGCCCATCAACAGGTTGGAGCTTCGGGCGGTGACCCTGGCCTTGCAGGAGCTGGGGCTGCTCCTCGAGGGAAAGGCGATCCGGGTGTTGTCCGACAACGCGACAGCGGTCGCCTACATCAACAAGCAGGGGGGCACGAGCAGCGTGGCGCTCGAGGCCGAAGCCGAATCCCTGTGCGCTTGGGCGGAAGCTCATCTCTCGGATCTCTCGGCTGCGCATGTGGCCGGGGTGGACAATACTCAGGCCGATTTTCTCAGCAGGGTGCTGGTGGATCCGGGCGAGTGGGTCCTGAACCTCGAGGTGTTCGAGATGGTGACTCGCAGGTGGGGCTGCCCGATCATGGACCTTATGGCGACCTTTGCCTCCGCAAAGGCAAGCCGCTTTTTCAGCAGGCGGCGGGAACGGATGTCAGAAGGTCTCGATGCCCTGATACAAGTCTGGCCAGCGGGTCAGCTGTTGTACGTGTTTCCTCCCTGGGTTCTGATCGGGAGGGTGCTACAGCGCATAGCGCGGTTCTCTGGCCGCGTGATTCTCATAGCGCCGGACTGGCCGCGGCTCCCTGGTACGGGGATCTGGTGCGCTTGCTGGTGGCAAAACCTTGGCGTCTCCCCTGCCGGCCGGATCTTCTGACGCAGGGTCCCCTCGTGATGCCGCACGTGGACAGATTCTCGCTTACGGCCTGGCTCTTGAGCGGGCGCGACTGAGAGCTAGGGGTTATTCGTCGTCGGTGATTGCAACGATGTTGAAGTCTCGGAAGCGGTCCACCTCCTTGGCGTACGTGCGCGTGTGGCGCATTTTTGAAGCTTGGTGTGGGACCCGGAAGTGTGCAGCTTTGTCTGCTTCTCTTTCACAAATCTTGGATTTCCTTCAGGACGGCTTCGACAAAGGCCTCGCTGCGGCGTTGTTACGCGTTCAGGTGGCGGCACTGGCCTGTTATCGGGGCCGAGTTTCCGGACAGTCTTTAGGATCATTGCGGGATGTCAAGCGTTTTCTCAGAGCGGTGTCTCTTCTTCGACCGCCTTCCCGCCAGATTGTCCCCAAGTGGCATCTTCCTTCGGTCTTGGATGCTTTGCGGCTGCCTCCCTTTGAGCCGCTGTCTCAGGCGACTCTCAAGGACCTTACCCTGAAGGTGGTTTTTCTAGTGGCGATCGGTTCGGCGAGGCGTGTGTCTGAGCTTCAGGCCCTTTCCTGCAGGGAACCTTATCTTTCCTTTTTTCCGTCTAAGGTGGTTTTGCGGACTGTTCCGGCTTTTCTACCTAAGGTGGTCTCGGCTTTCCACGTGAGCCAGGAAATCTCTCTTCCGGTGTTCTCAGAGGATAGAGGGGCGGCATCCGGGGGTTTATACCTGTTAGATGTCCGTCGAGCTTTGAAAAGGTACTTACGCAGGACTGAGTCGTTTCGGAAATCGGATCGGCTCTTTGTTCTTTTTGCAGGGTCGCGCCGCGGAGAGGCGGCGTCGAAGGCGTCCATTGCGTGCTGGATCAAGGAAGCTATCTCGTCGGCCTATGTGCTTGCCGGTAAGACGGTCCCGGAGGGGTTGCGAGCCCATTCTACCAGGGCTCAGGCTGCTTCCTGGGCAGAATTCCGGTCGGTCTCGCCGGAAGAGATATGCAAGGCGGCGACATGGTCGACGTTGCATTCATTTGTGCGGCACTATCGGTTGGATGTGCAGAGGACACAGGAGTCCTCTTTTGGATCGGCAGTACTTCAGGCTGTTCTGCCAGGTCCCTCCCGTGTATAGGTGTTTCTTCACTGCTCTGGTACTGACCCAGAGGTTCCGGGACTAGGCTGGGTACACGAACAGGAAGGTGAAATTAGTCTTACCTGCTAATTGTAGTTCCTGGAGTGGAACCAGCCTAGTCCCGTATCCCTCCCGCTGTGGGGCTGGCGATAGCCTGAAGTGTCCATGTCCTAACAGGTGAGTCAGCTTTACATTTTGGGCTGTGCTCCTTCTTTTGCAAAGGGAAGCGGTCTAGTGCCGCGCTATCTTTCTTTGTTCTTTGGGGATCTTTTCCTCTTTTCCCTTCTGTGTTTCTGGGGGGTGGAGGAATGGCCTCTACAAGTCTTACAGTCTCGGAATTGCCATGGGGGGGTTCTCCAGGGTTCTTTTCCTTTCAGCATAGATAAGTGTCTTGGTGTTTCTTTGATATGCTTAATTGTTTCTCCGGGGAGTCTGCTTTGTCAATAGGTCACTGGTGACAGGGGGCGGACACCGAGGAGATATACTGGTGATGTCACATAAAAAGAGGAGTTTCTCAGTTTTCAAGCTGCTGGATAAGATTGGGAACCCAGAGGTTCCGGGACTAGGCTGGTTCCACTCCAGGAACTACAATTAGCAGGTAAGACTAATTTCACCTTTCTGCTGCCCCACCTACTACTACCCCTTCCCCACTGCCGCCCCAATGACAATAAAGCAGCAGCACAGTTCTTACTCCGAGCCTCTGACGCTGAGCTCTGACCAGCTGGTTCTGTCCCCTCTGATGCATACTTCCTGTTTGCATGGCGGGGGAACCAGCCGGTCAGAGCACAGCGGGCAGCGTCAGAGGCTCAGGGTAAGTGCTGCGTTGCTGTTTTATTGTCATTGCTGCCACCGCTGTAAGTCCTGGAGAGCAGTGGGAATAAGCCACCCATTAAAGGCTGGCACTCTAGGCAACTGCCTAGTTCACCTAATGGTAGCACCAGCTCTGTGCATGGACAGATGTGTTTTTTCATGCATGGCTTCATTCTAACCAGAAAGTCCGCCCCTGTTTCATGGCCCCCAATCAAGGCTGGTCCATCCATTGAGCGAGAATGTTTTTCGCACAGGGCCCCACGCTTCAGGGGGCCCCGAGCCAACTCCATTCTGCACATGGTGTTCGGTTTGCAGGGCCAGCCAGCTTCAGAGGGAGCCTGGGAGGCCCAAAGCCCCAGCTCACCTCTGCACAGCGCTAGAGTGAAGAGCGGTGTCCAGCAGCTGTGTTCTCCTGAAGTGCGCTGAGTGCTGGGAAACAGGAAATGCCCTTTGACCTCCAGCGTGCTAGCGCACTTCAGGACAGCTGCTGGAGTGAAGGAACATGCTGCTCTTCACTCCGGCACTGTGCAGAGGTGAGCCGTGGCTTTGGTTCTCCCCAGCTCCATCTCAAATCAGCCAGGCACAGGGTTCTTTGGGGGGGAGAAGGGCTAGAATACGACTGGAAATGGGTTGATGGGGGGACTAGGATTGGAAATGGGCTGATGGGGGGGGGGTGGGTTAGGACCGGAAATGGGTTGATGTGGGGAGATGGGAGAATGGGACTAGACGGGAGCGGATGCTGGTTGGGGCTGGAACTAGAAGGGAGCTGATTTTGGGGGAGGACTAGAATGGGATGGGGCTGGGAGAGTGAAATGGAGGGGAAAAATATTTTGTGTGGGAGGGAAGAAAAATCTGCGATTGGCCGGGTATTGGGAGAGTAAGTGGGGATTGAGGGGTAAAATTTGAGTGGATAAAAAAAGAATAAAGAAAGAGATGGAGGAAAGAGCAAAAGGGGAAAGATCAGTATGTTAAAGGAGATGTAGAGAGAGAATGGGAAAAAACTAGAAGAGAGAAGAAAGAACAATTGGCCAGCAGACAATGGAGAGTTATAAGACAAGAAGAAACCAGAAGAAAGTGACTGGAGCAATTGTAACTGAAAAATGAAATGCCCAAACAACAAAGGGTAGAAAAATACTTTTTTATTTAGAATTTATTAACTGGAATATGTCTGCTCTGGGAAATGTGCATCGCTAATGTCTTTGCGTTTTATTTAGTACAAGAGGAAATTAATTTATAGTTTTATTTCTCCACTGTTGTTGTACATTCCAAGTTTGGCTTTTGGGTTTCCAATTTAATTACTGTCTTCCTATTTCTAATTTGTGATCCCTTGTTCTTTGTTTGGTGACGGTCTATGTTCTGCATGTGTAACCGAGCTGAGATATTCTGTTCATGTAGGGCCTAATATTCAATTGGGCAGAGCTAAGCACTGCAGTCGCTTAGCCCTGCCAGCCGACCCCCAAACCCCGTAAATTCACTTCCGCTGCAACGTAAGTGAATATCTGGGTCTGGCTGCACTGCCCCTCACCTATCATATAGGCGCCGAGCGCTAACCATGCAGCTTACAATATTGGTGCTGCACGGTTAGCGCCGCTCCCCACCTCTGCTCCATCCCAGTACACCCCAATGCTAGCAGGCTAGCATCGGGACGTGTAGGGGACTTAGTCGGGGATATTCAACGGCACTACCCTTGTATGTGCCGTTGAATATCCGGTTAGCAGGCATTTACACGGTTAACTGGCTGTTAACTGTATAAATGCCTTTTGAATATCGGGCTCATAGTTTATATTTGACAGTGCCACTTGTTCTCTTTCCCCAGTAGGAGATGTATTGGTATTCTCTGAGATGTATAGGTTTAATATTTGCAGTGTTGCCTTTTGATAGGTAGGGTTTGGTGCTTTGTGAATCCTGGTAGTGCTGTTATGATACGGTGGGTTTGCTATGGGTTCTAAATGGGCAGTGTTTATAGTACTTCCTAATGTGCCTGGCAGTTGGCACTGTATAGTAATGTACAAATCTGGTAGTCTTTCTTTATTCAAGCACTCATTAAGAGGTATGTTTACTAAAAGTTAGCTCACATTAACATTATGCAAATCTTTATGCAAATGAGGCACTGCAATGAGTCTCCACACATGGCTCCGCACCCCCCTTGGGTCGCCCCTGCCCCCAATCAAACCTGCAGGTCTCCACTGCCACCACACACCAGTGCTGTATGCAGATGAGGCAAGCACTTCCACTGCCACTGCTACACCTGTTATTGTAGTTAAGTGCCGTCGAGTCAGTGTCGACTCATGGCCACCCTCTGGATAGTTGTCCTAACCTGTGTTCGGTCTTCCGTCAGGTGTTTCATTGTTGACAGAGTGGCACCCATAGCTGCTGTTGTTGTATCGATCCATCTCATTGTTGGCCTTCCTCTTTTGCTTTGACCTTATACCTTGCCAAGCATGATGTCTTTCTCTAATGATCTCTCTCTTTGCATGATATGTCCAAAGTATGAAAGTCGAAGTCTTGTCATCTGAGCTTCTAAAGAAAGCTTAGGTTTGATCTCCTCTAGTACTGACTGGTTTGTTCTTTGGGCAGTCCATGGTATACACAGTATTCTTTGCCATTACCATAATTCAGAGGCATCAATTTTCTTCCTGTTTATCTTTTTCATTGTCCAACTTTCGCATCCATATGGCATTATTGAAAATACTATGGCTTAAATTAGTTGAATCTTTGTATGAATAGAGACATCTCTGCTCTTGAGAATCTTGTCTAGGTCCTTCATAGCCATTCTGCCAAGAGCAATATGTCATCGGATTTCTTGACTGCTTGTTGTTTCTTTATTGATAGTTGATCCAAGTAGGTTAAAGTTGTCCATTATTTTGATTTCTTCTCCATCAACGATGGACTGATTGATTTTGCCAGTTGTCAGGATCTTTATTGTCTTTACATCAAGATGCAGGTCCATTTTAAGACTATGTTCCTTGATCATGAGAAGCAAATACTTCAGATCGTCTTCACTTTCATCCAGTAATGTGGTATCATCAGCATGGCGAAGTTTGTTGATGAGTCTCCCACCAAACTTCACACCTCAGTTGTCGTCATACAGTCCTGATGAATGCTTAGTTTGTATTCGTCTACAAGGAATGCTCATCAACACAACTATAATTCAAGTACTGCTGCACCTAAAGGCCTCCATTGCAGTCCCTACTGCTGGACCAACCTGCAAGCCTGTTTGTCCCCTTTGGCTTCAACACATTGCCTGGAGACAACGAGGTAAACAAGATTGGGGGGATGCTTGTGCTAGGTAGAGTGGGGCCAAGTTGCACAAGGGTGGGAAAACTGACAAGAGCAGCTTAAGGGAAACCGCTGCTTGAGGCGAACTATGAGATGATGAGATGGCAACACCCTCATGGCACCTAAAAAGGAGGGGGGGGGGGGCTTCCTCAGGGCTCCAGTCAGAGAGCAGGGTGTCCTTTCACTGAGAACACTGATCAGGTGGTTGTCCCAAGAAAAAGCAAATCTTTATCTTTATCTTTATTAAAACATTTGATAAACCGCTGCGGCCAAAGCATAGAGCGGTGTACAATAAAAGGTCCACACTGCAAATTATAGAAAAAGAACGCCATAATAATAGGAAAGCAAAGCAAAACAGCACACAGAAGTAAAACCAAGTAACTAAAATAAGAATAAGTAAAAGACTAAAAACAAAACAGGGAAAGACAGGACACTAACAGACAGGCAGTACAAAACAAAATCCAACAACAGATTCAAGCAACATATTCCCAGGCTATGTACGTTTAAAAATACCCTGCAATGCTGCGTATGTATTGCAAACGTAGCAGTTTAATTATCTGGTTGGGGATTCTAATATAAAAAATATTGACTCCTGATGTTGTGCATGGGACTGGCAAGGTGTTAAATGTAAATATATAGTCTGCAAAAATCGAAGGAGATGCAAGGTGCTGATACATCAAGGTACAAAAAGAAAAAGCAAGAACCACAGTGCAGTTTCTTTTTGAACATATATTCTATGGGCCCGATATTGAGAGCGATTAACATGGTTAGCAGACCTGCTAATCGTGTTAATTGCCTTGGCTGGGATATTCCAGGGGCACTAACACAGTTAATGCTGCTGAATATCCCTGGGTGCCACCGCTAGGTGTCCTGGAGCTAGCAGCCACCACTAAATATCGAGCCCTACATCCACAGAAACCCTTCCCCCAAGAGTGAGTGCAGGCCCCCGATGCAGCAAAGTACGCAGGTGATAATACAGTGTCCGCACACAAGTTTAGCTCATAGGTTTGTGGTTGGTGATAGTGAGGAATTTATGCCTGTTCTTGAGCATACAGCAACTTTTGCTTTCTTATCCCCCATATCCAGCATCTCTCCCTCACCTCCTCTCCCCTTTCTGTCCAGGGTCTCTCCCCTGCCATCTCTCTCCATCCAGCATCTTTTCTTTCTCTCCCTTCTCCCCATCCTGCTTCCTCTTTCTTCCATTCCAACATCTCTTTTCTCTCTCTCTCTCACTGTCTGTCTCTCTTTTTCTCAAGTCTTCGTCCTCATATGGCTCTCGGCAAAGCCCACTATCTCTCCTTACACCACCCCCTCGGGAACTCCGCTCTTCTGGCAGACTGCTTCTATCTGTGCCCTTCTCTTCTATTGCTAACTCCAGACTTCGCTGCTTTCACCTTGCTGCACCTTACGCCTGGAACAATCTACCTGTGTCTGTACTCCAGGCGCCTTCTCTGACCCTTTTCAAATCAAGGCTGAAAACTCACCTCTTCACTGCTGCTTTTGGATCTTGACTCATCTGATCTCCTTCTTTCTTTACTATTCTCCCTTGTTTTATCCCTGTCTACACCTTCTGTGTTGTCTGTCTTGACTAGATTGGAAGCTCTGATGAGCAGGGACTGTCTCTTACATGTCTGTGCAGCGCTGCGTACGACTTATAGCGCTATACAAAGGCTCAGTAGTAGTGACCACTTTAGTAGCCACCCTCTGCACCGACTCCATCCTGTTTATATCGTTTTGAAGGTGCGGTCTCCAGAATTCCACACAATACTCCAAATGAGGTCTCACCAAAGACTTAAACAGAGGCACTCTTTTTTTCTGTTAGCCATTCCTCTCCCTATGCACCCAAGCATCCACTCACTTGGATTTTTGCAGCCCAAATGCATGACCCTGCATTTTTTAGCGTTAAATTTCAGCTGCCAAATTCTTGACCATTCTTCAAGCTTAGTTAGATCTCTCCTCATGTTATCAACTCCATTCTGGGTGCCTATTCTATTGCAGATTTTGTATCTTTCACAAAGAGGCAAACCTTACCTGACAGCCATTCCACAATATCACTAACAAAAATGTTAAAAAGAATCAGACCAAGAACAGTTCCCTGCAGCACACCACCAGTAACATCCTTCTCCTCAGAGTGAGCTCCATTTATCTGTACCCTTTGCCTCCCACTCAACCAAGTTCTAACCAAGTCAGTCACTTTTGGGTCCACCCCTATGGTGCTGAATTTATTTATAAATTGCCTGTGTGGAATGGTAAAGGCTTTACTGAAATCGAAGTATATCACATCTAGGGTTCTCCCTCTGTCCTACTCTCTGGTCACCTAGTCGAAGAAATCAATGAGATTAGTCTGACAAGTCTTGCCTCTATTATCCATGCTGCTTTGGATCCTACAATCCATTGGACTCTAGAAACCTCACTATCCTCCGTTTCAGCAGTGCTTCCATTAATATATTCACCACAGAGGTCAGACTAACTGATTTTATCCTCATCAGCTTCTGCATATTCCTCCCCTTCACCCTTGAGTCTGACAATACCATTATTGCACTTCCTCTTCTCACTAACATATCTGAAAAATATATTTTCCTCCTATTTTATTGCATTGGCTGTTTCTTCTTCTATTTGTATCTTTGCTTTCCTGAGTACTTTTCAAGCTTCTCAAAGTTTTTCCAAATATTGATGCTTGTCTTCCTCTTTCTGTGATCTCTTGTATTTTATGAAGGACACCCTCTTTTCATTCATCTTTTCACCTACTTAGTTTGGGAACCATAGTGGCCTCCTTTTCCTTTTATATTTATTTACTTTTCTAACAAAAAGGTTTGTTTACCTTTAAAATATTCCCTCTCAGTTTTACCCATTGCTTTTCTACATCCTCCAGCTGTTCCCATCCCACTATCTCTTTGAGGTATTGTCCCATCTTGGCAAAGTTAGTTTTCTTAGTCTAAAACAGACCCTTACTTTTGAATGGACTTTATCAACCCTAGTCCTAATACTGAACAACACCATCTCGTGATCACTGGATGCGAGATGATCTCCCACTATAACATCAGAAACACTTTCCCCATTGGTTATCACCAGGTTCAGTATGGCCCCTTCACGTGTGGGTTCTGTTACCATTTGCCGGAATAGTTGTCCTTGTAGAGAACCTTGGATCTCCTTACTTCTAGATAAGACCGCAGCAGGAACATGCCAATCAACATCCGGCATATTGAAATCACCTATCAGTAGCACTTCTCCTTTCATGGCAATACTGCATATGTCTTTCATTAAATCTCTGTCCACTTTTTCTCCCCGTGAAAGAGATCTGTATATCATGCCAATGCAAATGGATTTCCCTTTCCCTCTTTCTAGTTTAACACACAATGCTTCCTCACTCCCTTGTAAGCCCTGAAATTCTGTAACTTTAAGATTATTTTTTACATATAGTGCCATTCTTCCACCCCTGCCCTTCCTGAATAAAGTATAGCCTGGTATAATTACATCCCAGTCTGTGAACCATGTCTCCAAAACCGCCACTAAATCTAAGTCAGCTTCTTCCATTAAAGTCTCAATATTTGGGATCTTATTTCTCATACTATGGGCATTTATGCACACTGCTTTCCAGATATTGCCCTTTTTACCCATTTCTATAGGGGTATTTAATGTTATGCCTACCTGAGGGCTTTGATTAACCTGGGGGCTTTCTTCATCCATCCCCAATGAATCTAGTTTAAAGCCCTCTTCAATAGGTTAACTAGTCTGCTGTGGAAGACACTGACCCATCTTGGATAAGTGGATGCTATCTGTGCTCTGCTGTCCTTGGAAAATCATCCCATGGTCCAGGAAACCAAATGTTCTCGATGATGCCATCCATGCAGCCATGCATTCATCTCCAGGTTGTGAACTTCTCTGCCTCAGCCTTTACCCTCAACCGGGAGGATTGAAGAGAACATCACCTGCGTACCTATCTGCTTTACCCTCTGTCACTGTTGATACGCTCAGAGGGATACCTAGCAATATCATTTGTGCCAGCATGGATGAGCAACATTGGGTAAAGTCAGTAGGCTTGGTGAGTCTCAGCAAACTCTTTGTATCATCTTGGATTTTGGCACCTGGCAGACAGCATACCTCCCTGGACATCAAGTCTGGTCAGCAGATGGATGCTTCAGTACCCCTCAGAAGAGAGTCACCACCACCACTACCTTTCGCTTCTTTGTGGTCACTGATTCTGCAACTTTGGGGTGCTTGAGCTCCGGTTCTTCCATTTCCCGGGATACTTTCACCTCCTCCACTTCCAGGGCTGCATACTGGTCCTTCAATTCGAGGGCTGGAGGAGTTGGATTGTTGATCTGCAGGCTCTGGTGACTTGTGTCCCCCTTTCTTCAGTCTATAGCATACCATCTTCACCTCTGTTGGATGCTTGGATGATCTGGGCCCCCAAGGAGTAAGAATCTTTGTTCTCTAAAAACCCATCCAACATGGAGTCTGGCATGGTCCCAGAAAAGAAAGGCACATGTGGCCCCTTTACACAAAAGCGGAACTAAGGATGAAGTTGGGAACTACAGGCTGGATAGTCTGACCTCTGTGGTGAGTAAACTAATGGAAAGCCTGCTGAAACAGAGGATAGTGAAGTTTCTGGAATCCAATGGATTGCACAATTCAAGGCAGCATGGTAATACGAGAGGCAGGTCTTGTCAAACAAATCTCATTAATTTCTTTGACTGATTGACCAGAGAGTTGGACCAAAAGAGAGCTCTAAATGTGGTGTACCTAGATTTCAATAAAGCCTTTGTCACTGTTCCGCACAGGCGGCTTATAAATAAATAAATTAAATGCCCTAGGAATGGATCCTAAAATGACTGACTGAGTTAGAAATTGGTTCAGTGGGAGGTGACAAAGGGCACAGATAAATTACATTTACTCTGAGGAAAAGGATGTTAACGGGTGTGCTGCAGGAATCTGTCCTTGGCTGATTCTTTTTAACATTCTTGTAAGTAATATTGTGGAAAGGCTATCTGGTCAGGTTTGCCTTTTTGGGGATGATACCAAAATCTGCAATAGAGTAGACACCCAGGAAGGTATAGATAACACGAGGAGGGATTTAGTGAAGTTTGAAAAATGGTTGAGAATTTGGCAGCTGAGACTTAACACTAAAAAATGCAGGGTCATGAATTTGGATTGAAAAAATCCAAGGGAGCAGTACAGTATAGGAGATGAAGTGCTTCTGTCCATGAAAGGAGAGCAGGACCTGGGCGTGATTGTTTCTGATGATCTTAAGGTGGCTAGACAGGTAGAAAAGGCAACAGCGAAAGTCAGGAGGATGCTTGGGTGCATAGGGAGAAGAATGGCCAGCAGGCAAAAGAAGGTGATAGTCCTTCTGTATAATTCTTTGGTGAGACCTAATTTAGAGTAATGTGGAGCTCACACCTTCAAAAGGATATAAACAGAATGGAGTCAGTGCGGAGGGTGGCTACCAAAATGGTCAATGGGCTTCACCATAAAGCATATGGGGCAGACCTAAAGACCTCAGTATGTATACTTTGGAAGAAAGATGGGAGAGAGGAGTTATGATAGAGAAAGACATTTAAATACCTCCATGGCATAAATGCACAGGAGGAGAGCCTCTTTCAAGTGAAACTCTGCAACGAGGGGGCACAGGATGAAGGTGAAAAGAGATAGACTCAGGAGTAATTTGTGGAAATATTTCTTTACAGAAAGAGTGATAGATGCATGGAATAGTCTCCCAGTGGAAGTAGTAGAGACAGAATCTGTATATGAATTTAAGAAAACATGTGACAAACGCAGAGAATCTCTAAAGGAAAAAGGACTGTAGAGCTTAGTGGTTCATATGGAAGGGCAGATTGGATAGGCCGTATAGTCTTTATCTGCCATCATGTTTATGTTTTTTGTGTTCTGTGTTTATGTAGATGGATGCTAGGTGATAAAGGGACCTCTACTGCTTTGGGGCCTCGGACACTGCCCTATTTTTCAACTGATCAGCCTGCCCTTGCGGGAACTCCTCCATTCACTTAAAGCAATGGCAGCAGCAGCAATAACAGGAAAGCCCCTGGAATAGGGTTGTCAACTGACTCCAGATGCGCCCGACAGGCTTGATCCAGTCCTGTGTTTACTCCATTGCATGCAGGGACATGTAGTCTTGCTTTTCTTATGTAGTGCAATGGGGAAATCAGAACTACATGACCCTGCATGCAATGGAGTAAACCCAGGACTGGATCAAGCCTGTCGGGCACATCTGGAGCCAGTTGGCAACCCTACCCTGGAAAGGGCAAGGCCATTTCCCAAGCTGACTCCTCAGGTCCTTTCCTCCCCCTCTCCCCACTAGTGAGATTACAGGTCAGCTGCCCTGAGTCCTGTGTCAGTAGCAAGCTAGCATGCAACAGATGGAGTTGCGTTCTGCCTCATTATCCCAGGGCAAGGGGAAGGTAGCATCAAAGATCATAAACAAGTACATTTGGGAAATGATTGCCCTGGATGATCAATCACTGAGGAACGCAAGGTAAGGTACTTTCAGAAGGTGTTGGCAAAATGCTGAATTTAGAATATCCCAATAGAGAGGCTGTGGGAAAGGCTGAAGAAGTGTATTTAAATAAAGAACAGAGATAAATGATCCCAAATTACCCCAATCAACTTCTAAGAAGGTTGTGAATATAAATTAAAAAAACATAAGAACATAAGATATGCTATACTGGGTCAGACCAAGGTCCATCAAGCCCAGTATTCTGTTTCCAACAGTGGCCAATCTAGGTCATATGTACCTAGCAGTTTCCCCAAGGGACACAGGTTCCACAATGCTTCTATTGGTTCAAGCATTGATATCCTGGGTCCCTTCTTAATAATGGTTTATGGACCTTTCCTCCAGGAACTTGTCCAAACCTTTTTTAAACCCAGCTACACTAACAGCCTTTACTACATCCTCCGGTAACAAATTCCAGAGTTTGATTACACGTTGAGTGAAAAAATATTTTCTTTTATTAGTCTTAAATAGTTTACCCTGTAGCTTCATTGCATGTCCCCTAGTCTTTCTATATTTTGATAAGGTAAACAATCGATCTACGTTTACCCATTCCACTCCGTTCATTAATTTATAGACTTCTATCATATCTCCCCTCAGCCGTCTCTTTTCCAGGTTAAAGAGCCCTAACCTTTTTAGCCTTTCTTCATAGGAGTATCCTTCCATCCCCTTTACCATTTTGGTGGCTCTTCTCTGAACCTTTTCTAAAATCGCTATATCCTTTTTAAGATACGGCGACCAGAATTGCACACAATATTCAAGGTGCGGTCTCACCATGGAACGATATAGAGGCATTATAATATTTTTTGTTTTATTTTCCATTCCTTTCCTTATCATACCTAGCATTCTATTTGCTCTCTTGGCCGCTGCTGCACACTGGGCCGAGGGTTTTAACATGGTATCCACAATGACGCCTAAATCTTTTTCCTGGGTGGTAGTTCCTAATGTGGAACCTTGCATCGTGTAACCATAGTTTGGGTTGTTCTTCCCTAGGTGCATAACCTTGCACTTGTCCACATTAAATTTCATCTGCCATTTTGATGCCCAGTCTTCCAATTTATCAAGATCCTCTTGCAATTTTCCACAATCCTCTTGGGTTTTAACAACTTTAAATAGTTTTGTGTCATCTGCAAATTTGATAACCTCACTCGTTATTCCACTTTCCAGGTCATTTATGAATATGTCAAAAAGCAGCGGCCCCAGCACAGATCCCTGGGATACACCACTATTCACCTTTCTCCATTGGGAAAATTGGCCATTTAGCCCTACCCTCTGCTTTCTATTTTTTAACCAGTTCCTGATCCACAATAGTATACTGCCTCCTATCCCATGACTCTTTAGTTTTGCCAAAAGTCTCTCATGAGGGACCTTGTCAAAGGCTTTCTGAAAGTCCAGATACACAATATCAACCGACTCACCTCTGTCCACCTGATCATTCACTCCTTCAAAAAAACATAACAGATTAGTAAGACAAGATCTTCCTTGTCTAAAGCCATGTTGGCGGTCTCCCATTAGGTCATGACTATCTACATGCTGAGTAATTTTATTCTTTATGATGGTTTCTACCATTTTTCCCGGTACTGATGTCAGGCTCACCGGTCTGTAGTTTCCCGGATCACCCCTGGAACCCTTTTTAAAAATTGGTGTTACATTGGCGATCCTCCAATCTTCAGGTATTGGAGATGATTTTAATGATAGTTCACAGATTACTAATAGCAGGTCTGCAATCTCATATTTCAGTTCTTTCAACACCCTTGGATGTATACCATCTGGCCCAGGTGATTTGCTACTCTTCAGTTTATCTAATAGTTGTAATACATCTTCCCGATGTATCGATATTTCCTTCAATTCTTCCGCACCTTTAAATACCACTTCAGTCATGAGTAACATCCCTACATCTTCCTCAGTAAAGACTGAAGCAAAGAATTCATTCAGTCTCTCCACTATCGCCTTGTCACCTCTTAGTGCTCCTTTAACCCCTTTATCATCTAATGGACCAACTGACTCTCTCACAGGTTTTTTGCTACGAATGTACTTGAAAAGGTCTTTACTTCGCGTTTTTGCTTCCGCAGCAAGCTTCTTCTCAAATTCTCCCTTTGCCTGCCTTATCAATGCCTTGCATTTGACTTGCCAGTGCTTGTGCTGTTTCCAGGTTTCGTTGTTTGGCTCTTTTTTCCATTTCCTGAAAGATGCTTTTTTGGCAACAACAGCCTCTCTGACCTCACCTTTAAACCATGCTGGCAGTTTTTTGGACTTCCTTCCACTTTTCTTAAAGCGTGGAATACAGCTGGTCTGGGCTTCCAAGATAGTATTTTTCAACAACAGCCAAGCCTGATATACGTCTTTAACCTTTGCAACTGCTCCTTTTAGTTTTTTCTTAACTGTTTTCCTCATTTTATCATAGTCTCCCTTTCGAAAGTTAAAAGGTAGTACTGTGGATTTCCTTACTATCCCTCCTCCACTAATTAAATCAAAGGCGATCATGCTATGATCACTATTGCCAAGTGGCCCCAACAACCTTATCTCTTGCACTAGATCTGGTGTTCCACTAAGGACTAGGTCTAATATGGCTTCCCCTCTGGTCGGTTCATGAACCAGCTGCTCCAAGAAGCAGTCATTTATTTCATCTAGGAACTTTATCTCCCTAGCATGTCCTGACGTGACACTGACCCAGTTGATACCGGGGTAGTTGAAATCACCCATTATATTACTGCGCTGTAACGTTTGTTAGCTTCCTTGATTTCTTTGAGCATTTCATCATCCATTTGGCCATTCTGGCCAGGCGCTCGATAGTACACCCCCACTGCCATTGCCTTCCCCCTTTTACATGGAATTTCAATCCATATAGATTCTACAGCAGATTTTGTTTCCTGCAAAACTTTAATCCTTTCTGACTCAATGCCCTCTCTAACATAGAGAGCAACCCCTCCACCAATTTGATCAGCTCTATCATTACGATATAGTTTGTACCCAGGTATCACAGTGTCCCACTGGTTGTCCTCCTTCCACCATGTCTCTGATATTCCAATCATATCTAACCTTTCATTTAGTGCTATATATTCTAACTCTCCCATCTTATTTTTTAGACTTCTAGCATTTGCATACAAGCATTTTAGAGAATGTATTTTATTCATATTAATTTGGCTATTGTTAGATATGGGTAATTTGGGATCTTTAAGCTCTGTCTGCTCCATACTTGAGGGCATTTGGGCTACTTTACTCTTCTGTGGAACCTCTCTGCTTTTGGTAGTATCCTTCAAAGATACATTGTTCCGAACCATCCGCTCTTGGGCGACTGTTGGCTTTTCCCTAATATCTAGTTTAAAAGCTGCTCTATCTCCTTTTTAAAGGTTAATGCCAGCAGCCTGGTTCCATCCTGGTTAAGGTGAAGCCCATCCCTTCGGAAGAGCCCCTCCTTTCCCCAGAATGTTCCCCAGTTCCTAACAAATCCAAAACCCTCATCTCTGCACCATTGTCTCATCCACACATTGAGACTCCGGAGCTCTGCCTGCCTTTTGGGTCCTGCGCATGGAACAGGAAGCATTTCGGAGAATGCTACCCTGGAAGTTCTGGATTTCAACTTCCTACCTAAAAGCCTAAATTTAGCCTCCAGAACCTCCCTACCACATTTTCCTATGTCATTGGTACCGACATGTACCAAGACAGCAGACTCCTCCCCAGCACTATCTAAGACCTTATCTAGGTGGCGCGTGAGGTCCGCTACCTTCGCACCAGGTAGGCATGTTACCAGGCGATCCTCACGTCCACCAGCCACCCAGCTATCTACATGCCTAATGATCGAATCACCAACTATAACGGCTGTCCTAACCCTTCCCTCATGGGCACATGGCCCTGGAGAAACTTCCTCGGTGCGAGAGGGTTTTACATCATCTGGAGGACAGGTCCTAGTTACAGGATCACTTCCTGCCACACCAGGGTGATGCTCTCCTGTCACGTGACCTCTCTCCTCCATGGCAACATGGATGCTGCCAGACTGGAGGTGGGACTTCAGGACTATATCCCTGTAGGTCTCGTCTATGTACCTCTCTGTCTGTCTTATGCTTTCCAAGTCTGCTACTTTAGCCTCTAGAGAACGGACTCGTTCCCTGAGAGCAAAGAGCTCCTTGCACCTAGTGCACACGTAAGACCTCTCACCAACTGGGAGAAAATCGTACATGTGACACTCAATGCAAAAGACTGGAAAGCCCCCATCCCGCTGCTGGACTGCTGTCTGCATCTCATTTTTAAGTTTGTGTTTAGATCTAAGTTCTTTACTTACTAAGGGTTGCTATGGATATTTATACTAATAAAACTGTACCTAATATTTGTAATATACCTTGTTCACCTGAAGCTTAACTAATCTCAGGTCCTTAGTGTATGACTGATTTGGGTAATGAGCTTCACCTGAGAGCACCTCCTGCCTTTTAAGATGTGTAAGTACCTATAAAGCTACGATTATCCCAGGGATGGGTGGGTGAGGGGAGGGAGGGAGGGAGATAACTTATTAAAAGAGGGCTGCTACACAGTACCCTGTCTTGTGCTGCTGAGGTAAGCTATATTCTGATTTGATTTAAATTATAGCTCTTAGCTGCTGCTAGGCTCTAACTTCTTATGAAATTTAAACTAAAAGCTCTCTGCTGGGTTCTAAATTTAACCAGAAAGCTCTCTTCTGTGTTTTAAATTTAAGCTAAAAGTACTTTGCTGATGCTAGGCCCTGAGTGACTATTAAATTTAGACTACAAGCTCTCTGCTGGGTTCCAAATGTAACCAGGAAGCTCTCTTCTGTGTTTTAAATTTAAACTGAAAGTATTTTGCTGTTACTAGGCCCTGAGTGACTATTAAATTTAAACTACAAGCTCTCTGCTGGGTATGAAATGTAACCAGAAAGTTCTCCTCTGTGTTTTAAAACTAAAAGTACTTTTCTGATGCTAGGCCCTGAGTGACTATTAAATGTAAACTACAAGTTCTCTGCTGGGTTCCAAATGTAACCAGAAAGCTCTCTTTTGTGTTTTAAATTTAAACTAAAAAGTACTTTGCTGTTACTAGGCCCTGATTGACTATTAAATTTAAACTACAAGCTCTCTGCTGGGTATGAAATGTAACCAGAAAGTTCTCCTCTGTGTTTTAAATTTAAAGTTAAACTGCTGCTACTAGGCCCTGACTGATTTAACAAAAATAGTGGGTTCACAGATTAATTAGCTTTAATACAAAGAATTCCTTTTAGAAAATTACCAGAAGTATATACTCACAGTTGCAGATCTCTCTCCAGAAGGAACAGTCTCTTTTTCTAGTCCTTCAAGACAGTATTCAAACTGTCTGTATACAAATGCCAGCAGTCCAAAAATAAGATTGGAGAATTAGAATGCATGGCATTAAATAAAGATTTTTTATTTACATTCTCTTATATACCGTGCTATTCTGCATCAGTGCGGTTTAAAGATGAAGACTTAATGGGCATCTCAGAGACCTGGTAGAAGGAGGATAACCAATGGGACGTTGTGATACCAGGACACAATTATACTTGATAGCATGAATCAAATTGGTGGGGGATGAAGTTCGCCTAGGGCGCTTCATCTCCTTGCATTGACCCTGCCCTCAGTTCCACTGCCCTTGTGTACATTGTGCTGTAAGCTGTTATTGTAATTGAATTATTTTGTTGAAAAATACCACATCAGGACCCAATAATGGCAAGTGACAAGGCAGTGAAGTTTGGGTCTAAAGAGATTTAAGTGCAATCCACTCTCTGCAGCCAAAACGACACCTAGAGATTCTAGGCCTTTTCCCCTCAGCCTCTCATGGAGGAGTTAAAGTCTCTTAACCCTTTCAAGGCCTACTTTAAATTTTTAATCCACATTCTGCAGCCGAGTTAATTTTTGCATATTTCAGGAAAATTGTACCCGTCTTATTCAATATGTTCCAATAGTGATTTTCCTTCTGCTATGGTCATGTATTATATACCATTTGATAGGAATATTTAGTCAGAATTTTGGATCCCAAGAGTTTTGGGCTCGGCCTGGAAAGGGTTAAGACCATGGTGTTAGCAGTCATGAGACCATATAGGAGACCAAGGCAGCGGTAGAGACTTTCACGCCACTGTCATGGCTTTTTAGGACCCTAAGATTCCATACTGTGCCAAACCAAAGGTCCATCGAGCCCAGGCTCCTGTTTCTAACTGTGGCCAAATTAAGGTTACAAGTATCTGTCAGGTTCCAAAAAGATACAGTGAACAGCAAATATTGAATCTTGAGGATACTTTACAGGCCACAGTTAATGATATTAAAAAATCTCACTAAGTTGCAGCAAAAAGTGGAGGACTTAGCCAACCGTAACCGGTGAAGCAATGTGGAAATTCTTGGCGTTATTCTTGGCTGACTGGAAGGATGCAATGCTACTGATCTGTTGGCATATTTGGAAGAGTTTATGCCACGTATATTAGGGATCATGTTCGCTAAACCATTCAAACTAGAACATGCTCACTGCATACCATCACGTATATCATGCAGCAAGTTGCACCCTCATCCAGTAGTTGCAAAGTATCGCATTACCTGCAGCTTCTATTGATTTAATAAGTGGCATGTGTAAAGGCACTGCTTATCCATTAAAGCAAAAGGATCATTTTTTGGCTGACTCGGCTAAGATAACAGCAATCTGCACAAGGAGTTCTTGTCCTTGCGTCCAGCCTCAAGCACCTTGGTGCAAAATTTGGCTTGATATATTTGATATATCCCACACAGATGCAGGTGACATGGCCTAACTCCACAGTCAACTATGATAGCCCCATGGATCTCATTGAGTTCTTGGATTCCAACCCGAGACAGGAGCCTATGATTTGATCTGGTATGCACTCAGCTCTGTAAAGTATGTTTGGACTTCCTTGCTGCTAAGCAAGAAGGTTTTAGCCTGGGTCTTCTGATTGATTTTTTACTAGTTTTCTCCGTGGTCAGCATTGAGAGGTCTGTTCCTGGTTGAAGACTAACATTCATGTATTATATCATGTTTTTTTATGCAGAGTCATCATCCAAGATATTCCCAACCCTTGACTTTATTAAGTTCGATATGTTAGGCATACAGCACTTTTGACATTGTCCTTAAGTGTTTGTTTCCAGAGCAGACAGATGCTGGGCCCTTTTTTCTTTCTTTGTCTATCTCTCATCTTTCCTTTTGCACTATTTCCTCCACCTTCTTTTTTTCCTCCTACCTTTTCCTTGTCCTCTCTTTCCTGACTCCTCTCAGGGCCTTGTTCCTAGATTTGTATGTTGCTACAGTTAGCGTGTACATATCATTGTTGTATCACCAAAAACTCGGAAAACAGCACAACAATCACACACAACAAATACTGCCGTTGAAATAATAAGTTAAATCAAACTGCTGCACCTTTGTTTTTTATTGCTATTACTCTACTCACTCACTGTCTAGTTTCAATTAATTTAAAAAGGACAACTCTAACAATTAGGCTTTTCTAGACAGCCAGGTTCTGCAATACGGTTTGGGGATGTCTATTTAGAGTCCTTGCAGACGTCTATATCAGGCACATCTATATTTGTGAAATAATGTCTGTACCTGTAAGTATTTGCTTTTTTTTTCAGAAGTTTTGGCTTAGACATCCCAAATTGCACTTGGACATCCCTTCTAAAATTCTCTCTGATTTGCTGTGCAGCGCTGCGTACGACTTGTAGCGTTATACAAATTCTCAGTAGTAGTAGCAGCAGTAGTATGGCAGATGTGTTATGGTTAAGTTCTATTGCACAATATATATAACCAATCAAGTTGTACTACATTTTTTCCTTATCTTCTCTGAGCATTGGCTGAGGTTAGTGATCTTCCCTTTATCATAAACAGAGACTTCAATCAGTCTCTTGATAATACTGGATAGGCAGACCCTCCAATATGAAGACCTTTTTCCACTTTACACAATTGCATTAAAACCTTTGGTTTGTCAGATCCCTGGAGGTTGATGATCCCCTTGGATAAGGAATTTTCTTTTTATTCAGCTCCCTGTCAAACACGCAACCAAACTGACTATTTTTCAGTTATTAGTTCCCTATTGCAGGTTGTCCGACACACACACATTTATCCAATCCTTGTGTTGGATCATGCTGCAATCTCTAATATATTTCAATGGCCTTTTAAGCCCACCAGTTCTGCTAACTGGTGTTTCTGTTATGGCCTTCTTGAGGAGGAGAATTTTCTTTTACTGGTGAAGGCTGGATTATTCTGTAGTTTTGGATGTCTATAAGGTTATATAAAGGTGCCATCTTATTATTTGTATTTCTAGTCTGTTATCCAAGGGTCTAAGCGGAGTACAATAAAAAATCCATAATTAAATTAGGGCATAAAACACAATCACTATAAAAACAAATCAAATCATAAAATAAAACCATCAAATGACAGACAGATATCACATAAAAACGAATGAAAAAGTAAAATATTAGCTGGAACTGTAAGCAGGATCAATTAGCAAAGTAGTCAGGAAGGCAAAGATTCAAAAGGAGGAGGAAATAGCCAATGCAATAAAATGGGGGGATAAGACATTTTTCAGATATATTAGTGAGAAGAGGAAGGACAAAAGTGGTATTGTCAGACTCCAGGGTACAGGGGAGGAATACGAGGGGGTACCCAAAAAAAACAGGAATAACATTGCTGTGGGCGGAGCTTGTATAGTACGCACTTCTGCCGCTAGGCGTGTATAGTGCAACTCATTGTCAGTTCAGTGCCGCCTGTGTTGTCGACCTGGCTTGTTCTGTTCATCTGCAGTGATTATTTTTGCTAGCGCTGTTTTGTTCTTGTTTCTTTTTTTATGATGACAAGTTTAAGTGAACAACGTGCAGCTGTGAAATTTTGTTTTCTACTCGGTAAAAATGCTGCTGAAACTGATGCTATGGGAAAAAGTTAAGTGTACCAGTGGTTTGCTTGGTTTAAAAATGGCGACATGTCGATTGATGACAAACCTCGTTCTGGGCGTCCATCAACTGCCCGAATCGACGAAAATATTGAAAAAATTAGAGAGCTTGTGCTCACAGACCATCGACAGACAATTGATCAACTGTCAGAGATTAGTGGGTTATCTTGGAGCTCGGTTCAGCGAATTTTAACGGAAGATTTGGGAATGAAAAGGGTTGCTGCCAAGTTTGTTCCTCGGGTTCTGACTGACAAAAGGAACATCGAGTTGAAACATGTCGTGTTTTGAAACAACAGCTTGAAACTGATCCAGATTTTCTGTCAAAGGTCATTACAGGTGATGAGTCATGGTGCTATGGTTACGACCCAGAAACAAAGCAACAGTCAAGCCAATGGAAGACGTCATCATCACCCCGTCCAAAAAAATGTCGTCAAGTCAAATCAAACATCAAAACAATGCTGATTTGCTTTTTTGATGCCAAGGGGGTAGTAGTTCATTCAGAGTTTGTTCCCCCAGGTCAGACCATCAATCAAACCTTTTATTTGGAAGTTTTAAGAAGATTGCGCAACAGTGTTCGTCAAAAAAGACCCGATTTGTGGCAGACAGGAGACTGGTTCTTCCACCACGACAATGCATCTGCACACACAGCCATCTCTGTTAGACAGTTTTTGGCTAAAAATGGCATGGTTCCGCTGCCCCACGCACCTTATTCGCCTGACCTGGCTCCGTGCGACTTTTTCTTATTTCCACGCATGAAAAGGGGCATGAAAGGACACCGATTTGACAACATTGAAGAAGTCAAGAAAAAAAGGAGGGAGGAGTTGTCAGCCGTTTCTAAAGATGACTACAAAAAATGTTTCGAACAGTGGAAGCACCGGTGGGACAAATGTATCAGTTGTAATGGAGAGTATTTTGAAGGGGATAAGGTTGTTTTGTAAAGAATTTGAAATAAATAGCTTTTAAAAAATAATTCCTGTTTTTTTTGGGTACCCCCTCATATGTAGAAGCTGATAAGGATAAAGCGGAATTGCTTAACAAATATTTCTGTTCTGTGTTCACAGATGAAGAACCAGGAGCAGGACCTCAGAAAACACCCACAAACAGGAACAGAAGCGAGGGACATCTTGAACAATTTTCAGAAGACTGTGTTCGTGAGAAACTAGCTCAACTTAAAGTAGACAAAGCGATGGGACCGGATGGGATACACCCTAGAATACAGAGGGAACTTGGGGACGTTCTAGCAGCTCCACTGACTGACCTTTTCCATGCCTCGTTGGAGTCGGGAGTGGTGCCAAAGGAGTGGAGAGAGGCTCATGTGGTGCCTTTACACAAAAGCAGAAGTAAGGATGTGGTTGAAAACTACAGGCCAGTTAGTTTAACTTCGGTTGTGAGTAAATTATTGGAAACACTGCTGAAAGAGAAAATAGTGAGGTTTCTGGAGTCCAGCGGATTACAGGATCCGAGGCAGCATGGATTCACCAGAGGCAGGTCTTGTCAAACAAATCTGATTGATTTCTTTGACTGGGTGACCAGGGAGTTGGACCGAGGTAGAGCTCTAGATGTGGTGTATTTAGATTTCAGTAAAGCCTTTGACACTGTTCCTCACAGGCGACTTATAAACAAACTGAGCACCCTAGGGATGGACCCTAAAGTTACTGCTTGGGTTAGAAATTGGTTGGGTGGGAGGCGACAAAGAGTACAAGTAAATGGAGCTCACTCTGAGGAGAAGGATGTTACCAGTGGTGTGCCCCAGGGATCTGTCCTTGGTCCGATTCTTTTTAACATCTTTGTTAGTGATATAGCGGAAGGGATGTTGGGTAAGGTTTGCCTCTTTGCAGATGATACCAAAATCTTCAATAGAGTAGACACCCAGGAAGGTGTAGATAACATGAGGAGGGATCTTGCTAAGCTTGAAGAATGGTCTAGAATTTGGCAGCTGGGATTTAATGTTAAAAAATGTAAGGTCATGCATTTGGGCTGCAGCAATCCAAGGGAGCAATATAGTATAGGGAGTGAAGTACTTTTGTCCACTAAAGAAGAGCGGGACCTAGGCATGGTTGTGTCTGATGATCTTAAAGTAGCTAAACAGGGTAGAAAAGGCGACGGCAAAAGCTAGAAGGATGCTTGGGTGCATATGGAGAGGAATGGCTAGCAGAAAAAAGGAGGTGATAATGCCTCTGTATAAGTCTTTGGTGCGACCTCATTTGGAGTATAGTGTGCAGTTCTGGAGACCACACCTTCAAAAGGATGTGAACAGGATGGAGTCGGTGCAGAGGGTGGCTACTAAAATGATTAGTGGTCTTCATTATAAAGCATATGAGGACAGACTGAAGGATCTTAATATGTACACCTTAGAGGAAAGGCGGGATAGAGGTGATATGATTGAAATGTTTAAAAAGCTCCGTGGCATAAATGTTCAGGGAGAGAGCCTCTTTCAATTGAAAGCAAGTTCTGCTACGAGGGGACATGGGATGAGGGTGAAGGGAGATAGATTCAGGAGTGATATGTGGAAATATTTCTTTACGGAAAGAGTAGTGGATCCGTGGAATAGTCTCCCATTGGAGGTGGTAGAGATGAGGACAGTAACTGAATTTAAAAAAGCATGTGACAAACAGAGAGGATCTCTAAAGGTAAAAAGGGGACTGTTGTAGTTGTTGATATGGAAGGACAGACTAGATAGGCCATGTGGTCTTTTTCTGTCATCATATTTCTATGTTTCTATGTTTTTAGAAATGGAATTACTTCAGAACAAAATTCATGAATTGGCATGCAGACATATTCATGGAGTGGAGGAATAGCCTAGTGGTTATAGCACTGGCTTGGGAACCAAGAGACCAGGGTTTGATTCCCACTAACACTCCTTGTGGCTTTGGGCAAGTCACGTAACCCTCCATTGCTCAGAAAAATCCAAGTTATCAATGTCCCTGTTTAATGTACATTTACCAAGTTTAAGTTACAATGTAAACCACTTTGATTGAAATGATAAAGCGGTATAAAAAACTGTTAAATAAATAAAATTCATAGGTCAAATAATTCCATATTGCAATGTCTTTATACACTTACATAAATATCATTACAGTAGTTACCGGGTGAGTTACCACATATTTCTTTCCAAAGCTTCAGATTTTGCAGAAAACAATAAAGCTGGTAGTCTCTATGCAGTTCCTGTTCAGCAGTTCTGGCATGAGAGGATGGGGGTCTTCAAGTGGGGGCAGTGGCTAGAGCGTAATTGGGGATCCAGGGGGTGGGGTCTTTCAAGGTGGGGGAGTTATCAATGTGAGTTTGGGGGGGGGCAAGGCACTGAATGTGAGCTGTGGCAGGGGGGAGGGGAACCCCTGGACTTTGCTTCTCATGCTGGCCCTTTTGAGGATATGCCCTGGAGTATCGGACCATGCGTTAGCAGCCCAATGTTCCAAGGGAGCACAATAGCTCAGCTTGCGAGGTTGATTCTAAGCTGCATTATTCATTCATTCATTTACCGTGGGAGTTACTGATCTGAGAGTTTGCTCAGCTTAGTAATTAGCCTCCTAAGAGGATAATTGTATAAGGCATTTTAAGATGTCTGTGTTAAGCCTATTTTATGAAGACAGGTAGGTGCTTACTTGTCTTCAACAAGTCTTCTTGTCTAATGCATACTTGCATTGCAAGCACAGTTATTTACACTAGTCTTAGAGTTGATATAAATGCCTGCACCAATATTTTTCAAGTACACACATAAAATATAGTATTTTATAATCTGTGCATGTATTTGCGTGCTCTATCCATGCTCCACTCAAAGTCAGAGTCATGTGTATGTAAAGTACACACCTTGATGCCAGATAGCATGCTTTTACACCGATCGGTGTTTTATAAGCGGCCATTTACACGTCGGGATGACTTTATAAAATTATTTCCTAAATGCTCAGTGAATTGTCAGTGTTGCGCAAGCTCTGGTAGAAAGATGGTCACCTGAACTGAACACAGTACTTCAAGTGAGGCCATACAGGTTGTTGGTGAGGCCTCACTTGGAGTATTGTGTTCAGTTTTGGAGATGGTACCTTACAAAGGATATAAAAAAACTTGAAATGGTTCAGAGGAAGATGACTAAGATGATATGGGGCCTCCTCCAGAAAGCATGTGAGAAAAGACTTGAGAACTTAAATATGTATACCCTAGAAGAGAGGAGAGATGGGGGATATGGTACAGACCTTTAAATTTTATTTATTATTTATTTAAAAGTCTTCTATACCACAATTTCAGTCAATCAGAGCGGTTTACATTGAAACGAGGAGCATTACATTGTAACATTAAACATTGATATTTGAACGTTTTTACATTGAACATTTTAACCAAAGGATAGTTATGGAGTAAATAAAATGAAACGTTTTACTGAGTGTATAACATTCTCAGATGTATAATTATTTACAGAAAAATATGTTATTAGGGGGATAGATTATCTTAGGGTTACATCATATTTTCTCTTAATAATATTGTTTATACCTATTTATAGTTTAACAGTTTGTGTGGATTCATAATCTGTTATGATATTAACTATTTACAGTGAGCTGAGTGCACTGGTATGAGTAGGGAGAGTGGTTAATGGTGCTATGTTAGATGGAGATTCTCAGGGTCGAGGGGTTTGCCAAAATGTTCAGTAAATAAGTATGTCTTTAGATCTTTTCGAAATTTGAGCAAGTCAGTGGTGGGTCTTAAGTCCTCTGGAAGATTGTTCCATAATATTGGTGCACTGAAGGAAAAAGCTTTGTTACTTGTAATGTGGTTGGTTTTACGGTACTCTGTTGGAACAGTTAGTGTGTTTTGCGTACATCCTCTTCTTAAATGATCGTTAGGGGATATTTTTAAGATACTTAAGTATTTTTAAATATTTAAAGTGTATTAATGAATAAACAAAGCTTTTTCAAAGATGGGGAAGCTGTAGAACTAGAGGACATGAAATCAAGCTGCAAGGAAGGTAAAATTAAAAGCAACATCAGGAAATACTTTTTCATAGAAAGGGTGATGGATGCCTGGAATGCCCTCTTGAAGGAAATGAGAACAAAAGCAGTGATGGAAAGTGTAGTTACTCACCTATAACAGGTGATCTCCGGGAACAGCAGGAATTTAGTCTTCACATATGGGTGACATCAGGTACCGACGGATGCCGTGCAGGAAGCTCCCTAGCTACCAATAGGAAAGCCTATGGGAGCAATCCACTGCACCTGTGCCACTGCCTACTCACTCTTCCAACTCGCTCTCTTCAGTTGAATTTGTAGCTGAAAAGACGGAGTTTAAAACAAAAAAAAAATAGAACCCTACAACTCCAAGGGGAGGAGGGTGAGTTGTGAAGACTAAATTCCTGCTGTTCCTGGAGATCACCTTTTATAGGTGAGTAACTATGCTGTCTCCAGGAACAAGCAGGAATGTAGTTTTCGCATATGGGACTCCCTAGCTCCCAGATCTCTGAAGAGTTAGACCAGGTCAGAAAGTCGGACAAGGTCAGGTTAGCCTAGACTTCCCCTCCATGGAGATCTGATAGGAATATTGGGTGGGGGGGGGGGGGTAGGAGTTGTCTTTATGTTCCAAAGAGATGTTGAAGGACCACCTGGCCAAAAGCTGCATCCCAGTGGGAGTCCTTGTCCAAGTAGTAGTGGGTGGCAAAGGTGTGGATGGAGGACCATGTTGCAGCCCGGCAGAGTTTGTCAATGGCAACTGAATGTGGTATGGACATTATGAGCAATAATGTGCCTGGTGAGGGTAAGTCCTGCTTTGTCGTATGCTAGCGATATACAGTCTGCTATCCATCTGGAGAGCGTGCGTTTCATTACAGGGAGACCCAGGCAGTTAGGGTCAAAGGATACAAATAATTGAGAAGATTTTCTGATAGTGTCCTTTGGAGACAGAAGGCGAGAACCCTTTTGCAGTCAAATGTGTGCAGGGTTGCCTCTGTGCGAGATGCGTGAGGTCTTGGGAAGAAGACTGGAAGGATTACTGATTGATTGATATGGAAAGATGACATCACCTTTGGCAAAAAGTGGGGTTTGTCCAAAGGATGATTTAGTCATAATGGAATCTGGTATACAGTGGATGCGCCACTAAGGCCTGCAGATCACAGATGCACCTGGCTGAGGTCAGGGCGATGAGAAATAAAACTTTCCAGGAAGAATCACAGGTGTGTAGTTGCTAAGGGCTCAAACAGAGGCTTGAGAAGCCAGTACCACATTAAGATCCCATGCTACTGGGGGTGGTCGAAGGGATGGCTTTGTGAGGAGGAGGCCTCTCATGAAACGTGCCTCTAGAGGAATTGTGGAGATGGGTCGACCATCTACAGCTTTATAAAAGCTGAAATTGCACTGAGGTTGACATGTACTGAATTTGTTTTGAGTCCTAGAGAGGATAAATGCAAAAGGCATTGAAGACGTGTGGGTACTGATGCTTCAAAGGGATTGTGATTATTTTGAGAGCACAAAGACACATATCAACGCCATTTGAGAGAGTATGTTCTTCTAGTGGAGGGCTTTCTGGAAGAAAGGAGAACATCTTTCATGGCTTTTGATAGTGGCAGATGTTGAAACATCATGCTCTCAACATCCACATTGTCAGTCGGAGAGACTGCAGATTAGGATGCAGGACTTTTCCGTTGTCCTGGGACAGAAGACCCGGCTTGGATCCCAATGGAATCGGAGGAGTCTGTGTCAGCTGAATCAGAAGGGGAAACCAAGGCTGACAGAGCCAGCTAGGGGCTATGAAGATCATAGACCCTTTGTCTGCTTGGAGTTTGAGGAGGGTTTTTGGGATCAGGGGTGTGTGTGTGTGTGGGGGGGGGGGAGCGGGACACATAAAGCAGTCCCTGACTCCAGTGAATCATGAAGGCATCTGATGCCAGACTGAATTTGGATAGTATCCTGGAGCAGAACTTCAGAAGTTGAGAGTTCTGTGGAGTGGCAAATAGATCTATGACTGGGGTTCCCCAGGTTGGAAGACTTGTGCCATTGTCTTTGGATCTAGGGTCCACTCGTGTGGCTGTAAGATCCGACTCAGTTTGTCCGCCGAGTGATTGATCTCTCCTGGAATATAAACTGCATGGAGGTGCATATGGTGAATAGCGAAGTTTCATAGGCAGCAGGCTTCCTGGCAGAGAGGAAGAGAGCCTCTCCCTCTTTGTTTACATAAAACATTGCCACTTGATTGTCTGTCCTGACCAGGACCTGGCTGTTGGAGAGGTGGTGCTGGAAAGCTTGGCGGGCATTCGTGATTGCTCAAAGCTCGAGGAGGTTGATTTGTTGAGTTGATTCCTGGTCTGTCCACAGTCCTTGTGTGGAGACAGAATCTAAATGGGCTCCCCAACTGATCTTGGATGCATCTGTAGTCAGGGTATGTTGAGGTTGGGGCATCTGAAAAACTGACCCTTCGAGAAGATTTGTTGGGGTGCACCACCAGAGGAGTGATTCAGCCAGAGTGCATGTTACTTGAATGATATCCCATAGATTCCCTGTGGCTTGGGTCCACTGGGTTGAGAGGGTCCACTGTATTATTCACATGTGCAGTCTCACATAAGGTACTACATGCATTGTGGATGCCATGTGGCCTAAGAGGCACAGGAAGGCTGGGGCCGTTGCAGTCTGCTGTAGGCACATGAGGGTGGCTAAGTCCACCAAAATGTTCATGCAGTCCATTGGAAGAAAGGCTCTGGATTGTTGAGTGTTCATTATGGCGCCTGTGAACTCTAATCTTTGGGATGGAGTGAGCTGGGACTTTGGGAAGTTGATTACAAATCCCAGATGTTGCAACAGTGCAAGAGTTTGCTGAAGGAGAAGAGCAGAGTTCTCCAGGAGAGTCTGCCTTTATTAGCCAGTCATCTAAGTAAGGCCATGCACTTTGTGAAAACTCTTGGTGTAGATGCAAGGCCGAAGGGAAGGACCCTGTATTGCCAGTCATTTTCCTGTAGGTAGGGAAGGAGGGTTTCAGAGAGATCATTTTGAATTTCTCCTTGACAGGGAATTTGTTTAGCTCTCTGAGGCTGAGAATGGGTCTGTAGCCCCCTGATTTCTTTGGAATGAGGAAGTAGGGGGAGTAGAAGCCTTTCAGAAGTTGATTTTGAGGAATTGCTTCTATGGCTCCTTGGGAAAGGAGATTGTTGACCTCCTGCTTGAGCAGGATGTCGAGAGGAGGTTGGGTGGGGAAATCCCCATCGAAGTGGTGGGGGAACATTTCTGAAAATTTAACTGGTAACCCTTCTGAACTATGGACAGGGTCCACTGTTCCGTGGTGATGTGGAGTACCATCGATGTGAAAAATGGCAGAATCTACCTGGAATGATAGTGGGTTCCTGAATGTGAAGGGACAGACTGGCTGTGCTCCCTAGATGGGAGTCAAAAACTGGGTGCTGCTGGCACCTGGGTGGCTGGCTGTGGTTTAGCTATCCTGGGATTTTTTGCTTGCTTAGGACCTGTTGTTTTTGCTGGGGCTGATAAGCAGGCTGAGAATAGGAGGGGTAGAACCTCTTCTTCTTTGGTTAGAAGGGCCTTTTAGCTGCTGCCTTCTTCTTTGTTTGGTCAGCAGTCTTCCTGGAGAGCCTTTTCAGCATTGTGTCATCTGTTTCCAGCTCTCCAGCCTTCTCCCTCCAGTTTTTACCAAAGAGGTTCTCTCTTGTACAGGGAATATTACCAAGCTTGTCCTGGACCCATTGTTCCATTTCTGATGCTTGGAGCCATGCTAACTGGCATGCACTGATGGCAATAGATGAGGGTCTACTAGTGGATTCGAAAGCATTGAATGCTGCCCTTTTTACAAATTTTGACACATTTTGGCTGTGTGCAAGCATAGCTTGAAAAGTAGGCCTCTTTTCCTCAGAAAGGAATGGAAGGAAACCTTCCCAGTCATTATTAAGTTCTTTGAGGAACATTCCCACATAGAGAATGTAAGAGTTGATTCTGCTGGCTAGCACTGAATCTTGAAAGGATCGGCGAGTAAAGGTATCGAAATTCCTGGATTCTCTTCCTGGAGGCATGGAAGAGTGGTTTTTGCCACTCTTGATGTGATGCATCGCCGATTCAACCACCATAGAGTGCTGTGGAAGTTGTGGCTTTTGAAAACCAGGACACTTCGGTATTCTGTACATAGTATCAAGTCAACAGCTAATGGGCGATACCATGAGAGGGGTTTTCCACTTCTGGAGCATCGAGTTGTGCAGGATGTGATGCGCCAGGAGGATCACAGCTTCCTTCGGGACTATAGGGTACTGGAGCATGTCTAGCTCCTCTGTCCTCAGTTCCAGTTCCGATGCAGCCAGAATCGATAACCCCGCCACCATGTCTTGGATAAATTCCTGGAAAGACATGTCTTCAGGTGGTGATTTTCTGTGAGTGCTTATGGTTGGAGGCGAGGGCTCGGAGACAATGTCATGGAGGTCCGTGGAATCAAAGAAGTGGTATTCAGAATTGGACGTATCCAAGTCTGATATTGGTGCATAACGACAATGTTAATGCCTGTATGAATGGTGTCAATGCTCCTCAATGCCTTTGGGTTCTAGAACTGTGGTTCTTGCCCATGGAATCTTGATGGCCAATACCAATGTTGGTGTCGGTACTGAGGCCTCAGGTCTTGAGGCAGATTAGATCAGCGCAGATGGTGGTACCGATGTCGATGCCTGGATTGGTGTTGATGGGGTCACTGATGTCGATGCCCCCTCAGCTGTCTGTGCAAGAGGAACTGATGCTGCAGGAAGGGCTGCCAAAGTCCTCTCCAAGGACAGCATATGCCTATCCAAGGAGATTGCCTGCGTCTGGTCCAATGCAAGAATGGGGCGTGCCGCAACTGTACCAGAGCAAGGCATCAGAGGCTTTCCAGAGGTTGAGGCCTCAGGTTCCTCCCGATTCCCCAGCAAGGCTTTGGAGGACAAGTCCTCCTGCTGGGGATGCCTGGGCCGATAGCCAGAGTCAGAAGAGGTCCTAGAAGACTCCCAGTGTTTAGAGCGGGAATCCTTGGACCTCTCCTTTGATTCTTTCAACTTCTCTGAGAATTCTCGAGGCTTTTGCTTTTCCTTTGAAGACCTTGAAGGAGACGTGGGTCTTTTAGTCTTTTTTTTTTCCGAATGTTTGGAGTCTTTAGAAAGCTTGGAGCCCTGAGAGTATGAGGATGCTCTGGAGGAAGTTGAGGCCAATGACATCGAGTCTGATGGAAGGAGTTCTCCAAACATTTTGGTCCAGTTCCCTAGGCCTCTCTTCGTCATCTGTTTACAGAGGGAGCAGGCTTGAGGTGGTTTTTCCATCATGAAGCTGGTGGGCACAAGGGGGGTGCGGGGCCATGTGCGGAGACTCATTGTGGGGTCTAATTTGCATAATGTAAACATGCATTAACTTTTCGTAAACATGCCTCTTAATGAGTGTCTGGATAAAGAAAGACTACCAGATTTCTACATTACTATACTATACTCCAGTGCCAACCGCCAGTCACATTAGGAACACTGCCTATTTAGAACCCATAACAAACCCGCCATTTATTTTATTTATTTATTTATACATTTCTTCTATACCGCCCCTTCCAGAGATCAAGGACGGTTTACAGTTAACAATTGAACAACTTTTACATGGAACAGTGGTATTAACTATTTACAGGGAACATATAGTACAAACAAACTTGTGTGTCAACTTTCTATTTACATATGTACCGGAGTTAGCCTATTCTTAACTTAGCTTTTTCTTTGGGTGGGTGGGGCAGGGCTCTGGGTTAGTAGGTTGGTTTTGTATTTGTTGAGAGATTGTTCATGGGAGGTGGGGGGTTTCAGTTGGGTTTTCAAAGTGTTCAGTGAAAAGGAGTGTTTTGAGTCCTTTTCTGATTAGTTGGAGGTCTTTTGTCATGCGGAGGGTTAGTGGAAGTTCATTCCAGAGCGTGGGGGCAGCAAATGAAAAGGCTCTGGAGCTTGTGGTTTTCTTTGTCCTGCAGATGGTTTTGGGTATGACAAGTGAGTGACTTGCATTTTGTCTGCATGATCTGGATTCTGGTAGGGAGTGTAGGAAGGTGGTTAGGTAGGAGGGGGAGATGTTATTGAGCAGCTTGAATGTTGTAAGAAGTATTTTATATTTTATCCGGCTGTTTATTGGGAGCCAGTGTAGTTCATGTAGGATGGGGGTTATGTGATCAGCTAGGCGAGCTTTTGCGACCACCCTGGCAATGATGTTCTGGGCTCTTTGTAGTATATTTGTGGTTTTAAGTGGTAGGCCATTCAGTAGACTATTACAATAGTCGAAGTGGGGGGTAATTAATGAGTTGACTACAGACCTGAAATCATGGGTATCAAGAAGGGGTCTTAGGTGCTGTACGGTTCCTTAGTTTAAAGAATGCAGTTTTTACTGTTTGTTTTATGTGGGGGAGCATACTGAGTGTGTGATCTAATATTATCCCTAGGTATTTTACCTCTTGTTTAACAGGGATGGCTGTGTTGTTGATTATGATGGCTTTTGGATGGATTGCATTGTGGTTTCTCGATACGAAGATAGCTTCAGTTTTTTTGAAGTTAATGCTGAGGTAGTTGGTCTCTAGCCAAGATTCAGCCTCTCTGATGCATTCAGATAGATTGTGCTATGAGGGGTTGCTAGTGTTTATGGGGATAGAGAGCATGATGTCGTCGGCATAAATGTAATGGTTAATTTTGAATTTTCTAAATATGTTCGTGATGGGTTGTAGGTATAGGTTAAAAATAAGGACTGAGAGGGCCTAGCCTTGTGGAATTCCCTGTCCTTGGGGGAATGTTTCTGAGGTGTCTTGGCCTAATTGGATACATAGCATCCGGTGTGATATATATGACATAAACCATTTAAGGACAGTGCCTCCTATTCCCATATTTGCCAGCTTTTCGATTAATGTGTTATTTATTTATTTAGACAGATTTGTATGCCACCTTATCCTTCAATCAAGGTGGTCACGTCACATCACAATTGGAGGGTTACATTTAACATTAGGGTATGTGTAAACATTTAGACAGTACAGTTACTTATCAGCATTTAGACAGTACAGTTGAAGGTAACATTTAACATGAGGGTATTTAATAACGTGGTATGATAAACTTGTGTGTGTGGATAGGTTGGGTGCGTGCTTAGTTGGCGGCGGAAGTAGTATTTCAGTATGGGTATGGGATGTTGCCTGGATGCTCATATGTTTCTATAAATAAAAATGTTTTGAGGTCTTTGCGGAAGTCTGTGAGGTCATCTAATGCCCTCAGGCTCGTTGGGAGGGAGTTGCATAGTGTGGATGCCAGTAGTGATGGTGCTCTTTTTGAAGTTGCTTGTTTGGTTTTGTGATAGCCTGCAGGTGTGCTGATCATGTTGTCATTATTGGTTCTTCTTGGTCTGTTGTTGATATTCCTTGTTATAACGTTTTGGAATATGTCTGCTGAGAGATGGTGAATGACTTTGAAGATGATCATGATTGTTTTGTATTTAGCTCTTGCCACCATTGGGAGCCAGTGCAGTTGTTGTAGGACGGGAGTGATGTGCTCGGGCCTTGGTGTGTGTAATGATGCGTGCTGTGGTGTTTTGTACCATCTGTAGTGGGTGGAGTGTCTGCTGAGGAAGGCCTTGATATAGTGAGTTTCCATAATCAAGCAGTGGTGTAATGAGTGCTTGGCACACTGTGCGGAAGTTGTCCTGACGGAGCATTGGTTTGATTTGTCTGATTGTTTTCAATCGTTGATAGGCCTTGTTTGCGGTTTTGGTGATGTGGAATTTCAGGTTCAGAGCTCTGTCTAGTGTGATGCCCAGATGCTTAACTTCTTCTTTGACTACTATGTGTTTGTCTAGGATGCTGATAGTTTGTGGAGGTATGAAGGTGGGGTTCCTGGTGATGAACATTGCCTCAGTTTTATCGTAGTTGACCGTTAAGTTGTTGGTTATGAGGCAGTCATTCATGTCTTCGAGGCATTTGGTTATTATTGTGGTGTTTAGTGCTAGTAGGTTGATTGGAGCGTACACCATGATGTCGTCAGCATAAATGTGATAGTGAAGTTTGTGGTGCTTGATGATGTTGCATATGGGCTGTATGTAGATGTTAAAGCGCATTGATGATAGAACTGAGCCCTGAGGTATTCCCTGCATGACGGGGAATTGTAGTGATTTCTTTTGGTCGCATTTGACTTGTTGCGTTCGCCCTTCCAAGTATGATGTAAACCACTTCAGGGTGTTCTTGCATAGTCCTATCTGTTGTAAGCGTTGTAATAGCTTGGTGTGGGACACTGTGTCGAAGGCCGCCGAGATGTCCATGAACACTAGCAGGAAGCCGTTTTTTATGTTGTCTATGCCTCTTAGGAGATTGTCAAAGAGGGAGGTGAGTAATGTTTCCACTCCGTGTGGGGGCTTAAATCCATGCTGATGTATGTCCAGTGGGGCATTTATATCAATATGGTCCTGAAGTTGCCTTTGCACTGCCTTTTCCACGATTTTAGCAAGGAATGGCAGGCTGGAGATAGGATGGTATGATTTTGGTTCGGAGGGGCTCAGATTGCTACTTTTAAGTATTGGTCGTATCATTGCATGCTTTAGGGGTCGCGGCATATATCCTTGTTGGAGTGAATCTATGACGATTTTTTGAATGTGATGAGAGAGTTGGCTTTTTGTAGCTTTGAGCCATGTCATTGGGCATGGGTCTGACGGTGAAGTTGTTGTGTTTAGTCCAGATATAATGTCTTTTACTTGCTGCTTTGTTGGTATGTTGAAGCTCTCCCATTTTTGATGTTGCTTTTTTATCGTGTGATCGTTTGTGGTGTAGTAGAGCATATTTGGTTGGTGTTTTTTGACTTTATGTAGTTTGATGTGACGTGACCACCTTGATTGAAGGATAAGGTGGCATACAAATCTGTCTAAATAAATAAATAAAGTTAAGCGTGGCAAAGGCTGACCAAACTTTACCTGCAGGAGCTAACCAGACAGCAGCTCAACATTGCTGCTTCCCGGTTAGCTTCCTGTACTTTCCAAGCACTAGTCACCACTGCTGAATATCGGGACCTTTGGGGTTTTTTTAGAATAGTTCTGCCATTTTGCCTAGAACTGACATCAGGCCCACAGTCACCATCCTGGATCACTCATGGACCTCTTTTTAAAAATTGGCATTACATTAGCCACCCTCCGGTCCTCAGATATTGAACTGTTTTAAATGCTAGGTTACAGATTACCAGTGACAGATGAGCAATTTCATGTTTGATTTCTTTCAGAATTCTGGGGGTGAATATAATCGGGTCCTGGCGATTTGTTACTTTTTATTTTGTCAGTTTGCTCTGTTACATTTCCTAGATTTAAAGTGATTTACTGTAATTGCTCCAAAATCATCACCATCAAAGAATATTTTCTAGTGTGGTTTTGACCCATCATCTTCCTCTATAAAAACTGGCAATGAGTTCATTTAGGGGATCATTGACTAAAAGCTAGCATGTGTTAATGCCACCTCTCCCCTCGGGGGAGAGGGGAGCAGAATTTGAACTTATGCCACTGGGGAGCTGTCCTCTGAAATCTTTCTCCCCATGAAAATGTTTTTGTTTTTTTTTAAACACATTTTATTAAATAAATAAGTCAACACTCAGAGCGATCTGGGTGCACTTACACAGCGCTCCAAGACAGCACAAGCCATATGATTACAAGAATATTTTTAATTTCAGCAACCCACCCACCCCCCTCTTACCACCCATCCCATCCCATCCCATTCTATACATCCCAAATTTGTTTTATCAGCTCTACCGTACACCCATCGTCACACACACATATAATCGTCCAAACTAGCACGTTGCCAATACCCGATGCCTCAAGCATCCCCCTTAACTGGGGAGCACTCCCCCCTTTACACCTCTAGAAAGTGAGCTCCTCATTATGAGTTAGGGGCGCCAAGGTGTCTATGTACACCCCCCATAATGCAAGGAAGCTCATCTGCTGCTTAGAGTACCCCTTGGCAGCTAGCCCTCCATTAACATTAACTGGTGAAAGCAGTTCCACCACTCCCAAAAGGAAGGAGGTGCCTCGTTTTTCCATTGCCATAAGATTGGCTGTTTTCCCACCATACAAGTCTTATGTATCATCAGATGCACCCAACGTCCTTTGGGGCAAGCCGAAGGTAGTTGGTTAAATATCACCAAATGACCCGACCACTTCAGCGGCTGCTTCACCAAGGAGCCCAAATAGTTCTGTATCCTACCACAATACCACTGAACCTTCCCACACCTCCATCACATGTGTCCTAATCGGCCAAGATGGTCCCACACCAAGGACATTCACCACACGAAGCCACCCCACTCCTTTGGGCTCTGACAGGGGAGAACTGTGACCTACACAATGCCTGAAACTGGATCTCCTGCAAATAAGCAGATCTCACCAAACCCGGGATGTGTTTTATGGTTCCCAAAGCCTCCCCCGATGTAATCAGGAGACCAAGCTCCAACGCCCATTGATCCTCCAAAGCAGAAAAATCCAGAGTTGTTCCAGCTTATGAAAGAACTGAGATAGAAACACACTCCCTTTCCCCTATCTCAAAAAAACTGTAAAATATGCCATGAAATCTCCATGGTTAAAGAGTCGCAGGGAGTAGACATAGTGGTGCAAATGGAGGTATGCAAAACTCTGGGTGCTCTTCAGCTCAAACTCAGCACACAGTGCCGGAAACGGCTTTATACGTTCCCTCCAAGTCTATCACATATCCTAGCTGACTCACATCCTGATTCGCCCATTCCTAGAAAACTGGATTTTCCATACCTGGTTGAAATTTCGAGTTACCCCAAATAGACAAAAAGCTTGATGCCCCTAAGGGGATACGCCAGTAGGAACACACTAACTCCGTCACGCCCCTCACAATGGCCTCACCAACAAACTACATTTGATTCTAGTCAGTAGCAGTGGAGCATCCAAATGAAGTGCTGCTATCAATCTATATGGGGGACAAAGTCTTCCTCCAACGTCCAGGGTATGAATCCTCAGTGTGACCCACCCAGTCCCTCAAAAGCCTAAGTTGACACGCCATTGCATACCTGGAAATATCGGAGACGCCCACACCCCCGGATCAGCAGAGGCCACACATCTTAGACAAGGGCACCCTTGCCAGTCCCCCTCACCACAAAAACCTGTGAAGTTCACGCTCAGTCGTGAGCACATCCTTCTGCAACAGGCGAATCAGCAGAGTCTGCAACATATACATATTCAGAAACAATCTCCTTTTCAGGCACTAATGCACTTTCCCCATACCAGGCCACCTCTAAGCCAAGTTCAATTTACCCTTTAGCCCTGCCCCTCTTACTGTATTTAAGTTCCACGTTGTTCTTAATTACGCCTGTTAACATGACTCTGGTTTACTGTATAGTTAATCTTTGTTATATTTGCACTAGTTTTGATGTATAACTTGTTTCAATGTAAGCCGCCTTGATTGAAGGATAAGGCGGGATAAAAAAAACTGTTAAATAAAATAAATAAATATACACAATAGTTTAGGAAACAGAGTCATCCGATAAACTGATACCCGACCCAACAAGGATAGGGGCAGTGGCATCCAGCCCTGCATTTTAGTCTGTAGTGATCCCAATACATAGCATTGTAATTTAATCGATAAAGCTGATGGGGACCCTGGGCAATTGGATCCCCAAGTAGCAGAAGTCATGATCCACCCAATGCAATGGGAAGGCTGACTCTCATAATGGATGCTATTGCCCAAGAAAACATCTATCACTTCAGGTTTGTCCACATTTAATTGAAGACCAGCAATCCAACCGAAAGAGGCAAATTCTGACAATAAATGAGGCAAGAACAGTGAAGGCTCAGTGATATGGACTAATAGGTCATCTGCAAAAGCAGATAATTTGAATTCTGCATGTCGCATACGTACGTCTGGCACCTCCCGGTAGTTCACTATCCTACAAAGAAGAGGGTCTAAGGATAAAACAGATAACAGTGGAAAAAGGGGGGCATCCCTGCTGTGTGCTACATTCCAATTGGAAATCCTCAGAGAAGGCCGTTCACCAAGACTGCCGCCATGGGACCTGCATACAATGTCCAGACCATCTGTTAAAACAAATCACCTAAGCTATAGCACGGCAAGAGCTGAAAAAGATAGTCCCAGCCCACTTTATCAAATGCCTTTTTGGCATCAAAACTAATCAACAGCTATGGCAACTTCTTTTCGTGGATCCACTCCAAAGATGCAATGATTTTCCTTATACTGCTTGCGGCATATCTTCCCCGGGCAAAGCCCACCAGTGAGGTTTGTAAAAGGATAGGAAGCCAACCTGTCATCCAAAACCTTGACCAAGTTTTTCAGATCAAAGTTAAGGAGAGAGACTGTGTGGTAGGATGTAGCTTGCAATAGATTCTTGCCAGCTTAGGGAGCAAGGTAATATATGCCTGATTCTCACCCCATGAAAAGTGCCCATTCCCCGTTCGGGTCTGGTATCTATTTACCAGGGGTACCGTCATTAGATCAGGCAATAGTTTGTAAAAATCAGTATTGAATTCATTGGAGCCAGGGGCCTTGCAGCATTGAGCCCTTTGGATGCCAAGCATAACCTCCTGTGCCATTATTGAAGCCCCTAGTAGTGCCGCTTGTTGTTGTAAGTTGGGGTAGGGTAAGGCCCTTCAAATAGGCCCCAATCCAATTGGGAGAAACCTGTTCCCTGGTATACAGTGTCTGATAAAAAGCCCTAATGAGCTACGCCACCCCCAAAGCATCCTTACAGAGACGGCCCATCCGATCATGTAAAGCATGTATGGCCTGTGAACCCCCCATGCCCTTAAGACAATGTGCAAGAACTTCCTTCTTTTGTCCCCATATTAAAATAGCTGGACTTATAATATAGCACTGATGTCTTTGCCCGTTGATGCAGAACTTCATTGAGGGCAGCCTGCACTTCCAGAAGATGTGCCTGAGAATAGGTAGAGGGATGCTGGGCATGCCGTCGCCTCGCACTCGTGATTTGCTGCTCAAACCTCAATATTCAGGCACTTAACAGACACGGTCATCTAGCCATATATGCTATAATATCCCCCCGAAGCACCGCCTTCACAGTTTCTCAGAACAGCTTGGGCATCTCCTTGTGTTGTACATTAAATTGCTCATAAGATCCCCACTGCTCCCTGATATAAACCTGTTACACAATTCCAAAGGGAAACGCCACAAACGAATACCCACAGTTGGTATGTTCCATGTAAAATCCATCCATATAGGGGCATGATCCGAGATCTCACTTGGGCCAATCTGGGCGTCTTCCACCTGAGCAAAGAGGGATTCAGCGGCAAGCAGGTAATCTATGTGAACACTAGTGCCATGGGCCTGCAATTGGTAGGTATAATCCCACTCAAGGGGGTGCAAAAGCCTCCAGGGCTCAACTAAACCTAAACATCAGGTAAATCTTTGAAGAATGTGGGTGACACCTCCCCAGGATCCCACCTCTCCACATGACGTGTCCACAGCCGAGTCTAGCACACCATTGAAGTCCCCCCTACCAAAAACCTATCTCCAGAATACTGTTCCAGAACAGAAGCCAACTGCGCATAGAATGGGGCATCAGGATCACCCAGGCTGTAAATAGTGCCCAATACCACAGGCCTACCAAGCAGCTCATCTTCTAATATATTGATCAAGGGGGTCAGAGTTCACTGTTGTACAAACAAAAGGTGCCTATGTATCAAAATCACTACTCCACCCTTCCGGTCCTGCGCCGGTGCCCCAAACATTTGGTCAACCCAATCCCTACAAAACTTGGTGTGTTCAGTGGCACTTTGGTGTGTTTCCTGTAGGAGGCGATATCATATTATCGTCAAGCCAATGCCCGCAAAATCGTATAATGTTTTAGTGGGATACTGAGGCCACAGACATTCCAAGAGATAACCCCAGCCATCAGAACACCTAACAAAAGATACTAATCTTGAAGTGGCAGGAACCTCCCCTCCCCCCCCAGCTTCATCCCTGTAACCAAGCTATAAGGACGAGCAGGCCACTTGCAGAGCTGAGATCTCTAGAACAAATGTTGCTAACTACCCCCCTCCTCCTCCTCCCCCCCCCCCTCCCCGATAGGCCAATATTTCTCTCCAGGTGGAGTATGGGAATGACGCATTGAGGCTTCCCACCTATAGTATGATTCCCATTGCCCCTCCCTCCCCCAATCCCCTTCTATCCCAATTACCATGCAGTTAAATCTACAACCTCCTCTGGGATAACCAAACCCACAGCTCAGAACAACTATACCAGCAATCTCTCGTCACTAACAACCATCTTAACCTAAACCACAACACACAAGATCCCCAGTCACTCCACCAATCTCCATCAATCAAAGCAGTCCCTTACATTCCACCCCTCCCCCACCTACATAATGTCCAGTCCCCTTCCAAATCTCCCCCACCCAACAAATTAACACAAACTAATTAACCAGCCTATAAATGGTAATGAAAGCTCCCAGGACCGGGAGCCCCCTCTATGCAGTCATGCTCCTCTGTGGGCTGTACAGTCAGAACACGGCCATCCCTTCATGTAAAGATGACCGAAAAATACATAGGGAGCCCATCCCTTTCTCACCTAGACTTGGGCACAGGCCAGAGGAATGAGCTTGCCACAGTGTTCAAAGAAATGGATGTGAGTCACACAGAGTCTGCCATGCGCCCAAACGAATGGGCTCCCCTGCCATCAACTGATCCTTCCACAGGGTAACTCAGGCCTTGCTCCAAAAGAACTTGCCATGGGGGCCACCCACCTTTTCGGACTATGAGCCCCCCTGAGGCATATTCCAGAGCTGAGTCCAAAAGTTCACAGGGGGTCCCTCTTCAGTGCCCAGCACAAAGAATGGGCTAGGTTAATTAACAGCAAATCAGGACATTAACATAGGTCCACAAATGAAAGTTAAAGATCGCAGTGTACTTGGAGGCAAAGTCCAAAGGAGTTGAAGCAGTGGCTTCCCCTGAAATCACAGTCTCTTCATACCGGTTCCGTCGGTGGTGGCAGTGAAGTAAGGAAGGATTGCGCCATGCCTGGGGAATCAAAGTACTGTTGTTTGGCATTACATAGAACACATAATCGGGCAGGGTAGAGCAGGGAAAAGCACAGGCACCTCTGAATCAGCTTTCCACACCGCATAGTCCTTGTGGCATTTCGTAACTGCTGCTGAGTAATCTTGGTAAATGAGAATCTGGCGTCCATCCTGGTCCAATCCATGCTGCTCCTTAGTGGCTCGCAGGATGGTCTCCTTCAGAACAAAGTGATGGAATCTGGCGATTACTACTTGGGGTAGACTCTCACCCTCCCAAGCGGTGAGCACGCTCAATCAACAGCTTTCCCTGCAAATCCCCCAGATGAAACTGTGTTGGCAGTTATTCCAAAAAGCCTCGTAGCTCAGCATCCAACACTATTTCCACCACTCCCCTATGTCCTCGGTTTTCCAAATTGTCAATTTTTGCACTGTGCCGCTCTAGCTGCTCTGAAAATTGTTCCAGAGTGGACTTGTAGGACTGACCAGAGTCTTCCAGACTGGAGACTCACTGTTCAAGGCCCCCTATCCATTCCTGGAAGTCAGACACCACCTGGGATAGTTTTTCCAATGTTGCAGCCAGGCCCTGAAATTGGCTGTCAAGTGCCTGCACCACCGCTTATGATACCTTCTCCGCCATTGTATCAGGCCACGCACTCCCGCCCTGGCTCTCCGTGGAGATGTCTGCCATCTTTGGGTCGACACCCTTCATCCGCTCCCCTCGTTCCTTCTGGGTTGATGTAGAGGTCATTATCTCTCCAAAGTATAGCAAAACGGGCCCCAGGGGTTCCAGGTGGCTGAAGGAGGTCTCTGGGGACCATGGGCAGTCAATATGCTGCAATTTATATTAGATTAAAGGTGGGGAGCCTCAGAGCTCAAGTAGACACGTCTGATCAGACTCACTGCATCACGTGACCCCCCCCCCCCCCCGCCCAAGTTAGCCGAGGTTTTGTGTGGCACAAAGCAGGTGCAAATCCCAATGGGTAAAAGCGGTCCCGTATACTTCTATAGTAGTCATAAATTATGACAGTACATATATACTGTAGAGGACTGCCCAGAAGTCATTGCCTTTAAATCATTGCATAAATAATGTTTTTTCTAAAACTGTTACTTATATGTGTGTGCCAGGTTACACATATAAAATCATGTCAAAGGTTTCTAAAATGTATTCCTAAGACAAGAGACCCAGCTTTATCCACATCTTTATTACCCCCTTCAAAAAATTCTAACAGAATGGTAAGGCAAGACTTCCCTCTACTAAATCCATATTGGCTCTGTTCCATTAAGCCATGCCTAGTCGTGTCTCAGAATGGCCTCTACCATTTTGTATATCACAAATATAAACAAATAAATTGGCTTTCTTGTAAAGACTTCAGTCCTCACAAAGAATGGATACACCTATTGACAAAATTCATGAGGAAAATCAAATTTCAATATTTTATTTATTTAAAATTCTTCCTTCATTCAGTCAACTTTTCACATGCCATCAAAACCATCATACTGCATTCATTCCAAGACATTAATGAAATCTCACCACACACTGAGGGTAAAAGCCAAGAGGGGAGGGTTAAAATTTCTTCACGGCATAGAACTATCATTGCTGCCAACATCAAATTCATCACAGTCTTCATAATGAAAATATTTTAAGTGAAAAATATCAAAATAGCCATGTGTCCAAACTCACAAAAAATCAATATATAGATACATAATTTTGCAGTACTTATCTTAAATGATGACTTGTATATATATTTTAAATCCTTTCTTTTTTATTTTAATCTTACCAAATATAGGATAGCTAACCCAGCCAAAGGTTTCACCTCTCAGCGAGGCTTCCTCGAGGAGCAATTGTCACCACAAGGGGAGCTATACATCAGGTTCATCGTTCTGTAGTTTCTTGCATTCACATTAAGCCAATTTTTTTTAAAGTTTTTATTTATGAAATTTCCAAATACATTACACCAATCTATTAGAAGAAAAACAACATTCCTAATAAGAGAGAACAAATCCCGAAAAGGAAATACCAAGTATTAAGAAATAACAAAAATACAATAATCCACAATCAAGGAAATAGGATCCAAGAAAGAGGAAAAAAACTTTAACCCAGCCGGTCGGGTTCTCAGGATATCCACAATGAATATGCACGAGAGAGATTTGCATGCACTGCCTCCACGGTATGCAAATCTCTCTCATGAATATTCATTGTGGTTATCCAGAAAACCCAACTGGTTCGGGAGCCCCAGGACATGTGAACCCCTGCCGTAGATGCAGCAAGGGGTCCTTCCAAAGATCCTTCTCTGAGAAGAAAGGCAGAAGGAAGAAGAAAAAGAGGGGAGGGGGAGCAATACTTTTCAGAGAAAGATGGCATAAATCGCAGGGCGACAGAAGCCACTGAAGAACAAGAAAGGTTCCCTGCAAGTCAAGGCTTGCAGTTCAGACACCCACCTGGTGGAGGCTAGAGCCCTCAGGAAGCCAGTTTAAAGGAGCAGTCTTCAAGGGAGACTGTACCCATGGCCCCAAAGAGGGGCCCTTTCAGTGCCATTCACCTCAGAAAGACTCACTGAGGCACGTACAACAGAGCACACAGGTGGACAGAACTGCTTCACTCCTGAGGAAAAGGGAAACATAGAGGTGCTCCACCAAAGAAATCCTTTGGATATGATTCCTGAAGCACAAACAGTACTGCCACCTGAATCTTGAGAGTTTAGAGCTAAGCCCTGGTCAACGCTGGACTGCCAAAAGGGCTCTGACATAAGCTAAGGACGTAGGAGCCCATCTGGTTCTAAGCAGGAATGCTACTACCGTTTCAGAGCAGCCTTTCTCAGAGACCCTATGCCTCACAAGGGCTAGGCCATAAGCTAGAAGGGAGCAGGAATTTCCATTACCAGAAGCCCCTGCTGTAGCAGGCCCATCTCTTGAGGTTGCCAGAGGGAGGGCCATGCCCTCTAGAGCAAGAAATCTGTGCACTACGGTCTGCATGGCTAGTTTGGGGCCACTAGGATCACCAGGCTGGGATGAGCCCCAAACCTATGCAAAAAATGGCTCACTAGGGGCCAGGATGGGATACATACAGCATTCCTTCCTGAGGCCACTCCTGAAGTAGGGCCTCCAAGCCCACCATCCACAGATTTTTCCTGCAGCTGAAATAGTTTCTTACATTGGCATTCTCCAAAGAGACCTTCAGGTGCAGCACTGGAAAGCCCTGTTTTCACACGGAGGCCACATGCAAGAGAGAAGAGTTATCCTTGCCTGGATCCATGGACTCTGACACAGAAATTCAGCCTGTACATTGTCAAAGCCTGTGATGTACACTGCAGACAGTGCAATCAGATTCTTTTTCTCCCAACAGCACTGCTCTGCGACCTCAAGATCCACTTTGGCACCATGATTTCTGCCGCATTTTTGGACACATGCCACCACCAGGGCAGTGTCTGAACACTCAGCTTGTTTTGCCCACTAGGAGAGGCCTGAATCTCTCCAGAATCAAACTGATCACTCTGGCATCCAGGAGGAAGATCACCCAGGAGGCCTCTTGAGGGGATCAGAATTCCTGGGACTATCAATCCAGGCATTGTGCTTCTAGTCCTTCAGGCTGGCATCTGAGATAACAAGCACTCCATCCTGCTTCCAATGGCACCCCAGCCATCAGATGGCAGAAAACAACCACCACCTTAACTGCTTCTTGATCTCCTGGGATAGAGGAAGGGCCTAGCTGAACATTGGAGAACATGGAAACCAGAAGGTTAGCAAGTGCCTCTAAAGTGAGTGCATATATACCCTCATCCAAAGAACTGACTTCAAAGTCAATGTCATGGACCTGAAGACCTGAGGAAGTCCCAGGCCCATGAAAATGACAGAGCATCACGTCCTGAGTTGGATGAAGCTTGAATGACTTCTCCAGGGTTAGGAGGCTCGGCTCAGAAGAGTATGGAATGATCACCCAGGAATTTGAAATTCTGGGAGAGAATCAGGTTGTTCTAAACACAGGTGAACACCAACTCCAACCTTCCCAGTCAGGACTCGCCAGTTCTGTGTTGTCTCTGGTATTCTCCAGCGAAACTGGCCAAATTAGCTTGAAGTCCAGGTATGGGCCACCCAGACTCCCTCAATGTCAAGAAAGGTCACTACAACCACTACTATCTGGGTGAAAGGTACAGAAAGCTGCATCTAGGCCAAAGGACAAGGCCCAGAACTGGAAAAAAAAGCAGCCTATAATACAGAAGCAGAGAAACAGCTAATGCTGCTCCCAATGGGACAGTGACAACACCAGGGCGAGGTCTAGGGAGGTGAGAAGCAGCCTGCTCCTGACTGATGCAATGACTGCTACTACTACCACTACTATTAATCATTTATAAAGAACTGCAAGGTGGAGGAGTAGCCTAGTGGTTAGAGCAACTGCCTAGTGCCCAGAGGATCAAGGGTTTGATTCCCACTGGCACTCCTTGTGACTTTGGGCAAGTCACTTTACCCTCCATTGCCTCAGAAGAAAAGACTGGCAATCTACTTCCAGTGATACATTGCCAAGAAAACCCAGAGGTAGCTGGGTCACTATGAGTCAACAATGACTTGATGGCACTAAAAAAACCAAGGTGTACAGGAGGGGCCAAGTTGCCTCAGGCTGGAGGGCCAGGGGTTCAAATCCCACTAGAGGACAGCAACCCTGGGCTGGAAGGTCTGGGGTTTCTAGCCCACAGGTCTCCTTGGGCAAGCCACTTAACTCTCTGTTGCCTCAGGTATAAAAACATGGATTGTGAGCCCTTTGGGGACAAAGGGAAAATATATATACAGTACCTGATGTACACACCTTTGATTGGTAGAAAAGCAGTATATAAGCCTAGTTAAATAAATATAAAAATGGTCCCTGCTCATTAGAGCTTACAGTCTAATTAAGACAGATCGGAATAAGGGCAGAATAGGGAAGGGTAAGGAGATAAAAATAAAATAAGGGATAAAATGCAAAAGCAGCCTCAAAGAGATGAGCCTTTAGTATGGATTTGAAAAGGGGCAGAGATGAGGCTTGACGTACAGATTCAGATAATTTGTTCCAGATATAAGGAGCAGTGAAGTGAAAAGATCTAAGAGCAAAGACAGAAGCAAAGCAGTAGAAGAGCGGAGTTCAGGAGGAAGGGTGCAGGGAGAGAGGAAACAGAAAGGAGCAGAAGAGTGAATGCACTTATAGTCAGAAGGAGAAATTTGAATTGAATAAGGAAACAGAAGGGAAGCCAATGAAGTGATTTGAGAAGAGGGGTTTTATGAATATATTGTGGCTGGTGAAAGATTAGTCAAGCAGCAGACTGAAAGAGAGATAGGTGACTAAGACGGAGACCAGCAAGAAGGAGGTTACAATACTTGTATATGAAAATGAGAGCCTCTGGGTTCAAAAGCAGCTGCATCTAGGTCCAGGATATGTCAAAAGGAACCTCTCTTCCTGGGCTCCAACAAATCTGGAATAACATCCCTGGCCCTGCAGCGGAAGGCATGGGGAAATAGACTGCAATTGCAGGAAGTGCTGAAGAGTTTTCTTAAACATCGCCAACCTGAGCAGAGAGCCGCAGGGAGACTCTACCGATGAGTACCTTATACTGTAAGCACTGTCATAATTCAAAAATTGCACAACATAATTCCTAGGCTCGCCTGAACCAGAGACTTTAGTGATAGTAGGCAGGCATCTTGCAGAAGGAGCTATTACATCTCCCACCTGGCTTAAGAACACCAAAGACCTACTGGTCTGAAGTGCTAAGAGTCTCTTTAATAGAGAAAATCGCTTGAGTTACACCCCAACCAGCTGCACTCTAGAGAGGTGGATTATCAGCTCCCAGAGGAGCTATAGAGGAGGCTCAAGAATGCCAAAAGTTACAAAAGGACTGCCCCTACTACAGCTGAGGCCCCAAAGGACTTACAGTAGTCCGAGAGCATCTCTTGGCTTTACACAAGACTTTACAAGAGGAACACTTGGCAACTGTAGGCCCATCTTCCAGGAGTCTCTGTGGGCGAGCTTCCCCTCCCAAAGAGCAAGCGTTCCTTAAGGGAATCTGCTCAGCCACAGTATGGAGCCAGCATTTGTTGATTAAGGGTAATGCCAGCACTGCCAACTGGCCAATACCACTGCCGCCATGGACTTGAAAGAAGCTCTGAACCAGTCTTAACAAACAGCAGCCATCTAGGCAGCCAACTGCAAGTCTCCCAGTATCCAGAAAGGAGACTTGATGACCATTTGATGTAATCCAGCATGGAAATCTTAGATGTGCTATCTTGGGAACAAGAGGTCATAGCCATATGGCTGGAGCCACAAGGGCTACGGCCAGAGGATGAATCCACCATTAAAGGGCTAGTCTCCAGGTGCACACACAGTGCTGCCCAAGAGCCCAAGGCAGTGACTGCAAAGGCATTTCTAAGAATGATCTTGATCCTCCAAAAATAAGACGTCTTGTGCACAGAATCTCTTTCCACCAGGACGGTCCTGCGCATAGTCAAAAAGAGGATGGGGGAGATATTCAGCGGTGGTGGTGGCAAGCTGCACTAATGAGGCTAGTCATCGCTGCTGAAGCTAAGAGCTGGATATTGAATGTTGATGTCATTTCCAGCCACCGACATTGAATATCCAGGTCGACCAGATGGGAAAGAAGCTAAAGAGACAGCAGCAATATTCGGTCGATGCCCGCTTAGTTTCTGCCATGAAAGTTAGGCCAGCCTTTACTGCACTTGCCTTTCGCAATGTTCCGATAACTGGGCAACAGCTCAATATCGCTACTGCCCAGTTATTGCTGGGTGCCGCCCTCCTCAGTCCTCAGAATGCCCTGGTTCTAGCCAGTTAGCATTGAGGCCGTGGCAGCACCTGCAGATATTCAATGGCACTAACTGTGTTGGTGTCGCTGAATATCCTGGCCAGGGGGGTTAATGCAGCCAAGGACCCATTTATGAACAGGAACTATAGCACAGGTACAATCAAAGATTAAATTAGACTTACCTGCTAATTGTAGTTCCTGGAGGAACTCCAGTCTAGTCCCGGAATCCTTGGGTTGTCAACCTCATCCAGCAGCTTTGGAGACTGAGAAATTTCACTGTTGTGATGTCACTGGTATATAAGCGCTGGCTCCTCCTCTTCTCACCAGTTAACCTATTGACAAAGCAGACTCACCGGAGCAACAAGCAAGTAGCTATATAAAAACACCAGGGCAAACGTGCCGCCCTAACAATAATGGATCCAAGATCCAACTATTCACAGAAGTTCTACCTGACCGACTGCGCCACGAGGTCCTCCCTCCCCATGCTAAGAAGGATGACCGAACTGCCCTAAACCAAAACCTTGCTTACCTGTAACCATGTGCTTGCTTCAGGCCACGTAGCACCATCCAACTCGGGCGGGACCTGGGACTAGACTGGAGTTCCTCCAGGAACTACAATTAGCAGGTAAGTCTAATTTAACCTTCCTGATCGTCCCTCCAGTCTAGTCCCGGAATCCTTGGGGATGTAACAGAGCAGTGAAACAATCAATGGGAGGGCCCTGCTAGCCCCGCCTGAAGCACTGCTGAACCAAACCAGGTATCTCTTTCCGCCTGCACATCAAGGCGGTAATGCTTTACAAAGGAGTGAGACAAAGCCCATGTCACTGCTTTACATATCTCCTCCACTGGAACCAAGCTACACTCCGCCCAAGATGCGGCTTGCGCCCTAGTGGAATGAGCCCTAGTGGAATGAACCCTCAGCTCAGCCGGAACCAAATGGCCACGCAACAGATACGCTGACGCAATCGCCTCCTTCACCCATCGAGCAATCAAACCCTTAGAAGCTGCCTCACCCTTTTTAGCACCTGCAAACAGAACGAACAATCTTTCCGACTTACGAAAACTAGCTGTCCTAGCAAGATAGTTCTGCAAGGCCTGCTTAATGTCTAAGCGATGCAACTGCTCCACGACTTGATCTGTTCCATTAGACGTGAAAACCGGTAACGACACCACCTGGTTCACATGAAATCCCGACACCACCTTCGGCAAGAAGGAAGGCACCATCCTCAAGACCACCTTGGACTCTGAGAAGGACAGAAAGGGCTTTCTACAGGACAGCACCTGCAATTCTGACACTCGATGCGCCGACGCAATAGCCACCAGAAACACTACCTTCAAGGTCAAATCCTTCAACGTCGCCCTTGCCAACGGCTCAAAAGGCGCCTTCCATAACACCTCCAAGACCAAAGTAGATCCCAGAATGGAACCACTCGCCTCCGCGGTGGCCTCAGCAACGCCACCGCCTTCAAAAATCGCTTCACATCCACATGACTACCCAGGGAAGTGCCTTGCACCTTCCCCCTGTAGCAGGCCAGAGCTGCCAACTGCACTTTCAACGCCGCCGCCGCTAAACCCTTCTGAAACCCGTCCTGCAAGAAGGCCAGCACTTGCGGCACTGACGCTTTTAAAGGAACCACCTTCCTATCCCCACACCAGGCCTCAAAAATACGCCACACTCTAACATACGCTAGCGAAGTAGACTTCCGTCTCGCTTTCAGCAGGGTTGCTAGCACCGCCCTTGAATAACCTTTTGATCTCAACCTAGCCCGTTCAATAGCCAGGCCGTAAGCAAGAATCGATCCACTTGGGGCATGCACAGAGGACCCTGCGTCAAAAGGTCCATCCGCACCGGAAGCCTCCAGGGGACCGCCCCTAGCAGCCTCACCAAGTCCGCGTACCACGGCCTCCGAGGCCAATCTGGAGCAATGAGGATCACTCGCCCCTTGTGACACTCGATGCGCTGCAACACTCTTCCGATTAACACCCACGGAGGAAACACATACAGAAGTTGCTCCTGCGGCCAAGCCTGAACCAGCATGTCTAGCCCCTCGGACATTCTTTCCCTTCTCCTGCTGAAGAACCGATCGACCTTTGCCGACTGAAAAGTCGCCATGAGATCCATGACCGGCGTTCCCCAGCGCTGCACCAGCATTGCGAAAACTTCCGGATGAAGAACCCACTCCCCGGGGTCTACCTTCACTCGACTCAAGAAGTCGGCCTGCACATTGTCCACCCCCGCCACGTGTGCTGCCGACACTGCCCCAAGATTCTGCTCTGCCCATTCGAACAAGCTGTCTGCCTCTGCTTCTAGGGCCCGACTGCTGGTGCCTCCCTGCCGATTTATGTAAGCCACCCCAGTCGCGTTGTCCGAGAACACGCGAATGGCCTTCCTCAGCAGAAAGGGACGAAACTCCTTTAACGCCAACGCCACCGCTCTCAATTCTAACCTGTTGATCGACCACAACTTTTCTTGAGCAGACCACCCCCCTTGCACTATTCGACCTTGGCAATGGGCTCCCCAGCCCAGAAGACTGGCGTCTGTAGTGAGGGCTACCCAAGATGGCACTTCTAGCGGCATGCCCTTTTCCAGATTTCCCAGACTTAACCTCCATTGCAGGGCTTGGCGAGTCTGAGGCGGACACACCAACCTCGGAGACAGGGCATCCCTTTGATGCGACCACCTCCGCAGTAATGCCCTCTGCAACGGTCTCATGTGGGCCCGCGCCCACAGCACCAATTCCAGAGTCGCCGCCATGGTCCCCAACACCCTCAGGTACTGCCAGGCGCTGGGACTGCGCATGCCGAGAAACCGAACAATCAACTGTTGTAGTGCTAAACTCCGCTGTCGAGGGAGAAACACCTGACCGATGCCCGTGTCGAATCGAGCCCCCAGATACTCCAGATTTTGAGTCGGCTCCAACTTGCTCTTTGCTACGTTCACCACCCAACCGAGACTCTGCAGCAATGAGACCACTTTGGCCGTAGCCGACACACTCTCCTCTCGGGACTTTGCCCTTATCAACCAATCGTCCAGATACAGGTGTACTGACACCCTGTCCTTTCGCAAGGCCGCCACCACCACCACCATCACCTTGGTGAATGTACGTGGCGCCGTTGCCAGGCCAAAGGGAAGCGCCTGAAACTGAAAATGTCCCATTGGGACTGCAAACCTGAGGAACCTCTGATGCTCCTGCCTTATCGGAATATGACAGTACGCCTCCGACAGATCTAACAATGTCAAAAACTCCCCTTTTTGCACGGCTACGATAACTGACCTGAGGGTCTCCATCCGAAAATGCGACACTCGAAGACAGCGATTTACCCTCTTTAGATCTAGAATAGGACGCCAAGACCCTTCTTTCTTTGGGACGACAAAGTAAATGGAGTATCGACCGCTTCCTAACTGGCTGGCAGGAACCGGTACAACCGCCTTCAAGTCTAGCAGCCGCTGCACCGTCTCCTGCACTGCCTTGCACTTTGTGCTTGACTTGCACGGGGACTGAACAAAAGACTCGGAAACCGGCTGCTGCATCTCCAACGCATAACCTTCCCGAATCACCTCTAACACCCACTGATCGGAAGTGAGTCGGACCCGGGCAGGGTAAAATTCCCACAACCGACCTCCCACGGGAACCATCTCTCCCTGGGCCCTCCTGACTTCATTGTGCTTTTCTGAAAGTGGAAGAAGAGGACGCAGGTGTAAACCCCCTGCTCGCCCCTCGAAACCCCCGAAAGCCCTGGTTACGAGTAGGAAACCGTCCCTGTTGCCCTTGACCAAACCTCGGGGCCCGAAAACGGCGAAAGTCCCGCTGCTGTCCCCGCAGCCCGGGCCCAGACTTCCCTGGCTTTTGCTTGTCCTCTGGCAACCTACCTCCCTTGGAGTCCCCTAAATCCTTCACCAACTTCTCCAAGTCCTCACCAAAAAGCAACTTGCCGCGGAAAGGAATTTTACTCAATCTAGCCTTAGATGAACCATCTGCCGCCCAATTACGGAGCCACAGACATCTACTTCCTGCAACCACCGAGGCCATACTCTTCGCTAATCCCCTGATCAGATCATAATGGATATCAGCCAAATACGCCGCGCCGGACTCTAACCTGGACACCTCCTCGGTCACCTCCACGGAGTTCTCCCCCTGGATCTACTGCGCCCATCGCAAACAGGCTCTGGCTACCCAAGCCCCACAGATAGACGCCTGAAGGGATAACACATTTGCCTCAAAAACCTGCTTCAGCAAAGTCTCTAGTTTACGATCCTGCGCATCCTTGAGCGCCGCCGCTCCTTCCACCGGTATGGTAGTTTTCTTTGTAACCGCCGAGACGGCTGCATCTACCTTTGGAACTTTAAATAGCTCCCGATCCTGATCCATTAGCGGGTAAAGCCGTGCCATCACTTTAGATCCCTTGAGCACGGCCTCCGGCATATCCCATTCTTCCTGAATCATCTCCTTAAACACTCTGTGCACCGGGAAAGCCCTCTGCAACTTACGAAAAGCCTGCAGCAAAGGGTCTTCCAGAATAGCGTCCTCAGCCGGACCACCAGCGGGCATGTTAAGAGTCTTAAGAGACTCAGAAATGAGGGCCGGCAACTCCTCCCTACGGAACACCCGGACCACTCTAGCTTGCTCTTCCTGATCCTTAATCTCACCATCCTCCAGGTCCTCCTCCAGGCCCTCTTCAAGGTCCGCTTCCTCTTCTTGCATGTCGTCTGACAGGACCGACTGGTCCAGCCGCTCCCTATCAACCTTGGCTTTCTTCACCAACCCTCCAGCTACGTCCGCCAGCAACAGAGAAGCTGGCCTCTTCCCTCTAAGGCCATCCCCTGAAGGCCTTACAACTGGAACCCCATGCGGGCTCCCTAACGCCTTCTGGATTAAAGTTAAAAACTCTGAGGAAAAGATAGCCGCCAAAGACCCGGAGGCCGGGAGCTGAGACTGCGGGGTATCTTGAACCCCCGAAGTACTGGGCCCTGCTTCAGGCGTTGGTAGGGGAGGGGAAGACGGCTCAACCCCCACCAGCAAACCCTCTTCTCTGTCTGGCCCTACCTCTGACGGCAGGTCTCTAGCGCCAGACTCATGGCTACATCCCCTACACACACCCTCCGAGGATACTGAGCTCTTCCTTGTCCCACATAAGAGACAAAGCTGCTTAGCTGGCATGCCTGGAATGCGGGAGCCCCAAGATTCAAACCCAAAACACAAAAAAAAAATTTCCCCCTTTTTTTTTTTTTTTACTGAATACTCAGCTGCCTCCTCAGACCTCAACCCAAAGAAAATTGGCAAAAAACGAAGCTTCTAGAGCCCCCTACAAGCCCCCGAAGTTCCAAAACGCAAACTGAGCTTTTTTCCCACGCAAATTACATGAGGCGCGGCCTGCCCCGCTAGGAAATGAAAGCACTGAAAATTATACACCCTTACCTGTCAGGCATTTGACCGTCTGCTCTCAACCCGTGGCTTTGCTCCTGTCCCACGGAAGCCTCTCAAGCATGGAAATCGCTGCCCTTTAATAGCTGCAAATCCAGCCTTCAAAAGGCAGGACGGCTCCAAGCGCTAGCAGGCAATGCATCTGCACGCTGAGCCCCACGACTTCGCTGACTCCTGCATCTGGTCAGTAAGAGCAGGTAATCAGACTCGGATCCTCCCGGCCCCAGCCTGCTTCTATTCAGCCGCAGGCCCCGATGCTACCCCGAAGGGACAGAAGAAATTAAACAAAGAACTCAAACGAGGGAGGATCTGAGGACCCCAGAGGCACCGACGGTCTAAAATCTGCAATATGCCAAAAGGCAGATCAAATCCAATTAACTCCTTCCCCTTGTTTTCTTTTTCCTTTTTTTTTTTTTAAACTAAACTAAACCCTTCTTAATTGTTCCTCAAGTGAGCCCTTAACCCTTGGGCTCACCACCTCTCTAGCTGCTTTGGAGACTGATAACTGGTGAGAAGAGGAGGAGCCAGTGCTTATATACCAGTGACATCACAACAGTGAAGTTTCTCAGTCTCCAAAGCTGCTGGATGAGGTTGACAACCCAAGGATTCCGGGACTAGACTGGAGGGACGATCAGGAAGTTGCTGTTTCAATATCATCATCTGAATTCTGTAATAATGCAGTCAACTCTAGACTCTCCTGTCACACTTGGGCCTCTTCCAGGTGACGCCCACCTGCCTCAATCACCTTCTTATTGAAAAGCAAAAGATAACAACTTCTAACAAGAGAAGGGAGTGACTGTGAAAGAATCTTTGAGTGCCTCAGTCAAATATCTTTTGAACTTACCACTAGGAGACACTAAAGGCCCTGGGGAACATTAATTAGGCACAACTCCTACCTAGCTATATTTTTGCTTTCCATTTTTTAAAAGTCATCTTTTAATCTTTAAGAGCCTTTTTTATTTCTCCTTTTAACCATGCTGTCAGGTCTCTTTGACCTTTTCTAATGTGTGTTATACCTCTCATCTGGGCTTCAAGGATGGTATATTTAAACAGCATCCATGCCTCATGTAAACTTTTAAACTTTGCAATCTTATAATTTTTTTTCTACTTTCCTCATCTTACTACAGTCTTCTTTTTCTAAAATTAATGCCACAGCAGTAGTTTTCATTTTCTTTTTTTAAACTTTTCAGGCCCGATAGTCAGCGTCGGCAGCTAAAGTGGCTAGCCGCCAGCTCTGAATCCCAAACCAGGATATTCAATGCCAAGGGCCATATCCGGCCACTGACAATGAATATCTGGGTTGGCCGCTGAACCCAGAAACTAACCAGGCAGCGGCAATATTCATCCTCTGCCTGGTTAGCTTTTGCTCCAAGATTAGCGAGCCTAGATCAATCTAAGTCGTCAAAATGCACTTCTGTGCCACCAGCAAACCCATATTTATAAACATCCATTTCCCTTTATAGAAACATAAAAACATAGAAAAATAATGCCAGATAAAGACCATAACAGCCTATCCGTCCTGCCCTTCCATATCAACTACTAAGCTTTAGAATCCCTTTTGCTCCCTGAGAGATCATCTGTGTTTGTCCCATGTCTCCTTGAATTCAGTTAGTCTTCGTCTCTACTACCTCCACTGGGAGGCTATTTCGTGCATGTACCACTCTTTCTGTAAAGAAATAATTCCTCATATTACTCTTGAGTCTACCCCCTTTCACTTTCATCCTATGCCCCCTCATTGCAGAGCTTTCTTTCAATCGAAGGAGGCTCTCCTATGCATTTATGTCATGGAGGTATTTAAATAACTCTTTCATACTATATCTCCCCTTTCCTGCCTTTCTCCCAAAATATAAATATTGAGAAATTTAAGCCTGTCCTAATGTGCCTCATGAAGACTACTGAACATTTTAGTTGCGGCCCTCTGCATCAATTCCAGAGATGCCAGTCACTCACACACCAGACAATAGTAAAACCTTTTATTTATTTAACAACTCTTTTATACTGTTGTATCTACCAGTCACAGCGGTTTACATGGAACAATTTGTTGGAAGGGTTGATAGACTAGTTAAACGACAACACTGGAAACTATGAACAGAAGAACTTATTTACATTATAGCTGGATTGTTTTGACAGTTCATGTAGGAGCACAGGATGCTGAGGTGGTTATGTGTCTGAGCCAAAATATTCTTGAAACAGCAGTGTCTTTAGTCTTCGGCGGAAGTCTGCACCTTAGGTGCTCTGACAGCCTTACACTAATATAGCATTTCCCTCACATTGCTCCAAAACCTCTATAAGTCAGTTCATTGCAGAAAATTATGTCTTTTTATCTTTATCTTTATTTCATCGCCCAAGCATTTGCGTCAGAGCGGTTTACCAAATTAAATTAGGCTGCAGGCAGAAGATTGAAAAGAACGCCATCAAAATATAGGAAAGAGAAAGAGAAGGACACCCAGTAGGTTAAACATGGGAGAGATAGAGATAGGCGAAAGAGGCCATAGGGTAGGGAGATGAGGGATGGACAGTCAGGGTGGGGGGGGGGGGGAGGTCAAAGGCAAGATGGCTTTGAATTTTTGGAAGGAGAGTTCAGTGCAAAGTGTGGCTGGCAGTGAGTTCCAAAGTGCATGTCCCAAAAAGAAGAATGCGGAGTGACAGGTGAGCTTGAGGTGTGCGTGTGCAGGGGAGGAAGGGATAAGCGGATCATGTGGGTGACCCGAAGCAAGGAGAGGGAAGCGTGCAAGTGAATGAGATCAGCAAGTATTGCGGAGTGCCAGTATGGATAACCTTATGAACAATGGTAAGTATCTTGTATGTGACCCTAAATCTGAGGGGGAGCCAGTGTAAATGCATGAGCAGAGGAGTGATGTGGTCAGTACGGGAGGAGTGGGCGAGAAGATGAGCTGCAGTGTTCTGAAGGAGCTGTAATCAGTGGAGTTGATGTTGAGGCGGGCCCGCTAAGACGCTATTATAGTAGTGGAGTCTGGATGTAATGAGTGACAGTACAAGTGTAATCAGTGATTTGAGAGGAAGGAACAGTCGGACAGTACGAATTTGGTGCAGGGAAACAAATAAGCGGCAGACAAATGTGGAGATATGCTGGTGGAAGGAAAGGGAGGAGTCCAGGGTGACTCCAAGGTACCAAAGTGATGAGACAAGAGGTATAGGGGTACCAGACAAGGTGAAAGCTGAGGAGGGACAGGGCACCAAAAGTAAACCAGATGGCGGCGGATTTCAACGGATTGAGGTGTTTAATTTCCTCCTGGTTAATTGCTGTTTAACCAGGAGGAAATACTGGAGAGGCAGGAATCCAATTGGGTGAGATCGGAGACAAAAGAGTTGGTACGGAACAAATGAATGATCTCATCAGCGTAATAGTAACCTGAAATCCTGGACTGTTGAATGATGAGGGGAGCCAATATAGAACCTTGGAGGACACCACAGGGAAGAGTGGTGACTGGGGAGGCTGCGGAACCAACCTGGATAGAGAAAGTATGAGTAGAAAGGAAAGAAAGGGAATCCCGAGATCATGAAGGTGAGAGAGGAGTGTGGAGTGGTTGACTAGGTCAAAAACCAAGGACAGGTCTAGGGACACCACAAGAGAAAAATCACCCTGTTCATGTGACTGATAGAGTTCATTCAAGAAGGAGAGGAGGATGGTTTCTTTACTGTGGCTAGTTCTAAATCCGGATCAACGGGGGTGAAGGGCAAATGTGGTGTTGAGATGGTTTGATAATTGAGAGAAAACCTATTTTTCTAGGACCTTGGAAAGCAAGGAAAGGTTGGATATGGTGGGGACGCTAGTGTGCAGGGATGGATAGATCAGGGAAAGACTTTTTGAGAATGGGACGGATGATTGCATGCTTCTAGACAATAGGAAGAAACCAGAGGTTATACTTGAATTGAATATGCAGAGGATGAACGGAAGAAGAGCAAGAGAAGGTTCGGAAGCAGGTGAGATGGGATAGGGTCTAGTGTACAAATGGTCTTATGGGAAGAGACAAGAGCCTTTGAGAGTTCGGAAAGTGAAATTGGGCGTTTCAAGATGGTAACCACGCCAAACTTGCTCTCTTGGTTGCATAGATGGGATGTGAGGAAACTGAAGTCTGCTGTGCGGGGGTTTTCATGGAGAAAGAGATGACCTAATTTGAGATGAAATAAATTGATTTTTCTGAAACTTAGGGGGGGGGGGGTTATTGGGGCTACCTGATTATCAGCTTTATAATATGGCCTGTCAATTACACCAAAGTTACCAGGTTCTTTGCAGGTCCCTTATTACTACCTTCCCCACCAGCATTACACGGAGGGAGTGGTCTCTTCTTGTGCATTATTCACTAAATAAGTAATCTTGCCACTTTTCTTGCAGATAGTTTTTAAAGGCTTCATCCTGGAAAAGACCCAAGTCCATCCTTCAATTGAAAGGCTCTCTAGGAACCCTCTGCCATTCCAGTTTGATGTCCACTGGGGCATGGTCAGACAGCCCAATGTCCCCAGTATGAGTTCCTTTGACATCAGGGACTAAAGCCTGGGACACCTTCAAGAAATTGATTCTAGAACAACGTTTATATGTCCATGGGTAGAAGGTGAAGTCTGCTTCCTCAGGGTGCAGTACTCTCCAAATATCTCAGATCCCCAGTTGATCCATTAATATCCCCTCTTTGTGCAATGGAGTCTTTGCAGGCTTTCAATCTTTTGTATGGATGGCCACAAATTGAAATTCCCCCTCTCCTCCATAATCAACTGTTGTTCCAGGAACTAAAGTACCTCTGTGACTTGTTTTCTGAAAAATTCATTTGGGCACAGACACAACCCAATAAAAGTTTACACTAATGCAAAGTCCTGGCCATAAAGACAAACTCCCTTGTCATCACCCTGTATCACCTCTATGTCAAAGGATAGCTGTTTATGTATAAAAATTGCTACACTCCCTGTCCTCCTATTGAAAGAAGAAAAGCCCCAATGGTCCACCCACGTCTGTTAGAACGTCTTATTAGAATCATTCAATGAGGATTCTAATCTTATATAGGATGGTAAAACATTCCAAAGAGTGGGCACTAGAAAGAAGAATGCTGATTGATCTGTTGATTTATGGATAGCTGAATTATTGGATGAAATAACTAGTAGATTCTGCCCTGGGAAATGGAGAGTCCTAGTGGGTATATACGGAGTGAGCAAGTCTGATAAATAAGTAGGGAGGCCAGAATTAAGTGACTTATGTGCTAGGAGCAATACCTTAAATTTAATGCAATACGCTGTAGAGAGCCTATGTTTGTTGTTCAAAAGTGAGATAATGTGGTCAAACTTCCTGGAGTATGTAATATGTTTAATTGCTGTATTTTGAATTAATTAAAGCTGTTTGATGGCAGAAAGCGGAAGGCCTTTGTGGAAAGTGTTACAGTAATCAAGATAACTGGTTACCAGAGAAATAACTGGAGTTAGAGAAGATTTATTGAGAAACAGTCGTATAATTCAGATTGACCTGAGTGAGAAAAAACAAAATGTGATGACTGCGGAAATTTGATTCTTACATGATAAATATGAATCAATGCTGCATCATAAAATTTTTAGATAGGGTGATAGTGGGAAAGGATGCCCAACCAAAATAGGGGCAATTAATGGAGTAGGATCATGGTCTGAAATTCACATCACTCTGGACTTAGATGAATTAAGTGTTAAAAAATTGTGATGGGGTGTGTAGAATGCTACCCATCCCTCTCCAAAGGGACTATCAAGTCTCCTTTATGAGAGTCTGCAGCCCAGAGTTCAGGGCTGGGGGCGTGGCTCACAAGGAAGGGTTAAGAACCCAGCAGGTTGCAGGAGGGAGAGAGGCTTGTGGAGCCAGAAGTCTTTCCAAGGCAAGCCGTGCAAAGGGGTTCTGACGTAGGAGCTTTAACTGGAGTTGGAGGAAGGGCTTGGAGAACCAGCTTGTAGAGACTTAACAAGCTGGGACAACATAAAAGCTTATTTTATTTTCAATGGACTGCTGTCAGTCCTGTAATTTTAGCTTTGTGACGGTTTAACAAGCTGGGACAGAATAAAAGCTGATTTTGTTTTCCCTGAACTGCTGTCTGTTCAGTGTTTTAAAGAAACCTCCTTCCCATTGTATACCACACTACCACATATGGTGGTAGCAGTGGGATTTACTCTACAACGTGACTGAGGGCAAATCCGTATCTCTCCGAAGCTGGGCTTCTACAGCAAGCCAGGATTTTTTTGTTTGTATGGGCTAAAAGGGTTAGCCTCACCCTAGTTAGCCTCACCCTAGTTAGCAAGCTTGAAGAAGGTATAGTCAATGCCGGACAGGCAGGCTTTGTTTTGGCCACTAGAGGCTGCTATAAGTTTGATGGAGCTGGAATAGTGCAGGATTAACTCAGCTGCAGAAGAGGAAGCTGCGGTGGTGTTGCAAATGAACAGTGACAAGCCAGCATGGAGTGGTTCCTCCAAATTCTGGCAGAAGGTCAGCAGCAACGGCAACAGTATCAGCAGCAATGTCAGCAGCAGTTTCAACATGTCCTGCTGGAAAGGCAGCAACCATAGTAACAGCTGATACAGGATCTTATTCGAGCATAGGGGAAGCTACAGAAGAGTTCCCTCAGTTGACCCAGGCCCTGCAGAGATCGCAATTCCACCCTCCAGTGCAAGCGCCTCTTAAAATGACGACAGAAGATGGTTCATCTTCTGTCGTCATTTTAAGAGGCGCTTCGGACCACTTCTTGGTGAACTTTGAATGAATCACCCACATGGCTGGGTGACCAGAAGCTAGATGGATTACTTATCTGGGGAATCTGCTGACTGACAGCAGACAGACTGCATTCCAGGACAGCAATCCAGATGGGCGAGCTACATATGTAGCTGTCAAGGCCACCATACTGGGACAGGCAAGCTGTAACCCAGAGGCCTACCACCAGTGATTCAGAAAGGGAGGCCTCCAGATAAAAGAGAGCCTTTGGAGGTTCCTCTATTGGTTGAAGGATAGCGCTGCAACCGGAGGGAAAGACCAGGCCTGAGTTAGCCACAATTATGCTAATGGAGTCGTTTTTGGACAGCTTGACCACCCTGATGAAACAGTGGATATGTCAGCATCCCAAGCTTACACTGGAGAGTGCACTAAAAATAGCCAAAGGGTATCATGAGGTCCAGCCGGTGATTAAAGCGGACAGTGAGAGGCAAAAGAAGTCACCCATTAGCCCAGGAGAATGGAAGAGGAAGCCAGAATGGATGTTGTCTCCCATGTTCCAACCCTCAGAATCAACTCCTAGGCAAGGGCATGGTCCCAGCCATGACCCCTTCGCTTGTTTTAGGTGTGGAGTCCAGGGACACTTTGCTTGGTAATGTCCTCTGGGTATGGAAGACCCATGGAGGTTGGCCTTATCACCTCTTAGACCTGCAATTTTGTGAACACTCCCCACCCAGAGGGACAGAACTTTGTGATTCCTGTGGAGCTAGAGGGGACCCACCTCCAGGCCTTGATAGACTCCGTAAGTGCATAGACTCGTTCGCATGAAACGGGAAAATGAATATAAAATTGTCTTTATGCGCAAAGTACCTGAGGTCTCCTATGAAGGGTCATGGGGACAGAGTAGCATTGCTCTATAAGGAGGGTCTGCCAGTCTGTCCAAATATTAGTGTTCTCCTATATTTATATTCAGTTTTGGGCTTGTAAATCTGTACCACTTAGTCAAGTTTCCTTTCCCTCGTTTGTTCTCTATTTTCAAGCATGTCTGTTCCTTAACCTTTTGCCTTCTGCTTTCCCCTTGTGGCATCATGTCTTCTCGCCCTCCTGGCAGTTTCTTTGCCTGCTTTAAGAACATAAGATATGCCATACTGGGTCAGACCAAGGTCCATCAAGCCCAGTATCCTGTTTCCAACAGTGGCCAATCTAGGTCATACGTATCTAGCAGTTTCCCCAAAAGACACAGGTTCCACAATGCTTGTACTGGGTCAAGCATTGATATCCTGGGTCCCTTTTTAATAATGGTTTATGGACCTTTCCTCCAGGAACTTGTCCAAACCTTTTTTAAACCCAGCTACACTAACAGCCTTTACTACATCCTCCGGTAACAAATTCCAGAGTTTGATTACACGTTGAGTGAAAAAATATTTTCTTTTATTAGTCTTAAATTGCTTACCTTGTAGCTTCATTGCATGTCCCCTAGTCTTTCTATATTCTGATAACGTAAACAATCGATCTACGTTTACCTGTTCCACTCCGTTCATTAATTTATAGACTTCTATCATATCTCCCCTCAGCCGTCTCTTTTCCAGGTTAAAGAGCTCTAACCTTTTTAGCCTTTCTTCATAGGAGTATCCTTCCATCCCCTTTACCATTTTGGTGGCTCTTCTCTGAACCTTTTCTAATATCGCTATATCCTTTTTAAGATACGGCGACCAAAATTGCACACAATATTCAAGGTGCGGTCTCACCATGGAACGATATAGAGGCATTATAATATCTTTTGTTTTATTTTCCATTCCTTTCCTTATGATACCTAGCATTCTATTTGCTCTCTTGGCTGCCGCTGCACACTGGGCGGAGGGTTTTAACATGTTATCCACAATGCCGCCTAAATCTTTTTCCTGGGTGGTGGTTCCTAATGTGGAACCTTGCACGTGTAACCATAGTTTGGGTTGTTCTTCCCTATATGCATAACTTTGCACTTGTCCACATTAAATTTCATCTGCCATTTTGATGCCCAGTTTTCCAATTTATCAAGATCCTCTTGCAATTTTCCACAATCCTCTTGGGTTTTAACAACTTTAAATAGTTTTGTGTCATCTGCAAATTTGATAACCTCACTCGTTATTCCCTTTTCCAGGTCATTTATGAATATGTCAAAAAGCAGCGGACCCAGCACAGATCCCTGGGGTACACCACTATTCACCTTTCTGCAGATTGACTTCAGATACTGAGGTTGGTCAGTTACATCCTGCCACCTAGTTCTTCTCTTTGTTCTCCTTTGCCTAACCAAGGGGCCTAGGTAGCAGTTTCAGTAACCTTATAGTTCCAGAGTCGTTAAGGTCAGCACCTCTCATTGTGTCAGTTCTATGATTTCAGGATGTCAGCACATTTCATAGTTCAAGCTGCTAATTCTGCAGTTCCAGGGCGAAAGAGTCAGCAGGCTGTTTCATACTTAGGCCTGGAGCTGAAGACGGTGGAACAAGATGGAAGACAGTAGTCCAATATGGAACTAGGGTACCTGAAGGGGGATTCATTTTCCCCTCACCACCCAAGGCAACAAGTATATTTTAGTCATATTAGACTACACTACCCGATACTTGAAGGACTACCAAAAGGGACAGGTACAGCTGGATAAATATCTGCACTTGTAAGTATTTATCTTCTGGGAAAATCTCTAAATCTTTGGGAAAAGGGAATTCTTTGGGTTAAAGCTAACAAATCAGTGTTTTTGTTAAGTCAGTCATGTCTACCAGAGAGCTTTACATTTAAATCAAATTAGAGCATAACTCGTAGCTTAGCATAGAAAGTAAAATAGATTAAATAGTCTCTGAGTAGAAATAAATAAATTTGTTTCTAGAGAGCTTTTTATTGAAATCAAATCAGAGTATAGCTTAGCATAGAAAGTAGAACAGAGTAAATAGTCTTTGAGTAGAAAGTAGTAAATCTGTTTCTGGAGACCTTTACAAAGAGGCCTTCTAGTTAAGAGGCAAAAGATCTGTGAAGTTGTCTTAAATAAGTGTTAAAACCAAGGGCTGTGTGAATCACCAAGGAAATTGTTAAGACATTACCTTAGGCCAGGGCACTGTGTAGCAAGCTAGCTTTTATTAAGTCTTCTTTCCTTTCCACCCACCCTTACTTCCACCCACCTCAGGCATAATCTTAGCTTTAAAGGCTCTTAAATTTACTAAAAGGAAGGAGGTGATCAAATTCACTTTCATGTCCAGCTGGTTATCCTCATCAGGCATAGATTAATTAAGGACCTGAAATTAATTAATCTTGAGGCAAACAAAGTCCATTAAACGTATTAGATATAGTTGTGTTATTACAAGTATCCTCAACAAACTTAAGTAAGTAAACAACTTAAATAGCTAAATAAAACCTTAAAACTAAGATACAGGAGAGGAAGTGACGTCACCGGAGCCGATGGTGGCTTGAGGGAGCCGCTCCGGCACCGACCCAGCTATCGGAGGGACAGCACAGCCCCCCGGAGGTGGAAAACAGACACCCCGGGTGTAGGAAGCTGTCGGGAGGCAGCAGAGGCCGGCGGAAAGCCGGCGGCGGCGAATTACAGCGGCGGTGAGCCGCGATCGCGGGAGAGAAGGGCAGCTGGGTGCGGCAGGAAAATGGCGCCCGGAGAGACGGCAGGCTCTGCGTGAGGAGCAGGAAGAGTGCAGCGAGGAGCAGGAGCCCCGCACCCTTAACAATCGGGAGCACACCAGGCAGAAAAGCAGCAGAGGCACCGTGGTGCCGGAGGTGAGAAGGAGCTGAGGAGTGTGGTCCACGGACATTGGGCTGCTAGCCAGAGCTGGATGTAAGCAGAGCTGTGACCAGAGGGGAGTGCTGTGAGGCCGGAGAGACTCTTGGAGGGGCAGTAAGAAGACCTGGTGCCCTCCAAGGAAGGAAGGGGGAGAGTGTGCATTAGTGGAGTGAGAAAGGACAATAACAGTTCAAGTACCGTGCATGTGAGCCTGTGAAAAAGGGAGACCAATTCATTGCCTGGTGGCAAAATTTGGATCAGAGATGACAACCAGAAGAAAAGCAGCAGACCTCAGAGAATATGTGTACTCTGGGTCACAAGGAGGGAAGAGCGACTCAGGGCAGATGGAGAACAAAAAGCTTCAGGATGGGCCCGGCGAGCAGGGGGGAGAAGTGGAGATGGAGAATGTAAAAGCCCCTGGAATGGATTCCACGCAAAATGTCACAAGAGCGGAGCTCAGGGACTGGTTTCTTGAAATCAAAAATGAAGTGCAGTCTGTGAAAAGTGAGCTGAATGAGCTTTTGGGGCCTCTGAAGGAAGAAATTGGAGAACTGGTATGTAGAATGGGAGACCACGAGAACCGGTTGCAGGAGATTGAACAGCAGCAGGCAGGAGAGGCACAGAGGGGTGCGAAGTTGGGATCGCAATACGAGGCCCTGCTGTACAAGCTGGAGGATTTGGAAAACCGATCTTGACGCAATAACTTGAGAATCTGTGGAATTCCAGAGGAGAAAGAATTCCAAGATACTGAAAAAGTGGCCCGGTCTGTATGTCTCGAGGTACTACAGAAAGGTGGTGAGGAGGTGGCAGCTGTGGACATACAAATTGAAAGAGCACACAGAGCACTGGGGCCATCAGTTGGAAACAGGCCTAGGGATATTATAATTTGCCTGGCACATTATAAAATCAAGGAGAAGATTGTTAACAAAATGAGGAGGGGTGGAGCCCTCATATGGCAGGGGTATCCAGTGAATATATATGAGGACCTCTCTGCGGGCACGTTGCAGAGGAGGAGGGCAATGCAACCCGTTACACAACAGTTGCAGAGAGCGGAAATTAAATACCGGTGGTTGCATCCTTTTGGATTATCGTTTATCCTTAAAGGGCGGACATGGCGGACACAGACTCCAGAGGAGGCTATGAAGGCCCTACGGGATGTGGGCTTCCGATCCCAGGAGGCAACCCAGGGGACAGGTCCATCGACAGGAAGGTGGCAGGGGCAGCATGGAGATAGCCCAGAGAGAAGGAATAAGCGGACGGCAGGACAAGGGCCAATGTTGCGGGAAGATCGGCTGGTGGATGAAACCTGAAGAAACTTGAGGACTGAGAACATGCTGGTTGAATACTGAGGGGTGGTGGTGTTGGGTTTGGTCTAAGAATATTTGATTAAGTGATTTATATGTAATATGCATGGTAGAGTTGGGGGAGGTCGGTGGGGTGGTGGGGAGAGTATGGGGAGTGGAGAGGGTGTTGGAGGGTGTAGAGAAAGGTAAATAGTAGGTGAAAGGAAAAGGTAGAGGGTGGGCAGCACAATGTGGTGAGGATTGGGGTGGGGGAGAAATTGGGGTAGGGGCTAGGAGTGAAGAGGAGGGGGAGGCGGGGAAGGGAGGGGGCATGAGAGTGCGGGTTGTTGGAAGAGGGTGGGGGGAGAGACGGACGGAGTAAGGGGAAGGGGGGAATGGGTTTGTGAAAGTACAATGGCTGGGGAAGGTAGGGGGCGCACTACTCCTGAGTTATCCTCTGGATGTGAAGGAAGATGAGGGGGGATAGGGAGAGGGGGGAGGGGAGGGCAGGCGAGGGGGCAACATGTCTTGGGGGGAACAACCGGAGTCTGTAGCAAGAGGAGGGGGAGGGGCAAGGAGGGAGGGTGGGTGGGGGAAGGGGAAGGCGGGGGGTGGAAGGAAGGGAGGGGAGGAATCAGGGAGGGGGAGTGGGCAGAGGAGAAGATTAATGGTTGTGACACTGAACATCAAAGGGTTGCGTATGAGACAGAAAAGAAGATTGTTGGAGATGGAAGGTAGAAGAATGGGTGCTGATATTATGTGCATACAAGAAACACATTTGCGAGTGAGGCAGGAGTACTTGTTGGAATCTAGACAATACCCCAAGGTGGTTCTGGCGGGTCAAAGAATAAATCCCAGGAAAGGGGGGGTCGGTATTTTGGTGGGGGGGGGAATACCATAATATGGTGAAGGATATTCGACGGGGGAAAGGAGGCAGATGGGTAGGGGTACTATTGCAAATTGAGCGGGAAGAGGTGTGGGTGATATGTCTATATGGTCCAAATGAGAAGCAGGGGGAGGCGTATGAGCAAATTTTGAAGGAGTTGGAGGGATTTGGGAATACTCCAATAATTTTGGGGGGAGATTTTAATTTGACGTGTAATCCCCGAATTGATACCAGTGGGGGGCAGGGGGGAGGGGGCCAAGGGGATAGGCGAAGCTTGCACAAACTGCGGGAGCAATTCAGTTTAGTAGATGTCTGGAAGAGCTGGCATCCCGGGGAACGGAAGTATACATTTTACTCTCCAGTACATTGCTCATATAGCAGGTTGGACATGATTTGGGAGGGGGTGGGACTTGGTTGGAGAGAGTACAGGAAGTGGAGCATGGCTCAATAACTTGGTCCGATCATGCCCCAGTGAGCGTACGATTTGACATGGGTAGTGTGGATGAAAGTCTAAAATTCTGGAAACTCAATGACTCCTTGCTGGAGGAGGAGGATTAAGGATAGTATAAAGGAATACCTCCGGTTAAATGATATGGGGGAAGTGCCCATGGGGGTGGTGTGGGATGGCTTAAAGGCGGTAATCCGGGGACAACTAGTTAGCCTGGGGGCGCGGGTAAAGAGGGAAAAAGGGGCAGTAGAAAATGATTTAAGAACATAAGATATGCCATACTGGGTCAGACCAAGGTCCATCAAGCCCAGTATTCTGTTTCCAACAGTGGCCAATCTAGGTCATATGTATCTAGCAGTTTCCCCAAGAGACACAAGTTCCACAATGCTTGTACTGGGTCAAGCATTGATATCTTCGGTCACTTCTTAATAATGGTTTATGGACCTTTCCTCCAGGAACTTGTCCAAATCTTTTTTAAACCCAGCTACACTAACAGCCTTTACTACATCCTCCGGTAACAAATTTCAGAGTTTGATTACACGTTGAGTGAAAAAATATTTTCTTTTATTAGTCTTAAATAGTTTACCCTGTAGCTTCATTGCATGTCCCCTAGTCTTTCTATATTCTGATAAGGTAAACAATCGATCTACGTTTACCCGTTCCACTCCGTTCATTAATTTATAGACTTCTATCATATCTCCCCTCAGCCGTCTCTTTTCCAGGTTAAAGAGCCCTAACCTTTTTAGCCTTTCTTCATAGGAGTATCCTTCCATCCCCGTTACCATTTTGGTGGCTCTTCTCTGTACCTTTTCTATAATCGCGATATCCTTTTTAAGATACGGCGACCAGAATTGCACACAGTATTCAAGGTGCGGTCTCACCATGGAACGATATAGAGGCATTATAATATCTTTTGTTTTATTTTCCATTCCTTTCCTTATCATACCTAGCATTCTACTGCGACAGTTGAGACGTTTGGAGGGTGTACATCAGAAAGTGTTGGACTCCCATACCCTTGCGGAACTCACTAAGAGCGGAGCTGAGCAAACTGCGGGCCCAAGAGATTGCGTTCCAGCTAGCTGTACTGAAGCAGGCTCATTTTGAAGGGGGAAATCGGGCGGGGAGGTTGCTGGCAAGCCGCCTTAAGGGGAGAAGGCAGACAACGCATGTAGAGGGCATCCATAATGCTAAAGGGGACTGGGTACATAAATCTAAGGGAATCAGGGGGGTATTTAGGGAGTTTTATGAGAAACTGTATGAAAGTGAACTGGGGGCGGGAGGGAAGGAGATTGAAGAGTTCTTGGAGGAATGTGGCCTACCGCGGGTGACTGGGGAGGAAAGGGCGCTTTTAGGACGAGAGATACAGGAGGAGGAGGTGAGGAGGGCTATTGCTACTTTGAAACTTGGGAAGGCGCCAGGATTGGATGGGTACACAGCGAAGTTTTATAAGGTAATGTCGGAACATATCACGCCCGTCTTTACCAGGGTAGTGAATAGGGTTCTTCAAGGGGAGGTACTCCCGCGGACAATAGCGGAGGCTGGTATAACGGTTCTACTGAAACCGGGCAAAGATAAGGGGGTATGCGGATCTTATAGGCCCATATCCTTAATAAATTTAGATGCAAAAATCCTGGCAAAGGTGCTGGCAAACAGGATCCAGGACGTAGTGCCGCAACTGATACACCCTGATCAGACGGGGTTTGTAAAGGGGCGACAAGGTAGTGACAATGTGCGAAAGATTTTGAATGTTATGTGGCAACTCCAGAGAACTAAAGATTCGGCAGTACTGGTCACTGTGGACGCGGAAAAAGCTTTTGATCGGGTGGAGTGGCCTTTTATGTTTCAGGTTTTGGAGAAAATGGGGTTCGGAGGACAATACATTGGCTGGATAAGAGCTCTTTATCAGGGGCCACGAGCTAGAGTTCGAGTAAATGGTGGGTACTCAGAGAGTTTCGAGCTTCATTGGGGTACTATGCAGGGATGCCCATTGTCACCTTTATTGTTTGCACTGGCTATTGAACTGCTGGCGGCTTTCATTAGGCATGCATTGGATATCAAGGGAGTACGGATACGAGGGAGGGAGGAAAAGATAGGACTCTTTGCGGACGACGTTATATTTACCCTGACACAGCCGCTTACAACACTACCGGTGTTGATGACGGTTATTCAAAGGTACAGTCGGTTAGCGGGATATAAAATGAATCAGGGAAAAACTGAACTGCTGGGATTTAACTTAGCACCTCGGGTGGAAGACAGCCTGCGACACCATTTTAAGTTTCGGTGAGTGGCAGGGGGTTTCCGATATTTGGGGATCCAGTTGGGACCCCTTTATCCAAGATTAAGCACTGGAATTATCAGGGATTGTTGGAGAATATCAGGCAGGATTTATCACGTTAGAGGGGGTTGTATCTGTCATGGATGGGCCGTATCGCAGTGGTGAAAATGAATGTTCTCCCAAGGTTGCTGTTTGTATATATGTCTTTACCGTATAGGTTGGTAAGAAAGGAAATAGATAAGATGCAACATCTGCTCTTGCAGTTTATTTGGGATGGGAAGCGCCCGAAAGTTGCTTTGGCTACTATTTATAGGCCGAAGGAGGAGGGGGGATTGGGGGTCCCATCGTTGCTCCGGTATTATGAGGCGGCGCAACTTCGGGCATTGTTTGCGTGGAAGGAGGGGGTGGAACGCCCAGGGTGGGTGGAGATGGAGGGGGAGGAGGGAGTAGGGGCAGGCGCCTGGATCTGGGATCCCGGGGTGGGAAGGCGAGGGAAGGTGGAGGAGAATCCATATAGAGAACTTACGAGACAGGTTTGGGTGAAATGGAGGGGGTATTTACACCAAACTTAAACTGTGCGGAAGAAAGGCCCGGCAATCTACTTCTGTATCTTGCCATGAAAACCCAATGGATAGTTACAATTTAGGATAGCTATCCAGAGGGTCGCCATGAGTCGACTCCGACTCGACGGCACTTAACAACAACAACAACAATTTACTAGGGAGGAAGCAGTACTCTAGGGAAACTCATATTCAGACGGTAATGGAGGATAAGATGGGAGAGGCGGCGGGGGTTTTCAGGAGGTGGGGGGAGAAAGGGTTGTGGAAACTTGGCCAAATGGTGGGGGATGGGGGGAGGGTCCGGGGATTTGAGGAGCTTCAACAGCAATATTACTTGGGGGAGCAAGATAAATATGCGTATGTCAGTTTGTGGTATTGGCTTCAGAGACGGGAGGTGAAACAAGCTTTGTTGTCGAAGCCTACACCATTTGAGGAGATGATGGGGAGTAATGGAATGCCTACTCGGACAATCTCAAAGCTATATAAACTTTTGGGGGAATTTAAGCAGGGGGGCATATGTGGCCAGCTGCAGTGGGAGGAAGAGTTGGGAGGGCAGTGGGACTCAGAGAGGTGGGAAAGTATTTATATTTGGACTCATAAATTGGCCCCGGGGGCAGCAATGCTGGAAAATAGCTATAAGTTAAGGCTGAGAATGTATTGGACCCCGGTGTGGCTTCATGCTTTGTACCCAGACAGTCCAGACCTTTGCTGGAAGGGATGTGGGGCCAGAGGGGACTTGCTACATATGGTCTGGAGTTGCCCTATTGTACTGGAATATTGGATGGGGGTAGAAAGGTTTACGGTGGATATTACGAGGGTGAAGGAGCTTTTCACTCCCAGTATGGTGATATTAAATGAGGGGGCAGAGGGGGGGGGAAGGGGGTGAATTAGGTAGACTACAGGGGTACTGTGTATAGGGAGGAGTAGCCTAGTGGTTGTTGCAAGGTACTTCAGGCCGGAAGGTCGGGGGTTCAAATCCCACTAGAGGACAGCAACCTTGGGCCGGAAGGACTGGGGTTTCTAGTCCCACAGATGCTCCTTGTGGTCTTGGGCAAGCCACTTAACCCTCCATTGCCCATGTTCCCTGTAAGTATTAGTGTATATGTCTCTCATCCCCGTGTGTTAAATGTATCTCCCAATTGTGTTGTGACCGCTTTGATTGAAGGATAAGGCGGTATACAAAACTGTCTAAATAAAATAAATAAATAAAATCGCAGGCCGGATGAGCCTTCTCCGTTGGTGGAAGAAAACGGGTGTCCCCACATTAGCGGAGGTGGTGGGGAGAATGGAGCAGCTTAGGAGCTTCTGTGCAATAGAAGCACATCGAAAACATGATATTAAAAGGTATAACAGGGTGTGGGAGCGGTATGAGCAGTGGCGGGTAGGGGGGGTTGCACAGTGGTATGAGCAGGTGGAGAGGGAGGGGTCAGTACAACGGTAAGGGCGCGGACTAAACTTCTACCCATTCAACCCAATGGTATCAGTATTGAGATGGGTGTTCAAGTCAGCATCTGTTGTTAATATCTATATCTGTTATTTATGGTATGCTTTCCCTTTTGGGAGTGAATTGTATGTATGATTTACCACGATTATAGTGTAGAGTTAAGGCTTTATGTCCTCTATGTCTGAAGGGTTTATGTTGTATGATGTAGAGTGTTATTGCTGGGAGGGTGGTAGGGTGGGAGTTTTCTACAGGGATGGTGGGGGGGGGGAGAGGGGGGAACACATTGTTTTTGTATGCCTGTGTTTATAACTTCGCAGAGTGCCAGTTCGGTAGGCAGATGCTAATCGATGAATGAAGGTGGGAGGACCTCAGAGGGAGGGGGGGGGGGTCCTCAGAATTGCCACTTTATATTGGTGTGGAAATTGCATAGAGTATACAGGGTGGAAAATAGGGTACACACTGAGAGAGGGGATCTCTCAAATCTGCAGATGAAGTATGGAATGTATAATGGTTTATACTTGGGGGGTTATGGTTATATGTTATGTGTTGTGTATTTTGACGTGTGCCAATAAAAATCTAAATTACAAAAAAAACCAAACTAAGATACAGACAGCAGCCCAGCAGTGAGATGGGGGCTATCCAGTCTTTTGCATTGAGTGTCACAGGTATGTTTTTCACCCAGTTTGTGGGGGTCTTATGTTTGCACTAGGTGCAAGGAGCTCTTTGCTCTCAGGGAACATGTCCGATCTCTGGAGGCTAGAGTAGCAGACTTGGAAGACATAAGGAGGACAGAGAGGTACAAAGACGAGACCTACAGGGACATAGTACTAAAGTCCCACCTCCAGTGTGGCAGCATCTCTGTTGCCATGGAGGAAAGAAGTCATGTGATATGAGATCATCACCCTGGTGTGGCAGAAAGTGATCCTGTAGCTAGGACCTATCCCTCCAGGTGATGTAAAACCCTCTCGCACCGAGGAGATTTCTCCAAGGCCATGTATCCACGAGGAAAGGGTTAGGACAGCCATTATAGTTGATGATTCGATCATTAAGCATGTAGATAGCTGGGTGACTGTTGGATGTGAGGATCACCTGCTAACATGCCTGCCTGGTGGGAAAGTAGCGGACCTCCAGCACCACCTAGACAAGGTTTTACATAGTGCTGGGGAGGAGTCTGCTGTCTTGCAACATGTTGGTACTAATGACATAGGAAAGTGTGGGAGGGAGGCTCTGGAGGTCAAATTTAGGTTTTTAGGTAGGAAGTTGAAATCTAGAACTTCCAAGGTAGCATTCTCTGAAATGCTTCCCTTTCCACGCGCAGGACCCAAAAGACAGGTACAGCTCCGGGGTCTCAATGCATGGATGAGACAATGGTATAAGGAAGAGGGTTTTAGATTTGTTAGGAACTGGGCAACATTCTGGGGAAAGGAGGGGCTTTTCCAAAGGGATGGGCTCCACCTTAACCAGGATGTAACATGGCTGCTGATATTAACCTTTAAAAAAGAGACAGAGCAGCTTTTAAACTAGATAATAGGGGAAAGCCGACAGTCGCCCAAGATTGCATGGTTCAGAAGGATGTATCCTTGAAGAATACTAGCAAAAGAGGGAAATTAGAGCATCCTGCAGAGTAACCCAGATGCCTTTAAGTACAGAGCAGACAGAGCAAGATTCCAAATTACTGATAACCAGATTGATATAAATACAATACAACCTTTAAAATACCTGTATGCAAATGCTAGGTCTAAAAAATAAGATGAGAGAGTTAGAATAATATAGCACTAAATGAGAGGATAGATATGATTGGTATCTCAGAGACCTGGTGGAAGGAGGACAACCAATGGAGCACTATGATTCCTGGGTACAAACTATATCACAATGCTAGAGTAGATCAAATTGGTGGAGGGCTTGTGCTCTGTTAGAAAGGGCATTGAGTCACACAGGATTAAAGTTTTGCAGGAAACAAAATACACTGTAGAATCTCTATGGATATAAATTCCATATAAAAAGGGGAAGGTGATGGCAGTGGGGGGTGTACTACTGATCGTCTGGCCAGAATGAACAGACAAATGATGAAATGCTAAAAGAAATCAGGGAAGCTAACAAAAGTTACAACACAGTAATAATAATAGGTGATTTCAATTACCCCAGTATTGACTGTGTCAGTGTCATGGCAGGACATGCTAGGGAGATAAATATTCTAGATGAAATAAATGACTGCTTCTTGGAGTAGCTGGTTCATGAACCGACAAGAGGGGAAGCTAGTGTGGACCTAGTCCTTAGTGGAATAGAGGATCTGGTGCAAGAGATAAGGGTGCTGGGACCACGTCGCAATAGTGGTCATAACATGATCGCATTTGATTTAATAAATGGAGGAATAACAGCAAAGAAATCCACAGTTCTACCTTTTAACTTTCAAAAGGGAGATTATGATAAAATGAGGAAAATAGTTAAGAAATAACTAAAAGGAGTAGCTGCAAAGATTAAAGATTTTCATCAAGCATGGGCATTGTTTAAAAATACTATCTTGGAAGCCCAGACCAGCTATATTCCATGCTTTAAGAAAAGTGGAAGGAAGGCCAAAAAACTACCAGCAAGGTTTAAAGGTGAAGTCAGAGAAGTTGTTGTAGCCAATAAAGCATTTTTCAGGAAATGGAAAAAGGAGCCAAATGACAAATTGGAAGCAAGAAAAGCACTGTCAAGTTGATAAGGCAGGCAAACAGAGAATTTTAAAAAGCTTGCCATAGAAGCAAAAACGCATAATAAAATCTTTTCAAGTACAAAAATGCAATGTGTGCCTTTGAGTCAGTGCTGACCCAGACGCTCCTGGGCTTTCTTGGCAGTGTGACCAGAAGTAGATTGATAGGCCTTTCTTCTGAGGCAATGGAGGGTTAAGTAACTTGCCCAAGGCCACAAGTAGTGTTTGTGGGAATCAAACCTTGGCTGTTTGGTTACCAAGCCAGAGTTCTAACCACTAGGCTACACCTTCATTCCATTTCAAGTACATTCATAGCAAAAAACCTGTGAGAGAGTCAGTTGGACCATTAGATAATAGAGGGGTAAAAGGGGCACTTAGAGGGGATGAGACCATAGTGGAGAGACTGAATGAATTCTTTGCTTCAGTCCTTACTGAAGAACATGTAGGGATGTAACCCATGCCTGAAATGGTATTTAAAGGTGATGCATTGAAAGAATTGAAAGAACTATCGATAAATCAGGAAAATGTATTATAACTATTTGATAAACTGAAGAGTAAAAAATCACCTGGACCAGATGGTATATATCTGAGGGCATTAAAAGAACTGAAATATGAGTTTGCAGACCTACTATTAATAATCTGTGAACTATCATTAAAATCATCTGTAGTACCTGAAAATTGGCAAATGGCCATGTAATGCCAATTTTTTATAAAGTGTTCCAAGGGTGCTTCGGGAAACTACAGACCGGTGAGCCTGATGTCAGTATCGGCAAAATGATAGAAACCATTATAAAGAATAAAATTACTGAACATGTAGATAGTCATGGCTTAATTGGAGAAAGCCAACATGGATTTAGCCAAGGAAGGCCTAGTTTACTAATCTGTTATATTCTTTTGAAGGTGTGAATAAACAGGTAGACAAAGGTGAGCTGTTTGATATACTATATCTGGATTTTCAGAAAGCCTTTGACAAGGTCTCATGAGAAACGCTTGGTGAAATTAAAAAGTCATGGGATAGGAGGCAGTGTACTATTGTGGATCAGGAACTGGTTAAAAGTTAGAAAGAAGAGGGTAGGGCTGAATGGCCAGTTTTCTCAATGGAGAAAGGTGAATAGTGGAGTGCTCCAGGGATCTTTGTTAGGTCCGCTCCTTTTTAACATATTCATAAATGACCTGGAAATGGAAATAATGAGTGAGATGATCAAATTTGCAGATGACACAAAATTATTCAAAGTTGTTAAAACACAAGAGGATTGTGAAAAATTGAAGAGGACCTTGATAAATTGGAAGATTGGACATTCAAATGGCAGATGAAATTTAATGTGGACAAGTGCAAAGTTTATGCATCTAAGAAAGAATAACCCAACTGTGGTTACACAATGCAAGGTTCCACATTAGGAACCACCATCCAGGAATAAGATTTAGGCATCATTGTAGATAACATGTTGAAAATCTCTGCCATTGTGCAGCGGCAGCCAAGAAAGCAAATAGAATGCTAGGAATCATAAGGAAAGGAATGGAGAATAAAACAAAGGATATTATAATGCCTCTGTATTGTTCCATGATGCGACCCTGCCTTGAATATTGTATGAAATTCTGGTCACCGTATCTTAAAAAGGATATAGTGGAATTAGAAAAGGTACAGAGAACAGCCACCAAAATGATAAAGGGAATGGAAGGATACCCCTATGAGGAAAGGCTTAAAAGGTTAGGGCTTTTCAACTTGGAAAAGAGATGGTTAAGGGGAGATATGATAGAAGTCTATAAATTAATGAATGGAGTGGAATGGATAAATGTAAATCGATTGTTTACACCATCAAAAAGTAGAAAGACTAGGGGGACCCACAATGATACTACAATGTAACCCATTTAATACTAATAAGAGAAAATATTTTTTCCCTGAACGCATAATCAAACTATGGAATTTGTTATTGGAGGATGTAGTAAAAGCTGTTAGTGTAGTTGGATTTAGAAAAGGTTTGGACAAGTTCCTGGAAGAAAGGTCCATAAATCATTTTTAAAGAGGACCCGGGAAATCCACTACTTGCCCCGGGGCAAGCATTGTGGAACCTATGTGCCTTTTTGGGAACCTGCTAGGTACTTGTGACCTGCTTTGACTTCTTCTTTCATCACCAATAGTTCCTGCTTTTAAGGTACAGGTTGAAACGGCTGTCAGTCCACTTGATCTTTATCATATAATAACTCTGTATATTCTTTCCACCTTTTCTTGATCTTCTTAGCAGCATTCAATATGGATCCTTGAGTATCTTGTAACATTCCATTTCGAGGCGGGAATTTTCTCTTTAACTCTCATAGCTTTAGGAAAGCTGATCTTGTTCTTCCTCTAATAGTTTCTGATTCTATTTCCTTGTATCCCTCATTGTAGTACTTTTCCTCATCTCTTCTTGCTGCATGTTGGAAATCTCTATTGAGTTCTGTGATGCCTCTCTTTCTCCTCTGGCTTTAGCTTCTCTGCATTTCTGGGCAGTTTTCAGTTTCTTTGGTCATCCATTTTGATCATTTTTCACCTTTTTCTAAATACTTTTCACTTCTTCGAGCACAACTTTCTTGATGTCATTCCATAACTCTTCTGGTGCTCTGTCATTTGTATCCAAAGCAGCAAATCAATTTTGCAGGCAGTCTTTAAATTCCAGTGGTATAGTCTCAAGGTCATATTTTGCTACACTTATGAGAAGCTTGCTCTTTTTCAGCTTTAGCTTGACTTTGCATACTAGTAATTGATGATCTGTACCACAATCAGCTCCAGGTTTTGCCTTTGTTGATGATATTGAGCTTTTCCATCATTGACTTCCATAGTTGTAGTCAATTTGATTTTTGTACAATCCATTGGGTGAAGTCCATGTGTACAGTTGCTGCTTGTGTTGGTGGAAGAAAGTGTTTTAAGATAAATAGATTGTTGGTCTTGCAGAATTCTATCAATCTTTTTTCAGCTTTATTTCTGTTGCCTAGTCCATATTTTCCAAACACTTTTCCGCTTTCTTTGTTGCCAGCTTTTGCATTTCAGTCATCCATGACTATCAAGATATCCTGTTTGCATGTTCTCTCATTTTCAGCTTGTACTTGTTCATAGAACTGAACAACTTCTTCTGCAGTTGCTGTTGGGGCATATACCAAAATAATAGTTGTGTTGATGGGCATTCCTTGTAGACGAATAGAAATTAAATGTTCACCGATTGCATTGTATTTCATACAGTTCTTGCAAGTTTCTTCTTAATTATAAATGCAACACCATTTCTTCTTTGTCTTTCATTTCCAGCATAGTATATCAGATGCAAAGTGCTCGATGCCAATCTATTTCAGATCGCAGCCACCCAACAGATCGAGATGTACACGTTCCATTTCATTCTTGACTATCTTCAACTTCCCTTGGTTCATGCTTTGCACGTTCCATGTCCCAATATATAAGACATCTTTGCAGCTTCTGACTCTGATTTCATGCGCAGCTACATCAGCAGTCAGACGTTCCTTCCGAGGGCTTTGAACAACCACATCATAAATGCTGATTTTACTCTGAAAAGTCTTCAGCTTATCCCCGGTAGCCAGCTGAGTGTTATCCAACCTGGGGGTCTCATTTTCTAGCGCTATAGTGCAATTTGTTTTGTTATGACTATCCATTGGGTTTTCATAGCAACCACAGCACGGTAAGCTTCTGCGGTGACGATTAGGCCGGCCTTTCCGGCGTCTGACTTTTGCTGCGTGTCAGTAACTGGGTAATAGATCAATATCTCTGCTGCCCTTGGATATCAAAGGATGCCATCCCAGAGCACCCCTGGCACATCCTGATGCTAACAAGTTAGCATCTGGATGTGCAGCGGTGGAACCCATGAATATTTAACATATCCCGCTGAGCGGCGTTTCCATGATTTGCAGGTCTGCAAACTGTGTAAATGACTTTAATCCCCCCCCTAGTTTTTACTCAAATGCTTGCACAAAACCGAAGGCCTGAACCTTTATTCTAAAAGCCAATTCTCCTTTTGATGTACCTCAAGAGACAGCTTGTTCTACAATGTTGACTATGGCCTAGAAAAGCACAAGCGTGCATCTCTGTACATCAGAACAATTTTAAGTGCAGGGACTGTTAAAATTTCTTTATTAGCCAACCCAAGAGTATGAGATGATTTAAAGAAGGTAAGGGCAGATTTAAAATAACCTGGGGCATTTTCCTTCAGATTGCTAAAGATTATATGCTAAGCAATTGACGCCAGCGTAAGGTTTATGAATGAAGTTTAATGTATTCATAAATATGGCCCAGTTAGAGCAGCATTTTGAACCAGTTGTAAGACTTTTAGGGGCAGATTTGCTAATGCACATGTGGCTGTGTTACCAGCATGGGGCTTCTGGCTAGCTGCAGGGGGGCATGTGCATTTGTTTCGCTGCAGATACAGCAGGAACGCATGCAGTAATCTGGAGCTTGGGCCGCGGGTGCAACTAACGCCACGCACACTGAGGTGGAATTAATGGCACTCGTGCTACCTCGGCCGCTAATGGCCACGCTAGACATGACACGCTAGGAACGCCCATGTCCTGCCAAGTCCCACACCTGATGCATGCCACCAGGGGTAGCGTGTTTTTTTAAGTACGGGACCCAGTGCTACTTTTTAGCATGGCATCAAAACTGCATACTAACACCACACTCCCCCGGTAGTGCAGTTCAGTAAACATGACCTTAGTGAAGAATCTGGCAAGCCTAAATAAACTGAATTACAAAACTCAATAGATGAGAAGATCATCGTCAGAAATACCATTCTAAAATCATCAGGTGGAAATAGAGGGGGGTTTTAGAAAGGACGTCCAAGTGCAGTCTGGGACGTCTAAGCCAGAAGGTCTGAAAAAAATGCAGGTACGTCAAGGTGCAGACATGATTTCACAAACGTGGATATGCCCAATATGGACGTCTACATAAACATCCTCAGAATAGTATTTCAGAAGCTGGATGTCTAGGAATAGCTTGATAGTTAGAGTAGTGGGCTTGGAACAGAGAAGCCAGGTTTCAAAGCCCACTGCTGCTATCATTGAAATTGTACTTGAATACTGGGGATGAAACGCTCTTTTCTCTACACCCTCTGGATGTTTTTCAGTCCAAACAGGATGTTTCTAAGATCAGGCGGGGACATCCAGGTCCTTAGGAACACCCTGGACATTCCTCCACCATGCTCCTGTTCAGACTTGGATGTCTTCATGCTGGGGACGTCCACAGACCTGGTTTCTAAAATGGCTCTGGAGACGTCACTGTGCTTTGAATGTCTCTATGCCCGTCTGAAGACATCTAAAGCAGAATAGGGCTTTCAAAATGACCCCAAAGGTTTTAACCTATGCAAGATCTATACCTTATATAAAGATTCCTTAACTACTTTTGAATATGGGATTTCATAGATAACATACTGCCAATTATGACACCCAAATTCCAAATTTAGTGAAAGAAATTGCAACAGTTGATAAGCCACTTGCAGCCCAAAGGAGATTCTACGTCAGAAACACGATGAATTAACACAATCTCCATCTTACTTATGTTTGAGGCCAACTTATTTGAGGTCCAACTACAAAGTCTCCTACAGAAGCACATTCAGCAGATTTATCATATCTATCCCGTCTGCAGTGCCATGCCCACATGATGCCTTGCGGTGTTGATGCATCAGCCGCTGATGCATTGCTCTTCATTGAATGCCTTGGTGTGCTGGTGACAAAGCTGTTAATGCCTAGCCTCTCTTTCAGTATCGTAGGGTTGTGGCCACTGCTGCGGCTGCCCCATTCCTCTCAATGTGTTGGGGGTAGTTGTTTCTAGTAATGCTGCGTATCATTTCAGGGATGGCAGAACACCATTTGCTTGGGGGAGGGGGGGTGGTCCAAAATTCACCCCTAAGTCTGTCAAACCACATGAGGCTGTGATTGCTGGCCTTCCCCTCCTGTCTGCCCGAGGGGAATCTGATCTCATGCAGGCAGACAGGAGGGGAACTCTAGCAATCCTAGTGCTCTTCTGCCCGCGGGGGATGGGATCCGCACAGGCAGCCTGCTGCCTACCGGGACATGGCTTTTCCCTACTTCTGCCTGCAGGAGATTGGATCCCCATGGGCAGAAATAGAAGAAGACCGCAATTGCAGCAGCAATGTTTTGTTGGGGCCAGGACCCATGTGGCCTATCCCTTTCTGATGCCTATGTGTCACTCTGAAGCATTTACAAGGCTTGAAACGGGACTGGGTCCTGGATGTCGATGCTGAAACAAGGTTAGGCACTGGAAGGCAGTTTATTTTATAACAAGGCGTCTAGATTAAGAGAGCAGGAGGATGCCTATTTTATACCTATTTTAAAAAGGCTTCGTAAATGTACCCACTGTGACCTGGTGTCATTTGACTAATAAACAAGATTAAAAAAAAAAATACTAGGGCAAGCCCAGCAGCAATAGCGCCTACTTTGAGAGCAGGTGTAAATGTCAGTGCATCCTATACACATAAATACACATATTTAAAAAAAATACATAGTGTAAATTGTGACTCTACCACATTTTGCCCAAATCCCACCTCTGTGCATGTCTACTGCACAAGGATGTACCGGCTTGCACTGTGCATACATTTCGGCGTGCCCTAATGTTTTAAGAGCCCACTTACACACCAAAATTTATAAAATTACCCTCAGGATGTCCATTGCATGGGCTGGAAATCAGGAGCAGCTTTCAGGTAGACGAGAGACCCAGAACTGGAACTTGTAAGCTGCAAAGGCTGAGTGAGAATTGGAGCTGGAGCTGACAGTGAAGCAGACCCCATGGCTGCAACCAGAACTACTACTGCTACTACATATTTCTATAGTGCTACTAGGCATTCACAGCGCTGTGCACACAGGGCTGGTCCATCCACTAGGCAACCGACTAGATGGCAGGCCATGTGCCTGCCGCCCACCACCATGCACTGAGCCGTGCTGCCCCTCCCCCCACTGCCGCTGATTCTGGTGGTGGGATTCTCATTGTTCACCTTCCTCTTTTGTGTTGACCTTGCCAAGCATGATGTCTTTCTCTAATGATCTCTCTCATCACATGATGTGTCCAAAGCATGAAAGTCGAAGTCTTGTCATCTGAGCTTCTAAAGAAAGCTTGGGTTTGATCTCATCTACTACTGACTGGTTTGTTCTTCGGGCAGACCATGGTATACACAGTATTCATCGTCATCACCATAATTCAAAGGCATCAATTTTCTTCCTGTCTATCTTTTTCACTGTCCAACTTTCGCATTCATATGACATTATTGAAAATGCCATGGCTTGAACAAGTCAAATCTTTGTATGGAGAGAGGCATCTCCACTCTTAAGAATCTTGTCTAGGTCCTTCATAGCCATTCTGCCAAAAGCAATGCGTCATCTGATTTCTTGACTGCTTTTTGCTTCTTTGTTGATAGTTGATCCAAGTAGGTTAAAGTTGTCCACTTTTTCAATTTCTTCTCCATCAACGATGAACTTATTGATTTTGCCAGTTGTCGTGATCTTTGTCTTCTTTACATTAAAGTGCAGGCCCATATCCTCTTTCGCAGTTTTTTTTGGGGCATATACTTGAATTACTTGAATTATAGTTGTGTTTATAGGCATTCCTCATAGATGAATAGAAATTAAGCGTTCACTGACTGCATTGTATTTCATTACAGTTCTTGCAAGTTTCTTCTTAATTATAAATGCAACATTGTTTCTTTTTTGTCTTTCATTTCCAGCATAGTAGACCTATGTGATCATCTGATGCAAAGTGCCCGATGCCAGTCCATTTCAGTTTGCTGACACCCAACAGATCAAGTTGTACATGTTCCATATCATTCTTGACCACCTCCATGGTTCATGCTTTGTACGTTCCATGTCCCAATATGTAAGACATCTTTGCAGCTTCTGACTCTCATTTCATGTGCAGCTACATCAGCAGTCAGTCGTCCTGAGGGCTTTGATCCAACCATATCATAAATGCTGGCTTTACTCTGAAAAGTCTTCAGCTTCTTCCCAGTAGCTAGTTGAGTGCCTTCTGACCTGGGGTCTCACCTTCCAGCACTATAATGCAATTTGTTTTGTTGTGACTATCTATTAGGTTTTCGTGGCAAGATACGGAAGAAGATTGCCAGGCCTTTCTTCCATGAAGTTTAAATTTAGTGTTGTTTCCATCGTCACAGAAATGTGATCCTCTGCTGCCAACACTGTTCCATTCTGCTGCTGCCCAGATGGGTGGTTTGTCTTGGTCTGGCACCTCAGCTAAGACCTGTCCATGTGGGAGACCCTGCCAGTAGTTAAACTACTGATAGCTTAGCCCTCAGCGTCACTGCTGAACACAAGCCCTCACAGCACGACAAGTTGCAAAGCAAGTGAGTGATGATAGCCATACCTCAGCCAAAACAAGAGCAGTGATAGAGGACTTGCAGCTAGGCTAGAGAGAAGCACCTGTGCTTTCTGGCTATTTTATAACCAATGGCGAGAAGAACATGGTTAAGGTACAAAGGAAGGGAGACTTTACAATGCTTTGCACACTTGCTGCACCTGGTTGAAAGAGACTCCCAAGCCCTAGGAAGCAAAGGAAGCGGCATCCCTGTTCTGAAGGTACTGAGTGATAGAGTAACAAAAAATAGCAGCGTATATCCACTGGAGTATGAAGAGTGGACATGAGCTGCATCAGAAGTAGGAAGCAGCATGGGCACCTGTGCACCATCTTATTCAGGATTTTGGCACCAGATGGAATCCACCTATTTGATGATGGATAAGTTAATGGGCAATGGGTAACCCTCCGATGGATGTCATTGGTTATCGAGATTGGTATTGAAAGCATCCTGGAGCATCAGGTTTAGACAAACATGACTCGGGTCATAGAGGTCTAAAACTGTCAAGGATGCCACAGAGGAACTGATTTCCAGAAGAGCTACCTTGGACATTGTCATCCCAGTAGTGAAGAGCCTGGACGCAAAGTTAGAGAATTTTCAGCAGCAGGAGAGATTGACATCAGAGGCGTTGATGCTAGTGGATTACTTATTTGTGGAAGTGTCAAATAAAGTGAAACCCTTCACCAAGGAGGATATTTACATGCTAGCCATCATGTATGACCCTTAGGCAAAAGGGAGTATCACCTTCCAGTGCAATGCACTGATGTATTGGAGAGAAAAGTCAGTGATTCAGGTTGAGGAAGGGGGACACCTACAGGCAGAAGGCAGTGTGGATACAGAAGGCAAAAGAGTCAACAGGCCAACAAGCAGTACCCTGTCAGATACTAATTGCCTCCCCCATCTTTATCAGTTTCTCGTGGGCACTACAAGATCTTCTTTGTTGACACAGGTTATAGCTAGTGGTAAGTGGCAGACACCAGAATCGGTCTGCAGCAACTGAGACCCTGTATAAACTTCTGTGACAATGGTGCCGTGGAGGGAGCCTATTGAGGCCATGACCACAGACTCATTGGTACACTGGCCACACAAGACTGCAATCTGACAAGACATGACCAAGCTCACCCACCAATCAACACACCCAGTGAATGGATATTGTTAATGTCAGCGATATTATTTATTTATTAGTAGTATCTACTTCATACCTTTCCAGTAGTAATTCAAAGCAAGCTACAATCAGGTACAATAGGTATTTCCCTGTCCCTGGAGGGCTTACAATCTAAGTTTTACCTAAGTCAATGGAGGGTTAAGTGACCAAGGTCACAAGGAGAACCAGTGAGCAGGGCCGTACCTAGAGCTGTGCGAGTGGTATTGATATAATCACTGGGCTTCAAGGAAGCTTAAAAATAGTTTGTTACTGCACATGGCTGGGTGGAGGAGGGCACCAGATTTGATAGTCACATATTTCTAGCTTGGTAGGGTCCTGCCAGTGGGATTTAAACCTTGGTCCCTGGCTGCTGCCCTAACCATTAGGCTACTCCCTCATGTCCATAGTAGTCACTGTTTTCAGGTATTTCTCCTTTCTTGGAGATACTTGAGGCAAGTCCTGTCTCCTTGCAAAAGATGTTAACCTTTCACTTCTAGCAGTTTTGCATAAACTCTCTCTTTTGTATAAGAAGGGATATCTATCTCTCGTTTATACATAGCCCTGCAAACTAACAGTGGCTCTTTAATGAAAACTGAACAAAATATTTGTTCAGACTTTCAGATTTTTCTTCTTGTCTCGCTCTACACATCCTTTTTTGCTTTCAGTCCCACAATCCTACATTCTCCTTTCACTCACATACTGTTAAAGCAGTAATACAAGATGTCAAGACTTTTTTTTTAACTATCTGCTTTCACTTGCATCTTTTTTATCCGGTCTACTTTCCCTGCTTCCTTCAGCTTTTTCCGATATTCTTCGGTCTTTGTCTTTCTGAAATACTTTATATCTTTTGAGTACTAAACTTTTGGCCTTTAACTTTTAAATAGGGCCGATCCAACCATTAAACAAACTAGGTGGGCAGCTAGAGTGGCAGCTTTGGGGAGAGGGGGGAGTGGCAAAGAGCAAGGCACTCAAACAACAGATTTTGATAGCCAGGGAGGCTGTAAAGCTTAACATTTTCCTAGCGCTCCAACACTTTGAACCAACTCTGGGACCATCCCTGCGTTTAAATCTCTTCTTTTGAAAAAGGTACTGATCTCTGTTTTCTCTTACTTTTATTTACTTTCCTAACACAAGATCTGTTGCCCTTACTACCTCCTTTCAATTTAGTCCATTGTTCTCCTACTTTAGGAAGATCTGCCCATTTTGCCAGTGCCTCCCTACTGATAATTGGAGATCAGGAATCACTTATTTTACTAGGTTCACAAACCTCAGAGAAAGACCTAGAAAAAATGATGTGGAAACCCATTGTGGGACAGAAGGGGATCTCTGGGGGGTGAGAGCCTATCCAGTGTGGGACACAAAGAGAAGATATGGAAATGACAGTGAAGTGCAGAGAAGAGGGGGGGTGTAATTTTTGTAATTCCAATGGGTTGATTGACTGAATGTGATGCTACTGCTGCCTGCTGTGGAGGTGAATGATGAGCTGCAGATGGCGACTATCCTCCAGTGCTCTTACATAGTACCACTAGTATACACAGCACTGTACAAGATCCTTCACATGGCCACAGCAGCCTCACCACCAAAGAGTTTATAATTTAAAAGTCGCAGCACAGAAAAGTTAAACAGCTCACTCAAGGTCACACAAAACAGAGAAACAGGGCTTCTGGTTCATATATAAATGAGCTGACAACTCTCCTGCCCCCAACACACATTACCCCAGCAGCCCCCCAAGAGGAAGCTCAGTGGAACATGCTATCTGTACAATGGCATTTTGGGAGTCTATCTGTGTATTTATATCTAGCGCACACCATTTCATTTTCTACTCCCGTCTGAGACCATTCTGTTGTTTGTAGTCCTCTCCTCCCACCTTTCCCCTTGTCCCGTCTTACTCTATTTACTCAGAACATCAAAGCTGTCAAACAAAAATGGAAAAAAGTCTGAAAATTGAGACCTCATCATACCATACCCTTGCTTTTCTTTTAACTAATCTGGTGTCTGACACACTAATATGGTCATTTCCAAGCTGCATGAAGTGAACGTTTGGTCCTTAGTAGCAGTGGCAGAATTGCTTTGTGCTTCTGAGAATGCAGAGCTGTGGTTAAAACCTTAAAGAGCAGTTGCATGATCACATTGGGTGTTCAAGAAAGCCGAGGGCTAACTGTGTATGGAGTGGCTGCTATAGCCAAGTAGCAGTGGTACAACAGCACTGGGGCTTCCAAGAAGATTGGGGAGACCTGAATGGAGGGACCATGGTTAAAACCCAACCTTCAATGAGGATGGTGAGGCTGGATCATTTTTGCCATAGCATCACTAACCATGATGATGTGGTAATGAAAGGGGAAGATGGAGCTGACAGTTGCCTTGGTTTTGTGGGAAGCGAAGCTGAAATGGGCAGGGCCTGAAATAGTCTGCTAACAGAGGTGATAGAGGCCATCACTATGGGAGTTTTTGAGCATGCTTGGGACAGATGTGGAGGACAGTGGTGGGGGAAAGGGTTGAGAGAATAAAAGATTGGGGGGGGGGGATGAAAAAGAGAGCTGGTTATAAGTTTGCATAAGGGATTTTATATATGCATCTACCTAAATTGAATGAATCTCTGCTAGATGGCAGGATGGATCATTTTGGCATTTTTCTGTCATCCTTTAACATGTTACCTCTTCTCCTTGCAGCTTGTTTTGACCGCATCTATCCCTCCTTCTTCTGAACAAACTGCAATTACCATGAACTTGACCGCTAATCCTCTGCTGCAGTCTGTTGTTCCTGCCTTAAACACCAGCACTGCTTGCTTCAAGGAGGAGACCCGCTGTGGAATAGACTTCCAGTCCAGCCAGGTTCCCACTGCTTGCCTGTATGGGGTAATCTTCATCCTGGGCTTAGCTACCAATGTCCTGACCCTGAGGCCTACCTTACTGCAGGTACAGCAACAGAAGAATGTTCTGGGCATTTACCTGCTGAATCTGGCCATATGTGACCTTCTCTACATCCTCACACTACCCTTATGGATCACTTATGTCCTCAAGGGCCATGTTTGGACTCTGGGAAGTTCCATCTGCTACCTGGTGGCTTTTATCTTCTACTCTAACATGTACATTAGTATCCTATTGCTCTGCTGTATTTCCCTGGACCGCTACCTGGCAGTAATATACCCCATCCGCTCAATGGCCTTACGCAGCCGTAGGACAGCAGGCCTGATCAGCAGCTTGGTTACTCTACTGGTATTCATCTGCCATCTGGCTGTGTCTGTGAGAGCTGGGAAGCAGGAAAATGGCACCTGTTATGAGAAGTATCCGCTGCAGGACATCATCGCCACCTTCAACTACTTCCGCTTCACGGTAGGCTTCCTGCTGCCACTGCTGGTCTTGACTTTCTGTTACCTGAGAATCTTCCAGAAAGTGAACCAAAGCAGCACCCTTAGCAGCCAGAAGAAAAACAAGATCAAGCATCTGTCTTTTGCCATCATCGGCATCTTCTTGCTCTGCTTTGCTCCTTACCACCTCCTGCTGCTAGCCCGCACAGCTGTCTTCTCTCACATGGGCTGCTCCAGCTGTGCTTTTGAGCAAAAAGTTCATATTATCTTTTCTGTGTCCCTGGCTGTGTCCAGTTTGAACAGTGCCCTGGATCCTGTTCTCTATGCGTTGGTCACTGACAGCATAAAGGAGGATCTCAGGAGGGCTTATGGCTGCCGAGGACCCAGAATTCCATAGCACAGGTGCAAACTCCAGCGCGAGTGTTGCACTCTGTTAGTTTGCAACACTCATAACCAAGAATCGCAGCCCCTGGAAAACTGAATTGCACCTGACCCCAGAACTGCTAGAACTGGAAGCCCAGGATCTGAAAGCTCTGTGGTGTTGGAATCAAAATAGTAGTTCTAGAAACCAGAAGCAGGCCAGACCTAAAGTGCGGGAGTTCAGAGCTCAGTACTGTCACAGTCTCTAACTCCAGACATTTCCCCTGTCCAAGCCTTCCAAGGAGAAACCAAGGGCAGAGATAAGACTGTAAGATGCCCTTTTCAGAAGAGTTTTCAACTTAAAGAAAAAGATCACAGTTTAAAATACTTGTTACAAAATTCAAAGATTGTGTTACATCATTATCTCCCAGAAATAGTGATCAAGAATGTCTCCTGTTATACCTTTTTGGAATAAAATATGTGAAAATTGTATTGCCACTACTCTGCTGTTGGTTCTGTATTCCTACTATGGGTGTCTCCTGATGTTATGCTGTGTTCATATTTTGGGTGTATGGTACGCAGGAGTGCACACAACTGGCCCACTATTCAAATGAAGTTATACATTCATCAGTGATTGCTATACGGATAGCAGTAGGCCAAAAATATGACTGAATAGCTCAGTACCGTGCATATGAGGCCAGACTGAGGTGGGGCAACAGTGGGCCATAAAATTATACATTTAGTTTAGGCCTTCCAAAAAGCAGGCCTAAAGTAAATGGATAGTGCCAGCACAGTGACCGCATTATCTGTATATTCAGTGCTACTGTCCATATGGATACTGCTGTTGAATATATGTAATATTTAATGGCCTGCACTGAAATGAATATGATCACTATGCTGGCTGAAAATCTGGCTCTACATTTTTTTAAAGATTTTGCTAGGAACTGTTAAACTAACAATGTTATGTAATGTTGAGAAGGGTGCTCTTGATAGGAACATTAGATTAATATTTATTTAGCTGGGCTTATATACTCTGTTGTATGAGTCAAAGCAGTGTACATTCAGGTGGTGTTGTTTTTAAGTGTTGTTGAGTCGGTGTTGACTCATGGTGACCCTCTGGATAGTTGACCTAAACTGTGTTTGGTTGTCAGGTAGTTTATTGTTGATAGAGTGGCACCAATAGCTGCTGCTACTGTATTGATCCATCTCATTGCTGGCCTTCCTCTTTTGCGTTGACCTTCTACCTTGCCAAGCATGATGTCTTTCTCTAACGATCTCTCTCTCTTGGCATGATGTGTCCAAAATATGAAAGTCAAAGTCTTGTCATCTGAGTTTCTAAGGAAAGCTTAGGTTTGATCTCCTCTAGTACTGACTAGTTTGTTCTTTAGGCAGTCCATGATATACACCGTATTTGTCGCCAGCACCATAATTCAAAGGCATCAATTTTCTTCCTCTCTATCTTTTTCACTGTCCAACTTTTGCATCTGTATGAAGTTATTGAAAATACCATGGCTTGGATGAGTCAAATCATTCAGGTACTGTGTATATATATCCTATGTCCCTGAAGGGCTCACAATCTATGTTTTTGAACCTGAGGTAACAAAAAGTTAAGTGGCTTGCACAAGGCCACAAGGAGCACCTTTAGGACTAACAACCTCAGTCCTTCTGGTCTAAGGTTGCTGTCCTCTGGCCTGACTTAACTTGCCCCAACCACTAGGCCACTTCTCCCTCCATAGACACCAAAGCCATAGACTCCAAAACATAAACTCCCTTGAGGTCAAGGTTGATGGATAACTGTCACCTAGGACAACTTGGTCATGGGTTTACACTCTCTATTCCACATTCTGTGCATGGAGCTATGTAGCTCATGTTTTAAATATGAATTACTTCTCCCATGCAATGGAACAGAGAAGATGGAATAAATAGTCTGGAGTAAAGAGAGATTTAGGGTGCAGAAGAGAGTATTTTTGATGTGAAAGGACTAGAGAAATGTGTTATTGATCTGGGGTTAAAAGTGGGGTTTGTGTTGGGGGAGTGGATTTTGAGTGATTGAGATGAAAAAGATTTAGGAGGGAATGCAGATATTATTGATCCAGGGAACTAATAAAAGAAAATATGTTTTCACTCAACGTGTAATCAAACTCTGGAATTTGTTACCGGAGGATGTAGTAAAGGCTGTTAGTGTAGCTGGTTTTAAAAAAGGTTTGGACAAGTTCCTGGAGGAAAGGTCCATAAACCATTATTAAGAAGGGACCCAGGATATCAATGCTTGACCCAGTAAAAGCATTGCGGAACCTGTGTCTTTTGGGGAAACTGCTAGGTACGTATGACCTAGATTGGCCACTGTTGGAAACAGGATACTGGGCTTGATGGACCTTGGTCTGACCCAGTATGGCATATCTTATGTTCTTATGAACTGAGACCTTTGGGAGGGCTGGGGAGGCTTGGCATTTTATGTAGATACCAAGATGTAATTAATGGAGATGTAGCCTAGTGATTAGTACAGCGAGGAAACCAGGGTTCAAATCCACTGATGCTTCCTGTCATCGCTGTACCTAGGCCTGTGTGAGCAGTGCAGCTGCAGAGGGCACAAAAAATAGGGGCGCCAGGGCTGGCCCATCTACTAGGCAAGCTAGTTGGTCACCTAGGGTGGCCGGCCCGAATGTGGGCAGCAGTAGTACATATGACCAGCCGAACTGCCCCCCCCCCCAAACTGCTGCCACCAATTCTGTCTCGGGAGGGGGAGATGGGCAGTGGCAGTATTTCCAAAAGCGGTTGCTTTTTGCCAATGCAGAAATCCTTGTGCCAGCCCTGAGGGGGTGCATTTAGGTTTTCCAACTGCTGACTTTGGTTCCCCCCACGCTACCTGCCCTGCCTGCCTTTGCCCTGCCACCGCTTTTGTTGTTCCCTTGGCAGTGACAGAGGACCTCCAATTACAATAAGAAACAAACCATGGATCTTTGCAACTCAATGCTTAAACGGCTGGTCTGGTCAGAGGAGGGAGGGAGGGATCAGACCAGCCATGCAAGCACGGAGTTGGAAAGACACGTTTTGTTTTGTTTTGTTTTGTTTTTTAACTGGAGGTCTGCTGGACATGAGAAGGTGGATTAAGATGGGGAGATGCTGGACATGGGGGGATAGGGGCAGGTTTGCAAGTCACACAGGGAACATTTATGGCATGGTACAGCAGCCCTCCCTCCGGTGATCCCTACTCTCCATTGTCTCAGGTACCAAAGCCCTTTGGAACCAGGGAAATATCTTCTCCATCTGCATATAACTTATCTTGCTTACTAAGAAATCCTCGTTTCCAAAATGCTGGAGACAAAATATGTTACACATAGCAGCCCCTTTTGACAGTACACTTACACTAATTTTGGAGCCCTTGTAGTTCACCAACGCCTCCGCAACCTTTATTGCACAGTTGATATTGCAACACAAGACCACCATGGCCACCGAACCGGACCACCTCCAGCCTACCTAAAAAGGGGAAGAGGCAGGGTCTGCGGGTAACGAAATTCGAAATTCTTTATTCGGGGTAAGGACATGAGGATGATTTGGAGCTTACAGGATAAGGATTTTTCATGGGGTAGAAAGCGACACCAGCATCAACCCTATAATCTCCGCCCCCTCACCCCCAAAAAAGAAAATTTACCTCCCACCTTGTTCCTGTCAAATACCAGGATTATTTATAGCATATGTATCCAAGCGCCGTGACAGTTAACCAATCAGCTTTGGCAAGACCGGCAAGCATGGGCAAGGCTCGCACAAAAAAGTTACGCCCCGTACGGCCATGCCCCCGGAGAACTCATTATGGTAAACGAGCCAATGACCGAGAGATTGAAGGACGCATTGTGATGTAAATCTCAGAAAAGGACGATTGGGACGCGCAATCTGTCAGAGGCGGGCGTGTCTACCAGGCGTGGCTATTTAGGTAAGGTGAAAATATCATATTCGGGGAGGGTGGCTGTGCCCGAGAGGCGGTGACAGCCTACTGTGGGCGTGACTATCAAATGACATATAAGTGCGTTCAAGGTGGGCGTGGTTAAAGGTGAGGCGGGAAGGGCTTGTCGTGGGGGCGTGCCTATGCAGATGAATGTGACGTTATGGTGTAGGCGTGGCCATGCAGATGAGGCAGTGACAGCGTGCTGCTGGGGTTTGGCTGCAGCCCCTGCCGGGAGAGCGGGTCAGACGGGCAGTGGTGGCAGGGATGATGCGCGCCTTTTCCGTGAGCCCCCCGCCGTCGGGGCCCGGGCCAGGGGAACATGGGAGACTGCGGGGCTGGCTGCAAGGGAGTCTGGCCGGGATCTGCGAGCTACAGCTGTTGCGGGAGCGCCAGGAGCTACGGGTACGGCGAGCGCTGCGCCTCGGTGCTGCTGGAGCAGAGTCCCCGCTGGAGGGAACGGAACAGCCGGTGAGTGTCGGAGAGAAAAGGGGGGAGGGGGGTGGGGATTTGCTTGTAGGTCAGCATTGCATTTGCGGCAGGGGTGAGATCCACAGCCTGAGATTTGTTGCCCATCCTGTGGTATTCTGCATTCTTGTTCCTTACAAATCCCCTCCTCCCATCCCCAGACCTCGCATCCTTCTTTCTTCCATCGCCCCCTTCCCCATCCATAGGGATCCTGCCTCCCATTTCCCCCTAATCTTCCACTAAGTGTCCCTTCAGATCTTTGTTTCACTCCCCATCCTTAACCCCCATCCAGTGGCAACATCCAAGACAGCCCCCTTCCCCCCCCCCCATCTGTTTCACCTGCACCCTGCATTTGTCGCTCTTCTCCCCACCACACCATGGAACCCGCATTGCTCACCACACTCCTAGAACCCAATAAGACTCACCCCAACTCTGTGAACTATCTATCCCCACATTCTGCGCTATCTCCCTTCCTTTCCCTGGGGCCTGACCCCACTTTCTTCCTTCCCTAGGTGACCTTCAACCCCTACCGTGAGACCCTGCATCCTTTTCTACTTGCCCTTGGGACCTTCCATCAGTAATCACCGACCAACAGACATACCGCCCCAGTGTTATTCTTATCTTATAAACTAAAAGAGCTGTGGGGTGTGGAAGGGGGCTGCAGTACACAAAAATTCCTTAGCAGAATCACAGGATCGAGCCCCTTCCCCCAGCAGTCAGAAGAAGAGAGCAAAAGGGAGAACGAGATACACATTATCTTTCTCCCCACCCATGCAAAACTGAGACAGGGGTGTTGATGGGCAGCAGAGACATCTCGTGCCCTTAATGGCTCCAGCATTCCCTACAGCACCTGCAGAAAGAATGGCTGATTTATCAAGGTCCTTATACCATTAAGACCCAGCTTTGAATTATATCCAGGTATGTGTAAGGGTGGAGGAGACCTTTGACCTCCTGAGCAGATAAGCTATAATCCCTTTTTGTTTCCCTGAAATTTTCTCCTTTCTTTTTATGTGCCTGGGAGGTGGGTGGAGTAATGTAGGGGATTTATGGCAGGTGTATGCCTTACTTCCTTCCCTCCCCCCTTACATTGATGCCCCACTCACAAGTACCTCATAGAAACATTGAATATTGCGTATGATAACGACTATAAAGTCCATTTAGTCTGCCTTGTTTTATGCCTGGTGATCTCTGGCTTTCCTCTCTCATTTTTTTTTTATGTCAGGAGGCATCTGTTGTGCTTGTCTGATCCTGTTTTTGCCTCCACCACTTCCACTTAGAGGCCTTTCCTTGCATCCTCCACCCTTTGTGCGAAGACATTTTCTGAACTAGCTCCTGATTCTGCTCTCTTCGCGCCTTGAACTATGATCTCCTGGTAGAGCGTTCTTTCCTCTATAAGAAGGTTGCTTCATGCATATTTACAGGATTTGCATGTTTGGGTACATAAGTCTCATCTCATGTGCTTTTTGGTTTAGAACCTGCATTTGTGTGGTAACCTTTCTCTAGAGTACCTTTAACCTGCTTATATTCTTTCAAGAAGTAAATGGGACATACCAGTGCCTTGTGAAAAGATCTTACCTGCTTTTTCTTATTCTATCTCTCCCTTTGCCTCCATTGTACCTCTGACAATTGCTACCACCTTTTCATACTGTTCCACTAGCTTGGGAGCATCAGACACAATCATCCTGAGATTTTATTTTAAGAAATTGGTATCTCCAAATGGCTTGGGTTTTGCATGTGCCTTGACAGGAGTAAACCTCACTCATAAGCCAGACTTTTCAAGAGATCCTCCTTCCAGAGTTCATAACATGTAATATGTACAGGCAACATATCAAGCTGCACTTGGAAGTTTTTTTTTAAATCAGGCCAATGGCACTCAAGAAAATTGAGATATTTCCTGTATTTCTCTCTTGTGGTTGGTACACATCAGTTCCTTACCTGCCATCATGTACTGTTCCCAAGGACTTCTGCACTTAACCGCTCCTTGAGTTTTCTTAGATCACTTCTCTCCACTCCCTCAGTGGTATCCACTCTTTTTTAAGTCTTAGTGTCAGGGGCGGCCCAAGAGGAGTATGGGGCCATGTGCGTAGACTCATTACAGTGCCTCATTTGCATAAATATTTGCATAATGTTAACATGCCCTAACGTTTAGTAGACATGCCTCTTAATGAGTGTCTGAATAAAGACTACCAGATTTCTACATTAGTATACTCTAGTGCAAACTGCCAGGCACATTAGGAAGTACTAAAAACACTGCCCATTTAGAACCCATAGCAAACCCGCCACATCATAACAGCACTACCAGGACTCATAAAGCACCAAACCCTACCTATCAAAAGGCAACACTGCAAATATTAAACCAATACATCTCAGAGAATACCAATATATCTCCTACTGGGGAAAGAGAACATAGTAGCAAGAGGCACTGTCAAATATAAACTACATGAACAGAATGCTTCAGCTCAGTTACACATGCAGAACATAAACCGTCACCAAACAAAGAATAAGGAATCACAATTTAGAAATAGGAAAAACAATAATTAAACTGGCAACCCCAAAAGCTAAACTTGGAATGTACAACAACACTGTAGAAATAAAACTATAAATTAATTTCCTCTTGTACTAAACAAAGCGCAGACGTTATTGATGCACATTTCCCAGAGCTGACATATTCCAGTTAATAAATTCAAAATAAAAAAAGTATTTTTCTTTCTTTTGTTGTTTGGGCATTTTATTTTTCAGTTGCAATTGCTCCAGTCATTTTCTTCTGGTTTCTTCATGTCTTTGGCTAACTCTCCATTGTCTTCTGTCCATTTGTTCTTTCTTCTAGTTTTTTCCAATTCTCTCTACATCTGCTTTAACATATGATCTTCCCCTTTGTTCTTTATTCATTTGTTTCTTTATTTCTTTTTCATCCACTCAAATTTTACCCCTCCATCCTCAATCTCCGCTTACTCTCCCAATACCTGGCCAATCAGATTTTTCTTCCCACCCACACAAAATATATTTTCCCTTCTCCATCCTCACTCCCCCAGCCCCATCGCCTTCTAGTCCTTTCCCCAACATCAGCTCCCATCTAATTCCAGCCCCACCCAGCATCTGCTCCCTTCTAGTCTCATTCTCCCATCCCACCGCATCAGCCCATTTCCAGTCCTAGTCCCACCATCAGCCATTTCCAGTCCTATCCTGGCCCCCCATCAGTCCATTTCCATTCCTAGCACCCATCAGCCATTTCCAGTCCTATCCCAGCTTCCCATGAGCCCATTTCCAGTCCAAGCCCCACATCAGCCTATTTCCAGTCCTATCCTTGCCCCCACCCTCACCCTGAAGAGTCCTGTGTCTGTCTGAGTGGCTTACGAGGGAGCCGAGGACGCCAGAGGCCCTTACTCACTTCTGTACAGCGCTGGAGTGAAGAACAGCATGTGCCTTCTCTCGCACTGTGTTCTTATGAAGCCCACTGAGTGCCAGGAAAGGTTAGGGGTCATTTCCTGTTTCCTGCACTCAGCGGGCTTCACGTGAACACAGCATGAGTGAAGGAGCATGCTGCTTCACTCCAGTGCTGTGCAGAGGCAAGCCTCTGGCATCCCCGGCTCCCTCTGAAGCTGGCCCTGCAAACCCTGCGGAATGAAGTCCGCACGGGGCCCTCTGAAGCGCGGGGCCCTGTGCGAACAACATTCTCACTCGATGGATGGGCCAGGTCTGCTTAGTGTCATCTGCAAAGAGACAGGTTTTTTTCTGTTTAACCCCTCTGCAATATTGTTCACAAAGATACTGAAGAGAACCAGACTTGGTACCAGGCACTCCACTACTCTCTCAGAATAAATTCCATTTTCCACAGTTATCAGTCATCCAATTTCTAACCCAGCCCAGCCCATTGGGACCCATCCTGAGGTTGCTTATTAATGAGTTTTCTAAGCAAGACTATCAAAGGCTTCTCTTAAATCCAAGTACACCACATCTAGCAATTGCCCTTGATTTAATTCTGTAGTCATCCAGTCAAAAAACTGATCATATTTGTTTGTCCAATCCCCTTTGACTTAGATCCTAGAACTTGCTGAATTCTATCTCCTTTTTGGTATGAGAGACATCTGACTTTCTCCAGGTTTAAAAGATCTGTTTTTCAGTGGATAAACCAGAATCCTTCAGAGTTTGCATAGTATCCTTTGAAGAATGCCATCTGTCCCCGGGGCTTTATCTACTGTCAGTTCTGCTAGTAGATGGGATGACATCTACTTTACTCCTGTATGTACTCTTGCACCAGTCAGTGGTCCCTCTCCAGTTGCTTCTTCAGTGAATACTGAAGTATTTGTTTAGCATTTCTGTTTCTAACTTGCCCCCCTTCACATATTTTTTTTTCTTTCGAAACATTCTTCCTCTTTTCACTGAAATACCTGGAAAAGCCTCACATAAAGTAGTGTGGTTGCTGTGCTAATCTACTTGAATGTATGGAAGGTGACAAGATTTTTTTTTCATACAAATAAATTACCTTAGATTTTTGTTCTGTTTGTTGATTTCTATTTCTATGAAAAAGTCTTGCCATCTTCTATATTTTTAGTGGATTAAGTTATCCATTTCTTGACCAGTTTTCAGGAGCTCATTGAGTTTCTGTTCAGATCTGTGGAAGGAAATGATACCTTTTCTGACCAGATTTTGGGTGTTAGCACCTTAAATATTTTTGTTTTGTTAACGTCCCCCTTTTTCTACTAATGTTTCTTTAATTTCCTAACATGCAGAATTATGGCCTTTAGTTTAACCCCCTGTTTCTCCATCTCACAAAGATATTGTTACCCTGCCAGCCTTCCCAAAGGTGCTCTCCCTTTTTAAACAGAGTTAGTAGTTCTGAAGTCTAAGATTTTGATTTTTGTATGACTCCACTCTGCTTTAGCTCTTATGCGAAAGCAGATCCTCTGATAAGGACTTGATTTTAAGTGATTGCCGATGCAATGTGTGCTTTTGAGTCAGTGCTGACTCCTGGCAAGCCAACAGCCCCTGCGCTTTCTTGGCAGCATGACTGTAAGTAGATTGCCAGGCCTTTCTTCCGAGGCAATGGAGGGTTAAGTGACTTGCCCAAGGCCACAAGGAGTGCCAGTGGGAATTGAACCCTGGTCTCTTGATTACCAAGCCAGTGCTGTACTTGGAAATTAGAAACATAGTAACACCATATCTGTAGGTACTGGATCCAGTATTCATCCCTTCCCCCCTTTATGTTCCATTGCAGTTTGCCTGCGGAAATCCCTTTTGAAGGGAATCCAGGATCTGCTTCCTTCTAAACAGTTCAACAGATGGGTGGCCCCAAACCATATGCGGCAAATTAAAATCTCCCACCCTTAACCCCTTTCCTCTCATTGTAGTCTTAGGTATGTCTTTACTTAGGCTTTTCTGTCTATGCTCTAGGTCTGTAGGCAAGTCCAGTGAAGATGGAAGTGCCATTGCCCCTTTCCAAGGTAATCCACAGCATCTCTCCTCCTTTCCATTTTGTGCCTACTTTGCCCTCCTTGAAAAGATTATAGCTGAGTAAGGCCACAACACAAGCACAGGACTCACTGAACCACATTTCTTGGCTAGGCCAGCAGGGAAATGGAAGTGACAGTGCCTTTGTAAAGTCTCTAGTGAGGCCTCATTTGGAGTACTGTGTACAATTCTGGAGACTGCACCTTCCAAAGGATATAAACAGAATGGAGTTGGCCCAGAGGACAGCTACTGAAATGATCAGAGGACTTTGTCATGAGGCATATGGGGTCAGACCAAGGTCCATCAAGCCCAGTATCCTGTTTCCAACAGTGGCCAATCCAGGTCACAAGTACCTGGCAGGTTCCCAAAAAGCACACAGGTTCCACAATGCTTGTCCTGGGATAAGCAGTGGATTTCCCGGGTCCTCTTTAATAATGTTTTATGGACCTTTCCTCCAGGAACTTTGTCCAAACATTTTTTAAACCCAGCTACACTAACAGCTTTTACTGCATCCATCGGTAACGAATTCCAGAGTTTGATTACACGTTGAGTGAAAAAATATTTTCTCTTATTAGTCTTTAATGGGTTATATTGTAGCTTCAGTGCATTTCCCCTAGTCTTTCTACTTTTTGATGAAGTAAACAACCAATCTATGTTTACCCATTCCACTCCATTCATAAATTTATAGACCTCTATCATATCTCCCCTCAGCTGTCTCTTTTCCAAGTTGAAAAGCCCTAACCTTTTAAGCCTTTCTTCATGGAGCTATCCTTCCATCCCCTTTACCATTTTGGTGGCTAATCTCTACCTTTTCTAATAATGCTATTTCCTTTTTAAGATATGGCGACCAGAATTGCACAAGGTGCGGTCGTACCATGGAACGATACAGAGGCATTATAATATCCTTTGTTTTATTTTCCATTGCTTTCCTTATGATTCCTAGCATTCTACTTGTTTTCTTGGCTGCGACTGGTCACTTAAAGATCTCAATATATATATGCTGGAGAAAAGGTGGGAGAGGGGAGATATGATAAAGATATTTAAATACCTCTGTAATATACATGCACAGGAAGTGATCCTCTTCCAGTTGAAAGGAAGCCCTGGAACAAGGAGCCATAGGATGGAGGTAAAAGAGGATAGACTTACTATAGGAGTAATGTGAGGAAATATTTCTTTTGGAGTGGGTAGTGAATGCGTGGAACAGCCTCCCAGTGGAGGTGAATTTTATCTGAATTCAAGAAAGCAAAGGATAAGCACAGAGGATCTCTGAGGGAGAGGAAAGGATTGTGGAGCTTAATAATTCTTAGGGAGGGGCAGAGTGGATAGGGCATAGAAAATAATATTAGATAAAGCCCCTATGTTTCTGAAGACCACAACGACCTATTCAGTCTGCCCAACTGAGCAGGACTGTTCCTAGCCCTGTGCGAGCGGTGCAGTTGCACAGGACGCAAAGACTTGGGGTGCATTTCGGCTGCCTGCTGTTGCCCTGCCGCCACCACTTTTTTTTCTTTCAGCGGCAACAGCAGACAGCCAAAATGCACCCCTAAAGCCTTTTGCGGAAGCTTTAAGCAGGTCTGGTCCCTCCCTCCTCTGACGCGACGTCAGAGCAGGGAGGGACAGATCTGCTTAAAGTGCCGGTGACTTGCACATCGGGGGCGCGTCCTCTCCTCCACTCCATCCAGCTGCTTTCTGCTCTTTCCCTGCTGCCGGCGCCACCGTGGAGAAAACAGAGGGTGGCAGCAGCAGGGCAAGAGCAGGCAGCGGCTGGACGGAGGAGGGGGGTGCATGCCTGATGTGCAAGTCGCATAGGGCGTGATTCTAGCTCGGTATGGCCCTGCAACTGAGATTCGTTCCCTTTGGCTAGATGGATTACATATGAGAATTTTATACACACATCAGCTCAGTCAGTGATGTGTCAGTCCTCTGTACAATGTCCGTGCATTGTACAATGGATTCTTCAAAGCTGTGCAATAATGCGTTCTAGGTCTTCCACCAGGTATCGACTCCCTTCTACCTGGGCTGTGAATACTGACTACTGCTGGCTGATTTGACCCAGGAAATAGACCCAGTTACCCTACATATCAGGACACAGAGACTCTGGTTTGGCCCCCCAGTGCTTCTTTGGTAGATTCTGAAAATGGGAACATTTGTTTTCTTGCTATTCATTTTGTGTGGCTTTAGAAACGACATGATGTTGAATAACCATTCTTATGAACATCTCGAGCAGCTCAGTCCTGATTTGCTTAAGGAAGACCTTTTACGGAGGTTCATAACCAAGTATGGGGAAGAAAGCATGAGAGAATTTGAAAAGCCCACATGCCTTTGGCAATTCAGAAATTTTTCAGTGTTATTAGTATAGTGTATGCTCTTCTGGTATGGTAATGTCGTTTTACTGTTATCGGTGCAGTGTGCGGTATATTGGTGTCTTTAAGGTGTTATCAGTGCTGCAGTACACTCTCATTTGGTAAAATTGAGGCTTTTTCAGTTACATCCATTGTGACACTCTCTGGGGCAATGGAACACATTTTTGGTTGGAGGAGCCAAACAAAAAACAATCTACAGCTTCACCCCAAGCTTTCTTGGTTCGGGCCACGGTCTCGGTGGCTCTCAATCCATTCCGCTATCTGTGACACCTGAAAAAAGTAAAGGTCAGGGTCCAAAGACAAAAGTACTTAAGCTGAAGCCAGATCTTGTGGGGACATATCAGATTCCCTTCCCTTGTCTTCACTGGGAACTGCTGGCTTTTAAGGGCCCTGCACGCCTCTGCATTTCCTAGTTGGAGGAAACGGAGAGGTGGGGGGAGATGGGAGACCAGGATCTTACTGGTAGCTTTGGGATATGATCTGATGCATGAGATTTTATGGTACCTGTGATGGCCAATAGCTTTTATGGAAGTTGATAGGCGCCGCCCGCTTTGTGTCTTCTAATATATAATAGATGCTGTCTCTCTTCTCCACCCCTTCTCTTTGTTCTCTGATGCCACATCTTCTGATATTGAAGCTGAGGTCTCGGCCCGAACACAGACATACCCTCCTCTCTTTATTACTCTAGGGACCAAGCCTGTCACAAAAGAATGATTGGGAAGGGAGCAGACTATGGGACCGAGGGCAAACTCTCCCTCTCACTCGATGTAAGATTCCTGGCTGGGATGGCTCACTAGCTATTATTCTGGCTGGTATGTTTTTATTCTTATTGATTTTTTTCTAAATAGATTTTTTTAGTTCAATCAGGGTGAAGGAAGCAAAGTGGCTTCACTTATATGGAAGACCTTTTAATGTTTATCACAAGCAGTATGTGCTGAATGCAGACTTCCTCCCAGCGGGATCCTTGTCTGTACCAGCTGGGATGTCAGGAGCAATGTGGACTTTGTTTTTGCCCTGCCAGTGGTAGCTGAGATCCCTTCCTGACTATGGTGACTTTGGACAATTCTAATTTACCTTCTAGAACCTGCCTGTTAAGGACAACTGGACTCCTTAGGGATACACTGAGTCTGCCTTAAAGAGAGGCTGTTTTAATTAAATATTATTCGCTGTTCTTTAAAAGTAATCCTAGATAATACTTTTTTAATCTACACTCAGGTCTTCTGATAGAACAGAAGCATATGCAGCTAGGATGGATAATTGTCTTATGTAAATCATCCAATTTTTGGGGTTTCACAGATTAGCACTGAGACCTTACTGTCTTAATGGCACTGTTGCAACATTTGTCAGCCGAGCTATGCATTTTGGAATCCTTTGAAGCAGAGAATTTGGGTTGATGAGGAGGTCTCAGAACTCCAGCATTATCAAAGGCTGCTGGTGAAGTTTCATTCAAATTGTGGGATCTAAGAACCAGAGAGTAGCTCCCAGGACAGACAGGACCTTCCAGGAGGAGAGAGGAGGCCTGCAGGACCAACAGGGCTCCCATAAGGAAAGGGGAGGCCTCATGGCAAAAGAGATTCCTAGGAGGTGAGAGAGAGGAGGCTCTTGGATTCAATCAGCTTCAGGAACAGAGAGAGAGAGGATCCCAGACCAACAAGGGCTCCTGAGAGGTGAGAGAGCCGAGGAGAAACGAGCAATTGGATCCCAGCAGGAGAGAGAAGCCACCTTCCCAGGGCACACAGAGGTTCGGGGGGTGGTGGTGGAGGGAAAGTGGGGAAATGTGCTAGACTAGAGAGTGGGTACAGAGAGAACAGTGCTTTTTTTCCCCATCAAACATCTCAGACTTATTCACAAGCTCTCCAACTCTAGTTCCTATGCCCTAAAGTCTTTCTATTGTTGGAAACTCTCTGAAATAAATAGGGTCGGGGCTTCAGTAGTGCCCAGTTGGTACCAGCGTCATCTGCTCTGGGCAGAACAGTGCACGGGCTGATGGAGGCTCTCAGATGCCGAGATTGGGGTGGGCAGGGTTGACCCTAAGTTGCTTGAGCCTTGGCTGACAGCTGAGAATCTCTCTTTGGAACAGTCTATCAATACTTCCGTGAGATCTGCATTATTGCATAGGGTAGAGTGGTCTCTCTCGCTTTCTCTCCATTCTCCTCCCCTCCCCTTTTACATCCCCTGAATTCATTGTTTCTAGCAACAGCCAGCTATGGCTTCAGATCCCATCTGGAGAAGGAGGGAAAGGTGAGGGGCTCTCTAGCTATGACAGGTGTAACTTTTCTATTTTTCCTCTCCCCCTTCTCCCCGCCATCTTAAGGCATTCTGTGAGGGTCCCAGCTCCCTTGCAGTTTCTCAGTGCTGCATTGAAAGCTGGAGCTTGGAAGAACAGCTGTATTTGTAAAGAGTTTGTGTGTACAGACATGTATAGATAACAGAAAAAGGGCAGTTAAGGATGTCACCCTGGGTTCACTGCATTCCTGACTCATGATTGCTGAAAACTGCGTCTGACACAGATATCCGAAATATACAGGGTAAGCAAGAAGGAATGAGACGGACCGGGTGGGGGGGGGGGGGGGGTGGGAACAGGCAGACAGAGGGCCCAGCTTAGACTACTCCAGTGCTGTCTGTTGTCCTGTAGAAGATCCAATTCCAATTACTGAGCCCTGTACTGCTCCTCAGGTAGGGTTGCCAACTGGCCCCAGATGCGCCCGACAGGCTTGATCCAGTCCCGTGTTTACCCCATTGCATGTAGGGACTTGTAGCCTTGCTTTTCTTATGGAGTGCAATGGGAAAATCAGAACTATGTGTCCCTGCATGCAATGGAGTAAACCCAGGACTGGATCAAGCCTGCCGGTCGCATCTGGAGCCATTTGGCAACCCTATCCTCAGGTCAGGGAGGGAGTCCGAGCTGGCTTGATACCAACCAGCCAACTGATTACAGAGCATGCTTTTGAAGGGAGGGGCACAATCCATGTCTCTCCACTGGGTGACTGGGGAGGGTTAGAAATAGGAGAAAATCCCCCAGGTAGCTGCAAATGAAAGCTTGTGACATCAAAGCCCAGTAGAAGCCGGTTCCAATTGAACTGCAGGCCTAAAGAAGTCTGAGAAAACTGCTAGGCCAATAGTGAGGAAGGGGGAGGGAAACAGGAGAGTAGAGTGTCAGTGACCCACCATATGGAAGTACTTTGCTGCCACAAAATATGTAGAAAGACAATAATCCAGAGGGTGAAAGGACTTTTCATAATTTGTTATTTTTTCCTTCAATGTTTGAAGGATGTCTTATTTTTTTTAATTCTATAAATATGGAGATAATTTCCACAAATAAAGGTATGTTATTTTTTGACTTGTAAAACTTAGACTGTGACTGAACTCTAGGAGAGAGGCACACGGGGGTGAAAAAAAAATCCAGTCAAGGAAGGGGAGGGGGGAAGAGAAAGGGAGAAGAAGGGAATGCAAGAGGGGCAAAGAAGGAGGGACAGAAGGTAAGAGGGGGAGGGCAGGAGAGGTACATGAGAAGGGAGTGGAAGAGAGAGGGAGGAGTAAAGAGTAGGAGATGGAAGAAATATAAAGGAATAGCAGAAAGGAGGGCTGGGAGAGGGGGATGGAAGAGGTTTACATCTGAAAGTGACTTCAATTGACCTTCTTTCGGGAAGTTCCAGAGCTCACAGCCATCCTTCTCCCCATATACATCCTCCAGGTCCACATGTTTCTCCTCCGGTCTCCAAGACCTGTTATTTTGCCCCCTCCCCCACCTTCCAGGACCCTCTTTTCTTCCCCCCACTCCCAGCCTCAGAATCTGCTCCTCTGTATGCATGTGGGTGTAGGTCAGCATGTCTGTCTGTGGCATTTGTATATGCGGTTCAATCTGGGTAGGGTGTTGAAGATGATTTGTTTAGCCGTCTTTCCAACCTCAGACGCCCTCTCCTCCCCCAGCTCCCCAGGGGGCTGTGATAAATGGGAATCATTCCACTGTTCTCTGCCCTGCTGTTTCCTCATATCCAGCATTCACAGTGACTGAGGGTAGCCAGCTGTGACCCAGGAATCCAGTTGCTTCCTGCCTCCCCCTACCTCTGACTGAAATCCAGGTATGAGGTTAACATAGACCTCTGCTTTTTGGCCAGGTCAGATCCAGGTGTGAGGTGCAGATAGCCCTTGGCTTCCTGCCCCCCTCCCACCTCGAGTTGCCTCCTGAATTGGAAGTGACCCCCTCCTTTATGCTTCTCTTGGTCTTTTGTGGTGAATCTGGGAGGGGTGAAGCATTGTCTGTCTGTACCACACTCTCATCTGTATGGAGATTACAGACCATTCAGTATAATGTATTTTCCCATGAGGTTGGGAGGGGGATGATTTTTCCCTACCGCTGATTTTAGGATGCCTGGTGCATTACCCATATATGTGCTTGTGAAGGGGGGAAAGGCTTTATGGGGGCATGCGTATATAATGTGTGTAATTGCAAAGCATATGCAATTGAACAGGTATATGGGCTATAGGGTTATGTGGGTTTTTGTGTATATATAGAAAACAGTGAATAGAACCATGGGATTAAGTAGCCCTTTACCATGTTGCTCATAATTAGGGGACATACAGTACCATACCTGTGGCCATTACTTATTGAGCTTATGCTGGCTTGTTTTACGGCCCCCCCTCCACCTCTTTGTACTACCAGGTTACACCTGATTCTTGGTGCACAGTCTGCTGATGATACCAGTGGTAGACTGTTAGTGGGGGGCAGCCAGCAGTGGTTTAAATGTACTATGGAAAGAGATGGGGGGGGGGGTGGCGGAGAGAGAGAGAGAGAGAAGGGAGAGAGATGGATAAATAGTACATAGAGGGACCCATATAGGGAAGACAGTGAAGCATTGGTGAGGGCTATGACTTATGCTGTTTCTTGTGCTCGCCTGCAGGATGTCCGAACGGAGCGGATGTGGGAGCTGGTTCAACGGGTGGAGGACTTGCGTCTGGATGCAGAGAACAGCTGTGGAGAGATGGTAGAGACGGACAGCTGGCCCAGCTCAGGTTAATGTGAAAGGAGACACCCACCCCCAGTCTGAGACCCTCTGTATATAATCGGAGCAGCAGCAGTCACGGGTCTCTCAAGTATCAATCTGCCATGTGCCTGGCTTTATCACTCTCTTTATTCTTATTCTTAGGTTTCCTTCCCTAATTTTATTTATTAATTTACAGAATTTGATATACCACCAAAGGCATTTGCATCATGGCGGTTTACAGTATCTGAGTGTTGATATACAGAGGCAATCACAATCTTTTTTTCATTTTCTGTTTTAAATTATTTTTCAATAAAATGTACACACACTGTTTATTGACAAGATACCCCTTGTTTAAAACTTTAAAAAAAAATCTCCTTTCATTGAGTTTCTCTGCAGCATGGCAACTTGGTTGAGATATTCTCTTAGTGGGTCATGCAGCCTTAAAGTATTAGAAGGAGAAAGTAATCTTGCATTAAAAAGGGCGCTTTGAGATTTTTTGGTGGCAGGGGTGTTGTAGTTCACAGTCCTGTCTCCTGAGGAGCGTCTGCTCATTGACCCTCAAACTATAGAAAGGAACTAGCTTCCAGAGGAAATGTTGTCATACACAGAGCAAGAATCCCAAAATAAGGACGTGGAGGAGCGGAGCGTTGGCAAAAAACTTATTTTAAATAATGCTACATTATTTTTTCCTATTGTTTCCTCTGATCCCATACTGCAGGCCTGAAACTGAAGCAGAAATATCACCACAGGCCCTCATTTCCCATACACTGTGTCAAAGGTCAGAGGTCAGCCCTTGACTCACCCTGACCTTTCCTCCCCCCATTCTCCTCTGTCTGCCAGGGTCCTGCAGGGATATGACCGACAGGCTTGAGAATGGAGGTGATGGAGACTCTTTCTTCACTGTACCAGGAGCCTGGGAACAGGCAGGAAGAGACAAATAGAACTTATGAAACAATACTGCTTACAGAGATAATAAAATATTACAATTTGCATCAGCTGAAGGAGATGGGAGGAGAAAGAGCCCATCAAGGAGAAAGGTCTTCTTGATGGTGTCCCCTCTAGCACTCTGTCCTTGCTACTCTTTTCATTTTGCTGATGTCTCCTCTTGTGCTTTTAGTCCCTGTCTCCCCCCTCCCATATAATATAACCGAGTCTCCACTGAAATCACATTGGTAGGCGGGTGGTGTTGATTGGCATTTTCCTTTCTGTCATGTGACAAGCTTTATGACCTATGTGGAGAACACTGTACTTCATGGAACCCCAGTACCTCTCACGGGGCTGGATCATCAACTAGGCGGTCACGGAGGGCAGCAGCTTCTAAGGTGGCACCCAAAGACTGCAGCAGTCGAAGCAAAAGAAAAGATCCTTAAAGCCACACAAACTTAAAGAGTCATCAGCAGATACCTACATACAACGCAATGCTTAATTTTTAAAAGTATGATGTCCAGTTACACAATTTTACAGGACTGTTGTAGGGGAGATGGTGTTGGTGATGATCTCGGGAGGGGGGGAGGGGCATACATCTGAAGCTTCACCTAGGGTGTCCATTATCCTTGCCCTGGCTCTGAGCTCTCTTTTTAGATAAGATACCAGGCAGATTCTCACATTTAACATGATCGCAGAGGACGATGCTCCTTGCTGTGCCTCAGCCTATCAGATGGCACCCTTAGAATCTTCTCTCCTCTTCTCTCTAGGCTTCTACGAAGGTGCCTCGCCTGCGCTTCCCATAGAATCACCCGCCTCTGTTTTTGGAGAATGCTTTTCCAGTTTCCCATCTGTCGCTGACTCCTACTCGCGGATTGGTCACACTGAGGCTCGCATACAGTTTGCCAATGAGCGGCCCAAGTCAGCAGGTATTCACTCACTCTCCTGATTGGTGAAGTCAGCAGGGCCGACCCATCCCCTAGGTGGGTTAGGCGGCTACCACACCATCCCACCAACCCCGCCACCAGAATTGGTGGCAGTGGGGGAGGGGGCAATCCGGCTGTAACTTCTGCCTGTGGTGACAGATACCCTTGGGCCAGCCCTGGAAGTCAGAGTGGCCAGGAGTGGTGAGCGAAAATGAAACACTCATGTATTGTCATTGAGAGAGTGGGAGAAAGGAGGGGTAGGGAAAGACAGGGCTAAAGAGATGGAGAAAGAAGAGCGATCATCTAGGTGTGAGAAGAAGGAAAGGTCTAATGTGGCAAGTGAGTGTACCTGGGATTGCAGGAGGTACGATTGGACTCATTATCCTGGCTTTACCTCCAGATACTCTGTAACACTGTGATATGACAGTGCCGCATTGTATCATGCTCATTCCTTGAAGATGGGTGGGAGGCACTCAAATGTAGAAATGAAAGTCCTGGAGAAAGAGAAGCACCTTTGGGGGGGGGGAGGGATATGGACAGGAGGTTGTAGACTAGACTGAGAAACACAGGCACCCGTCCCCCATAGATTTCAAAACTATTTTATTTTTTGTTGCAGGAGACGTGGGCCATGTTGACAAGGAGGAGAATGGCAGCACTGCTCGCATCATGGTGCCCCGGTCTTTCTCTGCCCCCTATTCCAGCTCCCAGGACTATGCTGCTGACACACCTCTCCACTACCAGCCCCGTGGCCGAGAGCCCTTCTACCCAAGCCCACTTCATGCTGTTACCCTGCAGAACCCATTGGCATGCTCTTCGCAGCTGCGAGGAATGGGTGGAGGACACAAGGATACCACCTTTACTGCTTATCATGATGATGCCGTGGAAACAGCCACAGACAACATGGACACCTTTGGGACCTGCCCATCTGACTTCCAGTTCTTCCCTGACCCTTCCCACTGCCGCCGGGTAGAGAACTATATGATGTCACTGATTCATCGTCGTGGTCAGCCCCCACGATCCAATAGGCCCCCTCGCACCAGTCTAAACCCAGAGCCCAACAGGGGCCTCGCCCGGCAGAACAGCCAGTGCAAAAGGCCCTTGGAGCTAAGGGGGCCGCTTTGTGAACGCAAATACCCATCCCAAGGAGAAAGAGGTGACACCCCTTCACCGGGAGCCTATGAGAATAGTGGTGGAATGCCAAGCAGAAGTTGGGCTTCTTGGGATGCTGGGGCAGATGGGATTTCGGCTAACAAGAGCCCTGTAACTTCCCAGGCCTCAGAGGTTTTCAGCCCTCCTCATCTGTCACTGAAAAAGCCACCAAAGCTTCAGGCCAGTGCAGCCCATCTCAGAGCAACATCCATGGACCGCTACCAGCCCCCAGCTTCCTGCTCTCTCTCTGATGGTCACAGCTTCGAAACTTCCTTGAATGATACTAGTAATAGCCTCCCCCAGCCTTTCAGCCGACATAGTCCTGGGGTGCCAAATCTGCACTCCCCTGCTTATGAGGAACGGTCTGGGTATGAGCAGTGTGAGAAACGGCTTCCACTGAGAGCAATGGAAGAAGAGGAAGGGGGTTGTGAGATGGTAAATGCACAGTATATTCCAGCCCAGGTGGCCCCCCGGCTGCAGGCAGCCCACCGAAATGCCAGGAAGAAACCCCCACCTCTCTGTAAAGGTCGGAGTGTAGAGCTGTCCCCTGAACACTGTCCGGCCAGTGCTAGAGAGAGGCAACGAGTTGGGGCAGTGCTAGCTGCAGCTCCCAAAAAGTGCCGCTTCACAGAGGAAGATGGGGAAGGAGGCAAGCGTGGGGGGAGGAAGGGCTCCCCCCGGGGAAAGAAGACGATCCGCTCACAGTCTGAGAACAGCCTGTTAAACAAGCACGCAGCCTTGGACAGGACTGTCACCAAATACCATACTGTGGACCGGGATGAGGTAGCACAGAGCAAGCCATCACGGCAACGTCGTCACAATGCTGCTGGCTATCGGAAGTGGCGATCCACAGCAGAGATATGTCAGGATGAGACAAGCCCCAGTGACCCCTACAGGGTGTCAAAACGGAACAAGAAGCCAGCCAAGGGGCCCACACAAGGCCCAGTCTCTCCTAACCCACAGAACCTCCTGTATGGCTATGCTGAGAGTGACTCAGAATTCTCAGCTGACTGCAGCTCGGCACGACAGGCCCCTGTATGTGAGCCAGAAGAAGATCTGAGTGGCTATGCTGCACCTTGTTATGCTGAGAGTGGATCAAGCTTGAGCGAGGGCGAGTCCCCAGCATTCAGCACCTGTTCCAGTGACACAGACGAGAGTGGGGGCTTGGTGTGGCCCCAGCAGCTGTCTCCACAGGTGGTGTCTTCCACTGGCCCCGGCAACAGTGGTGGTCAACCTAAAGTCTTTGTCAAGATCAAAGCCTCCCATGCGCTGAAAAAGAAGATTATGCGCTTCCGCACAGGCTCTCTAAAGGTGATGACCACAGTGTGATGCAACCACACCTTGCCATCCCTATCCATTCCCTCCTGAAGCCATGAAAAAGAGTGTCTTGTCCCCTGAGAACTTTAGTGGATTGGGAGTTAATCCTCTACAGCAATGCATGCATGCCGCATATGTGCAACCTGACATCCCATGTGTGCATTTCTGAAGGCATGGAAGTAAAAAAAAAAAAAAAAATCATTTAAAGCAGTGTCAGGTATTTGCCATTTTATATTTATTTATGGATTGCATTCTGCTTGTTTTCCATGTCTACATATGTGTTTAATGCACAGATCTTAACAATAACCAGTAGTTAATGGATGTGCAGACTCTATCCCATATCCACCCCACAGTGCTAGTGGTACTATGGAACAGATAGTGATTGCAACCACTCTTCATTGCTATGTACTTTGGTTCTTGGCATTTCGCTTCTCCCATCTAGAAGAGGCACCAGCTAGTCCTGGGTATCTCTCCTGTGGTAGGACTAGCCTCCCCCTTTGGAAAAGAGGCATCATGGAAGGCCACTGACCAGCTCTAAGACTGAGGAATTTGTTGGGACTTATCTAATGACGAATCATTTGCTAACCCTCTACACACACCCACATCTTCATATACATAGCCCCTCCCACCTTCGTACTTCCCATTTCCATCTGCCATGGTCTTTTGAGCCAGGAAGTCAACAGCGTTGGTATGCAGAGGAAGCTTTAGATCCCCACCTTTTGATTACTCACCTTTTTGGTTTTTGAATCCTGGCTGCCCTGGTTCACATACTACTTCTCTAACCACTAATGTACTTCTCCATTCCATAATCGTTTTAACAGTAGTACCCTCAGCCTTCCTCTTCGTCCCATCCTTCCACAAATCTGAGCTGATTCCTTCCAACAATATGTCCCATCCACTGAAGTCACACAGAGATGCTGGAACTTTTGGCTTTTTGATCACACCTTCCTTAAGGATACCCGTTGACCTTTCACCCCAACCTTTCTTGTGCTGCTTCTGACCTCTAAGTGTGATTCTCTGTGTAGTGCTATCTAGAGTGCGCATTCTCAGATCCCAAGTTAGCTAGAAAGTCTGCAGCGACTGAATTTGCTGAGAATAGCCTTCCAATCTCAGCTCCTACTGCCAGGGTCCATTTCTGATCAATTTTGAGCTTAGCTGAAATTAGCATACAATGCCGAGACTCCCAATTAGTACCCCATCTGTTCCGAAAATCCACATTCTCTCTGCTGCTTCTCACATAGCTCACATATTGCTGGTAATGGTTCTACAGCATTCAAGGCTCACTTTACAGCCAGGATTCCTGATAAGAACAATGCAGAGCCTGCCGTCAAGGCTGGAGGCCACTATTTTGCACTCGTATCTGGATTCAAAATGTCCAGGAGGGGGTGGGAAGAGCACACAAGGGAGTCACTAGTGGCTGTTGCCATCTCTCTCTTCTTCACAGCTTTTTTGAGCTCTCTGGGCATGAGTTTTGCCCCGAGAAGGAAAGCTGAGCTGGGAAGTGGTCCTGGTCACAGGGCCTTAGACCAGGCACTCATTTTCCTTTCCTCTGTCAACCACTTAGAGGTCATTTTTCAAACTGTCTGCATTGTTGCAAGGTTCGTGTGTGTTTTCACTTGGAAAAGATACTTGCACACACTTACACCTCCTTTTCATACAGATACCTTCTCCAGCTAAAAAATGCATGTACCATTTAGAAAATATAGCTGTGTACTCATTGCTTCTATCCATCCCTCAGCCCCGGAAGCACCTGCAGGTAAAAATACTTGTTGTACTGTGTGTGTACGCATACCAACAAACAGGGTGTACAGTTTTTAAACAGCTAATTTTATGTTGATAAAGCTGCTGTGAAATTGCCCTTTTGGTGTCTTTTTGCTTTGCTTAAAAAATTAGATGTCTCCCAGTCAAAACATAACGTATTACAGTAGTAGCTATCAAAAATGAGGAAAAGGGAGAAGCAATGAGTATGAGGGACTGGCCCCAACAGTTCACCAGGTGTGAGTGGGGTCTTCTGCCCCTTTCCCCATGCTGTCAATGGCCCTGGGGATTCCGCTTCTACCCCTGCGCACCTTCTGACTGCCGCTCTTGCTGTAGCGTCGTTGCTGTGATCCAGGCAGCAGCTGCATGGATCTCTCATCAGGTATTTAAACCATGCAGTGTGTAGCAGGATTCAAACAGCTTCTTAGTGAAACCCATGAGAGGTGTCAGAGGAGCACTGAATTTCTCAGTAACCCCAGCTTTGGTGCCTATTAGTTGTCCAGCTTGGCCGTCCCCCTGTAATGGCCCTTATGTGGGGTATAGGGTTGCTACTTTTAAGCAGGTCAATCCAAGGAGGTCCATGCACTTCTGTTTTTGCCCTGTTGCTTGCATAAAAATGTAGGGCACGATAGTCAAAGGCATTTACAGACCTGTAAACTGTGTAAATGCTACTCGGGATAGTCAGCAGCACTAACACGTTAGTGCTGCTGAAGAGCTGACACTGCACATCCCGATCAATATTGAGCTGCTGCCTGGTTAGTGACCTGCGGCGAAAGACGCAGTAAACATGGGCTGAATATCGCTGATGCCCAGTTAGCTTTGGGCAATCCAGCAACCTGGATATTCAATGGCAGTGGCTGGATAGGGCCTTGGCATTGAGTTTGCAGGTTTAAAGTTTGGCGGCAATGGCTGCTGAATATCAAGGCTGTAGTTCTTGATTTTAAGTGCCATCAAGTCGGTGACGACTCATGTAGTTCTTAGGGGAATCATAATGACAAGTTTAGTCATGCATCAGGGCAAAACCAAGATTGGATCAGCCTCTTTCTGACGGTACTAGGGTTACCAACTGGCTCCAGATGCGCCCGACAGACTTGATCCAGTCCTGGGTTTACCCAATTGCATGCAGGGACATGTAGTCTTGCTTTTCTTATGGAGTGCAATGGAGAAATCAGAACTACATGTCCCTGCATGCAATGGGGTAGACCTAGGACTGGATCAAGCTTGTCGGGCGCATCTGGAGCCAGTTGGCAACCCTAGTCTGACCTGAGTGAAGAGACAATCCTAGTGTGAGAATAGGGAAATAAAGTAAAGAAAATACAGACTTATACAGTTTTTATTAAATAGAATGACTATCATAGAACAAAAATGTGTTTTATGTCTGTCCCTGGTTTTCTGTTTCCGCCTATGATGTGGCCCCTTCAGCTGAAAGGAAGTGACAGAGCAGTTGCACAGGAAGTCCAGGAAATGCAATGGAGGAGTACAAATTGTGAGTCCTTGTGTGCCTGTTTCCCAATGTGTTTTTTATAGACCTTAAATATTTTCACCTCCGTTCCCTGGTGACCACTGAGGTGAACATGTGTCTTGCTGAGGCTTCTAATAGCCCTTAAAGGAATCCATGTTTCATCTCGCTCCAGTCTGAGGCAATGGCAGCAGGTCAGAGATCATGATTCCTGACACTAATGGTGTGAACTGGATCAGGACGTCGCAGCACTGAGACTGGTTAGACTGGGACTTGGCTGGGACCTGGTCCAAGCTTTTTGCAACAGCATTATTGGAACTTGAAGATAGATGTTTGCTTTAAAGAAAACGGCCACGGCACGGCCATGGAAACACTACCACAGAATTATGTCAAAGGAATGCTGGAACCTAGTAACGAAATTCTGCTGCAAAGCTGTGGCAGATGCCAGCGCTGAGATCTTGCACTGAATGCATGTGTTATCACAGCACCAAGAGATGACTGAATGCCCCACCTGCGCTGGATGACAGCACTGAGACACGACTGCATTTCCTGTACTGAATCACAGCAAAGCAGGACCTCGACCATAAGAAACACATTACCTGGGCAAAATTGCAGCACTGAGATATGGCTGCATGACCTGCTCTGGCTCACAGCACCAAGGTGCACTTGCAATACCGGTACTGGATCAGAACCCCAGCAGTACTGACTCATTTCTGCATCTCTTTTACAGCACAGCCTTGATATCATCCAGAACGCTAAGATGTGACACATTTTGCTTTGTGGACAGTATTGTTACCACAGTAACCAGAGGATGCCTTTTTCCCCCACACGAAATACAGTTGGTTGCTCAGAGCATGTTCCCAGAATAGCACAGTGAGGTGACAATAGATGCCTGCCACATTTTTAGAAATGGCCTTCTCATTTGCGCTGCATGCAGTGCCCTTGAAGGGGATTTGGCAGGGGGGAATGGATTTGGAATGGCAGGAAGGGGTTGTTGGGCCTAGACCTTTTGATGACCTGGTTATGGCTTTTGAATGTATTTATTCAAATTTTGTATCATTGACTGCGTGTGTGGCGTCTGAGTCCCCCCGCAGTTGTATATATCATGTACTCTACAAAAGAAGGTTTTCTGGTCTGTAATTTCTATATTGGCCTGTGTAAATAAAACGCTGCTGTGTTTTATCATGGCTCGGCTGGAAGGAGTGCTTTCTTAATGAGAGATGGTTCAGGGAGTTGAAGTTGTGAATGCAGTGTGGGTGTGCTGGGGGCTCCACAAAAAAGGAACACGGGAATATTGTTCTTAGTAATTGCTTATGTACAGGTTCAGGGAAGAGGATCCTGGCACCATAGCAAGGAGAAGAGTTTTGATAGCTGGCTGTGAAATTATAATACTACACACAGAACCAGCCCCAGATGCGTTTGAAGGTATTGAGTACCCTAGGCAAACCTTAATCTTATGCCCCTCTTGGCTGTCGGAAGCTATTGTTTAGCTTTGAATGCCTTGCTCTTTACTGCCCCCCCCCCCCCCCTCCGAAGCCATTGCCTTAGGCGACCAGCTAGTTCACCTAATGGTTGGGTTGGTCCTGACCACACGGTCACTTACAAAGATGCCCAGCTGAGCTCTGTACTGCTGGTCAGGCCAACACACTTTTTACATTACTTTTTCTTTGCAAATAAGCTTCAGAGTTTTGACACCTTGAGAGAAAAATGATCCCTGTCTGCTGTGAATAAACATTTACAGTACATAGCACTACTAAGGTGTATGCAGCATTGTACAGATACAGAGAAGAGGCAGAGTCTTTTCTGTGGAACTTAGATTGACACTGAGGAGCAAACAGAGATCCAGAAGTGTGATTAGGATGTTAGGCCAGTATTTTCCTCCCTTTTCTTTGCTTTAATTCATTGGCAAATGGCTGGCCAGAGTGGAATGGGTAGTAGAAAGGTAATAAGAACTTTTTATTAGAGGGGGAAGTGAGCAAAATAGCTGCAGTTAGGGAAAGCAGTGGTGAAGGTGTGGCAACAGTTTCAGGGTGGGATGTTCAGGGAAGAAGTTGCAAGAGTGGAGGAGACTATAGGGAAATGGGTATTGCACAGATTATAGATTATAGATCAGAGAGGAAGGGAGCTTAGATTTCAGTGGCTTGGAATGGAGAAGGAGCCAGTCTAGTGAAGCAGGGGTGTACCCAGAACCAAAATATTTGGTTTGTTTTTGGTTCATCTGGACTTTTTGCCCTGATATTTGGACATATTTTTTTCCATTTTTCACACATTCGTCATAATTAAATTTTTTGACGTGTTAAAACCTTTTACTGAGATGCATGGGTTAAATGTTAATTTGTAGGTTTAAACGCCTTAAGTCAGTTTAGCACACCTTAAAAAATGTAGCACATGCTAAAGAACCAAATGCACAGTACTGTAGCGCGGAAATCAAGGGGAGAAATAGGTGCATTGTGACAAGTCTGAGGATAGGGATAACTTTAAATGAGAAGAGAATTCTGCCCCTCAAAAGCTTCTAGAGGAAAAACAGGCAAAAAGGTGGGTGAGTGAGTGGAGGGAAGCAGGGATGGAACACAAGTAATTATCACAAGCAGTTAAGCAGGCATTTCCTATCCCTAAATGCCAACATTAAAACAGAACAGCAATATTGGCCTTGTTCTTTCCCCCAGCCCATAACGGGGAAAACTGTTTTGTATTTCTATCTCGCCATCAAATGTGAATTTGTATATTTTATGAGTTCTTGCCAGCAGTCATATTTTTATAGTGTTTATAATCTCATTCTATAAACCCTCTGAGAACAGCTGGCAGCCTCTTTTGCTTGTCAGTGCTGCAGACCCTATGGGCAGCTAGTCAGGGAGCCTGGAGCTCCTACAGCAGTTCTATGCTAGCCTCAGCCTGTGTGGGGTCAAAAGGCATTTGCATCCATAGTGCCCAGAACGGAGCCCTAGAATTACAGAAAGACATCACTTCTAATTAAAATATTGGTTTCCTCATGCCTGTAATACTGAATGTGTGTGCTGTGCACTCAAGGGAAGTATTTTGTATTGGAATAATAGGGCTGGAAGGAACCTTGCAGAGATCGGCTATGCCATCTCCTGTCTCTGGGCAAGGTTCCTTGTATCTAAACTACCCCAGAGGTGTCTGATCGGTTCTCAGAAACTTCTAATGATGATGATCTCGTCACCAGGGCCATACCAAGGACTGTGGGAGCGATGTGGCCGCACAGGGTGAAAGCACAGAAGGGGCGCTGATGTGATTACTGGGTTTCCAGAAAGCATGACAAGTGAGGAGAGTTTCTGTGTGCGGCTCAGGGGAACACAGGGCGCGTTTCTAGCTTGGTATATAGGGTTGCCAACTGGCTCCAGATGCTCCCGACAGGCTTGATCCAGTCCTGGGTTTACCCTATTGCATGCAGGGACATTTAGTTCTACTTTCTCCATTGCACTCCATAGGAAATGGAAAATTACAAGTCCCTGCATGCAATGGGGTAAACCCAGGACTGGATCAAGCCTGTCGGGCGCATCTGGAGCCAGTTGGCAACCCTATTGGTATGATCCTGTTCATCGCCTCCCTGAGTAAATCAGTCCAGCACTCGACCACTCTCCTAATGGCTAACCTCAGCCTCCCCTGCTGCAAATTTTAGTCCAAGGTTCATGAGTCAGTAAAGTCATTCTGTTCTCTCTTACCTAGTTTGGGAAGGATCAAGCCATCAGCTGAAAAAAAAATGGTTGACTTGATGGTGACTTCCCAGCACCTCGCCCCCATCCCTGGGGACTTGCCTCACCTACAGCTATGCTAGCAGCCTGCAATTAAAACAAGGGGGAGGGAGAGGGTGTTACGTTGCATCCCTGCCTCGTTCCAAAATGTCTCTGGCCTAACAATCATGAAAAGATGGGATACATATTGAAATACGTCATCCCTCAACTCTGCATTTCAATTGTTTTAGAGACCTTTTTTTTCATCACCCATCATAAGCTTTCCTACTTGTTCTGGCTTTGGGTGCTATCCTCTCGGCTATGGTTAAATAAATGCCATTTCAGGAGTCGGTAAAACTGCAAACATTTTGCCTTGTTTGTTTTGTTCATATTTGTTCAGCTATTGTGTGTGGAGTTATACTCTTTGGTTCTGGAAGATATCCAGTCTGTTTATCTAAAGTAGCATATGCTTTCCTCTCTTTATGTTGCTTTGCCTCTATGTCCCTTTCCCTCTGTCTGTCTTTCTTCATTGTGTGTTCAGTTCCCTCTTCATTTTGTCCAAGTCTTTCGCCGTAATATTTCTGGCCCTCGGCTTTATTCACTGGAAGGCCAGACATCTGCTGGGTTACATTCAAACCTCTCCCCCTCTGCCCCTTTTCCACTTTAGGGGTTGTAGCTGCTTTGACAGACCTCTTCTCCTTGAACATTTTTGTAAGTGGAAATGTGCTAACAAAAGAATAGATGCTTTTGGTAACTGATGTCTAGGAAAACTTCGGCAGAAACTTGTTTTCTCACAACGTTAAAACCTTGAAATAAGCATCTTTCTGCATTCCAATATCAGTCATCATAAAGTTACGGGAAACATCAACAGCTGAATTTTTCTAGGGGGCCTAACTGCAGTACACGCCTGCTTTTCCGTTTGTATAAACCCAACTGATTTTCAAACACAAGATGCCTCACACATCATTAATCTGGCTACAAGTAAATGTGCACACTTTATTATTGTTAGGAGTGGAGGAATAGCCTGGTGGTTAGAGCACTGGCTTAGGAACCAAGAGACAAGGGTTTGGTTCCCACTGGCATTCCTTGTGGCCTTGGGCAAGTCACTTAGCCCTCCATTTCCCTGGAAGAAAGGCCTGTTAATCTATTTACAGTCACACTGTCAAGAAAACTCAGGAGTCAGCATTGACTCAAATGCCTACATTGCATTTTTGTTATTCTTAAGGGCCGCCGAGTTCAATGGTGTAACGTCTGCGCATTAAATGCATGCCTACCAGGCACACATTTTTTTAAAATATCTTTTTTATTGAAAACTCTGGAAATAATTCCAAGCCATCAAAACATAGAGCAGTGCTTCAAACTTATCAGACAAGTCTGTAACAAAAAAGGAGTATACAATACCTGTTCACTTCTATGGCCCGAGACCCCTACTCCTCAAAGTCACTACACATTTTCAACAGGTACACCAACAGTTTCTCTTATGGCCCCCTGGGCTAATCAGCTCAGGGAACTGCCATATTTCCAGAGATTTCCGACCCCCCTTCCATGCATACCCTTCATCAGCCGCAGTTCTCACCATGCCACCATACATACACATTTACTAAATGAAATGTTTCAAACTGTGCCTCAACAGTCCTCCCTCTCAGGCCCCAGGACACTTCCTTTCTAACCATCCATAATTGTACACCTTATGAATGTGCGTGCATAGACTCTCCAACTAAAAATACACACAGCTAGATATGGCCAATTTAAGCACAGTAACTATTTTGACTTGCTCAGAGCGGGGCGCCTAAGCCTTTGAAAAGGTGATCCTGGGATACATGACAAGAAGAGCCGCAAGGAAACTGACTTGTGGTCTTTCGAAAATGTTGACCTTGCATTCTAATGAATTGCGAGATTTTAAATCCCCGCTTCCTTTGTTTTCAAAGGTTCCAGAATGCAGCAGAAGAGAGGGATAGCGATGAGGGCATTTAAAGCACAAACCTGGTCAAAAGGTCATAGATAGTCTCTGTCCATTCAGGAAATTTTCTTGGCATGACAGCTTATACACAATAATTAGGGTTTCCTCCCAAGCATGTAAATTCAACCGTACAATTTCTCTACTTTGAAACACCATTCTTCTTTCACATCCAGTTTAAGGTTTTGATCCTAATGCATAAAGCTTTGTAGTCTGGGCTTTTCATTTACCTTTCTTCATTGATTACCCTATACGTTCCAGCCTGCTACCTCTACTCTAAGCTTGAAAACTGATTGACTATCCCTCCGGTTTCCTATGCCAGATTGGCGGCTACTTGACAGTCTGCTTTTAAAGATTAAGGTCCTGTCTTTCTGAAATGAACTCCCCCTTTCCCTTCATGCTGAATCTTCTTATAAGAAATTCAAAGTTGCTTTAAAAATGCACCTCTTCACCATGATTGGACGGATGGTCAGGAATAGCTTCCTGAACTCTCACCCCATGCTTTCCTATATTTCCCTTTCTTGTCATTCAGTGCGTTCCTTGGATGTTCTTGTTTGTTTTATTGTAAAGTGCTTTGCTGTTATGAAAGGCGGCTTATCAAATCTTATAACTATAAACGTTAAATGTGTTGCCTAATCTATCAGTTGCAAAGTACATGGGTGAATACAAATGGTGCCCATTAGGGCTGGACCCCAGATTTGGTTCAAGGTGTTGGCATCCTAGACCCTCCTGTCAAAATCTATTGTTTAGGTTTGAGTACTCTGTTCTTTGCCACCCCCAGAAGATGCCGCCCTAGGCAACCACCTAGTTTGCCTAGTAGTTGGGCCAGCCCTGGTGCACACATGATTTTTACAAACTACTGGAGGTAGATGCTCGGGTACTTAAGTCTGGCGAGAAACACAGCACAATTCCCTCTCCCCCAGGATCCAACTAGATGGCATACCTTGAGAAACACACCTACTTTTAACCACTTTGAAGGGGAACATTTTCAACTGAGCAATAAGATAAATGTCTTTGAAAATTGTCTGGAAGGTGACAAAAGAACTAAGCAAAAAGTAAATACAAATACAACTAAAAGTAGTAAAATAAAATTACAAAATAGAGAGAGGACAATAACTAGTCCATATGGTCCCTGCTTAGAGTGAGGGTAATTTTTGTAAATGACATGAGTGTGTAGAAAAGAGCTTTACAGACCCAAGTAAATGTTTATAAAATTGCAACAGTACGTACATGCATAGAAGCAGGCACTGGGAAAACAGCATCTATTTTTCCTTTCCTACCCTTATTTGAATAGCGTTCTTTTTCCTGATGGACTCCATTGCAAAGCAAGGTAATACTCTGCCTGAATGTTCTCTAAGGGATTTTGGTGTTCATTTTTAAAAGCTAAGACTTTTTTCTATACTGCAAAGGGGGGGGGGGGGGGTTTGTTTGTTTGTTTGTTTGTGGTATTGGGCAAGGCTCTGTCAGTTAGAGTTCATTGTCTTTGTTCCAGCTACCACTGACCTCATCAGGTGTTAAGTTCCTCCCTACCCACCCCGACACCCACCCACCCACCCCATGTGAGCAACTGGCTTGGGATGTTAGCACTTGCTGGCTACTTGGAAAATGAGCTGGTGTGCAGTAGGCTTGCAGCACCGACAGTCTCCCTATTGTCCACATCCACATGTGATTTCTTCCTGTTGGCATAAGAAGTTGAGGAACAGTTTATCTGTGTCCGTTTCCTTCTCTGCTGGCTTCACTCTGAAGACTGATCAGCTGCTGGGACCAAGAGGTCTTCAGGTTGAAAACAGCAGAGGAGGAAGCAGTGGTAGGTAAGAAGTGTCTGCGTTCCTACTATTGAGGGAGGGTGATGGGGGTGAGAAGGTGAAGGGGGGGGGGGGTTAGGTCAACTCCCCAATTAGCTACACACAATTTAGTGTTTGGGTTAGAAATTGGTTAGGTGGGAGGCCACAAAGGGAACAGGTAAATGGAGCTCACTCTGAGGAGAAGGAAGTTACCAGTGGTGTGGCCCAGGGATCTGTCCTTGGTCCGTTTCTTTTTAACATCATTGTTAATGATATAGCGGAAGGGCTGTCGGGTAAGGTTTACTTGTTTGCGGATGATACCAAAATCTGCAATAAAGTAGATCCCCAGGAAGGTGTAGATAACATGAGGAGGGATCTAGCTAAGCTTTAAGAATGCTCTAGAATTTGACAACTGAAATTTAATGCTAAAGTATACTGGGTCATGCAGTTGGGCTACAAAAATCCAAATGAACGGTACAGTGTAGGGGTGAGGTTCTTCTGTCGACAAAAGAAGAGCAGGACCTGGGCGTAATTGTGTCTGACTATCTTAAAGTAACTAAACAGGTAGAAAAGGCAACTGCGAAAGCTAGAAAGATGCTTGGGTGTATAGGGAGAGGAACAGCCAGCAGAAAAAAGGAGGTGTTAGTGCCTCTATACAAGTCTCTGGTGCAACCTCATTTGGAATATTGTGTGCAATTCTGGAGACCACACCTTCTAAAGGATATAAGTAGGTTGAGTTGGTGTAGAGGGTGGCTACTAAAATGGTTAGTGGTCTTCGTTATGTAGCACTTGAGGACAGACTTAAATGTATACTTTAGAGGAAAGGCGGGATAGGGGTGATATAATAGAGACATTTACTGTAAATACTTCCATGGCATAAATGCACAGGAGGGTCTATTTTAATTGAAGACAAGCTCTGTTACAAGGGGACATAGGATGAGAGTGAAAGGGGATATACTCAGGAGTAATATGCGGAAATATTTCTTTACTTTAAGAGTGGTAAATATGTGGAACAGTCTTCCACTGTAGGTGGTAGAGATGAGGACAGTATCTGAATTAAAAAAAGCATGGGATAAACACAGAGGATCTTTAAACGTAAAAAGGAGACTATTGTAGTTGATATAGAAGGGCAGACTAGATAGGCCACATGGTCTTTTCCTGCCATCATGTTTCTATGTTTCTATTTTAATTGTAAACTGCTTTGGTACCCACCCACGTGAGGCAGTAAGTCAAATACTGATTAAACATAAACATGTGATATACGTGAGGTCAGTGCCGTAAGTTCCAATGAGGGGCCCCTAAGCCAAATTTTGCAGAGGGGCCTAGAAGTATCACGGTGGTGTGGCCCCCCTGTTGTTGTTGTAATGCACCCTCGCAGTGACTCCCCTCCTCGTGCAGTGGTGGCAGTGGCAAAATACTTTAACATGTTTTCTGCGCTGCCTCCGCTCTTATAAGTTTCCAGCCGGCCCGGCAGTTGTTACCGCTCAGGCTGAAGTCTCACAGTGCGGCTGTTATCGCAAGACTTTAGCCTGGGAGGTAACAGCTGCCGGGCCGGCTGGAAACGTACAAAAGCGGAGGCAGTGCATGGTAAAGTAAGTTTGCCATGCTGCCTTATTGCTAGTGTGTGGGCCCCCTTCCTGTCTGGCTTCCCCCGCTTTGCACGAGCTGTTTGGGTAGAATTTACGCCACTACCAGTTGGAGAACGGGTCGAGCAAAGACAGGAGCAGCACTTCAACTTGTATTTTATAAAATAAACTCATATATGCCAATTTCTACCGGCACCCGTATGCAATTTCTCCTGCAATAGTTTTCAGGGAGGCAGATGTATACGGGCACATAGGAGAACGATTTTATAAAACCGTCCTTACTTGGTGGCAGGATACAATGCAGTCTGCTGCCTTTGCTGTTGTTTTTCTACCACGATTATACATGATTTTCTCATTCTGTTGCTTTGGCAAATGTCAGAGGCATAAATTCAAATGAAGGGCCCCCGATTTTGGGGGATTGTCCCTTAATTTAGAGCTGTGTCCCTAATTCTGGCACTGGGGGGGCAGAAGAGTTAGAAAAAACTTTTTCTCAGTTTTATGATTTGAATATGTCAATTTTTAGAATTTAAATCCATTATCTTTGTATTTTGCATGGTACAGGGAAAATGCACCACTGTTTCTTTTTTTCTGTTGATTTGCCTGCTTGGAAATGATCTTATTGCTCTTATGGGATGGATAGGGGAGGGGGACAAGATAATGACGCCTCTTCCCTCCCCCATGCTTTGTTGCTTAAACCTGGAACTAGCCCCTTCCTCCCCTTCCCCACTGCACCTTGAATAAGTGTCCCAGATTTGCCTGCAAGAAGTCTGGTAACCATACCCCCCAAGCAGCGCCGTACCTAGGCCTGCGCGAGCAGTGCATCCAGACAGGGTGCAAAAATATTTATTTTATTTATTTATTTAGAAGGATTTAGTATACCGCCTTATCGTTAAATCAAGGCGCTGTGGCACATCAATCAAAATCAATAATAAAGTGTGGTTTGTAGCATGCAGTGTGAGAAGTGTAGTGTGTGGGGCAGCGCATTAGATTATATCAGTGAACTATTTACATAATGAGCTATATACATATATACAAAATGGGGCTGTTTGAGAGGCGTGCTAGGATTGAGATTCTGTAATGTCTTGGGGGTAGGATTGTGATCCTGTAATGTCTTGAGGTAGAAAAATTATGTGAGGTCCTTGAAATATACTGTAAATAGATCAGTCTTAAGGAGTTTTCTGAAGTCCTTGAGGTTCTTGGTTGATCTTATGTGGTCTGGGAGAGAGTTCCATATAGCGGGACGCATTTAGGGTTCGCAAATATAGGGACGCATTTAGGGTTCGCTGCCAGCCTTTGCTCTGCTGCCACTTTTCCTGTTCCCTTAGTGGCAGCGCAGTGCCGGCAGCAAGTGGACCACCAATTAAAAACGAAACACGCGGGTCTTTCTGACTCTGCGCTTGCACGGCCTGTCTGATCCCTCCCTCCTCTGACGTGAGGAAGAGATAAGGCCAGCCATGCAAGTGCTGAGTTGCAAAGATCCATATGGTTTATTTTTTTAAATTGGAGGTCTGCTCTGCTGACGCCATTGCCAGGGGAACAAGAGAAGCGGCGGCGGCGGGGCGGGGCGGGGCAAGGCCGAGCAGACAGTGCAGTGCGTGAGCCGGCTGGACAGGAAGAGGTGTGGGATAAGATGGGAAGATGCAGGGGATGGGGCAAATGACAAACCTCGGATGTTGGGGAGGGGGGGGGAGGTGCCAGGTTTGCAAGTCATACAGGGTGCATTTATGGCTTGGTACGGCCCCGCCCCCAAACAAAATTTTGTCAAGTGTCCCCCATGGAGAGAGTGGGAAAGGGGGAGGAGGGAGCACCCCTTCCCCCCTTCACGATGGCAGCAGTTGGAAAGGGGTAAACACTATCCCGATACTTTATTCCTCCCCCCCCCCACAAAAAAAGCCTGGCAGCTAGAAAATGTCACTTACTTGAAGTAACTTTGCTTTGCCACCTCTCCCCATTCAAAGTATTGTGCCTGCCGCCTACTGGACTAATGTCTCACAATAAGAGCCGCAAAATCCCCGTTACCTCAAGACTTCAGCCTAGAACTGCCCCTGGATCGTCCCAATGCTAGCCAGCTAGCGTCGGGACGTTCAGAGGCAGCACCTAGCGAAATTCAGCTGCATTAACCGCGTTAGTGCCTTTGAATATCCCAGTCACCATGACTAACATAGTTAGCAGATCTGCTAAATCCGTTGATCACGTTCAGTTCTGGCCCTAATGGATGTATATTCTAAAAACCGACGTATTCAAATCACGGAATTGAAAATTAAGACCCGGATATTCAATGCCAGAGCCATAGCCGGGTCTCGGCATTGAATATCCAGGTTGCGCAGGTAGTGATGAAGCTAACCGGGCAATGGCGAAATTCAGCTGCTACCTGGTTAGCTTCAGCGGTGAAAGTTAGGTCAGCCTTTCACTGCTTTGGAATAACAGGGTAGTGGTTCAGTGTCTCCGCTGTCTGGTTATTGCCAGGTGCTGCCCCTGGAAGGCCCCAATACTAAACACCTGATGCTAACCAGTTAGCATTGGGGCGCGCAGTGAAGCACCCACAGATATTCAGCGGCACTACCCGAATACCCCAGATAAGGAGATTAACTCGGTTAGTAGGTCTACCTAACCGTGTTAATTTCTCTGAATATCGGGCCCTGAATTTTTTTCTACCCCTTCTATCCCCATTGCTGGGATCGGGGCCAAACAGGTGAGAGTCAGGGACAAAGCTCTAAGATCAGGGGCAACCCTCAAAAGTCAGGGACGTCTGGTAACCGTATCACGTGGGACTCCTTCTTGTATTTTGCAGTGTCGAGGGAAATGCATTTCTGTTTCTGCTCCTCTGGTGGTGCACTACACGCATAGTCTGTCTTCTTGGGGTTTCTGTCTGTAGATTTCTGTTTGTAATTTGTGATCGCTTTGGTCAGGGTCTGTCTATGTTTTGTATGTATGGCCAAGGTCTGGTATTTTCTCTGCAAGGGAATGCATTCGCTCTGCTTGTTCTGTTTTCCCAATAGGAGGAATCTAGGTGTTCTTGGGCCCCATGGAATATTTCCGCTGCCCTCTTTTCATTCTGTCCTCTTCATACTGTGCCGCCCTTCTCTCCTGTTTCTGGTGGGCCATGCAGCTCTGTGCTGAAAGGGGAAAGCAGATCTGGTTCTGGTTTTATCCCATTGCAATCATGGAGATGTACTTCCCGTTTTTCCTTGAGAAATCTCCAGGCCTGGCTCAACCTTCTGCTTTTGACATGGAGCTGGCTGGTCTGTCAATCTTTCTTGGCCTTGCTGCTTCCTGCTCCAATCTCTTGTTCCTCTTCTTTTACTCTCATTCTTGTTTTTTCATTCAGTCTCATTTCATTGTTCTGTTATTGATATAATAAGAAGCCCACATTACTTAATGGAGGCTAAATATATTTAGGAAAAACCCTTTCAGAATCCTCCACATGCACAATCACTGAAATACAGCTAGCATTGCGTTCACTTTCTATCTCTATCCTCCTTTTTTTTGTTTCTCTTTCTCGCCTCAACCCTTGGCTCCATTCTGGCTCTTGCGCATGAAGCAAAGGAACTCGTCTGTTTATGTTCGGCGCAGAAAGAACTTTATAAAAACCAGATGGCTGAAAGCAGTCGGATAATGTTCCCTCTCTCTTCCAAGATCTGCTTCAGCCCCCGACCATCCCTACCCGTGCTCATTATTAACCATTTCCTACCCATCCACCCAGGCCTGTTTGGCTATGCATGAGAATACAAAGTCTTCTAATGGCGCAGGGAACCTCTTTTTCCCCACCTCCCTCTCTTTGAGAATTTTCCAAGGCAGAAGTGTCAATGCATTTGTTCTGGTATACCGAGGAACATATTTAACACCCTGCTCCTAATCCACTCTGTCTAGCTTAATGAACCTCAGGTTTATATTCAAGTGGAAAACTGAGCCCCTCAACCTTCCACTCGGGCTTCCTGGATGCCGTAATATCCCACAAGTAATACAGTTATGTCTCAGCAGTGGGGGTTCCTGGGTGTAGTGCTATACCTGAAGTAATGCAACTGATTCTCAATGGTGGGGGTTCTTGAATGTAGTGGTACAAACTGCGGGTACTGCTACAGCGTCTCTGTAGAGGGGCTTCCTGAATGTATCACAGGTAATACAGGTGTGTCTCAGCGCTGGGGGTTCTTAGACGCAATGGTATATACCACAGATAATGCAGCAATGTCTCAGTGTTATGTATTGCAGTTAATGCAGCGGTGTCTCTGTGGAGGGGGTTCCTGGTTGCAGTGATAGAGGGCCTTAGCAGTTGGGGACAGGGGGTCCCGAGGGACATTGGAAGAGGAGGTTTCTTGGTTCAGTGAGATAGCTTGGGTAATGCAGCTGTGGTGGAGATTCCTGGATCTTTCCACCTATTAAACATATGAAAACCTTTGTTTCACTATGTTACTTAGAAGTTCCACATCTCCCAACTTTATATTAGGTCGCTGTATCTACCCTTATTAGTTACATTTCTAGTTCCTCTTGTTGTACTTAAAACGTTCATTGTATTCACTCTGTTCCATGTAAACGGTTTTGATTGTAGAAAAATAGTATATCAAGCATTGTTAAATAAATGAGCGGATCTAATGATACAGTGCGGTAATGTAGAGGTGTCTCAGCAATGGAGGGTCCTGACTGCCATCATATACTGCAAGTAATGCAGAAGGGGCTTTTGTGTGTCATGATATAGTGCAAGTAAGGCAGCTGTGTTTCAGTCAACTGACCATTTGTGTGTTGTCATATACCACAGGCAATGCAGCTGTATCTTTATCTTTATTTACATTTAATATACCGCCCTTGTCGAAACGTGAGGGCGGTTTACAATAAAATAATATAAATAAAAGCGTTAAAAAGGAAAGGAAATCCATTAAAATAAGGAAAAGAAGGACCAAAGAGGTCACAGAACAAAGCAAACAATAGACAAACCAGACAAACCATGGGTAAGCAAAGACAAACAAAACAATTAGACAGGACTACTGGGAGGGGAGATCATATGCCTGTTGGAACAAGTGAGTTTTTAGTAGGTTTTTGAAGTGTTGGTAGGAAGGCTCTAGACGGAGAGAGGAAGGAAGAGAATTCCAGAGTGAGGGGCCCAAGAAGAAGAAAGCGGCGTGGCGTGTCTGTTCAAGGTAAGCTCGTGAAGGTGGGGGGAGAAACAGACGATTAGCGTGTAATGACCGGAGCTGCCGATAAGGAGTATGAAGAGAGACTAGATTTGCTAAATACTGTGTGTTAGAAGTATGGATGACTCTATGTAATAGTATAAGAACCTTGTATTTAAACCGAAAGAGCAGCGGAAGCCAATGGAGGAGAAGCAGAAGAGGAGTAACATGATCCGATTTCCGGGCAAAAGTGACAAGACGAGCGGCTGTGTTCTGCAGGAGTTGAAGGCGTTTGAGTTGGTAGGCGGGGAGATTGGCATAAACTACATTACAGTAATCCAGTTTGGACATAACTAGGGCTAACACCAGAGTGATAAGGGAGTCAGAAGACAGAATTGAACGGACTGAGCGTATTTGGCGAAGAGTAAAGAAGAAGCGACGGGATAAGTTAGAAATGTGTTCGTGAAAGGATAATGATGAATCTAAGATTACCCCTAAATATCAGAGGGAAGAAGTAAGAGGAATAGGAACAGAATTTATTTGAGGTGCAATGGCTGGGCAGGAAGAGCTCAAAGACACCCACATAGTTGAAGATTTGGAAGGATTCAGGTGTAGAAAATTGGATGAGAGCCAGGTGGCAATGTGAGAGAGGGGAGTGATATCGATCATGGCTGGAGAAGTGTGAAAGAGAAAGACAATATCGTCGGCGTAAATGTAGGTGGAAACTGGAAATTGTTGGGCCAGGAGGGGAAGCGGGGCAAGAAAAATATTGAAGAGCAGAGGGGATAGAACCGACCCCTGGGGGACTCCGCATAACAGTGGGATAGCTGATGAGGATTGGTGATTGGCATGGACAACATAAGAGTGGGCAGTGAGAAAGGAACGGAACCAACGTAACACCACACCCCGTACACCAATGTCAGAAAGGCGTGACAGAAGGGTTCGATGATCAATCAGATCAAATGCAGCGGATAGGTCCAGTGAAACCAAAAGGGTAATGTCACCACGTTCGTGAGCTACGTGAATCTCATTTAGCAGAGCGAGAAGAATAGTTTCGGTGCTATGGCCTGGTCTGAAACCAGCCTGGCGAGGATGAAGAGCGTTGGTGGCCTCAACATGGGAGGAAAGTTGTAAGAAGACTAGACGCTCCAGCATTTTTGCAAGGAAGGGGAGATTAGACACCGGGCGCCAGTGGGATAATACAGAGGGGTCAAGAGAAGACTGTTTCAGCAGGGGATGGACAATAGCAGATCTCCAAACTGAAGGAAAATGTCCAGATGATAGACTGGAATTGAATAAAGTAGTGATGAAAGGTATGAATTGGAGAGAAGGTTCTACCAACCAGTTGGAAGGGACTGGATCCAAAGAACAGGTGGTCTTCCTAGACTGAGATAGAGTGAGTAGTACCTCTGCTGTAGTGAGGGGATGAAAGACGGACCATATGTGAGATAAAGCCCTATTAGGAGAACTGGTCACACAAGGAGCGATGGAAGCAGGGGATTCCGTAATGGTTAGCTCCTCACAGACGAGGGACAGAGGAGAGGCTGAAGAAGTGCAGGGAGGAGACAGAGGAGGAGGAGGGGTGGTAAGGAAGGAAGAACGTAAGTTCTGAACTTTGTTGGAGAAAAAAGACGCTAGGGATGCGGGGGCAGGGATGGTGGCTTGAGAAGCAGAAGGGGAAACAGTGGAGGAAAGTTGCCGCAAAATTGAGTGCAATTGTCTAGAAGAATTGGCAGCTTGTGAGATTCCTAGGGTGTAGAAGGAGCGCTTAGCAGATTGGACTGCGGAGTGGTATTCCAGGTATAATAGCTTAAAACTGGCCAAAGTAGTTGGAGACGGATGAGAGCGCCAGTGTCGTTGTGCTTGACGCAATTGGGTACGTTGTAGCCGTAAGCCTTGATGAAACCAGGGTGAATGAGTCTGGGACGGAGCACTGGAGGGACGAAGTGGGGCTACTGTATCTAAAGTGCACGAAAGAACCGAATTCCAGAGAGAGGCCTGGGCATCAGGATCTAGCACCGAGAAGTCTGCTGGGAATAGTGAGTGGGCTGAAGGAAAAGCAGCAAGGGTAGATGAAGTGAGATGACGCCGAAGACGTACTGGAGGCGGAGAAGCAGAGAAGTCACTGGTATCGGAGACTGGTAGGGAAACAGAAAAAGAGATACAATAGTGATCCGACCATGGGACACTATGAGACACGGGCGCCGATACCACAGAACAGATGTTAGGAGAGGAGGTAAGGACCAGATCTAAGGTGTGACCCAGAGAATGAGTAGGTCCTGACACATGTTGAAGTGATAAATCATGGAGAAGATTCATGAAAACCCGGTCTTTAGGTCTAGAGCGAGTGTCTACATGGATGTTAAAATCACCCAGAATCATAATATTGGGATACTGCAAAACCGTCTCGGAGAGGGTTAGTAGAAATGCCTCCCAATGATCAGTGGAGACAGAAGGAGGAAGATAAAGTAAAAGAAAATAGAACGGAGGAGAAGAGTGGAAGCGCAGGAGCAAAGACTCTGAGAAATGAACCGTAGTAGCTGTAATTTCATGGATAGGGAACATGGAACGATACAGAAGGGCTACACCCCCCCTCCTCTGCCCAGCCTGGGTGTCGAGAAGGCTGAATAGCCAGGAGGAAGTGCGCTAGAGAGGAGGGGAGTATCCCCCTCTTTGAGCCAGGTCTCAGTGAGGAAGCACAGATCAAAAGAGTGCTGTTGGACAAGATCCTGAACCAACAAGGACTTGGAGCGGAGAGACCTGCAATTAAGTAGAGCTAAGCCCAACGTCAGACTAGCTGCCATAGAAAGTGCGGCAGGCAGAGCGGTGCGACGGGGGGGAAGAGGTGCGGACCGGCTACAAATTACCAAGTTGGAGGGCAGCGACTGCGTAATCCTAGGAACCTAGGATTGACATAGGGGCGCCTACCCCAAAACACAGGAATAAGAGACATGAAGACCGTTTGCAAGGCACCAAACGGAGGGATAAGAAAAAGCACCCCGAGCCAAGGCTTACCTGATGGTATGAGGGGAGCGAGGCCGGAAGGTGTGGAAACTGTTAGGTAACTCAGCTGCGATATTGCTTTAGGCAAAGCTGCCCGAAGAGTCAAGAAACACAGAGACAGAGACGCCCAGAGCTCGCCCCAAGGAGCTCGTCCAAGGAGCAGGGCCTGCTCCTTGGTCGCGCGCCCGAGGCGCACGCCGCCGTCGAGTACTGCTTTAAATAGATGGTGGATACCTGGAGGGGTCACGACCGCGGGAGCGCAATTGCGTCACTTCCTGAAGGCGGGTACTATGGGATCTTAGGTGCAACATTAAAGCAGGGAGTGGGATTGCAGCATTGAACTTAGCCGTCTTTCCTGGAGAGGTGATGTTTCTGGTTGGAAGTGTTGACTCCATATCTAGAACAGGGCTTCCCAAAACTTTCCTGAGGACCCCACAGCCAGCTGGGCTTCAATATATCCACAATGAAAATTCAGAAGATAAATGTGCGTCTATTGACTCTCCAGTGCATGCAGATTTCTCTCATGCCGTTCATTGCGGATATTGTGAAAACCCAACGGTCCCTGGAATCCACAGGACAGGTCTGAGAGGCTGTGTCTGGTAAGTGAACTGAGCTGTCTCGTTTGGAGTGTGATGTTTGTGGCCGGGCTGGCACAAGGACTGAAGGCTCCGTAGGCGGGTCCTCCATCCTGCCACCCACTCCATGGCCCCCCCCCACCGCCCCCTGCCTCCATTGCCACTACTGCCACCCCTCTCCGGAGCATGCAGCGGTGGCCTTAGCCCCCTAAATGATGGCATAGCACTTATTAACACACTGGCGCTGCATCGCGGTTTCCTTCTTTTCACAATGAGACATTTCTGCCCCCTTCGCCGCTGCTTCTGATTTCGGAGGGGGACAGACACGACACATTGTGGAAAGAAGGAAACCGCAATGTAGCGCCAGAGTGTGTTAATAAGTGCTGTGCCACAATTTAGGGGGCTAAGGCCACCGCTGCATGCTCCGGAGAGGGGTGGTAGTAGTGGCACCCTTGGGGGGCTAGCACCCCAAGCAACTGCCTAGTTCACCTAGTGGTAGCACCAGCCCTGTTTGTGGTGGTTCACTAGAGCTTTTCTGTTGCAGAAATATTGTTTTTGGAAGAGGGATGAAACTGTGGCTTTATGTAGCGCTGTGTCTGTTGAAGCAGTGGTATGTCAGGTTGTAGGATGGAACAGTCCATGTGACCTGCCAGCAGGATCTCAACACTTGCTGGCAGAAGAAAATGGGAAAACCAATGGCCACAGACAAGATCCATGCAGCCTGGTAGTGGGGACCCAACACCGACCAGCAGAGCGTAACTGAAGAAATAGTTATACTGGATCAGACCAAAGGCCTGTCAAACCCAATAGCCTGTTTCTAACAGTGGCCAATCCAGGTTGCAAGTACCTGGCAGGATCTCAAAAAGTAGCAAGATTTCATGCTATTTACCCTGGGGGATAAGCAATGGCTTTCTGCAAGTCCACTTCAATAATAGCTGATGGATTCTTCCAAACCTTTTTTAAACCCCACTGTTGGAAACAGAATGCTGGGCTTGATGGACCTTGGTCTGACCCAGTATGGCATATCTTATGTTCTTATGACATTAACTGCTTTCTTCATACCTTCTGGCAATGAATTCCAGAGCTTAACTATGCACTGAATGGTAACTTATTGGCATGTCCCCTAGTCATTGTACTTTTTGGAATGAGTACATAATTGATTTGCATTTCCCCGGTCCAGGGCCAGTCCAACCATTAGGCAAGATTAGGTGGTTGCCTAGGGCAGCAACTTCTGCTGGTGGGGAGGGGGGGGGGGAGAGAGGGGTGAGAGGAAGCTAAGAGCAACAACATTCAAAGCTAGATTTAGCAGCCACACGAACTCAGAGAGCCATCAGCACATTCTTTTACCTGCAGGAAGAACAGGCACACCCATTTAGGCATTTTTACAGGACTGTTGTTGGAGCAGTGGTGTTTAGATGATCATGATTGTTCAGTTTAACTATCAAAATCTGGGAGGGCATAAGGCTGAAGCTTTGCCTAGGGCGCCTTGTTCCAGCCCTGGGACTGGCCCTGCCCACCCTATTCCACTCAGGATTGTATAGACATCAAGCTGAAAAGCCCCAACCTCTTTAGCCTTTTCTTATAAGACAGTTGTTCCAGCCCTTATTTTATTTTTGTTGTCCTTCTTTATGCCTTTTCTAATTCCGCTATAGCTTTTCTGAGATGCAGCAACCAGAATGGTACGCGATACTCAAAGTAGTAGTCTTCCTTCCACTCCTCAATATTTATGTACATCTTCCTGTTGGAGATCTTTTATGTCACAACCTTTAGTTGGAAAGATATTTTCAGTTTTCCTTTAAGGAAGGTTGCCTTAACACATTTGTCCACATCAAAAGTTATCCCGATGTCATCTGAGAAACTTTTTTTTTGCATGGAGTTCTTCTGCTAACTGATGATTATCAAAGCTATAGAGCTTCAAAACCATCTAGAAACATTAGGTGCAATTTTACCTTTGGCTTATTAGTACATTTGAATTAAGGATAAATCCATGGCCTAAAGAGCTGTTTAGTGCACTCAATAGATTTTATATCTGGTCCTTTAATGCTGTCTCTTATCTTATCTTTCCTGTCACAATTGGCGTTCTTTTCTCTTTTCTAACGCAGCTTATGTGTTTTTATTACTCTGTAAACCGCCCTGACGCTTCGGCCTGGGCGGTCAAGCAAGCAATGTAATAAAGATAAAGATAGAAAACAAGAGCAGTGTCAGGGAATCTCCCTGAAATATTCCTCACTGGATCCTAATGTTGCAATGCAAAGCAACGTGTGCCTTAGAGTCAATGCTGACTCTTAGTGACCCAGCAACTCCTGGGCTTTCTTGGCAGTGTGACCGGCAGTAGATTGCCAGGCCTTTCTTCCGAGTCAGTGGAGGGTTAAGTGACTTGCCCAAGGCCACAAGGTCCTCCAGTTGAAGCATTCAGAGGTTGTCCTGCAGCAGCAGCAGAAGAAGCAGGGACCTATTTGCCCACTGCTTCAGCTGGAGAGGATGAAATACAGAAGAAGAGAAAAACATTCAGAGAAAAGACAGAGCCCAAGGTTCCAGAAGAATGAGCCAGAGTTTCAACAGGTATTGACATTCATGTGATTTGAACAGTATTTTTCCATATTTGAGTTTTATCATTCAATAAAGGCTTTCGGCTCAATAATTCAAGCTTTGCAGTCTATGTTTAAAATTGAAACTGGATACTGAGTGCTGGAATGTGGGTATCCTCTGGTTTCAGCGCTGACTGCCGTTGTTATGCAGATAGCAGCAAAATTCAGCTACTATCCGGATTGCAAAAAACTGTATAAAATTAGGACAGCCTTTTCATGGTCCAACTTTGTGTGGCCAGGCACCTAGTTAGTGGACTGAAGATTGCCGCTACCCGGATAAGTGCTGGGACCATCCCCTGCCCTGTCCACGGAATGATCCAGACAGTGCCCGATAGCTAGAGGGGATAGTCGGTGGCATTATCTGGTTAGTGCCTCAAATAACTGTCTCAAACCCTTTTGAATAGCTGGTCCTTTTCTTTTTATTCATTCAAAACCTAGATTGAATTGAAGCTTCTTTTGGGTAAGAACTTTGTGACTGCTGAAAGAAGAAGCGTGTCCACTGAGTGTAGGGTCTTGAAACTAAAGAAAATCTTCCCCTAACCCATATGAGTCTAGAAAATAAAGAGAGTGCCAGCTCTACACTCCCATGACCCACTTGGGACCCCAAGGTAAGTAGGTAGTGCAGAAGGACTAATTATAGATCCTAGTTGAATTCCAAGACAGATAGGCAGATTGAGTGATTCAGAGGGAAACAAAGGAAGCAGAGCTAGTATTCCTGGCTCACCATCTTGAGGACCACATATCCATAATATGGATCTCTAGTACTTCAACAAAGTGCTATATTCTGTCACCTACTGGTGTATGAGAGTTGGAACTAGTTATGTTCTGCTTTGCAAAGGTTCCAGCTTGGTTTTGGCTTAGCCTTCACCTGGTGCCTGTCTTCTGGTGATGTCATGAAGTTTATAGCTGCTGAGAAGGTAGTTGCTGCATCACCCAGTGGAATGGTCTGTAAGACTTCCTGGGGAAGTATTGGTTCCTGTATGAAGTATGGGTTTATCAGAGGCTGTCTGTTCCGCCAGTGATGATAATAAAATTTGTAGGGTGATAGTGGTCTTTGATGAACTTCATAGTTTCCTTAACCTTTGCTTTGAACAGGTTTCTCAGTGCAAGGCACATCTGCTAATTGATCATAGATGTCTTCTCTCAGGCTTGATGCCCTCAGTGATCCCAGTCTTCTTTTCCCTCTGGTTATAGCTCTTACCTCAAGTATCAAAGCTCTTGTAAGTGGATCTGATTAGATGTTTTTGATACTTTTTCACTTTTAGGAGTTTGGACATAAAGGTGACCTTGTCCGTCCCAAGAAGAGCTGCCGCAAACTCTTTTAGGACCTGCAGGACAATTGGACCATATAAAGTTGATAAGTGCTACTCTGAACCCCAGCATGGCATTGTAAAATATCTGTTTTCCAAAATGTTCTGATTCTTCCTTGGTGATGAAGTTGAGTGCTCCTTGGAACACTTGACTTTCTTTACGGCTGATTCTACAACCACCGACTGGTGAGAGAACAGGATGACATTTATTGATTTAACTGGATTTGGTATACTGTTTTTCTACCAGTCAAAATGGTGTACAATTTATTGATAGGATAGAGAGGGGTACTCATACATTTCTTTGTACTGGTGCATTAGCGTTAGGTGTGCCGTGAAGGGTGGGTAGAAGTGGGGTGGTTTCTTGTTGGCTCATCCTGTGTCATAGTATTCCTGGAAGAGATATGTCTTTAAGTATTTACAAGAGGCTTTTCTCTCCTGAATATTTCTTAATGTAGGTGGCAGTGTGTTCCATAGAGTGGGAGCATAGAGAGGGAAAGATCTGTGGCAGGCATATTGGGTTCTAGTGTGGATTTGTTTTGATAGGCTGAGTAGGTTACTTGTGGCCTGCCTGCAGGGCCTGTCAGAGTTGGGGCTGCTGATTGAGCTTTGGAGGTGTTGGGTGGTAAGCCCATTCCGAGCTTTATGGATGATGGTGATGGCTTTTAATTTGATCCTAGATATGAAGGGTAACCAGTGGAGGGACTATAAAATAGGTGTAATGTGGGAGTGTTTAGGTATTCTGCAAATTGTTTGTGCTATAGTGTTCTGAGCAAGCTGTAGTGGATGGATGGTGCATTTGGGTAGTCTGTAGTAAATCGAATTGCAATAATCAAGCAGGGGGGTAATTGTGGCCTGGCAGACTGTGCGAAAGTCATCGGAGGAGAGTAGGGGGAGCAGATTGTGTAGAGTTCTGAGCTTGAAGTAAACTGCTTTCGTGACATTTTTGATGTGTGCTTGAAAGTCAAGGCGCTGGTCTATGGTTTTTAACTTGGATGTCTGTGTCACCAATTTTTATGGATGTTGGCGGCATGAAGTCTCTGGTAACATGCAGAATCTCAGTCTTGTTGAAGCTGATTGTCAGGTTGCGATGCTTGAGCAACTGGACCATTTCCTTGAAGCATGCTGAAAGCTTGGAGTAGTCTGGGACAGCTGTGGAGAATGGCGTGAATATTATTATGTCGTCGGCATAAACTAGATATCTGATGCTGTATCGGATGGTTGTACATGTTGAATAGTAGAGATAAGAGTGCGGATCTTTGGGGCACTCCTTATGATAGTGTGAAGGGGATGATGAGGTTTGTCCTATTCTGACCTGTTGGTGGCATTGCGAGAGGTATGAGTGGAACCATTGGAGCGGCTTGCCCTGGACTCCGATCTCACAAAGTTGGTTTAGCAGCATTTGGTTGGGTACTGTGTCAAAAGCAGATGAGATTTCCAGAAAAAAGCAGGAAAAGCCTCTTGATTTGTTTTCCGTTCCTTTGATGAGGATTGATAGCAGGGAGGTCAGCAGGGATTCCACATTGTGGTATGGGCAGAAGCCATGCTGGTGCAGAGGTGCATGCTGGTCAATGCGTTCTTGGAGCTGTATTTGAACTGCTTTTTCTATGACTTTCGCTAGGACTGATACACTGGTGATGGGTCGATAGGAGGTAGGTGCCTCGGGGTTCAGGTTGGGTTTCTTTAGAAGGGGGCAGATGGAGACTTGCTTGAGTGAGGGGGTAGGTAGGCATGGAGAAGGGATTTATGTATTATGTTCAATATGAATGGTAGGAGGTGGCTCTTTGTGGTCTTTACCCACGCCACTAGGCATGGGTCCAATGGGGAGATCGTTGTGCTGATGCCAGAGATAATCACATCAGCTTCTTCTAATGGTAAGTTCCTGAAGGTGGTCCATGCTTGGGGATCATCCGTTGCTTCACATACAGTAGGTATGACTAAGGCAGGGGAGCTGATGGACCCATGTTTGGTCATAAGGTAGCAGGTCATGTCCTGAGGGTTGAGGGTGTGTCTTTGGTGCAGTTCGTGAGCCTGGATCTTATATTTTGTCCATTTTCTTGGCCATTGGAAATGGGGCTTTGCCATGTTTTGAGCAATGATTCATTCAAAAGCTGATGTAGAAGTATGGCCAGTACCTCCCTATGGGTATCAATATAGTGAAGCAGCCCAAACATGTCTGCCTTCAGCTTCTTTTGTTTTTGTATCAAACTTCTCTTCCTTGGACCATGGAGGAGATTCTGGCCAGGAGCCCCCTGAGAGGTGTGATCCAGATTCTCAGGAGTCCCATGGAGAATATATCCATGGGATGCTTCTTTTCTCTCTTTGAGTAAGGGGATCACAAATACTTCAGAAGAATCTTGTTAGCCTGTCATCCTCAAGCGGTAACTTTTTCAGGATTTAGGAGACCTACCTAAGAGGAGAGATAGAGAACATATCCTTGAAGAAATTCTTAACAAATTCAAGAAATAGCTCTTTCTCCACTAACAGCTGCCCCTAGCTTGTTACTGACAGATAGAGTAGTTACTCACCTGTAACAGGTGTTCTCCAGGAGCAGCAGGAATCAATCCTCACATATGGGTGTCATCGGCGCCGATGAAGCCCCAGCGGAGCATTTCCCCAGCTTTCTATGAAAGCCTTTGGGAATGCAGGCACGCATGCGCAGTTCCCTTCCTGCCTAAAGGTGCCATCTTACCTCAGTCAAATGACATAGCTAAGTACAGCACACAAAAATGAAAAATAAACTATGTACAACTGCAACTCCAAGGGGAGGAGGGAGGGTTGTGAGGACTGATTCCTGCTGCTCCTGGAGAACACCTGTTACAGGTGAGTAACTACTCTTTCTCCAGGACCAAGCAGGAAGTCAGTCCTCACATATGGGTGACTCCCCAGCTCTGGGCTACCGAGGAACCCAGGCTGAACAAGAGAACTCCCTCTAGTCTCAGCAGCAAAGAAAGGCTTTTCAAGGATACAACCTCCACCGTTAGCCCAACAGAGGGCAGGAGTTGCCTAAACCTCAAAGAGATTCCGGAGTACTGCTTGGCCAAAAGCACTGTCCCTACGGGACTCCCTCTCCAGGCAGTAATGGGCCGCAAAAGTCTGGTTTGAAGACCAAGTTGCAGCCCTGCAGATGTCTACCAAGGGCACAGAGCGGAGATGAGCCACTGAGGCAGCCATTGCCCTGACTCGGTGGGCCATAACCCGACCCTGCAAAGGAAGGTCAGCTGCCTTATAAGCCCAGGTGATACAGTCAGCTACCCAGATGGACAAGGTACGCTTGGACACAGGCAACCCCAACTTATTGGGGTCAAAGGAGATGAAGAGCTGGGTAGCCCTTCTATGCCCCTGCGTACGGTCAAGGTAGAAGGATAAGGCCCTCCTACAGTCCAGGGTATGCAGGACTGCTTCAGCCTAGCTTGCATGAGGCCTAGGGAAGAATGTTGGAAGAACCACCTCCTGGTTGAGGTGGAAAGAGGAGACAACCTTAGGGAGGAACTTTGGATGAGTCCTAAGGACTACCTTGTTCCTATAAATCCTGGTGTAAGGCCTATCACAGACCAGGGCCTGAAGCTCACTTACTTGCCTAGCCGAGGTAAGGGCTATCAGGAAGAGTGTCTTCCAGGAGAGGAAGCGTAGTGGACAAGTAGCCATCGGCTCAAAAGGTGGGCGAGTCAGTTGCTGCAAGACCACATTCAGCTCCCACTCAGGGGCAGGAGGACGGATAGGAGGCTTGAGCAAAAGCAAGCCCCTAAGAAAGCGAGACACCAAGGGGTGACCAGACAGAGAATGTCCCTCCACCAGAGAGTGGTGAGCTGCTAGAGCTGAGAGGTGGACCCGAATAGAATTGGATTTAAGACCTTGATTTGACAAGTGCAGTAAATACTGAAGGACTACTGGCACAGTACAGGAGAAAGGATCTTCTGTAAGCAGCTGACACCACACAGAAAACCTCTTCCATTTGAGAGCATAGGTTTTCCAAGTGGACTGTTTCCTAGAGACTAGGACAACCTCCTCAACCTCCTGAGGCAGGCCCAAGGGAGCCAAGACTACCCTTGCAGCCTTCAGGCCATCAAATTGAGAGCTTTGAGATTGGGGTGCAGAAGGGAACCCTGCTCCTGTGAGAGAAGGTCAGGTTGCAACCCCAGAGGTAGTGGAGGATCCACCGCCAGTTGAAGCAGAAGAGGAAACCAAGGCTGTCTCGGCCACCTGGGAGCCACCAGCAGGACCGAGGCCTTGTCCTGAAGAATCTTGAAGAGAGTTCGGGCCACCAAGGGCGTGGGAGGAAACGCATAGAGGAGGCCCTGAGACCAGGATATCAGAAAAGCATCCGCTGCTATCCGCAGAGGGTGCGGTTTCCTGGAGCAGAACTTTGGCAGTTGCTGGTTCGTTGGGCTGGCAAAGAGATCTATCAAAGGGAGACTCCATTTCAGGAAGATCTTCTGAAGGATGCAGCTGCCACTCGTGGGGCTGCAGTATTCTGCTTAATCTGTCTGCCAGGTAGTTGTCCTGGCCTGGAAGGTACACAGCCTTGAGGAGCATGTTGTGCTTGAGGGCAAAAGAACAAAGGTCCTGAGCCTCCCGACAAAGGATCCTGGACCCAGTTCCACCCTGTTTGTTCACATAAAACATGGCAACTTGGTTGTCTGTCTGAATCAGGACAGACTGGTGAGCCAGGGTAGGAGTGAAAGCTTTGAGTGCTAATCGAATAGCTCTGAGTTTGAGGAGATTGATCTGCTGCGCAGCTTCCCAGGGAGACCAGAGGCCCTGGGTGCACTTGCCCAGACACTGAGCTCCCCAGCCTTGCAGGGAGGCATCTGTTGTCATCACTACTGTGTACCCTGGAATCTGAAAAGGCACCCCTTTCAGTAGATTGGGTGGGTGCAGCCACCAGTTGAGGGAGTGCAGAAATGGTCTGGACACCCTTATCCTGTCTCTGAGGTTGCCTGTGGCCTGTGACCACTGAGCCCGAAGGCACCACTGTGCAGGCCTCATATGGAGCCTGGCATTGGGGGTCACATGTACTGTCGAAGCCATGTGGCCTAGAAGCCTCAGGCAGAGTCTGGCGGAGACCGGGGACCTGCTGAGAAACTGATTTGCCAAGGCCATCAACCTTTGGGCCCTGTCCGTTGAATTGTGTAACTCTTTGTTTATTGTGAACCGCGCTGATGCTGAATAGCGCGGTATATAAGAGACTATAAATAAATAAATAAATAAGAAAGCCTTTGCCAGCAGAAAGTCCAGCCTTGCTGCTATGAACTCTAAGTTCTGGGAGGGGAGCAAAGTGGACTTTGCGAAGTTTATGACAAACCCCAGGCTTTGTAGAAGAGCAATAGTCCTGAGGGTGGCTTGATTGGCCTCTTGGCACGTCTGACCCCTGATGAGCCAGTCGTCTAGATAGGGGAAGACAAAGATTCCCTGATTTCTCAGGTAGGCCGCCACCACTGCTAGGCACTTTGTAAAGACTCTGGGGGCAGAGGTGAGGCCGAAAGGCAGCACTCTGTACTGATAATGGTTTCCTCCCACAATGAACCTGAGGTACTTTATGTGGTCTGGATGAATGAGGATGTGAGTGTACGCATCCTTTAGATCTAAGGAGCATAGCCAATCTCCCTGCTGGAGGTAGGGCAGAAGAGTCCCAAGAGTAAGCATCTTGAACTTCTTCTTCACTAGGAACTTGTTGAGGTTCCTGAGGTCCAGAATGGGTCGAAGGCCACCGGTTCTTTTGGGCACCAGGAAATACCTGGAGTAGAAACCGTGACCTTGGAAGTGGGGAGGCACAGACTCCACCGCCCTGTCCACCAACAGACCATGAAGCTCTTGTAGAAGAAGGTCTGTGTGCAGGGGAGGCCTTGGAGGCTCCCCTGGAAAATATGGTGGAGGCAGTTGGTGAAAATGGAGGGCATAGCCCTTGTGGACTATCTCCAGCACCCAACTGTCCCCGGTGACAAGGGGCCACTGGTGGGCAAAGAGGGCGAGGCGATCTCCTGTGCAGGGTTGGGAGAGCAGTGGAGGAGAGGCTACGCTCAAGGAGTCAAAAACCCCCACCCTGCTGAGTGGTAGCAGGGGCCTGAGGCTTGGGGGTCCTCTGCCTACGGGGCCCATTACCCTGGCCCTTGGCTTGCTGACCTTGGGGGGCAGCTTGGGCAGCCTGATATTGCGGGTACTGTTTGTAGGCAGTGCCCTTCCTCAGGTAAAAGGGCTTTTTACCCGAGCCCTTCTTTTTATGAGAAGGGGCAGAGGTCTTCCTCGACAGCCTTGTCCGTGTGAGGTGCTCAGTTTCGAGCTGAGCGGCCTTCTCGGTCATGGGCTTGCCAAAAACGTTTTTACCTTGGCAAGGGACATCGACCAACTTGTCCTGAACCCATGGCTCGAGGTCCGATGACTGCAGCCATGCCTGGCGTCGAGCCACGATGCCGGCTGCCGCAACTCGGGCCGAAGCCTCGAAGCCATCGTAGGCGGCGCGGGACATGAACTTCGAGCAGTCCCGAATCCCCGAGGACAAGGACTTAAATCTCTGCAAGGGTTCCCCGGAGAGACCAGCAGAGAACCCGGCCAATTCCTTGGCCAGATCCCACAAGTACATGCCCATGTACAGCTGGTAGGACTGAACACGGCAAGCAAGCATCGAGCCCTGGAAGCACTTCCTACCGACCCCATCGAGGTTCCGGGCCTCCCTGTCAGGGGGCACCGCAGAGTGCATCTTCTGGCTCTTCAGACGATGCATGGCCGATTCCACAACCATAGAATGGTGTGGTAGCTGTGCCTTTTGAAAGCCAGGGCTCTTCCGGAGTCGATAGATCGAATCAACTCACTTGCTGAGAACCGGCGCTGAGGCCGGTGCCTCCCACAAACGGAAGAGGAGCCATTCCAGCATCGGAGGAACCGGAACAGTAAAGGCCTCCTTCGGAGGAGAGTCATACTGTAGGGCCTCGAGCCCTTCAGCTCGAGCCTCCTCCTTGGGGTCCGCTGGGATAGCCAAGGCAGCGGCCATATCCCGGATGAACTCCGAGAACCGAGTATCCTCCAGGGGGATCTACTCCGGGGCTCAGACTGCGGTGAGTCCGAAGGGACGCACTGAGTCTTGAAGGTATCAGGAGACTCCTCGTCCTCCGTCTCCCAAGCTGACTCGTCCGAGGAGGAGTCAGGGTCCGACCCTGCGGGACCCTGGAGCACCCGCCCTGACGCCCTCGGTCCCGAACGGGAGGTTGAGGGAGACCGCGACCGAGGTCGACTCCGAGCCACGATGGACTCGAGTATCAGCTCGGTCTCCGGGGTCGACTTCGAAGTCGATGTCCCTGTGGTTGGGGCAGATGCGCCAGACAGGCTGGCCATCAGTGCCCGCTGCTACTCCATGAAGGCAGACAATCTGCTCTCCAAGGCTGTCATCCTGAGACTCAGCTCGGGAGGCGCAGCAGCCACCGACTCTGGCCCCGGCGGTGCCGTGCCCGACGTCGGCTCCCTGGGAGGAGAGTCCTCGAGGACTACGGGGCTTCCGTGTCTAGCAGACTCCGGCTCCACGCGAGGAACTTTTGCAGGCTTCTCGATTTCCACGGCCCGGGGCGATGGTCGGGGGTCTTAGACCTGGCCCTCGAGGAGCCAGGGACCTCCTCCTCCGATGCCATCACGAGCCGCTTCTTCTCTTGCGTTCCCGGTCGGGGGACCCCCTGTCCGAGGAGCTTCGACGGCACTCGGGATCGGAATCCCGAGATGTCGAGGCCTCAGACGAGGTCCGGGCCCGGCCGGAGGCTGAGTCCGAGAAAAGCCTTTCTATTTGCTGCTGGCGACTTCGGAGTGCCTTGGAAGACATCTTTCCACATGGCCCGCACGACTTAGGGTCGTGGTCGGGGCCGAGGCACCGAAGGCAGCAGTCGTGTGTGTCGGTGAGAGACATCAGTTTCTTACACCGATCACACTTTTTAAAACCGCTGGAAGCCATCGGGGAAAAAAGAGTCCCTGCGAGGTCAAAGGACCGGCCTTCCAGGGAAAATGGAAAAAAGGGCGCGAACGCCAGCCACGAAGGGCAAAAAACGAAAAAGAAGAATCGGGCTCGATACCGGTGTACCGAACCCGGCGGGAGGGAAACTGGCGTCGAACCAGAGAAAAAATAGCGAAAATCGCCGAAAAAATCCAATTTTAACCGGGAGAACAGGACACACGTCCGGTGGGCTTCACGGAAAAAAAGAGACTGAGGTAAGATGGCACCTTTAGGCAGGAAGGGAACTGTGCATGCGTGCCTGCATTCCCAAAGGCTTTCATAGAAAGCTGGGGAAATGCTCCGCTGGGGCTTCATCGGCGCCGATGACACCCATATGTGAGGACTGACTTCCTGCTTGGTCTTGGAGAAAAGGGGTTCCCTTTATAGTGCTAATTTTAATGGTGCCAAAATGGCACTGATTCAGGTGTCAACACTATAAGCTTTAACACTGCATAAAGGAGGGGCATTGCTTCTCCAGCACTAAAGGCTGAGATGTTTTTGCTAATGCTGCCAGTGACGTCAGCCCAAAATGCACCGATGATGGATGTGGCTTGTTCTTCTGCACCCAGGATGGCAGCAATGATGCCGCTAAAGGACATGTCATGGGGGTTTGTGGGAGTTGTGCAAGAACAATGGGTAGGACCCGTATAATTGCTTTCTGGTGTTTCTATATCTCTTTTTGGCTCTTATACTGGTTATTCCACAATCTGGTAGGGTTCCACTCAAGGCCATCATGTCTTCCAGCCTCTGGTACATTGAGGAATGCCCTGACATGGGCCTCAGATCCTCTGTCTTGAAGGTGTGAAACGTATGTTGGTGCAATGGCAACAGGACACCATCGTGTAGTCCAATGCCAGATGCTTGTAGCAAATGTTACGCCCCGCTGTTATGGACATCTTCCTTTCTTAAAACTGCTTATGGTATCTGCTATAGTGAATAGTTGATCTATAATAGTGGACTTACAATCCAATTGGATAAAAATCATTAATAATACACAGGAAAGAATGAGAAAGAGTCAGATCCACAGTCGTGTGTGAGCGTCACCAGTAAACAAGTGAGACTAGGCTGTGAGGGAGAGGCTGCACATGAATACTCCTGCATGCTTAGAAAGTCTCTCGGACCTCTGAGAGAGTTATGGCAGCATCAGATGACATCATCCACAAATGTGGCTGGTTTCAATCTGCTTGTCATTGGAGAAATATATATCTATATCTACATATATCTATAAAATACATCACACACACACTCATACAGCGGACACAGGAGGAGGCAAGATATATGTGTGTGTGTGAGCCCATGCCCCTTTAATTTCCTTCTATTTATATATCATCCTCCTCTTCCCCTGTCTGCGTGGTACGTTCCTGGTCAGGACTACTGTATATAATCCACACTTGCTGACTAGGAAATGGAGCTAGGCTTGTAAATAAGCTCTGACTGGACAGACAGATGGATGGGCTACTCCCGGCTCGCACTGCCTATTTCTCTCAGTGCTTTGTGCTCCACAGACCCCTGTTAATACAAGGTCTCAGCTTTGTGTTTCCTAGGAAGGGTTTGTCAGCACTTAGGAATGTGAGATAACCTTTTTGACTCCGGTATTTTCAGCTACTGTGTTCTATGTTCTGCTACGGCATCCATCATCTCTGCTGTTCTTTGATTCCTTTCACATCACTGGCATAAGTAAAGCATGAAAACAGAACAGACAACCAAAGCCTCTGCAAGCATTGCCCTAATTCACGTGAAGCATGAATACACACAAACAGCTGCAGGTATCATACAAAACACAAATATATGGAGAGCTGATCATCATCTGAGGCACAATTAGGTAGTACATGGATTCACACAGAGCATGAATACAGCACGGACAGCTGTATGTAATGGTTTTTGATGTGCTGTTCTCTGTAAACCGCCCCTGATCTCTGGAAGGGGTGGTATAGAAAGGTTTCCAAATAAATAAATAAATAAAAGAGCAGATCTTCATCAGAGCAACATGCAGGCATCATAATAACACACGTAAAACATGAATACAGCACAGACAGATGAAGAGCAAATCTTCATCAGTCCCACACAGCATCACGTAAAGTATGAATATAGCCTTGATGGCTGTGGCTGAGGGAAGAAGGTTTTAAAGAACAGGGGTTTGGTCATAATTAAATGTACTCACCTCCAATTTTACTCTTTTTTATAGAAAGGTAACATTTATTTGGGCTATAAAGGGAGGGAGGGAGGGAGGGAGGGGGGGGGGCAGCAGCAGAGGGAAGAAACCTACAAATGAGACCAAAAGATCACATAAAATCAAGAGTGGAGGAGTGGTCTAGTGGTTGGGGCAATGTACTTCCAGGCCAGAAGGTCAGCGGTTCAAATCCCACTAGAGGACAGCAACCTTGGGCCAGAAGGACTGGGGTTTCTAGTCCCACAGGTACTCCTTGTGGTCTTGGGCAAGCCACTTAACCCTCCATAGCCCATGTTCCCTGTAAAATAGTTATCTCCAAGTTATAATGCCCTGTTCAATGTAAACCGCACTGATGCAGAATAGTGCAGTATATAAGAGAATGTAAAAAAATAAATCTGATATTTTGAAGACTGAATATAGAGGTGCCCTGAATATGTTGTAAACTAGTGTTTCCCAGGGCACAGATAGGAAGGCAGTTGTCAGTGCAGTTAGGACAGATAACTTAGACATCTTCCAGGGATGTGCTGAGACGTTTGTTACTGTAGGAAGGGTTTTTTCAGCCCAGCAGCTTCCCCCTCTTCTTTGGGCTTCCAACACAATTAAAACTGGCTCCAAAGGGCTTCAGTGCCAAGAGTCTTCATTCACAAATATCTGTGAAATCTTTTTAGTAATTTATATGCCCTCCTAGCTCACGTGATTCTGTCATTATAGTGACAGCCCTCAACTGGGACACTGCACCAAGACCTCTTTCTAGACCTGTGGAATTAAAAGCCTTGAACTCTGACCACTGGGTGTCACTGTTGCATAATGAATGGGATGCCCCCCCCCCCCCCCCCCCCCCCCCGCAGCATCCTCAGCTATGGCCAGCCTGGGGAGAAGAATGAGTCCAGAAACCAAACCCAGATCTTCCACATGACAGGACACAGCACTGCTACTGAATCATTAAGCTAGTTTTCTATCTCCTTTAATGAGGCAAAAAGGAATAATCCTGGGATTCTAGTCAAAATTTGCACCCTCCTCTTGTCCTGTTTCATGTGCTACTGGGTCTATCTGTTGGTTACTCAGCAGGTGCTTAGAGATGGTGTGTGGGTGGAAAGTGATTATTGGGCAGACTAGATAGGCCATGTCTTTTTCAGCTGTCATGTTTCTATTAATTTCGTTTATAGTAAGAGGTTTCTCATCACCCAGGTTAGTGTGGTTCCCATTGCCTGACAGCGATTCAGAAATGTGAGAAAAGGCTGCACTCTCCCTGCAGGCAGAGTAATTTTAGTAATGACTTGGTGAAAAGAGTGAGTCAGAGATTGAGGGAGGTGGGTGGCACTGGGGAGGGTGAGAGGCATGATGGAAAGACAGAGAAAAGTGAGAAAGAGGAGGAGGAAGAAAGGAGAGCGTGTAAGGAGTCAGAGAGGAAGGAAGAAGAGAGACAATGTCATAATACTAGTGCAACCTCAGTAACTGCGACACAAACTCCCTTCCCTAGTAGGTACTCTGTGATGCAGCACTTAGGTAGCAAAACAGCACTAAGTGCCACAACTCAGAGCAACAAATCAACTTCTGAAACTATTGCAATGGGCCCTAGAACACCAATACCGTTCTTATTTCCTATTAAGAGGTGCATATTGGAAAACAGAACATGCTGAACTGCTGCCAATATCTACACAGAAACTATGTTCTAACAGAATACTAAATCTTGATTATAAGCACAAAATACAGACAGTTCCTCACCAAATACTCTAAGGAGTCTTCCCCAGGCCACTCCAATCCCCCTCCGTCCTGATCGCACAAAGTACAGTAGTCTGTCAAAATGAAGTATGTGTCCATCCTCCCGGCTCAAATAGTAGCATTTCAAACCTTGACCCACACTTGCAGTTTTCAGGCTACCATGTTACAAGCATAGTGCAGTGTTTAATAAGAAATGACTTTTTTTTAGTGACTAGAACTGTTTCTTTATTAAAACTCCTTACATATGGTTAAGTCAGGCATTCTGTTCCAAGCTGAACATACAAGAGACAAAGAATAAAAATGTTCTTATCTTGACTTCCAAAACCTCTGAACTAGTCACTCTCCAGTCATTGAAAACTAACAGCACTTGGTCAATGCAAAAGAGGAAGGCCAGCAATGAGATGGATCGATACAATAACAGCAGCTATGGGTACCAACAATGAGCCGCCTGACTGAAGATCAAACACAATTTAGGACAACTATCCAAAGGGTCGCCATGAGTCGACAGCGACTCAATAGCACTTAACAACAACAACAACACCACAGTATATACTGCTAGTGGTGGCTGCATTCATAAAAACCCAGAAGTAAATTGTCAGCGAACACAGAAAGACAAGATATAAGAACTGCCATGCTGGGTCAAACCAAAGGTTCATCAAGTCAAGTGTCTTGTTTCCAGCAATGGCCAATCCAGGTCACAAGCACCTGACATATTCCAAAAGTAGCAAGTTCCATGCTACTTATCTCAGAATGCATACTTTTCTTTATAAAATTAGCTTGACATAGGCATGTGAACATGTATACTAACTAGGCAGCAAGGCTGGTGCTACCATTACCCTCACCAATATCAACTTCCTATTTGCATGGGAACAGAAGTGGTTTCCACTCCCATACAGAAGGAGGTCAGCATTGGGTGTCGGTGGGGGCAGAAGCAAACAGCCCTAGATTTGCCTAGAATTGCCTGTTGACTAAAATGCAACAGTCTTAAGTTTACTTTTGATTATAGAATATAATGCCTTTTGACAACGCATTTTGTTACACACGCTGTCTAAAGTAGCTAAGGCTGCTTTCTGCACAAAATAGGTGCTTTCATCAGTCGATACTATTGCTTGCTTCACGATTGTACTGATAAGAATACACAAGGCTTTTTTTGGTGATGAAATATATCAATATTAGCTGCTCAGAAACCAGACCAGATCACGAGCCCCTTTAATATTATAAGTAAAAAAAGGGGAAGGGATGGTGAGGGTATTGCTGTTATAGGCTGTATGTGTCTAAAACTAAAAAGATAGATGTCCTGTCATTCCATTTCTTTTGTCTTTCCAGACCAAAACACTTGATTGATCTAGTTTCCAGATGCAGCAAAGTAGGTTGCTTTTAGTTCTTTACAATTTAGCAAGGAATTTGTTTTTTTCCTCCTTGTCTCTACATAAACTCAATATGAAACGAGTCACAGTGGCGGCATTGGGGCCAGGGGGTTAAGAGATGAGGGTCGCCTAGGGCGCCTCATCTCTTGTAGGCAGTACTTTATAAAATTACTCTCCACCTGCCCAGATGTCTGCAATGGTGTGCAGATCACTCTTCTGCCAACTAAAATGCTATCTGGAGTGCAAGTATCTTTGTATCATTGTTCATGTTTTGGTAACAGATTTCTTAGATGATTGCAATTCAGTGTAGTCTGACTTTCTTAAGATTACCTTGAATAGTTTACAGCTGATCCAAAATACAGTACTGAGGTCATTTATAGACATGGGGCACTATGATCATGTCTTCTCAGCTCTGTGGCATCTTCATCGACTGCCGGTAAACTTTAGGATAAAATTTAGAATCCTATCCTTGATTTTCATAGAAACCTGATGGCAGAAAAAGACCATACTGTTTATCCAGTCTGCCCTTCCATATCAATTATTATAGTCCCTTTTTTCCCTTTAGAGATCCTCTGTGTTTGCCCCATGCTTTCTTGAATTCAGATACTGTCCTCATTTCTACTACCTTCACTGGGAGACTATTCCATGCATCTACCACTCTTTCCATAAAGAAATATTTCCACATATTACTCCTGAGTCTATCCCCTTTCACCCTCATCCTATATCCCCTCATAGCAGAGCTTGCTTTCAACTGAAAGAGGCTCTCCTCCTGTGCATTTATGCCACAGAAGTATTTAAATACCTCTATCATATCTCCTCTATCCCGCCTTTCCTCTTACATACACATATTAAGTCTTGAAGGACTACAAAAGGGGACTGCTACTTCTGGAGAGAGATCTGCAATTGTGAGTATATACTTCTGGGAATTTTTCTGAATGGAATTCTTTGGATTAAAACTGATTAATCTGTGAACTCAGTGTATTTGTTGAATCAGTCAGGGCCTAGTAGCAGCAGTTTAAGTTTAAATTTAAAACATAGAAGAAAGTGTTCTGGTTAAAAATAGAACCCAGCAGAGAGCTTGTAGTTTAAATCTCATACTAAGTTAGAGCCTAGCAGCAGCAAAGAGCTTTAATTTAAATCAAATCAGAATATAACTTAGCATAAAATGCAAAACAGGGTCAGTATTCTTTGAGCACTAAATAATAAATTCTTCTAGAGACCTTTACAAAGAGGCCTTCTACCTAGGGGGCAAGAGACCTGTGAAACCTTTTAAATAGGTGTTAAAGCCAGGTGGCAGGTCAAAAGGCCATTTTGAAAAACTCCTTCTATCCAAGCAAGGACTGTTAATCACCCAGGAAGTTGGTCACAGCTTACCTCAGAAGCAAAGAACAGGGTACTGTGTAGCAGCCCTCTTTTAATAAGTCTTATTTCCCTCCCTCCCCAACATCCACCCACCCCTGGGATAATCCTAGCTTTATAGGTACTTACACATCTTAAGCAAAGGAGCTGCTCTCAGGTGCAGCTCTTTATTCAAATCAGTCATACATTAAGGACCTGAGATTAATTAAGCTTCAGGTGAACAAGGTATATTAACTGTATTAGGTACACTTTTATTAGTATAAGAATCCACAGTAACCCTTAGTAAGTAAAGAACTTAAAGATCTAAACATAAGCTTAAAACTAAGATGCAGACAGCAGTCCAGCAGCGAGATGGGGGCTTTCCAGTCATTTGCATTGAGTGTCACATGTATGATTTTCTCCCAGTTGCTAAGAGGTCTTACGTGCGCACTAGGTGCGAGGAGCTCTTTGCTCTCAGGGAATGAGTCTGTTCTCTAGAGGCTAGAGTAGCAGACTTGGAAGACATAAGAAAGACAGAGAAGTACATAGACGAGAGCTACAGGGATATAGTCCTGAAGTCCCACCTCCAGTCTGGCAGCATCTCTGTTGCCATAGAGGAGAGAGGTCACGTGACAGGAGAGCATCACCCTGGTGTGACAGGAAGTGAATCTGTAACTAGGACCTGTCCTCCAGGTGATGTAAAACCCTCTCGCACCAAGGAAGTTTCTCCAGGGCCATGTGCCCATGAGAGAAGGGTTAGGACAGCCGTTATAGTTGGTGATTTGATCATTAGGCATGTAGATAACTGGGTGGCTGGTGGACATGTGGATCACCTGGTAACATGCCTGCCGGTTGCGAAGGTAGCGGACCTCACGCGCCACCTAGATAAGGTCTTAGATAGTGCTGGGGAGGAGACTGCTATCTTGGTACATGTCGGTACCAATGACATAGAAAAATGTGGTAGGGAGGTTCTGGAGGCTAAATTTAGGCTTTTAGGTAGGAACGTCCAGGGTAGCATTCTCCGAAATACTTCCTGTTCCACGTGCAGAACCCAAAAGGCAGGCAGAGCTCTGGAGTCTCAATGCGTGGATGAGACAATGATGAAAGGATGAGGGTTTTGGATTTGTTAGGAACTGGTGAACATTCTGGGGAAAGGAGGGGCTCTTCTGAAGGGATGGGCTTCACCTTAACTGGGATGGAACCAGGCTGCTGGCATTAACCTTTAAAAAGGAGATAGAGCAGCTTTTAAACTAGATAATAGGGGAAAGTCGACAGCCACCCAAGAGCAGATGGTTTCGGAAGAATGTATCCTTGAAGGATATTACCAAAAGCACAGAGGTTCCGAAAAAGAGTAAAGTAGCCCAAATGCCCTCAAGTACAGAGCAGACAGAGCTTAAAAATTCCAAATTACCCATGCCTACCGATAGCCAGATTAATATGAATAAAATACAGTCTCTAAAATGCTTATATGCAAATGCTAGAAGTCTAAAAAATAAGATGGGAGAGTTAGAATATATAGCACTAAATGAGAGGTTAGATATGATTGGAATCTCAGAGACATGGTGGAAGGAGGACAACCAGTGGAACACTGTGATACCTGGGTACAAACTATATCGTAATGATAGAGCTGATCAAATTGGTGGAGGGGTTGCGCTCTGTGTTAGAGAGGGCATTGAGTCAGAAAGGATTAAAGTTTTGCAGGAAACAAAATTTGCTGTAGAATCTCTATGGATTGAAATTCCATGTAAAAGGCGGAAGGCGATGGCAGTGGGGGTGTACTATCGACCGCCTGGCCAGAATGAACAAATGGATGATGAAATGCTCAAAGAAATCAAGAAAGCTAACAAAAGTTACAGCACAGTAATAATAATGGGTGATTTCAATTACTCTGGTATCGACTGGGTCAGTGTCATGGCATGACATGCTAGGGAGATAAAGTTTCTAGATGAAATAAATGACTGCTTCTTGGAGCAGCTGGTTCATGAACCGAACAGAAGGGAAGCCATATTGGACCTAGTCCTTAGTGGAACACCAGATCTGGTGTAAGAGATAAGGGTGTTGGAGTCACTTGGCAATAGTGATCATAGCATGATCGCGTTTGATTTAATTAGTGGAGGAGGGATGATAAGGATATCCACAGTAACACCTTTTAACTTTCAAAAGGGAGACTATGATAAAATGAGGAAAATAGTTAAGAAAAAACTAAAAGGAGCAGATGCAAAGGTTAAAGACTTACATCAAGCTTGGGTGTTACTGAAAAATACTACCTTGGAAGCCCACACCAGCTGTATTCCACGCTTTAAGAAAAGTGGAAGGAAGTCCAAAACACTGCCAGCATGGTTTAAAGGTGAGGTCAGAGAGGCTGTTGTTGTCAAAAAAGCATCTTTCAGGAAATGGAAAAAAGAGCCTAATGACGAAAACTGGAAACAGCACAAGCACTGGCAAGTTAAATGCAAGACATTGATGAGGCAGGCAAAGGGAGAATTTGAGAAGCTTTCTGTGGAAGCAAAAACGCGGAATAAAGACTTTTTCAAGTACATTCATAGCAAAAAACCTGTGAGAGATTCAGTTGGTCCATTAGATGATAGAGGGGTAAAAGGGGCATAAAGAGGCAACAAGGCGATAGTGGAGAGACTAAATGAATTCTTTGCTTTGGTCTTTACTGAGGAAGATGTAGGGATGTTACCCATGACTGAAGTGGTAGATAAAGGTGCGGAAGAAATGAAGGAAATATTGATACATCGGGAAGATGTATTACAACTATTTGATAAACTGAAGAGTAGCAAATCACCTGGACCGGATGATATACATCCAATGGTGTTGAAAGAACTGAAATATGAGATTGTAGACCTGCTATTAGTAATCTGTGAACTATCATTAAAATCATCTGTAATACCTGAAGATTGGAGGATGGCCAACGTAACGCCAATTTTTAAAAAGGGTTCCAGGGATGATCCCGGAAACTACAGACCAGTGAGCTTGACGTCAGTACCAGGAAAAATGGTAGAAACCATCATAAAAAACAAAATTGCTGAACATGTAGATAGTCATGGCTTAATGGGAGACAGCCAACATGGCTTTAGAAAAGGAAGATCTTGTCTTACTAATCTGTTATGTTTTTTTGAAGGTGTGAATAAACAGGTAGACAAAGGTGAGTCAGTTGATATAGTGTATTTGGACTTTCAGAAAGCCTTTGACAAGGTCCCTCATCAGAGATTTTTGGCAAAACTAAAAAGTGATGGGATAGGAGGCAGTGTACTATTGTGTATCAGGAACTGGTTAAAAGATAGAAAGCAAAAGGAAGAGCTAAATGGCCATTTTTCCCAATGGAGAAAGGTGAATAGTGGAGTACCCAGGGATCTGTGCTCAGTCTGCTGCATTTTGACATATTCATAAATGACCTGGAAAAGGGAATAATGAGTGAGGTTATCAAATTTGCAGATGACACAAAACTATTTAAAGTTGTTAAAAACCAAGAGGATTGTAGAAAATTGCAAGAGGATCTTGATAAATTGGAAGACTGGGTATCAAAATGGCAGATGAAATTTAATGTGGACAAGTGCAAAGTTAGGGAAGAACAACCCAAACTATGGTTACACAATGCAAGGTTCCACATTGGGAACCACCACCCAGCAAAAAGGTTTAGGTGTCATTGTGGATAACATGTTAAAACCCTCCGCCCAGTGTGCAGCGGCGGCCAAGAGAGCAAATAGAATGCTCGTTATCATAAGGAAAGGAATGGAAAATAAAACAAAGTATATTATAATGCCTCTGTATTGTACCATGGTGTGACCGCACCTTGAATATTGTGTGCAATTCTTGTCGCCGTATCTTAAAAATGATATAGCGTTATTAGTAAAGGTTCAGAGAAGAGCCACCAAAATGGTAAAGGGGATGGAAGGATACTCCTATGAAGAAAGGCTAAAAAGGTTAGGGCTCTTTAACCTGGAAAAGAGACGGCTGAGGGGAGATATGATAGAAGTCTATAAATTAATGAACAGAGTGGAAAGGGTAAACGTAGATCGATTGTTTACGTCATCAGATTATAGAAAGACTAGGGGACATGCAATGAAACTACAGGGTAAACTATTTAAGACAAATAAGAGAAAATATTCTTTCACTCAATGTGTAATCAAACTCTGGAATTTGTTACCAGAAGATAAGATATAGTGCAGGCTATTAGCGTAGCTGGGTTTAAAAAAGATTTGGACAAGTTCCTGGAGGAAAGGTCCATTAACCATTATTAAAAAGGGACCCAGGATATCAATGCTTGACCCAATACAAGCATTGTTGAACCTGTGTCTTTTGGGGAAACTGCTAGGTACGTATGACCTAGATTGGCCACTGTTGGAAACAGGATACTGGGCTCGATGGATCTTGGTCTGACCCAGTATGGCATAGCTTATGTTCTTATGTTGAAGCCTGTCCTCATATGCTTTATAATGAAGACCACTAACCATCTTAGTAGCCACCTTCTGCACCGACCCCATCCTGTTTATATCCTTTTGAAGGTGTGGTCTCCAGAATTGCACACAATACTCCAAATGAGGTCACACCAGAGACTTATACAGAGGCACTAACACATTTATCTTTATCTTTGTTCAGTTTTTAATATAACACGCAAGTATCTGAGCAGTTTACAATACAAGTTAAGTGCTGCTCGGAAGGGAAACAGAATGCCAATGGTTAAACAGGAAAGAAATAGAGAGAAAGGTAAGAGAGGTACCTTGAGAGGAAGGAAAGGGGGAGGACATCACTGCGGGAGAGAGGTAGGAGTGGAGGCAACTCCTTTTTTCTGCTGGCCATTCCTCTCCCTATGCACCTAAGCATCCTTCTGGCTTTTGCCGTTGCCATTTCTACCTGTTTAGCCACCTTAAGGTCTTCAGAAACAATCATGCCCAGGTCCTACTCTTCTTTCATGGAAAGAAGTACTTCACCCCCTATACTGTACAGTTGCCTCTCCTTTAGGTTGCCAGTTTATTTGGCACAATGTTTACCACTACTGCTACTTAATATTTATATATCGGTATATGTTATCTTTCAGGCACCTTAGCTCCTCCCAACAGGCTCTGCTAATGCTTCCCTCTCATTCTTTAGTCCAGTGGTTCTCAACCCAGTCCTCTGGGACCCCTCCAGGTCAGTCAGGAATGAATATGCATGAGACAGATCTGCATGCACTGTTTCTATTGTATGCAGATCTATCTCATGCATATTCATTGTGGATACACTGAAAACCTGACTAGACTAGGGGTCCCAGAGGACTGGGTTGAGAACCACGGCTTTAGTCCATTTAGATTCTTTGTTTAATTTAATTTGATTTTTCTTTCATTTTTGATGACATCTCAAAAGAAAGTCCCCTAAGAATTTTTTTGTGCATCAGTTCCAATACATATAACCTCCCTAATAATGCAACAACAATCCTCTTCTCTCCTCCTTAGATCCGTCATTATCTTTCTGTTCAGGTCTGTGGTGGGTCATTTGCTCAAATTGCTGCTGATGTGACCATTTCAGAAAAGGAGCCCAAATCTTCTCAAAGTTACCCTGCACCCTCTCCTTATTGCTGTCATTTTACTTAGAAGGATACACATTTCATATTCTAACACAGATAACATCCATTGAAAGCCTCTCTGATTGTCTCCTTGCTAATTTGCAACATGTCGCTGTGGTGCAGCAAAACAGGAGACCACTATGCTTAAGACTCACCCCTGCATTATGCCCATGCAGTAATAATACCATGGGGGTCTTTGGCTAGAGGTGTTCCAGCCATTTGTTCAAAACGACACAGGAAATGCTCCCAAAACTCCTTCACCACAGCACAGTCCCATCATATCATCCTGAATGTGCCAACACTCATCCGTTCGTTTCAATTAGACAAAGAATCTTTAGAGTTTTTTAAACCTCATCTGTGGATCTCTCTATCAGGACATACCAAGCTAGAAATGCATCCTCTGCGACTAATGAATCCGGTGCCCCCCTCCACCTAGCCATGCTCAGGACTCCCCCCCCCCAAAACAGGCCAGTGGCAGTCACCTCATGCTGCCTTAAAAAAAGAAAAAGCAAATGATAATCATGGCAGTAGCCTCCCTCCACCGCCACCACTTTTCCTATGTTTGCAGCGGCGGCGGACATTAGACTTGAAACACTCCAAAAAAAAAAAGCATGAGACTTTGCGACGCCGCACTTGGAAAGAATGCAAATGCCCGCCCCTTCTGACACATCATTTGCGTCAGAGGGGGTGGGCATTTATAGGCCTTCCAAGCGCAGAGTCGCTTTTTTTTTTTTGTGAGTGTCCACTGCCGCTGCAACCATAGGAAAAACGGTGGCAAGGGGGGCAGGGAGAAAATGGCCGTAAATAAGACACAGGACATGAAGGGGGATGAACTGAGAGACTGGAAGGAAGATGCAGGACACAGATGGGGATGGGGGAGATGCAGAACATAAAGGGGGATGGAAAGAGAGTCTGGAAGGGCGATGCTGGACATGAAGGGAGATTGGGGGAATGGCTGGAAGGGAAAAGTAGGACATTGATAGGGGTGGATGGAAGATACTGGACATATAGTGGAGGGGTAGATAGCAGACACAGGATGAGGGGGGGACATAATAGGATAGAAGGCACATGGTGGAATCAAGGTGGGGTAGGGGAATGGAGAGCAGATGTTGGACATGGGGTTCAGAGCAGAGGCTGGACACAGGTGAGGGAATAAGGAGGGCAGATATTTGATACAGGGTGAAATGGAGGAGCAGAGGGCAGATACTGGACATGGGCTGGTGGCATAGGGGGTGGAGAGCAGATGGACATGGAATGGAGGGGTGGATAGTAAAGACTGGATATAGGATAGAGGCCATAGGCGAAAGAAAGGCAGATGCTAGACTACAGGATTGGGGTATAGGGGCTAGTGAGCAGAGGATGGATACAGGATAAGGATGGGGGGCAGATGCTGCACACTAAATGAGGCAGATAGAAGGCGGATGCTGGACACTGGGTGGTGGAGGGAGGGGTATGCCAGACATGGAGGGGATATGATGAGAAAGAGGAGAGATGCTAGATGGTGAGAGGAGGGAGACACAAGACGACAGGAGAGAAGGGGAGAGATGCTGGGCACAGGAGGAGCGGAAGAGAGAAACAGAAAGGAGAAAGTTAGACTGGGAATGATTGGCTGGGGAAGGATAGAGAGATAGGGTGTGAGAGGGCTGCTCTAAAGGTTGAAAAGTGATAGGAAGATGCAGTTAAAAGACTGAGAACTGAAGGAGGAAGTGACATCACCAGAGCCGGTGGCGGCATGAGGCAGCCGCTCCGGCACCGGCCCAGCTAATTAGTGAGCGAACAGCCCCCCGGTAGCGGAGAAAATGGTGTGCTGGACGGCGGAAGGCTTGGGGAGCCGATCTGGGTGATGTAGCAGGCAGCGGAGTCAGTTCTGAAAGTGCCGGGCAGAAGCGGAGGGAGAGGAGAGCAAGCCTCGTGGTGCAGGAAAGATGGTGGCCGGAGGTGCGGGCCTGAAACAGTGAAGAAAAAAGCTGAGGCAGAGCGGTAAGGGGGGTAGACGGTGATCAGCAGACGCAAGAGCAGCGGGAAAGCTGGAAGGAGGGGTCCACCAGTGGAGGAGGAGAGCGGCATGTGCAGGGGCCAGAAGTAAAGCGGAGAAGGCATAAAGGAAGCATGGAGGGCAGGAAGAAAGGCCTACAGAGGGGAACTGAAAGCAGAGAATCTGGGGGACTGTTGGAGATTGTGCATACCTTTCACTGAGGCAAGGAGCACTAGCTTTTTTCAGCACTGTTGTGGAGGAACAGACATTAATAACTGCAGGTCTGATAGGAACAAAAGAAAATAATACTAAAAGCAGCTCCTCTAAAAAGGGGGGAGTTCCTCTTTAGCTGAAATGACCACAAGGAGGAAAGCAGCAGATCTTCGAGAATATGTGTACCCAGGACTGCAAGCTGGGAGGAATGAAAGCATCGCTAATGAAAACAGCAGTCCGACAGGGGAGAGTGCTGATCTGGTGGAAGACTCAGTGTTGGTGAGTGTGGCGGAACAAGGAAAAGACCCTTAGCAGGGTATAACTAGAGTGGAGCTCAGGGACTGGTTCTCAGAAATAAAAACTGAAGTGCAATCGGTGAAAAGTGAACTAAGTGAGCTCTTAGGCACTTTAAAGGAGGAAATTGTGGAATGGACGGGCCGGATGGGAGATCATGAGAATCGGTTGCAAGAGACTGAACAACAGCAGGAAGAAGGGGTACAAAGTCTTTCGAAAATACAATCCCAACAGGACACTATGTTTTTTAAAATGGAGGATTTGGAGGACCACTCTCGCAGAAATAATTTGAGAATAAGGGGTGTCCCTGAGGAGAAAGAATTTCAAAACAGTGAGAAGGTGGCAGTGTCCGTGTGTGTGTAAGTGCTTAAGAAAGGGGGAGAGGAGGTGACCCCCGAGGACATACAAATAGAGAGAGCACACAGGGCACTGGGCCCACCACTAGCGAACAGGCTTAGAGACATTATACTGTGTCTGGCGAGATATAAAGTGAAGGAGAGAATTGCGGCCAAGATGCGAGGTTTTGGAACTTTGACTTGGCAGGGATACCCTGTGCATATATATGAGGACTTGTCTACAGGAACATTACAGAGGAGGAGGGCAATGAAGTCAGTTACGCAAATCTTGAGGAGGGCGGAAGTTAAATATTGATGGCTGCATCCTTTTGGACTCTCTTTTACACATGGGGGGGGGGACATGGAGGATACAAACAAAGGAGGATGCAGTGGGGGCCCTTCGAGAAGCGGGGCGGGGCTCCCAGGACTCCTCTAATGTGGCAGGCTCAGAAGACTAGCAGCGGAAGCAACAAAGAGAAGGGAGCCAGGAGAAGCTGACTAACAGAGGATCTCGTCAGGAGCAGAGAGGGCAGTAATGCAGAAGGGAAAAATGGACTAAAAAGTTGATGGGTGTATATTGTTGAAAGGATGGTGATTATTAAATGGGATGTATGATTGGTGGGTGGAGGATGGGGAAGGAAAGGTCCTGGGAGGGAAAGGGAGAGTTGGGTGGAGGGTGGTGGGGCTGAAAGGATGTAATTGGGATAAATGCTGATGTCTGCACTTCAGTAGTGTCCAAAACATTAAGGCAGGTATCTTTTTCTACAATGTACTGTGGAGATGTCACACGTGCTTACTTATTTAATCAGCGTGGCGATTAGTCACACCATGCGTCTGGCGTCCATTTTAGTTTACTTACACTCTGTAGTAGGTTTCTTGGATGAAGTTTTGAATTTTTACAACTAGGAAAAGATTGAAAGTTACATGTGAAATATACAATCAAGATGGGTAGAAATATTAATGACTTTGTAAAGGCACAAGTTGTCACACTCCATGCTGAAGGATATTCGCAATGTGCTATTGCAAAACATTTACATATATCAAGGTGTACAGTTCAGAATGTTCTGAAATCAGGTGGCTGTACATGTCGTTCGAAATGTGGGTGCAGAAGGAGTGGAGGAGTGGCCTAGTGGTTGGGGCAAGGTACTTCAGGCTGGAAGGTCAGGGGTTCAAATCCCACTAGAGGACAGCAACATTGGCCGGAAGGACTGGGGTTTCTAGTCCCACAGGTGCTCCTTGTGGTCTTGGGCAAGCCACTTAACCCTCCATTGCCCATGTTCCCTGTAAAATAGTTATCTCCAAGTTATAATGCCCTGTTCAATGTAATTTCAGTTTGTTCAATGTAAACCACACTGATGCAGAATAGCACAGTATATAAGAGAATTAAAATAAATAAACTACTGGATGAGATGACCAATTCAAAAGCATTATTACATCTAGTCCACATACTTCATCTCAACATGTGGCTCAGTTAGCCATTGATCAAGGAATAAAGATAAGTGCCAGATCTGTCCAATGACAGCTTGTGGATGAATTCAAACTTGTGGCCAGAAGACTTGCCAAGAAGCCTATGATGACCAGGAAACAAATTGCTGCCCACATACAGTTTTGTAGCAAGATGAAAGACAAATCTGCTGAATGGTGGGAGAGGGTAATGTTCACAGATGAAAGTACATTTCAACAAGTACGTGGGAGTGGTTACAACTACATCCGTCGACCAGCAGGCGAGAGACTAAATCCGAAGTACATGATCAAGACTGTTAAACACCCACCATCAGTCATGGTATGGGGTGGTATCTCGGCGAATGGACGATGTGACCTGCACATTTTTGAGAAAGGTGAAAGAGTAAATGCTGCAAAATACATATCCGTGCTGAATAGTAAAGTTAAAATACACATGAATGTTTCTGGCACAACTATATTTCAGCAGGACTCGGCACCGTGCCACACTGCAAAAACAGTCAAAAAATGGTTTGTGGACAACAAGATTGAAATGCTACCAAGTTCGCCATCAAACTCTCCGGATCTCAATGTAATTGAAAACTGTTGGAATCTTATGAAGAAAAAGGTGGCAGCACACCGTCCAACTTCAGAAGCAGATTTAAAGGACATACTCAAGCATGTTTGGGTCAACAAAATTACTCCGGCATACTGTAAAACGGTAGTTAACAGTATGCCTACAAGAATCCAGGCTGTGCTGAAAAATCATAGACACCCTATCAAATATTGACACATATATTGTTTCTTGAATAAAACTTTGAAAATTACATATATATCTTTGGTTCTTAAAGATTTTGACCATGAAAGTGACAATAACACATACTTTTCTAATACAATTCTGATATTTTGGACTCTGCCTTAATTTTTTGGCCACTACTGTAATGGTGAATTGATGGGGGGAAGGAGGGAGGAGGGTGGGGAGGATCTATAGTATTGAGGGGTGAAGGGAGGGAATTTAGGGTAAGGGGTGGGAATAGGTGGTAAAATTAAAGGGGGAAGGGTAGGGTTAAGGGCTGGCGGGGGGGGGGGGGTATAAAGAAAGGAAGGGGGAGAGATGGGGGACTGTGGGGGGAGCTAGAAGTAAGAGGCTGGGGGAGGTAGGAGACACACTGCTCCACTGAATCCTCTGGAGAAGGAGGATGTTGGGGACAAGGGAAAGGTGGGTGAGGGTAGGTGGTAGGGGAGGGACAGGGAAGGGATAAGGAGAAAGGAATCAGTAGAGGGGGTGGGGGAGGAGGGAAGCGGGGAGGAAAGGTAGGAGGGAGGGAGTGTGGGAGGGTTAATAGGACGGGAGAGAGTTCCCAGATGCATACTGGTCAGAGGAGGAGAACATTAACGATCGCTACATTAAATGCAAAAGGGCTGCATACTTAGCGGAAAAGACAACTGGTGGGGCAAGAAGGGAGAAGGTTGGATGCGGAGATTCTGTGTGTACAGGAAACACACTTAAGGGTTGGGCAGGAATATATGTTAGTGTCTAAGCAATACCCTATGGTGGTTTTGGCAGGGCAGAGGGCTAACTCCCGTAAAGGGGGGGGGGGGGCTTGGCATTTTGGTGGGGAGTGAATATCAACATATGGTGAAAGGTACATGTAGTGCTAAGGGGGAAGATGAGTAGGTGTGAAACTGCAAAAAGAGAAAGAGGAAGTGTGGGTGATTAGTCTGTACGGACCGAGTGAACAGCAGGGGGAGGCGTATACTCCTATACACCAAAGTTAAGCACTGTTTTATGTTTTGGAGAGATTTAGAAAAAAATAATTTGGATAAAGTTTAAATCAATTTTAAATCAATATGACAAAAGGTCATTGATGCGAAAGGGCGCATGACTATCAGACATGTTAAAAGTCGGAACTGTGACACCCACAAAAGTCTGAGACCTTTTTTGTCTATGATTCAATATTATAGAAAATTCTAATTTAGAGTATCATGGTTATAGAAGAATAATTGGAACGGCATAACATCACGATCTTAGTGATAAAAGTAGAGTGCGGTTCATCAAAAAAAATGAAACAGAACCTACAGGTTAGCATCTGGGACTGCAATGTTGGAAAATAGTTATGTTAGGTTGCGAATGTATTGGACCCCGTTAAGGTTGCATGCGCTCTATCCAGATAGTTCAGAGGTCTGCTGGAAAGGCTGTGGGGAACGGGGAGACTTGCATATGCTCTGGAGCTGTCCGAAAGTGCAGAACTATTGGAAACAGGTGGAAGGCTTCACTGAGGATAATATTTAGGTGCGGGTACAATTTACGCCTGCTATGGTTATCTTGAATGAGGAGGAAGAGGAAAGAGGAGGGGAAAGGGGGAGACTCCTGGGGTACTGCGTTATTGCAGCCCGGAAGAGCCTTCTTTGCTGGTGGAAAAATACTGCAGTTCCCCCAATCATAGAGGTGGTGGGGAGAATGGAGCAATTATGGGGCTTTTGTGTGATAGAGGCACACAGAAAACACACTGTTACAAAGTATAAAAAGGTGTGGGAGATGTATGAACAGTGGAGGGGGATGGGGAGTGGAGCATTGGTGTGAGTGGGGAGATGGTGGAGGAGTTGATGTTTAACTGTTTAAATGCTTAAAAGTGTTAAAAAAACCTAAAAAGAAAAAGAATGGGGCCTGGGAGGGTATGCTTGGGGGAATGGTAAAGGTGAAGGGAGGGGGGAGGGGGTGGGGGGAGGAGAGTGACAACAATTTTATGTGGAAGTTAGTTCTAATGTATGGATAAGGAAGAATTTGATAGACCGGTTGTGGTCCTCAGATGTGAAGATGTAAATTTGTGTTGGAAAAATTGAATAAAGAACAAATTACAAAAAAAAAAAAAGATTGAGAACTGGATTGTAAGAAGGAGAAATAAAATCTGAGTTGATGAAGAAAAATAGAAGAAAGTCAAAAGGAAAAGATCAATGTCAGAGATGGAAGGAAGTCAACACAGGAGGAGAAAGAAGTAGATGGACCTGAGACCCTAGAGGATGAGTTAAGAGAAAACAAGGAAAGCAGAAACCAGAGACTTGGATCAACACAATTAGAGAATAAAATGACCAGACAGCAAAAGTTAGAAAATGTAATTTTATTTACAGTTTAGTGATTGGAAAATGTCTGTCTTTGGATTTCAAAGGCCTGATAGTCAACCCGCGACAGTCAGTGTTTAAAAAGTGCCTGACCGCCATGGGCGAAAGTGAAAGCAGATATTCAGGGCTAGAATGTGGATATCCTCTGGTGCTGAATATCCAGTGTTAACCCTGCGTAACACAGTTATGCAGACTGCGGCAATGTTCAGCCACTATCCGGATAGCTGAAACCGCATAAAGTTAGGACAGTTATTGAGATGACCTGACTTTATATGGGCACTTAGCTGGTTGGCAGACCGTAAATCGCTGCTAACCAGCTAAGTGCTGGGACTCCCCTTGTCTTACCCATGGATCGCCTGGAACTCTCCAGACAGTGCCACAGTGTTTAGAGGGGATATCCAGCAGCACTGGCCGGTTAGTGCTGCTGAATTATCCCTCTCAGTAGGATTTATCCAGTTAGCAGGTCCTGCTAACTAGAGAAACCCCTTTGAATATTGGGCTGTATGTATATATTTTATATTTATAAGCTGCACAGTATAGGGGCATCTGTAGCTCTTTCCGTTTCTCTGGTGTTGTATTGCAAGCAGAGTCTGGGTTTTCGGAATTTCAATTAAAATTTTGTCTACATAATTTTATTTTTAAATTGTGTTAATTTATTTTATGCTTGGTGAGGATCTATCTATATTCTCAGTGTGTGGCCAAGGCCAGGTATTCCGTTAGCATGGAGTTTCTATGTAAGGATTGATAGTAATCCAGCTTGCTTGGTTTTCTGACTAGACGTCTGGATATTTTAGGGCCCACTGCACTAAAAATATTTAGAAGGATGTTTACTAAGCTGGATTAACTGTTAGCGCGCTGGATGGCACATGCTATCTGGGTGCGCTAACAGATAACGCAGGGAAATTGTAGATAGTACAGTGATTTTCTGCACTATTTGCAGAAACCGTATTATCTGCAAGAGAGGGCAGGACATGGACGGAGTTGGGTGTGCGCAACGCATGGTTACCACAGGCATCAACAGCATGTGGTAACCATCAAAGTTGCAGACAGCATGGGTACTCAGAATCCCACCTCAATGGATGGCGTTATGCGCATCCATGGTGCCATCAGGGCAGTCTCTGTAATTCTGGCGCATTATTTGTTAGAGAAATGCTGTGCATGCTCCCAACAAATAATGACAGTTTTTGCAGCTATGACCATGCTATCTGCACTTTTTTTGCCATGTTAGCTGCAAAGGTCTAACATGCTTTAGTAAACAGACCCCTTTAGAGTGCTGCTCTTTTCCGGGTAGGGTCCTTGTGGGAGTTTTATTTATTTACTTAACAAATTTTGATCTATCATTTTTTTACAAGTCCAAACGGTTTACATAAAACTGAGTTGACTCAGTGAATGGTCGAAAAAACAGTTGACAGTAAACGTTGAAAACATAACTGTGAACAGGGAACGAATAACATTTTAAATGTTTTAAAGCTCAAATATTTGCTCAAGGGCATATGTAAACTATGTACAGAGGGAAGTAAGGGCTGAGAGTGTGAGGGGTGGGGGGTGGGGGATGAAATGTTGGTTTATGGGAGTGGGGTGGGGGATGAAATGTCGATTTGTAAATGGTTGTTCTGTATAGTAATTGGTGAGTGTCCGACTGCAAAGTGTCCCAGGAACAGATAGGTCTTTAGTTGGTTTCGAAATTCTGTGGTAGACGTGATATTGCGAATTGAGGGGGGTAGTGCATTCCAGAGTGTGGGGGCATAGAGAGAGAACACTCTTCTTCTTGTGGCTTGCAGTTGCGAAGCTGCGGTGGAAGACTGGGGAGATTTTGGGTGCTCTTTCTTCTTGGTCTGTAAGAGTTTGATGTGTGAATTATTGTTTTGAAATGCTCTGAAGATTGTTTGTCTAGGATTTTGTGGACGATGGTTAGAACTTTGTAATTTATTCTAGAACTGATGGGAAGCCAGTGAAGGTGTTTGAAATAGGAGTGATGTCTTGAGGCTTGGAAGATGGTTTGGGCAACGGTATTCTGAGCAAGTTGTAATGGGAGGAATGCATGCTTAGGTAAGCCTTGGTAAATGGAGTTGCAATAGTTGAATAGAGGTGTGATGGTGGCTTGGCAGACTGAGCGGAAAGTATCAGTGGATAGGAGAGGGCATAGATTTTGGAGAGTTTTAAGCTTAATGTATATTGCCTTGGTGATGCTTTGAATTTGGGGCTGGAAGGTCAGTTGCTGTTCAAGTATGATTCAGAGGTATTTTATTTGGGAGCTGACTCGAATGTCATTGCTGCTGATTCTGACGGAAGCAGGGGGGATGAAGTTTTGGAAGTTGATGCTGCTATGGTATTGTAGATTTTCTCTATAGGTCTTGAATAATTTTTGTAAGGTTTTATATTACCTCACAATATGTCCATGACTTGTGAGGGTTTATATTGCTGATACTAAGATGACATTATCTCAAAAATACATCCAAAAAAGTGCCACAAATACAACTAGTCAAGATAAATAGTGGGACTTATACAAATTGTTCTCTATATATTGGAACATTTAGAAAATCTCAAAATACACATCATGAAAATATTACTAACACATTTCTAACAAACAAATTTTTTTTACAAGCAGTTTTCAGCTTTTAACAATTTTTAACCATATTTATTGGCAAGCGGGAACTCAAACCGTGGATTTTACTGGTACAACACTCTAACCAAACCACCTGGTCACCTTCATCATCATTCCCACAGTCTTAAGAAACTGACCAACATTAACAAAATTCACAACACAATAAATAGTTAGAATCAAACACCATACATTCTTAAAAACCATGAAACAATTAAGTGCTAAATATTTAAAGGACTTCAATATAGAGAGGGGAATATAAAAGCCAAAACTGTGACTCCACCGTATAATACCCAGATTCCAATCTGCAGATTCATTCCAACAGTTTTTCCAACAGCTTCACTGCTGCTGTCACAGTTTTACCACTGCAGTCCCTGTTACTGCTACTGCTACTCAGATTCCAATATATTATTTCGCTGATCACGGCCACTCACACAAATCCATTTCACTTCACCTAGAACACCCGGAATACTTCAACCCAAAAAGATTTTTTTACCAGACTTCCAGGTGAAGTGAAGTGGATTTGTGTGAGTGGCCTTTTAATAGGGGCGATTTGTTTGTTGTTTGTTTTTTTATGAATGGATTTTGCTGTAGGAAGGCTTTGCATTGTGGGAGGGGTGTTTTGATTAGCTAAGAGGTAGGGTATATGTTTTTGATTGGAGGGTTCTTAGTATTTAAGGGATCTGTTCTGTTGGATGTGAGTACCTACATTTTCTGGAAGGAGTCAGCCGTGGTTTTGGTGTTTTGTTTCAAAGGAAAGAAGGGTAAATGTTTGTTAAGATTTTTTTGATCTTTGTAATAGCTTTGTAAGTTTTTATGGTTTTGATTTTGTAGTTTCTTGTTTTGCAGTGGCTTATGTTGTGGATACATATTGCGTTGCAAGTGGTACCATTGTCTGTGCAGGGACTAATTGGGCTCCATATTGCATTGTTTGTGGAGCATTTTGAATTACCTTTGAAGAAACTGCAGTAGCTGTGAAACCATTGGTCATGGTCAGCGAATTAATATATTGGAATCTGAATAGCAGTAGTAAGTAGCAGGGACAGCAGTGATAAAGCTGTTACAGCAATAGTGAAACTGTTGAAAAAAACCGTTGGAATGAATCTGGGTATTATACGGTGGAATCACAGTTTTGGCTTTTATATTCCCCTCTCTATATTGAAGTCCTTTGAATGTTTGACACTTAATTGCTTCATGGTTTTTAAGAATGTATGGTGTTTGATTCTAACTATTTATTGTGTTGTGAATTTTGTTAATATTGGTCAGTTTCTTAAGGCTGTGGAAACGATGATGAAGGTGACCAGGTGGTTTGGTTAGAGTGTTGTACCAGTAAAATCCACGGTTTGAGTTCCCGCTTGCTGATAAATATGGTTAAAAATTGTTAAGAGCTGAAAACGGCTTGTAAAAAAATTTGCTTGTTAGAAATTTGTTAGTAATATTTGTATGATGTGCATTTTGAGATTTGTTAGATGTTCCAGTATATAGAGAACAATTTGTATAAGTCCCACTATTTATCTTGATTTGATATTAAAATGACATCAGAATCAGAAATTATTTTGTGTATGTTGACAGTGTTCTCCCCAGGACTTTTTGAATAGGTGCACCACCCAGCTAATTTTACTGACCACTTGGCTAACAGAATCTGATGAATCAACGTAGCAAAATAATGAGAAGGAATGGAAAAAGGAAAGAAGACTAAATATATTGTCCGTTGCCAGCTGGCTTATAGTTCGGCCCACGTGGCTAATCATTCGTGCCAAAATTTCTGGGGAGAACACTGGTTAAGTTCTATGGGGAAATGTCCCCTGCACTCATTATTGGGAGAAGGGTTTCTTTGGATGTAGAATATATATTCAAATATAAAAAGCAAAAAGCACTGTGCAGTATAACACCAAAATAAAATCATGGTTCGTGCTTTTTCATTTTGCTCCTTGGTTTGTGATCACCTGGCATCTCCTTTGTTTTTGCAGAATATACAGGGTGGCCCAAAAAAAATTGAGAACATCTCGTAGCATATAAGTTATTAAAAATTTCAAAAAGACAGATATAAACGATTGACAAATTTAAAAAAAAAGATGGCGACCGGAAATTGTCAAAATAAAGACGTTATATAGCTAAAAAAGGTAAATAAGTAAACTAAGCTTTTAATTTATGAGATGTTCTCACTTTTTTGGGCCACCCTGTACAGTTAAATTTAATAGCATGCCAACTGAGTTTGCAAGGTCAGTATGTTTTACAATAGATTCCTAGGCTATATAATTAAGCTGCTACATTTTTTGCTGCATAAAAAGAGCATAAAGTTAAAAAAACCCCTTCTATAGCCTGGACTATATTGCTTTCTTTATTCATGGGCAACCACCTGACTTGTGTTGAGTGGTGAGGGTTTGGACTAGGGCTCTGGGGAAGCCCCTCCATTTTGGATGCTGTTGGGAGGGGGGGGGGGGGTGCTAGCTCACCTCTCGCCTCAGGCAATAGATTGTCTTGGGCCGCCCCGATGTTGATGACTTTTTAACATTTGATTTGACTATATGTGTTAAGGGAAGGGCCACTGGTGGTTTATTAAGCTCTCATTAAACTAATTTAGGAGTAGTCTAGTGGTTAGTGCAGCAGGCTGAGAACCACAGAAACCAGAGTTCAAATCCTACAGCAGCTCCTTGTGATCTTGAGAAAGTCACTTAATCCTCCATTGGCTCTAATACAAACCTAGTGGCCACTTTAGTAAAGGAGCAACAGGTAAAACCATTCTAGCCACCTTACTCTTTATCTGTCATCATGCACTGTGAGCTCAATATTGATTTAGGACGACTATGCGCCACTACGGTGCATAGCTGTCGCCACCAACCCTTAACCCCAGATATTCAATACTGGGGTCATTTATGGCCCCGGCATTGACTATCCAGGTTTGCCGTACAGCCACAGCAGCTGCAGTAGCTAACAGGGCAGCGGTGATATTGCATGTTGCCCGGTTAGCTCCTGCAGCTAAAAGATAGGTAAGCTTTTGCTTTGCCTAGCTTTTAGCCACAGGTTGCTAACCGGACAGCATACAATATCGCCACTGTCCGGTTAGTGACTCTTGCCATCCCAGGAATGTCCTGAAACGCCTACGACGTGCCCCAATGCAAATCTCACAGCAACTCCTTGTGATCTTGGGAAAATCACTTAATCCTCCATTGCCTCTGGTACAAATTTAGTGGCCACTTTACTAAAGTGTGTTATACGGTAATAGCCATGTTAACCATGCATCACATGATGGGCAGGGTTGGGATGCAGAGAGGGTGCTGACCGCACTTTGTGGTCAGCATGAGCTTCAGTAGTGTGTGCTAACTGCCAGTGTTGCAGTTAGTGTGAGTGCGCTACTACCATCTTAATGGGTGGAGTTTATTTCTATTTATTTACTTTCATTGCTTGATATGCTGCCAAAGACAAGCCGTCACAGTGGCGAGAATCAAAAACAGGAAACAGAGAAAGAAAGGCAGAAACAGAAATGGCAGAAAGCAAGAGGGGAATTACAATAATCAAATAGAACAAAGAGGGGAGAGACGAGAAAAGATGCCCCGAGCATGGGGAGGGAACAGGACACAACAAGAATGCAGGTTCATTCCGAGGTAGAATCAGAGTTAGGTGTTCCTGCAATAATTGGCAAGGGCCGGAATGCGCGCTATGGGACTTCCCTGCACAGTAACTGTCAGGCACATGCTGGCCATGCCTCTAACAATTATCATGGTGTGGTGGCACCTAACGTGCATCAATTTGGACTCAAAATGTGAGTTGGTGCAAACGGCTACCACGGTTTAATAAAAAGGTCCCTTAGATTGGGATTTTGGGAGTTATTGATTTGCAATTAATTTCTAGACCATATGTTTAGGGTGTATAGTAGAAAGCTTGGTATAAGTTAAAATTTGTTAGACAGATGAGCTCAAGATTTCCAGACAGTAGTCCAGATGTTTTTAAGTAGCTCTATATGTAGGAATGACAAAGACGTCGGTACATAAATTACAACGTATTGAAAATATAGCAGCAAAAATGATTACTTATAGTGGATATATGGAAAGAATGACTCCTCTGCTATATAATTTTCAAAGATTACCAGTAGAAGATCAGGCACAATTTAAAATATTGTGTCTCACATTTAAAGTCATTCACCCCTGGTCCTGTTTATTTGTCAAATAGATTGAAGAGAGATTCTCCTATAAGATCTTTGAGATCTTCTACTCATTGTTCTTTGATTTCACCATCTGCTCCTACTTTTTATCAGATTAGAATTAGGGATAGATTTTTTGAGAGTTTTTCCAAGACTCTGGAACAGTCTACCAAATTATATTTGGTATCTTACAAATTATCTTCAATTCTGTAAACTATCATCGAAAACTGCTGCTACCCATTTAGCCTCGGCGGCTGCCAGCACATCCAAATAGACCTGGATTTTCACTTCCGCTGCCATGGAAGTGAAAATCTGGGTTAAAGGGGTCAACGGGCAGGCTATGCGCCACGGCGACACATAATCTGCTTAATTGAAAATTGGGCCCATAGTGTCAAAAGCCTTGCTGAAATCTACCACATTTAGTACTCTCCCGCAATCCAATTCTCTGCTCACCTAGCAAAGAAATCCATCAGATTTCTCTGACAAGACTTACCTCTAGTAAATCCATTCCGATTCAGAACCTGTATTCCCTTGGATTCTAGAAACTGCACTATCCTCTGCTTTAACAGCATTTCCATTAATTTTTTTTTTACCACAGAGATTAGACTAGCCAATCTGTAAGTCCCAACCTCTTCCTTACTTCCGCTTTTGTGGACAGGAACCTCATTCGCCCATCTCCTGTCCTCTGGGATCACTCCCAACTCTAAAGAAGCATTGAAAAGATGAGAGAGCAGAGCTGCCAGTACTTCCCTAAGTTCCCTCAATACCCTCGGATGAATTCTGACCAGCCTCATTGCTTTGTCTACTTTTAGTTTTGCTTACACCTCACAAACAGTCTTTTTAAAAAATCATTTGATGTCTACCTCGCTTCCATTCATATTTGTGTTTGTTTTCTGAGGTCTCTTTCCTGGCCCCTCATCTGTGAACATTGAACAGAAATATTCAGCCTCTACCTTCCTTCTGTCACTAATATACCTTAAAAAAATCTTGTCTCCATGTTTTAGTGTATTGGCTATTATTTTTTTAATTTCCATCTTTGCTTTCCTGACTACTTTACCAGCTTCCTTTAGCTTCTCCAGCTATTGTTTGTCTTCCTCTTTCTGTGATGTTTTATAGTTTATGAAGGCTATCCTCTTTTTTTCTTACCTTTTCAGCTACTTCATTTGAAGCATAGTGGCTTCCTTTTCCACTTACTTTTATTCACTTTCCTGACAAAAATGTTTGTTGCCTTTAAAATACTCCTTTCAGTTTTGACACTGTTGGTCTTCTTCCCCTAGATGTTCCCATTTAGCTAACAATTCTTTGAGGTATTCTCCCATCTTGACAAAGCTAGTTTTCCTGAAGTCTACGATGCTCGCTTTTGAATGAACCATCTCACCTGCATCCTAATAATGAAGCTCACCATTTAGCGATCACTGCATGCCAAATGATCCCCCACTAAAACATTAGAAACCTTTTCTCCATCTGTAAGTACCAAGTCCAGTGTTTTCCCTCCCACATGGATTCTTCTACCAGCTGCCAGAACAGTTCTTCCTGTGGAAATCCAGGATCTCCCTACTTCTAGGTGACACTGTAGTCGGAACATCCCATTCAACATCTGGCATAATGAATCTCCAACCAATAGCACTTCCCCTCTCATAGCAATATTGTGAATGTCTTTAATTAAATCTTTATCTATTTCTTCTGCCTGCGAGGGAGGTCTGTATATATCACACCAGTGTAAACAGATTTTCCATTCCCTCTTTTCAGACTAACACTCAGTGTCTCTTCTTTCACTTGTAAGCCCTGCACTTCTGTGGTTTTAATATTTGCTTTTTACATATAATGCTACTCTTCCTCCCTTTCATCTTATCCTGTATTTTCCTGTATAACTACATCACAGCCATTGTTTTCCATGTACGATGTCTCCATAACTGCCACTATATTCAAGTCAGTCTCCTCCATTAATGAAAGGCTGCGGGGCAGGGTCCCGGCGACCGCGTGTAACCGGGTGTTCGGCCAGTGCGAGGACCCTGGCTCGCAGCTGTTGTCGGAATGGGGGCGGAGGCGCAATGATGTCATGGGCTCCGATGGCGGTGATTGGCTCCACCCGCGTCCAGTAGTGTGGTGGAGTCTGGGAGTTGGAGGCGGGCGACAGTTGGGGAGGCGCCAGGAGTCGGCAGCGGTTGCCTGAACTCATGCGTCTCCTCGGGGTCTGGTGCTTGCTTGGCCTGCTTGCTGGTGCCTGTTTGCCTCCTTGCGGCTTCGCATGTGGTGGCCACCATGACAGCTGTTTAAGTGGGCCGAGATAGAGCGGCTGGCAGTGGTTTCGTGCGGCGGTGAGGTGTGGTGCAGGAGCAGCAAAGCCCAGCGCAGGAGCCGGCGGGATGAGGCAGAGCAGACGCGCCAGGCGAAGCAGGGCATGGCCTCTTCCTCACAAGGGAGAAAGCGTGGCCCGTAGAACAGTGAGGAGAGCAGCAGGGGCTGGGTCGGACGGAGCAGAGGCAGCCGGGCACGTGGAGCAGGGGGCGAGGGCAGCAGGAACTCGACATGTCTGGCGTGATTGGACAACCCCACGAGTAGATGGAGCACACTACAAGGGAGGCAAGTGTTGTCCAAAAAATCAAATAATTGATGCATTAACATTTTAAAAGTAGATAACTAAATAAATCCTACTAAGTTAAAAAAAAAAAAAATGAATAAATGGGCAGGGCAAAAAGTAGTGGTGAGGTTGGGGATGGTTTTGGGGGGGCTAGAGGAGGTGGCTGGGTATGGGTTACATTGGCGAAACCTTCGGGGGGTATAGTCGGAGGATTAGCGCATGGGTGGTTGGGGTCAATTACCAATAGTATGGATGTAGTAAAGGCTGTTAGTGTAGCTGGTTTAAAAAAAAAAAAGGTTTGGTCAAGTTCCTGGAGGAAAGGTCCATAAACCATTATTAAGAAGGGACCCAGGATATCAATGCTTGACCCAGTACAAGCATTGCGGAACCTGTGTCTTTTGGGGAAACTGCCAGGTATGTATGACCTAGATTGGCTACTGTTGGAAACAGTATACTGGGCTTGATGGACCTTGGTCTGACCCAGTTGGGCATCTCTTATGTTCTTATGTACCTTGGCACATGGGGTGGGTTCTGGGGGGTGTGTATACGTAAGTTGCAATAACCCCCCCTTTTTTAGATATCAAATAAATAAATAATTAGATCATACGGGAAATTTCTAGTAAATAACTACGAGCGAAACATAGGCCTGTGCGGGCAGGCTGGCAGGGCCAGGCGGAGGTACCAGGATGGGCGCTACGGCGAGGCGTAAGTGGTATGACGAATGGAATCGAGGGAGGGGGGTCTGATATGGGTAGGGGCATAAGAGGAAAAGGGGGGAGGATAGCTTGGAGCGGGTCGGGTAGGAAGGCTGAGAGGGCTCGAGGGGCATGGGCTCGGGGGAAGGGGACACAGAGCGGTACAAAGGGGTCGGGCTCTGGTGTGGCGGGCCAAGGGTTTGGAGAGTGGGCGGGGGGATCGGGGGATGCTATTATGGTGCTCAATGTGGAAAGGGGGGTTAGCGGGGGGTTCGCAGCAATGGGCAACTCCGAGGAGGGAGAGGGGCTCGGGGGCGATGGGATTGTGGGCTTTCGGTTGGAGGGAGGTGATAGGGCTTGGGGGGTGGGGGTAGGTCAGTGCATGGTTCTCCCGGGGGGCTGGCCACGGTCCGGGAGACTATTCACCAGTAGGGGGCTCTGACGACGGGAGATATGGTTTGGGGGTAGGCCACGGTCCATGCGGGGCGGAATGGTTGCGGGCTGGGCTCCCTTTCGGGTCTTCAGTGGTTCCCCACCTTGGTTTTCTTTTGTTGTTCTCTGTCTCCACAGGTGGCGATAAGAACTCGGCACACTGGCAGGTGCAGTAGAGGTGGTCTACTGCGAGCAGAGAGCACAGGACAGGCTGCACCAGCTGACTGAGGATGGCGGATGCTTGAGGCTTCAGCCATTGGCAGCAGGGTGGCCAAGACTGGGGCAGCAGGTGAGTTGCAGGCAGACCGGGGGGCAGGTTCGGCGGTGGAGATCGCGGGGAGGAGCAAGGGTACAACGCGTGTGAAAAATGGGGCAGTAGTGTCGGCAGCTCCACTGTGTGGAGTCATCCCCCGCTTCGTTCACCAACTATTTGACCGCGTCGTTGGGGGGCGGATGTTGCTGCGTAAGGGGCGGGAAGCCGTGTTTCGAGGAGAAGGGGCTCTGGGATAGAGTCCGAAGACTCTGGCCGGAGGATTCGGAAGCGGGGATGTGTAGATCTTTCCGCCTTCTACACGGCAGAAGATGGGTAAGGGAGAGTCCATAAAAAAAAAAAAAAGAGTGGCGGTGATGCGACCGATAGGAGGCAGCGGGGCAGGTGAGTGGCACGGGAGGTCCCAAGTCTTCTTGCCCGTTTGTGACTGCGAATAGCATCCTGTGGACTCAGTCTTTAGGGGATGATGCGTGGCAGGAAGGGTGGAAAAGGGGCCCGTTAGGCCTCCGTGCCGGCCCCTCGAGCATTCAGCGGGGGGGCAGCCGGCCTACTACACTAATTCATTTAGGGGCCTTAAGGAGTTGGCTTCTCAAGTCCCGCTGCGGAGAGGAGGATGTATTAAGAGGGCGTGGGGATTCCAGGAAGGTTTTGGGAGTCTGGTATATGGAAACGTGGGAGCGGCCCTGGCGCGAAGTCCCTGGGTTGCGACACTTCAGCGCAGGGTTAGGTACGAGTGGGAGGTATCAGACAAAAAAGAAAACAAACCCCCCCCCCCTAAAACCAAAAACAACACAAAGAAGAACCTCAGAAATTCTGGCGGTTTCATAACTGGTCGGTGCTGTGGGGCATGCCAGTGAATGATCGCATCCCATGGAGCGGGGTACGGGTCGTGCTACTTGTGGATCGGACGGTTGCATTGGTTGGCACTTTTGGTCTTGGGGCGCGGATGGCACAGGGGTTACGGAATCAGTTTGCCGTTGTGGACAGTACACCTGTCGGTGTGTCAATGGTGTGGTTTCTGCTGTGACAGGGGAGGTTAGTTCGAAAATGCATGACGATGGGCTGTGCAGTTTCGGTTGCATACTTGTGGTTTTAGTACTTCCCGGTACAGCTGTGGGAGCGGAAGGTAGGTCGGGCAAATGGAGTTGCAGCACGAACTGGGTAAGACAGAAGGCCCGGTGCTGAGGAGTGCCGGTTATGCGGGGATTTGGATGGCGTGGAGTTGGCGAATCGTCTCCTGCTTGATAAGACGTCGACACGGCAGGTGTTCGTGATGACCGGGTCGGCTGCATTGTAATTAGCGTTGAAGGAAACGCAGGCTCCCTGATGCAGGGTTGCGGCGGCAGTGGGTGATGGCAACTTCGGGAGTGCTTGTGATGCACCACAGGATGTGGGAATCAGAGGTTATGCGTGCGGATTGGGGTGCGGGCCTGAGGGATATTCTATGCTGGGATTGCCAGTCCATGGGTGCGGGAATTATTCCATGGGAGCGTGGGCGTGTGGACAGCTCATAGCAGGCGGGGTGTGACTCCAGCCTAACTAGCAATAGCCTTCCGGGACTTGGTTTTCCAGTTAGGGGCGGGAGGGCTGTGGCTCGATAAGCGCGCAACGGCAGGTTAGTGGAGTGGGGCGACAATGTAGCAGTGGTCAGAGCAGGGCAGTGGTATTGGCATGTTTGCATCGGAATGCGGGGGATACGTCTTGGCATATCCCAGAAGGCTCTAATGGGATGGTGGACGCGTTTGCCCATCCCGAAGGGGTACGGTGGTGGACATGAAAGGGTGCGGGGTCCCGCGGAAGGGATGGAACATGGGCCGGGAGGGATGCGGGACGTACGAATAGCTGCGGGGGGTAGGAGTGTTCATGGTCAACGCCTTTTGACACTGGGGGGCCTATTACACAAGGGCTGCTGGGGGAAGTGCTGCTCTGCCTTACCGTGGGGGGCAGGATTACAGTATGACGCCTCCCTATTCCGGGCAGTGATGCCGGGTAATTTCAGTGCGGTCCATATGGGTGGGTCCGTAGCAAAGTCCAGCAAGGCAGGGGTGTGTGGGGGGGGGGGGGGGTATACAGCGACAGCGGGTATGGGCAGGCAAGGGGCTGTTGCGGTTTATCCTAGCGAAATCAGAAATGGACTGCAAGGGAAGGGATTTTGGAGGTATTGAGGGGATTGCTGGGCTAGTGTTCTGCCCATTGGACACCTTGTGGTGTTAGTGGCGGTCATGCCCGCACAGGAGGGGAATCTTCAGGTTTGAGGATTCAGGGTGAGGGAAGTGTTGTAAGTTCAGCTGGGCTGAGGATGTGGCGGCAGCACGTAGGGATGGACACTGTGGTAAGTTCAGCGGTGCTGAGGATGGTGTGTCAGCATGTCTGAGACGGCACGAGGCAGTTCGCAGCCAGCTCGTATGACTTTGGGGGCAGCGACCGGGGGGGGGGGTTGTGGGGGGGGGGGGTGCTGGACTAAAAGCTACAAGCATCGGCAGAGGGGGGCTGGGGTTTGCAGGCTGGTTTCTGCTTCGGGGAGGTGAAGGGGCAAGCAATTGTTGGAGGCTAACCGGTTGAAGTTCAGTTGCGGGGCAAAGGCCTAGGGTAGGTTGGCTGATGGTTATCCCATCGTGGCGGGGGATGGTGAGCGAGAATCGGTGTGGCTGGTGTCAACTCATGTGGTCAGGATCTGGCTGGGGTGTCGTTATGGCTGGGTGAGCGCGGTCGCATTTTGGGCCGCTGCTAATGCCTTTGCTTGGTCACCCTTGGGATCGAGGAGCAAGCCGGCATGGATCGGGTTACATTTGGAGAAGGGCAACGATTGGGTCGGGGAGCAGCCAGCGAGTGATAAGAGTGGTATCGAGGAATCTTGCTGTACTTCGGTGCAGGTTTCCAAGTGGGGTTTCTGTGGCGGACATAATGTCAAGGCCGGCTGGCTATATTTATTTAAAAAAAAAAAAAAAAAGGGGGGGGGGGAATCGGCTGTGTGCCAGTCGGGGTCCATGTACAAGGCAGTTAGCTAATCAGACATTTGTGCGTGGAGAGTGAGGGTGCATGGTTGTTAAGGGGACGGAGAGCACTTATCCCCTATGGGTGAATTGCTTGGCAACACTGGCAGGTGGTGTGCAATGTGTGCTTAGGTGGGGGGCTCACCGGTCGCAGCTTGTGTGTGTGTGGGGAGGCGGCTTCGGGACATTAATGTCACCGGTGCCGGTAGAGGGACCCCGGAGGTCCGGGGTCTGGGGCTGTAGGCCGTACCGGGGTCGAGGGTGGGGTGCCCTCGACCTGACATTAATGTCCTCTGTGCCGGTGGCGGGATCCCGGAGGTCCGGGGTCCGGAGCCTTAGGCTCTACTTGCAGGGCCAGCCCATCCATTGAGCGAGAATGTTTTTGGTACAGGGCCCCGCATTTCAGAGGGCCCCGCGTAAAGAACATTTCGCTTTAAAAGTAAATTTTAAAAAAAAGGAAAAAAAAGCTGGCTGCTGCCACTGCCGCAGCAGAATGGAGTGTTCTGTGGGGCCCCCCCTGCCCGGCAGAGCACGCCCTCCCTGCCTGCTTGCTTGCCTCAGTCCCTCTCCGCTTCGGCTTTCAGATTCAGAGCCACGAAGGGATAGCTTCTCCCTCGCGACTCTGTTAAGCCCGCCGGGGTAGATGGGAAATTTCCCATAAGCCCCAGCGGGCTTAACAGAGCTGTGAGGGAGAAACTCTCCCTTCGCGGCTCTAAGCTGAAGCGGAGAGGGACTGAGGCAAGCAGGCAGGGAGGGAGGGAGTGCTCTGCCGGGCGGGGGGGGGGCCCGCAGGACACTCGATTCTGCCGCGGCGGTGGCAGCAGCCAGCTTTTTATTTTAGTTTTAATTTTCCCAGGGCTGATGGGAGGGAGGGGGGTTAGGACTGGTAATGGGCTGGAGGGGGGTTTAGGACTTGAGATGGGCTGATGGGGTTAGGACTGGTAATGTGCTGTGGGCTGATGGGGGGTTAGGACTGGTAATGGATTGGGGGGGTTGCTAGGACTGGAAATGGGCTGAGTGGAAGGGGAGGCTTGAACTGCAAATAGCTGATGGGGATGGGGGCTTGGAATGGAAATGGGCTGAGTGGAAGGGGGCTTGAACTGCAAATAGCTGATGGGGAGGGGGGCTTGGAATGGAAATGGGCTGAGTGGAAGGGGAGGCTTGAACTGCAAATAACTGATGGGAAGGGGGCTTGGAATGGAAATGGACTGTGAGGGGAGGGAGCTAGGACTGGAAATGGGCTGAGTGGGGGGAGCTAGGACAGGAAATGGGCTGATGGAGGGGCTAGGATAGGACTGAAAATGGGCTGTTGGGGGGAGCTAAGATTCGAAATGGGCTGTGGTGGGGGCTTGGATTGAAATGGACTCATGGAGAGGCTAGAACTGGAAGTAGGCTCATAGGGGGCTTGGATTGAAATGGGCAGAGTGGTGGGGAGCTAGAATTTGACATGGGCTGATGATGGGGCTAGAAAAGGACTAGAAATGGGCTGATGGGGGTTGGGATTGGAAATGAGCTGATAGAGGGACTTGAATAGGACTGGAAATGGATAGGGGATGGGCTGATGGGGGGCTAGGACTGGAAATGGGCTGATGCAGGGACTAGAAGGGAGCGGATGCTAGGTGGAGCTGAAACTAGAAGGGAGCTGATTTTGGGGGAGGACTAGAATGGGATGGGGCTGGGAGAGTGAAATGGAGAGGGGAATATAATTATCAATTATATGGAGAGGGGAATATAATTATCAATTATGTTGTGATGACCTGTACATAGTTTGAATAGTGTTATTCTAGTTAATGTTCAAAACATGTTCAATGTAACTAAACGTGTACATAGTTAACACAAGTTCCATGTAAAATATACAGAAGTATATTGATTTTTGTTCGATGTGAACCGCCCCTGATCTCTGGAAGGGGCGGTATATAAGAAACTGTTAAATAAATAAATAAATAAATAAATAAAAATATTTTGTGTGGGAGGGAAGAAAAATCTACAATTGGCCGAGTATTGGAAGAGTATGTGGGGATTGAGGGTGGAGGGGTAAAATTTGAGTGGATGAAATAGGAATGAGGAAAGAGCAAAAGGAGAAAGATTAGTATGTTAAAGCAGATGTAGAGAGAGAGAATGGAAAAAAAACTAGAAGAGAGAAGAAAGGACAAATGGACAGCAGATGATGGAGAGTTAGCAGAAGACACGAAGAAACGAAGAATTGCTGGAGCAATTGCAACTGAAAAAAAATGCACAAAAAGTAGAAAGATATCTCTTTATTTTGAATTTATTAACTGGAATATGTCAGCTCTGGGAAATGTGCATCATTAACGTCTACGCTTTGTTTAGTAGAAGAGGAAATTAATTTATAGTTTTATTTCTACAGTGTTGTTGTACATTCCAAGTTTAGCTTTGGGGGTTCCCAGTTTAATTATTGTCTTCCTGTTTCTAAATTGTGATTCCTTGTTTGGTGATGGTCTATGTTCTGCATGTGTAACTGTGCTGAGGTATTCTGTTTATGTAGAATATTGACATTGACATTTGACATTGCCCTTCTTCTCTTTCCCCAGTAGGTCATGTATTGTTATTCTCTGAAATGTATTGGTTTAATATTTGCAGTGTTGCCTTTTGATAGGTAAGGTCTGGTGCTTTGTGAGTCCTGGTAGTGCTGTTACGATATGGTGGGTTTGCTATGGGTTCTAAATGTTGGTCACTTTTCTGAGTGAGTACTTCAAGTAACGCAGATAAAGGTTCTAAATGGGCAGTGTTTGTAGTAGTTCCTAATGTGCCTGGCGGTTGGCACTGGATTATAGTAATGTAAAAATCTTTTAGTCTTTCTTTATCCATACAGTCATTAAGAGGAATGTTTTCTAAAAGTTAGTGTATGGTAACATTATGCAAATGTTTATGCAAATAAGGCCCCGCACCGAGTCTCCGCACATGGCCCCGCACCCCCCTTGGGCCACCCCTGTATACTTGGGCTGGGGGCGGGGTGCCCCCGACCCGGACAACCCCTGGCTGACTTTTGCTAATTACATGGCGAAGTCGGGGAAAGGGGATTAGGAAGATTGCCGTTGGCATGACCGCGGCAGAAGCGGAGGCAGGGTCACCTTGCTAATAGCATGGCTGGTGAGGCATTGCTCCGCTGTTTGGATTGTTAAGAGGATTATTCTTGGATTGTAATGTTCGGTATGTTATAAAGGTTAATAAAGCTGCGACCATTTATTTCCCAAGAGCGATTGTCTGTGTGCATTTTGTGGGCAAAGAGGGTGTAACTAAAGGTGGGGGGGAAGAGGGGTGGTTGGTTAGAGGGGCCCGGAGCACCATGTCCGAACTACCTCGGTTACAGCTTCTAAGTCAGAACATATCACACCAATACTAATGTACCTGCGTTGGCTACCAATAGCTAGTTGTATAAAATACAAAGTATTACTGATGATATTTAAAATAATGCACATTCTATCAGCAGACTCTCTCTTATCGATCATACACAAGACACCTGACAATAGAATGAGGAGACAAGGCATTGGAAAACGCACTCATGATTCCAGCCACAAGAGCAAAAAGCAGCCAAAATGCCTGTCATCGAGCATTTTCATTATATGCCCCAAGCCTCTGGAACACACTCCCAGAAAATATTTGCCTAAACACAGACCTCACAAGCTTCAGCAGGGTACTAAAGACCCACTTATTCCAACAATACTATGAAAACCTAACATAGCGACCGTAAAAGAACTTTGCAGCAACTACCTGCCCAGCATCATATTAGATACGTGTTCTCTACATGCCACCTCCCTCACTATCAAGAATTAATTTTAAGTTTATACATGTTAACATCTCCTGTTAAATGTATAATATCTTATTGTTATTGAATGTTATCTGTAAACCGCTCTGACTATAAAATAGAGTGGTATATAAAACCAGTTAAATAAATAAAAAAACAACCGTGCATCTAACTGCTTTATCTTCTCTCCCAGAGCCACAAAGTCACTTTTGATATGTTCAGGTGGGAATCTAGCAGAAGCGCTTTGGCCAAAATGGATGAGCAGCTTCAAATAATAGTCAGTAGGCTTGAGAACTCTTGGTAAACTCTCCATAACATCTCAGATCTCGGCTCCAGGCAGACAGCATGCTTCCCACAGCATGCGGCCACTGGGAGACGTTGACACCACCTCTCAGCCAGCCTGCCACATCCCTGTCTCCCTTCACCCCGCTGCCTGACCCCCGATGGGGCCAGCCAGGATCCGGAATGGGAGGTGAGGACCCACCTTGTGCTGCCTGCTGCTCCGGGGTTGGAGGAGGGGGTGCTGGGCTCCAGGAGGGGGGCTGCTGGGCAGGGTTGGAGGGACGCCCTGTGCTTATTCCACCTCAGTGATGGAATAAGCAGGGCATCCCCCGGTGACCCCCAGACATACAGGGCCATGGCAGAATTGGCCCTGTATGTCCAGGGGTTGGTCCTGCCCATGTCCCTCCCACTCTCCGCCCCTGTCATGCCCCTGTCCCCTGCAGCATGCACAGTGGCTCTGCATGCAGTGGGGGACGGAGGCAGAATACCAGCAAGGCGGATAGCAAGGTGCATAGAATCGGGCCCATAATGTTTGAACTTCAGATGGATGCCTCTGTACCTCTCAGAAGAGAATCATCAACCACCACTACTCTTCACTTCCTAGTGCTTGTGATTCTACAGCTTTGTGGTTTTTGAGCTTTGATATCTCCTGTTACTGGGATGTTGCCAGCTCTTCCACTGGAACTGGTTAAAAGATAGAAGCAGAGGGTAGGGCTAAATTGCCAACTTTCCCAATAAAGAAAGGTGAATAGTGGAGTACCCCAGGGATCTGTGCTGGATCCGCTGCTTTTTAACATATCCGTAAATGACCTGGAAATGGGAATAACAAGTGAGTTAATCAAATCTGCAGATGACACAAAAATATTTAAAGTTGTTAAAACCCAAGAGGATTGTAAAAAATTGCAAAAGGACCTTGATAAATTGGAAGACTGGATGTTCAAATGGCAGATGAAATTTAATGTGGACATGTGCAAAGTTCTGCTCCTAGGAAAGAACAACCCAAAATATGGTTATACGATGCAAGGTTCCACATTAGGAACCATCACCCAGGAAAAAGATTGAGGCGTCATCGTGGATAACATGTTGAAACTCTCCGCCCAGTGTGCAACAGCAGCCAAGAAAGCAAATAGAATGCCAGGAATCATAAGGAAAGGGATGGAGAATAAAACAAAGATATTATAATGTCTCTGTATCGTTCCATGGTGCGACCGCACTTTGAATATTGTGTGTAATTCTGGTTGCTGCACCTTTAAAAGGATATAGCGTTATTAGAAAAGGTATAGAGAAGACTCACCAAAATGGGATGGATGGATACCCCTATGAGGAGAGGCTAAAAGGTTAGGACTCTTCAACCTTGAAAAGAGATGGTTGAGGAGAGATATGATAGAGGTCTATAAATTAATGAATGGAGTGGAAAGGGTAAATGTAGATCGATTGTTTACACCATTAAAATATAGAAAGATTAAGGGGCATGCAATGAAGCTACAGGGTAACCTATTTAAGACTAATAAGAGAAAATATTTTTTGACTCAATGTGTAATCAAACTTTGGAATTTGCTACTGGAGGATGTAGTAAAAACTGTTAGTGTAGCTGGTTTAAAAAAGTTTGGACAAGTTCCTGGAGGAAAGGTCCATAAACCATTATTAAAGTGGACCCAGAATATTCATTGCTTGCCCCAATACAAGCATTGTGGAACCTGTGTCTTTTGGGAAAATTGCTAGATACTTGTGACCTAGATTGGCCACTGTTGGAAACAGGATACTAGGCTTGATGGACCTTGGTCTGACCCAGTATGGCATCTTATGTTCTTATGAAAAAAATGAGAAAGACATACAAAAGTCCCTATCTTGTCCTCAGCTAGTCCGTCAGTAAAAACTAAGGGCCCGATTTTCAACAAGGCGCCGAGATCTGCCATACCCGCAGAAAGTCACCCATTCAGGAAAAGTGCTTGACTCATCAGTCATGTGCCTCCAAAATGGGCAAACAACGAAAATGCAGCACAAACCGAGCACAGCAGCAGGCACCCACCACAGCATATACGGGTAAGTGCAGGGCCCATAGCTTGAGCTCTGCGCCTAAGGTTGACCTGCGATACCCGGGTATGTGCCCAAACCAGCGGCCAGAGAAGCAGGATGGCAAGTATGCATGAACCCGTGTAATGCTTGTCCGGCATACCTGTGCATAGATGACACTGTCATGCAGGCCCCATGGACTACCTGTGCAAGAGCCCCCTATAGCCAGGCGGATAGACACCAGCGTCATGACAGCAAGGAGAACCATGAATTTCAGTCCCAACAAGAGTGAGACCTTGCCCAATCTGTGCTGCAGTATGAGGGGGTTCTCTACCCCAGGGGGGCCATCGGCCAAACCTGCGGCTGTCTACAGCTATATGGAAGGGCATCCAACTCCAGCTGCACAGGTAAGGAGGCTTCAATGGGTGGTGGGGGGGAGGGGGGCTGAGCACTATACACACCCTGAAAGGCACGAGCCTTCTCGCTCCACTTATCTAACTGAGATCTCTAATTAACCTTATCGGCTTTACATCACAATCACAATATACACACAGATATCTGTCAATTCTTTAGTATACTCACTCACGTCAACCACTGCCTGTGTCCTGGAGACTTGTCTGCTGTTTCCAACTGCTGAAGAAACACAGAGATCCGAGAACGGCATCAACTGAAGAAAACCCTGTGATCTGGCCACAATACCACGGCTCTTTTGGTCTCTGGTCCCTCAAGCAGTGAGAAACAGGCAGAGAGTAATACAAAACACAATCACACACACAAAGTGCTACTTTCTTTGAGCTCAAAGGGAAAACCACAGACGGTCTATGGACACGCATAGTTCCACGTCTGCCAAATTCAAATTCTTCCTCCTGAAAAGCTCCTTTTATTAGAGAAAAAGGGGAAGTAACAGTCATTTATTATAAACGTGAAATAACACAAGGTGTCGCCAAAGTTCTTTTTACAGAGTAAGATCTGATTACAGTGTATTAGATGAAATTTACTTGATTATGACAAAATTATTTATAATTGCAAAGTTGCAAAAATTATGTTGTGTCAGCATTGACTGTACAATGAACTATAGTTACGCAGTTCATAGCCTATGTTTACTCTTTATGCTTGCGTTAACAATGTTCCAGACTATTTTAAAGATGGTTACACAAAAATCATGATCATGACGTCCTATTCTATTTAAGAGGAAGTAGGTGAAAAGCCAAACTTCTAAACACATTCTGTATCAAGAAATTCATCCATCTTCAATTACATATTAGGGATTCTGGTATCCCCTTTATCTGTCCAGTTCTACAATATGAATAAAATACAGTCTCTAAAATGCTTGTATGCAAATGCTAGAAGTCTAAAAAATAAGATGGGAGAGTTAGAATATATAGCACTAAATGAGAGGTTAGATATGACTGGAATATCAGAGACATGGTGGAAGGAGGACAACTAGTGGGACACTGTGATACCTGGGTACAAACTATATCCTAATGATAGAGCTGATCAAATTGGTGGAGGGGTTGCGCTCTATGTTGGAGAGGGCATTGAGTCAGAAAGGATTAAAGTTTTGCAGGAAACAAAATTTGCTGTAGAATTTCTATGGAGTGAAATTCCATGTAAAAAGGGGAAGGCGATGGCAGTGGGGGTGTACTATCGACCGCCTGGCCAGAATGAACAAATGGATGATGAAATGCTCAAAGAAATCAAGGAAGCTAACAAACGTTACAGCGCAGTAATAATAATGGGTGATTTCAATTACCCTGGTATCGACTGGGTCAGTGTCACGGCAGGACATGTTAGGGAGTTAAAGTTCCTAGATGAAATAAATGACTGCTTCTTGCAGCAGCTGGCTCATGAACCGACCAGAGGGGAAGCCATATTAGACCTAGTCCTTAGTGGAAAACCAGATCTAGTGCAAGAGATAAGGGTGTTGGAGCCACTTAGCAATGGTGATCATAGCATGATTGCATTTGATTTAATTAGTGAAGTAGGGATGGTAAGGAAATCCACAGTACTACCTTTTAACTTTCGAAAGGGAGACTATGATAAAATGAGGAAAATAGTTAAGAAAAAACTAAAAGGAGCAGTTGCAAAGCTTAAAGACTTACATTGGAGTCTAGATCATGCTAGCTAGACTCCACGAAAAAGGCATCCGCAACCAAGCCTGGAACTGGTGCAAATCTTACTTAGATGAGCGCTGGCAACAGGTCCGTACAGGCAACATTACTTCTGAACCCTTCAAACAGAAACAGGGAGTACCTCAAGGCTCATCTCTATCTGCATTGCTTTTTAATATATACATGCAGCCTATCTGCCAAATCACCAGAGATTTCGGTATATCTTGCCTATTGTATGCAGATGACATGCTAATATTCACACCGATCAATATATCAAATCCCGACTACTCTCCACTAATCAACTGTTTCAATGCAATAACTGACTGGCTCCTCAATCAAACATGAGAATAAACTTCAAGAAAACCGAAGTACTCATAGCAACAAGAAACAAGCAATTTGCTCCGCCAACCACCCTCACAGTAAGAGACGCAGAACTCCCAATCAAGGCCTCCATAAAGTACCTCGGTGTGATACTTGATCAACAACTCAATCTTAAAGAGCACATAAAGAACACAGTAAAATCAATTTACTACAAACTAAAAACACTGCGCCACCTGAAACCAATGATGGAGACCAAGGACTTCCGTACAGTTTTCCAAGCAATAGTCACACCGCATTTCGACTATGCAAATATCATCCTTCATGGTCTCCCCAAGAATACACTAAATCCACTTCAACTGGCGATGAACGCAGCAGCCCGCATCCTATCTGGAGCTTCTATAAGAGATCATATAACACCAATACTGATCGATCTGCACTGGCTTCCGATAAATTGCAGAATAACATACAAAACCCTCCTCATCACATTCAAGGCTATTAATAATTTATCTCCTGCATCGATCTCAAATCTCATCACCCACACACCAAACAACAGACCCAGGAGACTAGTAGCAGAAAACACACTAGTTACTCCTAGTATCTCCACAAAATGGACACAACAAACTACTAACAGAGCTTTTGTGTCCTATGCTCCCCAGTGCTGGAACAGACTACCTCCAAACATCAGATCAATCAGGGATATCACTCAATTTAGAAAGTCCATCAAGCACTATTTATTCACTTTACACTTCAAGCTACCATACACACAATAGAACCGGCTCCCGTATTATTCAGAAAACTACTACACATAACAACAACCCAGAACAAAAGATCAAAATGTGAAAACACTGTATTCTTATCGAATATCAAATCTTGTTGTAACCTATTCAATGTATATATAATTATGTATAATTATTTAGATAGTTATTCCCCAGTTCACACCCAGTTGATTTTCCCTGTTATCTGTAAACCTAGATCAGTCATGTACTGACAGGTATGTTGTTGTTCAATGTAAACCGCACTGATGATGAATAGTGCGGTATATAAAAAATGTTAAATAAATAAATAAATAAATAAAAATCAAGCTTGGGTGTTGTTTAAAAATACTATCTTGGAAGCCTAGACCAGCTGTATTGCATGCTTTAAGAAAAGTGGAAGGAAGTCCAAAAAACTGCCAGGTGAGGTCAGACAGGATGTTGTTGCCAAAAAAGCATCTTTCAGGAAATGGAAAAAAGAGCCAAATGACAAAACCTGGAAATAGCACAAGCACTGGCAAGTCAAATGCAAGGCATTGATAAGGCAGGCAAAGGGAGAATATGAGAAGAAGCTTGCTGCGGAAGCAAAGACGCGAAATAAAGACTTTTTCAAGTACATTCATAGCAAAAAACCTGTGAGAGAGTCAGTTGGTCCATTAGATGATAGAGGGGTTAAAGGGGCACTAAGAGGCGACAAGGCGATAGTGGAGAGACTGAATGAATTCTTTGCTTCGGTCTTTACTGAGGAAGATGTAGGGATGTTACCCATGACTGAAGTGGTATTTAAAGGTGCGGAAGAATTGAAGGAAATATCGATACATTGGGAAGATGTATTACAACTATTAGATAAACTAAAGAGTAGCAAATCACCTGGGCCAGATGGTATACATCCAAGGGTGTTGAAAGAACTGAAATATGAGATTGCAGACCTGCTATTAGTAATCTGTGAACTATCATTAAAATAATCTCTAATACCTGAAGATTGGAGGATCGCCAATGTAACACCAATTTTTAAGAAAGGGTTCCAGGGGTGATCCAGAAAACTACAGACCAGTGAGCCTGACGTGATTACCAGGAAAGATGATAGAAACCATCATAAAGAACAAAATTGCTGAACATGTAGATAGTCATGGCCTAAAGGGAGACAGCCAACATGGCTTTAGACAAGGAAGATCTTGTCTTACTAATCTGTTATGTTTTTTTTGAAGATGTGAATAAACAGGTGGACAAAGGTGAGTCGGTTGATATAGTATATCTGGACTTTCAGAAAGCCTTTGACAAGGTCCCTCATCATAGACTTTTGGCAAAACTAAAGAGTCATGGGATAGGAGGCAGTGTACTATTGTGGATCAGGAACTGGTTAAAAGATAGAAAGCAGAGGGTAGGGCTAAATGGCCAATTTTCCCAATGGAGAAAGGTGAATAGTGGTGTACCCCAGGATCTGTGCTGGGTCCGCTGCTTTTTGACATATTCATAAATGACCTGGAAAGTGGAATAACGAGTGAGGTTATCAAATTTGCAGATGACACAAAACTATTTAAAGTTGTTAAAACCCAAGAGGATTGTAGAAAATTGCAAGAGGATCTTGATAAATTGGAAGACTGGGCATGAAAATGGCAGATGAAATTTAATGTGGACAAGTGCAAAGTTATGCACCTAGGGAAGAACAACCCAAACTATGGTTACACAATGCAAGGTTCCACATTAGGAACCACCACCCAGGAAAAAGACTTAGGCGTCATTGTGGATAACATGTTAAAACCCTCGGCCCAGTGTGCAGCGGTGGCCAAGAGAGCAAATAGAATGCTAGGTATCATAAGGAAAGGAATGGAAAATAAAACAAAAGATATTATAATGCCTCTATATCGTTCCATGGTGAGACCGCACCTTGAATATTGTGTGCAATTCTGGTCGCCGTATCTTAAAAAGGATACAGCATTATTAGAAAATGTTCAGAGAAGAGCCACCAAAATGGTAAAGGGGATGGAAGGATACTCCTATGAAGAAAGGCTAAAAAGGTTAGGGCTCTTTAACCTGGAAAAGAGACGGCTGAGGGGAGATATGATAGAAGTCTATGAATTAATGAACGGAGTGGAATGGTTAGACGTAGATCGATTGTTTACGTTATCAGAATATAGAAAGACTAGGGGACATGCAATGAAGCTACAGGGTAAACTATTTAAGACTAATAAAAGAAAATATTTATTCACTGAACGTGTAATCAAACTCTGGAATTTGTTACAGGAGGATGTAGTAAAGGCATTGTGGAACCTGTGTCTTTTGGGGAAACTGCTAGGTACGTATGACCTAAATTGGCCACTGTTGGATACTGGGCTTGATGGACCTTGGTGTGACCCAGTATGGTATATCTTATGTTCTTATGTTCTTATGGTCCAGCCTGTGCAGTTGGGGGCCCCCCAACCACCCTAGCACCCATGGGCATGCCACACCAGGCCTCTCTGTGCCACCACCCCCATGTCCGTCCAGTGACTGAGCTCTCACCGCCCTGATGGCAGAAGTGCAGCTCCTTAGGGTGGAAGTGCGCACTGCAGCATAGACCTTTGTAGAGCACATGGGTGCCCTCACCATTGTCATAAGAGGGCTCAAGCAGGGCCCTCCTGCACTATAGGTCGTCGTCATGCCAGTGTATGTCCTGCAATGGGTCATAATGGGACAATCTGTGATATGTACCACTGTTGTTTGTATTCCACTGTTGGCATCATTGTAACAGTTGTGACATGTCTGCAAACATGCTGTGTTGTCTGTTTTCTGGGGGCAGAGCATTGTGTCTGCATGAGTGGTGCAGGTGACTGGGGGAGGAGGTCCGGGATCTATGGGCATGGGGTGTGTGCTCTGTGGGCATGTCTATGTGTGCGGGTTTGGCATTGAGGCACCACATGTGCATAAGAGTGCGGGCACAGCCCAGCAAGGGTAGCGCCTTTCTGGCATTCTCATGCAGAATGGGCTTTGGGCAGCACGGGTGCAGCACAGTGGTGCTACATATGCAGGGCGCTTCCTGCCCTCTGGAGGCACATGGTCAGAATGACGGCATGTACCTGTCTGCATACTGTGGTTGCCATGTCCACGTACTGTGCTATCTGACCTACCTGGATATTGAAGTCTGGGTGGCCATGCATGCATATGTTACCATCGTGCAGTGCTATGCAGCTATGTTCTACAGCAGCTAGCTGTCACACAGATTTTTGAAACATCAGTGCTCAGGACCTAAGTGGGTAGCAGATATGCCTTTGGACGTGGCATGGCTCCGATGCACATCGTAACCACTTATGTGCAAAAAGACCTATGTGGGTAGCTGAACACTGCCATAGCGCGTGGCTACACAATGTCTGAGAAGGTGCCGAGAATGGCAAAGCACACATGGAAGGCGAACTTCATGCCCTCTGAGACAGCTATGGCCCTGGGACATCCTGCAGCTTCACGCTGCCCTCTTCATGGCAGAGGATGCCAGCACCCAGCTGACAGCATAGCGAGACATCATCAGGAGTAGACTCATCCCTCTGGAGGAGCAGGTGCTGCAGTTCATTGAGGAGGTTGTGGGCTTTGACAGCTCCACCACAGGCACACAGGAGGGTGAGTAGGGGTGCCCCATGGCCTGTGTGGGATCATGACGGCCATGTATGCATCCTCAGTATGCTTCCACCCACCCAGGGCATGCCTGTCTGTCTGTTAAACCTTGAGTGCTACATGGGGTGGGTATGGTGCGGACCATACACCACCTGCTGGTGCCATAGCGGGCCTGGTGCCACCCCATAGGCCAATATGGCAACCCATGTCACTAACATTTGCCACCTTTGCTCTCCCACAGACCTGCCAGAGACCCTACCCACCTGGCCTGGGACAGATGCATCAGGGGGAGCCTTACCAACCACCGCAGATGATGCCATTGTGCAGCCAGGATGCAGCACAGCCATCAGAGCCAGTGTGCCTGCCAGGGCAGAGGAGTGATCCAGTGCGCCAGACAAGGCAAAGGAGCAGTCGGGTTCATCATCCAGGGCAGTGGAGCAGGCCAGTGTGTCTGCCAGTGCTGGGGAGCTGGAGACAGGTGACACCCCACTCACTGAGCTACAGTTTGCCATCCTGGATGACCCTGTGGGTGCAGGGGGCAGTGACCCGGACCAGGAGCTACTGCAGGAGGATGCACACCTGGTGACTAGCACAGAGGGCATATTGTCTGAGCAGCAAAGTATCCAGCAGGACCTGCAGGCTGCGGAACAGGCAAGGGAGGCGGAGCATGAGGCATGGTGGGACCACAGATTGTGTGTGGAGCATCACATGGTGGGCACCTGTGACTGATGAGGGAGTTGGCAGCTTACCAAGCATCAATCTGAACAGTTTGATGGGCCTCGTGCAGGCGTAGGGGATGGGTGCTAGGGCTGCCAGTGCAACAGCACAGCCCATCTGCTAGCCCTGACCCATGTCCATCAGCCTGCCCTGCTGGAGAGGGTATCTAGGCTGCCAGCACATCATCAGACATCATTCCACTGCATCGCAGTGCCCATGTTGGCAAGTGCCCATGGCTGGCAGAGAGCCCAGAGGCAGAGGACACACCTGGGGGGAAATAAAGTATCACTCTGCACAAATAGTGTAGTATTGGGCACTTTATTGGTGATTGTGTTTGTCCTCTCCAGGTGCTGGTGTGGGACAGTCACCTCAGAAATGTCTCATATCATCTGTGCATGGTGGGCCACTGCCCTGGCCTGCTGCTGGCTCCCAGACTCTACACCATCACCATCTGCTGCCTTTGTAGTCTCCCACTCCTCCACATCCACTGGCTCTGTGTCCGGCAATCCTCGCACCTTTGCCATGTTGTGGTGTATGCAGCATGATGCAAATATCTTGCATACATGCTCCGAGCTGTAGAGGAGTTCCCCACTGTTCCTGTCAGGACATTGGAAGCGGCTCTTCAGCACCCCTATTGCGCACGCCACAACCGCCCGGGTCTGCTGCAGGATGCCATTATATCACTCCTCCTGCCGGCTCATGGGGTGGTGCACTGGGGTCAATTTCAGCTTGTACTTGTTCATAGAACTCTTCAATTTCATTCTCTTCTGCAGCTGTTGTTGGGGCATATACTTGAATTATAGTTGTGTTGATAGGCAATCCTCGTAGACGAATAGAGATTAAGCGTTCGCTGACTGCATTGTATTTCATTTCAGTTCTTGCAAGTTTCTTCTTTATTATAAATGCAACACCATTTCTTCTTTGTCTTTCATTTCCAGCATAGTAGACCATGTGATCATCTGATGCAAAGTGCCCCATGCCAGTCCCATTTCAGTTTGCTGACACCCAACAGATCAAGTTGTACACGTTCCATTTCATTCTTGACCACCTCCAACTTCCCTTGGTTCATGCTTCGTACGTTCCATGTTCCAATGTGTAAGACATCTTTACAGCTTCTGACTCTCATTTCATGCACAGCTACATCAGCAGTCAGACTTCCCGAGGGCTTTGATCCAACCACATCATAAATGCTGGCTTTACTCTGAAAAGTCTTCAGCTCTTCCCCAGTAGCTAGTTGAGTGCCTTCTGACCTGGGGGTCTCATCTTCCAGCACCATAGCACAATTTGTTTTGTTGTAACTATCCATTGGGTTTTCATGGCAAGATACAGAAGTAGATTGCCGGGCCTTTCTTCCACGCAGTTTAAGTTTGGTGTTGTTGCCGTTGTCACAAAAATGTGATCCTCCGCCATCAACACTGTCCCATTCTGCTGCTGCCCAGATGGGTGGTTTGTCTTGGTCTGGCACCTCAGCTGAGACCTGTCCATCTTGGGAGACCCTGCCAGTAGTTAAACTAGAGATAGTTTAGCTCTCAGCATCATTGATGCACGCAAGCCCTCACAGCACGACAAGCTGCAAGCCAAGTGAGAGCAAAACATATATATTACCACCTATTTGCATTACACATAGCATCATACTACAGCAAGCGTATGTTCTGGGCCTGTCCTGGAGCTCAGACATGTGCATAGTTATCTAGCAGTCACGCATCTCTGAGCTTACCCCAGCTGTTGCCTGTCCCAGGCTGGACTGGGCGAGGACAAATGCATTGTGGTAGGACCCCAGGTAGCGGTCACACACATCAGTGAAAGCAATGTTGGTATCCACAACGACCTGCATGTTCATCAATGTGTACCCATGCCTGTTCCAATATGTCCTCTGCTTCAGCGTGGTGCCCGCAGTGCAATATGGGTGCAGTCTTTACATCCAAGCACCGATGGGAACCCAGCAACACTGTAGAATGCCTGCATTGTCGCCTGCTGCATCTGCTGTGCCTGGGGTAAGGCTATGAGGTAGTGCATCCTCCGCAGCAAGGCACTGGTAAAGATACTAATGCAGTGACTGGCAGTAGACTGCGTGATCCCAACAGTCACCCCTATCACATGCCGGAAGCTGCTCGTTCCAAGATATCTCAGGGTGGTGGTCACCATCATGGCCACTGACAGGGTCTGACTTCTGGATATGGCAAGCTCCAGTTCCACACTGAGATTGCTGCACAACTCAGTTATTCTTGCTCCATCCAGTCTGTATCTCTGGTAGACCTCCTCCTCCTTCAATTGCAGGTAGTTCACCCTGGGCCTGTATACACGTAGGGCACAGTACCTGCCTCTCGGGTGCTGGGTTACAGCTTGCTGATGGATACGCACAGCCTGCCGCATCCTTCACTGTGCCCGGGTACGGCGGGCCTGTCTCCACCTCTGGATCACCATGTGCATGGCCCACATGGCTTCTCTGCCAGTCCAGCATCGCTTTACATCTGCACAGTTTCGATACAGTCCTGCATATACTCTCTACTATGCACTGTTCCACTACACAGATTCACCGATCACCATCAGTGGTCGTATGCGCCGGGAACCATTGCTTTGGCCTACATGGTTAGAGACATCCACTGTCAGTGCACACGGGTTTTGGAAATCTGCTTTTATATGGGTTTCACGGTGGCACACCCCCATTCTGGCGCCTGGCGCTGTGCGGGTAGCTGGGCCTCAACGGTTCAAGCCGCCTTGTTGAATATCTGGTTTACATGGTTATGGTCATTTTACACGGGTAAGGCTGGCCTTTACACGTGTAGCATGCGCCTAGAGCTTCAAAAATCGGGCCCTAAACTTTTAATGTGAAAACTAATACTTTTCTTCAGGTTCCCTGTTTGTAGTTCTTCTTTTTTTCTTATCTGTCTTTGGGGTCTGCAGTAGGTTAACTTATATCTTCAGGCTATAAAATGTATTTATTTATCAGTGGGTTCCCTTTGTAAAATTACCTCAAGGATTTACTAAAATATTACTAGTCAAAGACATCTGAAATATATTGTTCTGTTAGCACAGAGATCCTAAATTTGGCATATTTTCTTAACTCCCTAATTTGCTTACCCCAAAATAAACTTCAACATCGACTCAAAGGCACTTAACAATAACAAACTAAAACCATCTAATCTAGTCCTTTAATTGGGGTGATTCGGGCTATTATAGGAAGATTGAACACTGTGATGGGTGGGAGCTGTGTTGGGAAGAGAGGGATTAAACACCAAAGCAACAAAGAGTATTCATTGTTTTCCTTCCTCCAGGAGTCAGCATTAACTTGACTGCACACACAATGAGCTTCTAAAGATTAAAGGCTAGAGGAAAGAAAACCTCCCAACAGCAAAAAAGAGCCATTTTGAACCCGGCGCCAACCCGAATGGGAGCGAGTGGGGCTTGCTCTTGTCTAGGTCTCATTAGACCACCAGAGATAATAAAGGTTGGCCTGAGAAGACTTTAGGGAATGAGGGGTATTAAATTGGGGTATGGAGGGTTTTAATGGGAGGGCTTTTATTGTGGTTTGTGGGGCCGCAGTATGTGTGAGAATGAGGATAGCTTCGGGGACAACCCTGACTGCTGGTGCAGGGACAAGTGGACTCCTGGACCACATAGGTCTTTTTTACTTGTTTTGCTCCATTTCTATGCTCCACAGTATCTATGCTTAGAGCACTCTCTGTCAAAGTTTATCCCTCTAAGCCAGCATTTAATTCAGAACATATACACCTCAGCAGTACAGTGACTTCAAAGGGTATTAGCTGCCTTCTCTCCTCTTTGCGCTTCTAAAGATTAAAGGTTGGAGGAAAGAAAGAGTAGTTACTCACCTGTAACAGGTGTTCTCCAGGAGCAGCAGGAATCAGTCCTCACATATGGGTGACATCGACGTCGATGGAGCCCCCATGCTGAGCATTTCCCCAGCTTTCTAAGAAAGCCTTTGGGAATACACCCATGCATGCGCGGTCCCCTTCCCGCCCAAAGGTGCCATCTTGCTCAGTCAGATGACACAGTTCATTTTATTTTTTGTGCTTTTAGCTATGTACAACTGCAACTCCCAATTGTGAGGACTGATTCCTGCTGCTCCTGGAGAACACCTGTTACAGGTGAGTAACTACTCTTTCTCCAGGACCAAGCAGGAAGTCAGTCCTCACATATGGGTGACTCCCTAGCTCTGGGCTACCAGGAACCCAGGCTGAAAAATAGAGCTCCCTCTGTGAAGCCTCAGCATCAGGGAAAGAATTTTACTGAGAAGAGATCCTACCGGTAGCCCAACAAGAGGGCTGGAGGGCAGGAGTTGCCTAAACCTCAAAGAGATTCCGGAGTACTGCCTGACCAAAAGCACTGTCCCTACGGGACTCCCTCTCCAGGCAGTAATGGGCTGCAAAAGTCTGGCTTGAGGACCAAGTTGCAGCCCTACAGATGTCTGCCTACGGTACAGAATGGAGATGAGCTACTGATGCAGCCATTGCCCGGACACGGTGGGCTGTGACTCGACCCTGCAAGGGAAGGTCTGCTGCTCTGTAAGCCCAGGTGATACAGTCCTCCACCCATATGGACAAGGTACGCTTGGAGACAGGCAACCCCAGTTATTTGGGTCAAAGGAGACAAAGAGCTGAGTAGCCCTTCTATGACCCTTAGTACGTTCAATGAAGAAAGACAAGGCCCTTCTACAGTCCAGTGTATGCAGGACTTCCTCAGCCCGGCTGGCATGGGGCCTAGGGAAGAATGTTGGGAGAACCACCTCCTGATTGAGGTGGAAAGAGGAGACTACCTTCGGGAGGAATTTAGGATGAGTCCTAAGGACTACCCTGTTCCTATAGAAACGAGTGTATGGCCTGTCACAGACCAGGGCTTGAAGTTCACTCACTCATCTGGCCGAGGTCAGTGCCACTAGAAAAAGAGCCTTCCAAGAAAGGAAGCGGAGAAGACACGTAGCCATTGGCTCTCAAGGGAGGGCGAGTAAGCTGCTGCAAGACCACATTCAACTCTCACTCAGGGGCTGGTGGGCGGAGAGGAGGCTTTAGCAAGAGCAAGCCTCTGAGGAACCGGGACACCAAGGGGTGAACCGATAAAGAGTGCCCTTCCACCTGTGAGTGGTGGGCTGCCAGAGCAGAAAGGTGTACCTGAACAGAATTGGACTGAAGACCCTGATTAGACAAGTGCAGCAGGCACTGAAGAACCACTGGCACAGGGCAGGAGAAAGGGTTCTCCTGGCATTTGTCACACCACAAGCAGAACCGTTTCCACTTCAGGGCATAGGTCTTTCTGGTGAATTGCTTCCTAGAGGCCAAGACCACCTCTTCAACTTCCTGAGGCAGGCCCCAGGGAGCCAGCACTACCCTTGCAGCCTCCAGGCCATCAAATTGAGAGTTTTGAGATTGGGGTGCAGAAGGTAACCCTGATCCTGAGAAAGAAGATCGGGTTGCAACCCCAGAGGGAGTGGTGTGTCCACCGCCAGCTGTAACAGAAGCGGGAACGAGGGCTGCCTCGGCCATCTGGGGGCTACCAATATGACTGAGGCCCTGTCCTTTAGAATCTTGAACAAGTTTCGGGCCACCAGGGGCGTGGGAGGAAATGCATACAGGAGGCCCTTGGACCATGAGATCAGGAAGGCATCCGCTGCGAATCTCGTGGGATGCGGTTGCCTGGAGCAGAACTGAGGCAGCTGCCGGTTCAGGGGACTGGCAAAGAGGTCTATGGATGGAAGTCCCCATTTCAGGAAAATGTTCTGAACCACCAAAGGGTGCAGCTGCCATTCGTGAGGCTGTAGAACCCTGCTCAATCTGTCTGCCAGGAAATTTTCGTGGCCAGGAAGATAGATTGCCCTGAGCAGCATATTGTGTCGAAGTGCAAAAGAGCATAGGGCCTGTGCCTCCTGACACAGGAGCCTGGACCCCGTGCCACCTTGTTTGTTCACATAGAACATCGCCACCTGGTTGTCTGTCTGCACCAAGACAGATTGGTGGGCCAGGGTGTGAGAGAAGGCCTTGAGGGCTAAGCATATCGTCCTGAGTTCCAGGAGATTGATTTGTTGCGTGGCCTCCCATGGAGACCACGCCCTGTGTGCACTTGTCCAGACAATGTGCACCCCAGCCCAGCAAGGAGGCATCGGTTGTGAGTACCACAGTGAAAACAGGTACCTGAAAAGGAATTCCCTGTAGAAGGTTGGGGGGGGGGGGGTGTAGCCACCACTGCAGGGAGTCCAGGAAGGGTTTGGACACCCTTACTTTGTCTCTTAGGCTTCCTGTAGCCTGCCTCCACTGAGTCCTGAGACACCACTGTGCAGGCCTCATATTCAGGCGGGCATTGGGGGTCACATGCACTGTTGAAGCCATGTGGACCAGGAGCCTTAAACAAAGTCTGGCGGAAACCAGTGGGTTGTCTAGAAACTAGCTGGCCAAGTCCATCAGCCTTCCCGCTCTGTCTGCTGGCAAGTAAGCTTTTGCATGCAGGGAGTCTAACCGTGCTCCTATGAACTCCAGGTTCTGGGAGGGGAGCAAAGTGGACTTTGCAAAGTTTATGACAAAGCCTAGTTGTTGAAGGAGAGAGACAGTATGGAGGGTGGCTTGCCTGGCCTCCTGGAGAGTCTGACCCCTGATGAGCCAGTTATCCAGGTAGGGGAAGACAAAAATACCCTGGTTTCTCAAGTAGGCCGCCACCACCGCCAGGCACTTTGTGAAGACTCATGGGGCAGAGGTTAGGCCAAAGGGCAGTACTTGGTGCTGAAAATGGTTTCCTCCTACCACGAACCTTAGGTATTTTCTGTGGTCTGGATGAATGAGGATGTGAGTGTACGCATCCTTCAGATCTAAGGAGCATAGCCAATCTCCCTGCTGGAGGTAGGACAGCAGTGTTCCAAGAGTAAGCATCTTGAACTTTTCCTTTTCCAAGAACTTGTTGAGATTTCTCAAGTCCAAAATGGGCCGGAGACCTCCAGTTCTCTTTGGCACAAGAAAGTACCTGGAGTAGAAGCTCTGCCCCAGCAGGTGGGGAGGTAAAGGCTCCACCGACCTGTCTTGAAGAAGACCTTGCAGTTCCTGGAGAAGGAGTTCCTGATGCAGAGTAGGCCTTGGAGGCTCCCCTGGAAAGTAGGAGGGGGTACCTGATTGAAATGGAGCAGATAGCCCTTCTGGACTATGCTCAGTACCCAAGCATCTCTTGTGATGGGCGGCCACTGGTGGCCAAACAGGGCCAACCGATCTCCCTTGCTGAGATGGCCCAGCAGTGGGAGTCAAAATTCCCCTCCCTGCTGAGTAGGAGCAGGAGCTGGAGGCTTGGGGGCTTTCTGCCTACGGGGCCCATGTCCCTGCCCCTTGGCCTGCTGACCCTGCTGGGCAGCTGGGGAGGCCTGATAGTGAGGAAAAGGTTTGTAGGCAGATGACTTCCTCAGGTAAAAGGTCTTTTCCCTGAGCCCTTCTTCTTATGAGAAGGGGCAGAAGTTTTTCTGGACAACCTTGTCCTTGTCAGAGTCTCGATCTCGAGCTCAGCGGCCTTTTCAGCCATGGGCTTGCTGAAGAGGTTTTCACCCCGGCATGGGACATCGACCAACTTGTCCTGTACCCATGGCTCGAGGTCCGATGACTGTAGCCATGCCTGGCATCGAGCACCGATGCCGGCCGCCGCTACTCGGGCCGAAGCCTCGAAGCCATCATAGGCCGCCCGGGAGATGAATTTGGAGCATTCCCGGATCCCCGAGGACAAGGTCTTGAACTTCTGCAAATGTTCCCCGGAGAGGCCAGCCAAGAACCCGGCTATTTCCTTAGCCAGGTCCTGCAAGTACATGCCCATGTACAGCTGGTAGGACTGGACATGGCAAGCAAGCATCGAGCCCTGGAAGCACTTTCTGCCGATGGCATCCAGGCTTCAGGCCTTCCTACTGGGGGGCACCGCAGAGTGCATCTTCTGGCTCTTCAGACGATGCATGGCCGATTCCACAACCATAGAATGGTGCAGCAGCTGCGCCTTCTGGAGCCCAGGGCTCTTTTGGACTCGTTACATGGAATCGATCCGCTTGCTCAAAACCGGTGCCTCGGCCGGTGCCTCCCACATTCGGAAGAGGATCTATTCCAGCATCGGAGGAACCGGCACAGTAAAGGCCTCCCTCGGTGGAGAGTCATACTGTAGGGCATCGAGCTCTTCGGCTCGAGGCTCCTCCTCGGGATCCGCAGGAACATTCAAAGCCTTGGCCATGTCCCTTACAAACTCTGAGAACCGGGTGTCCTCCGGTGGGGACCTACTCCGGGGCTCGGACTGCGGTGAGTCTGAAGGGACACACCGAGTCCGAAAGGTATCAGGGGACTCCTCGTCCTCCGTCTCCCATGCAGACTCATCCGAGGAAGAGTCGAGGGGGTCCGACCGTGCGGGCTCCGGTAGCACCCGCCCCAATGCCGGGGGCATCGGTATCAACGCCCTCGGTCCCGAAAGGGAGGTCGAGGGGGACCGTGACCGAGTCCGGACTTGGGCCTTCATGGCTTCGAGAACCGGCTCGGTCTCCGGGGTCGACTTAGACATCGACGTCCCGGTGGTCGGGGCAGATGCACCAGTCAAGCTGGCCATCAGCACCCGCTGCTGATCCATGAAGGCAGACAGTCTGCACTCCAAGGCTGTCAGCCTGAGTCCAAGCTCAGGAGACTCAGCAGCACCGACTCGGGCCCCGACGGCGCCGGGCCCGACGTCGGTTCCCTGGGAGGAGAGTCCTCGAGGACAACAGGACTTACGTGCTTGACAGACTCCGGCTCTATACGAGGCACCTTAGGCGGCTTCTCCAGCTCCAAAGGCCCAGGGCGGTGGTCAGGGGTCCGGGACCTGGCCCTTGAGGAACCAGGGGTATCCTCCGCCGCCGCCCTCATGAGCTTGGAAGGGGGTTTCAGAGGAACCCCGACGAAACTCGGGGTCAGACTCCCGAGACATCGAGGCCTCTGACGAGGTCCGGGCTCGTCCGGAGGCAGAGTCAGAAAAAATTCTCTCCTTCTGATGCTGCCGGCTTCTGAGTGCCTTGGTGGACATCTTTACACTAGGGACACAGACCTTGGGATCATGGTCCGGCCCGAGGCAATGCAGGCAGCAGTTGTGTGTGTCAGTAAGAGACATGAGCTTCTTACAACGATCACACTTTTTAAAACCACTGGAGGCCATCGGGGAAAAAAGGGCCCCCCTGAGGTCAAAAGAACGGCCCTCCAGGGAAAAAGAAAAAGAGCGCGAACGCGTACCACGAAGGGCCAAAAACCGAAAAATAGAGATCGGGTCGATACCGGCGTACCGAACCCAGGCGGGAAGGGGAACAGACGTCGAACAGGACAAAAGAGAGTGAAAATCGCAGAAAAAAATCAAACTTTTCCGGGTGACACAGACTCACGTCCGTTGGGCTCCATGGAAAAAGAAAGACTGAGCATGATGGCACCTTTGGGCGGGAAGGGGACCGCGCATGCGTGGGTGTATTCCCAAAGGCTTTCTTAGAAAGCTGGGGAAATGCTCCATATGGGGGCTCCATCGACATAGATGTCACCCATATGTGAGGACTGACTTCCTGCTTGGTCCTGGAGAACAGAGCTACTAAAAAATAAGCTAGTAACTTAAGCAGCAACTGTTTCTTCTCTTCACTCCAAGCAGCACTGTCACTACAATAGTTGAACCAACTGCTGGAGAATTTGGTGAACTAGCAAAAGTCAAGAATGCACTCTGCACAGCAGATAAGAACATAAGGTATGCCATACTGGGTCAGACTAAGGTCCATCAAGCCCAGTATCCTGTTTCCAACAGTGGCCAATCTAAGTCATACGTACCTAGCAGTTTCCCCAAAAGACACAGGTTCCACAATGCTTGTATTGGGTCAAGCATTGATATCCTGGGTCCCTTTTTAATAATGGTTTATGGACCTTTCCTCCAGAACTTGTCCAAACCTTTTTTAAACCCAGCTACACTAACAGTCTTTACTACATCCTCCGGTAACAAATTCCAGAGTTTGATTACATGTTGAGTGAAAAAATATTTTCTCTTATTTGTCTTAAATAGTTTACCCTTTAGCTTCATTGCATGTCCCCTAGTCTTTCTATATTCTTATAACGTAAACAATTGATCTATGCTTACCCGTTGCACTCTGTTCATTAATTTATAGACTTCTATCATATCTCCCCTCAGCCGTCTCTTTTCCAGGTTAAAGAGCCCTAACCTTTTTAGGCTTTCTTCATAGGGGTATCCTTCCATCCCCTTTAGCATTTTGGTGGTTCTTCTCTGAACCTTTTCTAATAATGCTATATCCTTTTTAAGATACTACGACCAGAACTGCACACAATAGTCAAGGTGTGGTCACACCATGGAATGATGCAGAGGCATTATAATATCCTTTATTTTATTTTCCATTCATTTCCTTATGATACCTAGCATTCTATTTGTTCTCTTGGCCGCCGCTACACACTGGGTGGAGGGTTTTAACATGTTATCCACAATGACGCCTAAATCATTTTCCTGGTTGGTGGTTCCTAATGTGGAACCTTGCATTGTGTAACCATAGTTTGGGTTGTTTTCCCCTAGGTGCATAATTATGCACTTGTCCACATTAAATTTCATCTGCCATTTTGATGTCCAGTCTTCCAATTTATCATGATCCTCTTGCAATTTTCCACAATCCTCATGGGTTTTAACAACTTTAAATAGTTCTGTGTCATCTGCAAATTTGATAACCTCACTCGTTATTCCCTCTTCCAGGTCATTTATGAATATGTCAAAAAGTAGCGGACCCAGCACAGATCCCTGGGGTACACCACTATTCACCTTTCTCCATTGGGAAAAATGGCCTTTTAGCCCTACCCTCTGCTTTCTATCTTTTAACCAGTTCCTGATCCACAATAATACATTGCCTTCTATCCCGTGCCAAAAGTCTCTAATGAGGGACCTTGTCAAAGGCTTTCTGAAAGTCCACATACACTATATCAACCGACTCACCTTTGTCTACCTGTTTATTCACACCTTCAAAAAAACATAACAGATTAGTAAGACAAGATCTTCCTGGTCTAAAGCCATGTTGGCTGTCTTCGATTAAGCCATGACTTATCTACATGTTCAGAAATTTTGTTCTTTATGCTGGTTTCTACCATTTTTCCCGATACTGACGTCACGCTCACTGGTCTGTAGTTTCCCAGATCACCCCTGGAACCCTTTTTAAAAATTGGCGTTACGTTGGCCATCCTCCAATCTTCAGGTATTACAGATGATTTTAATGATAGTTCACAGATTACTAATAGCAGGTCTGCAATCTCATATTTCAGTTCTTTCAACACCATTGGATATATATCATCCGGTCCAGGTGATTTGCTACTCTTCAGTTTATCAAATAGTTGTAATACATCTTCTCAATGTATCGATATTTCCTTCAATTCTTCTGCACCTTTAAATACCACTTCAGTCATGGGTAACGTCCCTACATCTTCTTCAGTAAAGACCGAAGCAAAGAATTCATTCAGTCTCTCTGCTATCGCCTTGTCGTCTCTTAGTGCCCCTTCACCCCCTCTATCATCTAATGGACCAACTGACTCTCTCACAGGTTTTTTGCTACGAATGTACTTGAAAAAGTCTTTATTATGTGTTTTTGCTTCTGCAGCATGCTTCTTCTCAAATTCTTCCTTTGCCTGCCTTATCAATTCCTTGCATTTAACTTGCCAGTGTTTGTGCTGTTTCCAGTTTTCGTCATTTGGCTCTCTTTTCCATTTTCTGAAAGATTCTTTTTTGGCAACAACAGCCTCTCTGACCTCACCTTCAAACCATGCTGGCAGTTTTTTGGACTTCCTTCCACTTTTCTTAAAGTTTGGAATACAGCTGTTCTGGGCTTCCAAGATAGTATTTTTCAACAACACCCAAGCTTGATGTAAGTCTTTAACTTTTGCAACTGCTCCTTTTTAGTTTTTTCTAAACAATTTTCCTCAAATACATTAGAGTTTGAATAGACACAAAGTGGGAAAACTGTTCCTGCAAGATGTGAGAGCAGAGACCCTGGGGTTACTCAGTAGTAAACTGGCAAGATTGCTATTACTTGTGCTGAGTCGCATGGTGGCCACCATACAAGACACCCTATATGCTTGACTTCAAATGCAACACAATCCCTGTACCATGGGATCAACCTGCAGGCTGAGGACTATTCATGGAAACCTGTTTCAAGTTCTACCATTCTTGAAATAGCAGTATCATGTGCAATCCCTAATTATCCTGAGATTATGGACACTACAAATCAGTATTCTAGAATTTTGGAATTTTGAAGAACTACTAATAGGAAAGGTTATCCTCATTGAAACTGACGATCAAGTCACAATGTTTTGTATTAGCAAATAAGGTGGTACTGGATCATTTGTTCTCTGCAAAGAAGCATGAAACATCTGGCTCCGGGTAATACAGAGATGGATATCATTGTCATCAAAGTTCCTCCAATGCAAGATAAACATAATAGCAGACCAGCTTAGCCAGTTCCTGTTCAGTAACAGAAAATATCTTCAGCCAATGGATCTATGCATCACAAAAAATTATAGTTACCTTTGTTCTGCTCTAGAACATCAAGCATATACCATCCAGCAGCAGATGCCTTCAGCATTCACTGGAGGTCGGGGAAATATTTTAAAAAATGAACAGTCAATCTGTGGAATTTATTGCCAGATGATCAGGACACCTAGCATTGCTAGGCTTAAAATGTATTCGGATAACTTATCCCCCTCCCCCCCTATTCCACCATTCCCCTCATTGCTAGAGCTTTTCAGAAAATACCTTATGTAGGTGTGAATAAACAGGCAGACAAAGGTGATACGGGCAATATAGTGTACCTGGACTTTCAGAAAGCCTTTGACAAGGTCCCTCATGAGACACTCTTGGCGAAATCATGTAACAGGTCATGGGATAGGAGCAGGGCCGGATTTACCTATATGCCAGTTACGCCGTGGCGTAGGGCCCACAGCTGGCAAGGGCCCACAAAAATCGAACAAATTGTTAGCTTTTTTAAAATTAAATAAAAAAAAAAAAAACGCTGGTTGCTGCCGCGGCAGCATGGACTGTCCCGCGGGGCCCCCTCTGCCCGGCTGAGCCCCTCCGTGCCGACTTTGAGAGGCGTGAAGGGAGAGTGTCTCCCTCGCGTCTCTGTTAAGCCCACAGGGGCTGATGGGAAATTTCCCATCTGCCCCTGCAGGTTTAACAGAGATGCGAGGGAGACACTCTCCCTTCGCGCCTCTCAAAGCCGGCACGGAGGGATTCAGCCGGGCAGAGGGGGCCCCGCGGGACAGTCCTCTTGATGAAGGGTAAGTAATATCAGTGCCACAGATCAAGAATACATATGGCAGTATTTAAGGTTAAACGGTGTGCTATAAACGATCCTGGCAATTTTCCATTTAGGATGATGCACAATATTCCAAATCTATAGTGAAGGTATAAAAACAGAGACCCAGAACTCAATTTATGAATAAGATCTGTCAGTGCTAAAATGGCTGTGTTTCATGTTCTCAAGCATAAATAATTCTGAGGTTCGGCAGCGACTAAGTTGTTTTTATTTAGCTACAGTTTAATGCCTTACAGCTTTTGCAGGGACACTTGGTAAAAACAGGGACACAAGCAGCAGAGTAAGTGCCAATTCCAATTCAAATCCCTACCAGGGATCAGGCTTTTAACAATTTTCCTCCCTTAATTCTTCAAAGGTTCCAAATAGGCTGCTGCTCCTCCCGTAGGCCGCTACCAACACCCTGAAACTTCATGTGTACACATGGACCACAGGTTGAACTGTGCCAGATACAGTTACTCTGCAGGGGGTATACTTTTAGCAAGAATTTAGTTCCCTCTGGTCTCACCCTATTATAGGGCAGTACAAATGTTTCTCAGTGGAGAAACACCGGCACTAGTAAAGGAAAATAACTGCCCTCTTGCATTAGCACTTTCTGAAGATGTGGTCTCTAGAATTTTACTCAGTACTCCAAATAAGGTCAACCTAGAAACTTTTGCAAAGACACTATAACCTCCTTTTTCCCGCTAGCTATTCCTTTCCTTATATGTCCCAGAACATAAGAACTGCCATATTGGGTAAGAGCAAAGGTCCATCAAGCCCGGTCTCTTATTTCCAAGAGTGGTTATAGCAGCAGAGCGCAAACAACCCAATAATACCAGGAGTCAGTTCAGAAGGTCCAAATCATTTATTTGTGCACAAGACTCAAGCAGAATCAAATTCAAAATGGCTGAGCAATGGTTTCTAGCAAAACAACAACTTTTATACCGTTCTTCTCCATTCTAGACATAGGCAAACTTTTCATTGGTCCCAGTAACCCCTCTCACCCATCTATTGGTCCCGGTACCACTACGTAGCGATCCAATGAGGACCTTGATCTGGGCTCAGCACCTGGTTGCCCCCCTTTCAGTCCTCATTACAATGGACAGTTCTTAGACTTTTGATACTTCTCTCCTCCAAGGTCACTGGCTTGCTAGAATATGAGTGAGAGCGGGGCACTGTAACCTTGCTTTCTGCAGAGTTAATTAATTCCATAGAAGCTGTGCTCTCTTATCAGTACCAATTAGACTTGTTTTTCTATATTTTCTAAGTTTCGATTCTGCTTAGCTATACTAAATTGTGTTCAGTTAAGTTTCAATTCTACGGTGTCATCATTCAGGGGGATTTTCATTCCTCTGGGTCTCACTTCAGGCTTCATTTACAGGTCAAGCTGCTTAGGCCTGTCTGTTTAGTTCAATTAGCATGGATCATAGGCCTTCGCCTACCACATGGTCACAAGTACCTTGTGGTAGGCGAAGGCCTATGATCCATGTTGTCTGAACTAAGCAGGCAGGCCTAAAGCAGCTTGACCTGAAAATGAAGCCTGTGGTTAGGCCCAGAGGAGAGAACCCCCCCCCCCCCCGAATGCTGCTACCATGAATGCTGCTATTAGAGAAACAAAACTTAACTAAGCACAATTAAGCATAGCTAAGCAGAATCGAAACTTAGAAAATATAGAAAAACAAGTTTTAATTGGTATTGATAAGAGGGTGAAGCTTCTATGGAATTAATTAACTCTGCAGAAAGCAAGGTTACAGTGCCCTGCTCTCACACATATTCCAGCTAGTCAGTGACCTTGGAGGAGAGATGTATCAAAAGTCTAAGAACTGTCCATTGTAATGAGGACTGTAAGGGGGGCAAACAGGTGCTAAGCCCGGACAGAAGTCCTCATTGGATGGCTACGTAATGGTACCGGGACCAATAGATGGGGTGAGAGGGGTTACCGGGACCAATGAAAAGTTTGCCTATGTCCAGAATGGGAAAGAACAGTATAAAAGTTGTTGTTTTACTAACAGCCATTGCTCAGCCATTTTGAATGTGATTCTGCTTGAGTCTTGTGCACAAATAAATGATTTGGACCTTCTGAACAGACTCCTGGTATTATTGGTTTGTTTGCGCTCTGCTGCTACATATTCTTGGTGCGTTGGCCGGAAACGTGTGGTTAGTCAGAGGGTATATAATCTGATATACCACGACTTTCCGCCTCTATAGGTTTGGTCCTGCCGGGATCGTGCCCTCCCAACGTGGGCTCGCTCCCGGGCGCCACCGGTTTTGTTGCATCGGAGGGAGCTGGCCAGGCCTCGGCGGGTGCTGGACCCGGTTGGAACCAACACCTCGAACCCGTGAGGGGAGTCCGAGGTCCAACTCATGCGCTTGCCTGGGAACGGGGACCAGATCCGGTGAGTATAGTTTTCTTGGTATGTCTAGACAGATGAGTCAGATCTGCAGCTTGGAACTTGTAAACTTGTAACTTGTAAGGCCTTAAAACTTGGAACTTGATTTTGGTAAGAGAGCTCTCAAGGCGGTCCGATTAACCCTGCATAGTGTATGCGCGGGGTGAAACCACCGTCTTCTTGAATTTGACTTTGATTTTGACTTTGATAGCCTAGTCAGAAGAGACAGGACTGGGTTTTTGGGATACGTTGCTAGCATGATTGTGTGAATGAGGTGTGCTTGAGAGGTCTTGCAACACAGACCAAGCGAAGGCGGACTCCTGAGTAACGCATTTCCTGGCCGGGCGACCGCGTCCAGGTCGTAAAAAGGAGGAAGCGACCATCGTCTTGTCTTGTTTTGTGTTTCCCTGAATGTTTCTAGGACCGTGAGGACCCCTCACCCACAGTCCGCCCTCCTTTTCCCTTCTGTTTGTTGTTGCGCGCACACATTGATATGGGAGGGGCGGGGTCTACCAGGCACACTCTGTTAGAATGTATGGTTAAACATTTTAACAAGGGATATTCAGGAGATTATGGAGTAAAAATGACTGCGTCACGATTACAATTGTTGTGTACTAGAGAGTGGCCTGCATTAGATCCCCAGTGGCCCCGAGAGGGAACTTTTACCATAGGAATTATTCAGTCAGTTCACCGGAAGGTGCGAGTAGCGCACCCCGACCAGTATCCCTATATAGATTCCTGGTTAAGTATTTGTGAAAGCCCGCCCCCTTGGGCTCGGCGCTGTTACGAAGAACAGTGCAGAATAATGGTAGCGCTGACAGAGCAGACACAGAAGGCAGGGAAAGAAAAGAAACCTGAAAAGAAACCTGTCTATGTTGATCCCGAGTCCCCGGAAGTTGTAATTAGACAGCCCCAAGCTCAGCGCCCCGTAAGAGTACCACCGCGTCCCGCGGCAGCCCCCCGGGACCGGCAAAGTCCACCCCCTTTCCAGCCAGACGACCAGTTAGATGAGCCGCCTCTTAACGAGGCTGATCAGTCCGAGACAGAGACTGAGGATAAGCAGGAGTCAGAGCCAGAAGAAGAAGACACATCTTCCCAGAATGAGACGGACAGTGTACAATCAGTTATCAGTGCAAGTTCATCTGTTGCAAGCGAGACTTCCCACACTAAGCGTGTCTCGAAGCAGAAAGCCCCTACCAAAATACCGAAAGCCACTACCAAGAAGCAGAAAGCCCCCCCGAAATTGCTAGCCCCCCTGCGGCAAGTCCCGGGAATGCCCGTGAGAGATGCGGATGACCAGATAGTACCGGGACCCACAAGTTTAGTTTATGTGCCTTTCTCCACTACTGATTTGTTGAACTGGAAATTACATTATGCCTCCTATACTGACAAGCCCCAAGAGTTAACAGAATTAATGAATACCATTATGCAGACCCATCAACCCACTTGGTCAGATTGCCGTCAGCTCCTGTCTACTTTATTTACTACTGAGGAGCGGACAAGAATTATGCGGGCAGCTGTCAATTGGCTAGCAGATAATCCCCAAGCAGAGGGACCAGGAGGAATAGATAATCGCGAGGCAGCAAAGAAAGAATTCCCAAACGAAGATCCTCAGTGGGATCCGAACACTGAGATAGGATCCAGAGCTCTAGCACGGTTTCGCCAAGGCCTTTTACAAGGTCTGCGAAAGGGGGGTCAGAAAGCCATGAACCTCACAAAGACAGCTGAAGTTATCCAGGGCATAGAAGAAAGCCCAGCAGTATTCTATGAGAGATTATCTGAAGCATACAGAATGTACACTCCCTATGACCCAGCTGCACCAGGAAGTCTATGCATGGTGAATGCCGCTTTTGTCAGCCAGTCTCAACCAGACATTAGACGTAAACTACAGAAATTAGAAGGGTTTGCGGGCATGAATGCAACTCAGTTACTGGACGTCGCCCATAGAGTGTTTGTGAATCGTGATAATGAAAGGCAGAGAGAAAGTGACCGAAAAATGAAGAAGAAAGCTGATTTTTTGGCTGCAGCGTTAGTTGAACAGAAAAGGGGAGGTTTCCCTAGTCGAAGGAGCAGAGGAAGAGGGAGGGGCCGAGGAGAAAGCCGGCCCACACTAGGCGTGAATCAATGTGCTTATTGCAAGGAAGAAGGACATTGGAGAAATGCATGCCCGCAACTCGAAGACACCTCCCATGATGAAGGGGAAAACGTCCCTCCGAGAGAGAGAGAGAGAGAGGCCGATCCCAGAACCGCAGAGGGACAAATCGAGTTCATTTCCAATGGGAAAGAGAAGAGGCCATTGAAGGAGTTGCAACCGCAACGGCCTATGATCTAGATGAAGCAGATTAGGACAGACCGGGCTCCGAATTTGTACTAGGTTCCCGGGAGCCTATGGTCTGTTTAAAGATAGGGAACCAATTCATGGACTTTATGGTTGACACTGGAGCAGAACATTCTGTAGTGGACAAGCAAATAGCTCCTTTGTCCACAAGAGCAGTCACTATTATGGGAGCAACTGGTGCAAAAGCTACTAAGTCTTTTCTGAAAGACCGCGTATGTGAATTAGGAGGACAGCAAATAGCACATCAATTCCTTTATATGCCTGAGTGCCCAGTGCCACTACTGGGACGAGACATGCTAGCCAAACTGCAGGCCCAGATAACCTTTACTGAAGAAGGGAAAATGCAAATGACTGTGAATTCACAACAACCTGCAGGACTAATGGTGCTTACTGTTCCCCGAGAAGAAGAGTGGAGATATTATAGTACTAAACCGGCCCCTGATGTCCACTTGAATATGCTAGAAAATATAATAGCCCCGCCTGGAGTATGGGCAGAGGGCAATCCACCAGGTTTGGCCAAACATATAGCCGCAGTAATAGTGACCCTCAAGCCCAGTGCAGAACCAGTATACGTCAAGCAATATCCACTTCCAAGACCAGCAATTGAGGGCATTCACCGCCACCTGTTAAGATTACTGGAGTATGGCCTTCTCAAAGTATGCCAATCACCTTGGAATACACCATTACTGCCAGTCAAGAAGCCTGGGACAGGTGACTACCGCCCAGTGCAAGACCTAAGGAGAGTGAATGAAGCAGTTGAAACCATACATCCAGTTGTGCCAAATCCATATACACTCTTAGGATTGATACCTGCTGAAGCTACCCATTTTACTGTCCTGGATTTGAAAGATGCATTTTTTTGCATACGATTAGCCCCAATTAGCCAAATGTTGTTTGCCTTCGAATGGCAGGACCCTGTCTCAGGAAGACGGGGCCAACTCACCTGGACACGCTTGCCTCAAGGATTCAAGAATTCACCCACCATTTTTAGTGCTGCATTGAACCAAGATCTTTCAAGCTATCCTGTGACTCCTGGGACGAGGGTGCTTCTTCAGTATGTAGACGACCTGTTGATAGCTACCACCTCAGAGAGTGAATGTGTGCAAGCCACAAATGATCTTTTGCAATTATTAGATGAAGCCGGATACAAAGTTTCCAGAGCAAAAGCGCAGCTATGCCAAACAGAAGTAAAGTATTTGGGTTTCCGGCTGACCAAAGGAAGCCGACAATTAGGACCAGAAAGAAAAGAAGCTGTGTGCAGTATTCAAACCCCAACCACCAGGAGGCAAGTCAGAGCCTTCCTGGGAGCAGCAGGATACTGCCGAATATGGATACTGAATTTTGCCCAGATTGCTAAGCCACTATATGAAGCCACCAAAGGAGAGGAAAAGTCACCCCTAGAGTGGGGACCTGATCAAGATGAAGCTTTCAAAACCTTGAAGGAAGCACTAATGTCATCACCAGCACTTGGACTACCAGATGTCCAGAAGCCTTTTCATCTATTTGTACATGAAATGCAAGGGAACGCCCTAGGAATGTTAACTCAGACATTGGGACACTGGGAGCGACCTGTAGCATACTTGTCAAAACAATTGGACACTGTAGCCAAAGGATGGCCACCATGTTTGCGAGCTGTCGCAGCCACAGCGTTGTTAGTGAGTGAAGCAGACAAACTCACCTTAGGACAAAACCTACGTGTTACAGTACCACATGCAGTACTTGCCCTCATGGAACAAAAAGGAAATCATTGGTTCACCAATTCTCGAATGTTGAAATATCAGAGCATGTTATGTGAAAATCCTCGAATACAATTGGAAGTGAGCAATGCTTTAAACCCAGCCACATTGATACCAATTAGCCGAGATCCACCAGAGCATGACTGTATGGAAGTCATGGACACTGTGTTTTCAAGTCGACCGGATCTAACTGATGTGCCATTGCACAACCCTGACCAGACCTACTTTGTGGATGGAAGCAGCCTCATCATCAATGGACGACGCTGTGCCGGATATGCAGTAGTTACCCGGGACACCGTCGTTGAATCATCAGCACTTGCATCAGGAACATCAGCACAGAAAGCAGAATTGATAGCACTCACCAGAGCACTAGTATTGGGTGCCGGACTTCAGCTGAACGTATACACAGATTCAAAATATGCTTTCACTACCTTACATGCACATGGAGCTCTCTACAAAGAACGAGGGCTCATCACCTCCGGGGGCAAATCAATTAAATATGGTCCAGAAATTTTGATGTTGTTAGACGCAGTATGGGCCCCCGTACAAGTTGCTGTCGTGCACTGCCGAGGCCATCAAGCAGGAAAAGGAGAAGTTGCCCAAGGAAACGGATTTTCTGATGCCTCAGCACGCAAAGCAGCCATGACAGGCCAGATTTCATCGCAAGCAACACCAGTACAAGCAGTATTGTTTCCAGTCCCCCTTAATTTGTGGACACCACGATACACCGCGAAAGAATTGGACTATTATTGCACAACAGAAACAGGGGTACTGAAGGATGGATGGATTGAGCTGCCACCAGCAGAGGGTAGCCAACCTCCAGGACGAATAGTAATCCCTGAATCATTTAGACCAGCCTTTGTAAAAGCTTTTCATCAAGCTACACATTATGGGAAAAGTGCCATGGAAAAGGCGCTCAGACCACACTTCTGCATTGCATTGTTGGGAGCTTTGTCAGCTTCAGTAGCTCGTCAATGTGTAACCTGTGCTAAGAACAATGCCAAGCAGGGCCCCACACTGCCACCCCGAGTTCAGTCAGGTGGTGTGACCCCTATGCACAACTTGCAAGTGGACTTTACTGAAATGCCAAAAGCCAATGGATATCGTTACTTGTTAGTCCTAGTCTGTACCTTCTCTGGGTGGGTGGAAGCTTTTCCCACCAGGACTGAAAAAGCCAGAGAAGTCACCAAAGTTCTGTTGAGGGAAATTATCCCCAGATTTGGAATCCCTGCAGTAATAGGGTCAGATAACGGGCCCTCATTTGTATCTCAGATTACTCAACAATTAGCAAATGCCCTACAGATACAATGGAAGTTACACACTGCATACAGACCTCAGAGTTCAGGGAAAGTTGAGCGAATGAATCGTACTTTGAAAGCCCAGATGTCTAAGCTTTGTCAGGAGACCCACTTGAAGTGGCCCCAATAGCTTTACTTAGGATACGCTCAGCCCCTATGAAATCTTCAGGATTTTCCCCTTTTGAAGTTATGTATGGTAAACCCCCGCCAATCGTACAAGGAATTAAAGGTAGTTTAACGCAAATTGGTTCAGAAATAACCAGACAAGAACTCCTAGCTCTTAGTTCTGTTCTGCAGACTCTCCATGCGTGGATACAGGACCAGTTACCTATCAACTTGACGGAACCCCTGCATCCCTACAAGCCTGGTACCTCGGTGTGGATCAAAGATTGGAAGAAGACACCGCTGGAACCTCATTGGAAGGGACCATACACCGTCATCCTGTCTACACCAACAGCCGTGAAGGTAGCAGAGATCGAATCCTGGATCCATCACAGCAGAGTCAAGCCAGCAGCTGTTCCAGACCCGGAGCAGTGGACAGCAGTACAGCATCCTGATATCCCTTTGCGACTCACCCTGAGGCGGCAACCAGCGACCTAGAACTTCTTTGGGTCACCCCAACAACCACAGCACCTTGCAGTAGACAAGTCTTTCGAAGAGGATTGTTGTTTCCAATACAGCAAGATTTGTTCTTACAGACTCCACGTGTACGATTTTGGTACACTGACGGACTCCATATTGACTAATTTTATTTAGAGCCAACTACGGTTGGTAAGTTGGCATACGGCGGACATTTAAGGATCTTCAATCAACATTGACACCCGTTGAATTGCTTCATTAGCAAACGGGTCAGCATCGTGCCAAGAAGAAGAGGACGTCGAGGTCAAGATTTTCCAGCGAAGATCCAGGAGAACTACAATCAACATGCATCCTTGTTTCTACTTTGTCCTGGTTGCCTGCATGGGGAGCCTTGAACTCACCTGTGCCTTACCCCCATGTACTGCTTGCATTACCTCCACTTGGACTGGAATGAAAGTGACTCAGACTTTGCTCTATCATTCTTACTATACCTGTACTGGTACGGTAAGCTGGTGTGTATATAACACCACTGAACTGAACATTTGTACTAAGGGTAACACTAAAGTTTGTTTTAACCCGCATCAGAACCCATCCTATTATACTTTAGAGATACGATGGAATGATGCAGATGGAGATATGCTTAATGCCACACTCCCACTTACGGATCCTACAAAGCCTGCTGTCTTGTATTTTGATGCCTGTGATGCTATAAATAGAGATAGTCGTTCTAATTGTGCTAACTGGGAAAAAGCATATTCTCATGATCACAAGTATATGTGTCCAGAGGGAACCACTGGATGGGGAGCATGTACAGGTAAACAAGTTTTAGCAAATGAATATAGTACAGCACCCATCGGAGATTATTATTGCCCAAAGTGGGAGTGCGTTTTCTATGCTACCCGGCAATCAGGTATGATAGAGAATACTCAAGATAACCGAATGGCTGCCCTACAGCGGCCATATTTGAAGAATCTAGAGAATTGTAAGAAAGGTGCCTGTAATCCATTAGAGTTCATTGTAATAAATCCCAGTGCTTGGAAACAAGGGTATAAATTTGGATTACGAATTGCAGGCTCTGGGTCAGATCCCGGAACTATTGTATATATTAGATTGAACACCCAGGCCCATCGTTCATCATGATACCATATACATAATACCTTTTATGAGACTATGTATGTGAATAATTTTGATATCCCTCACCCTTCTCAGAATCTATTCCTTGAATTAGCTGGAGCCGTAGTAACTAGTCTCCACATTTCAGATTGTTATTTTTGCGGAGGAACAAGAATGGGTGATCAGTGGCCCTGGGAGGCCCAAGAATTGAATTACTCCATGGCTTATAATCACACTGAGATACATAAGACCACAAGTGAATGGGTATTAGCACACCCAATAGTTGGACGTTTGTGTTTTGTTAGAACTGGACCCCAGTTCACTTTGAAAGTGGGACAGCTGGTCTGTCTTAGTCAGAAGTTCTATAATGACACCACCAAACAAACGTCCTGGTGGTCAGGAGTTAATGCACCTGAACCTACCAATCCATTAATAAAGTTCCCTGAGCTTGCCCCTCTCTGGACCAACCTTGCCCAACCTCATGCTTGGCAAGCCCCACCTGGCTTGTATTGGATCTGTGGAACCCGAGCATATGCCCGACTCCCTATTCATTGGGGAGGGGCGTGTGTCTTAGGAACAATCCGACCTTCTTTCTTTTTGTTACCCACGGAACACGGAGAACAATTAGGCTACCCAGTCTACATAAAGACACAGAAAAGAGCACCTCTGAAAATAGGTAAATGGGAGAAATGGGAGGGGGATGATTGGCCACCTGAGAGAATTATTGCCTATTATGGACCTGCCACCTGGGAGGAAGATGGCACTTGGGGATATTGGACCCCTGTGTATATGATAAATCGTATTATACGCTTACAAGCAGTTGTAGAATTAATAACTAATGAAACTAGCCAAGCACTTACATTACTAGCTAGACAGAGCACACAGATGCGCACTGCCATATATCAGAATCGCTTAGCCCTAGATTATTTACTAGCAGCTGAAGGAGGAGTATGCGGCAAGTTGAATCTCACCAATTGTTGCTTGAAAATTGATGATAAAGGACAAGTAGTTGAAGATATTGCTGAAAACATGCGTAAGCAAACTTATGTGCCAGTACAGACTTGGCATGGTCTCAAAATACCTAATTGGTTTGAATCTATTTTCTCTGGATTAGGAGGACTTACTACTTTTGCTATGCTCATATTGCTATTTTTGGTTTTGTTTTTACTGTTACCATGTATAATCCCCTGCTGTATGCGCTCTATTAATAGTGTTATTGAAAATACAGTGGAACGTAAGACTGCTACTAAGATTTTGGCCCTATGGCACCCTACTTCTGGTACAGTTGGTCGTAACCCAACTCCGGTATAATTGAGTGATTAGATCCTCACCCGTTCTGATTGGCGGGTGAGAATAATCAAAGGGGGGAATGTGGTAGGCGAAGGCCTATGATCCATGTTGTCTGAACTAAGCAGGTAGGCCTAAAGCAGCTTGACCTGAAAATGAAGCCTGTGGTTAGGCCCAGAGGAGTGAAACCCCCCCCCCCTGAATGCTGCTACCATGAATGCTGCTATTAGAGAAACGAAACTTAACTAAGCACAATTAAGCATAGCTAAGCAGAATCGAAACTTAGAAAATATAGAAAAACAAGTTTTAATTGGTATTGATAAGAGGGTGAAGCTTCTATGGAATTAATTAACTCTGCAGAAAGCAAGGTTACAGTGCCCCGCTCTCACACATATTCCAGCTAGCCAGTGACCTTGGAGGAGAGATGTATCAAAAGTCTAAGAACTGTCCATTGTAAGGGGGGCAAACAGGTGCTAAGCCCGGACAGAAGTCCTCATTGGATGGCTACGTAATGGTACCGGGACCAATAGATGGGGTGAGAGGGGTTACTGGGACCAATGAAAAGTTTGCCTATGTCCAGAATGGGAAAGAACAGTATAAAAGTTGTTGTTTTACTAACAGCCATTGCTCAGCCATTTTGAATGTGATTCTGCTTGAGTCTTGTGCACAAATAAATGATTTGGACCTTCTAAACAGACTCCTGGTATTATTGGTTTGTTTGCGCTCTGCTGCTACAACCTGACATATTCCAAAAGGAGCCATTTCCATGCTACTTATTCTGGAAAGGGGGGGGGACTGGAAATGGGGGGGGGACTGGGACTGGAAAAGGGGGGGACTGGAATTGGGGGGGGGACTGGGACTGGAAATGGGCTGGGGGGGGGGGGTTAAGACTGGAGGTGGGCTGACACGAAGAAACCAGAAGAAAGTGGCTGGAGCAATTGCAGCTGAAAAAAAATGCACAAAAGGTAGAAAAATATCTCTTTATTTTGAATTTATTAATTGGAATATGTCAGCTCTGGTAAATGTGCATCATTAACGTCTGCGCTTTGTTTAGTACAAGAGCAAATTAATGTATAGTTTTATTTCTACAGTGTTGTACATTCCAAGTTTGGCTTTTGGGATTCCCAGTTTAATTATGACGTCAGGGCCAACAGCGCGCAGCTGATCCGACGTGCTCGTTTTTATCTTTTCTGGGGGCCCACAATTTTTGTTGGCGTAGGGCTTCACTCAAGGTAAATCCGGCCCTGGATAGGAGGCAGTGTACTACTGTGGATCAGGAATTGGTTAAAAGATAGAAAGCAGACAGTAGGGCTAAATTGCCAATTTTCTCAAAGGAGAAAGGTAAATAGTGGAGTACCCCAGTGATCTATGCTGATCCTGCTGCTTTTTAACATGTTCATAAATGATCTGGAAATGGGAATAATGAGTGAGGTGATCAAATTTGCTTATGACACAAATTTATTCAAAGTTGTTAAAACACAAGAGGAGAGTCAAAAATTGCAAGAGGACCTTGATAAATTGGAAGACTGGAAGTCCAAATGGCGGATGAAATTGAATGTGGACAAGTTCAAAGTTATGCATCTAGGAAAGAACAACCCAAACTACAATTACATGATGCATGGTTCCACATTAGGAACCATCACCAGGAAAAAGATTTAGGAGTTTTCATGGATAATACATTGAAACCCTCCGCCCAGTGTGCAGTGGCGGCCAAGAAAGCAAATAGAATACTAGGAATCATAAGGAAAGGAATGGAGAATAAAACCAAGGACATTATAATGCCTCTATATGGTTCCATGGTGCAACCGCACCTTTAATACAGTGTGCAATTCAGGTTGCCATATCTTAAAAAGAATATAACAGAATTAGAAAAGGTACGGAGAAGAGCCACCAAAATGGTAAAGGTGATGGAAGGATACTCCTATAAGGAAATGTTTAAAAGGTTAGGGCTCTTTAACTTGGAAAGAGACGTCTGAGGGGAGATATGATAGAGGTCTATAAATTAATGAATGAAGTGGAATGGGTTAACATAGATCAGTTTTTTACTCCATCAAAAAGAAGAAAGACTAGGGGACATGCAATGGAGCTACAAAGTAACCCATTTAAGAGTAATAACAGAAAATAATTTTTCACTTAACATGTAGTCAAACTCTGGAATTAATTACTGGAGGATGTAGTAAAAGCTGTTAGTGTAATTGGGATTAAAAAGGTTTGGACAAGTTCCTGGAGGAAAGGTCCATAAACCACTATTAAAGAGGACCCAGGAATTCCATAGGTTCTACAATGCTTGTCATAGGGTAAGCAATGTACCTTTTTGGAACCTGCCAGGTACTTGTGACCTGGATTGGCCACTGTTGGAAACAGGATACTGGGCTTGATGGACCATTGGTCTGACCCAGTATGGCATGTTCTTATAGAATACAAGATGGAGTGATGGTAGCTCTAGTTTTGGCGAAGAGAAGTTTGATTTCCTTAGTTATATCACCTATTGATGGAAATGCCTCAGTGGAATTCTGACGTAGTGAAGAGAGACCCCTTAATAATAACTTTTCTGTCGGAGCTATCATTCAAAAGAAGGAGGAATTAGATCCACCTCTCGCCTTGATAGCTCCTAAGGATTGGGATTAAAAAGAAGCTATCAAGGCGAGAGGTGGATCTAATTCCTCCTTCTTTTGAATGATAGCTCCGACAAAAAAAGTTATTATTAAGGGGTCTCTCTTCACTATGTCAGGGTTTTTCTGTCTGTTTGGTAGTGTACTCTGCACGAGAGTTTGTTTCTAATTCAGTGAAATTCTGACCATAATCACACAAGATCAGTGCTAGATCCTCTGCCTTAGTGCTTGATCCCTGCCACTGATGGCATAGAAATTGAGAAAATCATCATGGCTTCCTTCCATTTCTCTGAGGAGGTTACCAGCATCTTCCTAGCTTCTAGAAAGTCTCCAACAAGGAGATATTCCAGTTTCAAATGGAAGCAGTTTGCATTCTTGTGCAAACAAAAACCTCTGGTCCTATTCTGATGCACTACTTGGGACTTGCTTTAGTATCTTTGTGTCTTCTCTAAATGCAGTTGCATCACTCTCTCGGTCAAAGTGTACCTCAGTGCAGTAGTGACTTACCAAATCCAATTTCTGAAAGAAATTAAAACCCTACCTCTTCCAAGAACACTTTGGCGCAAACCCCCAAAGAAATTCAACCCAACACAGACTCTCTCAACCCAACATAGACCCTTTCACCTCACCTCCATGAAACTTTTGATCAAAAAACATGGTCAAAGTAACTACAGTTGAATTCTCTCTCATTACCAACACAAACAATTTTGCTCCCTCCTTTTATACTCATAGGTAAAACATTATAGGCATGTTTAAGCTTATTAACCTATTAGCTACAATTAATTATTGATTAGGTTCTTGTGCTCTATGATGTTATTTGTAACCTTTGTTGCACTGCTTATATCTCCCCTCCCCTTCACGTGCCCATCTTCAGTCCACTTGCTCCTCTGCCTTCTTTTTCATTGGTCCCGCCCTCTGGAATTCTCTACCCTCCTCTATCCGGCTTAAACAACAGCACACCACCTTTAAAAGCAGTCTGAAAACCCACCTCTTTACCATTGCCTTTGACCTCCCCGCCCCTCCATGTAACCCTATTCTCTCGATTCCCCTTCTTTTTCCTCTATTCTCCTGTCTTGTTGTGTGAATCTACTATTTTGCTTTCCTATCCATTATTGTAATTTCCTTTTCACTTTCTGCCATTGGCTCTCTGTATTTTTGATTTGTGTAAACCGCTATGATGTTACTGTTTAGTGGTATATAAAATAAACATAAACATAAACCATAAGGTCTCTATTTTGTACCTAATTCTTTGTAAACCATTTTGACTAGTATAAAAATGGTATAAAAATGTGTTAAATAAATAAAATCCATTTAGATGATTCCCATGTGTCATTGCATCTCTTGATCCCCAAGTTTATGATAGGGTTATAGTCTACAAACCTCTTGACCAAGAAACCTCCTTCTCCTGGGATCTAAATGTGGTACTTACCCAGCTTTTGACGATGAGGGATGAAGTTAGAATTCTTTCTGTGGGAAGTGCTATTCCTAGTAGGGGTTATTTCAGCCAGGAGGGTCATGGAAGTGCTAACCTTTGATTCTGATGCACTGTATCTGCAGTTTCACCCCAGTAGGGTAGTTATCCATACTACAAGTTTCTCCTTTCAGTAGTCTCCTAATTTTCTCCTGAATTTCTCTATTATACTGCCCACATTATTCCTGGTGCATTTTGCACACAGGAGGAAGCAAGTGCTACGCACATTGGATTGTAAACAAGCACTGGCATATTACATTAAGAGAATACATCCATGCTGATCCCAATATAAGAGGCAGGGCAGTGGCAACACAGACATTGACTAACTGGTTTCAGATTGCATATCACACTGCTACAAAATGGCAGGTCATAGCCTCACTCAGCTGGCTCATACATACCAAGCTAGAATCACAGCAGCCTCAATGGCCCGCCTGTGTCCAGTGCCAGAAATAAATAGATGGTCACCTGGGCACACTTGCATATCACACTACAGCCTAGACTATGTTGAGGAGGGACAGCACCTTCAGATAGCCTTATAAAGACTGTTCAACTAGAGGTCATCGCTCCCAATAGATGATATATGTATCTGAATACACTGCAGGTTACTCCCAAGAAATTCTGAACAGGATAGTCGCAACCATCAGCTATGGCTGATTTATCTTACTGTCTATGGAGAATGCTCATCATATATAAGCAACTTCAGTATATGTACATATACGAATATATATGTTTATACCATCCTGTAGCCATATGTGTAAGGCCACACCACCCTGCACCCAATTTTCTCTGATCTTGGAAGCTAAGCAGAGTTGGGCTTGGCTAGTACTTGGATGGGAATACCAGGTGTTAGATTGCCAGGCCTTTCTTTAACATAGTAAGCAATTTCCAGTCACACCTTGCCAGGGGATATTTACGACATGGATAACGATCTGCAGGGTCACCAAGAGTAAACACTGACTCAATGGCTCTTAACAACAGACATATTTATATATGCATACATACAAAAATGTATATCATCTTGTATGCATGTGTGTGTATAGATACACAAACACACTTATGCATAGACAGCAAATATACACAGATTCATGCATTTACCAAAAAATACATACACATATATGTATCTATCTCCAAGGCAGAGCCTAGAAATGACACATCCTCTCTAACCAGCCCCGCCCCTGAAGGACCAGAGGGAGAGGAGAGAGCAAGAATGACACCGCATCGATCTGAGACCGAAGAAGAGTGGGCTTCCTCCCAGCAGTGCCCTGACAGTTCCAGTCCGGATGCTATGATATACCCCTTGAGCAGCAGTAGCCCCTCTCATGGGAGCAATTGAGAAAAGATGAGCCATCAGCTGTGTATAAAGCCAAGATTAGTCCCATTTCATTAGTGTGCATGAGAGAGAGGATCATCCCCTGAGGCTCTAGAATAACATTGAAAGCCTTCAACCAGGAAATGCATATAGAAGGAGATTTAAATCTGTTTAATATTTCAGCTCTGGCTTTTGTTTTCTGTTTGATATATTATGCAGTTCCTGCAGAGCCAGTTAATGAGCTGAGAGCACAGGAGCGTATGGGGATGGTGGGCTTAGTGGCCATACAGGAGGGGGGGGGGGGGGGGGAAGGAGGGCGGCAGCAGAGTGTGTAATTTTATTTCCTTCCACTATTATCTTGCTGGGGAATAGCAGAACTGTTTCGAAAGAAACTAACGTGTCCATGCATGGAAAAGTCAAATGAAAATGCCTTAGGCTAAATTCCCTGATACACTAGAGAAACCCTACAAATATTGCAGGCGCTGTATTACTGCACCCGTCCCCTGAGCCCTCCAGTCCTCGAGGTGACAGGCTCTGTATTCCTGTGCCTATCCCATGAGCTTTCCAGTCATCCAGGTGACAGACTCTGCATCGCTGCGGCCCTCTCCTGAGCCCTCCAGTCCTAGATGTGACAGGCTCTGAATTCCTACACCCATCCTCTATTCCGTCTGCTGATACCGCTATTCCTTGTCTCTCAGTGCTGTTCATCCTCTTCAGTGCTATCATAGGCAGGAGAAACCACCTCCTCTCTCATCTGGAAACAGGCTTCATTAAGATCTAATGAGATTCATTAAAATCAGCAATGTCTGAATCTGAAAAAGCAAACCCAAAGTTACCACTCTTGTGCTATGACTTCCCTCTCTTTTTTTCTCCCCACTCCTTGTTCTTGTTTAACTCCAATTGATATCACAAAACCAGTGCATTTTTCCTAGCAAAAAAGGTGCTGGTCCTCATATGCAGGGCTCTTTCATTAATACATGAGAACCGTGGATCAATTTTAGCAAGCAGTGAAAAAGGTGCTGGTACTCTGTACCACCGAGTACCCCCTCCCCCCTCAAAAATGCTCTGAATAAAACATACCACACTGGATTGATGTTTGAGGGGATCTGTGAGTAAACATTTAAGGAATGGTGTCACAGATTATCCTGTAATCCTGTCTCAACAGGAGGGGAGTGACAAACCCCTGTTTTAGCATGGTGGCCAGACAGAAACGCACTGCTGGACCTAACCACTTGGGCCAGATACCGGTGGAATCTTTTTTGCACCAAAGAAGAGATATCCTAAAATCCTTTGGGAGGTCTGCATCTGTAGCATAGAGGAGTAGTAGAGGAGAAAAAAGACCTGTTCAGCACGAACAGCAGACTGATTGCAAATCGACTGTTTACACAGCTGTAAATACATATCTATCCCAACAGGAAAGAGTGTGGTATATTTTGTGAAATCAACTGGCCTTTAATAAGACTGTGTTCTCTTACTGGTGGGCCCTATAGATTATTCTCTATCCCGTAGGACAAAAGCCCATGTCTGTCTCCTGCTGTAGAGTGAGCCGAGACTATATACTGTAAAATGGAACCCAATAATGTGGAGCTCCCCCAATAGATGATTTGAAAGAGTTTTGTCTATTTCTGAACCTTTTCTACAAGTTTTGTGTGTGTGTGTGGGGGGGGGGGGGGCGGTGGTGGTGGTTAGACACATTTGTACCTTGCTTTTCGTAAGCTGTTAAGACGGTTGAACTTCCTTCCAGTTCTGAATAAGCAAAGATAGACCACATAAGAATCAGAGAAGGTAACTGGAAACAGGCCTATTGCAAGAATATGAGGCACCCTAGGCAAATCCTCCCCCATGCCCGTTCCTGTTTCTGTCCTTACCGCTACTGCCGCTGCCACATTTCTTGGGAACCTACGGTGGCAGCAACAACAATAAAACAACATAGAATTGCTTTGCAGAGCCTCCGAACCCTTATTTTATTTATTTATCAGCTTTTTAATACCGCTTTATCATTTCAGTCACAGCGGTTTACATTGTGACTTAAACTTGGTAATGTACATTAAGCAGGGACATTGAGAACTTGGGTTTTTCTGAGGCAATGGAGGGTTAAGTGACTTGCACAAGCCCACAACCCTGGTCTCACAGCGTGCTGGCTGCACTCTGAACATCCAGCTGGTTTTACCCCCCATGCAAAGAGGAAGTCCGCATCAGAGGGCAGGACCTGCCAGACTTTCAGCGTGCAGCGCCGGCGGGCAAGGGTTCAGAGGCTCTGCAGAGTGCCTCCATACTGCTTTGTCATTGCCTCTGTTGCAGGTCCCAGAGAGACATGGCAGGAAGAGGACATCAGAGGTGCCACTTTCCCACCGCCCTCCAAAGTTTGGCACTTTAGGAGACTGCCTAGTTCACCTACAGGTAACGCCGGCCCTGACTGTGGGCATGTGCTATGTCAGTGCTTCTCAAGATGGATCTAGAGTACCTAGGGTTGCAACGTTTAGAAAGAGAAAAACACACCACCTGTGGTTAGCCATGCTCCGCCCATAAAAAATAACTGCAGAGAGAGCAACAGTGCAGGCTTTAGCGTCTGCAGGCTAGATCAAGGAGGGGGTGGGGGGGGGGTACACAGAGGTGGCTCAAGGCAATATGCTACCTGAGGCGAGAAATGAACTGGCGCCCCCCCCCCCCCCCCACCGCCGGTAGTCAAAATGGAGGGGTATCCTCAGAGCCCTAGCAAGGAATAGGGGGTTCCCTCACTCAGAACATCAGTTAGGTGGTTGCCCCAAGAAAAAAGAAAACAAAATATTCCAAACTTAAATAATTTAAAAAACTCAAACAAAAACCAAAATAAACCACAACTTGCAATAATGTTCAAATATGCAACAAAGGTTTAGGAGTTTAATTATGTAGACTGGGAATCTAATATAAAACATATCGACTCCTGGATATTGCGCAGCTATGGTATTAAATGTTAATATATACTCTGCAAAAGACAAAGGAGGTAAGAGGTCCTCACACATCAAAGAAACAAAAACAAAAAGAACCACGGCACAGTTTATAACACCAAAATAAAATTATTATAACTCATTTTATTTGGTGTTTTAAACTGTGCTTCTCGCTTTTTCTTCTTGAACATATATCTACATCCAAAGAAGCCCCTCTTCCAATAATGGGCGCAGGGCAAAACTAGGACATTTTCCACAGAACTCAATATGCCAAAAATATTTCTAATTCTGTTGTCATGTCAGTAGCAGCGATTATAACCCCTTACCAATAATGGGCATATTGTGAAGTAATACAAAACTTTACAAAAATTACTTAGGACCTGTAGAGAAAAATCTATCACACCATAACAGCATCAACTTCCAAAACTTACACAGGAGGCCTACCCAGAAAAAAGCAGCACCATAAATATTGCAATACACCCTAGAACATCCATACACCTATTCAGATAAACGAACAAACCAGATTACTACCAATCCCTACACAGAAACTCATGCTAACGGAATACCTGGCCTTAGTCACGCACTCAGAATATGGATAGAGCCTCACCGAGTAGGGAATAAACTATCACAAACTAAAAACAGTTGTACATAGACAAAACTGAAACTGAAACCCCAGAAGCCAGCTTCTGCATCAGTGGTGACAGCCAGCCAGGACTGATGTTTTGGTGAGGCCTGGGATTAACATACGTGGGCAAAAAACAATGCGAATGTTGGCACTGCCTTCAGCTATCCTCTCATTCAAGTGTTTTTCTGCCACTGACTGGATGGGTCTTATGCCAAAGTGGAGGGGCCATCACCCACCCAGGTCAGTCCTTGGCTACACCCCCGTATACAGTACAATACCAGGGAAAGAAAGATGCATATGCCTCCGGACAACGCAAAATAGAAAGATAGAACATGTAAATTCCAAAGACTGACATATTTCAATCATTAAACTGAAAATAAAATTCATTTTCTACCTTTGTTGACTGGCCATTTTATTCTCTAATTTGTTGATCTCAGCCAAATTTGTTGGTTTCTGCTTTCTTCTGTCTTCTCTTAACACACTTTCTAGGGTCTCCGGCCCATCTGACATTTCTCTCCCCTCTTGTCGTCTTCACTTTCCGTGTATCTCTGACATTTATCTTTTCCTTTCAGCTTTCTTCCATTTATTATTTTTTTCTCTCTCTCTTTCTGTCAACTCAGATTTTACACTCCCTCCTTGAGATCCATCCTCAACCCTCACTCATTACTGCATCTACCACTTTCCAACCCTTAACATTCCCTGTCTCTCTATCCTTCCACAGCCTCTTTTTCCCCAGGGTCAGCCCCAGAGCTGGTTCAAAGTGTTGGCACCCTAGGCAACATTTGAGCTTTACACCCCTCCTGGCCATCAAAATCTATTGTTTAGCTTTAAATACCCTGTTCTTTGCTGCATCCCTCCCCCCAAAAGAAGTTGCCACCCTGAGCAACCACTTACTTTACTTGGTTGGGCCAGCCCCGACTCTTCCCTTTCTCTCTTCCTCATTCAGTATCCATCATCTCTCCCCTTTTCTCCTCCCCTGGTCATTGTCTCTCCCCTCTCTCCTCCATTCTGCACCCCCCCCCAAGCCACCGTATACACTATTCCCTCTCTCTCCCTATTCCTCACCTAGCTCTCCACCACATGCCCAGCATCTTCCTTCTCTCTCCATCCTCTTTATCCACCATTTCTCTCCCTCGCCCTGTTCCCAGCTTCTCTTCTCTCATTTTCTCTCACCCACCAGTCTAGCATTTGCCCTTTCTCCCTTAGCTCCCCTCCCCATGTCCAGTATCTGCCCTCTGCCCCCTCACCCTATGATCAACATCTACCTTCCAGTTCCCTGTGGCCAACATCCACCCTCTAACTCCCACTCACCCCATGTCCAACATTAATCTCCCACCCCCATTTCATATATTTTTGGCTGCCATTTCCCTCTATGTCCCTCTCCTGGTGTCCAGTAAGTACCTGTCATCATGCTCCTCTCAAACATCTGCACTGCCTCTCTCCCTACCTGTTGCCGTCTCCCTCGATGTCTGCAGCAGCAGCAGCAGCTTTCAAATAAGAGAAAAAAATGCACGCTCGGGATTTATTTTTATTTATTTTTATTTCTGCGCTTTTCTATACCGTCCCTTCCAGAGATCAGGGGCGGTTTACAGAGAACATGGTAAACATCAATTACATAAAACATTTTTGAGCACATAATAACTATTTTACAGAGAAAATATTAACTATTTTACATAGATTGAGCACATATTCATTATTTACAGAGAATAGGACAAATATGCACATCGATAATAAACATTAACTATTTACAACAGCCAGAACAGGACTGTCTATATTTCGGTGGAAGGAGTATAGCGGGGTTATCAGTGGGAAAGTGCAAGGGAGAGTGGGACATGAGTTAGGTAGGGTAAACGTGTTAGGTGATTTGTTTATTCTTGTGACATCTGCTCGGGGGTGAGCTGTAAGTTGTAATAGTGCTGGGTGAAAAGGTATGTTTTAAATTCCTTCCTGAAGGTTAGAAGGTCTTTAATCTCTCTTAGGTTGCATGGTAGTTTGTTCCATTGACTGGGTGCATAATAAGAGAAGGCAGTATTGCTCGTTTTTCTTACAAAGTCAGGGATTAGAAGCATGTTAAGGTTCACCCTTCTTCTCATTCTGTTTTCTGCGGGGCTCTGGATTAGGGTTGGTAGATGAGAAGGTGCTATTTCGTTAATGAGCTTGAATATCGTGACTAATGTTTTATATTGAATCCTACTGGCAACAGGTAGCCAGTGGAGAGCGTATAGAATTGGAGAGATGTGGTCGGATAGCTTGGCTTTGAAAATAATCCGAGCAGTAACATTTTGGGCCATTTGTAGTATGTGAAGGCTTTTCTTAGATGTACCTTGAAATAAACTGTTGCAGAAATCTAGGGTGTGGCATTATAAGTGCCTGGGCAACCGTTCTGAAATCACCAATGTCAATGAGGGTTCTGAGTTGCTGAATGGTCCTAAGTTTAAAGAATATAGTTTTAGCAGTCTGTTTTATATGAGGTGTCATGCTTAGTGTTTTGTCAAGGATAACTCCTAGATATTTTACTTCGGATTTGACTGGAAGGGTGATGTTCATCAGATTAACAAAAGACGGGGGGATGAAATTTGGGTTTCTGGAAACAAAAAGCGCTTCTGTTTTTTTGAAGTTAATATCCATGTGTATTGAGCGGAGCCAAAGTTCGGCTTCGGAGAGACAGGTTGCTATTTTGTCATAATTGGGATTATCTATGTCGCATGGGGCAAACAACATGATGTCATCCACGTAAATGAAGTAGTTTATATTGTGGTGTTTGAAAATGGTGCAGATAGGTTGAAGGTAAAGGTTAAAGAGTAAAGCAGAGAGAGCAGATCCTTGTGGAATACCCCGCTCTTGTGGGAATGGTAGGGAAGGGGATTGATCTATTTGTACAAATTGGAATCGGTTAGATATGTAAGATTTAAACCAGCCGAGCGTTTTCTCTTTTAAACCTAATTGTGTTAGTCTGGGATCTTCTGGTCTGCCACGTGTTAGAAAGGCCATGCCAGCCCCGCCTCCTCTGACGCAAAGAAGAGGCAGGTATGTTTTTCTTTATTTGTTCAGCCATTTCAGCCCCTGAAGAAGGCATTACGAAACACGGCCTGTGTCGGGCCTGTGGCTGATATATTTTAATTCAATAAATATCTTCCGTTGCTATCCACGTTTTTGTTCTGAGAACCGTATGTTATTTCATACTCTACATTTTATCAGTCTTCAGCAAGACTATGGTTCGATTACTTTTTGAGAATAGATACATCATTAAACACGACTGGCTGTATTTACCAAGGGATTCTCTTTGGATAGCTTTTAAAGAATACGTTCTATGTACGGGTTTTCATTCGGATTCTCAGATCTCCTTCTCTTTAGGATATGAATGATCAGTTCTTATTGGTCACTGATTGTTTTTTATTTTTACACCTTCAATCAATATTAATTTCCTTTAATTCATATTTTTTTTTAAATTCTTTGTCCATTCATGTAATTTGTTTTATCTACCTTATATTTTAGGGTATTTTGACTACCTGCTTGTTTTAGCCTGCCAGAGTGTTTTTAACATATTATCCCATTGTATCAACGTTTATATTTATGTGAGATTTTACCCTTCAGACGCTGTGTTTGGTTTTTAAATATTATGAATACATGCCCATGCCCATGCCCATGAATAGTTGGCCTTTTTGCCTTTATTATTATTATCTGAATGACCACATTCTTTTTTTTAAATATTTTTCAAGGTATATACAATTTTTTCTAGATGAAACTTGTGCAGAAAAGGCATGACATCCATTCACACAAAGTAAAGAAAACATCTCATATTAGAAAAGGCCAATGGGAATGCCTGTAGTCCACACAAACGGGGGCATGTTGGAGATAGCAGCTGGACAGGAAAAAATATACCAACTGCATAATAAACATAATAAAGAACGCAAGAAAACTAGATAGTTATGGAGGTACCAAGACACATGGTCAAGTCACACCAGGTTAGTCAATGGAGCAGAAGTAACTGACAATCTAGCACTAAAGAATACAGACAAGTCCTTAGGCTAGAAAAATATAAACCTTTGAGTATTATAAACTATTAAACATTTACATGGAAAATGGAGATAGAAAGAGGCTCCCAGCTGTAAGACACCAGCTTTTAAAAGGAGAAATTGTTTCCGCCTTTTCTGAGTCTCCCTAGTTAAATCTGGGAACATTAAAACATTTGACTCATAAAAAGAGGACAAATGCTTCTTAAAATAAATTTTAGTAACCAATCCCGATCTAACACTAATGCACAAGTGACTAACAAAGTGGAGACTCATAGTGTTGGAGTTAGGTGAACCCAATAAATCAGTAACATTTAATATATCCATATTGTCCACACGAGCGGGACCTGGCTCTTTCTTCCCTGTAAGTAGAAAATATGCTCTAGAAGTGAAGGCCGCGTGGCCAAGTCCATGCCGGCTGCCTGTAACCGGGCGGCACGGCAAGAAGCAACAGTGGGAGGTCCGCGAGGGGGGGAGTAAGAGGAGAGACCCGGATGGCGGCGCATCTTTTAAAATCATTGGCTCTCACCCTGCGAGAGTCTGGGTGGGGGCCAATGAGTGGAGAAAGGAAGAGGCGGGACCAGAGACTGCCCCAGCGGCCCCCAAGCAAGCAAGCGAGGAACCCGGAGGCCGATGTCATCGGTGCGGAGGACAGCGGGATTCGGCAGCTTGATCGGTTGGCGGGAGCGCAGGAGCATTACCGGGGATTGACAGAAGAGTGCGGTGGACCAGCACGGTGAGCAGGCGAACAGGTGTTTAGCACGTGGTCGGCTTGCATGTGGTCGGGACCTTCGGTGCAGTCAGATCAGCATTGGGGCATGCAGGCAAGTAGTTGTTAGGTGTGCGGGTGCCTGGTACAAAAATAAATAAATAAAATCAGGGTTGCCTGCAGTGAGCAGTGGGCTGTGCAATACTGGCACAAAGGGGTCAGTGGGGCAGGGGGCCTGGGAGGGCTGGTAAGGCCAAGGGGAGGCAAACAAGCCAGCCAGAAAGGGGTGCTGTGGCAGAGGGGGCTGGGAATTCTGTTCAGGTGCTGGGAGCGGAGGGTGGTGAACGGGTTAGGGGAGTCAGAGCAGGAAGGGATTGCAGAGGGGCGGGGGGCACGGTCCCCACAGGGGACTGGGAGGGGCGGTGAAGCAGCACCGGGAGCAGGGAGACGGGGGGGATCAGCCCGGGGGTCTCGCTCGAGGGCAAGGAAGCCGGGATGGGAGGGGGGGGGGGAAGAGGGGAGAAGAGTTGGTGCCGCAAAGGGGAGGGTTTGGAGGCACAGAGGCGGGTGTTGGCATGTGGGGGGGACCTGGGGGGGCGGCGTTGGTTTGCTAAACGGACTGGTTCCTTCAGAATTATCAGCCTTAAGAAATGGCAAGATACATCATAAAGTGCTCAAAAGTTCAACATTAACAACGTGTGTCATGAGGTGCATATAACAAAGGACCTCCTGAAGAAACGTTCTGGTAGTGAAACGCAACGGCGCTGAAGTATGGCGTTGGGGACATTGAATTGAGCTAAGCACCATTTTTCCTTAGTATACAATTCTGTGTGCATGACATTGGGAATGTGACCTGTAATCAAAAGGTCATTGATGTTATAATATTAAGTGGCATTAGAAGGTCATTGATGCAAAAGGGTGCATACAGACCAGACTTGTTAAGTCTGGATCACAGCCCCATCTAAGTCTGAGACCTTGTTGCTTATGATAACAACTATTTTGATTAGATAGTCAATGGGACACAGGTCTAAGCTACTAGAAGCAGTATAATATCACAATCTCTATGTTGAGGGTTGGAGCGTGTACTTACATATACTCAACAGGACTTTTGTGTTCCACAAACGAGGTGGGGGCGATAGGGGGGAAGGGAAAGGATTAAGTGGGGGAGGTAGGGAGGAGCATCGAGTCCGCTCTCCCTCGGTTAGTGAAGGCCGCGTGGCCAAGTCCATGCCGGCCGCCTGTAACCGGGTGGTGTGGCGAGAAGCAACGTTGGGAGGTCCGTGAGGGGGGGGGGGGGAGTAGGAGGAGAGACACGGATGGCGGCGCATCTTTTCTTTTTTTTTCTTTTTTTTTTCTTTATCATTTTTAGAAAACAATCCAGAAATACAACTCTGAATCTGAATCAGATAACAAAAGGAAAAATAAACCCAATATAGAGATCCATTCTAAAACAGTTCTCAATATAAGAAAAAAATCATAACCCTGGCATAGACCCCAATATATTACCCCACAATATGATCCAAGAGAAAGAAAATAAACTACATAAGTGAATCACCACTTAAGGAAAATAAAGATATCATAGGAGCATAGATTGCATTAAGTGGCTGCCGGTATGGGAGTCTCCCCACCCCAGCCTCTTCCCTAGCATCAATAAATTGTAACAGTTGTCTGGGCTCAAAGAAAATATATTGACAAAATTTATAATTAATCATACACTTACAAGGATAGCTTAGTTTAAACAATGCACCCAAGGCTACCGCTCTCTGGCGTAAAGCCAGGAACGCCTTACGCCTCTTCTGCGTATCTCTAGCCAAATCAGGAAAAATTAATATTTTAGCACCCATAAACTGAGTAACAGACAATTTATGAAAATATAATTTAAGCACCATATTCCTAGGCAAAACTAACTAATAATGTCGCCCTGCTGGTCACCACCTCCAGGGAACTCTCCAAAAAAGCTGATAAATCTAACTGGGGCAACTCAAGATTCTCTCCAGGGGCCCGCTGTACCCCGGGCTCAACTGGAGATAAGGATACATATTGAGCTTTCACCACAGGAGGCAATGAATCAGCAGGGAGCTGCAAAACCTCAATGAAAAATTTACGGACCAAGTCCATAGTAGCTATCAAGGGCGACTGAGGAAAGTTCAAAAACCTCAAATTGTTCCTACGGAGACAGTTATCCAAATATTCAATTTTTCGTGCCTGAACTAACCGGTCTTTCTCATTAACAGCTCTAAGAGACTCTAGTCCTTCCACCTTGGATTCCAGATGAGAAAGTCTAGTTGAATGAGCCACAAGCTCAGAGTCTGACAAGGAGCACTGCGCTTTAATATCCAAAAGTTGTTGTAAAAAAGAAGTCACAAAGGGTAAAAAGATTTGCTGAACGGCAGAGATAGCTTCCCACAAGCTATCCAATGTAACCAGCGCCGGTTTTTCCACAAAGCCAGAAGGCTTGGACTCCAAAGTGCCGGGTAAGTCAGGCGTCAACTGTATCGATCCCCCACTGCCAGTGGAGGAGGAAAATCCCACTCGACTCCCTGCAGCGGCTCCACCAATCACTACCGTCGCAACTCTCTTCACGGGGGAACCCCCCGCAGCCGCGGATGTCTCCTGTCCTGGAGAAATACTGCGGACCCGCCCCTCCGTGAATCGGGAACCAGGCTGAACCAGCGGCACCTGTACGGGGCTTAATTCCACCCATCAATGCTCAGATCCAATGACACGTCCACTGGATCTGCCGAAGCCATGGGTGCTGAGGGAACGCAAAAAACAGCTATCGATGACTGCACCAAACCTCCAGATGGAGTCGAAGCCTCAGGGGGTTTCTGGGTGTGCTGTTTCCTTTTCCTCCCCATCAAAAGGAAGGTGCAGAGCTAGTTCCACGCACTCCAACTCGGCGTCCTACTCCCCCGCCATCTTGGATCCTTTTTTCGTCGGCAGCGCATCTTTTAAAATCATTGGCTCTCACCCCGCGGGAGTCTGGGTGGGAGCCAATGAGTGGAGAAAGGAAGAGGCGGGACCAGAGACTGCCCCAGCGGCCCCCAAGCGAGCAAGCAAGGAGCCCGGAGGCCGGTGTGCCACCCGCCCGTCCCCTTTTTGTTGTCATAAAGGGGGTTGGGGTAGTGTAGGGGTGTCACAATTGGAGGGGGGTTAGGTGGAATCCCAGAGGTTTCCGGGGTCCGGACGCTTAGGATAAGCTTGGGACGGGGGTAGGGTACCCCCGACCCGGACAACCCCTGGCTGGCTTTTGCTAATGACATGGCGAAGTCGGGGCTAAGGGGGGGAAGGAAGAGTACAAAAGCGGAGGTGCTATCACTTTGCTAGTGATATGGCTGGTGATGTGTCATTCCACTATTGTATGTTATTGGAGTTGATTGTTTATGTGTTAATGGTTAATAAAGCTGCGACCAGTTGTTTACCAAACCACTGAACGGTGTCGGACGTTTGTGTTCCACAAACGGGGGGGGGGGGGGGGAGGGGGGAAGGGTGTGGGGGGGGGGGAGTTGGGGGCGATAGGGGGGAAAGGAAAGGATTAAGGGGGCGAGGTAGGGAGGAGCATCGAGTCCGCTCTCCCTCAGTTAATTGGTGGCATCAATTCTTGTGGAACCTTCAAGTTTTCAGATAGATATTTTTTAAACAATTCAATTGGTGTAATACTCGAAATCACAGGAAAGTTTAATAGTCTCAAGTTTGAAGCCCAAACATTCTCAAGTTTTTGTACCTTAGCCGGCAAAGCAACATTGTCTTTCGTTCAAGTTTTGAACAGTTTCTTCCACCTTCTTCTTAAGAGTATCCACCACACTTACATATTTCTCCAAATTACCAGTAACATATGATAGGCAAGCAGAGATTCCAGCTGTCTGATTAAAAATGGCATCCAATAAGTTGTTCATAGCATCCCAAATGTTGTCTAAGATAATCTTCTTAGGGTAGATCAGAGTAAATGAAGCAGGTGAAGAAGCAACCAAGAGAGTCACAAAATCCTCACCAGTGCCAGAACCACCAACCAGGGGCTCTGTAAACCACTCAGGGGTCCTCTGGAAAAACCGGAGACAACCACCCGACTCAACTCCAGGGCAACTCCCCACTCATGCTCTCCTCCAGCTCTGAGTTCTGACATGGTCGGAGTACAGTCATGGACTCATGGAGGGGCTAGAACTGGAAGTAGGCTCATAGGTGGCTTGGATTGAAATGGGCTGAGTGGAGGGGAGCTAGGATTTGACATGGGCTGATGACGGGGCTAGAAAAGGACTAGAAATGGGCTGATGGGGGGCTGGGATTGGAAATGAGCTGATGGAGGGACTCAGATAGGACTGGAAATGGATAGGGGAGCTAGGGCTGGAAATGGGCTGATGGGGGGCTAGGACTGGAAATGGGCTGATGCGGGGACTAGAAGGGAGCGGATGCTGGGTGGGGCTGGAACTAGAAGGGAGCTGATTTTGGGGGAGGATTAGAATGGGATGGGGCTGGGAGAGTGAAATGGAACGGGGAAAAATATTTAGTGTGGGAGGGAAGAAAAATCTACAATTGGCCGGGTATTAGGAGAGTATGTGGGGATTGAGGATGGAGGGGTAAAATTTGAGTGGATGAAATAGGAATGAGGAAAGAGCAAAAGGAGAAAGATTAGTATGTTAAATCAGATGTAGAGAGAGAATGGAAAAAAAACTAGAAGAAAGGACAGATGGACAGCAGATGATGGAGAGTTAACAGAAAACACAAAGAAACCAGAAGAAAGTGGCTGGAGCAATTGCAACTGAAAAAAAAAATGCACAAAAGGTAGAAAAATATCTCTTTATTTTGAATTTATTAACTGGAATATGTCAGCTCTGGGAAATGTGCATCATTAACGTCTATGCTTTGTTTAGTACAAGAGGAAATTAATTTATAGTTGTATTTCTACAGTGTTGCTGTACATTCTAAGTTGGCTTTTGGGGTTCCCATTTTAATTATTATCTTCCTGTTTCTAAATTGTGATTTCTTGTTTGGTGATGGTCTATATTCTGCATGTGTAACTGAGCTGAGGTATTCTGTTTATGTAATTCCTATTTGACATTGCCACTTGTTCTCTTTCCCCAGTAGGTCATGTATTGTTATTCTCTGAAATGTATTGGTTTAATATTTGCAGTGTTGCCTTTTGATAGGTAGGGTCTGGTGCTTTGTGAGTCCTGGTAGTGCTGTTATGATACGACGGGTTTGCTATGGGTTCTAAATGACCAACAGACTTAGAGAAACATTCACACATACATATTTTTATTGGAACTCACACCTTGAAGGACAATCCTTCTCGTGGCGTGCTGTTCCCTTTTATTCTTTATATAGGGACGCAACCCTAGCATGCGTTCAAAGGGGATATCTACCCCTCAACATCAACCAGTTAACATTCTTTCATTCAGGAAAAACCCTCTTAGAAGCCACTTATCTGAACGGAGACTTTCCACAGTTCATAGGCAACTCGGCGTCTTCCCCAGCTCATAGATAGACTCAACGTCCACTCCTGATGGTAAATGGAGACGTCCCTTTATCAGCCGCCGATACCGGGTAAAACCCAACATCTCCAAATCAATGTAACCAACAGGGAAGGTCATCCATTATGACTTCTGAGACTTATTCAAGTAGCAACCATACGAGAGTCTCCCCTCATTTTCTGTCATTTTCAGACTCTCGTATGGTTGCTACTTGAATAGAGTCTATCTATGAGCTGGGGAAGACGCCGAGTTGCCTATGAACTGTGGAAAGTCTCCTTTCAGATAAGTGGCTTCTAAGAGGGTTTTTTCCTGAATGAAAGAATGTTAACTGGTTGATGTTGAGGGATAGATATCCCCTTTGAACGCATGTTAGGGTTGCGTCCCTATATAAAGAATAAAAGGGAACAGCACGCCACGAGAAGGATGGTCCTTCAAAGTGTGAGTTCCAACAAAAATATGTATGTGTGAATGTTTCTCCGTTGGTTATATATGTGGGAGACATACAAGATTCAGGATTTAGAATGGGTTCTAAATGGGCAGTGTTTGTAGTAGTTCCTAATGTGCCTGACGGTTGGCACTGGATTATAGTAATGTAGAAATCTTTTAGTCTTTCTTTATCCATACACTCATTAAGAGGCATGTTTACTAAAAGTTAGTGTATGGTAACATTATGCAAATATTTATGCAAATGAGGCCCCGCACAGAGTCTCTGCACATGGCCCCGCACCCCCCTTGGGCCGCCCCTGCATGCAAGCCTCACAGTCAGCATATTCATCGATTTCAGGTACGGGTGTCCCTGAGTAGGCGACACACGGCAGTTTAATTTTAGTTTTTTATTGTTATTTTAACATCGTGTTTAAGTGCACTTAAATTTTAAGTTTTCATGTTTAATGAGTTGATCATAATAGTAGAGCCCTGTTTTGGCCGTTCGTTTTGATTCATTTGATTCATTTCATTATTTCATTATTTATTTTTTATTTATTCACTCCATTTGGGCATGGTTTATAAATAAAAGATTATATAAAGTATAGTAACTGTTTTTGCCCCCTTTTTAACATTCGGTTCCTTTGTCTCTATCTAAGAAGATATAGATTGACTTGTTTAAGAATACCATCTTATACAGGTATGGTTCTTTTATTTATTTGTTGTCACAACCTCTGAGTGTCAGGATAAGATTCACTCCATTTAGATGTCTTTTTTTATATATATGTATGTATTCATGTTTTGTGGTTTTTGATTCATGTGTAATGATTTTTAAATGGTTGTTTTGCATTATGCTTTGTTTTTTTAAATGATGGACATACATTTCATATATTCATATTTTTATATTTGTAGTTTATTTAATTCTCCGATTCTTATTTATATATGTGGTTTGCATTTATTTATTTATTTATACACATATGTTTAGTAATTAATTTATTTAATTGCATGGTTTCAGGTTTTCATTCTTATTCCTATTGTGGTTTTAATTGGTTTTAATGTTGTTTATCATTTATGTATTATGTATGTTTTTATTTATTTGTTCAGCCATTTCAGCCCTGAAGAAGGCATTACGAAACACGGCCTGTGTCGGGCCTGTGGCTGATATATTTTAATTCAATAAACATCTTCCGTTGCTATCCACGTTTTTGTTCTGGGTTCTGTTACTGCATGTGGTCTGTGCTCTTTTGTTGGACTCCTAAGATAACATACGGTTCTGACAGAATGCTGACATGCTGGTATAGTACGTAGGAAAGCTAATCTCAAGCAGGCGGCCATATTTAAATGTACTTTGGGAGACTTCCGGTGGCATGGTGAGCTGAGAGGACGTGTTCGTCTCGGCTCCGGAGCCCGCTCCCTCCCCACTGCCGTTATTTTGAGCTCGTTTAATATTTCCCATAGTAATAGTGGAGGAGCAGCTCTGTGGAGGACCGAAGCGTCTCTTTCCTAAGACTTACTAACTGGAGCCTGCTGTATGGCCACAAAAATCCCCCGCCGTACCAGAACACGCATTGGGGAGGACAAGATGGCGGAAGGCGGGCTGGAGCCCTCGGGTTCGTTGGATACCCCAGCGTTAGTGGCTGAAGTGTCAAGAGCGGTGGTGGGTGCTCTGGAACAAAGACTAGGAGGCTTGTCCAGTCAAATGCAAGAGGTGGCCCAAGCTGTCTCTGATTTCAACAAGAGAGTTGAATTAGCCGAAAATCGCATCGGGGCATTAGAGGACCAGCATGAGCAGGACGTCGCGAAGATTAAAAATTAGGAGGAAACACTGGCGCAACATCGAGATAAGTTAGAGGACCTAGAGAACCGCAGTCGAAGAAACAACTTGCGGTTCATTGGGGTCCCGGAATCTGTTCCCGACAGAGAGCTGCGGCGCCACCTGGAACAGTGGATCAAGGATAATCTATCCTTGCCCGAGGAGGTAGGAAGGGTCGTGCTGGAGAGGGCGCACCGCCTGGGACCCTCCAGGGCTGATGACCGGCGACCGCGAGCAGTGATTGCACGGTTTCTCAACTCCTCGCACAAGGAGGAAGTGCTACGGGCATCGCGGCAACTGAGGCGGACCGGGGCCTCCAACACATCACTACTTATCTTTCAAGACTACTCCGCTGGTGTCTCACTGCAACGCAGGGCCTACAGAGACCTTTGTAGCAAACTCATCGAACGGGGTGTTCGATTCACGCTCGCATATCCGGCGTCCCTCAGGATTCATGGTGCCAGTGGGAGTCGAGTGTTCTCCTCCCCGGAAGAAGCCCGTGCCTATTGCAACAGTTTGGGCTAGAATTCCACTCTTGGCATGGCGCTGTACCTTCGGGAAAGGTCCTGATGCTCTTTGCCCCCCTTGGTTTGGCTGGGACTGGCCTTGCGTCCAGATAACTCAGCCGAGGAGCGCCGGCGCCGGCGGGTGAACCGGAGATATACTATGCAGAGATTTCAGCTGGGCCTCCCTGACATGTAGAATGATGCCTCACCATATGGGCACATACAGAGATTCCTTGGCTCCCACTGGGAGCGTAGGCGAATAAGAGGTGGAGGCGGAGAGGACTCGCATCACTTGAGTAACTGTGTATCTCTGTTTGCTACTTTCTTACATGTTGCTGTTGGAGTTACTGTTTGCCTGTATTGAACTCTTCAATGTTATTTTGTTTCTTGTCTTTTAAAACCAGGGGTGACTTGATATTAAACACTTCTGTAAAGGTTCTGGTCACTTGGAGGGCTGTGAATATGGTATGCAGGGATTGGGGTGGGGGAAGGGATCTGATCTGACACGCGGCGGGGAGGGGAGGACGAGGGGCACTTTAAATTTGGGGTCTGGGGGGTGCGGGCCATGGGCATGAGGGTCGGTGGGACAGTGCCCCTGTTAAACGGGGGGGTGATTGGTGGCGGGGTCGCTGCCCTTCCGATATGCACAGCCACCTGCTCTCGCTTATGGAGGTGTAGCTGCTGGGCGCACGTGGGCCTTGTGGGGGGAGTGCTGACAGCTATATCAGAAGCTCTGTGGTGAAGTGTTTTTAAATAGGTTATTGTATGCTCTATCGCCCTGAAGGCGTGTGCAGTGGGGGTGCAGTTTGGCACGTGTTTGATGGGCCACATGCACTCACTCTGGAGATGGGTGGCTCTCTGAGATGGGTGACGGGTATCAGGGAGTCCCCGGGGCTTTGTATACTTTACCAATCAACTGATGTGCCCGGGGGGGGGGGGGGGTGTTGGGCAGTGTTGGGAGGGTGACCAACACCCACCATAGCCACAAAAGCCAGCAGTGAGCAGAGTTGTTTACCATGTATCGGGCCCCCCCCCTTTTTCTATTTTTCTGCACCTTATGGAATGGCGGGTTGGGGGGTCCATGCTTGGTTTGGAGGAGGCGGGTGTGCTGTGCTGGTGGGGCTGCTGTCCCCCCGATTGATCCATTTGTTAATCCCACCAGATTAAGTATGCACGGCCGTTTAGAGTATGATGCTACAATTGGGGAAATGCGGATGGGAACTTCCGGTGCTCTGTGGCCCTGTGCTTTGATCATGTTAGTACATACTCACTGAACGGCTTCTTTGCAGTAGAAGACAGTATACCGCGGGATTGCGGGACCCCCCCATCACGCCCAGTAGGATGGGTGAATCTTTATGTTGGGGCGCTATACCATCTACTTTAGTGAAAAGCCTGGAAGGTAGAGCTGTACGGGCCTCTCTCTTGTCTCCCCGGGACTGTGGGGTTGAATGGGCAGTGGTCGCATCCTGGGAGAGGATAGTTCATCCCAGTGGGGACGCCCCTAGATATGCCTTGGCCGCATCTACCTTGCAGCCTCGTGGGACGGGGAGGAGATGGTGGAGGTACGAGTGCAGAGCGATGTAGCAAAATGTGGAAGATGGGGAGGGGCGGGGGGGCCTACATGCCACAGAAGTCAAGGTGGGGCCAGCTCAAGCTGGTGTAGGGTGGGAAGAGGTGAGGAGGGGAGTGGGGGAGGGGGGGCTGGATGGTGGGGGAGGGGGGGGCCTGGGGGGGTGGGGGGAGGGGGGGTTACAAGTAAAAGTTAGGACACAAGGTATGTCTGGAAGGGAGGGGGAGCTTAAGTTGACTGGCTGGACTGGGAGTGGGTACAGGGGACTAGTGTGTATTGGAGGGTGGGAGTGGAGTTTTTGGGCCTTCAGCAAAGTGGGGTTTGGAGCAATATGGGAGGGGGCTCTAGGCTGGGGGGGCCCCTACCCTGGTGCGCATGCTACGACCGAGTTTTGGCTCTTTGGCTATCCACATGGTTATGGCTAAAACCACACGAGTGATTTCTTGGAACGTTTGTGGACTGGGTTCCCCGGTAAAACGGTCCAAAGTGCTACAACATTTGTGGCGTCATCATGCAGATATTGCTTTGCTGCAGGAGACGCATCAATCGGTAGTGGAACATCAGAAACTGGGACTAGGTTTTAAGGCACGAGTCTATGGGGCCCCTGCGGTTGGGAAGAAACGGGGAGTGGCGATCCTTGTTGCTAAGTCTCTTGCTTGGGATGAAGAAAAGGTGATTTCAGACCCTCAAGGCCGTTACGTTGGTGTATGGGGGAGTTTGGCTGGGAGGAAGGTGTTCATATGCTCGGTCTATGGCCCTAATACCTACGACGCTCGTTTTTTTCAGGACCTCTCAAAACTGCTGGATGAAGCTAGCGGGTATCAGGTGATTTTAGGCGGTGACTTTAATGTAGCTCTGGACAGTGGTCTTGATCGGTCCGGCCCCCTGGGAAGCGGGAGCTCTCGGGCGGGTCGTAAGCTATGGGGCCTGTGTGAAGCGTACAATCTCCTCGACATTTGGCGGGTGCTGCATCCTGGAGACCGTGACTACACACACTTGTCCCGGGCACACGGCACCTGGTCTCGGATAGATTTTTTTCTTGTGACGGAATCGCTTTTCAGCTGGGTCTCCAAGGCGAGCATTGGCCCCTTAGTTATCTCGGACCACGCCATGGTTGTTTTGGACCTACGAGGGAGCTGCTCTCCTTCAAGTAAGATCTGGCGCTATCCCCTGGACCTGTGCGGTGATGCGCGGTTTGAAACCTTTCTTCGGGACCGCTGGAAGGAGTATGAACTCTTAAATGCATCGCCGGATATTTCCCCCGCGACCTTTTGGGAAGCCGCTAAGGCGGTACTCAGGGGGGATATTATTAGTTACCACAGCCATCGGCATCGGCAGTTGAACCGGCGGATCCTCTTGTTGGAGAGGGAGCTGGGTCGGATGCGCCGGGTGGCGGCGGGTTCCCGAATAGGGGCGAATATGCGTAGGCTCAGGGAAGTACAGACGGAGTTGGAGACGCTTCTCCAACAGCGTGTACAGAAATCGATGCTATACTACCGGTATAAGCTCTACAAGTTTGGAAACAAGGCTGGCAAGCTGATGTCCTCTCTGTTGCGGCCGACGGGTGGCTCCCGTCAGATAGGGGCCATCAGGCAGTCTGATGGAACCGTCACACGTGACTCCGCCACTATTGAGAGGGTTTTTACTGACTTCTTTAGAGAGCTGTATGCCGGAGAGGAGGCTGAAGCCGCAGTGGGGCGTTCCTTCCTTGTGGGCTGTGGGCTCCCTAGACTGGAGGCGGAACATTTGGAGGCCCTCAATAAGCCCCTATCCGGCCAGGAGGTCCAAGTAGCCATCCGGCATCTGAAGAATGGGCGAGCCCCGGGTGTCGATGGATTCCGGAGCGAATTTTACAAAACCCTGAATGATGCAGTTGTCGCTCCTCTCATAGGGTACTTTGAGGACCTCGTGAGCCGTGGAAGATTTCCATTTGAACCCAATAAAGCGTTGATTACTATTCTGCCCAAGCCAGGGAGGGACCCCCTTCTACCGGGATCTTACCGCCCTATCTCCTTACTCAATGTCGATATTAAGCTTCTGGCTAAGATCATGGCGGATCGACTGGCGCACTTCTTACCCTCCTTGGTACACCGGGACCAGGCAGGGTTTGTTCGGGGGCGCCAGGTTGCCTATATCTTACAGCGAATCTTATTGTCCATCGGCGCCGGGAGGTTGGCCGGGGAGACTTCGTTGCTTATTAGTTTCGACGCCGAAAAAGCGTTCGATCGCGTAAGTTGGGGCTTTATGCATCAAACCCTGGCGATGATGGGCTTTGCAGGTTTTTTCGTGGATGTGGTCAAACTGCTATACGCGGACCCCTTAGGGGCAATCATGGTTAATGGAGTCATGTCCCCCGAATTCGCTATTCAAAAGGGGACCCGTCAGGGTTGCCCGTTGTCGCCACTTCTTTTTCGTACTCACATTAGAGCCCCTTCTCCTTTGTATTCGGGCTTCCTCTCAGTTTCGGGGCATTCGGATGGGCCACGCCGAATTTCGAGTAGCCGCTTTTGCCGATGACTTGCTTGTCCATCTGGGGGACCCACGAACCGGGCTACCCAATTTGCTGCATCTTATCAAGGAGTATGGTAAATCGTCTGGGTTTCGATTGAATCTGGACAAGTCGGAAGCGCTGTATTTGGCACCTGAAGGACAATCGGGTTGGCAGGACCCGTTTCCCCTACGCTGGGCGACGGGCCACTTTAAGTATCTGGGTATTTATTTACCGGCGCGCCTAGAAGATCTCTATCAGTTGAATGTTAACAAAATTCTTGGTGAGGTGTCGGCATGTGTCGACCGTTGGCGAGACTTACCGTTGTCACTGGGGGGCAGGGTAGCCCTGTGTAAGATGGCGCTTTTCCCTAAGATCCTCTATCCGCTCCAGACACTCCCATTGGCTCTCCGCCGCGCGGACCTGCGGCAATTGGATCGTCTCTTCAATCGATTTCTGTGGCGGGGCCGCAGACCTAGAGTTCGCTTGGCTATATTACAACAGCCTTGGGCCCTGGGGGGAATGGGATTCCCCGATATTTGGAGGTATAATATGGCCTGTTTGTTAAGATTCGTTCGGGACTGGCTGTGGGATCTAACAGAGTGGACCCCGAAGGAGTTACTTGAGGCTGTTTTAGCGCCTCTCCATCCCCGATACCTGCTCCACGCGCGAACACTTCGAGAGGTACCGTTGAGTCTCCGGGGTCTTTTCTTAGTCCCCGTTCGGAAGGCGTGGCAGTTTTTCTGTGCGTTGCGCCGGATCTCAGCGAGTCATACCCCCTACCTCCCTATCCGCGGTAATGCTGACTTTGCGGCTGGTATCGGGCGGTCTCGATTCCAGTTTGGTGAGGACCTCGGCCTGGTGAATCTGGAGCATGTGCTGACCCCCAGGGGCGAACTGGTGGCTTTTGCTGAGCTCCGCAGGCAATTCTCCCTGGGGCCTTGGGACATATTCCAATACACGCAACTTCGGAGCTATCTCAGCACAATGCCGGACGGGGCACTAAAGGGGGAAGTATGCTCGGAACTTGAACTGACCCTTTTGGGGGGGACAATGGGAATCCGGGTGTCCGTACTCTACAAAATGCTATGGGAGGGGCTGTCGCCCATTGCTGTCGGCGACCTGGCAGCGGCCTGGACGGCGGATCTTGGCGAAGAGATAGACGCAGAGCTCCTTCTTGGGGGGCTGGCGGCTATCCCCACTGTAAGCACGTTGGTCCTGCACCGAGACACTCAATATCGCATTTTGCGTCGCCTCCATCTTGCCCCTGTCAGGGCGTGGAGAGCGGGGTTTGCTGCTAGTCCCTGTTGTCCTCGGTGCGGGGCCGATAGGGCGACGCTAGGTCACATGTTTTGGCACTGCCCCAAGGTTCAGCGATTCTGGGATCGGGTGACAACGTATCTCCTCCGGTGTGTACCACATTTGGAACCCCTAACTGCTCGGCATTTTGTGTTAGACCTGTGGGAAAATGCGTGGGGGCTTTCCCTGGGGGGTTGGACGTTGCGGTGGTTGCGTCTGGTTCTGATGTCTGCCCGAATGACAGTGTTACAGCAATGGCTAGATGTAAGGGGCCCGATTATTGGAATTTGGAGGGTCCGATTACATAAACTTCTGATAATGGAACGAATCTCGGCGGCTGGGAAGAGCGTCGATGGGCCCGCTTCCTTCAGGGGTGGGGACCCCACCTTCAATTGTTGCCGGCTGGGGCCCGTCACCGCATCCAAGGGGGCTCCTAAAGCAGCAGACTTATCAGGGAGATATCACAGTTGACCTCTCCCTCGCCGCCGGCGTAGTAATAAAATGGGGATCAAGGGGGCGGATCTACTATACGGGGGCAAACGTCTCATAGGTTTGTCCGGAGTCCCTCTGGGCCCGGTATAATAGGTAGCAGTTTAGGAACTCTAGTTGGTCGTAGGTTTCTCCCTCTTCCTATTCATATTGATATGGCTTGGGTGGGAAGGGGGGAGGGAAGGAGGGGGTTGGCCTGGGGGGGGGGAAGGAAGGAGGGGGGGGGGTTTTGGTTACATGCTTTCTCCCTTACGATCACTCACCGGCCTTTAGTATGGGGACAGGTCTGGGAGAAGACACACCTCGGACCTGTTTGAGGAAGAATAGCTTGGTGATAGTAGAGGGGGGTGGCATTTGGGGCTTGATTAGTGAGAAGTGGGGGGGCCAAGGGGGGGTCTTTGCGGTTCCCGGGGGGGGGGTACCCTGGTAACTCAAAGGGGGGGGTTTGTAACTGGAGATGGTTAGGGGGGGTACACTTGTGGTGGTTATCAACTGCTGTTTCGTAGAAATGGTGTGGTGGGGATCCCCTCTAGAATCTAGTTGCTTCTTATTTATTTACAGGGGTGTATCAACTTAATGGGATGGTACACAAGCACGAAAAAGGGGGGGGGGGGTTATAATACTCGCCTTAACGTATTCATTAGGGTCGTGGTTTCCCCCAATAACTCTATGTACACTTGCCTATTTATTTGTCCATTAGTGGGGAGGGGGAGGCTAAGGTCATCGACGTTTAATGAGGTTCCAGATGGATCACTAGTGCTTGAATGCGGCTGGCTTTCCCCATATCCAACCCGGGGTAAGCATTTCAATCATTCTGGGAAGTTCCTACTACTGATCCTCCCTTTAATGGACTGTACTGTATTGAACATATACTTCTATTGTGTGAGATATTCTGTTTCTCTCTGTATTATTGGGTTCGTTGTATGTACTGTTTCTTTTGTTACAAGAATAAAAAGATTCAAACATAAATGTACTTTGGCGCCAATAAAGTGTAGCAGTCATCATGACAACCGACACGGACACTTTATTGAGAGCGATAGCAGTAATATAAAAGGAAAATAGAATGTTGATGGGCCGCCTGAAGCTATGAATGCTATTTAAAAAAGGGAAATCAAAACAGTATAGCTAAAAGCATAATTTATAATATCTGGAGTTTCCTTCCTGTTTGCAACTGGTAATTGTACCGCTTTGTATTGTCGAAAAAGTTGGTAAACAAATAAATGTAAACTGTAAGGTAGTAGGGATGCTTAAGGTTTAAGGTTATTTGGTGTATTTTATATCTGTTGATAAGGTCGGGGTTACTTACTCATTGATGAAAATCCTTCATTAACGCTTGTCATGAAAAAAATTCTCTCCTATCTTCTTAAGTGGGGGTAACAGTTTATAAATGAAAGAATGTGTTTGGATTGGCCAGCAGTTGGAGAGGAGAAGGTAGGAATCAAACAAAATCAAAGACTTAAATTTTTACCTTTTAAAGAAACAAACAAAAGTTCCAATTTTGCAAAAGTCGTCTAGGTCAAAAAAGGGACATCCAAGTTGGGGCAATCAAACAGTGCTGCATATTTTGCATGTAAAGCAGGAACAGACATTTTATATAAAATACCCGTTCAACAAAAAAGAAGCGTCATTCGTGGCTTTGTGCGTGTAAGTGCCAGCATTTACATGCATGAGAGGTAGATATTGCTACCTACACGTATAAATGCTGGTGTTACAGGTGTACATATTAGATTTTGCAAAACTGCATATTCAAGGGAAGCCAATTAGGCACTGGGGCTCCAAAACTCAATTGTTTGGTTTCTGAGTTGGTTTTAGCCCCACAGAGGTAAGAGCTATTGCCTTTTCAATCACTCCTCCCAAAGTCCAGAGTCAATGAGCAGTTAGCTGACAGCTATGTATATATATTGCCAATGAAAAATAAGAAATGCACATATACATGTGAATTGGCATTTTAGAAAGGACATCCAGGAGAGAACATATCGAGAAATGCCAGGGACGTCTATGGGCCTGATTCTGAATCGTGCATTGCCATCCTGACCCTATTCTCCCTCCTGCTCTCCCCATACGGCTAGAGCTGCAGGATGGGGAGAGCCAGCTTGGGGGGGGGGGGAGGGGGCAGGATCTGGGTGGAATGGGGGTGGGCTGAGCCAGCAGGACGTACAAGGCTGATTCAGATCACAGCTCTGTATGTCTTGCCAGGTCAGAGGGGATGTGCTGATTATGCCACCTTGAAGGTGGAATAATCAGCATCGGCGATCGGGCTCAGGGATCCGATCCAAGCCCCGGCTGGCCAGCCGCGGGTCAGGCGGCAGAGAAGAAGGGGTCCTAGCAGTGTGAGCCAGGTGCACCTGCAGGGAGGACATCTCTGCAGGCAGGCAGGGGCACGCCGGGTTGTCCTCGGGCCCGATTCTAACTTCCCCACTGAAGTTAATTGGGTAGCAGCCGAATATCACTTTTGTCCGGTTAGCTTCCTGCTTTGGCAGCTGACCCAGGTTTTCAATGCCAGTGGCCAGATATGGCCTGGTATTGAATATCTGGATTTAGTGTTTAGTGACGATGGCTAGCCGTTGTAATCACGCTAGCCACTGCCGTTGAATATTGGGCTCTATATTCTAAAAGTATTTTTCATCTATATTCGAGTACAAGCGGCAAGATTAACAAATCATCTCATGAAGTCATTTTAATGGAAGCCTGTTCCATATCTGTGAAGCAGCTACCGAAAAAAAATGTAAATGTCCAGCAGACCCTATGGATCAAAAGGAGAGCACCAGTTGACATCTTTAGCTAGATTTTAAGGGCCCAAAATTCGAAGAGTTTAACACAATTAACAGAACTGCCAACCATGTTAATCCCCCCAGTTGGCTAGTGCCGCTGAATATCCGTGGCCGCCATCTCTGTATGCCCTGAAGCTAACCAGTTAGCATCGTGGTATTCCAGGAGTGGCATCTGGTGATAACTGGGCAGCAGTTATCACTATGTGATGAAAGTCAGGTGCAGTAAAGTCTGGCCTAACTTTCCCCGCTAAAGCTAACTGGACAGCGGCTGAATATCATCACTACCTCGTTAGCTTTTTCCTATCCAATTGACCCAGATATTCAATGCTGGGGCCCGGATATGACCTCGGCATTGAATCTAGGTTTTTAACGTTCAGCAGTGATGGCTAGTTACTTTAACAGTGCTAGCCACCTCCACTGAATATCGGGCCCTACAGCTTTAAGAGGACTATATCCCTCTAAACTGTCACACCAACAGGCAGGGCTATTCAAACGGAGGATTTTAAATGCCAGTACCAAGATCTGAAAATGTATGTGTTCTTTTATTGCAAGTCATTGCAAACTGGCTTACAGAGGACTGTGCATTTTCCTCTCTTACCGTAACCATTTATAATTCTAGCCACAGCATTCCGGATCTGCAATCATCTAATGATTTTCCCTGGCAAGTCAATATACCGAGCACTGCAATAGGCCAGAGTGATCAGCCTATGGCCTGTATGGCAGCCCAAAGAACTGCTGCATTCCAGCACTGATGTAAAGTGTCTGACCACATGCAGTTTAAAATACAGAACTTGAAAACCAAGCAATGTATGTATAACCAACTTTGCTCCTAAGTTCCTAACATATCAGGATCAGGAATGCCTTTACCTCAAACAAAGGTCTTTTAGAAGTTCAATGGCAGTCCACTTCTCCAAAACATAAGCGCTCAGTTTTTTGAACGTTAATCAACAGCCCATTAGCAGAGTGGAGGAGTAGCCTGGTGGTTAGAGCAGTGGGTTAAGAGCCACAGATGCCAGCCTTTAAATTCCATTTCTCCTTCTGGCCTTGGGGAAATCACTTAACCCTCTATTGCCCTAAATACAAGCTTAGAGGTGCTTATTCAGTAGGATATTCAGTGGCACTAAACCATTTAGTGCTGCTGAATATCCCGTTCCACCAAGTTTGTACACCCTTATACAAACCGGAGAGCGGGGGCGGCACCAGGGGTTAGTCAGTCAGCAGTGAGATTGAGCCGCTGGTCGGTTAACCCTAACCAGCTAAAGTTAGATGAAAAAAAAAGCTGACCTAACTTTAGCTGGGTTAGCCATCCAATCAGTGGCTGAATATCACCGCTGGCCAGATAGCTAAACCTCTATCTGGGCAAACTGGATAGACAATGGCAGTGGCTGAATTTGACTGCGGCATTGAATATACAACTTAGAATTAAAGTGGTGATGGCCAGCTGCTTTAAGTGTGCTGTCCACTGCCGCCACTGAAAATATCCCCCTTAGAATATAAGCCGAACTCAGCTGCTAGGGTTCTTACAGGGACATCAAGATTGGAACATATAACCCCAGTAATGAAAAACCTACACTGGCTGCCACTACAAGCCCGAACTCAATACAAGGTACTGGTCATGACCTTCAAGGCACTGAAGAATCAATCTCCCACACCAATCAGTAAACTGCTCAACAACATACCCAACACCAGAGTCAGAAGACCTACACTACTGAACATGCTAACTGTACCTAAGCTCACCACAAGATGTACAAAGGCAACTACCAATAGAGCTTTTTCAATTTATGCCCCAACAGCCTGGAATGAACTTCCCGCTAGTATAAGATCCATAGCCAGCCTCACCTCCTTCAGAAAGGCAATAAAACACCACCTTTTTCTAATTCACTATCCTGAAACCATGCCCGAAAAACATAAGTCATTTGCACTCACACCACACACTAACTGCCCTATCACTCAACATGAAAATGGCTAGATGCTCCTCTCCTTTAGATCTACACATTCTCCCACCTGACCTATAAATGCCCACGGTTTACTAGAATAAATAACTCTATGTAAATACTTGTATATACCATGTGAATAGTTTTCCCTGTTATCCCAGTTTGTTTATGCCATTGTTCTATGTAAGCACATGTTCTATGTAAGCCATGTTCTATGTAAGCACATTGTGATATTTATGCATTGTTGCTCTGTTCAGTTTTAATGTAAACCGCGCTGATTTCAATATCGCGGTATATAAGAAATAAAAATAAATAAAAAATAAATAAATTGTTAGCAAAGATAATAGAAAAAGCAGTGTAGATCCAACTACAACAATACATCAACTCGCACGCTCCATTGGACCCACAGCAACATGGCTTCAGACAACAACGTGGAGTGGAAACACTTCTAACCTCACTCCTAGACATAAAGGACATAGACAAATCCAAGCAAGGCTTCACATTACCATTTCTGGACACAGCCACTGCTTTTGACTCAGTCTGTCACAGTTCCCTCCTATCATGCCTCCAGTCAATGGGAATACAAAATACAGCCTTGGATTGGTTCAAATCAAACCTAACAAGATGACAACAGCAGATAAAAATAGGTCCACAGAAATCCACCCCATTTGATCAGCACCAGGGATTCCCACAAAACCCAGCGCTATCATCACTGCTATTCCACATATACGTAAACCATTATGCTCACTCATACAAGCTCTCAAAATCTTTTGCCATATCTATGCAGACAACATCAAGCTCTTCTCCACATCAAAACCCAACTACAACACATTAATAGATTGCTTCAATGACGTAACCCACTGGATCATGGAACATAACCTAGCTGTCAACTACAAGAAAACAGAAATCCTCTTTGTTATCAAAGACATCACTTTCACCCTGCCTTAAAGCATAAGAGTGAAAAACATACTCTTGGAAGTAAAATCAGAGGTCCAATACCTTGGAGTCACCCTTGACTAGCAATTATCGATGCTACCACATAAACAAAACCACCAACTTGGTATATCAAAAAATAAGAATGCTCCACAGACTACACCCCCTGCTCTACACACAAAATTATCATACAGTATTCCAAGCCATGGTCCTGCCACACCTCGACTTTTGTAACATCATTTACCAGGGATTACCAAAGCAATCAATGTATGCCCTACAAATGGTACAGAATACAGCTGCTCAAATTATACATAGTGCCACAAGATTGGAGCATATAATCCCCCTTCTGAAGCAGCTTTACTGACTACCTATAGCCAGCCACAGTAAATGCAAAGTCCTAACAACAGTATTCAAGATTTCACACAACCTATCATTGAGCTACCTACAAACCATAATTCACAAAACCTCTAAGAAAAGAGCAAAGAGAGCTACCATGCAAAACACCCTCACCATCCCTGCATCAAAGGCCAAAAACAAACGACCTGTGCCAGGGCATTCTCACTTTGTGCCCCAAGCCTTTGGAATGTGCTCCCAAATCGATTATGTGCCTGCACAGATCTCTATAGCTTCCATAAGGAGCTAAAGACTCGCCTATTCCAAGAGCACTTTGGTAACCTGACTTAACCCTCCCAAGCAGGCTAAGTGAAACAATGATTGAAACAGCAATCAGTATAGTCGCATGATGCAATATAATCAATAACCACCCCCTTCCTCCTCCAGGTTTGACCCACTCCCCACATCTTCACACCACCTACCATCACACCATCACACCTCATCCCCCCAGAAATCTTCTCCTACCCATATGATACCACAAGATCAAGTTGAATCAAGTTAAATTGAGTCAAATTATTAGCTGTATTGTAGTTAAATGTTATCTGTTAATTTTAGATGCGGCCTTGTAACTTGTCAGAGTTATATGTAAACCATTCTGACTCCATGAAAGAGAGATATATAAAAACAAATAAACAAATAAGTAAAATACCTATTGCACCTTGAGCAACTACCAAAAAGGTGTGGGCTAAATCTAAATAAATAAATAAATAAATAGTTCTTAACCATATAATAAACATAAACATAATAACAACATCAAGACAATAATTTAACTTAAAATAATGTCTGCCAACGGAACAATCACCTTACATATGTACAGACCTTTTAGGTTCTGCCTTATTGAATGGCAGAGACCTTTACCAAAATATCCCTTTGTGATCCACCCAGTGTTTCAAGAACTCCTGACTAGTGAGTTAATGGTGGGATGAGATATTATTTAGATACCTAACTGGTATAAAGTCCCAGCCCAAAGGCACAACAACTGTACCGCAGTGACAGGTGCCCCTGACTCCAAACCATGTGCACAAGGGAGAAAGAGAGATTCCTAGTTAGCACAGCTAGGGAACCAAACAACCTTAGTGGTGACAAGGGTAGCTTAGGCCACTGCACTTCAAACTTAAGGAGTCAAGAAGAAAACAGTAGAGAATGAGCCTTGGAGACAGAAGGAGCAGCAGGGAACCCTAATCCTGGAACAAGAGATGAAACAGATATAGTGGATATCCCCTGGAGCAAAGACAAGGAGGACAAGGCTTAAGGGGTGCAAAATCTGCAATCTTTTTTCCCATCCACCCTCCCCTACTCCCACCCACCCCAGACATATCCCTTAATGTATAGTTAGATATCCCAGTTAAGAGAGAGAATGAAATTTGATACCACCAATAAGTGATTAACCCGCCTAAACAAACCATTAGCAGTTCATAGGAACCAAACAAAAAGTAATAGCATAAAATATATCAAATAATCTTGTTGCTGTTGTTGTTGTTAAGTGGCATCAAGTCGGTGTAGACTCCTGGCGACCCTCTGGATATTTGACCTAAATTTTGTTCGGTCTTCAGCCAAGCGGCTCATTGTTGATAGAGTGGTATCCATAGCTGCTGTTATTGCATTGATCCATCTCATTGCTGGCCTTTCTCTTTTATGGTAACCTTCTACCTTGCCAAGCATTATGTCTTTCTCCAATGATCTCTCTCTTCTCATGATGTGTCCAAAGTATGAAAGTTGAAGTCTTGTCATCTGAGCTTCTAAGGAAAGCTTAAGTTTGATCTCCTCTAGTACTGACTGGTTTGTTCTTCAGGCAGTCCATGATATACACAGTATTCGTCTCCAGCACCATAATTCACTGTCCAGCGTTCGCATCCATATGATGTTATTGAAAATACCATGGCCTGGACAAGTCAAATCTTTGTATAGAGAGAGACATCTCTGCTCTTGAGAATCTTGCTTAGGTCCTTCTTAGCTATTCTACCAAGAGCAATATGTCATCGGATTTCTTGACTGCTAGTCCTTTCTTTATTGATTGTTGATCCACATAAGTTAAAACTGTCAACTGTTTCAATTTCTTCTCCATCAATGATGAACTTATTGATTTTGCCAGTTGTTAGGATCTTTGTCTTCTTAACATTAAGGTGCATGCAGACCCATTTTAAGACTATATCTTGAGAAGCAAATGTTTCAAATCGTCTTCACTTTCAGCCAGTAATGTGGTATCATTAGCATAGCAAAGTTTGTTGATGAGTCTTCAACCAATCTTCACACCTCGGTTGTCTTCATACAGTCCTGCTTCTCTGATGATTTGTTCTGCATATAAATTAAAGAGGTAGTGGGAAAGTATGCAGTCTTTTACACCTTTACTGATTTTAAACCATTCTGTTTCTCCTAGTTCCATTTGAACTGTTGCTTCTTGATCAATGTAAAGGTTGTGCAAGAGAATATCAGGTGTTGGAAAAAATTCAAATGGAGGGCTCACAAACAAAGAAATCTGAAAGGGCTTCCGAAGCAGGGGGAGATCCATCTCAGAATATATGGGAATGGCTATAAATGGGCCCACTTTTTCTCTGCAACCCCCTGCACTGTAGGTATGGTTTGGGTGGAATTTATGCCACTGAAACTCACTAATACAAAGATACAGATAGCAGTCCATCTGCAAGATGGAGGCCATCCAGTCTTTGCATGTATATCTCCCAGTTGGTCAGATGTTACATGAATGCACTTGGTACAAAACGTTCCTGGGTGTCAGAGAATGAGTTCAATGTCTGGAGGCTAGAGTAGCAGACCTAGAGGAGGTGAGGCAGACAGAGGTATATGGAGGAAACGTACAGGGACATAGTAGAAACGTCCCACCTCCAGTACATGTGCTAGAGCAGGTTTGTTTGCAATAGCAAGAATTGTCAAATCAGCATTTTTGTATGAAAGCCACATTGTTCCCACTTTTCTTTTTGCCCATCTGCCTCTTCCTTATCCATTATACAGGATATTCTCTTATTTGTTTTGGAATCTGAATCCCAGGAATTTCCACTCCTCTTTCCAGCAGTAACAACTCTTGCACCATCCCTTGAGAACGGCTCTGATAGGGATCTAGACTCCCTATCCCCCCTCCCCAGTCTTTTGCTTCTGTACATGATTATTGCAATGTGTGAAACTGGAATAAGAAGCGCTGGATGTGGCATGGCAGTGCAGTCATCATGCATTTTTTATTGTATCTTATAATTACTGTGCAATTTTGTAATCTGCTTTGATTGTGCTATATAGTAGATGGTTCAGATCAACCGGTAAGAAACTATTATAAAAAGTCAATGTTATACTATTGCTTTTCTGTCTTTCTCCATAAAACCACTATAAATTCAACAGCAATCATATCCTGTATATACTGTATGTCCAGCACTGCAGTACGCTCCTGTGGCCAACAGCAAGATGCAGCCCATGCAAGCTCTTCTTTGGCCACAGGGTTCCCTGTATAGACACAGCTATATAGACTCCGTCTTTTATATGCAATAATAGGTCATAGTCTCTCCCATCCTACCATTTCCCTGAGCTCCTACAAACTACAGTCCTTGGCCTTCTCTACTTCCTTCCCAACCCAGAGAGCCCAAGAATCAAGAGCACACCAGAATCTACAGACAGTCTTTAGAGCAAATCTTGGTCAGCAGCACCCTTTTAGTGCAATAGGACAGAGGGTGGCTGCAAGTGACAGGGATGACTTGCCCAGATAGCAAAAGGGCTACGTAAGGAGGAGAGCTGTCACCCTAGCCATAAGGATAGTGAGCCAAGAACAACAACAGGTCAAGAAATAATTCATCTGTCGCTATTGCACTGAAATGTGGGTTACTTGGTCTACCTGCATCCGGAGTGCTATTTCTGAGGAGTTTGGTATGTGTCTTAGAATTTTCTTAGAATTTTCTAACACTTACATTTGCTTTGTGGAAAAGCTCAACACCACCCTCCCCTTGGGCCAAATTTAAGATTTTGATGCCCATAAGCAAGATCAGACAGCAGATGGTCTCAGAGAACCCAAAGACTGGGAAGCCAGAAGAGGACCAGGGGAAGGTAACAGTAGCACAGTGGTGCTCTTTTAAAGCAACATACAGTATGCATGGTACTAAAGCAAATGGGATCAGGCTCCTGTTTGGCCTTGGTATTTAGTGCCTTCAATTCTTGTACACTAGGCAGCTATGCATAAATCCAGGCCTGCTCTGCTCCTTCAAACACATACAAAGAATGCACACTTAACCCTCCTTGCCTCAGGTACACATAGATTGTGAGCCCTTTGGGGACGAGGGAATGTATCCAGTACCTGCTTATAGTGATTGTAAACCGCTCTGATGCCCCTTCAGCCAAGAAATTGCATAAACATAAACATAAACACATGCGCTTCTCTCCTGAGCCAATGTCTTCAGATTAGAAGGTAAATACTGGCTGGGCAGGTGGCAGCTATAGCCAGAACACAGTCTGAGCTTTGTAACCCTCACTACCCCAAAGGAGAGTCGCAAGATGGACAGCTCTCTACAGGGTCACCAGGAGTGACATCAACTCAACAGAACGTAACAACCCTAATCAGAGACATGGGGGGGGGGGGAGGGTAACCTACTGGAGCGCCAGGTCCAGCTCTACAATTCTAGCTACCTCACTGGGCAGACTAGATGGACCATGTTGGTCTTTATCTGCCATCATTTACTATGTTACTATGTCTGGCCTCAGTGCTGCTGTGGAGGAGAGCATCACCTAGGTGTGGCAGGAAATGATCAGGTAGCCAGGACTTATCCTCCACAGGATGCAATCTCCTCTCGCATTGAGGATGTGTCTCCAGGAACGTCCCCTGCACAGGAGAGAAAGATTAGAATGACAGATTTAGTTGGCAATTCCATTAGGCATGCAGATAGCTGGTTGGTCGGTGGGCATGAGGATCGCTTTGTCACTTGCCTGCCTAATATGAAGGTGAAAGACCTCACACATTACCTAGACAGGATTCCAGACACTGCTGGGGAAGAGTTGGCTGTCTTGGTAGATGTGGGGACCAACAACATAGGAAAGTGTGGGAGGGAGACTCTGGAAGCCAAATTTAGGCTTTTAGGTAGAAAGTTGAAATCCAAGACTCCATGCTTGCATACTCAGAAATGTTCTATCCACATGCACGACCCAATAGAGAGGCAGAGCTCCAAAGTCTCAATTTGCTGATAAGACGATAGTGGAGAGAAGAGAGCTTTAGATTTATTAGGAACTGGGCAACATTCTGGGGAAAAGGGGGCGTTTTCAGGAAGGATGGGCCCCACGTGACCAGGATGGAACCAGGCTGCTGGCACTAACTTTTAAAAAGGAGATAGAGCAAATGTTAAACTAGATACTGGGGGAAATCAACAGTCAACCAGGAGCACATGGTTCAGTATAATGGGCCTGATTTTTCTTCTGGGTGGGCTATATGCCGCTACGGCGCAGATCCCTGCCCGCTCACCCTTAACCCCAGATATTGAATGCCACAGTGACAGCATTGAATATCCGGGTTGTGCGCCAAGGAGTCAACACCGCACAGCCTAACTGTGTAGCGGCAATATTGGACCGCTACATGGTTAGTGGTCTGCGGCTAGAACTAGGAGAGCCAAAAGCTGACCTAGTATTAGCCATGGACCATCAACCATGTAGTAGTCTAGTATCGCTGCTACACAGCGGCAGTCAGCACCTCTGCTCCACCCCAGAATGCCCCCAACACACCCCAGTGCTAACCGATAGCATTGGGGCATATAGGGGACATTGTCGGGGATATCCAATGATGTATAGGTGCCGTTGAATTTCCCCGTTTAAAGCATTTACATGGGTTACTTGGCTGCAAACCGTTTAAATGCCTATTGAATATCAGGCCCAATGTGTCTTTGAAGGATACAACCAAAACAAGGAGGTCAAGGCATCCTGATAGAGAGGTTGCAATAAAGGGAAAAGTAATCCAGGTGCCTTTAGGTAAAAAGCAGACAGATTTGAAAGATTCCAAATTACCCGTTAACTGATAAACAGATTGTCAATATGAGCAAAAAGCATACTTTGAAATGTCTGTACACGGATCCATGATAGCAGAACTCTAATTATGCTCTGCTTATCGCCTCCTGCCTCTTTGTGGTTTACTTCTCTTACTTCGTTAGTGTTGATTATATTGCATGGCCAAGAGAAAGGAGAAATTACCTGTACTTTCTGCAGAGGCTTGCCAGATTTCAATTCTCCTGTTTCTGGTGAAACGGGACTCTCTGGGGAATATCACCAGAACCCTGGGCGTGAACAATGCTGCGGTGGTCTCTTCTACTGGGATTAAGTTGGCCCCCAGTCTGGAGCTTGTTCAAATCACAAAGCTTCCACGTACAATCAGTGATTCTGTGTTGGATTCGGCACAAAGTTCTCCTGCTTCACTTTATGCGCTGATCAGATGTTTCAAGTCAGATGAGGAAATGCTGATGGTCAGGGTCGGCGCTACGATTAGACGAACTAGGCTGTTGCCTTGAGCACCAGCCCTCCGGGAGCACCTGCTGCCCATGGCCACTGCTGATACCCCTCTCTGCGGCCAACTGCAGCGGCAATTGCCCCTGAAACTACAATGCAGCACTTACCCTCTGTCTCCAGGGCTGCATCATTGCACAATCTGATGCTTCTACCCTGGACTTCTGATTTTGTATAAAACAGAAGTCTGCGGTGGAGGGGGTGCCGAAGTAGTAGATTGGGTAGAATAAAACTGAGACGCAGCCCTGGAGCTGGAGGGTAAGTGCTGTGAGGCGGCTTCAGGGCAATTGCTGCCGCTGTTGGGCCCAGAGAGGGGCGCCAGTGATGGCAATGGGCACAGGGGACATCAGGATGGAGGGCTCATCTACGGTGTCTCCGGTTCTAGCACCGGCCCTGCTGATAGCACTCTTGCAGAAGAGAACAGGGGTTTGCCATCTCCAGCACTAGAGCTTGGCGACATCTCTTCTCATTTCCCAGAATGGTGGGAGCAAAATTCTGGAAATATGGACTCTTATTGAGAAAGGATTACCTCCACTCTGCCTTCAGCTAGTATACCGTGGCCTGTGATTTTGGAGAAGAAATCCTTAGCTGAGCCCATGACTCCACTCAATGACACCGTTCCTGGAGCAACAGCAGATACTTTTAAAACTTCAAATCCAGATAGTGGTCACCCTCCGAAACTGTCAGATAATTTGCAATCTAAAATTGAGTTGAGGAAGTCTATAACTATAGAGGTTCTGACCCCGAAAAGTTTTCTTTGATTTCCCAAGACAAATCTGTAAGATTAATTTTGCAAGCTTTTGCATGCTTGGAGTCTATTGTCCTCAGAAAAATTGAGTTGCAGCATAATGCTGTCATTAAATTTGAAGAGAGGATACAACACGGAGAGGACTGTTGAATGTGTTGAAAAGAACATCTTTTTGCTTGAATCCTTAATTTCATTGCTACAAGATAATTGTTTACAGATTGCCAAGGCTGAGGCTCTTATGACTCGCCGTGTTGAAAATATGGAAAATCTTATTTGGAGAAAGGTTATTAGATTACCTAATTTTCCTAAGTTAGCTACTATCTCCCCTAGGATATGTTTTGTAGCTACATAAAAGAGACGTTGCCACTGGTGATTTCTGCCTATAATTTCTCAACACAGCGTTTTTGAAGAAAATAAATTTAGGAATCCTGTTAAGCAGAAGGGTGGGGAAATAGATGTGTCAGCACTGGACGATTCTTCAACTTTATTGCCTGAAAATTTAGAATTCCTACATTAATTGTTTCTTTTTTGATTGAATCTGATTGTGATTGGTTGTTTAAGTTATTCTTTTCCAAGCATAATTCTTCTTGTCAAACCATTACAATTTACACAGATCTTGCCTGGAAGACTCAAAATCAGGGCTGGCCTAACCACTGTGCAAACCAGGCAGTTGCCTAGGCAGCAGCTTCTGGGGGGGTGACAAAGAGCAGAGCATTCAAAGCTAAACAATAGATTCTGACACAAGGGGGGAATAAAGTTTAGGTTTGTCTAAAGCGCCAATACCTTGAACCAACTCTGGGGCTGGCCCTGCTCAAAATTGCACGAAAACATTCCTAGCTTTCAAATCTTAGAATCTTGAATTGGGGGCTTTATTTTCATTGCAATATCCATGTAAATGCAAAGTGATATATCAAGGAAAAGGTTACCTTTTCTCTGAATCTGAGCAACTTGTCCTTTGGAATTATTGTCTGTTCATATGCAACAATTGGATTTAGACAAGGAAGAGCATGAGTAAAATGTGGAATTGTAAATAGCTAGGTTAGGCTGATTTGTCAGTAGCATTTCTGAGTACCAAAGATGTAAGGTCCCAGTATTGAATTATGACAGCTATGCACCGACCCTTAACCCTGGATATTCATGCTGGGTTCATATGTGGCCCTGGCTTTGAATATCCTGGTTTGCCACACAGTCTCCCAGCTGCAGTAGCTAACCGGGCAGCAGCGTTATTGTATGCTGCCTGCTTAGCCCTTGTGGCTAAAAGATTGGTGAGCTTTTGCTACACTTATCTTTTAACCTCAGGTCGCTAACTGGGCAGCATGAACTATCGCCACTGCTCGGTTAGCGACTGTCACTGCCTCCACTCCTCCCTGGAACATGTAGGGGAGAAGACCAGGGATATTCAGCATTAGTGTTAGTGCCGTTGAATATCCTGCTGAGCAGCATTTTTACAGTTTACAGGGCTGTAAACCGTGTAAATGCTTTTTGAATATTGTGCCCTAAGGGGGTTATTCCGATGCATGAATAACGGAGATCAATGTCCTGTTGGGACATCCATCCCCTCTGCTTGTGCCTTTTTCCGGTTCCATCTAACTTCCCCGCATCTTGTACAGGGAAGGTAGACGGGGTGGGAAAGGGGCGGATTGGGGGCAGCATTAGGGTGGGCAGTGGGCAGTCGTCGGCCCCAGACATACAGGGCCAATTCTAATGTTGGTCCTGTACATCCGGGGCCAGCGACTTGCACAGGGAATTTATTCCACCTCCAAGGTAGCATAAATTCCCCTAGTCGCCAGGGATCGGCAGGCCCAGGGCGCAGATGGGGCAAGGGGGAACCGAGGACATTTCCCCACAGCTCTACCCTGGCCTTAGAAGACCAGAGTGGGGGTTGGGCTGCAGGGAATCGGCTTCAGGAGCCACAGCTGGGGATCGCGGCTCTTCAATGGAGCCATGGTGCCATGGCAACCGGATGCCTTGGTGCCACGGCTCAATTGAAGAGCCCTGACTGAGTTAGCCGGGGAAGGCCTGTATGTGCAGGCTGGATGGAATTGGGGTCCCGGCCTTCACATACAGGCCTGTTCGTGATTCTGATCCTGCAGGGCTAGACGTACCCTACGGGATCATAATCGCGACTCCCTCTGTGCGTCTGGTCCCGGCCGGTTGCACAGAGAGCCAAGACTTGCGGGATGGAATCGGGCCCTAACTTTTTTTCTTGTGTGTTATTATGCCTTGGCTCTGTTTTTTCTCTTTTTTTTTTGAGAAGAGTCTGCAATTTGTATAGTATAGTATCCTATCGTTGTGTGACACTGTGTATGAATAATGCTTGTGTTTGATATGTTTATTAAAATTCAGTAAAAGTTAAGAAAAAAATAAATGTCTGTATACAAATTCTAGAAGTCTAAAAAGTAAGATGAAAGATATAACTGGCATCTTGGAGACCTAGTGGATGGGTAATAGCCAATGGTACACTATGTAGGTCATTTTGGAAGCCCTATTTGTGCTTTGGATGTCCAAACATGGGCATAGAGACGTTCAAAGCAGAGACATCTCCAGAGACATTTTAGAAGCCGGCTCTGGGGAAATTCCCAGCATGAGAACAGGGGCGTGGTGGAAGCATGGCCAGGGCATTCCCAGGAATTTGGATGTTCCCACCTAATCTTAGAAAGGTAACATAGTAGATGATGGCACATAAAGAACACTATGGTCCATCTAGTCTGCCCCTTCCCCATATGGAGTGGAGGAGTAGCCCTGGGATCAACAAGACCAGCGTTGAAATTCCACTAGTACTCCTCATGGTCTTGGGCAAGTTACTTAATCCTCCATTGCCTCAGGTACAAACCTAGACTGTAAGCCCTCCAAGAACAAGGAAATAACTACATGAGCTGAAGGCAACTCACCTGGAACTACTACTACTGAAAAAGGTATAGGAATCCGCTGTGTCTGTCCCAGGCCTTTTTGAATTCTATCACTATTTTTGTCCCTACCACCTCCATTGGCAGGCATTCCAGGCATCCACCACCCTTTCCACAAAAAGGTATTTCCCCTTCTTTGAAAATGTTTTGTTTGTTCATTAATAGCCTTTTAAGTATTTAAACATCTATATTGTATCTCCCCTCCCCTCCTCTCCTCAAGGGTATACATTTTTAGGTTCCAAGTCTCTTCTCATACATCTGCAGACTCCATTTCGATCGCCTTCCTGAATCATTTCAAGCCTTCAAAAAGTAGAAAGACTAAGGGACACGCTATGAAGCTACAATGTAGCACATTTAAGACTAATTGGAGAAAATTCACTCAATGCATAATCCAGCTCTGGAATTTGTTACCAGAGGATGTAGTAAAAGTTGTTGATGTACAGTAGCTGGGTTTAAAAGAGATTTGGACAAGTTCCTAGAGGAAAGGTCCATAAAGCGTTATTGAAGAGGACTGTGGACACCCACTGCTTACCTCTGAGATAAGCAACATACAATCTGTGTACCTTTTTGGGAACCTGACATGTACTTGTGACCTGGGTTGGCCACTGTTGGAAAGAGGATACTGGGCTTGATGGACCCTTGACCTGACCCAGTATGGCATATCTTTTGTTCTTTTTGAAATGGTTTAGAGGAATGCACTGTAAAAGAGCTGCAGAGTTTTGCAAAGCTTTCTGCAGGAAATTAGAGTGTATGAACAGAGCAGAGAATAGGTGATAGTTGTTCAGCGTCACATCTAGGTTTTTTTTATTTATTTATTTATTATTTATTTATTTCAACTTCTTATATACCGCACTCTTTGACATCAGCGCGGTTTACAAATAACAGAAAGGAACCAGAACAACAGGCTGTTTGGTATTACATATAACAGGAGTATCAACTTGGATAACATGGGAGAACTATTTACATGGAGTATATAATCTATTAGCTAGATAGCATGCTCGAACTATTTACATAAAATTAGCAGTGATGCTTGGAACAAGAGGGATATTGTGGATTATACTAGGGTGAGGCTGTTATGTTACGGTTCATGTAGGGTAGTATTTGATGAAAAGGTGCAGTTTAAGGGCCTTTCTGAACTGGGTTAGGTCGGTTATGGCGCGGAGATCAGGTGGGAGAGCATTCCAGTATTTTGGTGCGCTAAACATGAAAGCTCTGTTTGATGTTGATAGGCTGCACGTTGTTATAGCCTTTGGGGTTGTTAGTGAGTTTAATGCTGCATGTCTCCTATTTCTATTTGATGGGACGGATTGGATGAGTTTGGTAAGTGATGTGGACGATAAACCATTTAAGGCCTTAAATGTGAGAAGGAGGGTTTTGAATGTAAGTCTTCCGTGTATAGGGAGCCAATGGAGCTCTTTGAGGATAGGTGTGATGTGTTCACTTCTGGCCGCTCCTAGAAGAACCCTGGCAGCGGTGTTCATTGCGAGTTGCAAGGAGCTTATTGTGGATTGTGGGAGTCCTTGTAGAATGGAATTGGCGAAGTCGAAGTGCGGCAGTATCAGTGCTTGGTAGATGGTTCTGAAGTCTTCGTGGTCTAGTAGGGGACGCAGGTGTCTAAGAGTGCGTATTTTGAAGTATACAGATTTTACGATATTGTTTATGTGTGATTTCATGTCGAGCCTATGGTCTAGTGTGACTCCGAGGTATTTTATTGTATCCTTGGTGCCTAGGTCAGCTCCCTTGACACTTATATGTGGTGGTGGGGTGAAGTTGGGGTCTCTTGTGATAAAGAGAACCTCAGTTTTCTTATGCTGAATGCGGAGGTTCTGTGACAGGAGCCATTGTGATACTGCATCGAAGCAGTTTGTTATAGGCAGTAAGTCCATTTGCATTGTGGAAAATGGCATGTAGAGTAGGATATCGTCGGCATATATCATACATTTCACATTGAAGGACCTGATGATATCGCAGATAGGCTGCATATAGACGTTGAACAAGAGGGATGAGAGTGAGGACCCCTGCGGAACGCCTTGTCTTTGATGGAAGAGTTTTGATTCTCCTGTTGCAGATTTGACGTATTGCATTCTGGTGTCGAGGTATGATTTACACCATTCAAGTGCTGAGTTGCAGATGCCTTTTCCTTCCAGTCGACCGAGGAGAATCTCGTGATTTACCGAGTCAAACGCTGCTGCTATATCCAAGAAGATTAGCACGACGCCTTGTCGGATGTTGTCTATGGTATTGAGAATATCATTGAAGAGGGTGGTAAGCAGTGTCTCGACGCCGTGGAATTCTCTGAAACCGTGTTGAGAATAGTCTAGAGGGGCTGCGGAGTCGATGTGGTCTTGGATTTGGCGCTGTGCCTCTTTCTCAAAGATCTTTGCTAAGAGGGGGATACTGGCTATTGGCCTGTAGGAGTCTGGTCGTTTTGGATCCAGTTTAGCGTTTTTCAGTAGTGGCCTGATGGATGTGAGTTTTAATGCAGATGGGAAGGCGCCAGTAGTGAAAGAGAGGTTCATGATTCTTGCAATGAAGGTGCTAAAGTTACCCCGCAGGTCCTTTATCCAAAAGGCTGGGCAGGGATCGGTTTGCGCAGTGGTCGTGTTGAGTGAGGAGATGGTGTCTTCAATGTGTTTAGAAGAAGGCGTGTGAAGTGCGGATAGGGATGTTGGGCAGGTCGTTTCTTGTATATTGCTTTTTGAGAGTTCATCTGTCTGTAGGAGTTTTGATTGCAAGTAATCAGCAAATTCTTGCGGGTGGATATCATTATTTTGTTCAGAAGATGGTTCCTTTGATAGTGACTTAACCAGGTTGAAAAGGTCGCGAGGTTTGTTCAATGATCTCTTGAGCATATCTGAGTGGTATTGCTTCTTTCTGGCTGTGATTGCCTCGCGGTGAGTTGAGAGGTGAAGAATGTAGGCTTCGTGGTCGTCGGTAGCTAGTGAGCGGCGCCAGCGTTTTTCTAGCCTTCGTAGGTGCGTAAGAGAGGCCCGTAGTTCCGGGGAAAACCATGGTGCAGAGGTTCTTTTCCCTGATAAGGTCTTTTTGTTTGGTAGTTGAGCAACAGCGTTGAGGCTGTCGTTCCAGGCAGCGATTGACTCGTCGAGGTTGAGTGATGTGTTGTTGAGGATTGGTTGGGTACTTGACAGAATAAGTTCTCTGTTGAAAGGTCGAAAGCCCCGTGTTACTCTGGATGTATTGGCGAGTTTGCTGGTGTTCAAATTATGACTGTTGTTCAGAGGGATTCGTAGGTTTATGAGTTTATGGTCAGACCATGGGACATTGGTGACCGATGTTATAATGTTGCTGTTTTGCTCGGCGACATGGTGTGGGGCAAATACCATGTCAAGAATGTTTCCTTTGGAATGAGTGGGTTCAGTGATCATTTGTTTATAACCAAGATTTTCGATGGCATTGAGGAGTGAGGAGGATTGGTTTTGTTGTAGTGATGGTAGGTTCAAGTCTCCCATAATCCAGTTGGGAGTGTTGGGGTTGCTGGTGTCAGCGGCCAGATCCAATATAGTGGGCAGATCGTCTGGGGAGCTCGAGGGGGCTCTGTAGACCAGGTTTATGGAGCATTGTTTATTGGCTATGGTGATTATGTCCAGATTGTTTGTGCTATGGGAGTTAGTCATGTTGAAGAGGAGTTCAGACTTGGTGAGTATGAGTGCTCCTCCTCCTTTCTTGTTTTCTCTGTGGGTTGTGTGTATAGTGAAGTTTGGTGGAATGAGTTGGTTGATAAGGACATTGTCTTCTTTAGATAACCAGGTTTCAGTGATCATGAGAGCATCAAGATCATAGAGGGTAACTATGTCTAGGATTACAGGCCATTTTTTTCGAATTGATCGAGCATTTATAAGGGCACATTTTAGGTTTTTTGAGGGCGATGGTTTGTGTTGCTTCAGGTTGCTGGATTGCTGTATTGCAATGTGGATCAGGTGGGAGTGTCGGATGTGCGCTTCCCTAGTCGGATACTGAAAAGGGTTGCCTGCCCATTGATCTGCTCCAGGCATGAGCAGTGCTCATTTTGGCTGGAAAATATCCAGAGAGTGTAAAGAAGGCACTCCATCAACACCAGTACACAGCACAATGTCAACAATAGTAGTGGTGGGATTTAAACTCTGGCTGCCCTCTTCCTAGTCCACTACTCTAACCATTAGGCCATCCTAAATGTCCAGGTTCTGAAATATGGTTTGGAGACATCTATGTAGACGCCCCCACAGACATCCATATCAGATATGTCCACATATGTGAAATTGTGTCTGCACCTGTACATGCCTGCTTTTTTTTCAGATGTTCTGTCATAGATGTCCTAGATTGCACTTGGACGTCTCTTCTAAAATGTCCCTCCTGGTTATCAGGGAATAAATGAGCAAGAAAAAAGCACCCTTCCTGCAGCAACAGCAGACACAGAAGAAGCAGGACACGGAACCACCGTAGAAGGAAACCTTTATTAATAAACAGACAGGTGTAGCCCAATACGTGTTTTGGCTGGGGGACCTTCTTCAGCGGTACAATAACCTCTAGTAAAACATCAAAAGATAATTAAATAAGTAATGCATAAAACATGAACAAATAAGCCAATAAAACAAATCATATAATAAATAATAAAACCAAATGCAAACAGAAGAAATAAAAACATAAAGACAATCAAATCTGTATGGTACATAAAAATACTCATATAAAAAGTATATACAATATAAATACATCAATAAATTAATAAAAATATATAAAAATAAAACATATATGTGGAAACTGAGAGTACAAGGACCAGGTAAACCCCACACAACATATTCATTATCCACCAGTGAGTGGTATTCCACAATTGAATGGTAAGGCAATGTGAAAAATGAAAGACTAAAAAGGAACGCAAATTTAACCAACTGTTATTTTACAAGGTTATAAAACCTGGAGAAACATACAAATGCAATGAAAATATAAACAAATAAATAAATAAATAAATATATAAATCAATGAGATCATGGAAATGACAGGAAAACTGTAAAACGAGAGGGAATAACATGAAGCTGCAAAGTGGAAAAGTGAAAGGCAATATCAGGAAATACTTTTTCACTGAGAGGGTGGTGGATGCTTGGAATGCCCGCCCGATGGAGGTGGTGGGGCAAATCGGTGACAGAATTCAAAATGGCATGGGACAGACACAATGGATCCATTTATAGCAACAGAATAAAATCAAAATAAACTGAACCATCTAACTTCTCAATAAATAGGGGTATCCTGCATGGAGCGGTAGGTTCACCCCTAAACAAAGACACGTGGAGGGGTGGCCTGAGGGGCGGCCTGCACAGAGTGGCACCTACTCCTGCCATCTTACTCCGGCCTTCTTACTGGGCAGACTAGATGGACCATACTGGTCTTTATCTGCCGTCATTTACTATGTTACTATGAAACAGTATGAAACACAAGGAAAATAAACCATGACTATCAAAATTAAGAAAACGAAGGTAGCAGAAGCCACGGGAGGACCCTTAAAGCCAAAAGCAGGGAAGGGAGAGCCCCGATGTAAACTCAATCAAAATGGCATACATTATATAAAGCAACTTGAGGGGGACAAAGAGGCCATGAAGAAAAATTAAGGCAATTGAACCATTTCACAGAGCCATCGATAAAGCTTACCATTAGAAGTATTCTCCAAATAAATGCATAGGACACTGAAAATAGAAACGCCATATGAGAACGAGGCAACCGTATAGATCGGGAGTGTAGTAGCTATGTTGTTCGTCCTATGGAGAGTGCTCCACATGGATACAATAAGGTCATCAGTAAACTCAAAGGATTCAAAGCAGTAAAACCAAAACATTGACCGCCAAAATCATAGCTGAAGGGGATGGAAGAAAAAACGAAGAATCGTACATGTAAAGTCACTATGAAATAGCTTGTGTTCAACAACGGACTCTGTGATGAAGGTAATGACCATAAGAGATTGGACTAGCTTGCTTAGCATGATGTTATATAACAACACAATCTAGCTCTAATGTAACCTATCTGATCACCGCAGCGGGAAAGGTGGATGAAAGTCAATTATCTGGCGAAACTTGAACTGTGAAGCGTGGATAGCTCATACTGCAGGAGACCAGGTCCAAAAATAAACCTAGTGGGCAAAGCACTAAAAACAAGGGATTGTACATAATTTATTAAGTTATACAGACCCTGCATGCCCCCCTACCCCTCTGTCACTCACTGTTCTATATTAACATGTTAGATGTGATCTTGCCCTTTGTTCCTTGTAAACCGTACATTGTAACTGTTAATTGTATTATGTTCAATGTAAACTGTTTTGACTGATAGAAAATGTTTATATTAAAACCAGTTAAATAAATAAATACATAAAATAAATAAAAAAGGCATGCATTATTATACATTGGTGCTGGAAAGCATTGCCTAAGGGCCAATATACTTTAAAAGGTAAACTACGGTGTAAAGGAGATTCTCTGAACTAAATACCGGCACTAAAACATAATATAATTAAAGAGGGGATGGGAACATTAAAAACAATATACTAACATCCAGTGGTGCCTAAAAAGATGCCCAAGAAACAACATCAGAAAGAGAACTGGAACATGGTATTGAAAAGAGTGGACCTCTGGACTAAAAATAACACAATTAGGAAAGATGATAATACTTAAAAATTAATAGAGAAAGAGAGAATTAAAAGAATAAACGATTTTAAAAGATAAATAATAAAATAAATAAGTAAGAATAAAAGATTACAGTGGGGGGAGGAGAAGGAAAAAGGAGGGGGAGGGGAAAGGAGAAGGAGAAGAGAGGAAAGGGGAAGGGAGAGAAGGGGGAAGGGGAAGTGGGGAGGGGGAGGTAAGACAGGGAGGGGGAGGGGGAAGGGGAAACAGGAAAGGAGGAAGGGAAGGGGGAAGAAGGAAGAAGGAGGGAAGGGAAGGGGTGAAGGGGGAGGAAGGAGGGGAGAAGGAATCAGAGAGGGGGCTAGATTCAATAAAACCTAACTCTTGTATCAAAAATAAAAGAAATGGATATTTTCAATAATAAAAAAGATACATAAATAAATACCATTATCTAAAATCCAGTGCTAAAATTGTTGATTAAAAGATAATTGGTGCAAAAGATGAACAGCCAATTGAGGAGGGCTAGATCATGAAGAGAACAAACCAGAAGAAGACAGAGAGGTCCAACTCTTGATTCAAACCGTGAGGATGAAGAGAGCCAAGTTAAAAAATCATCCTTTGTTCCAACCTCTGGAGGGTTTTATCAGGGTCCCCACCTTGCCAATGTGACTGGACATGTTTCAAGACTACAAACTTAAGATCATTTAGAGAATGAGAAGCCTCCAACCAATGTGTCACTAGGGGTTTCTGGACAGCAGAGCAACGGATAGCACTACATTGCTCTATAATGCTTGCCTTAACACTACATCTGGTCTTACAAATATAAACTAGATCGCATGGGCATTGTATAAAATAAATAATGTTCTCTGTATTATAATTGATGAAACTAGAGAAAGTAATCTTTTTTGCACTCTTTGGAAAAACAAAAAAACTTTGACAGAAAAGGTATCTCTCTCTCCAAGCATATCCATAAGGCATACCAATGGGCTATTAACATGGATCAACAGACATTGCTTCAGAAGCAAGGCAGTTCTATACATGGCAGTCTTGTCTGTCCTCTTTTATTCTCTACCCGCTCCCAAGAAAATTACAGACATTTTAAAGGAAGAATGGCACATCATCCAAACCATCCCAGGTTTTGAAGAGCAGGAGTTAACCACAGCACTTAAAAGAAATCACAATCTGTCTAATATTTTAGTGCCTTCAGCATTACCCATTGCTCAGAGGAAACCACTTCAAATGTGCGTCTTGTTCAGTTTACCAATTGGCCATGATTAATACAGAGAATGTTATTTATCAATTTTCACATATACTTTTTATTTTTATATATTTTTATTCATTCATTGATGTATTTATATCGTATATACTTTTTATATGAGTATTTTTATGTATCATACAGATTAGATTATATTTATGTTTTTATTTCTTCTGGTTGCATTTGGTTTTATTATTTATTATATGATTTGTTTTATTGGCTTAGTTGTTTATGTTTTATGCATTACTTATTTAATTATATTTTGATGTTTTACTAGAGGTTATTGTACCCCTGAAGAAGGTCCCCGACCGAAACACGTGTCCTGTCTATCAGGGTATAAATTACAATGTCTATCGAGGTATAAATTGAAATGATAAGGTAGATTAAATTGGTGGAGAATTGGCACTATATGTTAAAGAGGGCATTGAGTCAAACAGGATAAAGGTTTTGCAGGAAACAAAATGTGCTGTAGAATATGTATTGATAGAAATTCTATTTGAGAAGTGGAAGGGAACAGCAGTGGGGGTATATTAGTGTCCACCTGGCCAGAATGAACAGAAAGATGATGAAATACTAACAGAAATTAGGAAAGCTAACAAAATTGGCAACACAGTAATACCCCCAATATCTACTGGGTCAATGTCACATCAAGATATGCAGAGGAGATAAAGTTTCTAAATGAAATATATGGCTGCTTCATGGAGCAACTTGTTCCCAAACCAACACTAGGAGGAGCTATTTTGGATCTAGTCCTTAGTGGAACTCAGGGTCTGCGGAGAGAAGTGATGATGTTTGGCCAACTTAGCAATAGTGATCATAACATCACTATCTGATTAAATAAATGGAGGCAGGGGCGGCAGAATGCCATTTGCAGTGGGAGGACCAAGCTCTGCCCCTAGGTCTGCCGAACCATGTGAGGCTGCAATTGCTGGCCTTCCATCAGGTCTGCCCCTGGTGATCTAATCTTCCATGGTCAGACACGAGGGGAAGACTTGTGATTGCAGCACTCTTCTGTCCATTGGGGACAAGATCCCCACGGGCAGCCTGCTGCATGCTGGGTCACGGCCTTCCCCTACCTCTGCCCATGGGACCCATGGGCAGAAGTAGGGGAAGGCCGCAATTGCAGCAGCTACATTTTGGTGGGGCCAGGGCCCAAGTGGCCCACCCCTTTCTGATTCCTATGAATGGAGGAAGAAGAGCAAGAAAATCTACTGTGCTAGCATTTAACTTTCAAAAGGATGACTATGATAAAATGAGAAAAATAGGAAAAACTTACAGGAGCAGCTGCAAAGGTTAAAAGTTTATATCAGACCTGGACATTGTTTAAAAATGCCATCTTGGAAGCCCAAACCAGATGTATTACAAACTTTAAAAAAAAGATGGAAGGAAGGAAGGCCAAATGACTGCTGGCATGGTTTAAAGGTGAAGTAAGAGAGGCTGTTAGAGCAAAAAGACATCTTTCAAAAAATGGAAAAAGGATCCAAATGAAGAAAACAGGAAACAGCAGAAGCATTGCCAAGTTAGATGTAAAGTATTGATAAGGCAGGCAAAGAAAAGAATTTGAAAAGCTTTCTGTGTAAGCAAAACTTATAATAAAAACTTTTTCAGATACATTCGAAGCAAACAGCCTTTGAGGGAGTCAGTTAGATCATTAGATGATAGAGTGGTTAAAGGGGCATCAAGGGAGGGCAAGGCCATAGCAGAGATACTAAAAGTGGAATCTTAGAAAGGCTGTGGAGAAGGGAATTCCCACGTGTAGGTTCTATGAAATGTAGAGCCCCTTGTAAAAAAAGTTGCAGAACTACGTAGGTATGCCCCTGCATGTCTTGCAGGAGCAGTGATTTTAGGAAGTTGCATGTAGGGAAAAAGTCATGGACCCCCACTCCCTCACACACTTAAATGTGTGAGCAGCCTCCTACAATCACTGCACCAGTACAGAGGGCACACTAGTGCATCACCAGAGGTCCAGTCCTCCTTCACAACCCACATCCTCAACTCCAGAAACAGCCCCTGGCAGCCTCTTCCCATCCTCCCCCCCCACCTGAGGTAAGTCTTCAATCCCCCCTCCCACCACCACCAGAGAAGTCTCCATTCCCCCCTTTCTCCATGTCTTCCTGAAGCTGTAAAAAGTCCTCCTTCCCCAAAGGCACTCATACAAAACACAATACCCCTCACCCTTCATCCCTGATTACCCCAGTGGGTCAGTGGTGCCATTTTAGAATGCTACCTCATGCTGAGAGTTTCCACTTTACACCAATGACCCAGGTAATCTCAGTGGGGGGGGGAGGGGGGAGGGAAGTCTGGTGGGTACAGTGGTCTTTTATGTAGATGCTTTCAGGAAAGGGGGCTTTTGAGAGCTTTGGGGGTGTGGAGGGAAGGAAAATTGGGAGGGCTTATACCTCAGGTGGGGGCTGGGAGGAGGACTTGGAGACTTACATCATGCAGGGGGATGGGAGAGAGGATCGGAGACTTACCTCAGGCAGGGGTTTAGGAGGGACTACCAGGGGGTGTTTTTGGAGGTGGGAATGTGAGTAATGGAGGGGCACTGATGTCAGCATGGACATTTGCCTCTGATATAGTGTATTTATATTTTCAGAAAGCCCTTGACAAGGTCCCTCATGAGAGATCCTTGAGGAAATTAAAAAGTCATGGAATAGGGGGCCGTATCTTATTGTGGATGGGAACTGGTTAAAAGATAGAAAAGAGAGAGTAGGGCTAAATGGCCAATTCTCTCAATGGAGAAAGGTGAATAATGGAGTAGTCCAATGATTTGTACTGGGCCCACTGCTTTTAATGTATTTATAAATGACCTGGAAATGGGAGCAACAAGTGAAGTAATCAGATTTGCAGATGACACAAAATTGTTCAAAGTTGTTATATCACAAGAGGATTGTGAAAAATTGCAAGAGGAACTTGAGACATTGGGAGACTGGGCACCCAAATGGCAGATGAAATTTAATGTGGGCAAGTTCAAAGTTATGCACCTAGGGAAGAACAACCCAAACTATAGCTACATGATTCAAAACTCCATATTAGGAGTTACCACCCAGGAAAAGGATCTAGGCATCATTGCGGATAATATCTTGAAATACTCTATTTGCCAAGAAGGCAAATAGAATGCTAGAAATTATAAGGAAAGGAATGGAGAATAAAACAAAGGATATCATGAGGCCTCTGTTTCATTTCATGATGCAACTGCACCTTGAGTACTCCATGCTGTTCAGGTCACCACATCTGAAAAAATTAGATAAAGTATTAGAAAAGATACAGAGAAGGGTAACCAAAATGATAAAGGGGATGGAAGGATACCCCTATGAGGAAAGACTTCAAAGGTTAAGGCTCTTCAGTTTTGAGAAGAAATGACTGAGGGAAGATATGATAGAGGTCTATAAAATAATGAGTGGGGTGGAACGAGTAACTGTGAATCAGTTGTTTATTCCTTCAAAAAATACAAAAACTAGAGGGCATGAAATGAAGATACAAAGTACTACAGTTAAGATGATTTGGAAAAAATATTTATTCACTGAATGCATAATCAAACTCTGGAATTCATTGCTGGAAGATGTAGTAAAAGCTGCGTTAAAAAAAAGTTTGAACAAGTTTCTGGAGGAAAAGTCCACGAACCATTATTAAAGAGGACCCAGGAAATCCACTGCTTTCCCCAATACAAGGATTGTGGAACCTTTTTCAAATCCTACCAGGTACTTGTGACCTGGATTGGCTACTGTTGGAAACAAGACACTGGACTTGATGGATCTTTGGTTTGACCCACGGAAATTTCTACATATGGATTAGTTTTGTGCATACCATGACCTCACTTCTATGCCAGAATATATGGAGCGTGATCTTAATCTCTCAAAGTTACTGCTAATGCTCAGCATAGTACCTGCATTGTGCTGAAGAGAATCTCCTTCTGGAGTTGTTTTGACTCAGTATGGAAAATATTATGTTCAAGTCTAGTATCTAGCTCGACCAGGTACTCTGGGGAAAAGAGGTGAGAAGAAAGAAGCTGTGAGGAGAGGTTCTCTACCTGGACAGAAGAGTCCAATTAAACTCAGAGTGACTGTAACTGTTTTTATCGTGCTGCCATTATACTATTTTTGTTATTGTCAGTGATCCCTCAGTATTTTTAGTAAACTCTTGGTTCAAAACAAGCAAAGGACTACCAAAAGGGATTGCTACAGCTGGAAACAGATCTGAACTTGTAAGTATTTATTTTCTGGAATATACTGTAAATCTTAGGGAAAAGGGAATTATTTGGGTTAAAGCTGATAAATCTGTGTATTTTAGAATTCAGTGTTTTTGATGAGTCAGTCAGGTTTTAGTACCACCAGAAAGCTTTTCATTTAAATGAAATCAGAGTATAGCTTAGCATAGAAAGTAAAATAGATTAAATAATCTCTGAAATAAATTTGTTTCTAGAGAGTTTTTTATTTAAATCAAATCAGAGTATAGCTTACCATACAAGTAGAATAAATAGTCTCTGGGTAGAAAGAAATAAACTTGTTTTTAGTGCCCTTTACAAAGAGGCCTTACAGTTAGGAGGCAAAAGATCTTTGAAGTTGTCTTAAATAGGTGTTAAAGGCAAATGACAGATCAAAAGGGCAATTTGAAAGCCCCCTCTATCAAACCAAGGGCTGTATGAATCAGACAGGAAATTGGAGAGACTTTACCTCAGAAGCACAGGTCAAGGCACTGTGTAGCAAGCCAGCTTTTATTGTCTTCTTTCCCTCCCACATACCCGGACTCCCACAAAACCTATGAAGCTACAGTGTAACCCGTTTAAGACTAATAAGAGAAAATATTTTTTCACTCAATGCATAATCATACTCTGTAATTCATTACCAGAGGATATAGTAAAAGATGTTAGTGTGGCTGGGTTTAAAAAAGGTTTGGACACGTTCCTAGAGAAAAGGTCCATCAACCATTATTAAAGAGGACCCAGGCAATCCACTGCTTACTCCAGTACAAGCATTGTGGAACCTGTGGATCTTTTTAGGAAACTGCTGGGTACTTGTGATCTGGATTGGCCAGTGTTGGAAACAGGATACTGGGCTTGATGGACCTTGGTCTGACCCAGTATGGCATATCTTATCTTCTTATGTTCTAATAAATTGTGGCCGAAACTGGGTAACTGAAATGAGTGAGGACTGCAGTGAGTGGCTCTAAGGTGCCAACAACACCCCACTTTACCAAAGAATATAAGATATGCTCTACTGGGTCAGACCAATGGTCCATCAAGTCTAGTATCCTGTTTCCACCATTGGCCAATCCAGGTCACAAGTACCTGTCAGGTTCCCAAAAGGTAAAAAGATTTCATACTGCTTATCCCAGAGGTAAGCAGTGGATTTCCCTGGTCCACTTTAATAATGATTTATGGACTTTTCCTCCAGGAATTCATCCAAACCTCTTTTAAACCCAGCTGCACTAACAGTTTTTATTACATCCTCTGGTAACAAATTCCAGAGTTTGATTACGCCCTGGGTGAAAAAATATCTCCTCCGATTAGGGTCCCAGAGTCTTTCTACTTTTTGAAGGAGTAAACAACTGATCCAGAGTGAAATGGGTAAATGTAGATCAGTTGTTTACTCCTTCAAAAAGTAGAAAGACTAGAGGATATGTAATAAAGCTATGATGTAGCACATTTAAGACTAATCGGAGGAAATAATCTCCCCTCAACCGTCTTTTTTCTAAGTTGAAGAGCCCTAACCTTTTAAGCCTTTCCTCCTAGGGGTAGCCTTCCACCCCCTTCACCATTTTGGTGGCTCTTCTCTGACCTTTTCTAATTTTGCTATTTCCTTTTTAAGATATGGCGACCAGAATTGCGCACAATATTCAAGGTGTGGTCGCACCATGGAATGAGACAGAGGCATTATAATATCCTTTGTTTTATTCTCCATTCCTTTCCTTATGATTCCTAGCATTCTGTTTGCTTTCTTGGCCGCTGCTGCCCACTAGGCAGAGGGTTTCAATGCATTATCCATGGTGATTCACAGATCCTTTTCCTGGGTGGTGATTCCTAAAGTGGAATCTGCATCATGTAACTGCAGTTTGGTTTCTTCTTCCCTAAGGGGGTCATTCTGTGCCATGAATAGTGAGGATGTACATCCCGTCAGGACATACATTCCCACTATTTATCCCCCTGCTGACTCTGTGTAAAGGCTCTCCGTACATACAGCTGTGTTGCATGGGGAGCCGTAGACAGGGTTGGGAGGGGTGGTCTGGAGGCGGGGTGAGGGCGGGGTTTGGGCGAGGTGAGACCCCGGATGTACAGGGTCGATTCAGAGGTTGGCCCTGTACATCTGGAATCAGCCGGGTAGACAGGGGACTTATTCCACCTCTGAGATGGAATAAATTGATCACTTTGTTTAGTTTATTTATTTATTTTATTTATTTATTTAACTGTATTTATGTCCCGCTTTTCACCGGGTTAAAGCGGTTTAACATTAAAGGGTGGGGGACAATAATCAATTCTAGGGTTGGGGCTCTCACCGGGGGGCCAACATTAATGATCTGAACAGATATTAAGGACAGACAATGGACATCAGTCTCTTAGAAAATAGATCTGAGGGTATGATTAGGGGTTCTGGGGGTAGTCAGTGATGGGTGTTTGTTTCTGGTCCGAGGTATTCCTGGAATAGGATGGTTTTTAGTTGTTTCCTGAATGTCAAGGGATCTCCGTTGCTTCTGATATGACTTGGTAGAGAGTTCCAGAGGGATAGTGCGTACAGTTCGAAGGCTCTGTTGCAGGTCCGTTGATTGTATTTGGTCCGTTTATGAGGGATGGTGAGGGAGTTGCTGGTGGTTTGTCTGGTTGTTCTGTTGTGGGTGGGTTGGGGCAGTAGAATGCGGAGCTGGGAAGTCTGAGTTTGGTAGAGGGCTTTGTGAATAAGTAGGGAAGATTTGTATTTGATTCTTGCTTCGAGAGGGAGTATGTGCAGCTCCCTCAGGACTGGGGTAATGTGATCTTGTTTTTTTGCTTTCTGGATAATTCTTGCTGTGATATTTAAGGCAGTTCGTAGTGGGTTGGTGTGGGTGGCAGGTAGTCTGTGGTAGATTATATTGCAGTAGTCCAGGTGGGGGAGTGTCATGGCTTGCATGACTGTCCTGAAGTCCTGCGGTTCGATGAGAGGTCTGAGGCGTTGTACTGTTTTTGCCTTGTGGAATATTATTCTGGTAGTTTTATTGACCTGTTGCTTGAGTGTGAGCGCTTGGTCTATGATGATTCCTAGGTATTTTATGTGTGGTTGAATTTGTATTTGTGTGGCTCCTATGTTAAGGTGTGTAGGTGGTGTGAAGTCTGGGTCTTTGGTTATTATGAGGGCTTCTGTTTTTTTTATGTTGATGGATAGGTTGTTCTTTTGTAGCCAGCTGGAGACTTCTATGAAGCAGTCTGATAGGTGTTTGTTCATTGGGTTAGTGGTTGTGATTGGACCATATAGCATTATGTCATCTGCATAGATGTGATAGTTGATGTTGTGGGCGCGTATGATTGAGCAGAGTGGTTGCAGGTAGATGTTGAAGAGCATGACAGATAGTGTGGATCCTTGGGGTACTCCTTGGTGTTGCTGAAAGGGGGGGGGGGGAGGTCACTATGTTTGTGCGGATCAGTTGTTGTCTATCGGTTAAGTAGGAGTGGAACCATTGAAGTATGACATTTTTGATGCCAATGTATTCATTTATTGAATTAACTCATGTTTCTTGTTCATTATACCTGTTTAATGTAATTTAACCTGTTCCTTGTAATGAGTTGTTCTTATGTAAACCATGCTGATTATGAAAAGTGCGGTATATAAAACCAACTAAAAATAAATAAATAAATAAATAAGTTCCCCTGGATATCAGGGGATGGCAGCAGGGACAAACAGGTGACGGGCGAAGGGGGTTCCCCATAGCCTTACCCTAGCTATGGGAGGCCAGATCGGGGGTCGGGCAGTGGGGAAAGGGCATTTTGGGTCAGCGGCTGGAGAGTGCGACTCTGTAATGAAACCGTTGTGCCATGGCAATGAGGCACCAGGGCACTGCAGCTCCATTCTGGAGCCAGGCTGAGTTAGCTGGGTATGTGACTGGGCGTGCGGCTTATCAGAATCGGGGCCTAGCCTGCACGTCCAGACCACAGACCCTATTCTGAGCCCACAGGCATGTCTAGCCCCCATGGGATTGGGTCTACCTCTGTATGCCCCATTTTTGAGCAGCTGTACAGGGGCTGGATGGCCAGTATAGAATCAGCCTCCAAGTGCATAACTTTGCACTTGTCCACATTATATTTCATTTGCCATTTGGACGCCCAGTCTCCTAATTTATCAAGATCCTCTTGCAATTTTTCACAATCCTCTTGTGTTTTAACAACTTTGAATAATTTTGTGTCATCTGCAAATTTGATCACCTCACTCATTATCATTTATGAATATGTTAAAAAGCAGTGGGCCCAGCACAGATCCTTAAGGTACTCCACTATTCACCTTTCTCCTATGAGAAAATTGTTCATTTATCCCTACTCTTTGTTTTCTATCTTTTAGCCAGTTCCTTTTCCACAATAGTTCACTGCCTCCTAACCTATCACATTTCAATTCCCCAGGAGTCTCTCATGAGGGACCTTGTCAAAGGCTTTCTGAAAATCCAGATACACTATATCGACCAGTTCACCTTTGTCTACCTGTTTATTCACACCTTCAAAAAAATATGAGATTAGTGAGACAAGACTTTCCTTTGCTAAAGCCATGTTGGCTTTTTTGCCATTAAACCATGACTATCTAACGTACAATAATTTTGTTCTTTATTATGGTTTCCATTGTTTTGCCTGGTACTGACATCAAGCTCACAATGTGTTATATTGGTCTCTTTTCAATCTTCAGGGACTACAAATGATTTTAATGATAGTTCACAGATTATTAAAAGTAGGTCTGCAATCTCAAATTTTAGTTCTTTCAGCACCCTGCCCTATAACCCAAAAATTTCCAGGACATTAAGCCTGCAAGGGCAGTTTTATCTCCCTGAAGTTGTGCCCCCAGTCGACTGAATATTTGTAAACAACCATTGTGAGGGACTCCCAGACTGACAGAGGCCTCGTAGTTAACTTTTACTCCACCTGGGAAGATTTTATCCAGTCCAAAACCTTACCTAAGGCCATATAAACACATCTCTACAAGAATGGATCATGATCTACCATATGAAAGGTGCTCGAAGGGTCTAACATAGCACGTACTACTAAATAAATTTTGTCCAGTTGAGAATTCACAGTATCCATAACTGCAGCCAGAACCAATTCTAAACCTGAACTTGCCCTAAACTCTCTCAGTCCAATATCAAACTTATCTTGAGTTTCCAAATATTCACCGATTTAAGATACAACTTTCTTTTCAGGGCTCGTAATCTAAGTATCTGACTTTCAAAACAGCTGATAAACAAACGCCACAGCGGTCAGCCCTGGCGCTTACAGATCAGCAGGAAATTCAGTGCCAGTATCCAGATAGTAGCTGCTGCTGAATATCCAGGTTGAGTGGCGCTATCTGGATACGCGCAAGTCTTATTCAGATAGCGGTGACTTCCAGCGGCACTTATTCAGAGAGCAACGTAGGCCTGCTTTGCATGCGGCCTAAGTTATCCAGATAAGAGCTGGCTGAAAATCACTGCCATGTAGATAATGTCCTATAAAAAATCCCCTGGGAAATCCCCCGTGAACCAAAATTTTCTTTTTGTCGGACCCCAGTGAGGGAGGTTAAGATGGACTGCAAAACCACACCCGTCAAATGAGGTCCATTTTAATCATACAGTTCTTTAGTGAATATCATAAAAACTTAGCTTGAAGTAGAAGACGAATCTTGATTAGCTTGAAATAGAAAACGTGTCTTGAAATGTTGAGAGAAGAAGCACGACGTGCACGTTTCGGGACCCGTCGTCCCTGTATCAAGTGCTCACACGCAACTCACTTCAAGTTGTTACTTCCCATATCATGTACAAAATGTGAACAATAGTTTCTGTTGTTAAAAACGCCGGTTGCTGCCAAACAACCAATCAGAACAGGAGATCCGTCAATTCATTATTGGTCGGCAAACCCGTCCATCATCACGGGAACCAATATGGAAGGGAACAGGAAACCAGCTGTTCCGAAGCCGATGAAATCAAGACCAGCCAATACAGGAGTGGCCCAGAATGCCCAATGATGTCACCAAAGAACTGCCCAAGGTTGAGGGAATTCCCATCGTGAAAGGGAGACCCTCAATCATTAGGTCACTTCAAAGTACACTCAGCCATTCGATTTCGCGATTCAGGCCATCTGGATGCACACTTGCTAGATTGTAAATCCAGCGCTGTTCACAGCGTTGCAGTCGAATCGTCCGATCGCCTCCTCTAGGATCCTCCGGAATATAATCGATGACGGTCCAACGGAGTTTCTCAAACAGGTATCCATATGCAATGCAATGGTCCACAATGGGGGCAGATAAAACCTGTTGATGTAAACGAGAGGCATGTTCCCCGATTCTGGTTCGAATGGATCTAGTTGTACGGCCCACATAAAGAAGTGGGCAATCACATTGAATCAAATACACGACAAACGCTGAGGAACAAGTAGTAGACCACCGACGCTGATAAGTGCGCCCAGTCCGGGGGTGTTCCCATGAAACACCGGACATGGTGCTGAAGCAAAATTTGCACCTAAGACAAGGAGAATGGCCCCGAATTGTGCCCGGATCCAATGGCTTGTCAGATTCAGTGGTAGAATGCACCAGCTTGTCACGAAGGCAAGAAGCTTTACTGAATGACGGCATGAAAGGATGGGCCAAACTGGGATGTACAGATAAAACAGACCAGTGCTTACGAAGGATCCCCATCACGGCATTACTGCAAACCATTTTATTTTTTATTTATTTTATTTATTTATTTCATATTTCTATACCGCATCTTCCAAAGTTCAGTTGCGGTTTACAGTTAACAACAATTAACAAAGCAAGTTTGTTTTACATGGAACATTGAGATATCACAGAACTTATTTACAAGGAACATCATATTAAATATAGAGTAAATAGTGCAATATAATACCAAACCGTGTGCAAACTATGTACAAGTTTATATATGAATATATCGAGGGTGAGTGCTATCTGTGTGGGTTAAGGGCTTTTGCATGGAGCAATCTGAATATCTCTTTAACCTTTGTCTAAAATAGATAATGAATTATCTGTATTATAATGTTTGGCAAACAGATAGGTTTTTAATTTCTTGCGGAGTTCCATTATCTCTGTTAGCTTTCGTAGCTCCTCTGGGAGGGAGTTCCAGATTGTAGGGGCAATATGGGAAAAGGCTCTATTGTTTGTTGATTTATGGGCTTTTGTAAAATCTTTCGGGATTTTCAGTCTGTTTAATTGCCCTTTTCTGTGTGTAGACTTAGATGGTTCTTTGTGTATTAGGTTGCATATCATGGAAGGGGCCAGGTCATATAAGGCCTTGAATGATGTTATTATTGTTTTATAGATTATTCTACTTTGAATTGGTAGCCAATGAAGGGAGGCTAGTATAGGTGATATGTGTTGGAGGGAGTTAATTTTCAAAGTGATTCTGGCTGCTGCATTTTGTGCTAATTGCAATCGTTTAATGCTTTGTTTTGTTATGCCTATTAGTATTAGATTGGCAAAGTCAAAATGTGGGGTTATGGTGGCTTGGATTATGTTGATAAAGTCTTGTGTAAAAAGTAGTGGACGAAGTTGTTTGAGGGTTTTGAGTTTGAAATAGATTTTCTTTATGGTATTGCTGATGTGTGTTTCCATCGTGAGGTGAGTATCTAGTATAACACCTAGATATCTTATTTCCTTTTTTATTTTGATTTCTTGGTTTTGAAGTCTTATATATGACGGAGGGGTATATGATCTGTTCTTGGTCACAATTAGAACTTCTGTTTTAGTGTGATTGATATGGAGGTTTTGTGCTTTTAGCCAAGTTGTGATTTCATTATAGCAGTCCGATAGAAGTTGAAGCGGTAGGTTGGGAATTGTGAATGGAATGTACATCATAATATCATCTGCGTATAGATGATATCGTACTCCAAAACTTTTGAAAATGTTGCAGACTGGTTTTATGTAAATATTAAATAGTAGAGCTGACAGCGCTGAACCTTGTGGTAGACCAATTTCTTGCTTGTATGTGGTTGAGTTTTGATTTCCAATTCTTACATTTTGCGTTCTATCATTTAAGTAGGACGAGAACCATTTATGTACTGTGGATTTTAATCCTATTTGTTTCAAGTTATTGAGCATTATTGTGTGGTGTACGCTATCGAACGCTGCTGATATGTCGATGAAAAGTAGAATGAATGCCTGTTTATTGTTGTCAATTCCTCTTAGGAGCGCATCCGTTAATACTGTGAGGAGTGTTTCCACTCCATGGCGGGGTCGAAAGCCATACTGTTGCTCATCAAGAGGGTAAGATGAGTCTAGAAAATCTTGTGTCTGTAGTTGAACTACTTTTTCTATTATTTTGGCCAAGAATGGTATGCTTGAGATGGGTCTATATGATGTAGGGGATGTTTTATCCAGTTTGCTGTTTTTAAGGATTGGTCGTATTTGTGCATGTTTGAGAGTTGGTGGGAAGTAGCCTTGTGTAAGAGAGAGGTTTACTATTGAGAGAATGTAGGGTAATAGGATTGGTATTGAGTTTTTTATCCATGTTACTGGACATGGATCTAGGTAAGATGTTGTGGTGTTGAGACCGGAGATAATATTTTTTAGTGTCTCTTTAGTTACGGGATGGAACTCTGACCATTCATCTAATTGTTGGTGTGGCGTGTTGTTAATGTCTATAGACATTGATGGCATTTTTGCTTTGTTTTGATAATGGTGGGCTAGTGTTTGAACTGAGATGTCAGTAATTTCGTCGTCTGTGGTTTGAGGGTTGGTTAGATTTCTGACAATGGAGAATAACTCTCTTGGTCTGTTATATGATTTTGAGAGTATTTTGGCGTAATATTCTTTTTTTGTGTTGTCCAAGGTTTCTTTGTATTTAGTGAGGTGATTATAGTATATTTCTTTGTGTATCGTCAATTTAGATTTACGCCAGTTGTGTTCTAGCTTTCTAAGGTCCTTTTTCATTTGTTTTAGTGTGGTATTGAACCATGGTTTGGTGTTAGTGTCAGTGTTGGTGCTCTTTTTGTGTATTTGATTAGTTTTAGCTGCATTAAAGATGGTGTCATGCCAGTTTCTGACAGTGTCATCTAAATTTGTCGCCGTTGTTATGAGGTGGGGGATTGTTAAGTCGATAAACTCATCATTGTTAAACTTTTTAAATCTTGTGGTAGGGACATTTGGGTTGTGATTGTTGGTGCTAGAGGAAGGATATGTAAGGTTTAGTTTGATCATGTGGTGATCTGACCAGGGTATCTGGGTACATTCAACTGAGTTTGAGTCGATTAGTTTGACGAGTGAATTGGGGAGAAGAACAAGATCCAGAGTTCCACCTTTGATATGTGTCGATGTATTTATTATTTGATGATATTCCATGTCTGAGATAGTGTCAAGGAATAGTTTAGATTCCGATGTTGGTAGCGAGGGAAGGTTAAAATCTCCTAGCATAATTATAGGGTGCTGTTCAGTTGAGGAGCTGAGGAGTTCTATAAAAGAGTCAAGGCAGTCTGGTTTTTGGTCTGGGGGTCTATATACTAAGCAGAGTTTCATGAGGCCAATTTTTATTAATAGTGTGTCTATGTTGTTAGTAATATTGGATTGGATTGTCTTAGCACCTAGTGCCTTTTTTGTCATCATTAATATACCTCCACCTTTTCTATTAGTTCTATGTTTATAGAAAGTGTCATAGTCTTCTTTATTAAGTTGATTTATATAGACTGAGTCGGTATCTGAGAGCCAGGTTTCTGTAATGCATAATATGTCTGGTTTTAAGTCCGATATTAAGTCATTAAATATGGGTAGCTTGTTTTTCATCAAGCGTGCGTTGATAAGAATGCAGGAGAGAGATGATGTGTTATTAGAGCATGTTCCCTTGGGTGTTTGAGGTGAGTTTGTATGTTTTATGTGAATTAGTCTATGTAAATTTGATCTAGGATGGTTATTTGTATAAAAGTGTCCAATATTGTTGTTGTTTCGCGTGTGCGTGAGAATAATGGGTATTGTTTTGTGGTTTTTGCTGCTTAGGCTTAGAGTTAAGTCAATGGTTAGTATTGCTAAGACTAAACCGATATAGAGTATTTTCATTGTCATGACGTTTGTACGTGGCATTTTTAAACCATATAGGGGAAGACACCTACAATCCGCTTGTCAGAGTCCTCCGCCTGGGTGCCAGAGGGTTACGAAGAGGGAAAGTGCTTTTCTCAAGGTCACTCACCCTAAGATTCCTACAATCTACACTGTGCCGAAGATCCACAAGTCACTGCTGTCACCTCCAGGGCGTCCCATTGTGTCTTGTCGAGGGTCCATCTTAGAACCTTTATCAAAACTGTGTGATGTATTTTTGAAGGAGGAGGCCTCCTTGGTTCGCTCATACATTCGAGATTCTACCCATTTCATGCTCCAGCTTTCTGATGTGGTTTTGCCTGATTCTGATGTTTTTCTTGTGACCCTCGATGTTGGTGCATTATATACCAACATTCATCAAGGGGAAGCCCTCGACTTACTCTGCTCTTCATTTACTACGGCTCCGTCACGACTGCCAAAACATTTTTTACTGGATTTAATCTCTCTGGTTTTGACGCAAAATTATTTCATTTTTGAGGGGACATTTTTTCAGCAAATTTTTGGCATCGCCATGGGTGCCACGGTGGCTCCCTCCATAGCCACCTTATATTTGGCCCAAATGGAAGAACAGTTGATTTACATCTCTCCTTTCTTCACTCATGTTCTTATGTGGAGGAGGTTTTTGGATGACATCTTTTTCATATGGACGGCGTCTTTGGAGGAGCTACTGTCATTCATCACTTGGCTCAATGGCCTTAAATCAAATATTCAGTTTACGGCACATCAGAATCTACAGCGGATAGAGTTTCTGGACATGCTCATTTTTCGCGATGGTACCTCTTTATACACCACTTTATATCGCAAGTCTGTTCAACAGAACAGTTTATTATATTACACCAGCTTTCACCCTCCTTCGCTTAAGAGGGGACTACCGTATGGCCAGTTTTACGGTTACGTAGATTGTGCTCTTCTGTACAGGACTTCCAGCATCATGCCCGGGATTTAAAATGTAGACTGTCCTTGCGGGGTTATCCTCCTTCAGTGATTGAGCGGGCATATAAGCGAGCGCGTTACACTCACCGTGACTGGCTTATTCAACCCTCTGGCACCCAGGCGGAGGACTCTGACAAGCGGATTGTAGGTGTCTTCCCCTATATGGTTTACAGTAATGCCGTGATGGGGATCCTTCGTAAGCACTGGTCTGTTTTATCTGTACATCCCAGTTTGGCCCATCCTTTCATGCCGGCATTCAGTAAAGCTTCTTGCCTTCGTGACAAGCTGGTGCATTCTACCACTGAATCTGACAAGCCATTGGATCCGGGCACAATTCGGGGCCATTCTCCTTGTCTTAGGTGCAAATTTTGCTTCAACTCCATGTCCGGTGTTTCGTGGGAACACCCCCGGACTGGGCGCACTTATCAGCGTCGGTGGTCTACTACTTGTTCCTCGGCGTTTGTCGTGTATTTGATTCAATGTGATTGCCCACTTCTTTATGTGGGCCGTACAACTAGATCCATTCGAACCAGAATCGGGGAACATGCCTCTCGTTTACATCAACAGGTTTTATCTGCCCCCATTGTGGACCATTGCATTGCATATGGACACCTGTTTGAGAAACTCCGTTGGACCATCATCAATTATATTCCGGAGGATCCTAGAGGGGGCGATCGGACGATTCGACTGCAACGCTGTGAACAGCGCTGGATTTACAATCTAGCAAGTGTGCATCCAGATGGCCTGAATCGCGAAATCGAATGGCTGAGTGTACTTTGAAGTGACCTAATGATTGAGGGACTCCCTTTCACGATGGGAATTCCCTCAACCTTGGGCGGTTCTTTGGTGACATCATTGGGCATTCTGGGCCACTCCTGTATTGGCTGGTCTTGATTTCATCGGCTTCGGAACAGCTGGTTTCCTGTTCCCTTCCATATTGGTTCCCGTGATGATGGACGGGTTTGCCAACCAATAATGAATTGACGGATCCCCTGTTCTGATTGGTTGTTTGGCAGCAACCGGCGTTTTTAACAACAGAAACTATTGTTCACATTTTGTACATGATATGGGAAGTAACAACTTGAAGTGAGTTGCGTGTGAGCACTTGATACAGGGACGACGGGTCCCGAAACGTGCACGTCGTGCTTCTTCTCTCAACATTTCAAGACACGTTTTCTATTTCAAGCTAATCAAGATTCGTCTTCTACTTCAAGCTAAGTTTTTATGATATTCACTAAAGAACTGTATGATTAAAATGGACCTCATTTGACGGGTGTGGTTTTGCAGTCCATCTTAACCTCCCTCACTGGGGTCCGACAAAAAGAAAATTTTGGTTCACGGGGGATTTCCCAGGGGATTTTTTATAGGGTATTGTAGTTATCTCCGGTAAAGGGATTTTTTTCTGAGTGATGTAGATAATGTCAGCACATATCTGGAAAATAGTGGTACCTCCTTGCTCCGCTGTTGCACTAGCTGGACAGTGCCAGGATGGTCTGTGGAAATATTCAGGCCCTTATCCAGATAACCTCCCGTGGGCTATCTGGATAAGGGCTTTGAGCATCAGCCTGTACGTTTGTACCTGAGGCAATGGAGGCTTAAGTAACTTTCCCAACATCCCGAGAAGTAGCAGTGTGATTTGTACCAGGTGCTTCCCTGGGTCTCAGCCTGCTGCTCTAATCATTAGGCCACTCCTACTTGTTTACAAAATACGTAGCCAAGGATTCCACATCTGGGGATTTCCATTCTAGGTCTAGAAGTCACACTGTCTAATAGCGGAAGTATCATCTGAAACATTTCTGCAGGTTTGTTAGCTGTAGTGTTAATCTTCATGGAGAAAAATAGTTTTCCTTAGCAGTGTGAACAACCTTCAAATAGAAACGCTTATAAATCAACATGCATGCATTAAGTAGTGACTTTAGAAGAAGCACTACCTATACACATGTACATTTGGAACAGACAAATTTGAAGGGGGATTGTTCTGGTGTGGTTTGGATGGATCCATCAAGGTTTTGTTCAGGGGCTTAAATTAAGGTTGCCACCGGCTCCAGATGTGCCCGACAGGCTTGATCCAGTCCTGGGTTTAGCCCACTGCATGCAGGGACATGTAGTCTTGTTTTTCTTATGGAGTGCAATGGACAAATCAAAACTACATGTCCCTGCATGCAATGGGATAAACCTAGGACTGGATCAATCGTGTCGGGCACATCTGGAGCCAGTTGGCAACCCTAGCTTAGATATGTATTGACTTCACAACGTCTTATCTGCATTTGAGACATTAAGTCATGACATTCTTTCATCTTAGCTAGAGGCGTCTAGGTTGACTGGGATACTGCTTACATGGTTTTTGTTTCTTCTTTCTGACCAGTCTGCCAATCATTCTTGGAAATATTTTCTCATCTTCAGGCAGGGATGACCCAGGGATCGACTTTATCAGTTCTACTGTTTAATTTATATTTGGCACCCATTTGTAGGTTGTTTGCTGAACTTGGCATGCATTATTGAATTTATACAGATGATGTTCAATTTCTTTTGGCCATAAATCTTCAGTCCCTGATGCATTTGTCTCTGTTTCTAATTGCCTGATTGTCATTGAAGAATGGATGTCTGTTAATAGACTGGCCACTAATACAGGTAAAATTGAAATCATGATATTGAGCAGTACACAAAGGTAGTGGATTTATCTAAGATGATTCAAGTGCAATATAATTGAATTCCAGGGTTATTCCAGATGCATAGCCTTGGGGTTACACTGGATTTGTCCCTGTCTATGAGACCACATTTGCGGGAAGTCATGAAATCTGCCTTCTTTAGGCTACATTTGCTATGAAGATTAAAACCCTATCCAGGCCGGGCCCAAAACCCTCAGGATCCAAAATTCTGACTAAATATTCCTATCAAATGGTATATAATACATGACCATAGCAGAAAGAAAATCACTATTAGAACATATTGAATAAGACAGGTATAATTTTCCTGAAACATGCAAAAATTAACCTGGTTGCAGAATGTGGATTAAAAATTTAAAGTAAGCCTTCAAAGGGTTTTAAAATTGTTTTTTGAACCTAGAATTATAAGTCTGTTTTGCAGGCATTAGCTCTGTCTTGGTAAGACTATTGCAACTCTTTGTATAGAGGGTTACTAGGGGGTAAGTTTACTAAACCGTCTTAACGTCGCAGCGGTGGTATTATCATGTGATAAGTGATGTTATTGCGTGATAATCACGCGATAACGTCACTTATTGCGCGATAACGCGGCGGCGGCATTAAGGCACACTAACGCTGTGAAATCCTGGTCTGAAGGGTGGAGTAAGGCTTCCCAGAGGGCGGAGAGAAGGGGTCAATGGGCGAAGAGTGGGCGGGGAGAGGCTCCAGGCACACTAACGCTGTGAAATTCGGGTCTGAACACTAACGCCAGTGAAACCCTCGCGTTAGGCACATTTGCAGGGAAGAGAAACCATTTAAGTCAGCAACAGGGCCGGCCCGTCCATTGAGCAAGAATGTTTTTTGCACAGGGCCCCGCGTTTCAGGGGGCCCCGCGCAAAGAACATTCTGCTTTTTTTTTTAAAATTACATTTATAAAAAAAACCTGTCTCTGGCTGCTGCCGCTGCCGCGTCCGTCGCAGCAGCGGCAGAATGGAGTGTCCCGCGGGGCCCCCTCTCCTCGTTGAGCCCTCTGCAAGGGCTTTCAGATTCGCGAAGGGAGAGTGCTCCCTCGCGTCTCTGTAAAGCCCGCAGGGGCTAATGGGAAATTTCCCATCAGCCCCTCGCGTCTAAAGGGGCAGATGGGAAATTTCCCATTAGCCCCTGCGGGCATTACAGAGACGCGAGGGAGCACTCTCCCTTCGCGAATCTGAAAGCCCTTGCAGAGGGCTCAACGAGGAGAGAGGGGGCCCCGCGGGACACTCCATTCTGCCGCTGCTGCGACGGACGCGGCAGCAGCTAGAGCCAGGTTTTTTTTTTTTTTTAATTTGCCAGAAGGGAAGGGAAGGGAAGGGAAGGGGGGGGGGGGTTAAGACTGGTAATGGGCTGGGGGGGTGATGGGGGGTTAGGACTGGAAATGTGCTGGGGGGGGTTAAGACTGGAAATGTGCTGGGGGGGTTAGGACTGGAACTGTGCTGGGGGGGGGTTAGGACTGGAACTGTGCTGGGGGGGTTAGGACTGGAAATGTGCAAGGGGGGTTAGGACTGGAAATGTGCTGGGGGGGGGTTAGGACTGGAAATGTGCTGGGGGGGGTTTATGACTGGAACTGTGCTGGGGGGGTTAGGACTGGAAATGTGCTGGGGGGGGGGTTAGTACTGGAAATGTGCTGGGGGGGGGGGTTAGGACTGGAAATGTGCTTGGGGGGGTTAGGACTGGAAATGTGCTGGGGGGGGGGTTAGGACGGGAAATGTGGTGGGGGGGGGTTAGGACTGGTAATGGGGGGGGGGGGGGTTACGACTGCTAATGGGCTGGGGCTGATGGAGGCGGACTGGAAATGGGGTGCTGGGGGATTAGGACTGGAAAGGGGCTAGGGGGGGTTAAGACTGCTAATGGGCTGGGGCTGATGGAGGCTGACTGGAAATGGGCTGGGGGGGGGGTTAGGACTGGAAATGGGCTGGGGGGGGGTTAGCACTGGAAATTGGCAAGGGGGGGTTAGGACTGGTAATGGGCAGGGGGTTGATGGAGGCTGACTGGAAATGGGGTGATGGGGGGTTAGGACTGGAAATGGGATGGGGGGGTGGTTAAGACTGGTAATGGGCTGTGGGCTGATGGGGGCTGTCTGGAAATAGGGTGATGGGGGGTTAGGATTGCTAATGGGCTATGGGGGGGTTAGGACTGCTAATGGGCTATGGGGGCGCTAGGACAGGAAATGGGCTGAGGGGGAGGGGTTAGGACTTGAGGTGGGCTGATGTGGTTAGGACTGGTAATGGGCTGTGGGCTGATGGGGGGGTTAGGACTGGCAATGGGCTATGGGGGGCTGACTGGAAATGGGCTGATGGGGTTAAGACTGGAAGTGGGCTGATGGGGGGGTTAGGACTGGTAATGGGTTATAGGGGGCTTAAACTGAAAATGGGTTGATGGGGGGCTAGGACTGGTAATGGGTTGGGGGATTGCTATGACTGGAAATGGACTGAGTGGACGGGGAGGCTTGAACTGCAAATAGCTGATGGGGAGGGAGCTTGGAATGGAAATGGGCTGTGAGGGAAGGGAGCTAGGACTGAAAATGGGCTGATGGAGCAGCTAGGATAGGACTGGAAATGGGCTGTTGGGGGGGAGCTAAGATTGGAAATGGGCTGTGGTGGGGGCTTGAATTGAAATGGACTCATGGAGGGGCTAGAACTGGAAGTAGGCTCATGGGGGGGCTTGGACTGGAATTGGGCTGAGTGGAGGGGAGCTAGGATTTGACATGGGCTGATGGTGGGGCTAGGAAATGACTAGAAATGGGCTGATGGGGGGCTAGGATTGGAAATGAGCTGAGGACGGGACTCAGACTGAAAATGGATGGGGGAGCTAGGACTGGAAATGGGTTGATGGGGGGCTAGGACTGGAAATGGGCTGATGCAGGGACTAGAAGGGAATGGATGCTGGGTGAGACTGGAACTAGAAGGGAGCTGATGTTGGGGGAGGATTAGAATGGGATGGGGCTGGGAGAGTAAAATGGAGAGGGGAAAAATATTTTGTGTGGGAGGGATGAAAAATCTACAATTGGCCGGGTATTGGGAGAGTAAGTGGGGATTGAGGATGGAGGGGTAAAATTTGTGTGGATGAAATAAGAATGAGGAAAGAGCAAAAGGAGAAAGATTAGTATGTTAAAGCAGATGTAGAGAGAGAGGATGGAAAGAAAACTAGAAGAGAGAAGAAAGGACAAATGGACAGCAGACGATGGAGAGTTAGCAGAAAACATGAAGAAACCAGAAGAAAGTGGCTGGAGCAATTGCAACTGAAAAAAAATGCACAAAAGGTAGAAAGATATCTCTTTATTTTGAATTTATTAACTGGAATATGAAAGCTTTGGGAAATGTGCATCATTAACGTCTGCGCTTTGTTTGGTACAAGAGGAAATTGATTTATAGTTTTATTTCTACAGTGTTGTTGTACATTCCAAGTTTGGCTTTTGGGGTTCCCAGTTTAATTATTGCCTTCCTGTTTCTAAATTGCGATTCCTTGTTTGGTGATGGTCTATATGTTCTGCATGTGTAACTGAGCTGAGGTATTCTGTTTATGTAATTCCTATTTGACATTGCCACTTGTTCTCTTTCCCCAGTATTCTCTGAAATGTACTGGTTTAATATTTGCAGTGTTTCCTTTTGATAGGTAGGGTCTGGTGCTTTGTGAGTCCTGGTAATGCTGTCAGGATACAGCGGGTTTGCTATGGGTTCTAAATGGGCAGCGTTTGTAGTAGTTCCTAATGTGCCTGGCGGTTGGCACTGGATTATAGTAATGTAGAAATCTTTTAGTCTTTCTTTATCCATACACTCATTAAGAGACATGTTTACTAAAAGTTAGTGAATGGTAACATTATGCAAATATTTATGCAAATAAGACCACTTATGCAAATGAGGCCCCACACCGAGTCTCCGCACATGGCCCCGCACCCCCCTTGGGCCGCCCCTGGTCAGCAATGTGCAGCAAAGGCAGGGAAATCCAGAAAGTGATAGCTGTGATACATGTGCAGGAACCAAAAAAGCAAATAAACATACAAAATGACCAGAACCACATTTAAAATCCCAATAACCAAGCTGGCCAATAGTGATATTAATGATAAACATAAAGCAACACTACTGACAAAGTGTAAACCTTAAGATATCATATTTGGAAGGGTCTATGCTCTGTCTCCCTACAAAGTGAATGATCCCACATTGAAATAGCGCTGATCAGGGTTTCTGTCGTTTAGATTGGGCAGGTTTGTTATGGCGTGCACATGTGCAGCAACAGCAGAGTGGGCACGTAGGAAAGGGCAACTGTACTGATGCTGTAAATGGGATCAGAGGGCTGCAGGCGGCACATGCTGTGGTCCAGCTGGGGCACAGTGAAGACTAGGCAGATGACATACCTGCGTGGTATGTGTGCTGACATCCCAGTTTTGGGTGCACACAGTTTCTCCAGGAACATGCACTATGTACTAGCTAGCAGACTGTCTGCAGTTAGCATCTGTATGGCTGCACCACCTTGCAGGGTGCAGCAGGTGCGCACTGACTGCCCTCTGCTGGTGAATGTCAGATCATAGTGGGGGCAGCTGAGCTGACTGGGCCCACTATCTATCTGCCAGTGGCCCTGTCCCAAGTGCAAATCTTCAGCAGCTGTCCATTCGCCACCAGGACTGGGTTTGCTGGTTCCCCAGTCTATCCTCATGTACCTCCATTGCCCCCCTTGCAAAGGGTGAGAGTGCAGGTCTGTTGGGGGTAGATCATGTCCCCCACCCTGATCCAGAGAGGGTGGTTTGCTAAGTACATTGTCACCATGTGAGCCTTGACACACCCCTGCTCCCTAAACAGGTGACCATAGCAAGCACAGTAGATATGTACTATGTTGTGTGCATCATGGTCCACAAGGGCCAGACATGACTGGCAATTACAAATGGACACAGAGACCTCCTAAAGGTGTCTGCAACAAATACCTGTCACACACTGGCATTGATGGAGACTTACAGCACAGCCCACCTCAACCAACCCGGGTACTGCGGACCTGGTGCTGGCCACTCCACCTCACCTTCAGGGTGAGCACTGAACACACACATTGGCATGGCCTGTGGGTACACAGTGCCAGTAACACGCACGGTCGTTCCCCCCCCCCCTACCAAGCTGACGTGCTGTAGAGATGCATACCCTATCTGGTGTATCACAACCGCAATAGATCCAAAAATCTTCAGAGTAATACCACTGTTCAGCCAATATATATAACTAATTACTCCAATGTGTGAATATTTCCTTGATTCGATTATTCTATAAACAGTTTTTCTTAAAAAACAACTTATCTTTTTCTAAGCGGGTCTCAGACTCACGGGCAACTTTCTGTGATAAATATCACTTGGTGCACCTTTTTGCATCAACGACCCATTTTCATATTATTCTTATAACTTTCTCTTAACCTTTTCTAAACTATTTTTTCAAACGTCCAGTTGGATAATGTGAGATATCTATAAAAAGATAAGTTGTTTTTTAAGAAAAACTGTTTATAGAATAATCGAATCAAGGAAATATTCACACATTGGAGTAATTAGTTATATATATTACCCTATCTGGTGAGCAGATGTAGACTGCTGTTCTGCATGTGAATTGCACTATGGGTACTGCTGGTTCTATCCTATCTTGGTAGCCACAGAAGACAGTGTTATGGTGACGTGCATTCTTTCTGTAGCCATCCATTGGTATGATAACGCCCATAGTGATGTAGCACAATGGTTAATGCAATGACTTCAATAGCAGAGGTCATAGGTTCAATTCCTCCCTGTTCCCCTTTTTTTATGGCTGTCCTACACAACTACGTTTCATTCTTGTAACAGTCATATCTGTGCAGATCTGTGCTGCCGCCACATTATACTCTCATCACTGTTGCCATCCATCCATCTGTCCATCTATGTGTGTGTGCCAGCTGTGTGGCGTCCTGCCCTAATGTGCAGGCTGCTACCCTATGTCCTGCACTGGCACACCTTTCTGCATTGCGGCTCTTCATGCTTGCCTCTCCTGTGTCTGCTCTACATGGCACTGCTCTCCTCTGTCCTCTTGTCATTGCACTTATCCTGCCACCTCTACCTCCTCTGGTGGACACGTATCCCCATCCTCTGCCACACACTGTCATTGTTGCACTGTACATTACCATCACCCTGTGCATCGGTACAGCTGCCCCTGATATGTTTGTCCACTTTACCTGCTGTCACATGGGCTGCACGCAGATTTGGCTGGTCCATGAGCTCTGTCATCTACTTCCTTCCATCACTTGTTCATTGCCTTTCCTTGGTGCTCTGTGCAGTGTTATGGTTACATCTGTGTTTGAGCCATACATTTCATGCTTGTGACTTTGGGGCACCTTTGTGCCCCTGGGCACCATCTCATGTGTCACCTTGGCATCCCTGGGGCATCTCTTGCTGCACCTTAGGTATGGCCAGCTATGGGGTGCCTTATATGCTGCCTTGGAGGGTGCCAACCTTTCCTGCCGCCCTCTGGGGCACATTATGACCTGCCTTGGATGACGTGGTGCTTTATGATGTGCCTTATGGTGCACCCTAAAAGGTGCATTAGGTTGCGGCACTGGGGTGAGGCTTTTTTGGCTGGCAGTGCAAATTGTTGGGATGTGTCTGACTGTTACAAGCAGGAAAAGGGACTGCCTCAGACAGTCTTTTAACTGAGCCCACTGGGGGATCAAACTCATGACCACTGGATCTGCAGTCAATGTATTAACCATTGTGCTATACCTCTGTTGCTGTGTTTGCAGGTCAGCGCGCCTAATTAAGGCTAACGTGTGTTAATATGCCACGGCTCCCTTTATCACGCGATAACCCAAAATGCTACCTTAAGACCAGAACGCCCACTACCTTATATGGCATTCATCACAGTAAGACTGCAACTAACGCCGGTAACATATATATAATATAAATATAAGAGCTGTTAAGAGCTGTTAAAACATTAAGATGGTTTAGTAAACTTACCCATAGGTATTTCTTTGAGGGTACCTGATTGTGCAGCATAGAACCGCACCACAGTTAACTAATAACATGGTTATTGCCATTATATTGGCTGTCTGGAGGATGCAGAAAAACATTTAAGATACACTGATTTGGTAACAGGTGGGGTTGTATTATGATATATAAACACAGTATGGAAAATTTACAAACCTTTTGCTCTGTATTAGTGAAACAATTCTATATGTTTGAAGCTCAAAACCTGACTACTCCAATAGAGTAGAATAAATTACAATTACTCTCACAGCTCCAATCTGGTAACCTTTCAAGTCCCTCCAATGCTCTACCTAGCTTAGCACACTCTTAAAAAAGAATCCAGGAACCACCCCTTTATGGTTGCCCCCTGGCAGGGAGGTCTATCTCTGGGGTTCCCCAGTACGTTAGGGTGAGTGATCCAATAGTTCCCAAAATCCATGTTTGGTGGGATCCCTTCCTAAGCTGGGGTCGGTCCCCCCCACCCACTTCTGGGCAACTGTCTCCTCCCTGGGTTCAAAGTAGCTCTTACTAGGGTCCTTTGTATCAACACAAATGTGAATGATATTCAAATTAGGTCAGGAATATGCAAATGACATCTTCTCAACATCCTTCAGTTTAGACAAACATATACATCGAACATTACAATAAAGTCCCTCCCTTTAAGTCTCAGATTCAGCTGTGGTGTGTCCCAGGTGTGGAATTACCTGGATGCCCTGCCACTTCCCACGTAGCTGCTTGTTGCTATTACCACCACAAATCTGGTGGGTTATCCACTGGCTGAATATCCATGGATGTCTTTTCAGGGACTCATTGCTGCTCATTTCCCAGCTCCATTTCCTTCTTCCACTGGGGGGGTCCCCTCTATTCTTCCTAAGGGGGTCTGGGCCAAGTCCTTCACCTCCCTTTCCACTTTCCTTTCATCCCAGGTGTTGAGGGAACTGGACCCTATGTCTCTTGGCCCTTCCTTGGCCGCTTTGGGGGCCCCCCCTAGATGGGTCCATATCTCCTGAGCTAGGGCTGGCTGGGGTTCCCGGGAGTCCTGTAGTGACAGGATGTACACCCCATCACATTTCCCCCCTTGGTGGAGACTCTTTGGATTGGGGTGTGATGGGGTCAACCCATTCTGAGGATCCTTTGCCCTCCTGGGACAGAAAACCTGCATTTGTATGGGCTTTCCCAACCTGGTGTTGGACTTCAGAGTCATAAGCCTATAAGGCTTACCATTGGTGTTTTTTTATAGAATGTACCCACCTTAGGGCTGCATGGTCGGTTACTAGGGTGAAATGCCTACCTAGCAAATAGTATCTTAAGGCATCTACAGCCCACTTAACCGCAAGGCATTTCTTCTCCGTGATTGAATACCTAGTCTCTGCCTCCTCTAGCTTCCGACTAAGGTACATGACTGGGTTTTCTTCTCCAGCCACATTTTGGCTTAATATGGCCCCAAATCTACCCAAGAAGCATCCGCTTGTAACACAAATGGCTCTTTGAAATCTACATTTCTTAATACTGGTTCTTTACACAGGGCCTGCTTGAGGTTAACAAAGGCCTCTTTTTCCCATGCATCCCAACATACCTGGTTAGGGGACTTATTTTTCAGAAGATCGGTAAGGGGAGCAGCCATTTCCGCAAAGTGGGGAATGAATCTCCGATAATAGCTCTAACTTGCTTTTTGGCAGGGTCTTCCCTTTAATTGCTTGTACTTTGCTAAGAGCGGTCACACTACCCCATTTCCTACCTGGTGGCCTAGGTACTGTACCTCCTGGTTCGCCAACTGGCATTTCTTAGGGTTAGCTGTCAACCCGGCCCACCTTAAGGACTCACACACCTTACACAGGTGGATTAGGTGTTCCTCCCATGTCCTGGGCTAGCAGGTGCTTCACCTGCTGTGGGGAACTACAATTTTGGGGGGACATCAGTGCCTCACCAGTTCCTGGTCCGCAGGGCTGACCTCAGCGTGACCAGGTGCCAGTGTGATAGGCCAGGATACAGCAGAACGGGGTCTCTATGGCTAAATGTCAAAGCATGTCCCTGTAAGTGATAAGGGACCTTCAGAATGAGTGCCTGCTACACACAGCATCATCAGCAGTCTCACAAATGTGCACATTTGTATAAACATATTTATTTATACTGCTTTATCACTTCAGTCAAAGTGGTTTACATTGTAACTTAAACATGATAATGTACATTATTTTATTTATTTATTTTATTTATTTTACATTTCTTATATACCGCACTATTCGACATCAGCGCGGTTTACATCGAACACAAAATTTCAGCACAAAAACAGTGTCTGAGTTACATTAAACAGGGTCAATAACCTGGATAACAAGGTAATTATGAATTACAGGAAAATAAACTTTGATTGCAATGTAAACTATTTACATCTTTAAATTAGAGCACAGCTGAGACGTAATGGTCAGCGGAACCTTAAACTTACTATGTGGGGAATTCAGGGTCACTAGGTGATTCAGAGTTTCTATAACTAACAGAGATGGGACGTGATTCTGCACTCACCGGGAAGTATATAAGGAATAAGTAATGTTTGAGGGCCTTTCTGAATTGAAGTAGGTTGGTGATTGCTCTAATATCTGGTGGCAACGTATTCCAAAGCTTTGGGGCACGGAGACTGAAAGCCCTGTTTGCTGTTGATGAGGTGCTTTTTGTAAGTTCACGGGGAACCAATAGCATATTTAATGCAGTTGATCTTCTTGATCTATTAGAGGATATGGGTTTGATGAGCTCAGTTAAAGAGGTGGAGGAGAGACTGTTTACCGCTTTGAAGGTAAGTAGTAATGTCTTGAAAATGATCCTAGCCTGTATAGGAAGCCAGTGTAACTGCTTCAGAAGGGGCGACACATGCTCACTCCTCAATGCCCCATAGAGAACCCTCGCAGCGCTATTCATTGAAAGCTGTAAGGGATTCAAGGTGGATCGAGGGAGGCCTAGCAAAATGACATTGGCATAGTCAAAATGAGGCATGATCAAAGCCTGGTAGATGGTACGGAAATCCTCAGGTTCAAGCAGTGGACGAAGATGTCTTAGTGACCGGATTTTGTAGTATATGGATCTTACAGTGTTAGCTATATGCGCCTTCATGTCCAGGTTCTGATCGAGTGTAACACCCAGATAACGTATTTTATGTTTTGATTGTAGCTCAGCATCTTTCACCTTCAGGAATTGTGGAGGGCTAAAGTTCGGGTTCTTTGACATGAAGAGCACCTCTGTCTTCTTATGTTGAATCCTGAGGTTTTGTGATAAGAGCCATTCCGATATGGCGTCAAAACAGTTGCTCAGAGGGGACAGGTCCAAATTGTCTATGTTGAAAGGCATATAAAGCAGGACATCATCCGCATATACCATGCAACTTACATTGAAAGACCAGATGATCTTGCAAATAGGTTGCATATAAATATTGAACAAAGCAGAGAAGGAGGAACCTTGTGGGACCCCTTGCCATTGGTGAAATGGATCAGACATCGCTCCCCCAGCATGAACATGTTGCCATCTTTCGGATAAGTTACGATCTGCACCACTCAAGGGCAGTTCCGCCAACTCCTTTCTCCTTTAGCCGTAATAGGAGGAGGTCATGGCTCACAGAGTCAAAAGCAGCGGCTATGTCCAGGAACACAAGTGCAAAACCCTGCCGGATGTTGTTGATACCAGAAATTATGGTATTGAGGAGAGATGTAAGGAGTGTTTCTACACCATGTGACTCTCTGAAGCCATGTTGGCAAGGATCCAGGGGAGCAGCGGCATCAATGTGGTCCTGCAATTGACATTGCACCTCCTTTTCTATTAACTTCGCGAGAAAAGGGATACTTGAGATGGGTCTGTAGGAGTCTACCTTTTGAGGATCTAACTTACAGTTTTTTAGGAGTGGTCTGATGGAAGTTTGCTTTAGGGCAGAGGGGAATGTACCGGAGTTGAAAGACAGATTTTAGTTATTATTGGGCTGAATTCACAACGCAGTTCCTTTATCCAGAAGGCTGGGCAAGGGTCCGTCTGAGCAGTTGTGGAATTGAGAGACATGATCAGATCTTCAATTCGCTTCTTGGTAGGGGTAGAAAAAAAGGTTAGAGCTGTTTGGCAATCTTGACCTGTGGGAGCAAATTCTAATGGAGGTTTATTTGTTTGTGTAAGCTTGGATTGTAGGTAGACTGCGAAGTCTTGAGGATGGATCTCGCATTGCTTTTCAGGGGCTGGCTCTTTAGATAAGGTCTTGACTAGGTTAAACAAATCATGAGGTTTGTTTAGTGCACGCCCCAAGGTGTCCGTGTGGTACCGCTTCATTTTCTCTGAGATGGCCTTGCGGTGGGTGGATAGCTGATTGAGGTAGGCTGCCTGGTCTACCGTGGAGCGAGACCGATGCCAGCGCTTCTCGAGGTTCCGTAGTTGGGATAGTGATATTCTCAGATCATCTGTGTACCATGGTGCAGAAGCTCTTTTTCTAGGCGGCCTGTTGAGTGATGGTCGTAGTGCTATCGCATTAAGACTGCTGTTCCAGCAGGTGATTAGATCTTCTATTTTTAGGGAGGTCTCGTTACGAAGTGAGCATGTTCCAGCAAGGATGCGATCTCTGTTGAAAGGAAAAAAGCTCCTAGCCAGAGATTTGGGGCTGTTATTTGGAGCATTGTTGGTCATTGAATGTCTGTTGTGAGTAGGAATTTGGAAAAAGATGAGTTTATGATCTGACCACGGTACATCAGTTATAGATATCGCAGCATTGTAAGATTGGATGTTTAAGGACTGTGGGGCAAAGATAAGGTCAAGGGTGTTTCCCTTCACATGGGTAGGTTCATGGATTAATTGTTGGTATCTCAGGGATTCAAGCGCTTTGAGGAAGGCGGAAGAGTGACTATCTTGGAGAGCTGGCAGGTTAAAATCACCCACAATCCAAGTTGGGATATTAGGATTCTGAATGTTGGATGCCAGATCTATAATGGATGGAAGGACGTCTGAGGAGGCTGAAGGTGCTCTGTATAGAAGGTTTATCGTGCATAACTTGTTGGAGATAGAGACTAACTCGAGGTGGTCGGAGCTAGGAGCATCTATCAGCTGGAACTGAAGGTCTGATCTGGAGAGAATAAGCACGCCCCCTCCTCGCTTGTTTTGTCTGTGACTGGTAAACACTGAGAAATTTGGTGGAAGGAGTTGGTTAAGTAGAACATTGTCTTCTGCGGAAAGCCACGTTTCAGTAACCATGAGAATATCAAGGTTATGGAGGGAAATAGTGTCCGCAATCACCGGCCATTTCGTACGAATTGAGCGGGCGTTGATGAGGGCACATTTCAAGCTTTGTGAGTAGAGGCTTTCGTCTTGTTTGGCTCTCATCGAATGTTGGAGTGGAATGTATATTAGATGCTGGTGATGTGCATGAGAGTTCCAATTATAACTGAACTTGGGTATACCTGTCCCTCTTTTTCCTTGGTTGTATAAAATAGGTATCCGGTTGCCCTCAAGGGATAGAGCTCGGGAGAATGAGAGGCAGAAGGAGAAGAGTAGGTAACAGCCCGTTAAGGTGCTGGGGAACCCATCTTACTCACTCTGACTGTAGTCACAGAGACAGTGAGATATTACTAGAGAGTGGGGGAGATTTGTGAGAATTCTGTAGGGCTGTTTCTCATTGGCATCGAAAACAAGCTAATTCTCTTATTCTGGGTATAGATTGGTTATGGAATGCAGATCAATTATTCCAAGTAACACAGTTTAGACAGGCAAGTTTTAACATTAGCAGACTAGACTGACCCAGATAGTTTACAGGCTGCCTGCAGGAAAGCAAATGAAGTATCTATTCAGAGTGGAAAAAGGCACAACCTATTGATCTAGGTATAGATTAGTTATTATATGCATATATATTAGCACAAGTAATACAGTTTAGACAGGCAGGTTGTTAAATAGCAGACTAGATTGCTCGAGATGGTTTACATGGTTGTCTGCAGGAATGCAAAGAGAAGTATCTGTTCAGAGTGGATACAATGTTAACAGATCACTAAGTATAGTAATACAGAGTTACCAGATACCAGTTTGTTGTCTAGACATAGCATTCATTGATGTTTCTGGTCGATTAGGGTTGTCGCGGGCCAGGAAGGATTCACACAAGTTGGCGGCTGCTCTTCGCTATTTAGTCGGCTCTTCCGGAGGACCTTAGAAGCTCTTCAGTGTTCATTTAAGGGATTCTGAGCGATGATGTAGTCAGCCAAATGTGGCGATTGTGGATGGTGGTGACAGTGCTTAGAGAGCTTCTTAAATGAACTCGGCCGCAGCCGAGGAAACGGCGCCACGGACCTCGCCTAAGGGCCGCGCCAAAGGGCCCTCTGGCGAGGCCCTCAGGCCTGGGCCCGCAAGGCGCGGGCACGCCCTCTTGGCGCTCTTTTTAAATGGGCCGCCGCCTGCCCCGATTGGGCAGTGTTCCCTGCTGGGGGTGGTTGTTGCTCCGGCCGGCTCGATCCCCGCCGGGAGAGCTGTTGAAGAGGCCGGAGAGCTGCAAAGGACCGCGCGCCCGCTCGGCGCTCTTTTTAAATGGGCCGCCGCCTGCCCCGATTGGGCAGTGTTCCCTGGTGGGGGTGGTTGTTGCTCTGGCCGGCTCGATCCCCGCCGGGAGAGCTGTTGAAGAGGCTGGAGAGCTGCAAAGGACCGGACGCCCGCTCGGCGCTCTTTTTAAATGGGCCGCCGCCTGCCCCGATTGGGCAGTGTTCCCTGGTGGGGGTGGTTGTTGCTCCGGCCGGCTCGATCCCCGCCGGGAGAGCTGTTGAAGAGGACAGGGACACTGATAACTTGGATTTTTCTGAAGCAATGGAGGGTTAAGTGACTTGCCCAAGGCCACAAGGAGTGCTAGGGAGAATTGAACCCTGGTGTCTTGGTTCCTAAGCCAGTGCTTTAATCATTAGGCTATTCCTCCACTCCAGATGCTAGTACTCTTAGGCATCTACTAGTGCTGTTTGCACTGGTGCACGCACTCAATCTGTGAGCCCTTATTTAATGTCAGGGATCTGCTCTGACATCTAGCTGTAGAATACTATTTCTGATTTCTTCTGGTCCACACATAGCATTGTACAGACTATTGCCAGAAGTAATCAATGCAAGTCCAAATAAAATGTTCACCTACTGTCATATATGTTGTGCCGCAAGGTATGTCCAGACAACCATATCACTTTCTACTTGCTTTGTAATATCTCTGAGTGCACAGAGATCACTTTGCAGTGTCCTGGTCATGCAAAGGACTAGTTTATATGGTCTGTTTTGCATCAGCACATCTGTATTTGTTTTCATGGATGGTTGGCATAGGCACCACACCATCAGTGTGAGGAGCAGCTTCAGGGATGCACGTTTTAACTGAGGAGCCGTGGCCGCACGGAGATGGGCAGCAGCAGAGCTGTACATCTTTTCAGAATTCACCAAGGGCAGGGACGTCCAGGCCGCTTGCTACGTATACCTGTGTCCCAGGGTTTGTGCGTGCTGTGCCGAACACATCAAAGTCACCGATACTGGATCCATGGGCACATCCAGACCCACGCATACGGAATTAGGGTCAAATGAGGCTCGTTTTGCAGGCCAGATGTCCACCTTATGGAATCGTGCTCTACGGGTATTATACACACCGCTTTCAGGATGTTGTTCCTTTTTTCTATTTTTACAGAGGTATTTGTTTTGCTTACCTGAGGGCTTTATTCACCCATCCACGATGAACCTAATTTAAAGCCCTCTTCAGTAGGTTAGCCAGTTGGATAGGTGGACCCCCATCTCTGCTCAGAAGCCCTTGGAAAATCATCCCATGGTCCAGGAAACTGAAACATTCTCAAGACACAAAGCAGCCATGCATTCATCTCCAGGATGCGAGATTCTCTGCCTCAGTCTTTACTCTCAGCTGGGAAGATTGAGGTGAACACCACCTGTGCACATATCTGCTTCACGCTCTCTCTGCTTGACTAATGCTAGACTAGACACAGAAAAAGGAGCTTTTACTCCTTCTCAGACCATGAACTAAATTCACAGTGTTAGAAAACCAGGTGTGCACAAGCGTTTGCATAAAAATGTATTGCTCTCATGCCCTTTCAGTACTAGTTCAAGGTGTGTTACATTCAGATACAGCAGGTGTCTCTTCCCCCATAGAGCTACAATCTAAGCTTGTAGCTGAGGGTTAAGGGACTTGTCCAAGGCCACGAGGCGCATCAGTGGGATATGAGCTCTGGCTTTCATTTTATTTATTTATTTGAACGGTTTTCCTATACCGCCCCTTCCAACGATCAGGGGCAGTTTACATCGAACAAATACGAGTTACATAGAACATTCTAGTGAACTAATTTACAATGAACTAGTTAAGTATTTACAGACCATCTGGCCAACATGTGTAAAGTATGGTGGAAGATAGTTAACATTCATGGTTCTAGGCTACTTCACCAAATACAGTGACAGAATTCAAAATGGCATAGGACAGACACAGTGGATCCCCTTATAGCAACAGGATAAAATCAAAATAAGCATAACTGTTTCTTATATCTGAGCTGGTGGGGGTGTCCTGCATGGAGTGGTGGGTTCATCCCTAGACGGGGACATGGGGAGAGGTGACCTGCACGGAGTGGCTGCTGCGCCTTCTCTCGCCGCCTTGCTGGGCAGACTGGATGGACCATACTGGTCTTTATCTGCCGTCATTTACTATATTACTATATTACCATTGGATCTAAATGAACAGTGCTCTCATGGCTACACAATTCTTTGTGTAAACGTTTCTTGTGTGCTAAACTCTTCTGTGCATATTGCGGCCATAACAACATGGAAAATCGCATGCAGAATCCATGCTAATGTAAACCGGGGCTCCACAGGGGCATTACCTTTCTTTATGTAGCGAGTGTCATGGATGGCTGAGTTACCTCAGGTAAGCCACCAATGGAAACTCCCGGCTTACAGAGAAAATATTTTATTTTTATTACATTACACTTTACAGCTTCTTGAACCTTAAATTCAAACCAGAATTTACCAAAGGGGTGAGAACCAAGGAGTGAGAACTCTCTCACAAGGAATCACATGAACAATATTACTTTTGAAAAATTTCCATTTTTAATTTGTAACATAGTGCAAATTCAAAATTTGTAAACGATAACAATCTTTAAAATGCAGTCAAGAATTTTCTGTGATCAAATCTTTAAATGTTTCTATTCAACAGTGGAACAATATTGTATCTTTCAAAAATAGGCAAGTATTGGTTAACCAGTTTAAAGACTGAGATTTATTTACTCCTTAGTAGAAGAAGTTCAGTTCTAACACTGTCTTTTATCTGTAAATCTGCAGGTGAATGAGTGAATGAGTTTCAAAAAGTTAAATAATGCACTAGTATTTTGCCAAGAAATAGTCACTGTGGTATTTTAGTCACTTATCTCAATCTTCTTTCCAGGTCTTGCTTCTTTCTTGGACGTTGAGTGCCTTAGGATCCTCTCTACTCCAATGCTGTTCAGCTATAGTCAGAATACCTACTACCTATCTTTAAAAATCAATAAAAGAAACTACCTCCCTAGCCATGTGTGCAATCTAGAAAAGTGTTGCTGTCCTTTTCTTTGTTTTCTGTTTATCTTACTGGTGTGGCTTGCTATTCCCCCCAAAAATAAAAGATAATCCAGTTCCCTATCTTTCTCTCCTAGAGAATGTTCTGTACCAAAACCAGTTTTTTTTCTTTATGTGCCAGAGCCAGCTAGAGAACTATAACAATTGCCAATTAAATTTAGTTCTTTAAATAAGTCATTTTTTTCATTTATATACATATTCAATCCTTTTCTCTCACACATGCACTCTTCCTCACTGAAACAGTTCAAGTGGTTTCAAGATTAAATAAATCATTTGAGCAGTGCTCTGTTCTAAAACAGCTCACATTCAAGTTTTTCTCTCACTACACTGGGAGTTTACAGTATACCTTCAGCCTTACTTTCCTTCACTGCTTGAAGGACTCCAGTGCTCTTGTAAGCAAGTCTCACACACTGCTGAACTTTTAAAATAGTGTTCAAATTAAACTCATTCTTCAAAAAAAACAAAAAAACAATTCAAGTTCTCACTCTCTGGTTAATCAATTCAAATCCTCATTCAGCTTGATTTTAAAACTGCTTGAATGAATTTCAGAGCTCCCTCAACTTTATTCAAGTCACCAAGGAAAAAGTTCTCACATTTACATTTTTCTCTTCAGTTTTCATTCAAGCTTCATACACACTTCTCTCAAATAAGTTCTCTTATACAGACGCTGGCATTTCTTACCTCATGAAAGTTTTCTTCCACCATAGGCACTGAAGTTCCTGCATGAGGATTCTATCCTCTCTGTAAAAATGTTGTTACACCCAGCTCCATCTGGAAATAGTTTACTAACGTCATTCCAACTTACACAGCATGCTTTCATACTCTAAAACCCCCAACAGATCTTTGCACACCTTAAAATAATTTTATAAGCCATTTTCTTTAAAGTTTGCTTAGGTTATGTATTATTTATTTAATTATGCCATGCTTTTTGTAATCTCCTGTGAGCTCTCCCCCTGCTTGCCACAAGCTCATCTGCTTCATTCTTGCATCAGCTCTGCTTTGTTCATTAACTCCTTCAACACTGTATTGAAACTGCAGTCTGATTCCCCATACATTCTTACACACACATATTCCTTCAGAATCAGTAAAGGTTTATTTATTTGACACTTCATTTGAAATAGCCAGCCTTTCATTTTAAATGTTTATTTCCTTATTTAAAACTTTACTAACCCTTTCATTTATTTTTTAATGTGACTGTCATTCTGGTTTTTTTTTTTTAATTTCAACTTCTTTTTTCCTTTTATTTGGCCCCGTAGCACCACCTTGATGCCACGCAAACCTGGGCAGCCAGAAAGTCTGCTCCCCCTGCCTCACTACAGCACAAATTTGGACCAAACCTGCCCTGCTTTTAAAACATGGTCAGACATGTTTAAACTTTTTTCCTCTTCCATTACACTAAACTACACGCTAAATCCCCTGTACTTTATTACATTGATCCCTCTGTCTCTGTCCTGCTGTCTTGTTTTCCTATGTAACATTCTTTGCTTTTTCCTTCCCTTTCATCTCTCTTCTTGTTCCTCCTTCCCATGTTATCTCCCCTTCCATCTTATCTTTTCAGTCATTTCTCCATATGTTTCTTTTTGCTTCCATATCTCCGTTACATTCCCTTTCTCTCTCTCCATCACTCTTCATGTTCCCTCGCAGCTACACACCATCTCTCCCAACTATCCTTTTTCCTCCAGTCTCTCTGCCATACTTTATCTCTTCCTCCATTTCTCTCCATTCTGCCTCCCTCAGACAAACATATGGTTGCCACCTCACCCCAGGACAATTGAACAGGCTGATCCAAGCCTGGTTTTTCCCCACTAAAATGCATGGAGTTGTAGCTCTGATTTCCCAATTATCTTCATGCATGCAATGGGGCTTAACCTGCACTAGATCAGCCTGTTCAGTCGATCTGGGGTAAAGTGACATCTCACCCTTCCATTTCTCCTGCTCCTTCCCCACACTCATCCTTTATCCTCTAGGGATTTCAAATATTAAAGGCCTTGTTTCTCTGTTATCCACAGCAGTCCTCCCCATGAAGACATAGCTGTTGTTGCCATGGAGACAGCATTTAAAGGATCATAAATCTGTATAAGTGACTGCAGGTCATTTAAATGTGGGGGGAGGGGAGAGGAAATGAAATGTATGTAGAGATTAACCTTTTGCTTATTGGGAGCTTTAGGTGAACACAGACTGCCACATAATGTCTTTTTACCCCAACATAATACATTCTGGGCCTTCTGTTGAAAAACAAAACATGCCTACATATCCCAGAATGCATTGGGATGAGAAGCTTAAATGAATCAAGGATTGGATCACCTGGCTACTAGTCATGGTATCTCCTATCCTGATATTTTGCAAATCAAATGCTAAGAACATAAGAATATGGGGAGGGGGGATTATATTCAAAACATTTTAGCCGGTTAGCAGTGGGATATTCAACAGCACTAAAGTGGTCAGTGCTGCTGAATTTCCTCTTCTATCCCTGCTTAAATGCTTCAATGTTAACCACTCAACATCAGGATGTTTTGGGGGTGGAGCAGGGGCGGCGACATGGTGAAATTCAGCTGCTAACCAACATACCTAAACTGGCTAAAGTTAGGCAGAAAAAAAGCTGTCCTAACTTTAACTGGTTTAGCTATCTGGCCAGTGCTGAATATTGCCACTGATGGGATAGATAAATCACTGTCCAGGCAAACTGGATCTTCAGTGTCAATGGCCGGATATAGCACTGAATATCCGAGAATAAATTAGAGCAGTACTATGGCCTGTTGCTTTAATCGCACTGGCTGCCCCTGCTGATTATGCCCACCAGACATTTTTTGAAGGAGTGAATAACGATGTGGATAAAGGTGAGCCAGTTGATAGTGTATACCTATTTGTTTCATTTATTTATTTAACAGTTTTTCCTACAACAAACAACATAACAATAACAGAGGAATTGTTTTACATTAAACAAGGGAGTACAACTTGAAGATAAGCAGGCGATAAATTATGTAGGGGGAATGAACTATTTACATGTAGAGGTGATCTTCGTTTTTTGGGGAGGCTTGATTGGTTTATCTTATCTGATCTTCTGTGTGGTGTGTTAGTGCTTGGTTGCTGTTCTGTTGTGTGGTTTTGGTTCTGAGCAGGGGGTTCTGATTGGAAGCTCTTCTTGGTCTTGTTGTGTATGTTGTTGTGATCAGGTCAGAGGCAGGGAGTTGATAGATTGTGAATGACCTTGAAGGTGGTAGTGATGGCTTTGTATTTTGCTCGCTGTGCTATTGGGAGCCAGTGTAGATTTTTTAGGATTGGTGTTATATGTAGCATTGTCAAACTGGCGGTGAGGATTCTGGCGGCAGACTAGTTGGAGTTGGGATAAAGCAGATTTTATGAGGCCTTGGTAGATGATGTTTCCATAGTCAAGGTGTGGTGTAACTACGGCTTGTAGTATTGATCTGAAGTCGGTCTCATACAAAAGATGTCGAAGGGGCTTGATGAGCTTTATCTTCCAGTAGGCCAATTTCAGATGCATTCTTGATGTGAGCTTCCATGTTGAGGTTGCTGTCAATGGTTATACCTAGGTATTTGATCTGTTGTTTTATTGATATTTCAGTATCCTGGGTTATTATCTTTTTTGGTGGCTTGAATTCTTGATCTCTGATATGAGTAGTGCTTCAGTTTTACTTCTGTTTACTGTGAGGTTTATATTGGCTAGGAGGTTTGTCACGGCACTGAAGACATCAGTTATAGTCGAGAAGTCTGGGTTATTAGTGCTGAAAGTTCCATTTACATAGTAGGTTGCCATCTAATCTACCTAGAAGATCTAGGTAGAAAAGTCTACCTAGATTTTCAGAATCGACCTAGAAAATCTAGGTAGAAAAATCTACCTAGATTTTCAGAAAGCCTTTGACAAAGTACTTTGTGAATGACTCCAGAGGAAACTAAAAAGCCATAGGATAGGGAGAAATGCCCTATTCTGGATAAGGAAGTAGTTAAAAGATAAAAAACACAGGTAGGATTAAATGGTCAATTTTCTCAATGGAGGAAGGTGAATAGTAGAGTACCTCAAGGATCTGTTCTGTCTGGTGCTTTCTGATATACTTATAAATGATCTGGAAAAGGGAATGAGTGAAGTCATCAAATTCATAGATGACATCAACCTCCCAGTCATTCAGGACAGCCACACCAATGCCTTTATTGATGCTCTCAGTGATCTAGGCTATGTTCAACTTGTTGATACCCCTACCCATATAAAAGGCAACTCACTTGATCTTATCTTTGCACCACAAACAGCCCTCACACATTTGCACCAGTCTCACCTAAACGTAAGTGCGGTTCCCTAGTCGGATCACTTCCTGATAAGATTCCAGATTCCAATTTGCACCAACTCCTCCAAATCCATACCTGAAGATAAACCCATATCAGAACATTTAAAGCGCTTCCACCCTTTTAACAGAGAAGATATTCTAAAGAGGACACAGAATCTATTTGACCCTCCTCTTCAAAGCCTCGATGACATGGTTGCCGCTTGGAACTCAAGCCTAGATGCCGTGATACACTCACCTACCACGAACAAAGCACCACATAAGAAAAAGAATGCCCCATGGTACTCCCAAGAACTACGTAATTCGCTCCTTCAACTCAGACGATTTGAGAGACGCTGGCGACGATCAAGAACAGCTGAGAGCCATGAGGCATTCACAGCACAATTAGGAAAACATTGGTTATCGGTAGCATCAAGTATGAAACAATATCATGCAAAAAGACTACAACGCTCCTTGAACAAACCCCACGAGCTTTTCCAAATTGTGAAATCTCTAGCAAAGGAGCCATCTCAAGAGAACTTACCCTACCCAGACTCACAAGAATATGCTTATTACTTGCGTAAGAAAAGTAATCAGCTTGCCCAACCTGCTAAGCCCCCCATACCAGCCAGCCTACCTTTCTCCATCCCACAACCTCCTCTTGGTCATTTCTTGAGTGGGTCCCAACACACTATCACATCATTTTCTACTCCATCTGACAGAGTCATTCAAGACACTATCCTAAACATAAACACTACAACAGCACCCTCCGATCCGTGTCCAGCTCCCTGGATAAAGGCCCTGCGTGCCGAGCTCAGCCCATTCCTATCCAAATTGATTGATGTATCGTTCTCTACTGGAACATTCCCTTGAAGCCTGAAATAGACAGCTATCAGACCACTCCTAAAAACAGTAAGTTGGACCCTTCGGTGATGGAATCCTACAGGCCTATCTCCAGCATACCTCTCCTATCGAAAATCATTGAAAAGATTACCCAACGCCAATTACAAGATCACATAGATTCTAATGCACCCCTGCGTCCCTGCCAGCATGGATTTCGCGAAGCACATGGTGTTGAAACATTACTCACAACCTTATTCAACACCATAACCTTAGGTCTCAATAACATCAGACAAGGCTTTGCACTAATCTTCATGGACATTGCCGCCGCATTTGACACCGTAGACCACGAAGTTCTCCTGCTACGCCTCAGAGAGAAGGGAGTTCACGCTTCAGCTTTGTCATGGTGCGCTTCATACCTCACTGATCGCTGGCAACATGTCCGTTCTGGCCCCTCCAACTCCGATTCCTTCCCCCAAACTAAAGGTGTTCCACAGGGCTCATCTCTATCCGCCTTGCTATTCAATGTCTATATGCAACCCATTTGTGATCTCATCCAATCATTTAATATCAACTGCCTGGTCTATGCTGACGACGTCTTGATGTACATGCCAATTTCGACAGAACATCTTGAACTATCCCCACTTATCAGGTGCTTTGATGCTGTCACAGACTGGCTAAATGCACAAATGCTTAAGTTAAATTTCAAAAAGACAGAAGCCCTCTTCGTCACCAGGAATCCGGCTTTTACTCCACCCCTGTCTATCAAGGTTCGCGATGCAGAGATCATATGCAAGACTACAGTAAGATACCTAGGTGTAACGCTTGATCAGCAACTTAATATGAAGGCTCATATCAAAAACATAACAAAGTCGGTCTACCATAAAATCCGGACCCTCCGCAATCTGCCTCAACTGTTAGAGCCTGATGACTTCCAAACTGTCTTTCAGGCCCTAATAATGCCTCACTTTGACTATGCCAATGCGATCTTGTATGGTCTACCTAAGTGCACGACTAACCCCTTACAACTTGCAATGAATTCAGCTGCAAGAATCCTTCATGGAGCCTCAAGAAGTTCTCATATTACCCCAATACTAAAACAATTGCACTGGCTACCCATACAAGCCAGGATCTCATTCAAGATCCTAATTATGACCCATAAAGCCATCAAGAAATACTCTGCTACTGCCATTACTGACCTAATTTCAATCACACCTCCCAATCGAGCAAGGAGATCGAATGCCGCAAATACTCTCATATTACCTAAGGCAAGCACGAAGTGTTCTCAATTCACTAGATCCAGAGCCTTCTCCTTCTTTGCTCCATCCTGCTGGAACGCACTACCAGCAACTATCAGAACCATCAGTGAACTCTCCCAATTTAGGAAGGCACTGAAACATCACCTCTTTCTTCATCACTACGATGTTGCAGTCTTCCCCCCACACCCACCCACTCTCACATCTCAATGCAGCACCTCAAACTCATGCACGTCACATTCCCAGACTGATCACTCGCAATCACACCTTCCCCTCCAACCACCATGAGAAACTTATGCAGTGCCGCATAACTCGTTATATTGTTGCATAAAGTAGACTGTATTTATTCATCATGTCTCCTTGTTAAGGGACTGGTTATTTATACCCTATTTTACCTGTTATATCTGCTTAATGCATACCCAAGTTTAATTTTCCTGTTTACTGTATACCCAAGTTATTATACCTGTTTCACTGTAATCACAAATCACGAAATTGAGATGTGCAACTCTTATGTTCATTGTAAACCGCACTGATGTCGAATAGCGCAGTATAAAAGAGACTGCAAATAAATAAATAAAATAAAAATTATTCAAAGTTGTTAAACCGCATGTGGATTATGAGAAATTGCTGGAGGTCCCTGAGACACTGGGCATCCATATGGCAAATGAAATTTAATGTGGACAAGTTCAAGGTGATGCATGTAGGGAAGGATAACCTAAAGTATAGCTACACAATTATGGATTTTAGATTAGGAGTTACCATCATGGAAAAGGATCTAGGTGTGATCATGTATGACACATTGAAATTTTCTGCTCAGTGTGCAGCAGTGGCTAAAAAAGCAAGCAGATTAGGAAAGGAATAGATAATAAAACAAAGAATATTATAACACCTCTGTATCATTCCATGGAGTGAATACATCTTGAGTATCATGTGCAATTCTGGTCTCTGCATCTCAAGAAAGATATAGCAGAATTAGAAATAGTACAAAGAAGGGTCACCAAATTGATAACGAGGATGAACTCACTCTTCTATGAGGAAAGGCTGAAGAGGTTAGGGTTTTTCAGCTTTGAGAAGAAAGGGACTTCTTTTATCCCACTTCTATATTGTTAGTCTTCCTTTTTTCTTCCTTCTGTAAAGCTACTGAATTTTATCCATTTTAAACCAAGTTACTGTAAACCCTGAAAGGTGGTATATAAAGAAATGTAATAAAGTAAAACAAAAGTAAAGATTCTTGATAGAGTTCTATAAAATCCTAAGTGAAGGGAAACAGGTAAACTAAATTGGTTACTCTTTCAAGACGTATGAAGATTAGGGGACCTCCCATGAAGTTACAAAGTGGTGCATTTAAAACAAAAAGGAGAAAATATTTTTCCATTCAGTGCATGATTAAGCTTTGGAACTCATTGCCGGAGGATGTGATGAAAGCAGCTAGCGAAGCTGGGTTTAAATAAGGTTAAGACACATTTCTGAGAAAAAGTCAATAAACTGTAATTAAGGTAGACCTGGGGAAAGCCACCATTTATCCCTGGAGATTAGCTTGGAATCTAGCTATGTTTTGGGATCTTGCTAGGTATTCATGAGCTGGACTGGCCACTTTTATTAACAGTATACTGGGCTTGATGGATCTTTGGTTTGACACTTTGGCAATTCTTATTTTCTTTTCTTCATGGACACGCAGTCTGAGTCAGCCATGCCTAGGTGAGTCATCCCGAGACTGGACTAGTAATTCTTATCTTCTTTTCTGCCAACTTAACATCCTGAAAATCAAATTTTATATTAAAATCACCCCTCCTGCCCCAAGGGTGGCTCAAGGCAATCTGCTGCCTGAGGCAAAGGATGAGATGGCAAACTCCCCCCCCCCTTAGAGGGGGTGGGGCTTTTTCAAAACTCCAATCAGGGACTGAACCAAACCATAAGCTGATTAGATTATATGGAGGAAATGTAAGATGTTTGCACATCAAGGAACTAAAAGAGAGCGAAAACCACAGCACAGTTTATAAAACTAAATTATAACTCATTTTTATTTTTCTATTATAAACTGTGTTATGATTCTTGTTTCTTTTTTTTTCAACATGTATTTTGCATTCAACAGTGGGTGCAGAGCAGACCCAGGACATTCACCCACAGAACTCAATATCTTAAAAAAATATATAAATCTGATTCTGATGATCTCACTAACAACAACAAACATTCTCCAGTACCAGGCATATTGTGAACTAATATAAAACCCTACAACAAAGTCACTGAGTATCTATAGAGAAAATCTACCATACCATACCATATCAGCACTAACTTCCAAAACTCACATAAGGAGCCCATCCAAAAAAAGTGTCACTGTGAATACTACAGTGGGTCCTGGAACATCCATACACCTATTTGAAAAGGTGAACAAGTCAAATTACTACAGTACAGTATAGATCGTTATGTACAAACTCCATGTTAATAGAACATCTGGCCTCAGTCACACACTCAGAATACAGACCATCACCAAGTACAGAATAAGTGACTTACAATCTAAAGTAACAATAAAAATATGTAGACACAATTTAAACTGAAACCTTAAGAAGCCAGACTCCGCATGCAGTGCAACATCAGATAAATAAGATGCAGTTCCCCCATACTGTGTAAAATATAAAGATAGCACAAAGTCCAATCACTAAAATGAAATAAAATTATTTTTTCTACCTTCTTTGTCTGACCATTTTATTCTCTGATCATGCTGGTCCTGTTCTGAGGCTTCTGCTTTCCTGTCTTCTCTTAGCTCTCTTTCTGTGGTCTATGGTCCATCTGCCATTTATCTCATCTCTCTTTTTTTGTTTTCTTCATTTCTTTCCATCAGTCTATTTCCAGTCCCAGTAACCCTTCCCAGTATCAGCCCCTTTCCAGGCCTCCCTCACAGTACCTTCCAATGTCAACTTGCATTCCCATGACTGCCACTGGTGTCCATTCCCTTCCAGTCCCTCTCCTTCCCCACTGTCCAGCCCCTTCTAGTCCAAATAACATAGCAGCCCCTCTCAGCATCCATTCCCTTCCAGTCCCATTCTCCCATCCCCTCGCATCAGCCCATTTGAAGCTCTAGTCCCCAGTTTTCTTCCAGGGCCAGCAGTTCTATCCTCCCCTCCCCACCATTAGCCCATTCCCAGTCGAAGCCCCCTAGTCAGCTCACTTCCAATGCTAGTCCCCCCTCAACCCCATTACCAGTCCTACGCCCCCATCAGTCCATTACCAGTCCTAGTCTCCACTAATCAGCCTATTTCCAGTCCAAGCCCCCCTGATCAGCTCATTTCCAATGCTAGCCCCCATTAGTCCATTACCAGTCCTACCCCCCATCCTAGCCTCCCCTAGTCAGCTCATTTCCAGTGCTAGTCCCCCCTCAGCCCATTACAGTGCTAGCCCCCCTAAACAACCCATTACCAGTCTCAGCTCCCCCTCGATCAGTCCATTCCCAGTCCTAGCCTTCCCTAATCAACCCATTCCCAGTCCTAGCCTTCCCTAATCTGCCCATTACCAGTGCTAGCCCCCATCAGCCCATTATAATCCTAACCTGCACTGTCTCTCCCCTTTGTCCAGCATTTATCCCATCTGTCCAGTATGTCTCTCTCCCCTTTGTCCAGCATTTGCCCCGTCTCTCCCCTTTGTCTAGTACTTGTCCCCTTGTCTCCCCCATTGTCCAGTATGTCCCTGTCTTCCACTTTGTCCAGCATTTTCCCCGTTTCTCCCCTTTGTCCAGAATTTATCCCCTGTCTGTCCAGTATGTCCCCGTCTCTCCTCTTTGTCCAGCATTTGCCCCCCTGTCTCTCCCCTTTGTCTAGTACTTGTCCCCTTGTCTCCTCCTTTATCCAGAATTTTCCCCCTGCCTCCCCCTTTGTTCAGTATTTGTCCCCTGTCTCTCCCCTTTGTCCAGCACGTCCCCAGTCTCCCCCTTTGTCCCCCTGTCTCTCACCTTTGTTTCTCCTTGTCCTCCTCCTGTCCCCACTCCCTCCACCTGCATCTCTCATCCGGCGGCGGCGGCGGGGGCACTCCGGCTGTTTTTATTTTAGATTTTGCCGCCTCTGGCCTGCCTCTGCCTTCCTGCCACATTTCTTTCCTCAAGAATGCTTGCAGCAAAAAATATAAAAGCAGTGGGAAGACAGAGGCAGGCCAGAAGCGGCAAAATCTAAAATAAAAACAACTGGAGTGCCGCCACCACCACACAAATCAGCCAGGAACCTGCAAGCGATCAGGCTGATTTGTCCGATGCCGGTGGCACTCCGGCTCTGTTTTAGTTTTAGATTTTGCAGCCTCTGGCCTGCCTCTGCCTTCCCGCACAGTAAATCAGAGGCAGGCCAGAGGCTGCGAAATCTAAAATTAAAATAGATCTGGACTGCCAGCGTCAGAGTGCTGCCCCCAACCGGGTGCTGCCTGAGGCGACTGCCTCAGGTGGCCTAATAAAAGAACCATCCTGCTCGCCCCCACCCCCCTTTCTGCAGATTCCTTCTCTCCCCTCTCTTTCTTCCTCATTTTCTCATCTCTCTCTCTCTCCTTCCCTCTCCATAGCATGTCTTTCTGTCCACTTCCATCCTCAGTCCCCACAGCTTAGCTATTCTCATTGACATCGGTTCCCACCATACCATGCCTCTTTAACTTCAGCCATTCACTGGCACGCCTGCTTCCATGATGTCACTTCATCTGCCACATGTCTGTCTGTTGCCGGTGGGGATATGCATGCATGATAATGTGCACATGAGCACCTCTCACTAGAGCAATAGACAAAGCTGACATACCCTACCGCTGTCATTTACGAGATGATAAATATATTGAGGCCTCAAGACATTCTTAAATCAAATGGCACCCCAATGTGTTTTACAGTAATAGCCCCCTTAGAAGCAGTAGTAAAGCCATCCTGAGGATGGAGGGCCTACTAGCTGAGGTTTAGGCCGCAGGAGATCTTCCAAAAGATGAGAAAAAACAGGAGTAATGTTAATGATAGTATTAGTAATGAATTATAGGCAGGGCTAGTGTAAGAAACAGGCGAGATGGGTGCCTGGGTTGGAGTACTATTGTTGTCACTACAGCAGTAGCAGAACTAAGGTCCTGCAAGGGTGCTTCTGTGTGAATGAATAATTAAAAAGGGACTGCCAGTGGACCATTCATCATAAAGCCTGTTGTCCATTATGGAGGGGAGGATCCCACTTTTGGATGCCTGTGACCCCAACCAGTCTAATAACAGGAGTCAATACTGAGACACAGGGAGATAAAATGATTCAACTTAGAGCTATGAACAGGGAGTCAGTGGTCAAGCCTGTATTTGTAAAGACAAAAAAGGGTAGTACAGCTCATTACATCCACTAGAAACTGTGTAAACAACTATAGCATCGTTGTACTAGGATCACGATCCTGACAGAACTACAGAGAATGAGGATAAGAACATAAGATATGCCATACTGGGTCAAACCAAGCTTCATTGCATGTTCCCTAGTCTTTTTATATTCTGATGACGTAAACAATCAATCTATGTTTACCTGTTTCACTCCATTCACTAATTTATAGACCTCTATCATATATCCCCTCAGCCGTCTCTTTTCCAGTTTGAAGAGCCCTAACCTTTTTAGCCTCTCTTCATAGGAGTATCCTTCCATCCCCTTTACCATTTTGGTGGCTCTTCTCTGTACCTTTTCTAATAACGCTATATCCTTTATATTATAATATCATTTATTTTATTTTCCATTCCTTTCCTTATGATACCTAGCATTCTATTTGCTCTCTTGGCTGCCGCTGCACACTGCGAGGAGAGTTTTAACATGGTATCCACAATGACGCCTAAATCTTTTTCCTGGGTGGTGGTTGCCAATGTGGAACCTTACATCGTATAATCATAGTTTGGGTTGTTCTTTCCTAGGTGCATAACTTTGCAAATGTCCACATTAAATTTCATCTGCCATTTGAATGCCCAGTCTTCCAATTTATCAAGATCCTCTTGCAATTTTCCACAATCCTCTTGGGTTTTAACAACTTTAAATAGTTTTGTGTCATCTGCAAATTTGATAACCTCACTCATTATTCTCTTTTCCAGGTCATTTATGAATATGTCAAAAAGTAGCGGACCCAGCACAGATCCCTGGGGTACTCCACTATTCACCTTTCTCCATTGGGAAAATTGGCATTTAGCTCTACCCTCTGCTTTCTATCTTTTAACCAGTTCCTGATCCACAATAGTACACTGCCTCCTATCCAATGACTTTTTAGCTTTGCCAAAAGTCTATGATGAGGGACCTTGTCAAAGGCTTTCTGAAAGTCCAGATACACTATATCAGCCGACTCATCTTTGTCTACCTGTTTATTCACACCTTCAAAAAAACATAACAGATTAGTAAGACAAGATCTTCCTTGTCTAAAGCCATGTTGGCTGTCTCTCATTAAGCCATGACTATCTACATGTTGAGTAGTTTTGTTCTTTATGATGGTTTCTACCATTTTTCCCGGTACTGACATCAGGCTCACCGATCTGTAGTTTCCCGGATCACCCCTGGAACCATTTTTAAAAATTGGCGTTACATTGGCGATCCTCCAATCTTCAGGTATTACAGATGACTTTAATGATAGTTCACAGATTACTAATAGCAGCTCTGCAATCTCATATTTCAGTTCTTTCAACACCCTTGGATGCATACCATCCGGTCCAGGTGACTTCCTACTCTTCAGTTTATCAAACAGTTGTAATACATCTTCCCAGTGTATTGATATTTCTTTCAATTCTTCCGCAGTATTATTTGAGACTTTCCCAGTGTCACCAATAAAAAGTTCAATGATAGAAAACAGGTTGAAGAGAAAAACAGAAAGAACGGCATTGCTAATAGACGCATCAGTACCAAGGGACTATTCTGTACTGTACAGTTGTGGTCAACATATTGGCATCCGTGCATTTTAGGTACGTTGTGTACTATATCTTGAGAAATAATTGGAAATATTATAATAATATGTTAATAGTATGTTCAAAGGTATACAACAAAAGAAATGTCTGTGCAACTTAGAAGTAGTAATTTCTGAGAAAAAAACAAAATATGACCTGGACTGGATTAATGGCACCCTTCACTAATATTGGGTTACACAACCCTTGGCAATGATGACAGCCTCCAAATGTTTCTTCTAGCCATCTATTAGTTTCGTACATTTGTCTGCTGGTAGTTTCTCCCACTCTTCAACTGTGATTTGTTCCAACTCATGTATGTTTCCAGGATTCCTTTTACCAATGGCACATTTCAACTCTTTCGAAAGGTTCTCAATTGGATTGAGATTGGGACTCATTGCTGACCAGTTTAAAACAGTCCATTTTTTCCTTTTTAACCATTCTTTTATATTTTTTGATGTATGTTTTGGGTCATTGTCCTGCCAGAGGATCCATGACCTTTGAGCTAACTTTCTGACACTAGGGGGTATGATTACTAAACCATCTTAACGTCGTAGCAGTGGTGTTATCGCATGATAATGTAACATTATCGCGCGATAACGTCACTTATCGCGCGATAACGTCACTTATCGCGCGATAACGTCACTTATCGCGCGATAACGTCACTTATCGCGCGATAACGTCACTTATCGCGCGATAACGTCACTTATCGCGCGATAACGTCACTTATCGCGCGATAACGTCACTTATCGCGCGATAACGTCACTTATCGCGCGATAACGTCACTTATCGCGCGATAACGTCACTTATCGCGCGATAACGTCACTTATCGCGCGATAACGTGGCGGCAGCGGCAAGGCACACTAACTCTGTGAAATCCGGGTCTGAAGGGTGGAGAAAGGCTTTCCAGAGGCTGGAGAGAAGGGGTCAATGGGCGGAGAGTGGGCGGGGAGAGGCTCCAGGCACACTAACTCTGTGAAATCTGGGTCTGAACACTAATGCCAGTGAAACCCTCGTGTTAGGCACATTTGCAGGAAAGAGAAACCATTTAAGTCAGCAATGTGCAGCAAAGGCAGGGAAACCCAGAAAAGTGATAGTTGTGATACATGTGCAGAAACCAAAAAGGCAAACATAAAATGACCAGAACCACATTTAAAATCCCAATAACCAAGCTAGCCAATAGTGATATTAATGATAAACATAAAGCAACACTACTGACAAAGCGTAAACCTTAAGATATCATGTTTGGAAGGGTCTATGCTCTGTCTCCCTACAAAGTGAATGATCCCATATTGAAATAGCGCTGATCAGGGTTTCTGTCGTTTAGATTGGGCAGGTTTATTATGGCATGCACATGTGCAGCAACAGCAGAGTGGGCACGTAGGAAAGAGCAACTGTACTGATGCTGTAAATGGGATCAGGGGGCTGCAGGCGGCACATGCTGTGGTCCAGCTGGGGCACAGTGAAGACTAGGCAGATGCCTAGGTGGCACATAGGAATGCCGAAACTGTAAAGCAGCAAGACAGCAACTGACGAGGGTCCAACATGGGCACGAGTGTGTGTCCCAGTGTCACAGGGGATATTACCCAGCAGGTACCCCCAAGGGCACATAACATTGGTAGGCGGTGCCGAGGGAAAGTGCGCATGTCCATGTAGGCACCCCTACCTGAGAACCCACACCATAGGCAGCTGCCTGCTGGCACACTGGATGACCTGGGACTGCGCACCAGCAGCACCACCGGCATAATGGCATGGCAGCATGGTGGCGGAGGGGTGTTGGTGGCGGAGGGGGCAGTGGCATCTGTCCACAGCAGACCATGGCCTAGCCCCATTTAGGTGGGTGCCGTGCACTGCAACAGACAGGGTCTGTCTGACGAACAGTCATGGTATCCCCAGGGAATGATCTGTCCCTGTGGCAATAGTGTGTTGCAGTACACACAGCCAGTGTGTTCAGGAGCAGAAGGTCACAAGTTCAAGTCCCAGCTGTGGCTCCTGCCAACCCTGTCCCCATATTTTACCCAGTACTAAACCGTGGCAATAAAGACGGAACCTTTATTGCAGATAAAATAAACATGCCTGAAATGCCTATATTTTACCCTACAGAGCACAGACACCATAAACATGTGCAATCCCTAGGGCAGAATTTCCCAACTGCAGTCCTGGAGTGCCAAACACCATTCAGGTTTCATGCTGACCCTAATAAATATGCCTGTGCTGCATTAGTATGCGCTGCCCCCATTGTGTGCAAATGTATCTCATGCATATTCATTAGGGACAGCATGAAAACCTGAACAGTGTTTGGCCCACCAGGACCAGAGTTGGGAACCTCTGCCCTAGAGCAGCGGCCAACAGGGCCATAAACACCCACACCCACAGGCTCCACTATCCAAAGCCTCATGGAGAGTCAGACTGATGGGCCCTGCGCGGAGCAGCATCTCCCAATACTGGCACCTGCATACCTTAGCAATGCCGTCCTAAAGTTGGGAACACGTTCCACATATATCAAAAGTTTGCTATGATTAATGTCAGCTAACAAATCCTAAGTTAAACACAATTTGTTGATAGAGATTCATCATAGCAACCTTTCTGCTATCTGTGGAGTGTGTTTTAGTTATTGATTCTGACAGTGTTTATCACCCCGGGGAGTGACCCTAACAGTAGTGAGTACCATAGCAATGCCCGCACTGTGCCCAGGACTGGTGTGGCGGCCAGGGCTGCCACAAATGTCTATATTTGCACAATACTGGCATAGGTGTGGGAGTGTGTGTCTGTCTATCCAGTGTGTTGTGGCTGCCTACACCTTACTGAGCCCACATTGCTTGCACTGTTTCCAGTGTTAGCCTGCCAATGTGCATAATGAGGAGCAAGGTACTGTGGGTATGGCCCGGACAGGGTGGCATGAGCAGGATGCATTTGCACAGGGTATAGGGCAATGGCTGGGACATTGTAGTGCCCGACCACCACCTGCACGGACAGGGTGGCCACAGCATGTCATGCTGGGAGGTCGCTCTCACCCTGACTGAGCAGTGACCATGGCATGGCTAGGTTCCCCCATAGTGCTATATAGTATTTCTCTCAAGTGATATTTATGGGTTCTCTTTTCTGGGGCCCAATCACTGACATACCTGCGTGGTGTGTGTGCTGGCATCCAAGTTTTGGGTGCACACAGTTCCTCCAGGAACATGCACTATGTACTAGCTAGCAGACTGTCTGCAGTTAGCATCTGTATGGGTGCAGCAGGTGCACACTGACTGCCCTCTACTGGTGAATGTCAGATTGTAGTGGGGGCAGCTGAGCTGACTGGGCCCACTATCTATCTGCCAGTGGCCCTGTCCTAAGTGCAGATATGCAGCAGCTGTCTGTTCGCCACCAGGACTGGGGTTGCTGGTCCCACAGCCTGTCCTCATGTACCTCCACTGCCCCCCTTGCAAAGGGTGCGAGTGCGGGTCTTTTGGGGCAGATCATGTCCCCCACCCTGACCCAGAGAGGGTGGTTTGCTAAATACATTGTTGCCATGTCAGCCCTGACACACCCCTGCTCCCTAAACAGGTGACCATAGCAAGCACAGTGGATATGCACTATGTTGTGTGCATCATGGTCCACAAGGGCCAGACATGACTGGCAATTACAAATGGACACAGAGACCTCCTAAAGGTGTCTACAACAAATACCTGTCACGCACTGACATTGATGGAGACCTGCAGCACAGCCCACCTCAACCAACCCGGGTACTGTGGACCTGGTGCTGGCCACTCCTCCTCACCCTCAGGGTGAGCACAGAACACGCACATTGGCATGGCCTGTGGGTACTCTGTGCCAGTAACACGCACGGTCATTCCCCCCTACCAAGCTGACGTGCTGCAGAGGTGCATAGCCCATCTGGTGAGCAGATGTAGACTGCTGTTCTGAATGTGAATTGCATTATGGGTACTGTTGGTTCTATCCTATCCTGGTAGCCACAGCAGACAGTTTTATGGTGACGTCCACTCTTTCTGTAGCCAGCCATTGGTATAATAACTCCCACAGTGATGTAGCACAATGGTTAATGCAATGACTTCAGTAGCAGAGATCATGAGTTTAATTCCTCTCTGTTCCCCTTTTTTTATGGCTGTCCTACACAACTACATTTAATTCGTGTAACAGTCATATCTGTGCAGATCTGTGCTGCCGTCACATTATACCCTCATCATTATACCCTGTGGAGGAGTGGCATAATGGTTGGGGCAAGGTACTTCAGGCCAGAAGGTCGGGGGTTCAAATCCCACTAGAGGACAGCAACCTTGGGCTGGAAGGACTGGGGTTTCTAGTCCCACAGGTTCTCCTTGTGGTCTTGGGCAAGCCACAACCCTCCATAGCCCATGTTCCCTGTAAAATAGTTATCTCCAAGTTATAATGCCCTGTTCAATGTAATTTCAGTTTGTTCAATGTAAACTGCACTGATGCAGAATAGCGTGGTATATAAGAGAATGTAAATAAATAAATCACTGTTGCCATCCATCCTTCTGCCCGTCTATGTGTGTGTGCCAGCTGTGTGGTGTCCTGCCCTAATGTGCAGGCTGCTACCCCATGTCCTGCACTGGCACACTTTTCTGCATTGTGGCTCTTCATGCTTGCCTCTCCTGTGTCTGCTCTGCATGGCACTGCTCTCCCATGTCCTCCTGTCATTGCACTTATCCTGCCACCTCTACCTCCTCTGGTGGACACGTATCCCCATCCTCTGCCACACAGTCATTGCTGCACTGTACATTACCATCACCCTGTACTTCACTACAGCTGCCCCCGATATGTTTGTCCACTTTACCTGCTGCCACATGGGCTGCACGCAGATTTGGCTGGTCCATGAGCTCTGTCATCTACTTCCTTCCATCACTTGTTCATTGCCTTTCCTTGGTGCTCTGTGCAGTGTTATGGCTACATCTGTGCTTGAGCCATACATTTCATGCTTGTGACTTTGGGTCACCTTTGTGCCCCTGAGCACCATCTCCTGTGTCACCTTGGCATCCCTGGGGCATTTTTCACGGCACCTTAGGTATGGCCAGCTTATGGGACACCTTATATGCTGCTTTGGAGGGTGCCAAACTTTCCTGCCGCCCTCTGGGGCACATTATGACTTGCCTTGGATGACGTGGTGCTTTATGATGTGCCTTATGGTGCGCCCTAAAAGGTGCATTAGGTTGCGGCACTGAGGTGAGGCTTTTTTGGCTGGCAGTGCAAATTGTTGGGATGTGTCTGTTACAAGCAGGAAAAGGGATTGCCTTAGACAGTCTTATAACTGAGCCCACTGAGGGATCAAACTCATGACCACTGTATCAGCAGTCAATGTATTAACCAGTGTGCTACACCTCTGTTGCTGTGATTGCAGGTCAGCGCGCCTAATTAAGGCTAATGTGCGTTAACGTGCCACGGCTCCCTCTATCGCACGATAACGGACTTTATCACGCGATAACCCGAAATGCTAGCTTAAGACCAGAACACCCACTACCTTATATGGCATTCGTAAACAGTAAGACTGCAAGTAACGCTGGTAACATTAAGACGGTTTAGTAACCATACCCCTAGGTAGCACATTTTGCTGCAAAATACCTTGGTAGTCCTCTGACTTCATGATGCCTTTAATATGTTCCAGGCTTGCAGTTCGTGAGGCAGCAAAACAGCCCCACAACATTATGGAACCTCCACCATATTTAACTGTAAGAAGAAGAGTGTTTTTCCTTATCAGCTTCATTTCTTCACCTGTAAATGTATTGCTGGTCTGTATTGCCAAAGATCTCAAGTTTGTTTTCATCTGTCTACAGAACATTTTCCCAAAAGGTTTGTGATTTCTCAAGATGGTTTTGGAGTGCCTTTTAATGTCGATCTTTGAGCAGTGGCCTTTGCCCATGAAGTCCTTCTTTGTTTAGTGCGTGGCATATGGTGTGGGTTAAAACCACCACTCCAGATTGCTTCAAGACAGCCTTAGATGTTGTATTTGATGTTTTTCCAAAAGTTCTCACTAACCTTCGAAGACTTCTTGGATTAATTTTCCTATTCCCACTATGTCCTGGGAGGTTCTCAACAGTTCCATGAGCAGAAAACCTCTTAACAACATTGTGAACTATAGACACAAGAATCACAAGGTCTTTGGAGATGGCCTTGTATCCCTTTAAGTTTGATGTTTGGTGATATTGGCTTTTCTGATGGTCTCAGGTAGCTCTCTTATCTTCACCATTGTGAAAATGGAACAGGAAGAGAGTATGGCCATTTTAAACATTAGAGTCATCTTTCATTGGTTGATTCAAGTCATGTGATTACTGACAATTGATCAAAGGTGTGTCTAATTTTACTGCAATGGGAATGTGGTTCTTTTGTTCAAGCAGATTTGAATTGTTTTTGAGGGTGCCAATAATGTCCTGGCAATGTCCTAGTTTTTATACTATTTCCTACTGTTTCCTTTTTTATTTGATTTAAAGTCACTTTTGTTTTGGAGATATTGGACATTAAGTGGTTGAACTGCAAGGTTGCAAATAATGTTGGCCGCAACTGTATGTATGTCAAGTGAGAGAAGATCCTTAAGTACCAACAAATGCAGTCAGACAAAGAAAATGTGGCAGAAAGATCCAGAAATAGTTCAAATTATCTTTGGTGCCACTGACCTGATGCAAAGAACTTCCAAGTGCACTTTGGTATATGTTGCCTGTTCATACTTTATTACACCTTACAGCACCAGAAAGAAGATCTGACACAAAGAAGGTATTAAGATCATTACTGGCAATTGGTTTGATTGACTGAGATCATTCCTATGTACCCTGCTTAGAAAATACCAAGGACAGGAACATATGTCAATGGGTCGGGTTGGCAAATTTGTGCCTATATTGTTAATAAAGTTTCATTGACATATGTTCCAGTCCTTGGTATTTCAGCACATTCTCTGTGTGCCCTGCTTAGAAAATGCCCTATTGCATAATATATTTGCCCCATTAGTAACTTATGGCTGAGGGTTTAATATACTGATATGCTGCAGAGGTACCACTTGTCCTGGCAGAGATATAGGGGGATGTTTACTAAAGTGCGGTAATCGTGATTAACGCGCGTAAAGTACGTTTAACGATCGTTAGCATGTCCGAATGCGCGTTCTGACGTGCTAACGATCGTTAAACGTACTTTACGCGCGTTAACCGCAGTTAACGATCGTAAACCTCCGCGGCGCGTTAAAACAGCGCAGAAGGTGGAGAGTGGGCGGAGAGAAGGGGTCAATGGGCGGAGAGTGGGCGGGGAGAGGCTCCCCTCATACTAACGCGCTGAATTTCTGAGCTCAATTCCAACGCGAATGAAAACCTGTCGTTAAAGGCATTTAAAGGGAAGAGAAACCATTTCCGTCAGCAATGTACAGAAAAACCGGGGAAACCCACAAAACGTGAGCAGTGTGATACATGTGCACAGAACAAAACTTCACATAAAACGTTAAAAATGACCACAAGAAACATTTTAAAAAGCATAATTCAGCTGGGCAACAGTGATAGCAATGGGCAACAAGGAACAACACTCCCTGGAAAGCACCAAATAAAAAAGAGATGATGTGTGGAAGGGTCTACGCTCCGCAGACCCTTTCGAAGATCATTTCATTGTAAAGGAGCTGTCCTGGGAGTGTTGTGTAATGTTGCCCAATGATATCATTGTTGCCCAGCTTGGTTATGGGTGTGTGCCCCTTTTCTGAGGTCTTTTATGAGGTTTATGTGCACCTTTATCTGCATACAAGGTAAATGAGCCCACAGTAAACCTGTTGCAGAGCAGGGTTTCTGACTCGTCAGGCCGGTTTAACTAACTCCAGGGACTGCACTGTTTCTGTGGCCACAGTGTGGTGCAACAGACACAGCCAGTGCCTGAAAGACCAGAGGGTCACAGGTTCAAATCCCCACTAGGGCTCCTGCCAACCCAGTCCCCATAGTTTTACCCACCACTAAACAGTGATAGTAAAGACACTCCTTCATTGCAGAGAACATACGCATGGCCTATATTTTACTACACCAAACACAGACACCAGAAACAGGCACATTACCTAAAGCAGAGTCCCGCAAATGCAGTCCTGGAGGGCCCCACACCATTCCGGCTTCATGCTGCCTCTAATAAAGATGCCTGTGCTGCATAGCTATGCACCACCCCCATGTTATGCAGATGTAGCTCATGCATATTTATGAGGGACAGCATGAAAACCCGAACAGTGTTTGGAACACCAGGACTGGAGTTGGGGAACTCTGCCGTAAAGCAGCAGCCAACAGGGCCACACACCCACCCACAGGCCCCATTGGCCAATGCCTCCTGGAGAGGCAAGACATTGGGCCCTGCCTGTATCTCCCAATACTAGCAGTTGCATACCTTAGCAATGCCACCCTACACCTGGGTATATGGTACAGAGCTATCAAACGTTCCCTATGATAACTGGCAGATATCAATTCCTACGTTAAGCACATTTTGCTCATTGAGCTCCACCATAACAATCATTCTGATGTCTGCGGTGTGTGCTGCAGGTCTGGTCTCTGACAGTGTTCACCACCCTGGGGAGTGACCCCCCAACAGCCTTGTGTAACATATCCATGCCTGTACTATGCCCATGACTGGTGTGGTGGGTATGGCTGCTGACCACCTCTATAGTAGCACAATGCTGGCATAGGTGTGGGGGTGGCTGTCTGTCTATCCAGTGTGTGGTGGCTGCAAACACCTTCCACAGTCCACACTGCCAGCAATGTTGCCAGTATTGGGCTGCCAATGTGCATAATGAGGAGCAAGGTACTATGGGTATAGGCCGGACAGGGTGGCCTGGCCAGGGTGCATCTGCACAGAGCATAGGGCAGTGACAGGCACATTGTAGTGCCCGGCCACCACCTACACAGACAGGGTGACCTCAGTATATCCTGCTGAGTGATCACTCTCACCCTGACTGTGCAGTGACCACAGCATGGCTAGGCACTCCCATGGGGCTATCTAGTATTTCTCTCATGTGATAAATATGGGTTTCCTTTTGGGGCCCAGTCACTGATGTATCTGCTTGCTGTGTATGCTGACATCCCAGTTCTGGGTGCAGGCATCTCCACTGGGCACTAGCAGACTGTTTGCTGCTGGTAGGTGTTGTGATGGAGTGGCTTGCAGGGTGCAGTGGCTGATGGCTTGCACCAGGGGAATATCAGATAGTGGTGGGGTGCAGCATACCATATTCAGGCCTAATATCTGTTTGCTATTGTGTTGTGGCTGTGTACAGAGCTGCATTGACTGCCCTGTGGGTTGTCTGTTCCTCAGCAGGACTAGGGTTAATGTTCCCCTCTACTGCCACCTTTGCAGGGAGGTAGACTGTGGATCTTTTGATAGGAGACCCTGTTTGCCACCCTCAGCCCTGGGGGAGGGGGGTGGTGGTGCATGGGGGCTGCACCTGACTGAAACAGACAGAGATGTCCACCTACCTATCTCACACAGTAACACTGCTCTGGACCTGCGCCATGGCCTCTTTCAGCCATGGACGGTGCTGTGGACCTGGTGCTGGGCGCCTCACTGCACCCTCAGGGTGAGCACAGTACCCGCACAATGTGACGGTGTGTAGCTACTCTGTGCCAGTACAACTCACGGTCAGTACCCCCTACCAGGCCGAGGTGCTGTGGGGGTGCACATGGTCAGTTCCCCCTACCAGGCCGAGGTACTATGGGGGTGCATTCCCCATGGTGTGTATCTGTGGAGAGCTGATTTGCATGTGCAGGGCATCATGGGTGTGACTGGCACAATCCAACCCTGTGAAACCCCAGCACCTGCTCACAGGCTCTGATAAACCATAGGCCATCACACGTACATCTGCTAGCATAATGCATAGGTGCAAGACACCCTACAGAGTCTGTAATATAAGATGCCCACACTGGTAAAAACACACGTACCCACGCACGATTGTACGCGCGCAGCTCCACACGGACCAATGCACGCAACCTCGCACGCACCAACGTACGTGGCTAGGCACACTCCGAGGGTGTTTTTCTGACACCAATACTCAGCGTAACGAAAAACATGCCTCCTCTTTCCCTCTGTAATGTACCCTGCGTTAGGCACACTGGGGACTCGAACCCATGCTGCCTGTAACAGCGGTCAGTACCATAACCATTGTGCTACAGCTCTGTTTCAGTGCTTTGTGTCTGTACGTCTTCTTACATTTAACGCGCAGTGACGCGCCACGGCGCCCGGTAACGCTCGTTAATTTTTTTAACGCGCGTTAGTGGTGACGATGTACCGCCCATGTCCTTATTTGGGGTTTCTGTCACTACCGCGGCTCCTAACGCGAATTTCACTAACGCAGTTTAGTAAACATACCCCATAATGTTATTTTATTTATTTATTTATTTAACAAACATTTATATACCGCATCATCCTGAGATCAGTTGCGGTTCACAATAAACAACCAATTAACAAAGCAGCGTTTGTTTTACATGTAACGTCAAATAACAAAGAATATTATAAGTAAACAACAATGTTAAGCTTGAGCAGAACATAACAGTAAAAACTATATACATTATATACAGATACAGCTTTAGGGCTTTAGCATATGTTAATATGAAGGAGCTATGCATACAGTGTGCTGGAATGATGAGCACTTGATTCTGCAATCCTAATATTCGATTATGCCATTACCTCCTAACTTGGAAATCATCTAGCCCAGACATACGCTCAATATAGACACTTGGAGACAGGCTGGGTGCACTTTGCATCCTGATGGGCTTTGGAAAACCCACACTGGCCATGTGGCACTTCCAGATGCTTTTTGCCTCTGTGTGTCCTGGCCAGACACAAGAAGGCAAAGGAGAAATGATACCTACACAAATTTTCATAAGATTGGTACAATCCTAAAGAAGAAAAATTGCAGAAGTGTGTGCATCTTGTCTGCAACTTCTCTGATCTGTCAACAATTCTTTAACTAATTGAGTTGCTTAGGATTGGCTGTGGTGTGCAAGTAACAATCCAAGGGGGAGGGAACCTCAAAAAAACCTTAAATGTACAAAAACTAAACTGTCTTGCCTTTGACTTTGTTCAACATAAAAACTGTCCCAAGAGGGTTAGCCTGAAAGTTTCTCCGTTTGAACTGTTTTATGGGAAGGACTGTTCAAAGTACTTCTGACAACACCGATTGGAGTGAAAGTGGCTGCCAAAGGATCATGGATCCATTATCCTCGCTGTAAATATTCTTCATCTCCAGATCAGGCTTCAGGACCAGGATGAGAAGTAGCTGACACCGGGGCAGCCAAGGCCCTAGCAGCTGGAGAGGGTGAGGAGAAGATGCCTGAAGAAAATACACAAATGACTGTGTGCTGTCATCCGTTTGGTAAACCCCTTCACTAATTGGAAAAACTGGGAAGCCTAGAGTGGACTGGATTTATAGTTCATAGAAACATAAAAAAATGACGACAGAAAAAGATCACATGGCCTATCCAATCTGTCCTTCCATATCAACAACTACAACAGTTCCCTTTTTTCCTTTAGAGATCCTCTGTGTTGGTCCCATGCTTTTTTGAATTCAGATACTATCCTCATATCTACCACCACCACTGGGAGAATATTCCATGGATCCACCACTCTTTCCGTAAAGAAATATTTCCGCATATCACTCCTGAATCTATCCCCCTTCACCCTCATCCCATGTCCTCTCGAAGCAGAACTTGCTTTCAATCAAAAGAGGCTCTCTCCCTGTGCATTTATACCATGGAGGTATTTAAACATCTCAATCATATCACCTGTATCTCGCCTTTCCTCTAAGGCTGGGGTCACCAACCTCCAGAGGGCCGCGGGCCACACAGCCCACTAAAGGGAGCCTCACGGGCCGCACCCCCCTTCTCCCCGCCCCCACGAAAAAAAACAACAAACGCAAAATTATGAAAACAATGGCTGATCACCTTTATTGAATTTAATGAGATGGCTGATGATTCATGCTAGCAGACAAACGCTTAAAGTCCGGCTTCACAGATGACACTGACAGGAGAAGGGATGCTTGCAGGTGGTCGTCGGTGAGCTGCGAGCGCGTGGATACAATGGCGGGAATCCTTGGTGGGCCGCACGTAATGTTAACCGGGGTAGAGCCTCGCGGGCCGCACGAAGGGACCGGGCCGCAGGTTGGTGACCCCTGCTCTAAGGTGTATTTATTAAGATCCTTAAGTCTGTCTTCATATTCTTTATAGTGAAGACTACTAACCATTTTAGTAGCCACCCTCTATACTGACTCCAGCTTGCTTATATCCTTTTGAAGGTGCGGTCTCCAGAATACTCCAAATGAGGTCGCATCAAAGACCTATACAGAGACACTATCACATCCCTTTTTCTGCTAGCCATTCCTCTCCGTATGCACCCAAGCATCCTTCTAGCTTTTGCTGTCACCTTTTCTACCTATTTAGCTACTTTAAGATCATCAAGACACAACCACGCCTAGGTCCCGCTCTTCTTTAGTGGGCAAAAGTACTTTATTTTTTATTTATTTTATTTTAGCTGTATTTATATCCCACTTTTCACCAGGTCAAAGCGGTCAATTGGGAGATACATTTAACACGAGGGGATATGACACACATACGCTAATACTTACAGGGAACATGGGCAATGGAGGGTTAAGTGGCTTGCCCAAGACCACAAGGAGTGCCTATAGGACCAGAAATCCCAGTCCCTCCGGCCCGAGATTGCTGTCCCCAGGTGGGACTTGAACCCCTGGCCCTGAAGTACCTTGTCCTAACCACTAGGCCACTCCTCCCCCTATACTATATTGACTTTCACCCCCTATACTATATTGCTCCCTTGGATTGCTGCAGCCCAAATGCATGACCTTGCATTGTTTAACATTAAATCTCAGCTGCCAAATTCTAGACCATTCTTCAAGCTTAGCTAGATCCCTCCTCATGCTATCTACATCTTCCTGGATGTCTACTCTATTGCAGATTTTGGTATCATCCACAAAGAGGCAAACCTTACCCAACAGTCCTTCCGCTATATCACTAACAAAGATGTTAAAAAGAATCAGACCAAAGACAGATCCCTTGGGCACACCACTGGTAACTTCCTTCTCCTCAGAGTCAATACCCTTTGTTGCCTCCCACTCAACCAATTTCTAACCCAAGCAGTAACTTTAGGGTCTAACCCTAGGGTGCTCAGTTTGTTTATAAGTCACCTGTGAGAAACGGTGTCAAAGGCTTTACTGAAATCTAAATACGCCACATCTAGGGCGCTACCTTGGTGCAACTCCCTGGTCACCCAGTCAAAGAAATCAATCAGATTTGTCTGACAAGACCTGCCTCTGGTGAAGCCATGCCCTTTCTACTTGTAGCTGGTGCATGGGTGAGGGGAAAACATCTGTTATATGTTTCATTTCTGTTATCATTGCAATCTATTTACTTAAGATGTTGTTCTTTCTCCTTTTGTTGTGCATTAGTAAGTCTACCTCTGATGAGATTACCCTGACCTTCCTTGAGGATAACAAGAAAACCTGTAGCTGTCAGGAAGAGAGAAAATTACACTGAATGTCCTTCCAACTTGGCAACATTAATGTTTCTTCCCCCCTTCCAGCTCTTGTGAATATACTGAAATATTGGGCAGGTAGATTTGCTCTCTTATGATGCCAATAACTTTATCTCTACACTATTTTTAAATACTAGCGAATCTTGGCCATGAGATCTTGTGCTTTCAAAAAGGATAGGACAAGTCAGAAATTAGGAAGAAGTATCTGCACTTATATAAAATGAGACCAATTGTGGTACAGTTATTACGATCACAAATGCTATGCAAAGTAAGAACATACGATATGCCATACTGGGTCAGACCAAGGTCCATCAAGCCCAGTATCCTGTTTCCAACAGTGGCCAATCTAGGTCATACGTACCCAGCAGTTTCCCCAAAAGACACAGGTTCCACAATGCTTGTACTGGGTCAAGGATTGATATCCTGGGTCCCTTTTTAATAATGGTTTATGGACCTTTCCTCCAGGAACTTGTCCAAACCTTTTTTAAACCCAGCTATACTAACAGCCTTTACTACATCCTCCGGTAACAAATTCCAGAGTTTGATTACAAGTTGAGTGAAAAAATATTTTCTCTTATTATGATCCAGCTTCCTTCTTGCTTATGGCATGGCTCTTGAAAGGAGACAGCCAGCACATAAGGACTGCTCTCCAGCAGTAGTCTCTACTCTGCTAGGGCTCCAAGCTAGCATACATTTAGATATGGTGCCTCTTTGAGCGCTGGTGTGGCACACGCCAGTTGGTTCTTGAGGCGGTGAAGGCGTCTTCCCTGTTGGCCTTTCTACAGAATGGCCTAGAGAAGGACCTTGCCTTTAGCTCCCTGAAAGTTCAGGTGGCAGCTCTGGCCTGTTTCGAGGGTTCGGTGGTGGGCAAGTCTCTGGCCTTGCACCAGGATGTCTCACATTTTCTCCAGGAGTTTGGCATCTGAGTCCTCCCCTCCAATCTGTGATCCCTTCCTTGGATCTGTGTCTGATACTCAGGGTCCTGATGGCGGCATCCTTTGAGCCGTTGAAGTGCGCTACCTTAAAGGATTTGACACTCAAGACGGTCTTCTAGTTGAAATTTGTTCCGCAAGGTGGATTTTTGAGGTACAGACTCTGTCCTGTCAAGATCCTTATCTGTCTTTTTCGAAGGAGGCTGTTTCCATTTGGCTTGTGCCTTCCTTCTTGCCTAAGCTGCTTTCTCCCTTTCACGCGAACCTGGTGGTCTGCCTGCCCTCCTTCCCGAAGGAGCAGTGGATGTCCAGAGGGTGCTCTTCCAGTACTTGGAGGTTATGAATTCCTTTCAGAAGTCCGAACATCTTTTTGTGCTGTTTGCTGGCCCACGCAAGGGTGAAGCAGTGGCCAAGTAGACTTTGAGGTGCTGGATTAAGGAAGCCATTGCCTCGGCATATCTGTTGTGGAACCAGCTGGTTCTGGAGAGTTTGCGCGCCTATTCTACCCAAGCACAAACGTCCTCATGGGTAGAGTGGAGCGAAGCTTGGTAGCCCATGCAGACATCTGTCTGGCAGCAACATGGCATGTTGTTTGTCTTCAATAGTGGAGGAGGGGGAAAGGGGAACATGGTATTATTTAGGGGAGTTATGGAGAGCGGTTATGTGGTGGCAAGTTAATATCCTTCCCTTGAGTCCTGCTACACCAGTCCAGGGCCTGCCCCTAAAACAGTATTTGTTCTGTTCTTCTGCTGCGGTACCCTTGGGTCTGCTATGATTTTTATACTTGGCTCTGCAGGTTCATCTTCTGTTGACAGCCTTTTGTTTATGCTTTCCTGTACATAGTCCTCTACTTGTTGATTACTCATGGTTGCCCACAATTGAGGTTGTGTTAGGCTTGCCATTTTCTCCCATATGCTTTGGGATGAATACTGAAGGGACCTCTGGTGGCTGAGGTGAATAGAGTCAGAGGCTTGATGTCATTTGTTCTTTGTCTCCACCAATCTGCTGGTAGGGGAACATAACCCACTTGTCTGAACTGGTCTAGCAGGATTCAAGGAAACAACAATAACTGTTAAGTAAAATGTCATCTTCTCTCTTCTGTAGCTTTGTGCACCCTCCCCATGTCCAGCATCTCCCCACCATCTTTGTATGTTCCCTGTGTCCAGCATCTCCCTTGCCTCTCACCCCTCCACCTCCCTATGACCTCTCTCCATGTCAAACATTGCCTCTAAACCTCCTTATACCCACCTTCTCCATGTACAGCATCACTCTCTTCTCCATCTCCCAAACCCCCCTCATGTCCATCTCCCTATAACTTCCTACATCCAGCATCATAAGAACATGATATATGCCATACTGGGTCAGACCAAGGTCCATCAAGCCCAGTATCCTGTTTCCAACAGTGGCCAATCTAGGGCATACGTACCTAGCAGTTTCCCCAAAAGACACAGGTTCCACAATGCTTGTACTGGGTCAAGCATTGATATCCTGGGTCCATTTTTAATAATGGTTTATGGATCTTTCCTCCAGGAACTTGTCCAAACCTTTTTTAAAACCAGCTACACTAACAAATTCCAGAGTTTGATTGCACATTGAATGAAAAAATATTTTCTCTTATTTGTCTTAAATAGTTTACCCTGTAGCTTCATTGCATGTCCCCTAGTCTTTCTATATTTTGATAATGTAAACAATCAACCTACGTTTACCTGTTCCACTCCGTTCATTAATTTATAGACTTCTATCATATCTCCCCTCAGCCGTCTCTTTTCCAGGTTAAAGAGCCCTAATCTTTTTAGCCTTTCTTCATAGGGGTATTCTTCCATCCTGTTTACCATTTTGGTGGCTCTTCTCTGAACCTTTTCTAATAACTCTATATCCTTTTTAAGATAGGGTGACCAGAATTGCACACAATAGTCAAGGTGCGGTCGCACCATGGAACGATATAGAGGCATTATAATATCCTTTTTTTTTATTTTCCATTCCTTTCCTTATGATACCTAGCATTCTATTTGCTCTCTTGGCTGCCGCTGCACACTGGGCGGAGAGTTTTAACATGTTATCCACAATGACGCCTAAATCTTTTTCCTGGGTGGTGGTTCCTAATGTGGAACCTTGCATAGTATAACCATAGTTTGGGTTGTTCTTCCCTAGGTGCATAACTTTGCACTTGTCCACATTAAATTTCATCTGCCATTTTGATGCCCAGTCTTCCAATTTATCAAGATCCTCTTGCAACTTTCCACAATCCTCATGGGTTTTAACAACTTTAGATAGTTTTGTGTCATCTGCAAATTTGATAACCTCACTCGTTATTCCCTTTTCCAGGTCATTTATGAATATGCCAAAAAGCAGTGGACCCAGCACAGATCCCTGGGGTACACCACTATTCACCTTTCTCCATTGGGAAAATTGGCCATTTAGCCTTACTCTCTGCTTTCTATCATTTTACCAGTTCCTGATCCACAATAGTACACTGCCTTCTATCCCATGACTCTTTAGTTTTGCCAAAAGTCTCTGATAAGGGACCTTGTCAAAGGCTTTCTGAAAGTCCAAATACACTATATCAACCGACTCACTTTGTCTACCTGTTTATTCACACCTTCAAAAAAACATAACAGATTAGTAAGACAAGATCTTCCTTGTCTAAAGCCATGTTGGCTGTCTCCCATTAGGCTATGACTACATGTTCAGCAATTTTGTTCTTTATGATGGTTTCTACCATTTTTCCTGGTACTGACGTCAGGCTCACCGGTCTGTAGTTTCCCGAATCACCCCTGGAACCCTTTTTAAAAATTGGCGTTACATTGGCCACCCTCCAGTCTTCAGTTATTACAGATGATTTTAATGATAGTTCACAGATTACTAATAGCAGGTCTGCAATCTCATATTTCAGTTCTTTCAATACACTTGGATGTTTATCATCCGGTCCAGGTGATTTGCTACTCTTCAGTTTATCAAATAGCTGTAATACATCTTCCCGATGTATCGATATTTCCTTCAATTCTTCCACACCTTTAAATACCACTTCATTCATAGGTAACCTCCTTATATCTTCCTCAGTAAAGACGGAAGCAAAGAATTCATTCAGTCTCTCCACTATTGCCTTGTCGCCTCATTCAGTCTCTCCGCTATTGCCTTGTCGCCTCTTAGTGCCCCTTTAACCCCTTTATCATCTAATGGACGAACTGACTCTCTCACAGGTTTTTTGCTACAAATATACTTGAAAAAGTCTTTATTACGCGTTTTTGCTTCCACAACAAGCTTCTCCTCAAATTCTCCCTTTTGCCTTCCTTATCAATGTCTTGCATTTAACTTGCCAGTGCTTGTGCTGTTTCCAGTTTTTGTCATTTGGCTCTTTTTTTCCATTTTCTGAAAGATGCTTTTTTGGCAACAACAGCTTCTCTGACGTCACCTTTAAACCATGCAGGCAGTTTTTTGGACTTCGTTCTACTTTTCTTAAAGCGTGGAATACAGCTGGTCTGGGCTTCCAAGATAGTATTTTTCAACAACTCCCAAGCTTGATGTGAGTCTTTAACCTTTGCAACTGCTCCTTTTAGTTTTTTCTTAACTATTTTCCTCATTTTATCATAGTCTCCCTTTCGAAAGTTAAAAGGTAGTACTGTGGATTTCCTTACCATCCCTCCTCACTAATTAAATCAAACACGATCATGCTATAATCACTATTGCCAAGTGTTTCCAACACCCTTATCTCTTGCACCAGATATGGTGTTCCACTAAACTAACCACTAAGGTATGGTTAATATGGCTAAATTAGACATCTCTGACTTTAAGGGTGGTATTCTAGTAGGAGCCTGGTGGGACACTTACTTCTTGGTTTCGTAATTTGGGAGCTGGTCTTCATAGCTTGCTCATTGCTTGTGTTACTGGTCTCTTTGTGCTCCTGTTTGTTTGTTGCCCGTTTTCCTTTACATTAGCCTGCTGTAGATGAGCTCTCTCTAATATGAGTACCCACATTACGGCCTTTAAGTCACCCCTTCCACTGCAGAATCTGAATATGCCACACTGATTCCCCCTGACCCTAGGGATCAATATTGTTTATTGTTTATTGTTTACCAATTTCTTGATATACCACCCCCCATTACATCGGGGAGGTTTACAATATAAAATCATCATGTTAGGAAAAAGGAAAAAGAACTACAATAACAGACAGGAAAGAGGAGGAAAGGTAGAAATAGCGGAAGGACAAAGGAGAAAAATAGGAGAGGTCAAAGGGAGGCGTCAAAGGCAGAGGAAAAGAAGTGGGTCTTGAGAAGGGAGCGAAATTTGGGGTAGGATTCTTCGAGGTGGAGGGCAAGGGGAAGGGAATTCCAGAGGGAAGGGCCTAGATAAAAGAAGGCTGATTTCCGGGTGGACTGAAGGTGAGCTGGGAGGTGCAGGCGGTTAATGTGAACGGACCTGAGGCTGCGTGAAGGTGTATGAAAAACCAGTAAATTTGACAGATATTGCAGTTTGCGGAGATAGAGTGCTCGATGCACTAACGTAAGGATTTTGAAAGGGATCTGGAACCTGAAGGGCAGCCAGTGGAGCTCTTGCCAATTACATCCTTAAATGATTTAGGTACTGCTGATGCTGCATCCATTCCACCTGGGTTCCAGCTTGTGACCCTGCGACACTCTGAGCGACGCTAAAGTGGGCTTCAAGAGGGGAATAAATGGAATAAAGAGGGGTGAACCCCACTTTAGGCCACATTCCCCCACTAGGCCGTACTCCCTGATGACCAGACAAATGCTATGCCTAGGAGTAGTCGTGCACGTGGACTTGTAGCAGAACCCCTTATAAGGAATGGAAAGAACACAGAAGATGTGTGAAGAAAACATATAACAGATGTTTTCCCCTCACCCATGCACCAGCTACAAGTAGAAAGGGCAATGGGATACCATCAGCGAGAAGGGGGTGGGGGTGACATAACACCGATGCCAGAAAGTCTCAGACTAGGGCAATTTCAGGCCCCTTGAGTGAGAATCAGTAACCACATTTCCAAAAATAAAGACCTCCAGTATATTCAGAGGTGTATAGAGACCGGAGCACAAGGGGAAATGTAAAAAGATCAAATGCAGGTGGGACAAGAAAGCGAGACATGTCAGAAAAGCCCACAAACAACAAAAAATGGGTGAAGGGTTAGAGAAAACTGCTATATAAGGGAAAGCAGTGAACCATGTGGTGGGCAGACTCTGACAGACCCTCCTTAGAGCAATGCCAGACTCTGCCCCCCTCCCAGGACCCTCGATAAGAGACATCAGGTGCTTTGCACATAAAGACATTTTATATTCATTGTCTTTCTTCATGCTGATTTGTAATATAGAGATTATTGACTTTTACTTGTAAAGCTTGTATTATTACAGACCTGATAATAAAAATGTCTACTTTACGTCAGTGGCACAATACATTTGGTGAAAGAGGGTCATGTGCCTTTTACTTATGTTGGGTTGAACCCTGCGGCCACAATAATTAGAAAAAGGGCGAAAATCCCCAACACCTATGTACCCTGCTTACAAAATGCCCTATTGCATAATATATTTGCCTCATTAGTAACTGATGGCTGAGGGTTTAATATACTGGTATGCTGCAGGGGTACCACTTGTCCTGGCAGAGGTATAATGTTAATATGAAGGAGCGATGCTCTCACTGGCTTCCCCACTGGGAATGGTGACAGGGAAGAAATCTGTGATGTCACTAAGGGCCAAGTTTACTAAGCGGAGCTAAAGGTTAATGTATGTTATTTGTAACTAAGTCCCATTGAAAACCACAGGACCTAGTTTCAAATAGCATGCGTTAACCATTAGCTCAGCTTAGTAAACATGCCCCTAAGATTATAAAGGGAAATGTTATAAGGGAAAATTGTCTTTGCTTCTTTTTAAATGTATAAATATTATACTTTGAAATATTCCCGCCCCAAGCCCCCTTTGCCCATCTACGTTTGCCTGCACAAAACTGTGGTTCACAGATAAAGCTACCTGGACATAAAGGGGGTGGAGCTTGAGGTGTGGTAAGAGTGGGTTGTCAAATTTAACCAGATAGCACCATAACAAGCATTACCCGACTAAATGTGTGCAGACAAATCTATCTGCCCAACAGGCCTAAATCTGAGCATACAAGTTTTGCCCACTTAGATTTAGCCTGATAATTAGCCGCATTTATACCTGCAAAAATGCAGCAGAATATCTGGATAAAGTTAGTGAAACAAACTTATCTAGTGTTATGTGTGTAAGGTCAGAGAAAAATTTTAAAAACAGTAAATCAAGTTCACACACACAGGGGGGCCGATATAACAAGCCGTGCATTAGCAACTGATCCTCGGTGCATAGTTTTAAAATCCAAGCCTGAACACAAGTTTTATCCCTGATGCAGTAAAGAAATGGCATGCAAATTACCGTGGCGTTAAAAAACGTCTGTTGACAGAAAGACGTGCACACTGCTGTGGTAATCAGCCACTGTTTCCTGCATCAGGCATTTTTTTCTCTCTTCCTAACAGTGCGTGAGCCAGTCCCTGTTTAGTATTCCTACCGACTGACTGGGGATTGACTCATGAACTGACAGGAAGGAAGAAAAAAAAAATCCCTGGCGGCTCAAGTGGGCCCCATACACCCTCCTTCCCCAACACCAATCACCTTGGGTTGGCAGGCAGGAGTACTGCCTGCCTCTGCTGCTGCCATCATGTAAATTGGTGATGCCTAGTCCCTAGCAGTACGTTCTCATGTATCACTAGGAGCCTGACTGCCATGCGAGGGAAGCCCTGAACTAGAGTAAGGAAGAAAAAAGAAGTGAAAAAAAGCATGCAAAAATTTAGCATGTTTTTTTTACATGGGGAGCAATTTCAGATTCATCCTTTCTGCATGCATTTTGCATATTTATTTATTTATTTAACATTTTCTTATATACCGCCTTTCATGATATCAAGGCGGTTTTACATTGAACAAACTGAAATTACATTGAACAGGGCATTATAACTTGGAGATAACTATTTTACAGGGAACATGGGCTATGGAGGGTTAAGTGGCTTGCCCAAGACCACAAGAAGCAGCTGTGGGACGAGAAACCCCAATCCTTCTGGCCCAAGGTTGCTGTCCTCTGCTGAAAGATAGCACGTTTTATTACATTGGCCCCAGAGTCGGTGCCAAAGCCAGGGATGACGACTGAGGCATAGAGAGATAAAGTGACTTCCCTTCTTTTTCTATTGTTCCTCACCCCCACCCGTCTTTCTTCTTATTCTTTTTTGCTTGCCGGATTCTACTACTACTAATCGTTTATATAAGCACTACAAGGCGTACGCAGCACTGTACAAGAACATATAGAAGACGGGCCTTGCTTGATAGAGCTTACAATCTAATCAAGACGGACAGTACAATCTAAGAGAAACAAGGGGGTCAAATAGGGAAAGGAGACACAAGGAAAACAAGGGATTCTGTCCTCCGTGAACTCTTTTCTCTCCTGCTCCATCAGGAATCCTCCGTCTCCCCCCTTCTGCTTGCTTTTTCTGTCCCCCTGTTATTCTTCATTTCTTCTTTTTTCTCTGGCCCTCTTCCCAGAACCTCTGTCTGCATAAAATGGACCTCATTTTTAAAACACTTTCTGTTCCTGCTATTCATTGCAACGAGAAACAGACAGTGGAATGAAATTTAAAACAATTCATGTACTCAGGTCTAAAACATAGAGTGTAAACATTCAGCCTGTGACCTCACACAGACTGTGCAGACATCACATCCAGACTCAGTGGGTTCTGCTACGTGCTGAAGCGTTAATTCTCCCTATGGTGTCTTTACAGGCTTAATAATTTTTAGAGCCCTGCTAGAGCCCTGACCTTACTGTGAACCCTGTCCTGCAGCACCCTCATGTGGGCAACTACATCACTGCAGGCAGCTCTACAGCACAGATGAACTGTGTATACATACGAGTGTATCTCTGAAGGCATGCAGGGGCAGCCCAAGGGCGGTGTGGGGCTATGTGCGGAGACTCATTGTGGGGCCTCATTTGCATTAAATTTAATTTATTAGTCATCTAAAATTTTGGGTGGCTTTCAAAGGAGCCCTTCACAAGCCTCTCTTTTGTCCTGACAATGACTTAGGGGCATGTTTACTAAATATTAATGTGCGTTAAGCGCCACTGCGCCAATAGAAATAAATGGGTGTTCCTGCACTTACCACACATTAACATTTGTGAATATACATTAACTTTTAAACATGCCTCTTAATGAGGGTCTGAATACTATTTGCATGGGTAGTGAGGATAAAGAAAGACTACCATAAATAAGAACATAAGATATGCCATACTGGGTCAGACCAAGGTCCATCAAGTCCAGTATCCTGTTTCCAACAGTGGCCAATCTAGGTCATACGTACCTAGCAGTTTCCCCAAAAGGCACAGGTTCCACAATGCTTGTACTGGGTCCAGCATTGTTATCCTGGGTCCCTTCTTAATTTCTACATTACTATACTCCAGTGCCAACTGCCAGGAAGTACTATAAACCATGCTCATTTAGAACCCTTAGCAAACCCACTGTATCGTAACAACATTACCAGGACTCACAAAGCACAAACCCTACCTATAAAAAGGCAACACTGCAAATATTAAACCAATACATCACAGAGAATACCAATACATCTCCTACTGGGGAAAGAGAACAAGTGGGACTGTCACATAGAAACGACATGAACAGAATACTGCAGCTCGGTTACACATGCAAAACAAAGACCATCAGCAAACATAGAACAAGGGATCACAATTTAGAAATATGAAGAGAATAATTAAACTAGGAATCCCAAAAGCCAAACTTGGAATGTCCAATAACAATGGAGAAATAAAACAGACGTTAGCAATGCACATTTCCCAGAGCTGACATATTCCATTTAATAAATTCAAAATAAAATAGTATTTTTCTACCCTTTTGTTGTTTGGGCATTTTATTTTTCCATCGCAACTGCCCCAGCTGCTTTCTCCATTTCTTTCTTTATTCCTTTTTCATTCGTCCATCCTCAATCCCCACTTACTTTCCCAATACTTTCCCTCCCACACAAAATCTCTCTCCATCCTCACTCCCCCAGGCCCCATCCTCTTCTAGTCCTCCCCCATCAGCTCCCTTCTAGTTCCAGCCCCACCCAGCATCCGTTCCCTTCTAGTCCCATTCTCCCATCCCCCCGCATCAGCTAATTTCCATTCCTAGCCCCCCCCACATCAGCCCATTTCCAGTCCTATCCTAGTCCCCCTCCATCAGCCCATTTCCAGTCCTAGCTTCCCCATCAGCCCTTTCCAGTCCTATCCTAGTACCTCTCCATCAGCCCATTTCCAGTCCTAGCCCCTCCATCAGCCCACTTCCAGTTCTAGCCCTTCCATTAGCCATTTCCAGTCCTATCCGAGCCCCCACCCATTAGCCCATTTCCAGTCCTAGCCCCCCCCCCCGCCCCCCAAGGGCCCCATGCCTGTCTGACAGGCTTTAGAGGGAGCCGGGGAGGCCTGAAGCCCCAGCTCACCTCTGTACAGCCGCTGGAGTGAAGAGCGGTGTTTTCTTTCACTCCAGCAGATGTGTGCTCGTGGAGCCTGCTGGCGCATTAATTATTGGGAAATAGGAAATGCCCTTCAACTTAGAGGGCTCCATGAGAACACAGCTGCCAGAGTGAAGGAAAATGCCGCTCTTCATTCCGGCAGCTGTGCAGAGGTAAGTCGGGGCCTTGGGCGTCCCCAGCTCCCTCTGAAGCCGGCCCTGCAAACGTTCTGAAGCCGAACAGCATGTGCAGGATGAATTTGGCGCAGGGTCCTCTGAAGCGCAGGGCCCTGTGTGAACAACATTCCTGCACAATGGATGGGCCGGCTCTGTGCAGGGGCAGCATCAATTGTGCATGGTGGCGCACATGCACTACCAATATGCACCACCAACTTTAAAAGGAAGACTACTGTGCACCACTAATCAGGGTCTAGTTTGGCCAAATTCTGCATGCCCCCTTCCGAGCCCCTCCAAAGGTTGATGCATGCGCCGGGTCTGCTGCAACTGAGAACCAAATAATCCAGAAAGCTGTGTTGCCGATGTGGTCAGAATCAGGAAAAAAGGCAGCACCATGCCTTTGCCTTGCCATCAGATCTAGTTGCTCCCCGCTGCCATTGGTACTTCCAGCCTCAAGAAAACACTGCTGCAAAGGCCCCCTATGCTGCCGCTATGGCTGCCACAAGGCTGAGTAAACCATGGCCATCACTAAGGCTCCACTGCTGCTACTATCAAGAAAATGTTGGCCATCACTGGCGAGAGCCCCTGTTGCTTCAAATAAAATCCGCCGCTGAGCCCCACACACTATACCTGAGTTGTTTCAGGCTTGCAGCCTCCTCAACATACTGTTCCTATTGCCCCAGCGTCTGCCCTGTAGGATGGAATCTGAAAATGCAAAGGAAGGGCACATGGTGTTTTGGGGGGAGAGGGGAGCAGGGAGAGGCAGATACAGATTTTGGCCTGTGAAGGGAGGGCAGGAGGGCGGAATACTGGTGCTGGACTTGAGGGTGGATGAGAATCATGGGAGAAAGGGTTACCCCGTTTCCTACCCCCCTCCCCAAGAGCAGCACCAGTAACTGGGAGGATGAGAAAATGGGATAATCATGATGCTGGCCTTGGAAGGAGGGATGGGAGAAGGAGCTACTGATGATGCTGGCCTGGGAAAGAAGAGGATAGGAGAAGGCAATACCGATGGTTCTGGCCTTGGAGTGATCAACAGAGTAAAGATTAATTCATTTTTTTCTCCATACTTCTGTAATTGAGTACCTGCGTTCTGCTCATGCGATAGAGGTGAGATATAGTATATGGTTTCTGCGTAGAGATCTGTAACAGCCTGGTTTGTTGTATTCTCCCAGCAGGAGATGTACTGGTGTTTTTAGAGCCCATGCAATATTGTCAATATTCTAGTGCTGCCTTTTCATGTAGACATTTTGTTACTTGAGTTTAGGGTTGCCAACTGGCTCCAGATGTGCCCAACAGGGTTGATCCAGTCCTGGGTTTACCCCCATTGCATGCAGAGACATGTAGTCTTGCTTTTTATGGAGTGCAATGGAAAACCCAGAACTACATGTCCCTGCATGCAGTGGGGGTAGACCTAGGACTGGATCAAGTGTGTCGGGCGCATCTGGAGCCAGTTGGCAGCCCTACTTGAGTTCTGGGACTCCGAGCGGTTTCGGTTGGCAGGTTTGCTATATAGCTGCCTTCTGAGTATCTGTTTTGAAGGGTTTTGTGTTACTTCAAAAAAGTGCTTGCTAATGAGAAAGATAATCCCACTGTTACAGAGGTGAAACAGAATTAGAATATTTTTCTGTGATAAATAGTAAGGAAACATCCAAGCCAGCCATTTCAGAGATTACTTCCAATGAATATAGCATGGAATACTTTTAACTTATAAATTTGTGTGCTGAGATTTAAGCCAGAGAGAGATCAGATATAATTCTGTTAGAGCATATCAAGATTCTTGTTTTTCAGCCACGTAGCAAGTGCAAATGTTCCGGTGCACTACCAGCTTAAGCAGTCACCCTATGGCTCTGTAGGCATGTATGAAGGTGTTTGTGTACAGTATATATGTCTCTGTAGGTATAAGTGTGTCTGTGTGTGAGCTGAGTATATATATATATATTTATTTATTAATTAAGATTGATTAGCCACTTTTATTAGCCAAGGTGGTGTGCTTGACATAGGCATAACTATAATGAAACAGGGCTGGCTGGCTGCCTGCACAGCAGAAAAATTCCTGACGATCCCTGCTCCCTCCAGCTACTGCTGCTGCATCTACTCAACCGTAGTAGAGGCCTCGTGACAGCAATTATATCAGCACACAGAGTGGAGCCTCTATGGTGCTCTGAAGCAGAGGCTCTTCATGCTGGCCATGGCCAGGAAGGAGGAGGCGGTGGTGGTGGAGAGAGAGGGGACAGCAGCGGGAAGTGGAGAGAGGGAGGGGCAGAGTGGCAGAGGCCTGACCATGACAGCGATCTGGTGGCCTTAGTGCCCACAGCCAAGGCCTGGCAGCCCCAAGAAAGGAGGAGCCCGTGCAGTGGCCCTGAGTGACATTCAAGCCCCAGGAGGATGCCGATCCTGGCTATAGACATGATCAAAACATCGCCTGTCCTCATCTTCAAAGAGGTGGATTACAGACACTGAGGTGGATGGAAGTGCTGTATGGGTGGGGGGGGGGGTTGGAGGGAGCACGCAAGACCAATATGGTAGGGGAAGGAAAAAGATATTGGAACAACTGGACACAAGGAAGGGGGAATATGGAGAAAGAGAGGAGATACTGGACATGGGAGGGAGGTCATAGGGAGAGGGAGGGGGTTGCTTAACACAGGGGAAGGGGAAAAAGAAGATGGAGATGTCAGTACTGGGAAAAATGGTAGAAACCATCATAAAGAACAAAATTGCTGAACATGAGTCATGGCTTAATGGGAAACAGCCAACATGGCTTTAGACAAGGAAGATCTTTTCTTACTAATCTGTTATGTTTTTTTGAAGGTGTGAATAAACAGGTAGACAAAGGTGAGTCGGTTGATATAGTGTATTTGGACTTTCAGAAAGCCTTTGACAAGGTCCCTCATCAGAGACTTTTGGCAAAACTAAAGAGTCATGGGATAGGAGGCAGTGTACTATTGTGGATCAGGAACTGGTAAAACGATAGAAAGCAGAGGGTAGGGCTAAATGGCCAATTTTCCCAATGGAGAAAGGTGAATAGTGGTGTACCCCAGGGATCTGTGCTGGGTCCGCTGCTTTTTGACATATTCATAAATGACCTGGAAAAGGGAATAATGAATGAGGTTATCAAATTTGCAGATGACACAAAACTATTTAAAGTTGTTAAAAACCCATGAGGATTGTGGAAAGTTGCAAGAGGATCTTGATAAATTGGAAGACTGGGCATCAAAATGGCAGATGAAATTTAATGTGGACAAGTGCAAAGTTATGCACCTAGGGAAGAACAACCCAAACTATGGTTACACGATGCAAGGTTCCACATTAGGAACCACCACCCAGGAAAAAGATTTAGGCGTCATTGTGGATAACATGTTAAAACTCTCCGCCCAGTGTGCAGCGGCAGCCAAGAGAGCAAATAGAATGCTAGGTATCATAAGGAAAGGAATGGAGAATAAAACAAAGGATATTATAATGCCTCTATATCGTTCCATGGTGCGACCGCACCTTGACTATTGTGTGCAATTCTGGTCACCGTATCTTAAAAAGGATATAGCGTTATTAGAAAAGGTTCAGAGAAGAGCCACCAAAATGGTAAACGGGATGGAAGGATACTCCTATGAAGAAAGGCTAAAAAGATTAGGGCTCTTTAACCTGGAAAAGAGACGGCTGAGGGGAGATATGATAGAAGTCTAAAAATTAATGAACGGAGTGGAACAGGTAAACGTAGGTCGATTGTTTACATTATCAGAATATAGAAAGACTAGGGGACATGCAATGAAGCTACAGGGTAAACTATTTAAGACAAATAAGAGAAAATATTTTTTCACTCGAGGTGCAATCAAACTCTGGAATTTGTTAGTGTAGCTGGGTTTAAAAAAGGTTTGGACAAGTTCCTGGAGGAAAGGTTCATAAACCATTATTAAAAAGGGACCCAGGATATCAATGCTTGACCCAGTACAAGCATTGTGGAACCTGTGTCTTTTGGGGAAACTGCTAGGTACGTATGACCTAGATTGGCCACTGCTGGAAAGAGGATACTGGGCTTGATGGACCTTGGTCTGACCCAGTATGGCGTATCTCATGTTCTTATAATGCTGGATGTGGGAAGTTATAGGGAGATGGACATGAGGGGGGTTTTGGAGATGGAGAAGAGAGTGATGCTGTACATGGAGAAGGTGGGTATAAGGAGGTTTAGAGGCAATGTTTGACATGGGGAGAGGTCATAGGGAGGTGGAGGGGTGAGAGGGAAGGAAGATGCTGGACACAGGGAACATACAAAGATGGTGGGGAGATGCTGGACATGGGGGAGGGTGCACAAAGCTACAGAAGAGAGAAGATGACATTTTGCTTAACAGTTAATGTTGTTTCCTTGAATCCTGCTAGACCAGTTCAGACAAGTGGGTTATGTTCCCCTACCAGCAGATTGGTGGAGACAAAGAACAAATGACATCAAGCCTCTGATTCTATTCACCTCAGCCACCAGAGGTCCCTTCAGTATTCATCCCAAAGCATATGGGAGAAAATGGCAAGCCTAACACAACCTCAATTGTGGGCAACCATGAGTAATCAACAGTAGAGGACTATGTACAGGAAAGCATAAACAAAAGGCTGTCAATAGAAGATGAACCTGCAGAGCCAAGTATAAAAATCATCAAAGACCCACCAAAAAGTGATTCTATAGTGGCTGATATACAATTTTCTATACTAATTTTTATATTATGCTAATTTTTTTGTCGGAAGTTATTGCCATGAGCGATTAATCACTCATGAAGCGTGACTTCCCTTTTAATTACTCTTATGGTAATGAAACCACCGTATAAAATTCATGAAGCAATTGCATTTTTAAACATCACTTAATGCTACTTCATAACACACCATCTTCACAACCGTTACTTAAACAGCTGTTAAAAGCTTGCTATGCAGATTTTCCACGAACACAGTACTGCGTTTAGACCCGTACTTTCATTCCGGCTCTGTTTCAACGCTTGATTTCTGCCCAATATACTCATCTGAATTAGTGAGTTGAATAGTTCCTTCCAGACTCATCTGAATTAGTGAGTTAAATAATTCCTTCCAGTAATTCGAATGGAAGATATGTTGGCAACTGGATTTCTCCAATGACACAGCCTGACTTGTGTGAGCGATAAAAGCAAAGGAAAAGACATTTAAAGCCTAGTGGGAAACGCCACCCATAATGATGTCATCATCCCTGATTGGTCTTTTGATTCACAGTCATTAAACCAGACTAAGCCAATCCAGCTCTGCATTCAGCCCATGAGGTTCCAGACAGCCAATCCGAAATATCCAATATTGTTCAATCCATTGGAGCCGCTGTTCCCTATTACCCCCTCTAACAACTGGGGGCACTTGATCAATAATTCGCCATTGAAAATCTTTAAAAGAATGGCCAGAATCCATGCAATGTTGTACTAATGGAGCTGTAATAACCCCAATACGAATGCGAGACGCATGCTCCTGGAGGCGGACCCTCACTTTCCTAATCGTTCGGCCAACATATACTTTTGTACATGGGCAGATTAGAATATACACCCCATAAGTGGTAGAGCAGGTAGTAAATGTTTTGGACCGCTGAATTATGGTAGTATGTGGGATTTTCCATTCGGCCCCTTGGATTGTTTGCTGACAAAGCTCGCAAGAGAGTCCCTTGGAACAGCTAAAATGTCCAATTGTTACATCATGAGAAACTGACGATGATTGAGACTGAATTGTACTAAGTAAATTGGCTATGTTTTGGCCTCTAGTATATGCCACCCGTAGTGGCTTACGAAAACATTCATGGAGAGCCAAGACATGCCAGTGTTTCTTTAAAATAGAAGTTATTTTCGAACTGTTCAGCATATATGGAAAAATGCCAGTAATAAACTCATTTCCAGACTGAGTATTTCTCTTTTCAGTATCTTGTAACCATTCTCTATGTGTATATCTCGCCCGTATCCGGGCCTGTTGTACAACCAATAATGGATAACCTCTCTGTAATAGACGAACTTGTAGGTCTTGAGCATGATGGTCAAAGTCATGAGAAGAGGTACAAATTCTACGCAGTCTTAGAAACTGACCATAAGGGAGACCTCTTTTCAAAGCTGGAGGATGAAAACTGGAGAATTGTAGCAGAGTGTTTCTCTGCACAGGTTTCCGATATAAAGTGGAACATAATCGAGGTCCCGATTTAAAGAGCTTTACATCCAGAAATTCTAGATGTTGTACATGAAAATGTAGAGTGAATGATAAATTCTCCTTTTGAGCATTTAACCAGACAATAAAGGTTTGTAAGGTCTCCTGAGTATCATTCCATAGAAAAAAGATATCATCAAGAAATCTGACCCAAGTATTTATTTTAGAGAACCAATCAGATGGATAAATGATTCTTTCTTCAAATTCTGCTAGATATAATGTGGCAATAGATGGGGCCGCTGTGGCCCCCATCGCTATACCATGAATCTGGTAGTAAAATTTATTCTCAAATTGAAAGAGCAACATTGCATGGATTCTGGCCATTTTTTAAAGATTTTCAATGGCGAATTATTGATCAAGTGCCCCCAGTTGTTAGAGGGGGTAATAGGGAACAGCGGCTCCAATGGATTGAACAATATTGGATATTTCGGATTGGCTGTCTGGAACCTCATGGGCTGAATGCAGAGCTGGATTGGCTTAGTCTGGTTTAGTGACTGTGAATCAAAAGACCAATCAGGGATGATGACATCATTATGGGTGGCGTTTCCCACTAGGCTTTAAATGTCTTTTCCTTTGCTTTTATCGCTCACACAAGTCAGGCTGTGTCATTGGAGAAATCCAGTTGCCAACATATCTTCCATTCGAATTACTGGAAGGAATTATTTAACTCACTAATTCAGATGAGTCTGGAAGGAACTATTCAACTCACTAATTCAGATGAGTATATTGGGCAGAAATCAAGCGTTGAAACAGAGCCGGAATGAAAGTACGGGTCTAAACGCAGTACTGTGTTCGTGGAAAATCTGCATAGCAAGCTTTTAACAGCTGTTTAAGTAACGGTTGTGAAGATGGTGTGTTATGAAGTAGCATTAAGTGATGTTTAAAAATGCAATTGCTTCATGAATTTTATACGGTGGTTTCATTACCATAAGAGTAATTAAAAGGGAAGTCACGCTTCATGAGTGATTAATCGCTCACGGCAATAACTTCCGACAAAAAAATTAGCATAATATAAAAATTAGTATAGAAAATTGTATATCAGCCACTATGGAATCACTTTTTGGTGGGTCTTTGGTTATTTAATATAAGTGAAGGGTGGTTAATTGTTAAGTATAAAAATCATAGCAGAACCAAGGGTACCGCAGCAGAAGAACAGAAAAAAATACTGTTTCAGGGGCAGGCCCTGGACTGGTCTAGCAGGACTCAAGGGAAGGATATTAACTTGCCACCACATAACCCCTCTCCCAGTCTCAACTGTCCCCCCACCCTCCCACCTCTCCATAACCCCCCTAAATAACACCATGTTCCCCTCTCCCCCTCCTCCACTATTGAAGACAAACAACATGCCACATTGCTGCCAGATAAATGTCTGCATGGGCTACCGAGCTTTGCTCCACTCCACCCACGAGGACTTTGTGCTTGGGTAGAATGGGTGCACAAACTCTCCAGAACCAGCTGGTTCCACAACAGATATGCCGAGGCAATGGCTTCCTTAATCCAGCACCTCAAAGTCTACTTGGCCACTGCTTCACCCTTGCGTGGGCCAGCAAACAGCACAAAAAGATTTTCGGACTTCTGAAAGGAATTCATAATCTCCAAGTACCGGAGGAGCACCCTCTGGACATCCACTGGAGGGCAGGCAGACCACCAGGTTCGCATGAAAGGGAGAAAGCAGCTTAGGCAAGAAGGAAGGCACAAGCCAAATGGAAACAGCCTCCTTCGAAAAAGACAGATAAGGATCTTGACAAGACAGAGTCTGTACCTCAAAAATCCACCTTGCGGAACAAATTTCAACTAGAAGACCATTTTGAGTGTCAAATCCTTTAAGGTAGCGCACTTCAGCGGCTCAAAGGATGCCGCCATCAGGACCCTGAGTATCAGGCACAGATCCAAGGAAGGGATCACAGACTGGAGGGGAGGACTCAGATGCCAAACTCCTGGAGAAAATGTGAGACATCCAGGTACAAGGCCAGAGACTTGCCCACCACCGAACCCTGGAAACAGGCCAGAGCTGCCACCTGAACTTTCAGGGAGCTAAAGGAAAGGTCCTTCTCTAGGCCATTCTGTAGAAAGGCCAACAGGGAAGACACCTTCACTGCCTCAAGAGCCAACTGGCATGTGCCAACCAGCGCTCAAAGAGGCACCATATCTAAATGTATGCTAGCTTGGAGCCCTAGCAGAGTAGAGACTATTGCTGGAGAGTAGTCCTTACGTGCTGGCTGTCTCCTTTCAAGAGCTATGCCATAAGCAAGAAGGAAGCCAGGTCCTTCAGGATGTTCGATCTCTGCCAGAACAGGCCCTGCGATGGAGGCAACCAAAGAGGAGGTGTCTGCAGGAACTGCATCAGATCTCTGAACCACACTCTCCTCGACCAATCTGGCACTACCAGAACCATCCTGCCTGGGTGGTGTTCTATACACCGAATCACATGCCCCACTAGGGGCTCTGGCAAAAACGCGCACAGCAGTCTCTGATTTGGCCAAGGTTGGGTCAGAGCGTCAACGCCCTCAGACTCCATGTAGCGATTGAAGAAGCAGCAAACTTTGGCATTGGAGTGGTTGCCATCAGATCCATTTTGGGGCGACCCCAGTGGCGAAGAATCAACTGACACACCTCCTGACTCAACTCCCATTTTCCAAGATCCAGAGAGTGCTGGCTGAGGAAGTTCACTTTCACATTGTCCACCCCGTCAGTGTGCTGAGCTGACAAGACTAGGAGGTTTTTTTCTATCCAGGCAAATAGGAGAGCCATCTCCAGAGCTACCGCAGCGCTCCTCATATCGCCTTGCCGATTGACATATGCCACCACCATAGCATTATAGCAGTAGTTATCTGAAAACACTTGAACCACCTGGCCCTTGGCCAAGGGCTGGAAATGCAGAAGAGCCAACCTGATGGCCCTTGCCTCGAGGAGGTTGATGGGCCATACCATTTCCCTGTGATTCCAATGGTCCTGGGCCATACGGTCTTGGCAATGGGATCCCCAGCTCGAGAGACTGGCATCAGTCATCAGCAGGATCCGGGAGAACTCACCAAGCGGTACACACTTTTTCAGATGACAGGGCTGCCGCCACCACTGCAGGTTGGCCTTCACCACCAATGGGAGCAGAAGCTTGCACTCAAATTCTTGAGAACTCGAGGACCACCGAGTCAACAAGGACTGTTGGAGGAGTCCATTTGAGCACACACCTATGGCACCATCTCTATGGTCGCCGCTATCAATCCGAGGAGCTGAAGATAATCCCAGATTCTGCGAGCCTGCTGCACATAGAATAGTGCCAGGCAATCTAACAGTCTGTTGAATTTCTCCTCTGACAGGAAAACTCTGCCCATTGAGTGTCAAAATGTGCTCCCAGTAACTCCAGGGACTGGGATGGCAACAACTAGCTCTTTCCCTAATTGATCACCCAGCTGAGGCTTTCCAAAAACGATACCAAGACACTTCTGAAAGGGAACAGGCTGAGATGAGCCAGTCGTTCAAATTGAGATGGATACAGATCCCTTGGTGCCACAGCGCCTCAGCTGCCACCAATATGACCTTGGAGAACGTTCTTGTGGCAGTGGATAGCTCGAAATGTAGGGCGGCGAACTGATAGTGAGAGCCAAGCATGGCAAAATGCAGATATTTCTGCTGATCTGCCTGAATTGGGATATGGAAATATGCCAGAGACGCCAAGAACTCCTCTTGGCACACTGCTTGAATCACAGAGCACAAGGTTTCCATCCGGAATCACAGAGCACAAGGTTCCATCCAGAACCACAGGACATGCAAATGCTCATTGACCCCCTTGAGATCCAGAATGGGCCAGAAGGAACCGTCCTATTTGGGTACCATGAAATAGACGGAGAAGTTTAAATTAGGCTTACCTGCTAATTGTAGTTCCTGAAGGAACTCCAGTCTAGTCCCGGAAACTCTGGAGTTGTCATCCTCTTCCAGCAGCTTGGAGACTGATGCACGCCATTCTTTGATGACACTGCTATAAGGACTCAGGCACCAGCTCCTCCCACTCCAGTAACCTATTGACAAAGCAGACTCACCAGAGCAACAATTAAGTTAATCACACCCCGAAATCGAGTGTTCCCTGTCTAACTATCAAGTATCAAACTATCCACTCCACTACGCTATTCAACTGAACTGCTAAGGGCCTTGCTTCCCTCCAGAAAAAGCAAAGTGCCCGTAGTATCTACAACCCCTTAGGGATCCAACCCCGCCCCGTGAACCCCCAGCTCCATAGTTTCCTTAATTCTCTTACCTGTAGAACTGTGCTTCAGGCTGCCACTATTACAACGAATTGGGATGGGATCCGGGACTAGAATGGAGTTCCTTCAGGAACTACAATTAGCAGGTAAGCCTAATTTAAACTTCCTTCACGTCCCTCCAGTCTAGTCCCGGAAACTCTGGAGATGTAACAGAGCAGTAACTGACTCAATGGGCGGGACCTGTCAGCCCAGCCTGAAGCACCGCTGCGCCAAAACAGGTATCCCTATGCGCCGAAATATCCAGATGATAGTGCTTCACAAAGGAATTCCAAGACGACCACGTCACCGCCCAACAAATTTCCGCTGCAGGCACAAAACTGCGCTTCGCCCAGGAAGCCGCTTGCGCTCTCGTAGAATGCGCCCTTAGCCCCACCGGCACCGACTTCCCCTTCAGGAGGTACGCGGATGCTATTGTTTCTTTAATCTATCTAGCAATCGACGCTTTGGATGCAGCTTCCCCTTTGCGAGGACCGCCGAACAATACAAACAATCTATCAGACCTTCTGAATGCCGCCGTCCTCTTGAGATATGTCTTCAACGCCCTTCGCACATCCAACAGATGCAATTGCGGCGTAGCTGACCCCTCTGAAGCCTTACGGAACACCGGTAAGGAAACCACTTGATTCACATGAAAAGGAGACAGGACCTTCGGCAAAAAGGACGGGACCGGCCTTAAAACCACCTTAGCCTCATGGAAGGCCAAGAACGGTTCCCTACAAGATAATGCCTGCAACTCTGAAATGCGCCTTGCCGATGCAATGGCCACTAAGAAGACAACCTTCAGAGTAAGATCCTTTAATGTAGCTCAAACGGCTGCGAACTCAATGCCGCCAACACCAACTGTAAATCCCAAGTCGGAACTGACTGCCTGCACGGTGGCCTCAATACAGCCACCGCCTTCAAATATCTTTTAACATCTGGATGTGAACAGATTGCTTGCCCTTTGATCTTACCTCTATAGCAGGAAAGCGCTGCCAACTGGACCTTCAAGGATGCGGCCGCCAATCCTTTCTGGAACCCATCTTGTAAAAACGCTAACACCTCCGGAAGCAACGCTCGCAAGGCTTCACAATTCCTAACCATGCACCAAGCCTCAAAAATGCGCCACACACGAACATACGCTAAGGAAGTAGATCTCCTATGCGCCCTCAACAGGGTCGCAATCACCTCCGTCGAATATCCTTTAGCTCTTAACCTCGCCCTTTCAAGAGCCATGCTGTAAGCAAGAACCGAGCCACCTGAGGCATTACCAACGGACCTTGTTGCAAGAGATCCTGTCTGGCCGGCAGCTTCCAGGGCTTTCCCACTACCAGCCTCCTGAGATCCGCATACCTGGGCCGCCTCGGCCAATCCGGTGCTATCAAAATCACGCACCCCCTGTAAACCTCGATCCGCTGCACTACCCGACCTATCAACACCCAGGGCGGGAACACATATAGAAGCTGATCCGTCGGCCACTCTTGGACGAGAGCATCCAGGCCCTCCGACATTCTTTCTCTGCGCCTGCTGAAAAACTGACCCACCTTTGCGGACTTGAACATCACCATGAGATCCATAACGGGCGTTCCCCAATGCCAAACTATCTCGTTGTAAACTTCCGGATGAAGCGTCCACTCTCCCGGATCTACCCTCACCCGACTTAAGAAATCGGCCGCCACATTGTCCACTCCCGCAACATGCGCCGCCGACAGCGCCTGAAGGTTTGACTCGGCCCATTCGAATAATTGCTCTGCCTCGGCCTCTAAGGGAGCACTGCTGGTGCCCCCTTGCCTGTTGACGTAGGCCACTGCCATCGCGTTGTCTGAAAACACTCGTACCGCCGCTCCCCGCAGCTGCCATTGAAACTCCAGCAACGCTAACCTCACCGCTCGAAGTTCCAACCTGTTGATTGACCAAGATCGTTCCTGAGCCGTCCACTGTCCTTGCGCGCATCTTCCCTGACAATGCGCCCCCCACCCTAGGAGGCTCGCATCCGTCGTAAGTGGAATCCAGTCCGGCATGTCCAAGGGCATGCCCCTCTCCAGAGACTCAGGTCGTAACCACCACCTCAACGCTTCCCGCGTTGCGTCCGGACAAATAAGCCTTTTGGACAGCGGATCGCTCTGATGCGACCACCTCCTGAGCAACGCTCTCTGCAACGGCCTCATATGCGCTCTCACCCAGGGCACCAAATCGATCATTGCCGCCATCGTCCCTAGGACCTGCAAATAATGCCACGCTGTCGGACGCGACCGGTCGAGAAACCGGCGAATCAGCCTTTGCAACGACAACACTCGATGAGGAGGGAGAAAAACCTTGCCTGTCCCTGTGTGGAAACGTGCCCCGAGATATTCGAGGTCCTGAGAAGGCACCAGACTGCTCTTGGCTACGTTCACTACCCAACCTAGTTGCTGTAGGCAGTCGACCACCTTGGCCGTAGCCTCTTCGCTTTCTCTCCTGGATTTTGCACGAATCAACCAGTCGTCCAGAACCCCGTTCTTCCGCAGCTCCGCTGCTACGACTACCATGACTTTGGTAAAGGTCCTTGGCGCCGTTGCCAAAAGGTAGTGCCCGAAACTGAAAATGTCCCATTGGGACCGCAAACCTGAAGAACTTTTGATGCTCGCGGCGAATCGGAATATGCAGATATGCCTCGGATAAATCGAGAGAGGTCAGATACTCCCCTTTTCTGACTGCTATGATGACTGATCTCAGCGTCTCCATATGAAAATGAGAAACCCTGAGACACTTGTTCACCTTTTTGAGGTCCAAAATTGGACGATACGTTCCTTCTTTCTTTGGCACCACAAAATAAATGGAGTATCGACCTAACTCGCATTGATCTTGAGGCATTACCGCCTTGAGGTCTAGCAACCTCTGCAAAGGTTGCCGGACTGCCTTGCGCTTGGTCAGCGCCTTGCAAGGGGAGAGAACAAAAGCCTCGGCCACCAGTCTTTGAAACTCTAATGCATAACCTTCTCGAATTACCTCCAACACCCACTGGTCCGACGTAATCCTGACCCAGGCAGCGTAAAACTGCTGTAGATGTCCGCCCACCACTACGACCGTCTGGGCCCCCCTGACTTCATTGGGGCTTCTTGGCACCCGAAGTGGCTGCAGAAAAACCTCTGCTGGCCCCCCGGAATCCTCGAAAATTCTGGCTTCTAAAGGAGAATTGCCCCCTCTGGCTCTGCAGAAACCTAGGGGAGCGAAAACGACGAAAATCTCTCTGCGGAAACCTAGCCATAGGCGGAAATTTCCCTTGCTTCGGTTTATCCTCCGGCAGCCTTCCACCTTTGGATTCTCCCAGATCCTTGACTATCTTCTCCAAATCCTCTCCAAATAAAAGTCTCCCCTTAAAGGGAAGCTTACTCAACCTGGCCTTAGAAGAAGCGTCTGCTGCCCAATTACGCAGCCAGAGATACCTTCTTGTGGCCACCGCCGAAGCCATACTGTTCGATAGGCCCCTAATCAGATCGTAATGAATATCCGCTAGATATGCCGCTCCTGACTCCAAACGCGCTGCTTCCCCAAATGCATCCTCCATCTGCTGTCCCTGGATGCGTTGAGCCCAACGAAGACATGCTCTTGCCACCCAAGCTCCACAAATGGAAGCTTGCATAGACAGTGCATTAACCTCAAAAATCTGCCTCAATAAGGTATCCAGCTTTCTGTCCTGAGTATCTTTAAGAGCTGCACTCCCTTCCACCGGAATGGTCGTCTTTTTGGTCACCGCTGAAACCGCCGCATCCACCTTTGGCGACTTAAAAAGCTCCTTATCCTGCTCCACCAGTGGGTAAAGCCGAGACATCACCTGAGAGCCTCTGAGTGTAGATTCAGGCATATCCCACTCACCTTGTATCATCTCTTTAATAACTCTATGCATGGGAAACGCCCTCTGCGTCTTCCGAAAGGCTTAGAAAAGGGGATCCTCCAAGGTAGCCTCCTCAATCGGCTCCACCACCGGCACATTCAGCGCCTTCAAAGTCTCTGAGATCAATGCGAGCAACTCTTCCCGCCGAAAAATCTGCACCACTCTAGCCTGATCCTCCTGTTCAGGAATCTCACCTTTTTCCAGCTCCTCATCCATCTGCGGATCCTGCTCCTCACCTTCTGTGTGCACATCCTCTGAAAACTCGGAGTGACACCTCCTATCTGGTTCCACCCGGGCTCTCTTTGGCCCCAAGGTCAAAGGTGACACTGACAGAGGAGTGCCTGGCCTTTTTTGCCCTAAATCCACCGCCATGTGAGCCAAGGCCGAGGGAGACGCTTCCCTAGGAGCACTACCAAATGCTCTGTGAATAAGCGTTACAAAATCTGGGGAAAAAATTGATAGCAAATCACCAGCCCCAGGTGCCGAAGCCCTCGGGCCATCCAGTGCCGAGGAAGGACCCGGGATAGGTTCTACAGATCCTAACAAAGGGGCCAGAGGCCTCTGCGTCACTGCCTCCCGCTCCTCTGTCGCCTCCAAAGCCTGTTCTCCTGAGGGGACCTGACTACAGGTCTTACAGATGCCTGCCTCTGACACTGTGGACCTTTTTACCCCACAGAGTAAGCATAAAGTCTTCACTGGCATCCTGACCCTTCTATGCCCAACTCAGACTGGACAGAACTGAACAGACCTAAAACCTTTCAACTCAAACTCCTTCCCCCAAAGCCCCACACCTGACAATGGGAGACTAAACTGACCCCTGCTCTGTCGACTCAGAGCCGTCTCGTTTCTCTTTTTTTTTTTTTTTTCAATCAGTAGCACAAATCAAAGCAAAACAAAGCAGGAGGTCCCCAGACCTGAATCGCACCAAAAACTGCGCAAAATGAAGCTTCCTTCGCTTCAAACTTCAGCTTGTTTCCCCCAACGCACTACCGGCTTTTCCCGCCCAAAACGGGCCGCGGCAGAAAAAGCGCTGACTATGCAGGCCTCCGGTCCCCACTTACAACACCGAGGACAGAAGCAAGCTGAAAACTAAATCGGGGCTTACCTTACCGCCCACGAGCCAGAGAACCGTTTTGCTCCACAGTTATTTCCACAACGTGTCCCCGTCCTGGCTTGCAGCCCGCACAGGAATCTAGCACAGCAGCGAACTGTGGCTGAGCTGTTCCCGGCTGCCCGATCTCCTCAGCGCTTGCAGGCAAACCCCCTGCGTTGCGCTGGAGAAGGCAGTGAGACCAAATGAGACCCCCCGGGTTCACCCCGGTCTGAAAATCCTTCTGCCCCCTGTCTCTGCGGTAAGAAGGAGGAAGATGGAAGAGAGGCCCTTCAAAAACAAAAACATTTAAAGCAATACTGCCCCAAAGGCACTGAAACAAATCAAATCCAAAATTAACTGCCTCTATTTGGGAAAAAACAAACTTTAACCCCACTAAACTAACTCACTAAAAACTACAGTCCTTAATTGTATCTCTAGTGAGCCAGAAACCCTGGCTCACATCCTCCAGCTGCTTGGAGACTGATAAAACTGGAGTGGGAGGAGCTGGTGCCTGAGTCCTTATAGCAGTGTCATCAAAGAATGACATGTATCAGTCTCCAAACTGCTGGAAGAGGATGACAACTCCAGAGTTTCCGGGACTAGACTGGAGGGATGTGAAGAAATCTGCCCTTGCTTCGCTCATCCGGTTGGCTGGACACCACCGCCTTCAGGCATATCAGCTTGTCCAAGGTGGTCCACACAGCAGCAATTTTGATTGCAAACTCACCAGGGGAAATGATGAAAGTATCTAGAATCGGCTCTTTGCATTCCAGATCATAGCCAAACTGTATGGTGTTGAGCACTCAGTGATCCATGGTAACCCATGCTCATTCCTGAAAGAAAAGACAAAGCCTGCCTCCCGCCAGAGGAAACAGAGAATGAACCCTGAAACCTTCATTGTGCAGCCCAGGAGGGTCCTCCTCTGGAGCAAACCAAGTCCCTGGGCCCATGTGCTCCATGAAAGGACAGAACGATCCCGAGGCCCAGAAGCAGAGCGGAAGAAAGGTTTCCAGGTTGGTAATGACAAGTGCCCTGAGACCCCTAGGAATCCGGCCAGCGCACCCTAGGTGAATGGGTGGAGGCTGAAGAGAAAGGGGTATCAGACTGCTTCACAGGCCCTTGGACCTGTCTTCTGGAAGGCAGTAAGATTTTGTCTCACCCAGGTCCTTCACCAGCTTCTTCAAATCAGCTCCAAGCAAAAGCTTCCCTTTAAAAGTCAGCTGGGCCAACCAGGCTTTGGAGGATGGTCTGCTGCCCAGTGCCAAAGTCAAATTAAATGCTGTGATACCATCATCAGAGCACCATCCCTGGCTGCCAAGCATACCAGGTCATAAATGGCACCAGAATGGAATGCTGAGGCCAACTCCAAAAAGGGTAGTATCATCCGGTTGAAGAGACTGAATCCACTGGAGCAGGGCTCGAGATGTCAGGCTGGTACATACTGCCAGCTGCAGAACAGCCGCCGGCATGGCTTCTCAGCAAGGAATTCACCTTATGGTCCAGAAAATCCTGTAAGGCCGACCAGCCTTCCACAGAAATGGTGGTCTGTTTTTTAACCGCCGTGACCTGCACATCCACCTTTGGAATGCCAAACCATTCGACACACTCCTCCTCCGGGACAGCGTAGATCTTCTTATATACCCTTAACTCACTCTGACTGGATCATATCCTTGATCATATCCGGGAATGGGTAAAAAGCCATGGATTTTCACACCCTTTGAAGGAGCAGATATATCTTTGGTTCTTGCTCAATGCCGGAAGCATCCATCAAGTTCAAGGCGGAGGAGACCCTGGCAATCAATGCCACCATCTCCTCCTTCTAGAATAGGTGGATCACGCCAGCCTCTGCATAATCTTTTGAAGGCATGAGCACTTCCTCTTCCACATCAGAGACCAGTACCGAGCCATCTGAATCCGAGTCATAGTCAACATCTCGGATAGCTCCCAGCTGTTCCCCATCTCTAGGGAGCATCCCTTGCCGGGGACTCTTAACCAAAGATAATTTAACAGGGCTTCACTTTCAGCCTGCCAGGGACTCTTAGCCAAAGGTAATTTAACAGGGCTTCACTTTCAGCCTGCTCTGCACAAGATTGCCCCCGGAGGAACCTAGAAGTCACAGGGTGTGAATTTCTATGCTAGAAGGAACAGGCCTGTTGCAAAAAGGAAGAGAATTCCTGGGAGGACCATCTTGAGTCTGGAAGCTCTCCTCTCAGACATCAGGAGGCACTGCTGCCAGAGACCCCTTACAGGATGATGTGGCTCACAGCACAGATGCCAGAGCCTCCGGCTAGCTGAATATTCTTACCCATAGCACCATCCACCACCTCCCGCCCTGAGGAAGTCAAGGTCGGACTAACTGCATCCCCTGGCTGAGAGGGGGAAAGCAGGCCCTCCAGGGGCGATTCAGAAGTTGCCATGAAGCAAAAGCAGTGTCCAGAATCTGGGGATGAGACACCTTGCTTGCCACAGGTCAAACAACGTGTCCTGGAAGAAGACATAGAGAGTTAAGGCAAGTATCATAACAATGCACACTAAGGCTGCATAGGCCCACAAGAGCACGTTAACTGCCCTTTACCTTATGCATGTTACAGGTGATAGGGAAGAAGCGCATGTTGGAGCTGCTTGGTAAAATGCATGACCATCAGGCGCACAATAGGTAAAACCGTTACTAATGCGTGCAGGAGGAAATAAGTGGTGTGTTTACAGCATTGCAGTAGAAAACCTCCACACCTTTTGTGTTCTTGATGCTGCCAGTCTAAAATTTAAAAATTTTCATCAGTTCAGATTCAAGGAAATCTCAAATTTTAAGGGAATGTCTCAGTTTCATTTTATTAAGTAGCCTGATAGATTTACTGCTGCTGATTTTTGGGCTTTTCTGGCTGTAGCATGGTTCATACCAGCCTGGGCACTATGATTTTGAATTCCTGGCTACCAGGATTAGGTTTTTCTCATATTATGTCTTCCCTCTTCATCAATAAGCTAGTCATAGCACTGACCAAACAAATCTGGTATGCAGATATATATAATGGTTTGGTTTTTTGTGGGTGTATGAAAGTGGTTTTAAGTTAATTTTGATTCATGATTGTTATTATGTTTAATTTATTGTAACATCTATTTTAATAAATTGTGTATGTATGTTTGGAAACCACACAGGATTTTAAATGGGCGTCATTTACATTTTAAACTAAAGTAAACTAGATTTATGCAAATGAGGCTCCACATTGTGTCGCTGCACATGGCCCTGCATCACCCTCAGGCCACACCAGAGTAAAATGACCAAATGTCAGTGTAATCACATAATTATAATAGTGAGGTAAACTTGGAAATAGGTAAATTAAATTATAGTAATAGCAATAATATGATACAGTGTCAATAACATACATATTAATACACCACAATAAAATATTCATATAACAGAAATATGGAACTATGTCAGCACAATACAATGAAATATCTTAATAGGCAGCAGGGAGGACACATGCAATTTGGATATATAGACAGACAGGATAGGTAAGACAAAAGTGCTGGAATAAATAAAAGTGGATGGCTAGAGTAAGGGTAAAATAATATATGCAGTTGAATAAGGTATGTGGAATTGGTCTCAGCTAGAGGTTGTGCAGCAGTCTAGTCTTGATGTGGTGTGAGTGACTGTCTGTTTAGTCATTACAGCCATTAAAGGATTGGGAGACCAGCCAAGCTTTCGCTTGCTTTCTGAAGCAGAGGCACTCTTGAGTTAGGCATTTCCCTTCCGGGAGTGAGTTCCAGAGTGTGGGGACTACTGCACAAAAGACTCATTGGGGTATCACATGGTGTGTTTTCTTTTAGCGAAGGCTTAGTCTGGACATTCCTTGGGAGCACTTTGGAGGTCTCAAAGGGTTAAATTATTCATTAGGTACTCTGCCTATTTCCTCTGAAGGCCTTGAAGATCAGAGAGTCTAAATTTTGCCCAGTAGGGCACTGGTAGCCAGTACTGTTTTTGCAGGAAGGGTGCGACAGTGTTTATGCCACGTGCAATCCTCTTACCCTTCCCCCACTTTTCCCTTCCTCCCCCTCCCCTTCCCCCCTTCTTACCCTTTCCCCTTCTCTCTCTCCCTTTTCTCTTCCCCTGTCCTCCCCTTTTCTTCCCCTCCTTTCCATTCCCCTTCCCTCTCATCTCCCCCTCCCCATCCAAGTCATATCATCATTTTACTGTCCACGTGGTTTCCCTGTTTTTTCATTTGTCATTTACCCTTTAGGTGTATTTTGTACGTATGGTTACTCTTTTAGGCTCACTGTAGCCTGTAATATGTTTACAGTTCTTGTATACAGGGTGGCCCAAAAAAAGTGAGAACATCTCGCAGCACATAAGTTATTTAAAAATTCAAAAAGACAGATGTAGACAAAGCGATGGGACCGGATGGGATACACCCTAGAATACTGAGGGAACTTCTAGCAACTCCACTGACTGACCTTTTCAATGCCTCGTTGGAGTCGGGAGTGGTGCCAAAGGACTGGAGAGAGGCTCATGTGGTGCCTTTACACAAAAGCGGAAGTAAGGATGTGGTTGAAAACTACAGGCCGGTTAGTTTAACTTCGGTGGTGAGTAAATTATTGGAAACGCTGCTGAAAGAGAAAATAGTGAGGTTTCTGGAGTCCAGCGGATTACAGGATCCGAGGCAGCATGGATTCAACAGAGGCAGGTCTTGTCAGACAAATCTGATTGATTTCTTTGACTGGGTGACCAGGGAGCTGGACCGAGGGAGAGCTCTAGATGTGGTGTATTTAGATTTCAGTAAAGCATTTGACACTGTTCCTCACAGGCGACTTATAAACAAACTGAGCACCCTAGGGATGGACCCTAAAGTTACTGCTTGGGTTAGAAATTGGTTGGGTGGGAGGCGACAAAGAGTACAAGTAAATGGAGCTCACTCTGAGGAGAAGGATGTTACCAGTGGTGTGCCCCAGGGATCTGTCCTTGGTCCGATTCTTTTTAACATCTTTGTTAGTGATATAGCGGAGGGGCTGTCGGGTAAGTTTTGCCCCTTTGCAGATGATACCAAAATCTGCAATAGAGTAGACACCCAGGAAGGTGTAGATAACATGAGGAGGGATCTAGCTAAGCTTGAAGAATGGTCTAGAATTTGGCAGCTGGGATTTAATGTTAAAAAATGTAAGGTCATGCATTTGGGCTGCAGCAATCCAAGGGAGCAATACAGTATAGGAGGTGAAGTACTTTTGTCCACTAAAGAAGAGCGGGACCTAGGCGTGGTTGTGTCTGATGATCTTAAAAGTAGCTAAACAGGTAGAAAAGGTGACGGCAAAAGCTAGAAGGATGCTTGGGTGCATACGGAGAGGAATGGCTAGCAGAAAAAAGGAGGTGATAATGCCTCTGTATAAGTCTTTGGTGCGACCTCATTTGGAGTATAGTGTGCAATTGTGGAGACCGCACCTTCAAAAGGATGTGAACAGGATGGAGTCGGTGCAGAGGGTGGCTACTAAAATGGTTAGTGGGCTTCATTATAAAGCATATGAGGACAGACTTAAGGATCTAAATATGTACACCTTAGAGGAAAGGCGGGATAGAGGTGATATGATTGAGATGTTTAAATACCTCCGTGGCATAAATGTTCAGGGAGAGAGCCTCTTTCAATTGAAAGCAAGTTCTGCTATGAGGGGACATGGGATGAGGGTGAAGGGAGATAGATTCAGGAGTGATATGCGGAAATATTTCTTTATGGAAAGAGAAGTGGATCCATGGAATAGTCTTCCAGTGGAGGTGGTAGAGATGAGGACAGTAACTGAATTCAAAAAAGCATGGGACCAACACAGAGGATCTCTAAAGGTAAAAAGTGGACTGTTGTAGTTGTTGATATGGAAGGACAGACTAGATAGGCCATGTGGTCTTTTTCTGTCATCATGTTTCTATGTAAACGATTGACAATTTTTTTAAAAAAAGATGGCGACTGGAAATTGTCGAAATAAAGACATTATATAACTAAAAAAGGTAAATAAGTAAACTATGTAAGCTTTTAATTTACGAGATGTTCTCACTTTTTTTGGGCCACCCTGTATATATTTTTTTGCCCTTGATCATCACTTTGTTACATTTTACTATGATTTGTATTTTATCTCCTTTTATCATGCATTTAGCTTTTCTCATTTATGATTACATGATGTTCTCATTTTGTTATGATTTATATTCTATCAATTTTAAATGTTTTTGTATTGGTTTTTAACTGTTTATTTATGTGTGTTGTATGGCATTTTATAGTATTTTCATTAATTATTTTACCTTATGTTATTTTCCCTGAGGTCATACCCCTGACGAAAGCCAAAGCTGAAACACGGTCTGTGTCGATTATGACAAATAAAGGTGTCTGCTTTTTACACCTCGCTTGTAATGGTACTTGCTTGTTTTGGCGAGTGTGTGTGCTCTTGCTTCTGGACCTGCCCATCATTGGCATAGATACAGATTTTTGTGCCCATCGAATAAAAATAGAAATTACACTTATCTGGTAATTGTGGTTCCTTTAGAACCTCCAGTTTAGTCCTCCACCTCTGGGTTGTGTACCTCCTCCTGCAGCTTGGAGACTGGGCATGTCAAACTCGTGACATCACTGGATGTAGTCTGCTGATCTCTCCCATCAGCCCCAGTGAACTATTGACAAAGCACACTTAAAGAAGCAACAAATAAGTAGCTATTATCATAAACCAGTTTTCTAGTGCCTTTTTTTTGTTTTGTTTTTTAAAGAAATCAACCATATACTAACTATGCTAACAGAATTGCTCTCCCAACAGAAAGGGACTTTTCTTGTACCTTTTCCTTCCGCCTTAATCAGAACCATAGATTGGACAGAGAAAAGGAAACAGAATCAAAGTGATGAAAATGTCAATAAAACCATACCTACCGGTAGTCTTTACTGTGCCCCCCACGGAACATCCACTGAAATGACACCCCCACGGGCGGGAATGAGGACTAAACTGGAGGTTCTAAAGGAACCACAATTACCAGGTAAGTGTAATTTCTATTTCCTTAGCGTCCCTCCAGTTTAGTCCTCCACCTCTGGGATGTAACAGAGCAGTAGTCATCGGGAGGGTCCTTTCCAGCCGGACTGTACCACCGCCGACCCAAAACGAGCATCGTTCGCTACTTGAGCATCAAGGCAATAATGCCTACTGAAAGTATGAAGAGAGGACCAGGTGGCCGCTTTACAAATTTCCCCTGGCGGCACCAAACAATGTTCCGCCCAAGACATCGCTTGCGCTCTTGTAGAATGCGCTCTCAACTCTGCCGGGACTGTTCAGCCCTGCAGAAGATACGCTGATGCAATCGCCTCTCAAATCCATCTTGAAATGGACGCCTTTGCCGCCGCTTCCCCTTTGCGGGGACCTCTGAACAATACAAACAGACGATCCGACTTATGGAAAGTCTCTGTGACCTTCAAATATTGCCGTAACACCCGTTTGATGTCTAGCCGGCGTAGCGCCCGGTCCGAGGCACTGCTATCCAACGATCTCAGAACGGGTAACGACACTGTCTGACTCAGATGAAACGGAGAAACCACCTTCAGCAAAAACGATGGAACCGGTTGCAAAACCACCTTCTCACTGGAAAAGGACAAGAACGGCTCTCTGCAGGACAATGCCTGCAGCTCCGAGATTTACCTTGCTGAACATATGGCCACCAAAAACACTGTTTTCAAAGTCAGATCCTTAACTGATGCATTGAGTAAAGGCTCAAAAGGTTCCTTAGCCAACGCCCCCACAACCAAATTGAGATCCCATGGCGGAATGAGGACTCTATGAGAAGGCCGCATCCTGGTCACTGCTTTAAGAAAGCGCAGCACATCTGCATGCGCCCCCAGAGCTAAAGCTTGCACCTTGCCTCTATAACAAGAAATTGCTGCTAACTGTACTTTCAAGGAACTGGCCACCAGTCCCTTATCACAACCGTCTTGCAAAAAACTCAAAACCACGGCAATGGACACCATAGTCGCCCGAACTTGCCGACGAGAGTACCAGTCCTCAAAGATACGCCAAATGCGAACATACACTAGGGACGTAGACCGCTTTCGAGCTTGAAGCAATGTTGCTATAACTGCTTTGCAATAACCTTTCTTCAACCCCGCCCTTTCAATGGCCAAACCGTAAGCGAGAACCGATCCATTTGCGGCATGCAAAGAGGATCCTGCCTCAACAGGTCCCTTGACACCGGTAATTTCAACGGATTCCCGTCCAACAGCCGAATGAGATCGGCATACCACGGCCACCTGGGCCAGTCTGGAGCCACCAGCAACACTCTTCCCCCATGAGCCTTAATACGCCCTATGAGCGCCCACGGGGGAAAAACATAGAGCAGACCGTTTGACGGCCACCGCTGCATCAGTGCATCGATCCCTTCCGACATCGTTTCTCTCCGTCTGCTGTAGAAGCGGTTTGCCTTTGCCGACTGAAAGGTCGCCATTAAATCCATAATCGGCTGACCCCACTGGTGGGTTATTTGCGCAAACACGTCCAGATGCAATTCCCACTCTCTGGCATCTGCTTGAACCCTGCTGAGGAAATCTGCCATCACATTGTCCTTCCCCACAATGTGCGCTGCCGAGATCGCGGAAAGCCGAGACTCCACTCAAGAGAACAGCGTCTCCGCTTCTTCTTCCATGACCATGCTTCCTGTCCCACCTTGCCGATTGATGTAAGCTATGGTTGCAGAGTTGTCCAACAGGACTCGCACTGCACGACCCGACACCGTCGCCTCAAACGCTTTTAGAGCCAAGAACACAGCTCGCAGCTCCAGTCGATTGATCGACCAACTGCTCTCCAGAACGGTCCATGTGCCTTGTGCAAACAGGTCCACACAATGAATTACCCATCCCACAAGACTCGTGCCCGTCAACAATGGGAGCCACTCTGTAGGCTCCAGAGGCATTCCCGCTGTCAAGGACTCTGGAAGAAGCCACCACCGCAACGACTGCTGAACCTTGAATGGGTAAGGAAGGCGTTTGTTTAACGAGTCGGCCTGATGCGACCAACGGTGAAGTAGAGCTCTCTGTAAGGGACGCATATGAAATCTGGCCCATGGCACCGCTTCCAGGGTAGCTGCCATCGTTCCCACCACCCACAGGTAATTCCACGCCATTGGAGCTGGCGTCACTATGAACTTGTGGATCAACTGACGTAAAACTGTGATTCTCCATCGTGGCAGAAACACTCCTCCGCTCCGAGTGTCGAATCAAACCCCCAAGTATTTGAGATCCTGGGATGGCACCAAATGACTTTTCGCCGAATTGACCACCCAGCCTAAACTCTGCAAAAACGTCACTACCTTGTGTGTCACCTGCATGCTTTCGGCCTCGGACTTCTCCCGAATCAACCAATTGTCGAGATAAGGATGAACCAGAATCCCCTCCTTGAGCAACGCTGCCGCCACCACCACCATGATCTTGGTGAATGTCCACGGCACTGTCGCTAGGCCGAACGGCAATGCTTGAAACTGATAATGTCCACACGGGACCACAAAACGGAGAAACGTTTGATGAGAGGCCCTGATCGGAATATGCAGATAAGCCTCAGTAAGATCGAGAAAGGTCAAGTATTCCCCTTGGCGCACTGCCACAATAACCGATCTCAACATTTCCATTCTGAAATGTGGCACCCGAAGACACCGATTCACTCCTTTCAAGTCCAAAATGGGCCACGGAGACCCGTCCTTCTTTGGTACTACGAAATAAATGGAGTATCGACCCGTACCGTAATCTTCTATCGGGACCGGCGCGACCGCTCCAATTTGTAACAATCGATTTAGAGTATTGTGGACCGCCAAGGTTTTCCAAGGACCCCTGCAGGGAGACATCACCACCAACTCCCGAATGGGCATTGCCATTTCCAGTGCATAACCTTCACAAATTATTTCCAACACCCACTGGTTGGTCGTTATTTGGGTCCAGGCAGGAAGAAACTCCCGAAGTCGCCCGCCTATCGGTTGGCTTCCTGCCGGACCCCACCTCATCTCATTGTGGTTTTCTAGAAGCTGTAGAGGCTGCTGTTGTGAACCCTCTACTGGCCCCACGAAACCCTCGAAAGCCCTGGGCCCTGGGCGCAAACCTTCCTCTCTGAGAACCCCTCAAGCGAGACGTCCGGAATCTCCTGAAGTCCCGAAACTGACCCCGAAATGCCAGGGTGACTTTCCTTGCTTGGGCCTGTCCCCCGGGAGCCGTCCGCCTTTAGACTCCCCCAAATCCTTAACCAACTTGTCAAGATCCTCTCCAAACAACAGCTTCCCTTTAAAGGGAAGCTTACTAAGGCGTGATTTAAGACGAGCCATCCGCCGCCTAATTCCACAACCATAAGGACCTGCGAGCGGCGACCAGAGAGGCCATGCTGTTGGCTAGCGCTCTGATCAAGTCGTAATGCATATCTGCCAAATATGCTGACCCCGACTCCATGCGATCCAGTTCTCTTATACTGTCCTGCTCTAAATGCGTGGACTGTCGTAAAAGCTGCGACCATTGAAGACATGCTCTGGCCACCCACGCTCCACAGATTGAAGCCTGTAAGGACAAAGCGTCTGCTTCAAAAGATTGTTTTAACAGACCATCCACCTTCCTGTCCTGCGCATCCTTCAACGCCGCACTACCTTCCACAGGGATAGTGGTTTTCTTCGTCACCGCTGACACTGCTGCATCAACTCGCGGAGGCTTGAACCTCTCCTTATCCTTATCTGCCAGTGGATAAAGTCTGTTCATGGTCCTAGCTCCTCTGAGCCCTGCTTCCGGCTGATCCCACTCCTCCTGGATCATCCGGTCTACTACACAGTGGACAGGAAACTCCACTTCTGTCTACCTCACCGCCTGAATGATAGGGTCCTCCCCGCTCTCCTCTTCAGTTGGCTGTTCCGTGGCCAGATGAAGAGTCTGGAGGGATTCCATGATGAGCGCTGTCAGCTCATCCTTCCAGAACACTCGAATGATCCTCGCCTGATTTTCAGGCTCAGGAATTTCTCCTTCCTCTAACTCCTCCAGCCCTGCCTTGAGTTTCTTGTCCATATCCTCAGTCTCTTGCCACTCCAGATCTGAGGAAGAACACTCACGAGGCCATGGTCTCTTTGGAGGCCTTGAAACACTGCAGTCCGCCTCAGTTACCCCGGACTGCAGCATCGCAGTAGACAAAGGTAACGGTTCCGGCAATTTCCCTTGCCTTCTCAAACAGAACGCCTGATGCATAATTAAAACAAAATCCGGACAGAGGTCCCCCAGATGTGTCCCTGGACTCAACCCTGGCCCTGCTCCTAACGGAGTGACGGGAGCTTCCTGGCCGTTCCCTGGGGAAGGGGGAAGCAGACCCTCTCCTTAAGTTCCCCCCGCTAACCCCCCGGGGTTGCTGATCCAGTTTAACTTCCATCTGCTGCTCCACGCTGGTTGAAACAGTAGCGCAGCCCCAGCAGATCCCGAATCAGCCACGGTACCCCTGCGGGTACCACACACCACACACAGGGGACGGGATGCCATACGCGTGACACCCCGACCACCCTGTAACTGCCACACCAAAGGCCAACTAAGCAGATACGCTTTCTATTGTTCCTTTTTTTTTTTTTACAATGATACAGAATTATACCTTCCTAACTGATGTTAAATCGGTTATGCCAAGAGAAAAAAAATATCCCCCTGAAATAAAAACAGCTTGCAGGCTGCTTACTACTAACAGACAGAAACAAAAGCAAGAACCAGGCAAAAGAAACAAAAAGGGATAAAAAGGAAACCATTCACAAAGAAAACCAGGCACCGGGCAGTCCTGCTACAGCCCTGTCGCCTCCGGTGGGAGCACCCACCACGCGGCGACCACGTGGTCAAGATGGCCGCTGCTGCAGCCACAAATGGCGCCAAACACCTCGCGATCAATGGCACCCTGTGCAGGGCCTCCTCCACGTACTGGCCTGATTCTCTGCCTGCCACAAAGCCCTGTACCTGTTTAATACTTGCCGCTGCCATTTTCTGGTGCTGTCACTCCTGTGGAACTCAAATCCGCATGGCCCCGCTCAGCTCGAAAGCGAGTGTGCAGCTGCTGGACGAGCTTACCACCGCCGAATCACTCTCTTCCGCAGGATCGCGGCTGACCGGGGAGTCGCACGATCACTGTGGGAATTAACAGTGCTGCCCTCCATATTGTCCATGAGGAAAGAGCTGCATGCAAAAGTGCCCTGGCAATCAACCAAGGGCAGAAAGGGAGACAGGATCCGGCAGTAAGAAAATCCTAAACTTTTGTTTTTGTTTTTTTAAATGGCCAGTACCAAATTAAAATAAATCATGGACAAAAGAGACAAAAGGGGATAAAACCACCCCAAACTGAGACTAAACTACACTAACTGTTCCTTATTCGTTCCTCAGATGAGCCCTCCACTCAGGCTCACTATGTCCTCCTGCTGCATGGAGACTGGACACACTGGGGCTGATGGGAGAGACCATCAGACTACATCCAGTGATATCACGAGTTTGACATGCCCAGTCTCCAAGCTGCAGGAGGAGGTACACAACCCAGAGGTGGAGGACTAAACTGGAGGAACGCTAAGGAACAACTATGGTAGAGGCTTGAGGTACTGTAGATATTAAATAAAATAAGTGATAGTATAGATGTCCTGTGGTACCTCTCAGTTCAGTGCCCAAGTTGATGATGTGGTGTTGTTGAACAGAAGTGGCTTTTGTCTATCTGACAGAGAGGATAGAGGATTGGAACTGTGCCACTGATGCCTGTTCCGGCCAGTCGTGCAAGCATGACATTGTAGTCCACAATGTAAAAGGCTGCCGAGCACTACTATCGAGGCAGATCCCCTGTCAACAGTTTATGTGGAAATTGACTAGCACGGATACAAGTACTGTCTCTGTTCCATATCCAGGTTTGAAGACAGACCGACATAGATCTAGACAGTTGTTTTCCTTAGCCCATTGTTGAGTTGAATACAGATTCTCTTGGCCCAATATGCAAAGGGATTAACACGGTTAGCAGGTCTGCTAATCATGCTAATCCCCTTGTCCGGGATATTCAGCAGCACTAACACAGTGCTGTTGAATATCCGCAGGTGCTGCTTCTGCACATCCTGATGCTATCCATAAACCATTCTTGGGGCAGCGGCGATATCGAGCCGCTGCCCGGTTAATCACAAAGCAGCTAAAGTCAGGCAAAGCAAAGGCTGGCCTAACTTTCATCACTGAAGCTAATCGGGCAGTGCCCGAATATCGCCGTTGCCCAGTTAGCTTCATCGCTATCTGGGCAACCCGGCTATTCAATGCTGGGACCTGTATATGGCCCCGGCATTGAATATCGAGGTGTAATGTTCAGTGGCTGTGGCAGCTAGTCACTGTGGCTGCATATCAGGCCCTCTGTTTTGTAAGTTTTCCCAGAAAAGGATGCTCAGTGCTGGCCAGTAGTTTCTGAGCATGTCCTGTTCAAGGGAGCTCATTTTCAGTAAGGGGAGCACTATGGTTTTTTTTAGTGCAGTTGGCAGCTCTCCTTCTGGAAGAAAGGCGTGCACAAATTTTGTAGCCTCTGCAATGATGCCATTGCTTGCCAGCTGTACTGACTTTGCTAGGCAAGGGTCAAGGGGGCTGGATGCCTTTCAAGCTTTTTTGACAGCCTCCTCTGTTACCTGCTTGAATGAGTCTCAGTTGGCTTTGCATTGGGGGGGGGAAGGAAAAGGAGGAGAAGGATATACTCTCCATCTTCATTAGTTGGTGGGAGGCTGAGTGGAATGGCCCTAATGGAGACCTCTAATTTTGTTATAAAGTATGTGGCAAAATCATGGCTGTTCATTGTAACTGGTGAGGCTGGTTCTGTTGCGTGGGTTGCAGTAAGCCATTTCTTATATTGAATAGTTCCTTGGTTGAATTTGCTGCCTGTTCAATGCATTGAAAGAAATATTGGGAATGGGGTCAATATTCAAAAGCACTGGATAAATGCCACCAAGAATGATATTCTGTGGCAATATAGCCCAGGCAGACCTCCCAGGAGGGAGAGAGATTTCCCACCGAGCCGGGCTGCCTCTGCACGCTCCTGCTGTCCAATCGGGGCAGCTGAGCACATTTAAAAAGGAGCGCGAGGCCACCGATCCTTCTCTTCAGCCCAGGCAGACCTCCCAGGAGGGAGAGAGATTTCCCACTGAGCCGGGCTGCCTCTGCACGCTCCTGCTGTCCAATCGGGGCAGCTGAGCACATTTAAAAAGGAGCGCGAGGCCACCGATCCTTCTCTTCAGCCCAGGCAGACCTCCCAGGAGGGAGAGAGATTTCCCACCGAGCCGGGCTGCCTCTGCACGCTCCTGCTGTCCAATCGGGGCAGCTGAGCACATTTAAAAAGGAGCGCGAGGCCACCGATCCTTCTCTTCAGCCCAGGCAGACCTCCCAGGAGGGAGAGAGATTTCCCACCGAGCCGGGCTGCCTCTGCACGCTCCTGCTGTCCAATCGGGGCAGCTGAGCACATTTAAAAAGGAGCGCGAGGCCACCGATCCTTCTCTTCAGCCCAGGCAGACCTCCCAGGAGGGAGAGAGATTTCCCACCGAGCCGGGCTGCCTCTGCACGCTCCTGCTGTCCAATCGGGGCAGCTGAGCACATTTAAAAAGGAGCGCGAGGCCACCGATCCTTCTCTTCAGCCCAGGCAGACCTCCCAGGAGGGAGAGAGATTTCCCACCGAGCCGGGCTGCCTCTGCACGCTCCTGCTGTCCAATCGGGGCAGCTGAGCACATTTAAAAAGGAGCGCGAGGCCACCGATCCTTCTCTTCAGCCCAGGCAGACCTCCCAGGAGGGAGAGAGATTTCCCACCGAGCCGGGCTGCCTCTGCACGCTCCTGCTGTCCAATCGGGGCAGCTGACCACATTTAAAAAGGAGCGCGTTTTGGCGCACCCGCGCCTGTCGGGCCCGCGCCTGAGGGCCTCGCCAGAGGGCCCTTTGGCGTGGCCCTTAGACGGGAGCCCGTAAGACGAGAGCCCTTCAAATCTCAGCAAGACAGCATCCAGACCTCCAAGTCTCACGGTCCCCCCCCATCGACAGAGATTGAGTGAACAAACTCCGATCCAGTGTCTTCAAACAAATCACACCAACTTCTTCAGAGGTGATCAACTGCTACCTCAACCGGGAACCATACAACTGACCAGCTCCCCATCGGTCGAGCTCGCTTCAACTCAGTCAACCAGACCATCCATCTAGAACTGCAAGTACACCACCACTAAAGGAACTAATGAAATAATATTAACTGTAACTATCAGCACACTTACCCTTACTGTTGTCAGTATTGTTACCATTAATAATTTTTATGTGTACTGTTGCTATTAATGATTAATCACCTTACTGTCGCCAGTAATAATTAATCATTATACTTTTAACCACCTTACTGTCGCCAGTAATAATTAATCACCTTACTGTCGTCAGTAATAAGTAATGAATATCCAGCTGAATCAGCAATAAGTAGCCACTGTACTGTTGTCAGTAATAGCTAGCCACTATACTGTTATCAGTAATAACTAGCCTTAGTACTGCTGATATTAATGATCAATGATTAATGATTGATCACCAACTGAATTTAAGCTATCATACTGTAACATAATACACACTATACTGTTGTCAGTAACCACCCAGTTCCCCGGGAACCGCTATTAACAGATATATACCTGCTGAAGAAACCAAGTAACAACTGAATTACTTGCTAATAATATAATTCTCTCACTGTCAAACTCATAACTTTAACCAGCGGTTGTTGCCCCCTGTATCTCAAAAATCTCATAATACTTTATTACTGCCATAAACTATATATTTTAGTACTAGCTTGCACCTATTACCCACAGTACACTTTTTTCCGACCCTTTATCCTCACCTGCATAACTAACTATGGATCTAAAAAGATTTCTTACACTCACCTTAAACATTCTAATGCTCATATTAGGGCTTCTACTCTCTCACACCCCTCCCATTCACTCTTTAACTCCAACCACAAACATTCTCAAGCCAGCACACATCCCTATCATTCCATACAAACCCAGACACAACACACAAAAATATATTATCGGTGACCCCTCTATAAACAGACCACGCACAAACCAACACATTCGTGTTCAAAGGCTAATCCAATTGAACACTTCACCAATAAATAATCCCATACAAAACACTACTCATTCAACACAATTAAATTGCATACTTATTAACGCCAGGTCAATTAGGAATAAAATCCCTATCATAATCGATCTTATTATAGATAAAAATCCTCACCTACTCTGCATAACTGAAACCTGGCTAAATGAATCTGACTCAGTTCTCCTTAACCAACTAGGAGTACATGGTTATACCATACTCAACAATAACAGAGACAGAAAAAGAGGTGGCGGAGTTCTTATAATAGCAAAAACTCATCTCAATCTTTCGCCTACCTTACTAGATAAACATGATGGTATTGATATCCTCAGAATTGAAAGTCACACCATGGCCATCTGCCTTATCTACAGACCCCCCACACCTGACATACATAGCCTAGACATAATACTTGAGGTTGCATGTAACTCTTCACTGAGAAAGCCCTCTGTTATCTTAGGAGATCTTAACCTTGCCTCATTACCAGATAGCCATGCCCTATCCTTCCTTGAAGCAATGGAGGAAATGGAATTTAAACAAATAATAACCCTCCCCACTCACTGCAAAGGTAACACCCTTGATTTAATATTCATACCATCACACTTCACACTCTCATCGACTCCTACTCCACCCACCACAACTCAGGTACCATGGTCAGATCATTTCATGATACATTTCTCTCTCCCTTTACAACCCACCAACTCTACTCAAGGTAACACCAAATTCACAGAACAAAGATTCCGCCAGTTTAACAAGGAAAGTTTTCTGGAATCTATTTCCCCAAAATTAGACAACACCGCAAACAATCTTAACGAATTTGTTTCTACCTGGAACTCTATTATTGAGACAGAAGCTAAATATTCAACCTCCAATAAAAGAAAATCTAGATCTAAATTGACTGAAAAATGGTACACCTCTGAGCTTGCTACACTAAAGAAAAACCTTCGGAAATTGGAGACTAAGTGGAGGAAGAAAAAAACCACTGAACTCAGAGTTCAATACTTCACAAGCCTTAAAACCTACAAGGAAGCCATTAACAACACAAAAAGGCTATTCCACACTAAAACATTAGCCAAGGCCATCAATCGACCCAGAGAACTTTTTGAGATTATTAAATCTCTAACTAAGGTTCCCGATAACACCTCTAACAAAACACCAATAGATCCACAACTCCTTGCAAACCATTTTGCTAATAAGCTTAAACTAAGCGCCCGTCCAAGCATTATCTTGACCTCTCCCACACCAAATTCCATCACGGAGTGGAGCTCATTCCATACAATCACCAACAAACAACTGATAGAGATTATATCAAACCTCAATACCACCACGTCATTACTTGATCCTTGCCCAGTGTCTTGGATTAAAACAACAAAATCCGAACTAGCCCCATACATTTTGAAGCTGGTAAACCAATCTCTACTTCAAGGCTTCATGCCAGATGATCTGAAATACTCGGCGATTCGCCCATGACACAAAAATAAAACCCTTAACAGTTCTGACCCTTCCTCATACCGCCCCATTGCCAGCATACCTTTCTTGGCCAAAATTATTGAAAAGGTAGCTCAGACACAACTTCAGGATCATATTGATACCAACTTCCCTTTAGATGAATACCAGTATGGTTTTCGCTCATATCACGGAGTAGAAACCCTACTCATATCCCTTCTTGATTCACTTATCCGAGGTATGGATAATATAAAACAGACCTTCTTGCTCATCTTCCTTGACATTTCCTCAGCCTTTGACAGCGTTGATCATAATACGCTCTTATCTAGACTATCCCAATTAGGTTTAAAAGATACCACTCTTAACTGGTTTAAGTCCTACATTTCTAATCGCTTCCAATATGTCCATTTAGACCATTCCCCCTCACTACCATTCCCCCAAGAACATGGTATCCCACAAGGATCCTCACTCTCTGCATTACTTTTTAACCTTTATGTACAACCTATCTGTACAATCTTTCAACGCCACAATCTAAAATATTTTATCTATGCAGACGACATCATGCTGTTCGCCCCGTTAGACATAGCTAACCTTAATTTCAACAAAATCGCCACCTGCCTCTTTGAAGCTGAAAAATGGCTCCACTCAATCCATATGGATATCAATTTCAAAAAGACCGAAGCACTTTTCGTAACCAGAAGTACCACCTTCACCCCTCCAACTTCCATCAACCTTATGAACATTACTCTCCCAGTCAAGTCTGAAATTAAATACCTTGGAGTTACACTAGACAAAACCCTAAGCATGACCAACCACATAAAACAGACTGCCAAAACTATATTTTTCAAACTGAGAACCATTCAGCAACTCAGACCCCTCATCGACATCAACGATTTCAGAACAGTTGTCCAGGCTCTCATTATGCCACATTTAGACTTCTGCAATGGCATACTCCAAGGAACATCCAAAAAGAATTTACACATCCTTCAAAGAGCTCAGAATGTCACTGCTCGAATCATTATGAAAGCTAAAATATTCGATCACATCTCTCCTATCCTATACGCTCTCCACTGGCTTCCTATCTATAGTAGGATTCAATATAAAACACTTGTCACCACTTTTAAACTCATTAATGACCTAGCCCCATCACAGTTGGCCACTCTACTCCAAACCCCACAAGAAAACAGAATCAGAAGAAAAACTAACCTCAACATGCTATTAATTCCCATTGCAGTGACAAAATCAAAACAAATAACCACCAACACTGCTTTTTCATATTATGCTCCCAGCCAATGGAACAAACTGCCACTAAACCTCAGAGAGATTAAAGATCTTACAACTTTCAGGAAGGAACTTAAAACCTACCTATTTAGTCAACACTATAGCAACATACAACCTGAAATCAAATTTACTACACAAAAACATGCAACAAACCAAACACAAGTCTACCCCACCTAATTCCATTTTCATATCCACCCAAGTTAGTCTACTCCCAACACTGTACTTATGATCGCAAATAACTATTATAATCTCTTGCTAACCATGTAAAGCTACTTTTTGGTTATTTGTAACATAGTTTTATGTTTCCTTTTATGTTAATAACCCACACATTGTTTTCCATGTAACCTAGTTCTTATGTAATCTAGTTTTATGTTCACCTAATGTTTAATGTAATGCAATATTGCACTGTTTTGCTATATTGTTGTTTTAAGTTCCTTGTAAACCGCCCCTGATCTCTGGAAGAGGCGGTATAGAAAAGCACACAAATAAATAAAATAAATAAATAAATAAATAGTGCTGCTACATATTCTCGCTGACCACCTCAGCACTATCCAGATACTGCCTGAACAGTTTTGTGGGAGGGGGCAAGTGAGGGTGGAGCTGCAATTTATTCATATAGTAGTGATTTTCAGTGCCACCACAGAGAAAGCCAGCCGAAAGCTTAGGAAAGCAAAGAGCCATCCTAAATGGCTGACTGGCTGGCTATCCGTATAGCAGCATTGAAAATCACCAGGGATAGTTTCTCCAAATGGGCTAGGTGAGCACATACCATGACAGTCATGAACCTCACTCCTAGGTCTGGGTATGTGAAGAGTGCCGGCATTGACCGCAGTGACCGGAAATTCAGCATTGGCCACCATCTGGATATCGGCACTGAATGTCTGTTTTTTATTTAGCCACAGTGGCGGACATTTTAAAAAAACGTCTGACCACAGTAGTTAAATAATATTGCCCTGGTTGTTTTTTGGTTAATGTTAAAGCATGGCGGTACATTGCCATGTTTTTCTTATATTTGAGCCTGTCCTAATTTAGATGAGATTTATGCCATTTTCTTTACAGTTTATGTGCTTGTCGCTTAAGAACTCCTAGGGCCCAATATTCAAAGTGATTAATGTGGTTAGCAGTGAACAGGATATTCAGCAGCACTATATGTTAGTGCCGCTGAATATCTATGGCTGCTGATGCTACATGCCCCGATGCTAAATATCGGGCCCATAGTTCTTAAGCTAAGCGTTTGTGTATAAGGCATATGGCCCTTTTTTGTGGGGCTATATTTTTCTAAGGCCATTGCTAAGTATGCATTCCAGATGCCAATTTGCTCTGACACTAATCATTTTTTCATCCAGGGCCTCTGGGAAACTCTCAACAGACAGATCTCTTGTGTCTCTAATTTCCTTCCCAACTCTAGTAGGGCACCTCTTTTTTAGATTGCCAAGTAGAATAAATTTGATTAGAAAGTGATCTGCCCATGATAAGGGTGTTTTTTTAAATTTTACTTTTTATAGCATTTACATAATCAAAGGAAAAACCTTTGAGACAGAAATGTACACTCAATCATATGTCACAACTACACATAAAATAATAATAAAGGAAAACATGTCATATCATTATATTGAATGTAAATCAGTCCACAATAAAGAAGGATCCAAAAATACAAACACCATGGAAAGCTGGATAAGGAAAATAGAAAAAAAGAGAGAGAGTAGGAAACATTCTCAATACTATAAAACCCCTAGTTATTAGATATCTATTTATTTAATATTTCTTTTATACCGCGCTATTGACATCAGTGCGGTTTACATTAAACATAACATATACATTGCAGGCTGATTGCAATGTATTTACATTAAACAGGGATTGTAACTAGGATAATTAGGATAAAAACATCAAAAGTTATTACATTGTCAAGTATCTACAATTATTTACATGGTGAATGTATTTCATATCAGGTCTACACCGAAAAGTATCTTGTGAAAAGGTGGTACTTTAGGGCTTTCCTGAATTGGGTTAGGTTGGTGGTAGATCTCAATTCTGGGGGGGAGTTCATTCCAGGCTCTGGGGGCATAGATGCTGAAGGCTCTGTTGGTAGTTGCCCTTGTGTATCTCGTTATTTCTTTCGGGACTGTCAGAGTATTTACTGCAGCGGATCTTCTGCTTCTATTGGGGGTTAAGATGTGTATCAGTTCAGTGATGGCTGTGGAGGTTTGATTGTTCAGGGCTTTGAAGGTCATAATTATGATCTTATAATGAGTTCTGGCTTGAATTGGTAGCCAGTGAAGTCTTTTCAGGATTGGTGTAACATGATCGAACCTTGATGTTCCTTCTAGCACCCTAGCGGCCGTGTTCATTGCCAATTGGAGGGGTTTTAGGGTTGCTTGTGGAAGCCCATACAGTATTGCATTTGCAAAATCTATGTGTGGCATCACCAATGTTTGGTAGATTGTTCTGAAATCTGTGTAGTCCAGTGGAGGACGTAGATGGCGAAGTGTCCTTATTTTGTGGTATTTTGATTTTGTTGTGTTTTTTATGTGTTTTCATGTCCATCCTTTGGTCGAGGGTGATGCCTAGGTATCGGATAGTGGGTTTAACTGTTAGATCTGTGTCCTTTACCTTTAGCGTGGGTGGGGGTGTGAAGTCCTTGTTCTTTGTGATGAATAATACGTCGGTCTTGTTATCACACCTGATCTGTCCTTCAACCATTGAGCATACAAGAAAAAGCGCAACTATGAGGGTTCAAAGAAATGAACATACTGCTAGGATGATATTCTACAAATTAAAAACCATACAGCTCCTCAGACCAATTCTAGACCCCCACGACTTTAGAACAGTAGTCCAAGCATTAGTCACTCCACACTTGGACTACTGCAATGCTTTCCTTCAAGGTCTATCAAAGTAGACCATTCACACACTTCAACTCACCCAAAATGTAACTGCTAGGATAATATCGAAGGCTAGCCTAACAGACCAACTAAAAACACACCTATTCTCTGAATACTAACACACCTTTTCCATTAATAACACATGCCATGCACCCAACCACCCCTCTCCTCCCCATATAATCTAAATCTCCCTCTTACTCCGCTATCAGTAAGACGCTGTAAATAGTTATCACCATACATATGTATAAGTGTTAACTGAGATGTATATAGTTCTTTTTTTCAATAAGTTTCATGTAACACTGTGTTCATATTCAATGTAAATCGTCCCTGATTGCTGGACGGGGCAGTATAGATAAACTGTTCAAATAAATGTAATAAATAAATAAATAAAATGATAACTCTTATTCTTATATAATAGGACCCACTTACAGGGGAATCGTAACTGGAACTTCGCTCCCAAGATCAATACCTTGGGGCGGAGCTCCAGAAATTTCTTCCTCCTGATTTCTGTCCATCTGGAAACATCCAGGAATAACTGTATTTTCCCACCCATAAACATAATACCACTAAAATAAAGATGCAACAAAGCCTCCTTATCTTGCAAAAAAACAAAAGAAACTAAAAAAGTGACCCTGGCTTCCACCTCCTCAGTGGATTGTTCTAAAGCATCAGTTAGGTTAGCCAGATCCAAAGAGTCAGATAAAATGTCCACCAAAAAGGGTTCCACCTGATAAGAAACACTTTTGACCAACCCAGAGGGAAGATAGTGCATCTTCTGGATTGGAGGAATACCAGCTTCAGGATAATTTAATGTTTCTTTCAGGAACCTTGAAAAAAAGATCCCTGGGAGCACTGTTCCCTCTAAGCTGTGCGCGTGTGCGCGCGCACACACCTCGCTGAGCGAGCGCACATACTTTACAACAGAGCGCACAAAAATGATGGTTCTGATTCTGATAGAAAACAACACAGATGTCTTAAAATTTAAAAGTTGTTGTGTATTTATGGTTTTCACAAGTTCTACAATTATTTTCTAGTGCAGTCAATGTGGTGTACATACTGTATTCTGACGTGTAGTCAAATTTTAAAGTATATAACTCTGAGTGTCGTTATGTGGTGCACAGAAATTTAACCTTTCTTCAAAAGCTGCACATCTGATATTTTATGCGCACACAGCCTACAGAAAATTAGAGGGAACATTGCCTGGGAGAAACCAATGATAAACGGGGAAAATTCAAAATTCAAAGATTTAAATTCCTAGAATAATTTTCCAGATTCTCCACTTTTCGTTGGACAACCAACCTGTCCTGAACCAAAGTTCCTTGAACTTGTTACTGCTGAATAGAAGTCTGAACCCCCAACAGTTGCTCCTGCTGATTCGCAAGTTTCTTCTCCACAGCATACAAACTAGGAGCACAAGAACCGAAGCCTGCAGAGCCTCCACACTTATCTTATAAACGGCTGATCACAGAGAATCCAAAGTTATCTCTTTCAGCCTCACCAACACTGGAATTGAAGCAACAGGCAAAGAGGAAACCATCCCAACAGCAGTGCCAGAAGAGAACTGACCACTTGCACCAACTCCTATGGGGGAAGAAAACTCACCTTGCACGATGGAAATATTGTGCGTGGCTCCAGAGACACCAATCGCAGCTGCAGCCGCCACCCAACTTGCCACACTGTCTCCAAGGTCTCCCAGGCCAGCAGCAAGAAGCACATCAGGAGCTGGGGGCATGGAGGGGCCTAGAGGGCTAAGTGATACATCGCTCCCCAAGCCGGGACTCTCCCCAGTCCTGGCAATAGGTATGCCCGACAGAGGAAGAGCCATTGCAAAGTTGTACAACGTCTGCTGCCCAGCCGCAAGAGCCTCGGGTTTAGAGGATAGATTTCCCTTACCCTTGGCCTTGCATTTCGGCATAAAAAGCTGCAGTTAATCTGGTAAAAAGGTAACACAGCCAAAGAGCACAGACTAGCACGTCCTACTCTGTCACCATCTTGGATAAGGGGGTTATCTCGATGTTAGCAGCCTTCTGTTCAAGGATGCCTACCTCTTTGCAGAATACCAAGTCTAACATGTTTCCCTTTTCATGGATTGGGGTTTTGATCACCTGAGTCAATCATGTCAAGAAAACAGCTATGGTGACCTCTGGAGTTACAATATGTAGGTTAAAATTTCTGATGATCACGAAAACTAGGGTTACTTTTGTAACTAGATCCAGAAGTTCTTGCAACGATAACATGTTGTTTATGAGGTACACGGTAGACCATAAGCAGAAAAATCAACTCTTTATCTCCCAGCTGGATTAAGAGGCATTCTGGCTCAGAAAGGCGGGGGTCTGGTGAGTGCACAATTTGATTGTCTCTTGGATCGATCAAGATTGTTTCCCTCCACCCCACCTCCCTGATCTTGGTTGATGCTCGATGGTCAATCTTATTGGGCATAGGTTAGTCAATGGGATTCCCCAGTTTTCATCCAACCAAGTCTCAGTCATTCCCAAGATGTCTAGGTGGTATTCGCCCATGATATCATGAATCAGATAAAATTTCTTATTGGTCAACATGGTATTCACCAGGCCTTAATTTACAAATGTCTGGCAGTGATGGGGGGCAACTAAGTGGTGGTAGGAAGATAATCACGGGGGTCAGATATTTAGCCTCTTGAGTTTATTTCCTTGCGGTGGTCACAGGAAGCTGTATTTATCTTTTCACCACTCTACTGGGATGCCCAAGGATTCTTGGGAGCAAATATTTGGTTGCTATAGTCGGCACTTCTTTTAAATGCCAGCAAATGCAGCCAACTATAACTGAATATTCAGTGCTGGCATCCAGACAGAGGCCAGTGCTAAATATTTAGATAGAGCAGTCAGTGTCATTGCTATTCAGTCAGTGGCAATATTCCATCTGCTATCCGAATAAACAATCTGGATAATGTTAGGATAGTCTTTTTGGTGTCTTAATGCAAGCTCAGTCCTCTGGTGAGTGATTTCAACCTTAGTAGCATCCCACTATTGATGTTAATATAGTTGTATACTGCTATAATACCTTGGGTGAGACACTCACTAGGATGGAATTCAGAAACCATGTTCAAATCTTCTTCACTCCAAATAAGGAGAATTAAGTCACGAATCAAATATAAAACTATCATGTTACTATTCGAGTCTTCAAATCATAGGGCCCCACTTGGTCTATGGCTTTGTGAGTTTACTATCCTCCTCCTGTTTTACGTTCTCAGGAGACTTTACTTTTAGATGGTCATTTATTTCAACGTGGTCATTTCAGGTATTTTGCACTAGGATGTCTTCCATGGCTGCCCTGTGACTTTAGAATGCTTTGCCCATAGAATTACACAATATGTCTGATATTTTTGGTGTTTCCTAAAACACTGAAGGCACACCTGTTCCGGCAGGCCTTTCCAGCTGACTGAGTGAGTTAGGCACTTTGCATACAATATCGGGTATTTAAATACATATTTAACAACAAAGGCAGGTTGATATCATTTTGAGTTTTGTTTTATGCTTTGTGACTTATGTCTTATTTGTTTATTTTCATGCTTGTTCTTGTTGTAGTCTGCCTAGAAGTTAGTGCAGAACATACAATTTGTTTAAAAAGAAAGAAAGAAATAAACAAAGAAAGAAGAGATGCAGGAAAAAGAAGCTAAATAGTTATACCACAAGGATCAGTAAGATGTAACATGGAATGATGTCCTCTCCCGTAACAAGGTATAACATTGCAAATTTAGAATCTCTTGCACCAAAAAGTTGGAAATATTAAATTCTTATTTTCATTTTGCATAAATATTAAACAGAATTATTTGTTAATTAAATTTTTACTTTAAAACACTGAAAGTTCACTATATTGAAATTTAAAAAAAACCCTCACTTTGAATTATCCCAGTTCCTTAAAATGTTCTTTTACTTTTCAGGTAGTTAGCATAACTTTACTGGTACCGGACTCAAGCAAATTAAATTTTTCTGGTTTTGTTTTTCTTATTAAGAATTATGGGCAAGATATTCAAATGCATTTACATGCTTTGCAGACCTGCAAACCATATAAATGTCGCTTAGTGGGATATTCAGCGGCACTAATACGGTAAGTGCCTCTGGATATCTGCGGGTGCGCCGCTACACCCCCCCCCCCAATGCTATGCAGTTAGCATCGGGGTATGCCATGGGCATTCTGGAGTGGAGCAGAGGTGGAAAGGTCAGGCTTATCTTTACCCACAGGAGCTAACCGGGCAGCAGCTCAATATCACTGCTGCCCGGTTAGCTTCTGGGCTGTGTGGGGACCTAGATATTCAATGCTGGTGGCCAGATATGGCCTGGCATTATGTTTATGTTTATTTATTTGCTTGACCGCCCTTCAGGGGTAAGCAGAGCGGTTTACAATAAAAAACATTGAATATTCATCATTAAACTTCAGCGGCGACAGCTATGCGCTTTAGCAGCGCTAGCCTCACCACTGAATATAGGACCCTATAGAGAAATTAGACTTACCTGCCAATTGTTGTTCCTTGAGGAACTCCAGTCCAGTCCCACACCTCTGGGTAGTGCACCTCCTCCCGCAACTTGGAGACTGGGCATGTCAGAATTCTGAAGCCACTAGCACATATACAGCTGGCACCTCCCACCAGCTCCCAGTGACCAACTGACAAAGCAGACTAAGAGGAGCAACAAATAAGTAGCTACAATATGAATTGAAATGTATTAATTAAAAAATCAACCCAACAGGTAAGTATGAACATAACCCACAAATGTCTCCCCCCCAGAACCAGAGGAAATTCCTCCTCCACTGCCAAAGGAGAGGTGGATAAAGAAGAGAGAGAAGAGAGAAATCACCAAGGCATGAGAGACCGAAAAAAAAAGAAAAAGAGAGAAAAGGTAGTGAGAAACAAATAGCCTGAGACGTGCAAGACTTGTGGCTACCCCTCTCATCAATTGAACTGATCGAATCGCACAACCTCTATATTAGCACAAAAACCACGGGTGGGATCCAGGACCGGACTGGAGTTCCTCAAGGAACAACAATTAGCAGGAAAGTCTAATTTATCTTTCCTTATCGTCCCTCCAGTCCAGTCCCACACCTCTGGGATGTATCAGAGCAGTAAATCAATGGGATGGACCTGCCAAACTGGCCCACAACACCGCCGATCCGAAACAGGCATCCCCTGCCACATGGATATCCAGACGATAATGTCTACTGAAGGTATGCAAAGAAGACCATGTAGCCGCTTTGCAAATTTCCAGTGGAGGAACCAACGTATACTCCGTCCACAAAGCTGCCTGAGCTCTGGTAGAATTGGCCCGCAACCCCAAGGGAACCTGACGACCTTGCAACATATAAGCTGAAGAAATCACCTCGCGGACCCATCTGGAAATAGAAGCCTTGGCCACTGCTTCACCCTTATGAGGTCCTCCAAGCAGAACAAACAAATGATCTGTCTTATGAAAGGGCTCTGACATCTTTAGATAATGACGAAGGACCCTCTTTATGTCCAGCAAACGTAAACTACGCTCCGAATTACTCTCCCCCCAAAGGTCTTAACACTGGTAAAGAGACCAATTGGTTCACATGAAAAGCTGAAACCACCTTTGGCAGGAACAATGGGGCGCAAAACTACCTTATCCCTAAAGAAGGTTAGAAATAGCTCCCGACAAGACAAAGCCTGCAATTTGGAAACTCGGCGTGCCAAGCAGATTGCTACCAAAAAGACAGCCTTCAAGGTCAAATCCTTTAACAAAGCCTGACGCAAGAGTTTGAAGGGCTCTTTTGTCAATGCACTCAAGACCAAATTGAGATCCCAAGGCGGAATCACCACTCTTCTGGGCGGCTGTAGACGAGACACCGCCCTTAAAAAACTTAAGACATCTGGATGAGAGTCCAAAGCGACACCCTGAATCTTTCCGCGATAACAAGAGATAGCCGCCAACTGTACCCTCAACGAGCTGGCCGCTAGACCCTTGTCAAAACCATCCTGCAGAAAACTCAAGATTTCCGGAACTGAAGCCGAGGTCGACCGTGATTTGCATGCCGTGCACCAATCTTCAAAAATATGCCAGACGTGAACGTAAGTCAGCGAGGTTGACCGTTTTCTGGCTAAGTCATTTACATAGTTCGAGTATGTTATCCAGTTAACAGATTGCATATTCCATGTAAATAGTTCTCCCATGTTGCTCCAAGTTTATACTCCTGTTATATGTAATACCGAACAGCCTGTTGTTCTGGTTTTGTTTATGTTCTCTGTGAACCGCGCTGATGTCAAAGAGTGCGGTATATAAGAAATTAAAATAAATAAATAAATAAATAAAAGCAAGCTAGAGATTACCGCCCGAGAGTAACCCTTCTTCCTTAGCCTTACCCTTTCAAGGGCCAAGCCGTAAGCGAGAACCGATCCACTTGTGGCATACAAAGGGGCCCCTGTTGGAGGAGATCGTCCTGGATCGGAAGACGCCAAGGCGGACTGTCGAGAAGACGCACCAGGTCGGCGTACCATGGACGTCAAGGCCAATCTAGAGCAATTAAAATTATCCGCCCCCGATGGGCCTCTATGCGTTGAATCACCCGCCCTATGAGCGCCCAAGGGGAGAAGACATATAGGAGTCCTTCCATAGGCCATTGCTGCAACAATGCATCCAGACTCTCGGACATCCTTTCTCGCCTCCTGCTGAAGAAGCGACTCGCCTTGGCTGAACTGAACGTGGCCATTATGGGAGATCCCCATCTGTGGACTATCTGCGCAAAGACCTCCGCGTGAAGTTCCCATTCTCCGGGGTCTATGCGAACCCGACTGAGATAATCCGCTGTCACATTGTCTACTCCCGCAATGTGTGCCGCCGACAGAGTCTGAAACCGACTCTCCGCCCAGCTGAACAAAGCTGCCGCCTCCTCCACCAGAGCTGCACTTCCTGTATCCCCTTGCCTGTTGAGATATGCCACCGTGAAGGCATTGTCCGACAGAACTCGAACTGCTCGACCCAGAAGGTTGGACTCGAAAGCATGGAGTGCTAGAGCTACTGCTCTCAATTCCAGATGGTTGATCGACCACTGCACTTCCTGTGTGTTCCAACTTCTTTGCGCGAAGAGTTCCCCACAATGAGCCCCCAACCTGCCAGACTGGCATCGGTTAAGACAGGAACCCACTGCGGTTGCTCGAGAGGCATGCCCGCTGCCAGATTCTCTGGAAGAAGCCACCACTGAAGAGGCTTTCTGACTTCCCTCGGACAAGGCAGCTGTTTGGACAGACAATCCTCCCGATGGGACCTGCGTAGCAAAGAGCTCTGCAGAGGACGCATGTGCGCTCTTGCCCATGGTACCACCTCTAGAGTTGCTGCCATCATTCCCAGCACTCGCAGATACTGCCAGGCCATTGGTGCAGGGCACTTCAAGAAGATGCTCACCGAGAGACGATGTCCTTGAGCCCGGTGATCCGGCAGAAACACCGAACTCTGTTGCGTATCGAACCGGACTCCCAAATATTTTAGAACCTGAGTGGGTACTAATGGGCTCTTGGCCATGTTGACCACCCAACCGAGGTCCTCTAGGAGCTGAACCACTCTGGATATAGCCCATACACTTTTGTCCCTGGACTTTGCTCGAATCAACCAATCATCGCGATAAGGGTGTACCAACACTCCCTCTTTGCGAAGGGCAGCAGCCACCACCACCAACACCTTAGTGAAGGTGCATGGCGCCGTCGCCAGGCCGAAAGGCAAAGCCTGGAACTGAAATGCACTGCAAACCTTAGAAAACGTTGATGATATGGCCTGATTAGAATATGCAAATACGCTTTGGTAAGATCGAGAGACGTCAGGAATTCTCCCTTTTGTACTGCCACGATAACAGAATGCAAGGTTTCCATCCGAAAATGAGGCACTCGGAGGCAACGGTTTACCCCCTTTAGGTCCTGAATTGGGCAACAGGACCCATCTTTTTTTGGGAACCAGAAAATAAATTGAGTATCGACCACAACCGTACTGGTCTCAAGGAATTGGAATCACTGCTCCCAGCTGAAGCAAACGAGACAGCGTCTCCTCCACCGCCCCTGCCTTGGTCCGTGTCCTGTAGGGTGAGAGGACGAATGATTCAGCCAATAGCATGGCGAATTCGAGAGCATAGCCCTCGCGAATGACCTCCAGTACCCAATGGTCGGATGTTAACTGTGTCCAGGCTGAGAGAAAATCCTGAAGCCAACCTCCCACGGGATGTACCACAGCCTGGACCCCCCTGGTTTCATTGGGTCTTACGAAATCCTGAGGAAGAGGGGCTAGCAAAACCTCTGCCCGCTCCACAGAATCAGAGGGAAACCAGCCTCTTTGGAAACCCCCCAGTCGAGAGGTACAAAAACGCCTAAAATCCCGTGGCTGACCCCTAGCTGTCAGAGCTGCCCATCCAGGCTTTGGCTTATCCTCTGGCAAGCAACCTCCTTTTGATTCCCCCAAATCCTTGACTAGCTTGTTGAGGTATTCCCCGAACAAAAGCTTGCCTTTAAAGGGAAGCTTGCTAAGACGTGACTTGGAGGAACTATCAGCTGTCCAATTCTGTAGCCAAAGATAGCGCCGAGCCGATACTAGAGACGCCATACTATTAGCCAATGCTCTAATGAGGTCATAATGCAGATCTGCTAGGCAAGCCGCGCCAGATTCCAATCTACAGTAGTAACATCTGCTACTTGCTCTTGCGCCTGTTCCCCTGGATGTTGCAAATGCTGTGACCATCGAAGACAGGCCTTAGCCACCCAAGCTCCACAAATAGACGCTTGTAAGGATAGTGCATTGACCTCAAAAGCTTGTTTCAACAAGGAGTCTAACCTCCGGTCCTGACCATCCTTCAGGGCCGCACTGCCCTCTACCGGAATGCAGGACTGTACCGAGACTGAAATGCGCCCTGTGCGACTTGCACATCGGGCACGCGCCCCCCCTCCCACACCTCCATTTAGACACTTTATGGGGGTGCGAGAGGGGGGCGGGGCGCGTGCCCGATCTGCAAGTCGCCGTCACAATAAGCAGGTCTGGTCCCTCCTGGAGAGATCAGACCCGCTTAGTGTGCCGGTGCAAAGACTTAAGGGGTGCATTTTGTCTCTCTGCTGCTGCCTGCTGCTGAAAAAGTGGCGGCGGCAGGCAAAGGCAGAGAGCCGAAATGCGCCCTTTAACTCTCTGCGCCCTGTGCGGCCGCACCGCTTGCACAGGGCTAGGTACGGTCCTGCCGGAATGGTAGTCTTTTTGTTAACAGTCGAAACAGCTGCATCCACGTGTGGAGAACGAAACGTCTCATGTTCTTGATCTGACAAAGGGTAGAGATGATTCATGGCCCTTACCCTCCGGAGACCTGCCTCCGGCAGATCCTACTTGTCCTGAATCATCTGCCTGACCACATGATGAACTGGAAACACCGCTTGAGTCTTCTGCACTGCCTGAATAAGTGGGTCTTCCACCGCCTCATCTTCCGCCGGTTGTACCACCGAAAGGTTAAGAGCCTGAAGGGACTCAGTAATTAAGGCAGGCAGCTCCTCTCTGCGAAAGACATGAATGATCCTAGCCTGGTCTTCCGGCTCCGGAATCTCACCTTCCTCCAGATCCTCTGCGCCTGCCTCTGGTTCGATGTCCAAGTCATCCTCCTCAAACCAGTCCGCCTGCGCTGGCTGCTCCTCTATGGAACAAGCTCTCTTAACCGGTCTCGTACCTGAGTTCTCAACATTTTCCGCTGCAGGCCGAACCGCTGCGGTCCCGAGCACCGAAAGTCCCGAAGCAGTCCCTGTTGATGCAAACAAAATGCCTGGTGTAACAAAAGAACAAACTCTGGAGAAAATCACGTCAGAGCTGCTGTCCCCAACCCCGCCGAGACAGAGGGATCTGGAGCCGACTGAACCATGCTCTGTGGTGAAGCAGGGGCCTTTAGCAGAGGACTACTCCCCATAGGAAGAGTCTCCTGCGCAGGTGAGGATGTCACCTCTTTAGATTTATTCTGGAGCTCCTGCTCCATGTTTAGCGCCTCCGTCGCGCAACCGCGGCAGACCCCGGCATCCAAGACTGTCCCACAACGGGTACCGCAGACGAGACACTGCAGACGTGCCAGCATTAGCCCAAATCCCTGCGCCTTGCAAAAACTAAAGGGCAAAAGATAGCAGGCCAGCAGACTGTGATCTTTCCTTTTTTTTTTTTTTTTTTACTTTTAATACTCTTACAGTCTCTTACAGCCCCAACAAAATATGAAATTAGACTTACCTGCTAATTGTTGTTCCTTAAGGAACTCTAGTCCAGTCCTGGAACCATAGAGTTTAGAATCTCCTCCAGTAGCCTTGGAGACTGAAATACATCATCGCTTTGCTGGCACCAGTATAAGTAGGCAAGGACCGCCCCCTTCATCCAGTACCTATTGACAAAGCAAACTGAGCAGAGCAACAAATAAGTAGAGCAAAAGTAAGAAAACCAACAACTAACCCAAAACCCCGGGCGTGAAGTTCTTTTTTTTTTTTCTGTTTGTAATTCCTTATTAGTTAATTTTACGATAAAGTCTATTGAACAGTGCTACAGAGGATTCCCCCCCAACTGGCTCCACCTTCCGCCTGCGGGGAACCCATAGAGAACCAAGCTGTACCGCCTACCATGTACTTCAGGCTGACAACACTCAGGGCGAGCTCCGGGACTGGACTAGAGTTCCTTAAGGAACAACAATTAGCACGTAAGTCTAATTTCATCTTCCTTTGCGTCCCTCTAGTCCAGTGAACTCGCAAACCTTCCGGCATCACCTTTCCTTTCAACAGATACGCTGAAGCAATCGCTTCCTTCACCCAAAGGGAAAGCGAGGACTTCGCTGCGGCCTCCCCCTTACGCGGGCCCCCGAAAGCTACAAACAATCTATCCGACTTGCGGAAGGGAGCCGTCCTCCGTAGATACTTCTTAAGGACCCGCCGAACATCTAACCTATGCAACACGCCTCCTGATTGCTCCTTCTGCCGGTCCGAAAACACCGGAAGTGACACCACTTGATTAACATGAAACGTGGAGACCACTTTTGGTAAAAACCCCGGAACCGTACGGAGAACCACCTTATGATCGAAAAAAGACAAATACGGCTCCTGACAGGATAACTCTTGCAGTTCAGAAATCCTTCTCGCGGAACAGATAGCTACCAAGAAGACCATCTTCGACGTCAGATCCTTTAGTGACGCCGTGGCCAACGGCTCAAACGATGCCCCGAGTAAGGCCGCCAACACCAAGTTCAAATCCTATGCTGGAACCATACAACGCTTCGGAGGACGCAAGAGTAACACACCCTGCAAGAACCGTTTTACATCAGCGTGAGCCCCCAACTGTTGCCCCTGCACCTTACCGCGGTAACAGGAGAGGGCCACTAACTGCACTCTCAAGGAACTTGCCGCAAGACCCTTGTCCACCCCGTCTTGCAAAAAAGAAAGAATCTGCGAAACCGAGGCTCCCAAGGGTTTCAGCCCCCACTCCGCACACCAGGCCTCAAAAATGCGCCAAATCTGAATGTACGCCAACGACGTAGATCTCCTACACACCTGCAGCAAGGTAGAAATGACCGCTGCCGAATACCCCCTGGCCGTCAACCGCGCCCTTTAAAGAACCATGCCGTATGCGAGAATCGATTCACCTGGGGCATTCGCAACGGACCCTGCTGCAACAAATCCGCTCGCTGCGGCAGATGGCATGGCTTGTCTGCCAGCAGCCGCACCAAATCGGCATACCATGGTCTTCTGGGCCAGTCGGGCGCCACCAGGACCACCAGACCGCGATGTCGCTCTATTCGCTGTACCACTCTGCCGATGAGCTCCCAAGGCGGGAACACATAGAGAAGACCCGATTCTGGCCACCGCTGGGCTAGCGCATCAATCCCCTCCGACATGCGTTCCCGCCGCCTGCTGAAGAACCGCTCCACCTTCACTGACTCGAATGTCACCATCAGATCCATGAGTGGGAGACCCGAGCGGCGCACCAACAGCGAAAACACCTCTGGGTGCAGAACCCACTCTCCGGGATCCACCCTGTGCCGACTGAGAAAATCTGCCTCGACATTGTCCACGCCTGCCACATGCTGCACCGACAGACCCGTCAGATTTCGCTCGGCCCAAGCTAAAAGCCGGCTTGCCTCTGCCTCTAGCATCGCGCTGCCAGTGCCCCTCTGGTGATTGATGTAGGCCACTGTCGTCGCGTTGTCGGACAACACATGCACTGCCTCCTGCCTGAAGGTCTCCTGAAACTCCCGCAGGGCTAAAAACACCGCTCGCATTTCCAACCTGTTGATGGAACATTCCTGCTCTTCCTGGGACCACCGACCCTGAGCAAAGCGGCCGTCGCAATGCGCTCCCCAGCCCAGAAGACTGGCGTCCGTCGTCAGCAGTCTCCAGGATGGAGGCTCTAGCGGCAGCCCCTTTGACAAACTCTCCGGCCACAACCACCACCGAAGGTACTGACGCACGTCCTGCGGACAAACCAGCTGATGCGACAACACATCCCGTTGAGGAGACCAATGCCGAAGAAGCGCGCTCTGCAACGGTCGCATATGCGCCCTGGCCCACGGGACCTCCTCTATCGTGGCCACCATCATCCCGAGCAATTGAAGATAATGCCATGCCGAGGGCGCCGTTCTGGCCAGAAACCGTCCAACGAGCTCCCGCAACCCCTGAGCTTGGAGGGCTGGCAGAAACACCGCGGCCTGTTGCGTCTCGAACCGCACCCCCAACTACTCTAGGGACTGCGAGGGAACAAGATTGCTCTTTGCAAAGTTGACCACCCAACCCAGGCTCTACAACATCTGAATCACCCGAGTGGTGGCCGACGCACTCTCGTCCCGCGACTTTGCGCGAATCAACCAATCGTTGAGGTAGGGATGCACCAGCACCCCCTCCTTGCGAAGTGCCGCCGCTTCTACTACCATAATCTTGGTGAAAGTCTGAGGCGCTGTCGCCAGACCGAACGGCAACGCTTGAAACTGAAAATGCCCCACTGGAACCGCAAAGCGCAGGAACCGTTGATGCTCCTGCCGCACCGGGATATAGAGATACGCTTCCATCAGATCCAGCGAGGTCAGGTATTCCCCCGCCCTGACCGCCGCTATGACTGAACGCAGCGTCTCCATCCGGAAATGTGTGACCCGGAGACACTGATTCACCCTGTTTAAGTCCAGAATCGGCCGAAAAGTGCCTTCTTTCTTCGGCACCACAAAATAAATGGAGTATCGATCGTACCCACACTGATCTCTTGGCACGGGCACCACTGCTTTGAGTTGTAACAGCCGCTGCAGGGTCTCTGAGACTGCCCGGCACTTCTGCGGGGCTTTGCAAGGGGACTGAACAACGGGTCGATGGAGCTCTAATGCATAACCGTCTCGAATGACCTCCAGGGCCCACTGGTCTGACGTAATTTGGACCCAGGCAGGGTAAAACTCCCGCAAACAACCTCCGACTGAGTCCCCCTCATCTCATTGTGACTTCTTAACAGCTGAGGACTGGTAAGGGGCAAACCCTCTACTGGCTCCCCGGAAACCGCAAAACCCCTGGCCCCGCGTTGGAAATCTCCCATGCTGAGATTGGATAAAGCGGGAGGACTGAAACCTACGAAAATCCCTGGGAACCCCCCGGGACCCTGCAGCACTCCGTCCCTGCTTAGGCTTATCCTCTGGAAGGCGACCCCCTTTAGACTCACCTAAATCCTTCACCAACTTTTCGAGATCCTCTCCAAACAAAAGCTTACCCCGAAACGGCAGCTTGCTGATTCGAGTCTTAGAGGAAGTTTCCGCCACCCAATTACGCAGCCAGAGGTACCGTCGAGCCACTACCACCGAGGCCATACTCTTAGCTAAGCCGCGGATGAGATCATAATGAATGTCCGACAAATACGCAGAACCGGACTCCAGGCGCGCTACATAGTCCAGCCGCCCCTCCAGGTGGTCTCCCTGCAAACTCTGAGACCACCGCAAACAGCCTCTCGCCATCCACGCCCCCGCTATTGAGGCTTGCATCGAGAGAGCACAAACATCGAACACCTGCTTCAACAGAGTATCCAACTTCCTGTCCTGGACATCTTTTAGCGCCGTGGCCCCCTCAACCGGAATCGTAGTCTTCTTAGTAACTGCTGAAACCGCTGCATCTACTTTGGGAGAGCGAAAAAGTTCTCTATCCTGATCAGACAACGGGTAAAGCCGAGCCAAGGCCCTGGACCCCTTCAGAGCCGACTCCGGTACGTCCCACTCTTCCTGAATCATACTCCGAAACACTCTATGAACCGGAAAAACTCGATGGGACGTCCGAACTGCCTGCAGCAATGGATCTTCCAAGGCATCCTCCGCCTCTGTCCCTTCCGAGGGCATATTCAAGGTCTTAAGAGTCTCGGCAATCAAGGCGGGTAGCTCCTCGCGCCGAAACACTCGGACTTCCCTGCTCTGCTGTTCCGAATCAGGCAGCTCTCCCTCCTCCAGCTCTTCTCCCGAGAACTCTTCCATCTCCGTGTACACGCCTCCCAGGTCTTCCACGAGGCGCGACAAAGGGCTCTCCCCCCCGGACACTCTACATCTCTTGGCCGAGGAAAGGCCCTCGACAGCTGGATCTACAGATCCCCTCCGCTTCTGTGCCTGCGCACCTTGGGGAGGAGACACCATTGCGGGCTGCAGCAGAGTGAAAGCTTGCTGCATGAGGGAAAAGAAACCTGGTGGCACCGCAGGAGCAGGCCCACCGAGACCCTGCTGCTGAGACAGAGAAGACGGCTCACCCGAAGACAACCCCGGCAGAGCCGTCTGTCCCTGTAGGCCGAACTGCCTCACGGTCCTGGGAGGACCCCTCTATTGGCCCCTCCATAACCTGCGTCTCGCGGGAGCAAGCCCCACAGACACCGGAGCCCAAAACCATACTGCGCTTCACACTGCAAACCAGACACCTGAGCCTAGCCGGCATCCCCCTGCTAAGCAGCGCCGCCCACACCGCACCTTTCCACCTTTCCAAGCGCAGTGGTGGAAAGTAGCCCAAAAGGTACTCAGTCAAGAAGACCCTAGGCCTCTGCCTGCTGTGGGACTTTTTTTTTTTTTTTTACTACTATTCGCTTCCCCAAAGGTCTCCTGGCTAGGAAAAAGCAACAGCAAGCAAAAATGAGGCTTCTAACCTGCCCAAACCTCCGAAATTAAAAAGAGAACAGAAGTCTCCCAAAATGCGGGTTAGTTTTAAAATGGCCGCTGCCGGCGCGGATTCCCGTACGGAGACATGCGGCGTGCCGACCTGCCCCACAAGAGCTAGTCGACTTCCGAAGACAGCTCCTTTAAATAAAAAATGAAATTGACGCTTGCCGGTCCACTCACTCACCTAAACCGTGCTCCCGGTGAGGAGAGACGCTGCAGCCCCGCCGGAGCTCAGCCGAACAACGGCTGCAGCTCTGGTGCCTGCCTTCCCCTGAGGCAATGCTGCTTCGTGCAACCGGCTCCTGCCGCTGCGATGCAGCCTTCCACCTGCTCCTCCCCCTTACACTCGGGATCAGGAGCAGGGAGGCAGCCTTCCACCTGCTCCTCACCCTTACACTCGGGTTCGGGAGCAGGGAGGCAGAAAATACCTAAAGTGAAAAAAACTGCTGTCCCTTATGCTCGTTTAAACCACGGGGAAAAGAGGGAGAGGAGGGGGGGAACAAACAAGGAGAGAGATGGAGCCACAGAAAGGAGCCTCCAGCTACAGCACTGCCCCTGCAAAATAAAGAAAAAAACAACTTAGGATCTGAAATCAAACCCCCCTAAATTTAAAGGGACCTAGAAAAGGAAATATTTAGCTCTGCTAATTTGTTTAAACTGAGCCCAGTCCCAGGCTCAGAATCTCCTTCAGCTGCTTGGAGACTGAAAGTACTGGATGAAGGGGGCGGTCCTTGCCTACTTATACTGGTGCCAGCAAAGCGATGATGTCTTTCAGTCTCCAAGGCTGCTGGAGGAGATTCTAAACTCTATGGTTCTGGGACTGGACTAGAGGGACGCAAAGGAATAACACTGTACTTTTTCAAAAACGGAAACTGCAGCTTAAAAACAGGGAAAAAAACTGAAGAAAAAGTCCCGATGAAAAAGCCTGCGCTGATAAAAAAATGCGGGGAAACGGTCCGTTGCACGAAGAGAGCTAAAAACAGTGAATAGGGCCCCCCACGAGGCTGCAGGCCGCAAAAGACAGGCTCACCACGCTTTCCCTCTAACCGCGGCACTCACCTCAGAGGAAGCCGACACACTAGGAATCCTTACAAGTGAACTGTGACTGCATTCGCCGGTCTGATCCCCACCGGAGCACTCAGGAACGCCGGCAGAAGCAGCCTGTGAGGAGACCCGCTGACGGCTTTTCACTCCCCGACGAAATCGGGAACCGTCAGAGCACCAGGAATCTCCTCAGAATTTCATCTCCCCCGTGCAGACCAGGAGGGGAGTGAAATAGAGAAAGCATAAGAAGCGGCAGCAGGGAGAAAAAATCCTTCTACCGGTTTGAGCCCCGTTTGTTCTTTGACTTTTTTTTTTTAAACAAACTTTATTGCCCCAAAATAACCAAAAATAACAGAGAGATTACAATTAAAGTTTAAACCCTAGCTACTCTAACCAAACTGCTCCATATCCGTTCCTAGAGTGAGCCTAGCACCTAGGCTCACCACCTCCAGCTGCTTGGAGACTGAGCACACTGGGAGCTGGTGGGAGGTGCCAGCTGTATATGTGCTAGTGACTTCAGAATTCTGACATGCCCAGTCTCCAAGCTGCGGAGGTGCACTACCCAGAACTGCGGGACTGGACTGGAGGGATGATAAGGAAATTTGTATTTTTAACTAATTTTATTACTTTTTCTTTCTTTACATTTTTTACTCTCTCACCAAAGCACAGGAAAGTATCAGGTTCCAGAAGAAACTCTTGTTTTTTTTAAACCTTTGAGCTCAAAGATATTAAAAGCTAGTACTAGGTGCACCAATTTATGATGTGTCTGTTTTATTTATCTTTCCTCTTAAACATTCTTGAGGTAGGGCCCTCCTCTTGCGTCTGATCTTTGGCTTGGCTCATCAGGTCCTCTGTCACTGTACTTGGTCCTACTCCCTGACTTTAAAACCCCCAAAAAGCAAAACCCTAACTCCCTGTCAGTTGGGGATTTCATCAGACTAGAAGTGGAATTTTGTAGAATTTCTTTAAAAAAGAGACATTTTCTCTTACTAATTAAAGGATAATGTGTTTACTCTGTCTACTTCTTGTTTCTCTCATATATACACATTTAGTCATCCACAGCCAGTGCAAGGATTAGAGGCACTCTAAGCAAGCCCTCAATCCTGCCAACTCCCTGCTGCCACCCCTGCCAAAAGTCTGCTTCAAAGGGGAGCAGTCATAGACAGCAGGAACCACAACGTAGCACTGGAGAGTTTAGGTAAGCATAGTGTTATGTTTTCAAAATGGTTGCAGCCGCTGCAAGTCCCAGAGAGGGGAGGCAGCGGTGGCAATGGGGTGTCCTTAGAATGGCAATGCTCTAGGCAACCACCTAGTTTGCCTACTGGGTTGCACCAGTCCTGCATTCATCAATCCCATAACATGCTGCAGCACAAAAGTTCACAACTCTCTCAATCGTCAGCCTGAATAAATTTCCTGCTCAAGAAACAGAAAAACAGCAAAACAATTAGTTTCAAAAAGCTTCTCCAACAGCTCTCAGATTTTCAGGTGCTTTTCACAACTCCTGTTAAGTTAGGATTTTTTCTCAAAAAACAAAAGGACAGCAAGGACTGACATTTCTGTGCCTATGAATTTTGTCCATATTCATTCACTACAGTTAAACAAGACCAATTATCTTTCTCTCTCTAAATTAGTATTTTCTTTTCAGCATAGGATCAACTCCATCAAAATCCATAAATAATCTTTCAGAGTTTCCCTCAGAATTTTGACTCTGAAAATAAATTCGCTCATTTGAACCAGACTCTACTCAGGTCCCGTCACACTTTTAGCCCCAGCATTTAAGCATCTCTTTTAAAGGAACTCAAGTTTTTTCCTAAACCCAAAAACAACAGAATTCAATTTCTTTGTAAGCTCTCGTCACAGTTTATGTAGCAATCATCCCCAAGAGCTTCACCAGAGTAAGCAATATTTCTTTGCACTTTCACTCAGTCACTTCACAGGAAAAACTGAGAAAACTTAGAGAAACACAGCCAAAATAATTAGTTCTCTTTTTCTACTGTTTCCCCAAAGTGTTACAATATTCAGCTTTCTTTTTTCACCCACACAAAATGATCGCCCAGACGCACCTCTGATCTCTGCCACTGCCAGTTCACCAACTGTCATTGTAACGGCTCAGAACACAGGAACCCTGTGCAGTGGTGAAGATTTCTTGGTGTTCCTCCATCGTAAAATAGTCCCAGAAATCCTTCTAGATTAACATTATCAGAGCACTCTATCACATTCTCCCTTCTGGCAGCCATATTTGATAACAAATCAATAATTTTCAGGGCTTTTAAACATTGCTTGTCTCTTGTTAAATTTATAAATAAAACTGTGTCAGCCAAATCCCCTTCTTCATGTTTTCCATGCTGGTAACAGCTCCTGGTTTTCCCTCCTCCATAAGAGCCTGCTTGTGCATAGGACTCTGCAGGAATACGGACTACTTCCAGATTTGGACAGCATGCAATTTTTAAAAATTGTATTAATAATTTTGCCCCTCCAGGGCATTCCACCAACCCCCTTCAAAAATGAGGCCTCCCAGAACTTCTTGCTTCTGCCCTGCTGCTGCGAATCGTGACAAACTTCTTTCCTTCTCTTTTTTAATTTTTAAATGGCTCCAGCCGTTTGCCAGCCTCAGCATAAGTGGACCCAACTCATGCCCCCAGCCAAGCTTGCCCTTGCTTTTCCAATGGTTCAAAATGTCAGTTGTGGACCGCCGAGGCCTGTACCAACCCAGCCATGATCCCTGAGGCCTTCCACAAACTCACCGCCTGAAGCCCCCACTCCTTAAAGGAAACGTGGCTCTGCTATAGCTTCGGCACCCACACTGGTTGCAAACACCAGTATAAACCCCAGGATTTGTGTCAAACCCCACCCCTTTCATTTCTAGTCCAGAACAGCCCAGAGCCTGCCATATAAATACCCTAAATAAATAAATAAAACCTTTTTCGAACTGGTTATATTCATTTATTCAGATAATTTGTCTGGCTAGTTGATTGAATGTCCCTGCTGTCTGGATAATATCCCACCCCGCCCACACATGGCTCTGGAACTATCCAGATAGTGCTAAGGTAAGCTGTCAAATAGTGCTGCTGAATATCATCAGCTAGCCCTAGCCAGCGGCACTTATCCATATATCAAGTGCTGCTCTCTAGAGAAGTGCCATTGAATATTTACCCCTAAGTTTCTATGTTGATCTGCATCTATATGTGTGTCTCTATGAATGTGTTTGTGTGTGTGTCTGCCTGTGCGTGTCTGGGAAGAGGAGTTTCCACTAGGGGGGTGGGGGGGATAGCCATCACCACAGAATGCTAACCCCGGATATTCAATGCCGGCACCATATCTGGCTGCTGGCATTGAATATCCAGGGCGCCGCATAGCGTGGAAGCTAACCGAGCAGAAGCGATATTGAGCCGTTGCCCAGTTAGTTCCCACAGGTAAAGACAGGCCAGCTTTTGCCGCGCCTATCTTTACCCGCAGGTTGCTAACCAGGAAGCAGCTCAAATTCACCGCTGCCCAGTTAGCAACGGATGCCGTCTTTTCTTGCCCCGGAACACCGCAGTGCTAACAGCGTAGCACCGGAGCATGTAGCGGCAGCATCCGCGAATATCCAGCAGCATTAACGCATATCCTGCTATCCGATATTTATACGTGTAAATCCCTTTGAATATCCCCCCCATTGTTTTTAGTATTTCTTTCTGTGTAATATCTGTACTGCAGTGAAAGCCAGTGAGGCTGATAACTTCACATCAGACACAGACTGAATGTTAAGACTGCAATGTCTGTAAGTTATTTAATCCTTCCCTGTGGGGAGTACGAGGTACCAGCACTGCAATGTGGGTCATGCCAGGATATATTATAATCAGGTGTAATTTTTTAAAGCATGTTCCATGTATAAAACATGCTTTACATGAATGGAATGGCTGTTTTAAAATTGTGGAAGCATGCATACCTCTACAGATATGTGTATGCATACATTTGCATGACCCATGCATAGGCATTGCTACCCTTTCTTCCTTTTCTATGATCTCTGAGGAGGAAGCCATTTACCTTCTTTGCTCATCCAAACTCACTGCTTGCTCCTCTGATCCTATTCCCACCCATCTCCTTAGCTCCATCTCCTCCGCTGTAGTCCCTTCCATCTCTCATATTCTCAACCTATCACTCTCCACTGCATCTTTCCCTGAAGTCTTCAAGCATGCTATGGTCGCGCCTCTCCTCAAGAAACCCTCACTAGACCCTATCTGTCCTTCTAACTATCAATCCATCTCCCTCCTCCCCTTCGTTTCTAAACTATTTGAACATGCCGTTCACCGCCATTGCCTCACCTTTCTCTCCTCTCAAGCCCTTCTGGATCCTCTACAATCTGGCTTTCCCCTTTTACATTCTACCGAAACAGCATTGCCAAAGTCCCCAGTGACCTGTTCCTGGCAAAATCCAAGGGCCTTTACTCAATCCTCATCCTTCTTGATCTTTCTGCTGCTTTTGACACTGTTGACCACAACCTTCTCCTTGATACCTTGTTCTCGCTTGGTTTTAAGGTCTCTGTGCTTTTCTGGTTCTCTTCTTATCTCTCCCATCGCTCCTTCAGTGTTTGTTCTGGTAGATCCTCCTCTGCTGCTATCCCGCTCTCAGTTGGTATACCACAAGGATCTGTCTTGGGTCCACTCCGTTTCTCTCTCTATACAGTCCCTTGGTGCACTCATCTCTTCCCATGGCTTTCAGTACCATCTTTATACTTATGGCTCCCAGATCTAACTCTCTATACCTGAAATCTCTCCGGCAATCTAGGCCCGGATCTCTGCCTGTGTTTCCGACATCGCTGCCACTTCAAAGTGAACACAGCCAAAACTGAGCTTCTTATTTTCCCCCCTAAACCTTCCTCTCCCCTTACTCCTTTCTCAGTCTCTGTGGATAACTCTCTACTCCTCCTTGTTTCCTCGGCTCACAACCTTGGGGTTGTCTTTGACTCCTCTCTCTCGTTCTCCACACACATCCAACTGATAGCTAAAACCTGCCATTTTTTTTTCTACAACATCACCAAAATGCGCCCATTCTTTTCTGAACACACTACTAAGACACTTATCCACTTTTTAGTCTCCTCTCATCTTGACTATTGTAATCTACTCCTGCTGGTCTCCCTCTGAATCATCTCTCTCCCCTTCAATCTGTTCAACACTCTGCTGTGCGGCTAATCTTCCACCATCATCGTCATGCTCATATTACCCCTCTTCTCAAGTCACTTCATTGACTCCCTACCATTTCCACATCCAGTTCATACTTCTCCTGGCACTTCTCCTCTCTTATCTTTCCCTACACCCCCTCGGGATCTCCACTCTTCTGGCAAATCGCTTCTATCTGTGCCCTTCTCTTCTATTGTTAAATCTAGACTTCGCTTCTTTCACCTTGCTGCTCCTTCTGCCTGGAACAAACTACCTGAGTCTGTACGCCAAGCTTCATCTCTGGCCTTTTTCAAATCTAGGCTGAAAACTCACCTCTTCGCTGCTGCTTTCGGATCTTGATTCGCCTGATCTCCTTTGTGTTTCGTTAGCATTCCCCCTGTATTGACTGCCTTGACTAGATTGTAAGCTCTGATGAGCAGAGATTGTCTTTTACATGTATCTGTTCAGCGCTTCGTATGTCTTGTAGTACATACAAATGTTCAGTAGTAGTAGTGCCCCCCCTCCACCCAGCCACATTCAGTAACTCACTCTTTTTGAACTTCCTTGAAGCTCGTTGATGATACCAGCGTCCCCTGCTATGCTTGCACCCTGTGACGCTGCACCACTTGCTACGGCCGTCTGCGTGTACCCACAAGGCACACATGCACACAAGTGCACCTGCTTTGGAGCAGGTGTAAATTCATTCGGGAGCATGTGTGCACTACTGAGGATATTTGTGAGAGCCTATTTTAGAAAGGCACCTACATGTGTATGCTGCCTTTATAACAGGGGTTCTCAACCCAGTCCTCAGGTCACACTTAGCCAGTCAGGTTTTCAGGATAACCACAGAGACCTGCCTAGAATGGAGGCAGTGCATGCAAATCTCTCTCTTGCATATTCAGTGTGGTTATCCTGAAAACCTGACTGGCTAGGTGTGTCCCGAGGACTGGGTTGAGAATCCCTGCTTTATAAACTAGGCGTGCTTTTCAAATTCTTTGTAAGCACCCTGTTATAACATTACCCCCATTAGGTGTGTGTCTGTATATGTATGAGAGAGATGTGACTGTCACAACCTTGTTCCTTGCTGTTCATCTGGCTCTCCTCAGGGATCCATTGCACATAACCTCTGACCTTAGTTCTTCTTCTCATTCAACTCTCACCTGGAATTTATCACACACACTGTTTGTATTTAATCCTTTCCAGCTAATTCTCATGAAGGAGCCATCACACACAGCCTCTGTCCTTACCCTTTCCCATCCAATTCTCATCAGGAGGTCATCATAGGGGCCAGCTCAGTGCCACTGCTATGAACTTCTATGCAGAATGACTTCCTTTTGATTCCCAGCTCAAATGATTCTACTTCCTGCCTGGTTCAGTCAGTCATTGCTCAATGGTGACACCTGGTGGCTGGATTACAGCTTTTGATGCCAGGTTTTGCATGCACGGCCTCCACCTGAAGGCTGGATCGATGGCTGACCCAAGACTAGGCGATTGCCTACAGCAGAGACTTCTGAGGAGCAGGAAAGAGCAGCAGTAGTCAAAGGAAAACAATAGATCCTGAGAGTCATACAAACTCAAAGAGCCACCGGCATATTCTTTTACCTGCAGGGAGAGTGGGCACACGCATGCACATAAAAAGCAACATTTATAATGTCCAATCATGGCCAGGCTGGCCAGCCCAACCATTAAATCACAAAACCATTTCGCCACCTGAGTATCAGCAATATAAACCCACAATACCTCTGCGGTGTACTGAGGCTATACTCTTCTAAATTCATATCTTTTCAAAACCTTCATAAGTTATATTGATTACTGCATCAAAATAAATATATGTGAATGAGTGAAGCATTAACATGAGGGGTTTATATTTATATTTATTACGATGCAGCACAACCATTAGAAAAGTCTAGGTGGTCACTGAGGGCAGCAGATTCTGGGGGAGGGGGGGGGGCAGCAAAGAACAGCAGCATCCAAACCTAAACAATAGATTCTGATAGCACATTCCTTTACCTGTAGGGCTTAGAAGTGAGGTTCATGACTGTCATGGTGTGCGCAAAACAAACCCATTTGGAGAAACTGCCCTGAAAGATATGATGTCAAATTATGCATTTTTTACAGGATTGTTGTGGGAAGGGTGATGTTTTGATGATCATGATAATTGAGTTTAATTATCAAAATCTTGAAGGGGGGGGGGGGCCATAAGGCTGAAGGGTCGCTTAGGGCATCCAATATCCTTGTACTGGCTCTGGTTGGATCTCATTGCGCTGGATCTCAGCCCTGTCTGATCTGATTAGATGTGCAAAAGTACAGGAGAAAATTGCCCAGTGAAAAGTAAAAGGAAGCTACCATACGCTACCTAATGGTTAGAGTGGTGGGCTGAGAACCAGGGAAGCCAGGCAGTGCTCCGTATGCCTTGTAGCACTATGCAAATGATCACTAGTAGTAGTTTCAAAATCCCAATGCTGCTTCTTGTGATCTACTACTATTACTGCTACTGATCATTTGTATAGTGCTACAAGGCGTCCACGGTGCTGTACAGAGACATGTAAGAGATAGTCCCTCTCATAAGATTTTACAGTCTCTTCAAGACAGACAGCACAACTGGGGACTAGGATAGATGTCTAGGGGAATGATAAGGAAACACAAAGGGGTGATCTCAGGCAAGTCACATTACTCTCCATTGTCTCAGGTACGATCTTAGGGGCTGAGGCAAAAATGTTAGTACACTGTTTGGGCTGAGTTATGCATATTTCAAATGGCATGATGATGAAGTCATTAACTATTTCACCTGGATGCAAAGAAGTGTGCAGAAGGCCGAGCACAGAGTTCAGCATCGCCATTGTTCAAGTACATGGTTGGAGGGAGAAAAAAACTGGCGCGTGTAGGAGAAGTAAACTGAGCAGCGTGAAACGTCAGTATGTATAGGAGAAAACAGATGTAGGAGAAAACAGAAATGTTTTCCAGTATGACTTACCCACTGGTGACTTTGCTGTTTGCCTGGGCTGGAGTTGCGTGGGTGTTATGCCATTCCCACGCACTCTACAGATATGTCGCCACTAGCCATAAGCTTTCTGCCCATGCGTCTGGTACCCATTGCTCATTTAGCATAGAGGTTTTGCGCATACCTCATTTGCATACATTTTGCTTATAGCATGCCAGCATACAACTTTTGCTGCATACTCACACTAGAAAACCATGTGGACGGCTTTTAGCTCATGGCTGCAATGCCGGCTTTCTGTTAGATTGTAAGCACTTTTGCAACAAGAAAATACGCACTGTGCCTGAATGTAATGTGCCGTGAGCTACCCCTGAAAAAGGCATGAGCTAAAATCCAAAATCTTTTCCCTTTCCTTCCTTCTCATTTAGCCCTCTGTCCTTACTCCTTCCCATCTGGCACTCATCAGGGAGCCATCATGCAAGGCTTCTTGTTCCTTCCCATTAGGCTTCTACTGGGGACTCATTATTCATACACTACATGTGTCTCCAGTAGCATTAGAGAAATTACTAGTAGTAGTCTCTCTGTAGACAGGAAGGAAGGGAGCTGTGCATGGTTTGCAGGCATGTTTTCATAAATGGCGTTCCTGTAGATATATATGCACATATGTATCATTGTGTATTTGTGCACCAGAAAGAAAGAGACTGAGAGGGCTAGAGCCCTGTATGATGTACAGCTTCCGTGCTTTGGAAGGGAGGGAAGGATGAAGGAGGGAGGGGGAAAGGACCAGAGCAAGAGGGAGGGGCTCTTCCTGTCTCTGTGGGGAACTTCAGGACATCTCTCTGAGCTCAGGGGGGGGCGGCAGCTTGTAAGAAAGCTATAACCTTTCCACTTTACTGAGAGATGCAGAACAACAGGCACAGAGAGCGCGGTGCTTTAACAACAGGTGGAGGGAGCGTCATTCTCCTCTCCAGCAATCCATCTGTCTGTCCTTCCGTCTGTGTGAGGTACAGAATCTTCAGCAACAGGTGAGAGCAACTTCAGTCACTTCTCTGTCTATCCGTTTATCAATCCATCCCTCCCTGGGTCCATCTGTCTGTCTGTGAGGCACAGGTTAGAGCAGCTCCAGCCTCTTCTCCTTCCCTCTGTCCACACATCAATTAGGCAGGATTCTTAGGCAAAGGTTAACTGTCTTCCTCCTCGATCTCTCTCTCTATCAGTCCTTCTGCTATCCTACTAGTAAGTCTGTCTGGAAGGTACCTACTAGGGAGGTCTTGGAGAATGTGGTGTGGGGTCTGTAATGTGGCACAGGGTAGCTATAATCCAACATCCTTAACGCAGATTGTAATTCTCCAATATGACGAGTATGAAGGGGCTAGGATATGTGCCTATGGGATGGATACTGAGAATATGATGCTGCATGTAATGAGCAGGAAGGGTACAGAGACCCCCTTAGGATTGTTATGGAAGGAAGCAATCTCTAAGATATTATCACATAATGATAGAGTGGATCAGAACTGGAAGATCTCTGTTCAAAAGCCTTCAACAAACTGCAGCCCTCAGGAAACTAGCCATCGCCTATGGTGCATATCCTAGAGAAACTGGATCATGACCGACAGTTCGCCACACTAATCTGAAAATATGCTAGGCACAGAACAGAAATACAGTGTGCGGAACCTTGCAAATAGAGAATCCTAAACCTGGAACTAAATCACCAAAAACAAAACCACAAAGAGGCAGGAGAGAGAGGTGAGAACTCTCAGGCAGGACTCTCGCTGAGGTCAGAAAATTGCTTCCGATTCGTTAATGAAAAGAGCCACTGGGATATTCGGTGCTTGTTTTGCTCTGTGTGTACGCTTCTGCTTCCCTTTTCCTTGCCCTCATATCCTGACTGCAGCCCCCTCTCTTTGCTAGGCACTGTCCTTCTCCAGATGGCATGTGCTGCCCTGATCTTTCCCCTTCCTTGGTCCTGGCAGCGGGTGGCTGAAGCCTGTGCAGTAATTGGCCTGTCTCTGGCAGAAGAGCTGGTAGCAGGGCAGGCGCTGCAGTCCTTTAATTAGCCACCCCTGGAGATCCCTGCTCCTGCCAGGCTCATCATTTCCCTTTCTTCTCAAGCCTGACTAATTTGCCAGTGTGGCATCAGTTGGGCCCCCCCACTGCTCTTCCTCCACTCCACCCCACCAGGACACTGAAGTCCCCCCACCCCTGCTCCCATCACACATTCACCTGTCAGATCCTTGTTAGACTGTTAAATTGTAAGAGCATCATGCCACAGGGTAAGTAGTCAACTCTCACTTTAAGGTTGCCAAGAGGTCACAGAGCTGAGGAGGGAAGGAGAGCGGAGGGCTTTCCACAACCCACAAGAAGACACAGCTTCCTCTCCTGCTTTCTTCTCAATTTTTTCTCATCTTCCTAATATATTTCCTCTTTTCTCAGGCCCCAGTCTTTCTTTCATTAATTCCTCAGTGTCAATTCCCCTTATTTATTTATTTAACAGGTTTTTTTTATGCATAACCATGACGTTTACATAGAACAGGGGTGCTAAACCTGGATGGTTACATGGGCTTACAAATAATTTGCATGTGTAATCGCAGTGGGTAACACTGATGCAGCAAATGGTTTATACAGGGCACATAGTTATTAAGAGATGTGGGTTGAGGATATATAGTCTGGGGGAGTCCATATGAGGGGGACCGTATATGAGGGGAGCATCTGGGGGGGGGGGGGTGTTAATCTGACTGGGTGGGAGAGTAGTTAGATTGAGTTGGGAGGGCATGAGAGGGAACCAGGCAGTTAGGAGGAACTGGGTCTGCAGATTGTGATGGGGGTATTTGGTGTTCATGGGTGTTCCCATAATATTCTATAAAGAGAAGAGTTTTTATTGCTTTCCTGCAGTCCGATAGGTCCTTGATGGCTCTTATTGAGTTAGGTAGATCATTCCAAATGGAGGAGCATATAAGGAGAATGCTCTCTTACACGTTGTTTGCTTGGCTTTCATCTTGCGTGCAGGGATGTCCGAAGTGTTGTTATATGAGGTTCTTCTTGTTCTGTTCTCAGGAGTCTTTTTGCTCATTGGTTGAAGGACAGGGGGTGATACATTATGGATTATCTTGAAGATCATTAATAACCCTTAACCTCTCTCCTTCACTGCTCTGGATTTTCACACTCACTTTCAATCCCCTCTCTTTTCAGTCTCCTTCCTCATTCCCCTCTTTCCACATTTTTCTTCTTTCCTTACCCCCCTCCCCCTCCCCCTGCACCTTTTTTCTACTTTTCTCCTTTCCCTCCTCCCTCCATCCCTTCTTTCCTCTCAGTCCCCTCACTCATACCTTCCTCATCTCCTTCTATCCCCACTTTCCTTCTTCCCCTGAACTTTCAGATCCTTTCCTCTCCATCTTTGTTCTTTCACAGTCCTCTTCTTTACCTCTCTCCTCCCTACCTTCCCCCCTCAGGCACCTGACCATGCTCTCCCAGGATACATCCTTTTCTCCCTCTTAAACAGTTTTCTTTTCAGCTGTTACACCAGGCCTTGCAGTTTTCCCAGGAGCACATTCCACCTGTTTATCTGCCCAGGGGCTAGAAGATTTAATTTAAATTGCACTCAGGGATTCAGTGCATAATTAGTAACCTTAGAAACCTGAGGGAGACAAGGATGTCACTGACTTCTGACAAAGACTGAGGACTGGGCTGAGACAGCCTGCATGTTGGCAGGGTGAGACTTCCCTGATATCAACAGGACTAGAAGACTGAAGCAGGGGATTTTATGAATTTAGAGACTCCGGTAACTTCTCTTGTCCTGTTTCACATCCACCTAGTCACCAAGTGACTTGCAGAAAGTTACTTAACGTCCCTATGTAATCTAACATAAGCCCGTTTGGGAAGGGACTCCTCTTCACAGTTTCTCTCCTCTCTCGGAAGGTATGTTCAGTCTTTCATTTCCAGGCTATCTGACTTAAAGTCTCCTTGAGGTATTCCTCCTAAAGTAAGACTTACAATAAGCTCTTTCTATGGACACACAAAGGGACAAAGCCTTTTACCCACCAGGCCTCTGGTGCCTCCAGCACTCCCACCTCCTCCTCTACCACAGTACAGTGATATTATCACCTGCAATACAAAATCCATGTCCTGTCATGGTGCACTGTCTGTCACAGAGCAATTCAAGTGCACATACAGTCTGTGCCATCAAAATGCACTATGACTCAAGAGGTAATGGTGCTGGAATTGCTTGATAACAGTGGTCATAACAACATCTCAGATGACACTCAATAGAGGGAGAATAAGACAGAAAACTACTAGGAGACTAAGAAAATTAGCTCTAACTAACAGGAGCAGTGGCAAAAATCTCTGAGGTAAGAAAATTGGTCTTTCAAGATGATATTTGTAAATAAATAAAATATTAGGGGCATGGCTGGCCCCAGAGTTGGTTCAAGGTGTTGGGGACATTAGGCACACCTTAAGCCTTATGCGCCCCCTGGCTGTCGGAATCTGCTGTTTAGCTTTGAATGCCCTGCTCTTTGCCATCTCCTAGAAAGTACCAGCCTAGGCAACTGCCTAGTTTGCCTAATGGTTGGGCCTGCCCTGATTAGAGGTGTGCACGACCAAAATAAATGTGGTTGGTCTTTGTCTAAAACAAAATTGCTGGTTTTCGTGCTTCTTTGTGTTTGTTTCACCTATTTTTTAGGCACACCTTGCATTATGCACAAGAATATTTTTGTGTGCAATTGATTGTACATGCATTAATTCATAGATATATACAGGTACATGCAATTTGCATGCATTTATAGAGCAAAATATTTAAAATTTATGGGGGGGCATATTGAAAGTGCTTTAGCTGGTTAGCAGACCTGCTGACTGGCTAAAATGTGTTCAGCCTGTTATTCAGCAGCACTAACTAGTATTGCGCTGAATAGTCCCACAGACCATGGAAAAAAAGCCTGGTTAAAACTGGGGCGGTCTGGGAGTGGATCGGACGCGGAGACGGCTGTGATCTGGTTAGCAGCTGAATATTGCCACTAATTGGATCGTGATGCCACTCTCTGGCAAGTCCTGATATTCAGCAGCAAAAACCATATACTTTATGCTACTGAATATCCAGTTTTAATATGCCCCCCTGACCCATGATATTTAAACACCGTGACAGTCACCCATGATATTTAAACACCGTGACAGTCAGCCGTGGCATTTAAATATCATCTATATATTCAGGGCCAGTATCCAGATATTGGCCATCATGGAATATCCAGATACTATGGTCAGCACCGGCAATTATCCTGATAGTAGCCATATTCGGTCATTATTTGGATATCCTGTTTGGATAGCCTTTTTGCTGTCCTTATGTCAGGGCTCTACAAACCCTAGGCCCCAGGTCACCATGGTGACTAAAAAAATCGGACCTGGCATCTGGGGCTCAAAACACCTGTGCAGTAGCATTGATTGCGACCAAGACCGGTGCTGCCTGCCCAAAGAGATCCCATCTCCTACAGGCAGAAGTGCCAACAAAGGTCGCGATTGAGCCAAGACCAATGATATCTGCTCACGGAGATCCCTTCCCACATGGGCAGCCTGAGAGCTGGGATCATGTACAAATAAAGTTTACAGAAGGCTGAAGAAATTTAAAGGAGCAGAAGGTTTAAATAATAAGAATGATGGGTGAGAATGTAGGGCAGGGGGTGAGTGTGAGGGGGGAGGAAGAAGGGGAAAGAGTCTGGGAAGAGAAACAGAGAGTTGGGGCAAGGGGAGGGAGAGCAGGAGAGGAATTGGAGTGGGCGGGGGGGGGGGGAATAAGAGTGCAAGGGGTTGGAGGGCGAAGAGATGAATGCATGCGAAGTAAAGTGCTCAGTGTATATGTGCAAAAGGTACACCCCACAGAACACACATGCAGGCACCCCACCCTAGCACCACATGCACCTACAAGCAGTTTATCTCTGTACCACACACACACACAGACACACACACACACACATACACACACACACACACACACAGGTGTAGCTATAAAGAGGTGGTTGGCGAGGAAGGAAAAGGAGGAGGAGTGAGGCCACTGCCTTCTGTTAGCACGGCTAAGTGGCCCATTAAGAGTTTTATTTATTACACTTTTTCCCCATAGAAAATGGGAACACAGTCTTAGTAAATCAGGCCCTAAAACCTAAGGAACTAACGGCGATACACCTCTGTGGGGGGTGGGAGTGTGCGCTGTGATCTAGATTTCAGTGGCCGGCTCCTAGAATGTTAGACTGGCTCCTAGATTCCAAGAAAATTTGTCAAGGCCTGTTGTGACTTTGTTCCAAGTTCTCTGCCTGAAAGTTCTTTAATAAGGGGTCTATTTTTCTTAGAAAACATTTTATTCCTGCTTAAGGTTACTAGTTTATTTTTTCTAGCTAGTTGCAGTAGGGGATTTTTCTGTTTTAGGCAAGGCTTTCAGTTTTGCTGCTGGGATATCCCTGCTGCAGTGCCATATAGAAGTAGGGAGATCCTTGATTCTCTACAGGGAGAACTGCTCTGGCACTGGTAATGGAACTCATGCGAGAGAGAGAGAGCGCGATACTGGACTTGGTGCTTAGAAATGGGTGGCGTGCTTATAATGTTGTAGTGGGTGATCATCTGGCATGCAGTGATCATGGGATGGTGATCTTCAATGTTAGGACATAGGTGGAGATGGTTCATTGAAATGTGAGGATCTTGGATTTCAGAAAAACTAACTTTGCGAAAATGGAGAAATACCTCAAGAAATCGTTAGCTAGATGGGAACATCTAGGGGAAGTAGAACAAAACTGAAAGGAAATATTTTAAGGCCAACAAATCTTTTTGTTAGGAAAGTAGATAAAAGGAAAAGGATACCACTATGGTTTTCAAAAGAAGTAGCTGGAAAAAAAAAGGAAAATAAGTCAGACTTCATACACTATAAGGAATCACAGAAAGAAGAAGACAAAACAATATCTGGAGAAGCTTAGAGAATTTGTAAAGTAGTTAGGGAAATGAAGGTACTAATGGAAGAGAAAATAGCCAGTACCATAAAACATTGTGACAAGACAAGACTTTAGGTATGTTTGGCAGGAGGAAATGCAAAAGTGGCATCGTGAGGCTCAAGGGTGAAGGGGGGACTAAGTAGAAGCTGATAAAGAGAAAGAGAAATTGCTTCAATTTCTGTTCTGCGTTGACAGCTAAAGGGTTGGGAATGGGGCATCGGTAAACAAACACAAAATAGGAATTGGAGTGAGGTAGAATTTGAACGATTTTCAGAAGGCTGGGATCATGCACGCCATATATTTGCTGGGCAGACTGGATGGACCATGTTGGTCTTTATCTGCCGTCATTTACTATGTTACTATGTTACTATATGAGGAGCTAGCAAAACAAAAAATGGAGAAAGCAATGGGGCTGAATGGGGTTCATCCAAGGATATTGAAAGAACTTAGGGAAGTATTGGTGGCTCTGCTGGCTGATCTTTTCCATGCTTCTTTAGAGTCGAGAGTGATCCCAGAGGACTAGAGATGGGCAAATGTAGTTCCTATCTACAAAACTGGAAGTAAGGAAGAGGTTGGTAACACAGATCGGTTAGTCTGACCTCTATAGTGAGTTAATTAATGTAAACACTGCAAAAACCAAGGATATCTAGTTTCTGGAATCCAAGACAGCATGACTTTACTAGGTGTAGATTTTGTCAGACTAATCTGATTTCTTTGATTGGGTGGCCAGAGAATTAGATTGGGGAATAGTGCTAGGTTTGGTATATTTAGATTTTAGTGAGGCCTTTGGCACCCTTCCACGTCAGTGACTTATAAATAAACTTAATGACCTTAGGATGGACCTTAAAGTGACTGGCCACATAAGAAACTGGTTGAGGGTAGTTCATTCTGAAGATGGGGCATTACCAGTGGCATGTCTCAAGGATTTGTCCTTGGTCCCTTTTATTTTTATCATTTTTGTACGCGATATTGCAGAAGATGATACCAAAATCTGCAAAAGGATAGACACCCTGTAAGGTGTGGATAGCATGAGGAGGGATCTAGTGAAGCTTGAAGAATGGTCGAGAATTTAGCAGCTAAGATTCAATGCTAAAAAAAACAAGGTCATACATTTGGGCTGCAAAAATCCAAAGGAGTGGTACATTATAGGGGTAAAATCCTTCAGTGCACAAAAGAGGGATTAAGCATATCAAATGATCTTAAAGTGGCCAAACGGGTAGAAAAGACAACAGTAAAAACCAGAAGGATGCCTGGGTGCATAAGGAGATGAATAGTCAGCAAGAAAAAGGAGGTAATAGTGCCTTTATACAAGTCTCAGTGGAGGAGTAGCCTAGTGGTTAGAGCAACTGCCTAGTCCCCAGAAGACTAAGGGTTCAATTCTCACTGGCACGCCTTGTGACTTTGAGCAAGTCACTTTACCCTCCATTGCATCGGAAGAAAAGGCTGGCAATCTACTTCCAGTGATACATTGCCAAGAAAACCCAGAGGTAGCTGGGTCACTATGAGTCAACACTGACTTGATGGCACTAAAAAAACCCAAAACACAAAAAAACAAGTCTCTAATGAGTCCTCATTTGGAATACAATATACAATTCTGGAGGCCAAAAGTTCAAATGTATACATACAGAAAGGAGTCAGTCCAGGGTTTGGCTACTAAAATGGTTGGTAGTCTTCTTCATAAGGCATTTGGAAATAGGCTTAAAGAATGCAATATATATACTCATACTTCAGAGGGAAGGCAGGAGAAGGTGATATGACAGAGATCTTTAAAGATCTCCATGGAATAAATGCACAAGAGGTGGCCCTTTTCCATTTGAAAGGAAGCTTTGGCATGAGGGGTTCTAATATGTAGATAGATTTATTTATTTAAACAGTTTTTCTACACTGCCCCTTCCAGAGATCAAGGGCGGTTTACATTTAAACAAACCAGATACATGGAAGGGGGGTAGACTCAGGAGTAAATATTTATTTTTGGAAAGGGTGGTGGATGCGTGGAACAACCTCCCAGTGGAGGTGATAGGGATTAGAACTGTATTTGAATTCAAAAAGCATGGGATAAATCTATAATGTTTTTTGCCTTTCTGCATGAAGAGTTTGCTTCTACACCCTTCTTGGACAGTTGGAGAGATAAGTGATTTATGATCTATTTTAGAATCAAACTCTGGCTGAAGTCTTTTTGGAATGTGTGTATCGATCTTGATGAGTTTATGTTTGCCGTAAGCTTTAAAGAAGAGCTGAGGTATTAAGATGCAATGAATCGGCAGATGTTGGATATGATGTGCAAAGCTTCAAGACACTTGGTAGACATGCAGATGTTCATGCGTTGATAATGTGGTTCATTGTCTGGCTCTCCCTACAAGGATAGTGCGGATCACCTTTGAGGTCCCAGCACCATCCTTTGTATGTGCACTGGCTACAGCCAGACTAAACCAGGATAGCTGTGATCATAAATGATGTGGAAGGTCAAAGTCTGGTTGTTGCTCATGGGTCTTGTAGAAGTCCAAAGTTGCATAAGTTTGTGGTTGATGATTTCTTACCGCATCAGCTGTCTACAGTCATGTATGGCTCTGGAAGGTGAACTGAGATTGGATTTCTTGACAGCAAGTGTCTAGGAAGGGAGTCATAAATGTCCCAATGAAATAGTAGCGTTGCATTTTCTTGCATCTGAATAAATAAACTTGCTGTGGTGCTTTGGTGATGAAGGTGATATCACTGAGCACTGGAGCTTTGGTGGGGTGATATTACTCAGCACCAATAGTCATTGGGTGTCGATTGGTCATGGTGTTTGAGTAATGGTTCTCATTAAATAAAAATAAATAAAATAAATTGTGGAACTTAGCTGTATGTCCACCAAATGCATATGTGTAGCTTGGGTCCAGATTGATGCACTTGTTCTTAGAGTCTTTCCAAATGCTTCCAGCCAACTTTGAGAACAAATTATTATATGACTTTAGTTCAACTGTGAGATTACAGTCCTAAGTAAACCCAAAGTATACTGGATTTGGTTCATGGCACAGTCTTTGACCAAAGAAAAAATATTAAGTTCTTTTGCTGCATTTGTATTATGTAGATGGAATAACAAAGAGACTGTTTAAGTGGAAGGACTGAGCCACTAGATTTGACAATATTGTTGAAGTGTAGCCATATCAACACTTAAACCAGTGGTTCCCAAACTTGGGTTGGGACCCAATGGGGTCACATCATCAACAGAAATAGGGCTGCTCTCTTTCCCTCTGGACCCCCACTGTGATCATGCCCAGTACTGGCGATCAGTATGGCGCCTGAGAGTCAGTAAATGTTCACAGGCCTACTCCCTTCTCCTGTGTGAGCTTCCTGTTAGACTGGAAACTCATGCAGAGGACTGAGATCTGTAAGCGCACATTGATACAGAGGGTCGTGTACTCACTGCTGCTGCTGTTATTATCTCTGTTACTATATTCATGCTTTGGATAAGTGGAGGAGGAGAAGAAGGAAGTGGATGAAAAAAGGAATGGGGGTCTGCTATTTTGTTTTCGTTATCATCTGGGGTCACGTGACTTTTTAAGAGTTAAAATGGAGTCATACTGGTTAAACGTTTGGGAAACACTGACTTAAACCATTCTCCAAGTCTGAGAAGTTGTGTGCTTGCAAGCCGAGGCATATGTCATCTACATAAATGAATTTTCTGGACTGAGTAATTCAAAGATCATTGGTGTATAAATTGAAAAAGTGCTCTAGTACCATTAATCAGGAAGAAGCACTACAGCAAACTGACAACCTCAATAGTATCATCACCACTACCTGATACTTATATTCTTATTAGCATTTTTTTTCTCACTTATTGTCCAACTTGTAAATGAGTTACAGGAAAATCATTCACCATTTATAAAACACATAACAATAAAAATAATAACAATCTTTAATCCTACCCAATATAATCATCTCCAATGTAATCTATCATTAAAAATCTTATTGAAATGCCTCTCCGTTAATCTCTTTCAAAATGAGAAAAAAATTAACTCATTTCTGAGAAACTGAGAGATTATTCCAGCTAAAGAAGCCAGAAACATAAAATGTTATACTAGAAGACAATGGGGCTACCTTAGATGAAGGGCATTCCATCGGGTCCAGCTGTGATGACCTACGGCAACAAGTAGCTTCATGCCTTGTTAATATTGCAGAAGGGTAACTTGGATCATCATTATACAGCCCTTTCGATATCAAACAGAACACCTTAAATTGATTTGATATAATACTGGCAACCAGTATAGATTCCTTAGAGCAGGAGTTACATACTTCCTCATTGACATACCAGTCAATAGATCAGCCAACTTCTGGAACACTTAGTACTATACTTGGTTATCTCAAGTAGCCAGCATTGCAATAATCCAGTATGGAAATAAAAACATAGCCTGTAAGACTGAAAAGTCCTTCTTAATCAATAAGGGCTTCAATATCCTAAGCATACATAAACAGAAAAACTACAAAACCAAATCATTGACCTGTAGACAAAAACTGAACTCAGAATTTATTTATTTTATATATGCACTATTTCAAAATCAGTGCGCTTTACAGAGATCAAAGAACAGTAAAATAAACATCAGGTGTTGCACAATAAATAAGAATCCAGAAGATTCCAGAATCCACCAGAATCCACAGTAAACAAGAATCCAGAAGAAAGTGTAAATATTTAACTTTGGAAGTAAAAGATATACATTACCACCCAAATTTAATGTATCCATTTTTAAAGACAGTTTAACAATAACATGGCTTCAGTTTTCTTCCAGTTTAGAATGAGTTTATTCTCTCTCAACCATCTTATATTTCAGCACCTATATGTGGTGTAGCACAGACTCTGACACTGAAAAAGAAACCATAAGATCATCTGCATAAAGTCTAAAACATAAGTTTAAATGTGATAGTAATGTGAATAAAGGTAGCAGATAGATATTGAACAATAATGGTGAGAGAGAGGAACCCTGAGGTGCGCCTTGAGTGCGTGGTAACCAAAGTGAGACCTCCAGTCCAGTCCTGACCTGAAAAACTGGAGATGTAAGGAAAGAAACAAACCATGCATACATCTTATCTTTTTCAATAAGGAGTGCTTCATGGTATCAAAAGCTGATGCTAAATCGGAAAAAATCATCAAAATGGCGGAATCTCTCTTCTCAGGTATCGGCAACAGGGAGTCTTTCAGCAACAACAATACCATCTCGGCATTACTAATGTAGAGCATTACTAAAACCTGCTCTAAATCCATGCTGAAGTATATAAGAATCCAGGGGTCCTGTAGCTGTATTCTTACTATCCTTTCTAAAAGCGTGCTCAGAAATGGAATACTAGAAATAGGACAGTAATTCTCCAACATTTCTTTTTAATATAGGTTGAATACTGCTTTAAGAGAACTCGGGTCTAGGCTTCCTAAAGGATACTGTAAAACCACTAGGGGGCATATTTACTAAAGTGTGCTAACAGCATGGGGTTTACAGTGCGCTAATTGTGTTGTGTTGATTGATAGCATGGGGCAACACAGTAAAAGTCCTGTGCTAAGCAGTTAGTTAATAGTTGCTGAATATCCCAAGGAGTGGCACTGGGGTATGAACACAGCTTCCCTGAATCTCAGCCCAATATGTTAACCCCCAGGCTAGCATAGTTTTTAGCAGGATTCAAACCTACATGGGAAGACCCCAATGGATTTCTCATCCATTGCCTTAACCACTCAGCCACAACAACATCCTGTTAATGCTAAGAAAGTGCTCTAAGACATCGAAGAGCAAACTTCAAGGTCACCAACCACTTTTAAGGATTCATTATGATCCAATTCCAGATTCTTTAGCAAATTATCTACCTTGTTAAGAGAAAAATTCCTGAATAAACTGACTGATCGTCCCAAGGAAATTATCTGTTCCTGGTTTACATGGGTTAAAGATGTGAAGGCACATTTTAGAAGGGCCGTGTAGGTGCCCTCTGGGACATACAAGTGAAAATGTCTGAAATTCCACAGAAGGGGCAGTACAGAAGGCGGGCCCATGTAAATGCATTCTGAAATCAACCTAGCTCTGCCCCAAAAGATAAACAACTCCATCAACATATAAGGAAACGGGGACATACAGTACAAAGCCCCAGATGCATGCAGGGGAACAGGCAATTTTAGGAATCTGCATGTGTGAAATATGGACATTGCTGAGACCGGCAACATAGATGTGTCTGCGCCAGCATTTCGAAACTTACATGTAGATATGTTATCATACGCACATCAAAGCCTGCCACGTTGCAAATGGAGATGTGTATTGCAGCGGTAGTATACAAAGAGGCATTGATATTCCCCTGCTATCCTTCTATGAAGGGGAAAAATTTGCATGTCAGTAAGAGGGAATGCCCTTATCCCTACTGTTGAGAGCTGGCCAAAACGAGCACTTTTGAAATGTCTATTCATGCCAAGAGGTAGGTCTAAATATGGACATGTTCATTGGTGGGTTTAAATGTACAGTGCCGTTGTGAAATCAGAGATACATGTGGTTCTTTTTGCTGCTGCCCTGAACATGCTTCCGTCACATCCTCATCTGATATGGACATGATCGTGCTGCACATATGCAAATTAGGGTTTTTTAAAATAGCTCTTGGGACATGGATGTGATTTGCGCTTGTGAATGGGCATTTTCAGACTTGCAGATCACGATTAGAGCATCTGAAATGGCCCTCTTAGTTAATGAAAATAATTCTCTAAGGTGATTAAAAACCTTTCTAATTTACAGAAATTATAACCTCTCTTTACTGGATCTCTTTCTTATGCTGCTCAAGCCCATCAAAGTAATTCTTCCTCTGTAATTTCTCCATTTTTGTTCAAACCGGCATACCTTTTACTTCCAAATTATCCTTGGAAAACCAGGGAGCCTCATATCTCCACTTGCCCTTAAGCCTCACCCACATTAAAGTTCCCCCCATCCCAACTTCCACCAGTGCTGATTCCCATTTTACTAATACTTCCTCCAAATTTTCAGTTAAATTCTCAGTCCCTTTATGAGGCCATGCTAAATCTATCTGAATCATATGCCTTATCCTTTTTCCAGATCCATCTGGTTTTACTGACACTTCAAATATCCTTCTACTAAAGAATGATCTGACCAAAAAAGTGGGATTATTTGATATTCCATAAAACCCATCTTCCTCGACTTATCCCAAAGGTAAAATACGATAGGGATTATTTTGGAAACTTTATTCGCAATTCCCACCTGTAAAATCCACCATATACCCGTGGAAGGGGCATCTGTGTGTGAATAGCAATTTTGGACAGGCCTAAATTTACACGTGGATGTCCATAATACATGGAAATGTCAAGGGAGTGTACTGGAGATGTGGTTGGGGCAGACCTGGATGACCAAAATTGTCCACACTGGGATTTATAGCTGCTCCCTGGCACCTATAGGTTTATAAAAAGTGCTTGTTTTGATCAACCCTTTACAGGAGGAATTAAGGGGGTTATTTTTCTTAATCTAACCTGAGCACCTTTTCTAAGTTCAAATACGGGACACTCAATCAAGCTAGGGGGTTCAAAGTTAAGGAAAATAAAATATATGTTTATAATTACAATTTTAATTTTAACCTAAAATTTTAATCAGTAGGCTAGGGTTATAACCTTACTTACAAGTGTATCAATCAGGCCTACTTGTACTTCTCTACAGAGTGAAATTTCTTCAAAATAGCAACATTTCCACTAAGATAATTAAAACGTTCTGGGCAACTCAACTCAAAATTGTACTTTACAATCATTAGACATTTGAGAGTCTCTACATGCAGTTGTTTTTTTTCTGTAGACTACACTTTGTTCATGATTGAAAGGCACCTTTCAGTTGATGCATTGGAACCTGCCAAACATAAAAAAAATTCAACTAGTTTGCATAAAGTTTTATATGGAACCTCATTATTTTTGAGGTGTCCAAAAACCTCCTTCCATTTTTTGTCAACCGTGGTGTCTGTTTTTTTCCATTCTTGAACTTTTTTTTCAGAAACAAGTGACTTAAGACAAGAGAACTCATCAAAGAGTTCAGTATCACTTATTATTGACTCTAGGCCGGGTCTTGTAGACAAAACGTATTCTAAAGACAACTCTAACTCATACCACTCTGGTTGTTTTTGAAGGAGAGTCCACTGTTGTTTCCCAGTCTCCTGGAAGTGAGTGGTCCACTGATCCAAGTAATCAATAGAAAGATGATATAGATTGCTTGAAATCTGCTTCATCAATGCTGCCCTCTTCTTCAAGATCTTTTATCTTCTTTCTGATTGTCAGAGGCAAAAACATTTCATTCTTCCTAGTTACTAACTTGTTTCTAAGATCACTGATGACGCCTCTATCATTGAGATTTTTTGAGACTCAATTTAAAGTCGCATTTTGGAAAATCATTGCCTGACTGTGCAGAAAGTACAGCCAAACTTCTGCTGATTCATTCTGAAAAAAGTTTTTGATGATAACTGGGCATTTTTGCTGGCTCAGAATACAACATCAACTTAACCCAAGAGTCACAACCACTCTAGCCATACTCAGCTAGAACAATCCAATATGCTCATTGTTAATGAACTCAGTATGTCACAGTGTTGAACCCTTAACTACCTGTGCCCCACATCTTCACTGTAAATAGTTCTAAGTTTAACCTATGTTACTGTTGGTTACCCTTTGTTATATTGTTGGTTTATTGTTCATTTCACTTTACAACAGAGTGCTTCACGGCCCTGATACCTTTGGTTAATTGTAAACCACTTTGAATTGTAGAAAGGCGGTATAAAAATATGCTTAAATAAATAAATAAATAAATGATTTCACTGGTCGGAACATTTTAATTAATTTTCTATGGCTGGTAGTAAAGCCAGCCACCTAGTGTTACTGTATCCGAGGAGTTTTTGCTACTCACTCTCAATCTGGTCACACATCTCTTTAAGTTCTTCAAGTCTCACTGTTTAAATGTGAAAATATCTGAATATCTTGTCAACGATAACTTCAATGTCAAATGGCAGCACCACCAAAATTGCAATTGGTATTGTCAGCACACAGTGCCAAAACTTTGGATCTTAGCCCATTGGACTCAACTGTATCAAGAATGCACTTGGAAAGAATGTCTGAGGTTTCGCCTTTAACTTCATGGACATCAAGAACTTTTACCTGAACCCCTTTCTCAGGGAGAAAGTACCTTACTAAAATAGGGTACACTTTAATGCTTTCATGATTTGAGCAATCACAAAAAGACCGTTAAAAAACTTGTCTCAGAAAGGTCTCTCTTGAGGGAATCAATAGAGTCAGGTTTGAAAACATTACAGACGATTGCTTTCGTTTTAGCTCGTGCACAAGAGTATTTTTAATCAAAAGATTTTTTCAACAACTTTGAAGTACAGTCTTTTGACCGAAAAGAATGGTTGTGGACAACACAGTGCCCATGTACCCTCAGTTGTAGCCAGTGACTGAGATTTTTCATCAAAAGTTTGACTTTTAAAAAAGAAAGTCTCAGTTCTATTTGAAGAAGCACTTACATCTGCTGTCTTGTGTTTGTCCATCTTTAGGTGCTGAACAACTGAAAACAGAAGACCGGCATTTGTTACAAAACACCATGCTATCACCAGAATGTTTCTTAATGAATGAGTATTCATTTTGTAGTTGGTCATTAAAAACACACTATCTTTTTGGCATTGTAAAATGAAAATAAATACTAAAGTCTAAAGATGTAATAAAAACACGCACCCTAGGCTAAGAGCCTACACAGATGACAGAATCAATGAAATCAGCTGACCACTGACCATGATACTGATACTGATGTTGGCCCCAGGATCATAGGGGCCAGTTCTGAGGGTGCTTGAGCACCCCCCAATATTTTCTCCTATATGTCTGTTTATCTGTAGCAAAAAAACCCATCATACTCCAAAGCTGCAGGACAAGAGAGAAAGGAAGGTTTCTGTATCCTAGCTACTTCTCCCACCTCCTCCTACTCTCTATTGGCTGGCTATGTCTGCTGCAGCCTATTGACTAGCTTTGTCTGACTGATGGTTGCCTGGTTCCTGGGGAAGGAGCAGAGCCAGATTTGTCAGATGTGCTGAGAACTTGGGAGTTTAAGATTGCCAACCATCTAAATTATTTTAGGATTCTATAACTTTGTAAAGTAGCTGTCTAAGTCAGAATGATGTCTAAATTGTCTGGGTATTTTTTAGAGTTTAGCTCTACAGCTTGCCAGTGCTCCCCCCCTCACTATGCAGAGTAAGTGGTAGGTTCCAGCCAATGGAAAGGCTGAACTAGTCACAGAAAGGGTGGGCTGATTTTCTGTACAGAGTCTGGGAGAAAGTCAGTAAATGGGAGCCCACAGAGAGACAAAGCAAAAAGATCCCAAGAACCAAAAAATAAAACTTGGCAGATTAAGGTCATCCAAATATAAATTTTCAGAACTGCTACTGATAATCTAGATCCTATCATTCACATCTGCTTTGCTTCCTGGGAATTAGCTTGTAGTCAGTATAGCACCAGTTTTCAGTAAGGACTCATTTTGTTTAATTTTCCAATGAAAGTGCTACAATTTTTGTTTCATTTTGACTTCTTCTGTTTTTTTTTCATCACTGCCCAGTTTTTGTCAATAGTGAGCACTATTAAATGATAGTGCTACTATAGTTGAAAATCGGGAAGTGACAGAATTTCACTGTTTCCTCTTTCATTTTCATTTGAAAATGATATGAAATGAAATTGGAAATATTATTGGCATTTCCCATTTTGTTTCAAAAGAATGCACATCCCTAATAACTACACACTACTGTGCTTAACATTGGTGCCAAGTAAAATGGTGGAAGTTATTGATAGAACAAAATTACTGGTCATATGGATAAACGTGACTATACAGAAGGACCCCGACTTATGTAGCTCTGACATTCATTGATCCGGACTTATGTAAAACATTTCTGACATGTGCAAAAAATCGATGGAATTAACAGTAACGTAAAATACCATCAATTGCAGTACATGGCACCTCAAAGCTAATTCCTTTAACAATGGCCTATGGAAAACGTTCATCTGATGGAAAAGGAGAGCCTGCTCACAAGCGTCATGTGATTGACTTGGAGACCAAAATGAAAATCATCTGTAAGCATGAAGGTGGCCAAACGATCACTCCCATTGTTCGTGAACTTAGCTACGCACCATCTACAATCAACACCATCATCAAAGATGTACCTGCATAAGATGGCATGCCAAAGGTTCTGCCATGATAAAGGCAACAATTATCACTAAAAAACATGAAGGAACCATTAGTGAGATGGAGAAATTGTTGTCAATTTGGATGGAAGATCAGACTCAAAAGCGTGTAAGCTTGCAGTTAGTTCAGACCAAGGCCAAAAGCCTTTTTGAAGACATAAAGGCCAAGTATCCAGGTGCACTCAAACCTTTTAGGCCAGCAGGGGTTGGTTTCAGCATTTCAGGAATCATGCAAGATTTCACAATGTGAAAGTTTCTGGAGAGACTGCAAGTGGTGATGCTAAGGCTGCAAATCAATACCCTGAGTGGCTAAAATAAAATCGACGAAGGACTCTTTTCAACATCGATGAGACTGGCCTATTTGACCACAAAAGCCTCCTAGGACATACATTTCAAAAGAAGAAAAGACCATGCCCAGGCACAAAGCTTCCAAGAAGAGGGTCACACTTCTTTTTGGGATGAGGATTTATCCACTCTAAGAGCCAACAAGGACCTCCAATCATTCCGAAAAAACCTCAAAACTCACCTATTCCAAGAATATTACAATCAGTCAGAAATAACATAAATCAAATTGTATTCAAATATAAATCATATCATGATGGAACTCAACAACTCCATCGTCATATGACACACCAAGCTCACCATGAGTATATTAAATTGTAAACCCATCAGGCATGTGACACTACCACTGTACATCATTGTAAATTTTCTGTATATAGTTAACTGAACTTACGTGTTTTTCTGTATGTAAATAGTTTGAGTTTTGAATCCCTACGCCACCCTTGCCATGTACATAGTTTCTTTATTGTTATATGTAACTGCTATCCTTGCAGAATTAAATGTTAAAATGTAAACCGCTGCTGATCATTGGAAGGAGCGGTATAAAAATGAGTTCAAATAAATAAATAAATCCTGGAACATACAAAGTAAAGCCAATATTCGTCCACACATCTGCAAACCCTCATGCATTAAAAGGCATCACAAAGGCAACTCTCCTTGTGCATTTCCAATCAAACAAACAACATGGGTAACCATCCTCTTAGTCGAGGATTGGTTTGTTAACTGCATTTTGCCCAAAGTGGGAAAATACTGCCAGCAAAACAATCTCTCTTTCATCTTAGAAGACACATCCGGCCATCCCATCCGTTTCAATGACATCTCTCCAAACATTAAAGTGGTCTACCTTCCTTCCCAACACTACCTCCCTACTGCAGCCGATGGACAATGGAGCCATTTCCAACTTTAAAGCCTACTATCTGAGATGAGCATTCGCTCAAGCCATCGATGCACTAGACTCCAACCCTGAACTAATGCTGTGAGAATTCTGGCAAAAATTTAACATTTATGATGCAATAAACAATATTGCTGCGGCCTGGGCCAAAGTGACACAGGCTTATATGAAAGGTGCTCATCTTGCTCCAGATTTTCAGGGGTCTGCAGACAATGATCAGACATTCGAACAGGTGACTGCAAAAATTGTTAAGCTTGCAGAAAACCTTCAGCTTGAGGTGGATGAAGATGATGTGGATGAGTTGGTGGAGTCTCATGACGTAGAGGTTTCAAACGAGGAGTTAATCAAGCTTGAGGCAGCAAAGGTAGCAGATAATGACCAGCATGACAATGAAGAGCTGGAAGTGCAGTCCAAACATTTCAAGGTGAAGGATATGCACGTAGCTGTGCAATTGTTGAATAACCTTTATGAAGCTATAGAAAGATAGGACCCTGATGTATCCCGGTTTCTGCGGTTTCAATGCATAGTCGACGATGCCTTCTCATATTACAAAGAGGTGTACGAAGAGAAGAAAAGGGCAACTATTCAAACTTCTCTTGAACAATTTATCGTGAGACGGGAAGAAGATCTGGCACCAGCACTGACCCTGCATTCAGATAGAGCCATCGTCTGCTTCTTGTGCCACTACCACCACCTCAATTGAAAACAACAGTGACTCCAGTATCAATTATTAATTATTATTATTACTATATTATGTTTATTATTAATTATTATTTAAATGATTATTATTTATTTTATTTATTTATTTTCAGTTTCTTATATACTGTGCTATTCGGCATCAGCGCGGTTTACATAGAACACAAAACTTACAGCAAGGCGGCGAGCCACTCTGTGTTTACAGAGAATGGGTAGTAAAACTTGGCTAACAGAGGAACTATATACATATATATACATATAGGCGTCATGTTTAATTCGAATCGGAGATAGGCTAAGGTTGGAAAGCCTGTATGATGGTTTGCCATTCTAGGATGGGGAGGGGGTTGTACGTGCATTGGTTTCAGGGTAGTACTCGAGGAAGAGATGGTGCTTCAGTGATTTCCTAAACTGGGTTAGGTTAGGAATTGCACGGATGGTGGGTGGTAGGACATTCCAGCATCTGGGCGCACAGAACTTGAAGGCCCTGTTTGCTGTTGATTTGGTGCATTGGGTTATCGCTTTTGGGACTTCTAGTGTATTAATTATTAACATGGGTCCGAGTTATGTCAATATCGACTTATGCATAAAGTTGCAGAACGTTCCACTTACATAAGTTGGGGGCTTTCTGTATAGGGAGGAGCCAGCATAGATTCCGCAAAATGAGGTCCTGCCTTACTAATCTATTAGAAGTTTCTGAAGGCATGAATAAGCATTTGGACAGAAGTGAATTGGTCAATATAGTGAATCTAAGTTTTCAGAAAACGTTTGATGAAGTCCCCCTTGAGAGACTCCTCAGGATGGTAAAAAGCCATGAGATCAGAGACAATGTCTTAATGGTGGATTATCAGCTAGTTAAAAGAAAGGAAACTAAGAGTAGGACTACATGGTCAGTTATATTTAACTATTCATTCACATTTATAAAACTTGCCCTTCCCCAAAGGCCAGGAGTAGAGGAATAGCCTGGTGGTTCAAGCAACAGCCTAGTACCCATAAGATTGGGGTTCAATTCCCACTGACACTCTTTGTAACCTTGGGCAAGTCACTTTACCCTCCCTTTCCTCAGAAGAAAAGGCTTAGCATTCTACTTCCAGTCATACCTTGCCAAGAAGACCCAGGAGTTGCTGGGGCACTTAAAAACAAAAGCCTAAAACAACCATTCTATTTCATAACTTGAATTGTTAAATACATTTTTAAAAGAATGGAAGACCCTTTAAGGTGATAAAGGGATGTCCCGCTTTGGATTTGGTGTTATGCATTTGAGATAAAACTTTGAAATGATTAAAATATTACCCTTGAATTGTTAAAGAATATTAAAAAGAATGGAAGACCATTTAAATGAAAAGCGCAGTATTATTTGGATTATTGAAAGACATCAAATAGACTGTCTAGGGGGTGTTTTAGACCAATGATTAGAGAAGCACGTAGCCATTTTTAAGAAAAGTGTTTTTTCAGTAGCAATTTCCACTTATTGAGGGTAATTTTCTAACCAGGTGCCTAGTTTTAGACACCCAGATCATGCCTATCTTCAGTCTATTTTATAAAAGAAACCAGGTGCCTGCTTTTCCTGTTAAAATAAGTGTCAAAAAATGCGCATATAAATCTGCAACGCGGTGTGTCTTCAAGTCAGTGCTGACTCCTGTTGGTGTAAATGCCTGTGCAAAGATTTGTAAAGAATGTGCGTAAGTTATAGTATTTTATAACTTATATGTTCATCCAGCACTTCTATAACCTAAACCACACCTCTGATCAAGGCCCACAAACACAAACTGACCTTCCTGCCTAGTATCCTGCCTACACAAACACAGTCATAATCTCACACATCCTCATAAAGGTTTTTCACCTCTGACAAATTTAGTGCTTACAATAAGACTTTGATTGCTGTAGTTATAATCACTATATTATTATTATTTATTTATTTATAGTCTCTTTTATACCGCGCTATTCGGCATCAGTGCGGTTTACATATAACAACTTACACATCTCATTAGCTGAAACCGTGTTTACAATGAACAAGGTAATAGAACTTGGATAAACTGGGGGTAACTATATACATCTATTTGACAAGATAGGTATTACCTCGTAGGACATAGTCGTAGTTGGATGTGTGGTAGGGCTTACTAGACTGTGTCGGTTTAAGTGGAGGATGAGGCTATTAAAGCGCCGTCCATAGGGTAATACTGGAGGAAGAGATGGTGCTTCAAGGCCTTTCTAAACTGGGTCAGGTCAGGGATTGCTCGTATGCTAGGGGGTAGGGCATTCCAGCATCTGGGCACACAAAATTTGAAAACTCTGTTTACGGTTGAGCAGGTGCATTGGGTTATAGCTTTTGGGACTATGAGCATATTAACCGCTATAGATCGTCTGGACCTATTGGGGGGCGTGGTCTGGATCATCTCTGCTAGTGAGGTAGACGAGAGTCCATTGATAGCCTTGAAAGTCAACAGTAAAGTTTTTTATGTGAGTCTGGCGCGTATCGGGAGCCAGTGTAGGTGCTTCAGGATGGGCGTCACATGATCTTTCCTGGATGCTCCATGGAGGACTCTTGCTGCCGTGTTCATCGCCAGTTGTAGCGGGTTCAGCGTGGCTTGAAAGAGTCCATGCAGGATTGAGTTTGCATAATCCAAGTGTGGTATGATCAGTGCCTGATAGATTGTCCTGAAGTCGTCTGGTTCTAGCATGGATCATAGGTGCCTGAGGGATCGTATTTTGTGGTACACCGATCTCACCATGTTGCCTATGTGCGCCTTCATGTCCAGGCGCTGATCTAGAGTGACTCCAAGGTACCTGATCGTGGGTTTGGACTGGAGTTCTGCTTCGTCGACTTTCAGGAAGGGCGGCGTGGAGAAGCTTTGATTCCTTGTAATGAAAAGGACCTCCGTTTTCTTGTGCTGAATTCTAAGGTTCTGGGTTTGTAGCCAGTTGGATACTGCATTAAAGCAGTTTGTCAGTGGGGAGAGGTCTGGGTTCTCAGTCGAGAAAGGCATGTAAAGCAGTATGTCTTCCGCATATATTAAGCAGTTGACAATGTAAGATCTGATCAGGTTACAGATGGGCTGCATGTATATGTTAAACATCAGGGCGGAGAGGGAGGATCCCTGTGGGACACCTTGCTTCTGGTGGAAAGGATCCGATGATGTAGTCCCTGATCGTACATGCTGCCATCTGTCAGAGAGGTAGGACATGCACCAGTCTAGTGCTTTGTCGGTGATCCCCTTCTCTTTAAGATGCTCGAGGAGAAGCTCGTGGCTTACAAAGTCAAACGCCGCTGCGATGTCCATGAAGATGAGGACAAACCCTTGACGAACGTTGTCTATTCCTGCTATTATGCTATTGACGAGTGTGGTGAGTAATGTTTCGACACTGTGGGCCTCTCTAAAGCCGTGTTGGCATGGGTTTAGTGACGCAGAAGCATCTATGTGATCTTGAATTAGATATTAGACTTCCTTTTCGATTATTTTTGCTAGTAGGGATATACTCGATATCGGTCTGTATGAGTCTACCTTCTTAGGGTCCAGCTTGTTGTTTTTTAGCAATGGTCTTATGGACATGTGTTAGAGGGATTGCGGGAATGCACCTGTTGCAAAGGATCGGTCCATGAGTCTGGCTATAAAAGTACTGAAGTATGATCGCAGTTCTTTAATCCAGAACGCAGGGCAGGGGTCGGATTGAGCAGTGGTTGTGTTGATTGCAGCAATGGTGTCTTCAATGCCTGTGTGGTGTGGAGAAAATGGTGAGAGGTGTTATGTGGCTTGGCTCGAGAGAGGCGACAGGTGCTGAGGTCTATATGATTATAAATAGTTGCTACATTCAATTGTTTATTGTAAATATTTTCTAGGTTACAAGATGTTCAATGCCATTGTTTTTCTGTTCTCTCTAAACTGCCCCTGATCTCTGGAAGGGGCAGTATAGAAAAGTGTCCAAATAAATAAATAAATATATGTGTAAATTTGTACACTGCCCACTCTTCGTCCATGTAAGAATGTTTAGAAAATGCGCCACTTATATGTGGGAGCATCTGAAATTGAAAGAAGGCATGTTGTGAGATGCCCTCAAGGAGGGAATTTTATAAAAGGATGCAAAATCAGTAAGTTCAGCGTTGATGGCGAAAAAAATGGAAATAGTGGACAACTTTAACCTACGTGGATCAATCAATAAAGGAACAACAAGCAGTCAAGAAATCCAACAACGCATTGCTCTTGGCAGAATGGTTATGAAGGACCTAGACAAGATTCTCAAGAACAGAGATGTCTCTCTCCATAGAAAGACTCAACTCGTTCAAGCAATGGTATTTTCAATAATGTCATATGGCCAGTGAAAAAGATAGACAGGAAGAAAATTGATGCCTTTGAATTATGGTGCTGGCGACAAATACTGTGTATACCATGGACTGCCCGAAGAACAAACCAGTAAGTACTAGAGGAGATCAAACTAAGCTTTCTTTAGAAACTCACATGACAAGACTTTGACTTTCATATTTTGGATGCATATTGTGAAGAGAGAGATCATTAGAGAAAAACATCATGCTTGGCAAGATAGAAAGTCAATGCAAAAGAGGAAGGCCAACAAGGATCGATACAATACCAGCAGCATTAGGTGCCGCTCTGTCAACAATGAGCCGCCTGACTGAAGACCGAACACAGTTTAGGACAACTATCCAGTCAACACCAACTCAATGGCACTTTACAACAACATATGAGAAATCCATAAAGGTGCCTATCTTAAGTGTATTTTATAAAGGTAACAACATAGGTACTTATGTGTCGTTATAAAATAGGTTCCCAGTCTCAATAGTGCACAAATTCCCATGCACAAATTTACACCCATTCTGAAAAAAACATAGGAAATGATGACAGATAAAGACCATAGGGCCTGTCTGGTCTGCCAAGCCATACACTATTACTAATCTCTACAATCCCTTCCTCTCCCTCAGAGATCCTCTGCCTTTGTCCCATGTTTTCTTGAATTCAGAGACTGTCTTCATTTCCACACCTCCACTGGAAAGGGCCTGTTTTTGGTTTCACTTCTGCCCTTGTTGCTGATGGAAGTACGGACTTCAGAAAGGCCGAATGGTAGGTGTAGAGAAACACGCTCTCACCTCTGTGCCAAGGATGCAGTGTCACAGCTACTGCAAAGGGTGAGCCGAGAGGCAGGGCTTTTTGGCACCTTTAAGCTACGGTGTCCTGATCCAGTGCCTCACTGACTTGCCCTTTAAGCCAGCCCTGGTAGTGGGGTAATATGGCTATGGAATGTACAGATGTAAAAGTAATCTAGCTGAGGTATTTTGTACCAGTTGTAATCTCTCCTATATAAAGATCATTCCGTTAATGATAGTTCGAGGCTACCAAAGTGTGAACATAACATAAGAACATAAGATATGCCATACTGGGTCAGACCAAGGTCCATCAAGCCCAGTATTCTGTTTCCAACAGTGGCCAATCTAGGTCATATGTACCTAGCAGTTTCCCCAAGAGACACAAGTTCCACAATGCTTGTACTGGGTCAAGCATTGATATCTTCAGTCACTTCTTAATAATGGTTTATGGACCTTTCCTCCAGGAACTTGTCCAAACCTTTTTTAAAACCCAGCTACACTAACAGCCTTTACTACATCCTCCGGTAACAAATTCCAGAGTTTGATTACACGTTGAGTGAAAAAATATTTTCTTTTATTAGTCTTAAATAGTTTACCCTGTAGCTTCATTGCATGTCCCCTAGTCTTTCTATATTCTGATAAGGTAAACAATCGATCTACGTTTACCCGTTCCACTCCGTTCATTAATTTATAGACTTCTATCATATCTCCCCTCAGCCGTCTCTTTTCCAGGTTAAAGAGCCCTAACCTTTTTAGCCTTTCTTCATAGGAATATCTTTCCATCCCCTTTACCATTTTGGTGGCTCTTCTCTGTACCTTTTCTAAAATCGTTATATCCTTTTTAAGATACGGCGACCAGAATTGCACACAATATTCAAGGTACTGCTAGGTACATATGACCTAGATTGGCCACTGTTGGAAACAGAATACTGGGCTTGATGGACCTTGGTCTGACCCAGTATGGCATATCTTATGTTTTTATGTTCTAAGGTGCGGTCTCACCATGGAACGATATAGAGACATTATAATATCTTTTGTTTTATTTTCCATTCCTTTCCTTATCATACCTAGCATTCTATTTGCTCTCTTGGCCGCCGCTGCACAATGGGCCGAGGGTTTTAACATGGTATCCACAATGACGTCTAAATCTTTTTCCTGGGTGGTGGTTCCTAATGTGGAACCTTGCATCGTGTAACCATAGTTTGGGTTGTTCTTCCCTAGGTGCATAACCTTGCACTTGTCCACATTAAATTTCATCTGCCATTTTGATGCCCAGTCTTCCAACTTATCAAGATCCTCTTGCAATTTTTCACAATCCTCTGGGTTTTAACAACTTTAAATAGTTTTGTGTCATCTGCAAATTTGATAACCTCACTCGTTATTCCACTTTCCAGGTCATTTATGAATATGTCAAAAAGCAGCGGACCCAGCACAGATCCCTGGGGTACACCACTATTCACCTTTCTCCATTGGGAAAATTAGCCATTTAGCCCTACCCTCTGCTTTCTATCTTTTAACCAGTTCCTGATCCACAATAGTACACCATTTTTCCCGGTACTGACGTCAGTTTCCCGGATCACCCCTGGAACCCTTTTTAAAAATTGGTGTTACATTGGCGATCCTCCAATCTTCAGGTATTAGAGATGATTTTAATGATAGTTCACAGATTACTGATAGCAGTTCTGCAATCTCATATTTCAGTTCTTTCAATACCCTTGGATGTATACCATCCGGCCCAGGTGATTTGCTACTCTTCAGTTTATCTAATAGTTGTAAGACATCTTCCCGATATATTTCCTTCAATTCTTCTGCACCTTTAAATACCACTTCAGTCATGGGTAACATCCCTACATCTTCCTCAGTAAAGACCGAAGCAAAGAATTCATTCAGTCTCTCCGCTATCGCCTTGTCGCCTCTTAGTGCTCCTTTAACCCCTTTATCATCTAATGGACCAACTGATTCTCTCACAGGTTTTTTGCTACGAATGTACTTGAAAAGGTCTTTATTTCGCGTTTTTGCTTCCGCAGCAAGCTTCTTCTCAAATTCTCTCTTTGCCTGCCTTATCAATGCCTTGCATTTGACTTGCCAGTGCTTGTGCTGTTTCCAGGTTTCATCGTTTGGCTCTTTTTTCCATTTCCTGAAAGATGCTTTTTTGGCAACAACAGCCTCTCTGACCTCACCTTTAAACCATGCTGGCAGTTTTTTGGACTTCCTTCCACTTTTCTTAAAGCGTGGAATACAGCTGGTCTGGGCTTCCAAGATTTTTATTTATTTATTTATTTATTTATTTATCTATTTCTTCTATACCGCCCCTTCCAGAGATCAGGGGCGGTTTACATGGAACAATTTAACAGTTTTGTATACGTTCGTATAACATTACATTGAACAAAATTTTTTTTAACTTTTTACAAATAAGAGAGCATTAACTTTTTACAAATAACAGAGCATTAAACTGTTAAAACTATTTACAAGGTGTATACTTTTGTATACTTCTGTATCGTTATATAGTATTTTTCAACAACACCCAAGCTTGATGTACGTCTTTAACCTTCGCAACTGCTCCTTTTAGTTTTTTCTTAACTGTTTTCCTCATTTTATCATAGTCTCCCTTTCGAAAGTTAAAAGGTAGTACTGTGGATTTCCTTACTATCCCTCCTCCACTAATTAAATCAAAGGCGATCATGCTATGATCACTATTGCCAAGTGGCCCCAACACCCTTATCTCTTGCACTAGATCTGGTGTTCCACTAAGGACTAGGTCTAATATGGCTTCCCCTCTGGTCAGTTCATGAACCAGCTGCTCCAAGAAGCAGTCATTTATTCCATCTAGGAACTTTATCTCCCTAGCATGTCCTGACGTGACACTGACCCAGTCGATACCGGGGTAATTGAAATCTCCCATTATTATTACTGCGCTGTAACTTTTGTTAGCTTCCTTGATTTCTTTGAGCATTTCATCATCCATTTGGTCATTCTGGCCAGGTGCTCGATAGTACACCCCCACTGCCATATCTTTTTGTGTTCATTAAAGACATGAACAGCACAACCCCAAAAGCAGGAAAAATGCAGATTGAACCCAGAAACAATATGGAGTGGAGGAGTGGCCTAGTGGTTGGGACAAGGTACTTCGGGCCGGAAGGTCGGGGGTTCAAATCCCACTAGAGGACAGCAACCTTGGGCCGGAAGGACTGGGGTTTCTAGTCCCACAGGTGCTCCTTGTGGTCTTGGGCAAGCCACTTAACCCTCCATAGCCCATGTTCCCTGTAAAATAGTTCTCTGTGTGCTGTGCTTTCCTGTCTAATCAATGTGTTTATACCTCAAAAATTTCCTGTCATGATTTGACAATTTCCAATCTGTAATCAAACCGCTGCTGATCGCTGGAAGTAGCAGTATACAAATGTATACTAAATAAATAAATATGTTGTCCCTCGAATATCAGCCTTATTGCTAATTTCAAGTGGAGGTCCCAAGAGACATCCTAGGAGACAGAAACAGCATCATAGGTTTTTATACCCAAAGGATCTCAGTTTTGCTTGCATTAAACTTAAGTCTAATAGAATTAAATCATACAGAGAGACAATTATTAAATATGCATTCGGTCTTAGGAAAAACCTTAGCACTAAGCAGTGCACACAAAAGCTTAATATTAATTTTAAACAAAACGGGTGAAAGGGCTGAACCCCACCCCAGCCTTACACTACTTATTGTTGCCTCTCAGCCAGAAAAAAGGGAAACTCTTTCGCCACAGAGCTTTGAATTCTTACAGTCTAATCAATTAGCACAATAGTGTGATCAATTCAGCAGAAGGAGATAAATAGTGGATCAGTTGTTTCCACCCCATGCGAAAGGAAGCCTGTGTCAGAGGGGACAGACACACGAACAGCATACAGTGCCAGAGATTTTTTTGTAAACTGCGCTGTGCCGTTTTAAAGTCATTGCTGCCACTGAAGTCCCAGAAAGGGACAGTGGAAGCCATGGGAGCAGAGGGGGGGGGAGGGGGAGAGGGGGCCCACAGAGTGAGGTTTGTCTAAGGTGCCTCGTATCCTTGTACCGGCCCTGCCACCACTGTTCACAAGGTCACCAGGGTTCAACATCAACTCCATGGCACTTTACAACAATAACAGAACTAGAAAGGATTTTGAGAAGGGCAACAAAAGGGAAGTGAGGCTGAGCCGGTTAGGGCTGTTCAGCTTAGAAGCCAGATGTCTGAGACGCCGTGGTGTAAATTCTGCCCAAGCGACCCCTGCGGTGTAGAGGGGGCCCACTTGCAGCTGCTCCCATATCTTTTGAAGTGGACTTCCCCCTCTCTGGTCCATAATTTGAATTTCAGCCACTGCTGAGAGGGGATATGAAAGAGGTTTATAAAATAGCACTAGAACTAGGGGACAATCCAGGAAACTAATAAATACCAGATCCTAAAGGAAATTAGAGGAGGAATTTTTTCACCAAATCATGCTGTGGAATTTGTTGGCAGAGGATGTGGTCAAGGTAGTTAACATAGCTAGTTTTAAATAGAAAATGAAATTAATGTACATATAGCCAGGTTTAAAAAAGCTCTGGACAAGTTCTTGGAGGAAAGGTCCATAAACCATCATTAAAGGGGACCCAGAATATCCACTGCTTGCCCCAGTACAAGCATTGAGGAACCTGTGTCTTTTGGAGAAACTGCTAGGTACTTGTGACCTAGATTGGCCACTGTTGGAAACAGGATACTGGACCTGATGGGACCTTGGTCTGACCCAGTATGGCATTTCTTATGTTCTTAACTCCTGCTTCCAATTTCTCACTAGACAACAACACACATCTGGGAGCTGTTGGGCCATATTGCAATTCTTGGCAATTCCTAGGGTTACGCCAGCAGGAGAAAAGTATTGCTTTTGGGCCCTTAGGGCTATAGTAACACTCCAGCGGTTTAAAATAGTTACAATAAACAAGATGGCCCAATATTCAAATGACTAATCTTCAATAACTCAGAAGGTAAAGTTGCCAACCATATAGATATACTGTAACAAAACCTTCTGTACATGAAATAATACAGTCAAATGGTTCAAAACTAAAGGAAGGGAAAACACCTCAGGGAACAACAATAGTCGTCATGTTATTTCAGGCTTCTGTCTCACATTGTAAGTCATAAAATACCTTCTAGGTTTTTAACTTTTGGCAAGTTTTAGTGCAATACCTTCAAAATCTTCTCACATTTAGTCATTAAAAAAAAAGCGCATTCCTGAGATGTTTCAAGGCTTCAGGTCAATCTCCGATGCTGTCAGCCTTTTGCTGTTGTGGAGGTTCATCCGCAACATGCCTGCCTTTCAGCCCAAAGGTTATCGGTCCCAGGCCAGCCTGGTCTGTGCCAAAACTGGGGAGAAGCACCTGAATTTCAAAATGATACGGGGCCTGTGCCAGAAGGCATATGAGAAAAGACTTGAAGACCTAAATATGTTTACCCTAGAGGAGAGGAGAGACAGAGGGGACATGATACAGACCTTTAAATATTTAAAGGGTATATTAATGAACAAATAAACCTTTTTCAAAGATGGGGAAGCTGCAGGACATGAAATGAAGCTGCAAGGAGTAAAGTTGAAAGCAACATCAGGGAATACCTTTTTCATGGAAAGAGTGGTGGATGCCTGGAATGCCCTCCTGAAGGAGGTGATGGGAGCAAAACAGGTTCGAAATTCACAAAGGCATGGGACAGACACAGAGGTTATCTGCTGTCATTTATGATGTTACCAATGTAGTATAAGGACAAATAAACCATGAGACCACACCAGCCCAACTGACTGCGTAAATCGTCTCCTCCTAAGCACCTTATAAACATCCCATATCAATCCCCTCAATACTCGGCAACCCCAACAATCTTAACATTGGACATGTTCCTTAACATACTTATAACCCAGCTAATGAGAAACTCCCACTCTCAAGCCTAATATCTTATTACCATAAAACCACATCTGAATCATTATCCACGCCTCAATCACCCTTCCCAACTGCAGCAAGGATTCTACATTCACCCAAACCAAATCGCAATAAAACTACCAGCGACGTTTGCTCCAGCAAGCCACTACCAATTCTGCCTTTCACAAAAACGCCGTTCTTAAAGGGAACTACTGATCAATCACAACCCTCCAAAGAATGATGTTAACAAATGATTCCCCAAATACATTCACACACTCCATCCCTTCCACAATCTTAGGAATTATGTAATGGTTAGAGCAGTGGGTTAGACCCAGGGAAGCTCAGCTCAAATCCCACTTCTGTTCCTTGTGATCTTAGGCCAGTCACTTGATCCTCCATGACCTCAGGTGCAAGCTTTGATTGCAATCCCTCTGGGGACAGAAAAACGCCTCCTGCACCTAAATGTAACTCTCCTTGAACTCCTGAGAAAAGGTGTGAACTAAATCCAATCAATAAGCACATCAGCCAATTAACTCTAAATGCATTGCAACACACAGTTCTTAGGTATGGTGCTGCAAACAGATACTTCAAACAGTTCACTGCACCCACACACCTTGATCGCTTGAGCCCTAGGTCACTATGCATGCTCATTCCTATGCCATGGTACTGACAGGTCTGCTTAAACCCAATGCTGCTAGATTTATTTCTTACTTTCCACCCACAGATGCAAAATCAGCAGCAATCTCCATCTAGCTGTGATTAGCCACACAACCCAACCTACCACCTATGTTCAAACAGACGTACAGTATATGTTTAACAGCTGCTGCTATTTGGATAAGTGCTGCTGGCTAATTTTCAGTGGCACTATCCAGATGGTGCCAGTTCCAGTCTCTTGTAGCTTCTCCTGTTTTGAGGAATAGGTTGAACAAAACTGTGAGGGTTGCAGCCAGAACCTTCTTAAATGCCTTTGGTATTCTAGGGTGAATCCTATCAGGGTCTATGGTCTTGTTAACTATCAGTGTGCTGACCTGTTGAATTCTGCCTCCTTGGTGAATGGCAGAGTTCCCCTCACAGTCTTAAGTACTTGCCTTGGTCTTGGCTTTCATATTGTTATATAATAAAAGCAAGGACTGATTCAAAGGAACTTATCCACTCAGCAGTGCCTAATAACCAGGTAAGTGCTGTATCTGGATAGTGCCGCGGCAGTCTGAGGGCAGAGCTGGGGCGAAGACAAACGTTATCCGGATTGTAGCGATATTGAGCCTGAAACTTTAGGACAACTATCCAGAGGGTCGCCATGAGTCGACACCGACTCGACAGCACTTAACAACAATATCTGAAACTTTATAAGATATGCCATACTGCGTCAGACCAAGGTCCATCAAGCCCAGTATCCTGTTTCCAACAGTGGCCAATCTAGGTCATAAGTACCTAGCAGTTTCCCCAAAAGACACAGGTTCTACAATGCCTGTATTGGGTCAAGCATTGATATAATAATGGTTTATGGACCTTTCCTCCAGAAACATGTCCAAACCTTTTTTAAACCTGGCTACACGTAAAGCTTTTACTACATCCTCCGGTAACAAATTCCAGAGTTTGATTACAGGTTGAGTGAAAAAATATTTTCTTTTATTTGTCTTAAATAGCTTCATTGCAAATCCCCTAGTCTTTCTATATTCTGATGATGTAAACAATCGATCTATGTTTACCCGTTCCACTCCATTCATTAATTTATAGACCTCTATCATATCTCCCCTCAGCCGTCTCTTTTCCAGGTTGAAGAGCCCTAACCCTTTTAGCCTGTCTTCATAGGGGTATCCTTCCATCCGTTCCAGAGTATAGGGGCTGTGTATCTGAATGTCCTATTGCTTGTATAATATTTGGTTTTGAGTATTAGGGGTGGTACTTGCAGGAGGTCTTGTGCATGCTTTTGCTTCTGTCTGGTGTCAGTTTGAGATTTATTATAGTGGAGAGGTAAGAGGGGGAGATTTGTTTCTGCAATTTAAAAGCAGTGAAGATCTAAGAACATAAGAACATAAGATATGCAATACTGGGTCAGACCAAGGTCCATCAAGCCCTGTATCCTGTTTCCAACAGTGACTAATCTAGGTCATATGTACCTAGCAGTTTCCCCAAAAGACACAGGTTCCACAATGCTTGTATTGAGTCAAGCACTCATATCCTGGGTCCCTTTTTAATAATGGTTTATGGATCTTTCCTCCAGGAACTTGTCCAAATCCTTTTTAAACCCAGCTACACTAACGGCCTTTACTACATCCTTCGGTAACAAATTCCAGACTTTGATTACACGTTGAGTGAAAAAATATTTTCTTTTATTAGTCTTGAATAGTTTACCCTGTAGCTTCATTGCTTGTCCCTTAGTCTTTCTATATTCGGTTAACCTAAACAATCGATCTACGTTTACCCGTTCAATTCCGTTCATTAATTTATAGATTTCTATCATACCTCCCCTCAGCCATCTCTTTTCCAGGTTAAAGAGCCCTAACCTTTTTAGCCTTTCTTCATAGGGGTATCCTTCTATCCCCTTTACCATTTTGGTGGCTCTTCTCTGAACCTTTTCTAGTAACACTATATCCTTTTTAAGATACGGTGACCAGAATTGCACAGAATATTCAAGGTGCGGTCTCACCATGGAACGATATAGAGGCATTATAATATCCTTTGTTTTATTCTCCATTCTTTTCCTTATGGTACCTAGCATTCTATTTGCTCTCTTGGCCGCCGATGCACACTGGGCAGAGGGTTTTAACATGTGTTCCACAATGATGCCTACTTCTTTTTCCTGGGTGGTGGTTCCTAATGTGAAACCTTGCATCGTGTAACCATAGTTTGGGTTGTTCTTTCCTAGGTGCATAACTTTGCACTTGTCCACTTTAAATTTCATCTGCCATTTTGATGCCCAGTCTTCCAATTTATCAAGATCCTCCGACTCACCTTTGTCTACCTGTTTATTCACACCTTCAAAAAAACATAACAGATTAGTAAGACAAGATCTTCCTTGTCTTAAGTCATGTTGGCTGTCTCCCATTAAGCCATGACTATCTACATGTTCAGCAATTTTGTTCTTTATGATGTTTTCTACCATTTTTCCCGGTACTGACATCAGGCTCACCGGTCTGTAGTTTCCCGGATCACCCCTGGAACCCTTTTTAAAAATTGGCATTACGTTTGCCATCCTCCAATCTTCAGGTATTACAGATGATTTTAATGATAGTTCACAGATTACTAATAGCAGGTCTGCAATCTCATATTTCAGTTCTTTCAACACCCTTGGATGTATATCATCTGGCCCAGGTGATTTGCTACACTTCAGTTTATCTAATAGTTGTAATACATCTTCCCGATGTATCGATATTTCCTTCAATTCTTCCACACCTTTAAATACCACTTCAGTCATGGGTAGCATCCCTAGATCTTCCTCAGTAAAGACCGAAGCAAAGAATTCATTCAGTCTCTCCACTATCGCCTTGTCGCGTCTTAGTGCCCCTTTAACCCCTCTATCATCTAATGGACCAACTGACTCTCTCACAGGATTTTTTGCTATGAATGTACTTGAAAAAGTCTTTATTACGTGTTTTTGCTTCCGCAGCAAGCTTCTTCTCAAATTCTCCCTTTGCCTGCCTTATCAATGTCTTGCATTTAACTTGCCAGTGCTTGTGCTGTTTCCAGGTTTCGTCGTTTGGCTCTTTTTACAATTTCCTGAAAGATACCTTTTTGGCAGCAACAGCGTCTCTGACCTCACCTTTAAACCATGCTGGCAGTTTTTGGACTTCCTTCCACTTTTCTTAAAGTGTGTAATACAGCTGGTCTGGGCTTCCAAGATAGTATTTTTCAACAATACCCAAGCTTGATGTAAATCCTTAACCTTTGCAACTGCTCCTTTTAGTTTTTTCTTAACTATTTTCCTCATTTTATCATAGTCTCCCTTTCGAAAGTTAAAAGGTGGATTTCCTTACTATCCCTCCTCCACTAATTAAATCAAATGCGATCATGTTATGATCACTATAGCCAAGTGGCCCCAACACCCTTATGTCTTGCACCAGATCTGGTGTTCCACTAAGGACTAGGTCTAATATGGCTTCCCCTCTGGTCGGTTCATGAACCAGCTGCTCCAAGAAGCAGTCATTTATTTCATCTAGGATCTTTATCTCCCTAGCATGTCCTGCCGTGACACTGACCCAGTCGATACCGGGGTAATTGAAATCACCCATTATTATTACTGTACTGTAACTTTTGTTAGCTTCCTTGATTTCTTTGAGCATTTCATTATCCATTTGTTCATTCTGGCCAGGCGGTCAATAGTACACCCCCCACTGCCATCGCCTTCCCCTTTTTACATGGAGTTTCGATCCATAGAGATTCTACAGCAAATTTTGTTTCCTGCAAATCTTTAATCCTTTCTGACTCAATGCCCTCTCTAACATAGAGCGCAACCCCTCCACCAATTTGATCAGCTCTATCATTACGATATAGTTTGTACCCAGGTATCACAGTGTCCCACTGGTTGTCCTCCTTCTACCATGTCTCTGAGATTCCAATCATATCTAACCTCTCATTTAGTGCTATATATTCTAACTCTCCCATCTTATTTTTTAGACTTCTAGCATTTGCATACAAGCATTTTAGAGACTGGATTTTATTCATATTAATTTCGCTAATGGTAGGCGTGGGTAATTTGGGATCTGTAAGTTCTGTCTGCTCCATAATCGAGGGCATTTGAACTACTTTACTCGTTTTTGGAACCTCTCTGCTTTTGGTAGAATCCTTCAAGGATACATTCTTCCAAACCATGCACTCTTGTGCAACTGTCGGCTTTCCCCTATTATCTAGTTTAAAAGCTGCTCTATCTCCTTTTAATGGTTAATGCCAGCAGCCTGGTTCCATCCCAGTTAAGGTGAAGCCCTTCCCTGCGTAAGAGCCCCTCTTTTCCCGAGCATGTTCCGCAGTTCCTAACAAATCCAAAACCCTCATCCTTGCACCATCGTCTCATCCACGCATTGAGACTCCGGAGCTCTGCCTGCCTTTTTGGTCCTGCACGTGGAACGGGAAGCATTTCGGAGAATGCTACCCTGGAAGTTCTGGATTTCAACTTTCTACCTAAAAGCCTAAATTTAGCCTCCAGAACCTCCCTACCACATTTTCCTATGTCATTGGTACAGTGCCCCACAGTACCGACATGTACCAAGACAGCAGACTCCTCCCCAGCACTATCTAAGACCTTATCTAGGTGGCGCGTGAGGTTTTATGTAACTTTCTGCTTCTATTTTGTGTTTTGTTGGTGTCTGTGGATTGATTGGGGTTGTTATACTTGTGTCAGTTATGATAAAATTATAGTTTATTGTATCATTTAATATATTGCCTCATTGGTACCATAAAAGGAGATTTCTGCCAAGAGGTCTGTTACTCAGTCCTGTAGGTCCTGCTCTAGCTTGTGAGGCTTCTTGGCCACATGTGAGGAGATTTCAGCGGGAAGCACGGACTGCACCGGTGCAAGAAACTCCCAGGCACCCCATCAGGCCTTTTTTCATACAAAAGGCCTGATGGAGCAACCAAATTCTGGGGAGAAGGAATCCCCACTTTAATAAGCTCACTCCCAGCTGCCACCTTAGAAGCACCCTGGGGTGCTGACAGCATGCGGCTAAGCAAGGTAGGCACACCCCACCCCCTCTTGATATGCTGATCCCAAAGTGGCAGGCTTAATGGCAGAAGATCCTGGCAAAATCGGCAACTCTCCCACTGCAGTGCTGCCCAGCCTAGCAAGTGTCCTCAGCTCACCCCCATTGGCGCCAATGCCACTAACTCTGCTTCCTCACAAGTATGGCATTGTCCAGCAGCCGACAAGAGTGCCCAGTGGCTGCTGCACTGTTATAGCGGGCTATCTGCACTATTAGGATAGGGATTGGGTCGCTGCAGAATCCAGTTATTAAGCACTGTCCACTATCTAAACACTGGGGCTGAAAATCTGAATTTTATTTTACTGTGCCAGTCAGTGGTTAAAAAAAAAAGCTGACAGCCATGGTTAATTGTCCTTATACAGAAGGTTACGGTAAATATTTTCTATCCTTTCTGTATACCAACCTTTGCCCTTTCTTTGCCTCTCTCACTGGTGCAGTTGGTTTGGCTCTTGCATTTTCTGTTCATATCTATGGTATGACTACATCGTGAGTACTGCGTGCAGTTCTGGCCACCCCATCTCGAAAAAGATACAGTGGAACCAGAGAAGGTTCAGGGAAAGGCAACAAAAATGATAAATGGGATGGAAGAGAGGACAAGTAAGTTAGAGCTCTTCAACATGGAGAAGAGAGGGCTGATAGGAGACACGCTAGAAGTCTATAAAATCATGAATGGAGTAGAAATGGTCAGGAGAGAAAGAGAGGTTATTTACCCTCTCAAATAATACTAACACAAGAGACTCTCCATGAAACTTACTGATAACTGACAGAAAACAAATTTAGGAAAGTATTCTTTCAGGCAAAGTGCAATGAAGCTATGGGATTTGTTGCTTATAATATAGTGAAGGATAGTAGTATGTTTGACAGCTCCACTAACAATTATTAGATTGGAGAATCAGCATCTCGTACTTCTTGAGATCTCCATTAAGATCTGCAGGCACAAATGTGAATTGGACACTGCTGGAGATGAAGGCTCATGAATCATTGGTCTGATCCAGCATGGCCCCTCTTTATGTCTTTATATTCGTAATTCTACTGCTGCAGTCTGCAGCCTTTCCACACAGAAGAGACAGTTCATGGGTTTTTTCTATTTTGAAAATATTTTGAGAGCCACAACCTCATCATCAGTCAGGACAATCACATAAATCAACTCCACGTCCCTTTCCTCATCCATATCGCCAGCAATCAAGATTCCTCTATCAATTCTGGCTCCCCCCTCCCTCCATCTCCTGTAGTCAATCTCCCCCTCCCCACCCCTCCCTTATCCACAACAGACTCCTAGCTCTAGCAGTCCTGCTCTCTATTCACAATCATCTCAACAGTCATTCACTCTGTTAATCCTCTGCACCCCCAGCAGTCTCCAACCCACATCCATAGCAGATCCTTTCTGTCTCTCTCTCTCACTCTGTTCCCACCTAAAGCCTCCCCCTGACACTGACACATTGCACTACAGTCACCGCTTCCTCTTACCTCACACGGCTCACGATGCCACTTCTGGTCTCCTCCCACACCAGGGTTGGCCAAAAACAGTGCCCCCTTACTTTTTTCCGGTGTTGGCTGATAATAATGCTGCCCCCTTCCCCTCCTGCACAGTCTCCATAGGGCTGATGTGAACCACCTTCTCCTACAGCTCAGCTGAGCCATGGATAGCATGCTTCCCCTATGGTCAGTGCAGTTGCAGGTACCCGTTTCCATCCCCTGTCCTAGTGCATAAATTGTGTGCTATTATGGCGCATTGTTACTGGCTGATTGCATTTATTTATTTGGGTTTAGCTCATGCCGTTTCATTAGTAGTTAAAGGCCTGTTACATTCACATACAATAGGAATTTCCCTGTCCCAGAGGGATTGCAATCTAAGGAGCCTATTTATTAAGCTGCAAGGCTCATTATTTCAAATACCTTTTTGACCAAGTTGGGGATAGGGGCATGAGGGGAAGGCCCCTCAGTGCTACACCACCAGGGATTTCTGCCTCAGGGAGAGAAGGCTTTTTGTTTTTTAACACACCAGCCCTTTTAAAGGATAGTGGCCCCAAACTGGGCCCATATCCCATGGTGTAGCTGGGAATCCTTGAAGTTCCTGCCTCAGCAATGCAAAGAAAATTACTAAAGGATTTAATAATCCGCATATTCAGTACTGCTGCCTAGTGCATCCTGTGGCAGTTTTCATGCAGTAAAATAACGTCAATGTGCTATTTTACCACATTTTAGTAAATCTACTCCTAACTTTGTACAAACCATATGCTGAGACCAACATTCACGCTAAGCAGCTTGGAGTTGCATGAGAGTCCTCCTGCAGTGTTCCTGCTGGTGAGGAGTGGTGCAACACAATTGTGCTGAGAACTGTGAGGCACAGGCAATTGTGTTGCATCATCCCCCAATGACACGGTGCAGCTCCAACCTACTTAGCTGGAATGCTGGCTATGACAATTGCTCTTCTGTAACCCAAGCTTACTACTTCCTCTTTCCAACTTCTTTTCCTAGGTGGGTGGCTTGGTCGCTGAGAAATGTCCAACAACATGGCCAAAATTGCTGAGGCTCGGAAGACGGTGGAGCAGCTGAAGTTGGAAGTCAACATTGATCGCATGAAGGTCATTTCCTGTTTGTTTCTTGTGTTTCCCACTTTCAGCCATCTCTTGATGGTTGTATGGTTGCATGAAGGTTGAAAGCTTTTTCTCTTTTGCTCAATGGCAAGCTAAGGGGCACCACAACAGTCACTATGTTCACACTGCTTCCTTCATTTCCACATGCATCATATCCACTAGCTCTAATCCAGTCTTGGTTTTATAACTGTACAATCTCCTCACTTTCCATAGGTGTCAAAAGCTGCTGCAGACCTCTTAGCCTTTTGTGAAGCTCATGCCAAGGAAGACCCCCTGGTGACTCCAGTGCCTTCTTCGGAGAATCCATTCCGAGAGAAGCGTCTCTTTTGCATCCTTCTGTGATGCCCATCTCAGGAGAGGTGACTCTCTCTCCCACTGCTTCCTAGTGCTAACCTTAGCTGGGTAGCATCTCCTCCAGAGTAGGAAGCAGATCCTGGGAGCCTCTAGCACACAAAGGGCCTGATTTGCTAAGCATTTTCCTCATAGACGCAGAATGGAAGAAAAAGCTTTTGCAAAATCAGATCCTAAGTGAGGGATTTCTATTTCAAGCAAGATACCAAGAGTCAGCCCCACTTCCACCACTGTTATTTAGACCCCCGCAGTCCTTCATCAGCTAAGGAGCTCTGAAGGGACACAGTTTCCAGAGGGAGACTTTAAGCCAATTACTGGTTTTTGAATTTACAGCCTAGTGCATTGTGCAGAGTTGCCAAGTTACCCAGTTCCAGAGATTTTGTTTGCCAGTTCTGGTTTTAAATTTGCCTTGCAATGCAGTATGGTATTTATAGTCCCTGATTGTACCCATTGAAATCACTACTGCAGGTCCCATAATGCATCAGAATGAGATTGTCAGAAATCTAGGACTAGCTCAAAATCTCACTACTGGAACTGAGTAACTTGGCAACTCTGTGAATTGTGGGATTTGTAATAAAATGATAAAAGTAGTTTTCTCTTTCTAGACTTCATTTCCACTTTTACATGAAGATAAATTACATTTTTCATGCATTCCCAGCCATAGTAACCTGGGGCCACTATCCTTTAAAGGAGCAGGTATACAGTAAGTCCCTGCCCTCTGAGACCTTACTCTCTAATGGGTACCTGAGACATTGAGATATTTGTTGTAAGTTTGGACAAGTCACTTTATCAGTGGTAGAAATGAAATCCGAAGTCTGGTTTCCCTGGTTTGTTGCCTATTGCTCTAATGACTAGGCCAGTGGTTCCTAAACCTGACATGGGAGGACCCCGAGCTAGTTAGGTTTTCAGGATATCTGCAATGAATATGTACAAGGGAGATGTCCATGCAAAGGAGGTTACTTTAGAAGCACCTCCATGTGTAAACAGTGGCATGTAAACATGTAGAATGGAACACCATGTAAATGTGATTTCAGAAAGCCGCTGTTTATATGTTGAGAACCACATCATGCGGAGGTTTCAAGGGAATATAGTGGAAATGTGATTTGGGTGTCAGTTTGTATACAGTGAGCTAATAGGCAGATCTATCTCATGCATATTCATTAGGGATATCCTGAAAACTCAATCTGTTTGTGGCCCTAAAGGACAGTCATGGGGTCATTCTGACCCGCAAATAGTGGGGATGGATGTCCCAGTGGGAAGTCCATCCCCACTACTCATGTTCCTTCCTGCCGGCAGCAAACTTCCCCACTGGTTGTATGGGGAAGTTAAATTGGGTGGGGAAGGGGTGGATCAGGGGCAGAGTTAGGGCAGGTGGTGGGTGGTCATCAGTCCTCGATGTACGGGGCCGATTCTAATGTCGGACCTATACTTCCAGGGCTGGTGATCTGCACAGGGAAGTTATTCTACCCCTAGTCGCCAGGGTCAGCGGGCGTGGGGCCAGAAAGCAGCAGGAGGGGGCAATGAGCACTCCCCACAGCCAGACCCTGGCCTTGGGAGGCTGGATCAGGGGTTGGGCTGTGGGAATGCAGTACAAGAGCTGGTGGCCGGGATTGCAGCTTTACAATGGAGCCGCAATGCCATGGCAACTGGATGCCATGGTGCTGTGGTTCCATTGTAAAGCCCAGACTGAGTTAGTCGGGTATGGCCCGTATGTGCAGGCCAGGCTGAATTGCAGACCTGATCATAATTCTGATCCTGCGGGGCTAGGCATGACCCATGGGATCAGAATCGCGATGCCCTCTGTTCGTCCGGTTCAGACCGGGCGAACAGAGGGCTTGTATGTCCGGGACTGAATTGGGCCTTCAATGAATATCACTATGTAGGAGACCTCTCATTCAGTTCCTTCACATAAATACTCCTCACACTGAGTTTTGTTCTAAATCAGAAAATAAAGGGGGCCCGTACTCAAAAGCACCCGCAAAGTGGATAAACGCCACTGAGACAAATATTCAGGGGCAGAGCAGGGCGGAGACAGAGTTCATCTAGATAGTGGTGATTTTCAGACGCAATGAATTTCTCATGCATATTCATTGTGGATATCCTGAAAACCCGAACGGCTGGGGTCTCACAGGACACATTTGGGAATCATAGCTCTAGGGCAGTGGGGGCAATTCCATCCGTCGTGCACCACAATCCAGCCTGGTTTTCATGATGTCCCTAATGAATATTCATGAGATCTATTTGCATTCACTGCCTTCCATTGTATGGAAATAGGTCCATGAATATTCATTAGAGACATCACGAAAACCAGGCTGGATTGTGGTGCACAAGGGCCGGAATTGCCCACCCCTGCTTTAGGGCACTGTTTCACTTGATGCAGGAGCCTGTCCAGGAGGCTGACTTAGCCAGTCAAATTTCAGGATTGCACTGTACTTCCGGACAGGATTGAGAAACATTGCTCTAGGGCAGAGGTACTCAAATCCAGTCCTGGAGGGCCGCAAACCAGTCAGGTTTTCGGGATATCCCTAATGAACATGCAAATATATCTCATGCATATTCATTAGGGATATCCCGAAAACCTGACTGGTTTGCGGCCCTCCAGGATTGGATTTGAGTACCTCTGCTCTAGGGTACATACATCTCATCTCATATGGATGCACCATTTAGTTGCCTTCCTCTGGACTGCCCCTAACCTGCTGAATCCCCAGACATCCTTACTGTCAATGCAGCGCTTCTCAGTCCTCTCCTGGACACACACCAAGCCAGTCAGGTTTTCAGGGTCACCACAATGAGACATGAGACAGATCTGCATATATTGGAGACCCATTTGCATGCAAATCTCTCTTATACATATTCATTGTGGTAAACCTGAAAACCCACCTAGCTAGCTGCACCTCCAGGGAAGATTTGGGAAGCACTGTACAAGCAATCCTCTCAACCCTCCAGGAAAAGTGTCTACAAGCTTTCTGGGATCTTCTTAGTACACCTCCTACTGGACCGAAACATTTCAGACTTACCAGGAAGGGTCATACAGTTTCCCTGAGTTAGGGTGATAGATTTAATGAAGTGAAGCAAAAGGGTTATTTACTCAATGGTGGGACTAATTAAATTGGAAATAAATGGTTGCCTGTTACCAGTTACTGGTTAGGTAGCAAGTTAATCCTGTATTAGTTAAATAATAACTGGGCATTGCAGAAATGAATTGAAATGTTCAAAAGAAAGTAGAATTATGTATTGAGGTAAATCAAATAGAAGAGCGAGTAAGGATGCTTTTGTATTAGTTAGATAAATTTGTTACTGTGTAATGTGAAATATAAATCACCTTGAAATCCTACAGAGATAGAAGTGGTCTTTAAATGCTTGATTAAATTAAATTAAATATGACCCCCACACATTGACCACTTAAATGCTTGCACCTTCGTGAGGAATAACTAGATGTCCTAATCTGAGCAGAAACGCAGACGCTCACGTATGAAGCCTAGCGTGTGTAGCGGACAAATAGCGAACACAAGTCTGGTTGTTCAGATGATAGTCTTGCTGGTACTTGTAGTTTCTCAGACTATTACAGTCGTTAAATGTGAAAGGAGGGGGGCTAGGCGTGAACTAGGTGGCAGGTTTTGCATGCTCATCTACCTATGATGATTTCTAGTCCGTCTATTTTATTTTATTATCTATATGTTATACAGTGTACTGGTTTGAAGCGATGAATGCAGTTAGCAGATCTGCTAACCGTGTTAATTATGGCGAGCAGGATATTAAAGTGGCACTAAGGCGGTTAGTGCAGCACCCTGACACTAGCCGGCTAGCAGCACCCGGGAGTAACCAGCTCGTGGAAATATTCAGTCACTGCCACCTCTCCCCCTGATTCTTGGACATTCTGCCCTGTACGTTTCCGATTCATATTAGATGCCCCTTCTAAAATGCCACTTCACATGTAAGCTACTCTCATTTTGTGAAAATAGCTAGACAACATCCAAAATAGTACTGTATTTAAGCTTAAACTCTTTATGCAATTTGTCTTTGCACATGTGTGGGTCAATATTTAAACACTGCAACTGGTGTTTAATTTAGTTGAAATCATTTTTATTGATGCAAACAATACTCCCAGCATGTAGACACTCTTACACATTGTCAGGAGTAAACAAACAAAACAATGAACCATCTTGTACAATTTTGTATTTTCTCTCTCTCTCCCCCCATCCACCCATCCCCATACCCCGCCCAAAAACAGAAACCAGATCGTGTTTATTTTCAACAACAAACACATTCCCAAATTATGGGCACATTTACATAGTACTGGGAACACTTTAACAAGTATCAGTAAACATAACATAACAATTGTCCATGCTACTTCGTCCCTATATGCAAATTCCCCCAACCCGTCCCCCAATCCCACCAGACCACCTACCCTATTATTGCTCTCCCATTCCCTCCATTGTAACTTCTTTCCCCTCTGCCCCCACACCCACCCGATCCAACTGGTGCAACCAGTGAGTGAATGTGTCCCAAGGAAAATTTCAAACTTCCCCATAAACCTTCCTCCCTCCTTTCCCACACCAACTGTCTCACCATCAAATGCCACAGGTACTACAGAGTCAACAATTCGAGGAGTGAGAGTGTCAATATATCCTCCCTAAAGGGCCAGAAACATATCACGCTGTTTTCCCTGTCCTCGAGAGGCCAAATCCTCCATCGATGTTAAATTGGGAAAAGCATTTCTCCAGGTCCACCACTGTTGCAGGATACAAGATTTACCAATCAAACAATCTTCTGCACTAATAGCCACGGTGCCACTTCCTTCAATAAGTCTCACACTTCATCTAATATCGCTAAACCAGGGGTGAACACCACCTTCTGAGCCAAAAGACTCCCTAAATGCACTTGCATCTGTTGCCAAAATTTTCGGACTCCCACACATCCCCAGAACATGTGCCCCAAGTGAGCCGGACCCGCCGTACAGCAAGGGCAATCCCCCTTAACTGCAAATCCCACCTTATAAGTCCTCACAGGAACTATGTACCCTCTCATCAGCACTTTTAATTGTGTCTCCCGTAATCAGGAGCTCTTAACCAAACTAGGGATTCAAGCAATTGCCTGTAATAGCCATCCTTCCCCCGTGGAAGTCTCACCTTTGCCTCTTATCTCCCTTCCCAGCACACATAACCAAGCTTCTCTGTGACTTTAAGCTCACCAACTTCTTATTGTAGAGTGAAATAGACAGAGCCCTCCTACCTTCAAATGCAAAAAATTGTTCTACTTGACTTAACTTAGTAATGCATAAAAAAGACTTATCTAAAGAAAAAATATAAGACGGCTTCTGCAGACAAGCAAAAAAAATGTTTGGTTTCTAAAGTACAGTACCCCTGGAATTCAATATCTGGTGAATCATACATAACTCTTGTTCCTGCCATAATTTAAATGGGGCCATGTCTAATCCTGGTGGGAAATGGGCCTTTCCCTACAAAGTCAATCCATCATCTGGGAATTGATACCTCGCTTCCCACATAAATGTCTCCAGGAGCTATGCACCAGGCCAACAACTATACTTCCCCATACCCTTGCAGGGAGATCTTTTCCATCAGCATGCAGAACTGCTAACAAACTATATGGCTGCATGAAATCTTCCTCAAACTCCTGCAGGGTAAAATCCTTGGTATAATTGAACCAATCCCATAAATGACACAGTTGACAAGCCCTGTTGTACAGTCCTAAATCCAATAGGCCAACATTCTCCTGCCATTAGATGCTTTGTAGATTTATCACCATCACTCATGGTCGCCTACTGTGCCATAGGAGCATTCCTAAGTCTTTTTCCAGATGTCTCATATATTTTTTCACCCAGTGTAATGGCAACAATTGCATGATAGAAAGAATTTTTGGGAAAAAAACATCATACAATAAGCTAACAGTCTCTCAAGGAGAGAGAGGGGCAAGGGCACCAGTTGTGCAGCTTCTTTCTAAGGAAGGACAGCAAACCCTCTACGTTCAAGAGTAGAATTTCTTAGGTTCTGCTGACAACTGAATATCCAGATAGCAGAAGGATGACCCTGCCCCTGTAATGGAAAACCGGTCTCCCAGCTCCCCCGCAAGGTCCTCTGCACATCTAACGCCTCTAACTTGTCCATATTGAGATGCAAAACAGCCAGTCTCCCATATTGTCAAAATTCCTCCAGCAAATATGTAAAGGAGCTTTGAGGCTTAGTCAAGAAGATCAGAATATCATCAGCAAAAGCAGACAACTTCAAACATCTGTTCCTCAGCTGCACTCTCTCTATCTCCTCAATATCATGCACCCCATGCAATAAAAGGTCAAAAGATAAAACAAAAAGAAGTGGGAAGAGTGGGCAACCTTGACAGGTTCCACGCTGGAGAGCACTGAGGCCTTGGGATGTGAATAAGGAAGATGGACTGCTGCTAAATATTTCTCACCCAATCCATAAGCCTATAAAACATCATACAAATAGGGCCAGCCCACATTATCAAATGCCTTTTTGGCATCAAAACTCACTAAAAGGGAAGGTATTTTTTCCCCATGCACCACTTCCAATGCCACTAAGATCTTCTGCAGATTGGAAACCGTGTACCGGTCCCTCACAAAACCAACTTGACTATCATGAAACAGACCAGGAAGCATCACCGCGAGACAATCCTCAAAATCCTTCACCATCAACTTCAGATCTAAATCCAACAGTGAAATGGAGTGATAAGATTCAATTTGTAAAGGGTCCTTACCGGTTTTGGGTAAACCCATGATGAATGCTCTGTTAACATTGCATGCAAAATGTCCCACCTCCAATTAGCATCACAAGCCTCAGGCAGGGGGCATTATCCGCTGACCTTGCAACAATTTATAAAATTCTGTGCTATATCCATCAGGTCCCGGGGTCTTATAGCACTTCACACCCACAATCACATGCTGTACCTCCTCCACCTTAATGGGAGCCCATAAGTGTTCAACCTGAAGGGGATCATGATGAGCCAAGTGCACCTGTGCTAAATATTCTCACATCCACAAAGAAATCGGTTCCCCTACATACAACCCCTGATGATACTCCTGAAAAGCTGCACTAATCCCTTTAGTTGCTTATTGCAGAGTCGTCTGTCGATCAAGGACCCCACCACAAATTTAGAACCCTGTGAACCTTTTAAGTATCACACAAGCAATTTGCCACGTTTATCCCTAAACTGGTATTTCTGGTATAATGAAACAGTAATTTTTTGGCTCTTTGATGCAAAACCTCATTCAGGGAATCTTGAGTTTTCAGATGAACCCAATTATTCACTGTGAGATAACGAGCATTCAGTCTCCTATCTATTCCTACCTGCTTTTCCAATCACAGCACCATTGCACATAACACCTTCCATCTACGGGCAGAATAATGCCTCAATATCCCCACAGAGAACAACTTTTGCTGTTTCCCAGAACAGCTCTGGATCTTCCTTATGTTCGTGATTGTGTCTCACAAACTCTTCTCACCATTCCCATATATAAGAGGCAAACTGCTCTTCCTAAAATAACTCCAATGGAAAATGCCAAAACCTGCCAGTTTCTTCCTCCCATGGCCTCTACTGTAGGTCTATCCAAATCAAAGGTCTGATATTTAAAGGGGACCTATCTCAGCTGTCTCCACAATAAAAAACAACTGTGCTGGGACCAACAGATAATCAGTTTGGAAATGAGTCCCATGAGCTCTCGACACATGGGTATAGTCATACTCAAGAGGATGTCATACTCGACAAACATCCACCAATTCCTTCCTCTCCACTAATCGCTTCATACTCCCAGACATGCCTCCCCGCTCCATAAAATGCCCTCAAGATGTGTCCATATATGGATCCATTACCCCATTAAAGTCCCCCCCTTCCCAAAATAATTTGTCCTTCTGGTAACTGGTCAAATACTGATGCTATCAAGGGAAGGAAAACGGGGGTCATGAACATTCAGCCTATACAAATTACATAGGATTACAAACCGCCCCTGTAGTTCATTGGTAACAATAATGTACCTTCGCATAGAGTCCTAAATTGCCTTTGCAAAGTCAGAAACTCGAACATGGGTATTTGAGAATCATTATGTTGCTGGCCTTTTATCTATGGCCAGAGTGGTCTTGCCAGGAGAGTTGTGCTCCCTCAACAATGAGACATAAGAGGGCCACTATGATGGCAACCCAGTCACCCTTAAAAGCGATAGGGATACTACAGACACTACTCACTGCTGTCTCTATGACAGACGAGCATGATGTGGGCAGTTGTCTAGATTATCAATTAGCATGGCTCTATAAGAAAATCAGGGATAGCTCAAGACAATCTGCTGCCCTTGTAGCAGGAGATCTATTATCTATTCGAAGTCTGTCCCTCCAACCCTCAGATGAAAACACAGAGACAGACCGGTATGCAAACACATGCTGTTTATTGTGCGCACAGTCTCAGGCAGAGCCGGCACCCTGAACAAAACGATCTGAGAGCGCAAGTGGTGTCACACACTGTCTTATATACAGTAAGTTTTCAAACCCATACTAGCTTCTCATTTGTCTCAGGTATCCCCTCTCCACCAATCAGTAGCCCCTGGGGGGGGGGGGGGGTTGTGGGCTATCATATAGCATGCCTAAATGACCTGTCTAAACTAGTATGCTCCAGTCTGCTGCACTCTGGGCGAAAGGGTATGTGTTTAAGCTTTGTTTCACTGTAACTCAGGCTGAGAGGGGAGGGGTTATTGTGCTCAGGTTTGTTTCACTGCAGCTCAGGCCTGGGGGAGGGTGCCTACTGAAACCTCTATGTCTTCTCTTAGCAAGCTGATTATTATGTAAAACCTCATGGCCTGGGGGAGGGGGAGGGTTACCCACAGCTATCTCCCTGGCTGCCTCACTCCCCCCTTTTTAAGTGAGACCTCAACCGCTAGGGCGGTAGAGGGCAGCAGTACTAGAGGCAGGCCACAAGGGGGTATTGCAATTGCTGAAGCCCAAATGGCTTGAAGATTTCAGTTACTTTCTAAGAAAACAATAATAAAAGGATAACAATACAATCATTCACAAAAGCCCCCCAAAGCCCCCAATCAGTCCAATAGTCCTCTTCCCATTCTCAGGCAATTTGGTCCTGCCTCTCAGCAGTTCCTCAGGACCTCGCAGTGTGCTTCACCTTTCTCTGAAGTTTAAGTTCTGTTTTTCTCAAAATTTGGCCCTCTCATTCTCATAGGCGAATATTTTTTCCCTTCTTTCAATGTGACACACGGATCCAGGTAGGGACTCCTTCACACATTTCTGTGGTGTGTATTTCTGAGTTCTTGGGATGGTCTGTTCCATCTGGACTCTGGCCAAATTCTTCTGCTGGACACTCTGGATTGCAATTGGTGACATGGCTCCAGGCCTCATTCAGAAAAGCAGCACCAATGTTAAGTGAAAAGACTAAATATTCTAGATTAGATTTCACAATCAGACAATGCAATGCGACAAACTTAATTTCATCCATATTTACTAAGATCATATCCTATAAATATTGCTTTATAAACTTTCAATGGTCTACCAGTAACTATCTCGTATGGTGTCAATTTTGTCTCGCAGTTTAACTCCTTGTCTCTCTATCACTGGAGATTCATTTGCTGATAGGAAATATTCCATTATGCCCTTGACTGATCTTTACATGTTTACAGATCAGACAAGTTGCACACATGTGTTCTGCAATTTTGGCAAGTTTTAGAATTATACCAATTTTGTGAGAATTTGTCATCAAATCATCCCCCTTTGCCCATGCATGCCTGGCCAGGACATACAGAGGCAAAAAGGAGGCAAAAAAAGCATCTGGAAGTACCACATGGCCAGTGTAGGTTTTCCAAAGCTCATCAGGGTGCAAGATGCACCTAGCCTGTCTCCAGGTGTCTATGTCTAATTGTTGAGTATGTATTGGGGCTTAGATGACTTCCTAAATTGAAGATTCTGGAGATGGCATAGTTGAATAAAGTGCTCATCATTTTTTTGTTTTTCTTTGTTTACATATTCATTAGCCAGATACATCACTTCACATCATTAAATTACCTTCATCAGTCTACTGTCCATCAGAGTCCCTCCTCTTAATATCCCACTTCATCCCTCACAAATTCCTTCATCACCTGCATCATTCCACCAACTACATACATAGGTCCTTTTCATGTTTTTTATACCATACTAATGTATCTTTATTTGGCAAGGCTGCTAAGAATATCAAACAATTGTTAAAAACTTAGTATTGGTGTAGTTCTAAATGGACATATGTGCTCATTTTCAATAGCAACTATCTAAACAATCTAGGTAAAGTCCTTACAATATAAAACTATTATTTTGCAACATTTTATAATATCAAACCCAATCTTGAAATTGCAGTGTCCACAAGGATTTGTGTAAGCTATTCATTAATTATGGTGTCAAAAGAGATCCTTTTGAGGTTAGAGACCTAAGAGGGTACAAGGCATTGGTGGTTGGGCCTCATGGCGATACTTCTTCAGGTTCTTCTTGGCCTGCAAGGCATTTGTGGCTGGGCCTCATGGCGATACGTCCTCGGGTTCTTCTTGGCCTACTCTCCCCTGCCTATTCATGTCTCTTCAGAGGCATAAATATACAAGGTTCATGTTCTTCAGGCCTTGTGGGTCCTCGAGGAGTCTTAGAGCAGTCAGAATTCTGGTGGCCCAGATCATCACTCACCTTCTGCCCCCCTCTTTCTCTCTCTCTCATTCTTTTTCTCAAACCTCTCCTGGATCATTGCTAACAAGCAAGATTTGGTTTTGTCCAATCAACTCAAGTTAATGTTATTGTTTTTATTTGTAACTAACTTTACAAATATTCTCATATTTTCTGGGACCTCAGTTCCATCTTTCCACTAAATGTGTTCTATATACTTGGGAATAAAGCAATTTCAGATCAGCCTCTTTCCAAAATTTCAGCAAACTTAATATTTACTCATCTTGTAATTGCTGTGTGTGTACTGGACCTCTGCATAATGTACTACTACAACAAGTATATTTGGTAACATAAGTGCAAGTGTATAAACTACAGAAAGATATATGTTGCAGCACTGTGAGATATTAATTGTTTTCTCTGCAACATATATCTGTTTTCTCAGGAACTGTACTCCTGAAACTGAAATAAAAACTTTCAAAACAAAGTACACTTTTTCTCTGGACACCAACATGTAAAGTTCAAATACAGAAAAACAGGTGAATTTATCCTAAAATTCAATATTGTAACAAATAAAACTGTGATGTTACTGTCCTGTTCATCAGTCATCAGCACAGAGCTTAACAAGGCAAAGTAATTACCTTGAATCTTACAGTTCAGGAAACAGGCATTCTCAAATGACATGAAACTGCAACGAGGTGAATTCAAAATCATGCTTTGTCACATTTAAATTAAAACCTTATACCTGAAACTGGTATCAAACTGATCTGAAATGTTATCTTCAACACAGACAGCAGAACAAACAATAAGTCTCTCTTGTGTCCAGATTCTTTTGGGCAAATGCAGATGACTATGTAGCTGAACAATTAACCTATAGTTATAGCTGTTTATGGTTCTGTAAAATATAAACAATAACTATGCCCTCTTTGAGGTGCTTGCCACAATATATAAAATCCCCTTTTAACTTTAAAGTTTGTTTGATAGCATATACAGTCAAAGTCAAAGAATAGATGCATAACATACTAATGATAAAGATTAACCAGGATTACCTTCTTATTTACTCAGGATTTAAATCATTTGCAAACTGGCTCAGGATGCCCCATTGTCCTGTCAGGGCTCTTAACCTCTACTTTGAAGGTCAAAGAAAAACAAAAACAGTTTTTCTCAGTTTCATGCCTTGTTTGTTTGGTCTAGTTACTTCAGCATCAAGGGGCACTTGAGTAGCCAGCAATGAAAGAAAAACAGTATTCACTTTTAAACACAGGACATATCAAAGCTTACAAGTGCTTTATGTCTAACAGCCTATCTGATCAGAATATAAGAAATTTCACTAAACCCTCCCCCTGGGTAGTTCTGAAAAGTAACATGCTTTAACAACATCTTTGGAAAAACAGGGACCTTAAAAAAAGTAAAAAAGTCTTTATTTCTTCATAATCTTATAAGGATTTTTCTCTCTCTTTTTTATAGGCTGTAACAAATGGTTTGCAGGCTAGCTCTTACACATGAGCTTTGCCTTACAGATATTCCCCACCCCATACATCTTTGCTGATAGTAATTTGACCAACCTTTGTTTGATCCCACCCTTACACAATCAAGATGCTGGTCAGACATCTAAGGATGCTCAAAGGAGACTTTAGAAGCTCAAAATTCTACAATTAAAATTGATGACAAGAGGATTGTTTGGAGGCTAGGTGAATTGTTCTTTTGTCCTCTCTAATGGGTCACCATTCTCTGCTAGAAGAAGAACTCCTCCCTGGGAACCATGCAAACAGTTTCACTCCCAGTTTCATTCCCAGTCTTTCTGTAGTTATGCAAACTGTTTTCAACTGCTCCTTACTCACTGCTGAGAGGTATGATCAAAATTTGGTTCTTTGACTATTGATTATGCATGAAACATAGTAATGAAACTGGATATACATTAAATAAAGCACTAAGGTGGGCCACTCCCGCTCACACAGTACAACTAGTCTGGGGGCAGTGAGCCTAACTCCATAGTCACCCCCAAAGGCAGTTTTAAAATGGCTTAGCATGCATTTCAGCGGAGTCCTATTCTTGGATCCACTAGACCCCATACTGTAATTATTCTCCTAATTCGTATACAACACTCGCGTTTATAACACAGAATGAGACAGCAGAGGGGAGACAACAGGCAGGGACACAGACAGACAAACACACATATATATATATATATATATATAATATATATATATATATATATATATTATATATATTTATTTATTTATTTATTTAACAGTATTTCTAAACCGCCTTATCTTAATAATCAAGGTGGTATCACAGCAAGCAATCAGGTAAAGTGTGTGTGTTGTACATGCAGTGAGGATAAAACTTAGTTGTGTGAGGGATGTGTTGGGTGCTTGATTTGTTTGAGCTATATACAGGGTGGGCTATTTACAGTGGTGCTAGAATCATATTTTATATATATTCAGTTGTTTGGGAGGATTGGAGTGCTGTTATCCATTCTCTTAGGTTATGTGATGTGACCATAGTGCTCTATGAACAGCATGGTTTTCAGTTGTTTTCTGAAGTCTTTGAGGTCTGGAGTTGCCCTTAGATCGTCCGGTAGATTGTTCCATATTGTTGGAGCAGCCATGGAGAGAGCTCTGTCTGTTGTGTCCTTGCGTGTGTGCTTGTACTCATTTGGGGTGCTGACTCGGTTGCGTGTTTGACTTCTTCTGGGACGTGCGCTGGTTTCCGGTTGTATGAGCAGGTGGAGGCTGTTGGCTGATGTGTGTTCTTTTATCTTAAATAGGTTTATGATAGTCTTGTATCTGATGCGAGCAATGATTGGGAGCCAGTGTAAGTCCTTTAGTGTAGGTGTGATGTGCTCCTGCCTTGCGGCTCCGGATATGATTCGAGCTGCAGTGTTTTGTGCCAGCTGTAGTGGTTTGAGAGCTTGTTTTGGTAGTCCGAGGTATATCGGATTGCAGAAGTCCAGTATTGGGGTTATCAGTGCTTGACAGACTGTACAGAAGTGTTCTGGAGTGAGGAGTGGTTTCAGTCTCCTGATGATTCGCATCCTGTAATATGCTTTTTGGATTGTTTTGTCTATGTGTGGTTTGAGGTTGAGTTTACTGTCCAGAGTAACCCCAAGGTATCTCACCTCCGATCTTATCGGTATCGTGGTGCTTTGTATCTTTATGTTTGGTGGGTGTGTGAAGCTTTGGTTTCGAGTGATGATTAAAGCTTCAGTCTTGTTGTAGTTTATAGCTAGATTGTTGTTTTTGGCACCACTTCGCCATTTGGGTAAGGCAGTCTGCTATCTTAGAGAAGTCCGGGTTTTCGATTGATATCGGGGAGTATACCATTATATCGTCTGCGTATATTGTGTATTGGATGTTGTTCTCTTTCATAATGTTGCATATTGGTTGGATGTAGATGTTAAAAAGGAGTGCTGAGAGTGCGGATCCTTGTGGTACTCCTTGTTGGACGTTTATGGGCCGGGAGGTGTCCTGTCCCACCTTGACCTGTAGCTGTCTTTCTGTTAGGTACGAGTGGAACCATTTTAGAGTGGTACCGTGTATACCAGTGTTCTTCAGTCTCTCCAGGAGTATATTGTGATCAACTGTGTCGAACGCTGAGGAGATGTCGATGAAGATCATTATAATTCCATTCCTGATGTCGTCAATTATTCTTATGATGCTGTCGAAGAGGTAGATCAGGAGAGTTTCAACTCCATGGTTGGGACGAAATCCGTGTTGGTTGTCGTCGAGAGTTCCGTGTTCGTCAATGTGTTCCTGAAGTTGTAGTTGAACCGTCTTTTCGATTATTTTTGCGAGGAAGGGTATGCTGGAGATTGGTCGGTATGCTGCTGGGTCCTTTTTGTCGAGAGAAGTTTTCTTTGTGATTGGTCTTACTGAGGCAAGCTTTAATTGCTGTGGCATGAGTCCTTGAGTGAGTGAGTTGTGTACCATTTTATGAATGTTTGGTATGAGGCTTGCTTTGGTGGCTTTGACCCATGACACTGGGCAAGGGTCTGTAGGAGCAGTGCTTGTGTTGATTGTGGAGATGATGTCTGATATCTGCTCTTTTGAGACTCCCGTTTCCCGAATCCAGACACCAGGACAGGCGGTGGTTTCAGAATCCAATATCTCAGACTATGGTTCTTACTCGGACCGCCCGTAGGGGGTGGCCAATCCCGTACCAGACTTTAACGCGTTTCAGAAAACCAGACTTTTCAACCCGTTTCAGAAAATTAAGAGAGTGAGTACTCACCGTCCTGAAGAGTTTGGATGCCAGTCTATCAAGCCGGATTTCTGTACCCAGGGAGTCGGCCGTCCAGGACCGAGTGCGCAGGATACGCCGAGGGATCCCTCTGGAACAAAGGGTCCAGTGGCGCTGGGGACCGTCGACAAACAGGAAGTCGGTCCCGGATCGGGCGAGTCCTGGTTGCGCAAACACCGATGCCTTCACCTGGGGGTGCGAGGAGACAGACGGAGGTTTCCCGGCCAACGCACCAGGAAATGTAGCAGGAGATCTGTTATCTATTCAAAGTCTGTCCCTCCAACCCTCAGATGAAAACAAAGAGACAGACTGGTATGCAAACACATGCTGTTTATTGTGCGCACAGTCTCAGGCAGAGCCGGCACCCTGAACAAAACGATCTGAGAGCGCAAGTGGTGTCACACACTATCTTATATACAGTAAGTTTTCAAACCCATACTAGCTTCTCATTTGTCTCAGGTATCCCCTCTCCACCAATCAGTAGCCCCTGGGGGGGGGGGTTGTGGGCTATCATATAGCATGCCTAAATGACCTGTCTAAACTGGTATGCTCCAGTCTGCTGGACTCTGGGCGAAAGGGTATGTTTATTTATTTAGACAGTTTTGTATACCGCCTTATCCTTCAATCAAAGCGGTCACAACACAATTGGGGGATACATTTAACATGCAGGGATATGAGACACACACTAATACTTACAGGGAACATGGGCAATGGAGGGTTAAGTGGCTTGCCCAAGACCACAAGGAGCATCTGTGGGACTAGAAACCCCAGTCCTTCCGGCCCAAGGTTGATGTCCTCTAGTGGGATTTGAACCCCCGACCTTCCGGCCTGAAGTACCTTGCCCCAACCACTAGGCTACTCCTCCCTCCTGTTTAAGCTTTGTTTCACTGTAACTCAGGCTGAGAGGGGAGGGGTTATTGTGCTCAGGTTTGTTTCACTGCAGCTCAGGCCTGGGGGAGGGTTCCTACTGAAACCTCTATGTCTTCTCTTAGCAAGCTGATTATTATGTAAAACCTCATGGCCTGGGGGAGGGGGAGGGTTACCCACAGCTATCTCCCTGGCTGCCTCACCCTGAGGCAAGAGATGGGCTGGTGCCCCTCTCCCCTGGCCACCAAAATGGAGAGGCCACACCAGAGAGCTCCAGTCACCCTCACTCATAACACTACCATTACTACTACTATTAAACATTTATAAAGCGCTACAAGGCATAAGCAACGCTGTACAAACACAGATAGAGACAGTCCCTAATCGTCAGAGCTTACAATCTAATCAAGACAGACAAGGCAAAAGATAAGAATAAAGATAGAATAGGGAAGGGTAAGGAGACACAAGGAAACAAAGGATCAGGATCCAAAGGCAGACTTGAAGAGGTGAGCCTTTAGCACAGATTTGAAATGGGGTAGCGATGAAGCCTGATGTACAGACTCAGGAAGTTTGTTCTAGGCATAAGGAGCAGCAAGGTGAAAGCACCAAAGTCTGGAGTTAGCAGTGGATAAAAAGGGCAAAGAGAGGAGCAAGCCAGTAGAAGAGCGGAGTTCACGAGGAGGGGTGTAGGGGGAGAGGAGAGAGGAAAGATAGTGAGGAGCAGAGGAATGAACGCATTTCAGGGTCAAGTGATTGACCCAAGAATCAAGAAAGCAATATATTCCCAGGCTATATAAATTTTTTTAAAACTTTGCAATGCTGTTTTTATGCAGCAAAAATTGTAGCAGCTTAATTAATTAATTTAATTGTATTTATTTATTTAATGGTATTTATATACCGCCTTATCATTCAATCAAGGTGGTTTCCACAGCAAACAATCAAGGGGAGGGCAAGTGTTTTCATGCAGTGGAGAGTGTGGTGTGTGGTTGTGGGTGGGGAGATGATTAGCGTTGTTTTATCTACATAGTGCGCTATTATACATCATGAGCTATTATACATTTTTATATACAGTCTTGGGGTGGTGGGAGGGACTGCAGTTAGAATTAGAAACATAGAAACATGACTGCAGATAAAGACCATACGGCCTATTCAGTCTGGCCTTCCATACCACTACTAAGCTCTGCAGTTCCTACGAAGCCAATGTAAAACATGCTGATGTTGCAGCAAATGCTGTGAAAAAGCTCTCATTCTCTCTCTCACCCACAGAAGGAAACACACAGACAGGCTGGAATGCAAACAGGATCATTTAATGTGCGCACAGGCTCAGACAGAGTGCCGGCAGTCTCCACAAAAAAATCTGAGCCACGAAGGACGTCCCACAATGTCTTATATACAGTACAATTTTAAACTCATTCTACAATCTCATTCGTCTCAGGTATTTTCTGTCCACCAATCAGTAGCCCCTGGGAAGGTGCCTGGGTGACCTGCCCAAACCGGTATGCTCTGGTCTGCTGATTTCTGGGCAAGAGGGTATTGTGCTCAGGCCTGGAGGGGGGGAAGGGTGCCTACTGAAACCTTTATGTCTTTTCTTAGCAAGCTGATCACTATGTAAAATCCTCATGGCTGGGGGAGGGTTACCCACAGCTAAACCTTATGGCTGCCTCACTCCCCCCTTTTTAAGTGAGACCTCAACCGCTAGAGGCGGTAGAGGGCAGTATTACTGGAGGCAAGCCGCAGAGGGGTGTATTGGGTCAGGGCCATGACAGTGGTAGCAGTCTTGCATTCTACCAGGGTGTCAAGGGTGGTGGTAATGAAGCGGTGAAGAATGGGGATACAACATGGTAAGAATGGCACATAGCAGTAAAATAAAAAGAACCCCTACCACTGGGAGTTTTAGTCCCCCTAGCCAACTGAACCACTTCATAAACCACCCAGGACCCATGGACGGGTCAGTAATATGATTAACTAGATCACGTAGGTCTTGGATAGAGTGTTCAATGGAAACACTTGCGTCAGTGAGTTTAAAACAACACATACCCTATACCCTCTGTAGCAACTCCTGCACAAAAGTTTTGTTCCGTGTGCAAAAGTTGCCGTACTGTCTGTAAAAGGTTGTAGGGTCTGCAGAGGCCTCTTTCCCTGGGATCCACCTTTATTAACATATTAATGGCTTTTATTCTTGCTAGTGTTGAGTCATTCTGGCTACACCCTGCCATCCCCTTTGTTTCATTAATCACTGGCACTGTAGTCTTCAGGGCTCATGAGCACTTTGTATCACCAGCTTTGTTTGGCCTGTTTAACTTGTCCAGGCTTGCCCAGCTTGCTCAGGCCTGTTCAATCTGTTCAGGCCTGGCATGTCTTTTCTTAGCTGGGTCCATTTTCTGTGCACTTTCAGGCCTGACCTGTTTCTTAGCTGGGTCCATTCTCTGTGCACTTCTCTTCAGAGTATGGTTCCCCCTGGCTTTACTCTTGCTGTGCTGGGCTCTGGGTACTCATTTTCTGAGCCCACATGTTTTTTTCCCGTGCCATCATAATGTATTACAGCCTCAGGCAAGGATGCAGCCATACTAGACATACCTATCAGCCAATTTCCCTTCATTCTCCAATTTTTCTTTTTCTTTTCTTGTGAATGGGGCAAAGGTAATCCCACTAAGGGCAATGGACAACAACCATTTGAGACAGATAGGGGGCATCAGAAAAGCAGCTTCTGGTACTGTTCCCTAGAGACAACATACATTGTAACATCATTTTCTTGCAGCAACTCAATAATATTGAAAACGCATAACATGAAAGTGTATCAAAAGCAGCAGTGCTTAATAATGTGATAAAGAAAACTCTGAGAATAGTACAGCAAAACTTGACCTGGTGTGGGTATTGCAATTGCTGAAGCCGAAATGGTTTGTAGATTTCAGTTACTTTCTAAGAAAACAATATTAAAAGGATAACAATACAATCATTCACAAAAGCCCCCAAAACCCCCCAGTCAGTCCAATAGTCCTCCTCCCATTCTCAGACAATGTGGTCCTGCCTCTCAGCAGTTCCCCAGGACCTCGCAGTGTGCTTCACCTTTCTCTGAAGTTTAAGTTCTGTTTCTCTCAAAATTTGAACCTCTCATTCTCATAGGCAGATATCTTGGCCCTTTTTCAATGTGACACACTGATCCAGATAGGGACTCCTTCACACATTTTAGCGGAGGGTAGTTCTGAGTTTTTGGGATGGTCTGTTCCATCTGGAGTCTGGCCAATTTCCTCTGCTGGACTCTCTGGATTGCAATTGGTGACATGGCTCCAGGCCTTATTCAGAAAAGCAGCACCAATATTGAATGAAAAAACCCCCCTAAATATGCTGGATTAGATTTCACAATGATACAAACTTAATTTCATCCATATTTACTTAATATCATAACTATCTCATGTGGTGTCAACTATGTCTCTCAGTTTGATAAACTCTTTGTCTCTCTGTCTCTTTACCACTGGAGATTCCTTTGCAGGTAAGAAATATTCCATTATGCCCTTGACTGAACTTTACATGTTTATAGATCAGACAAGTTGCACACACATATTCTGTGATTTCTGGCAAGGTTTTTTAGAAATATACCAATTTTTGTGAGAATTTGTCATCAAATCATCCCTCTTTTGCCCATGCGTGCCTGGCCAGGACATACAGGGGCAAAATGAGACAAAAAGAATCTGGAAGTACCACATGGCTAGTGTGGGTTTTCCAAAGCTCATCAGGGTGCAAGGTGCACTCAGCCTGTCTCCAGATGTCTATTTCTAATTGTTGAGTATGTGTTGGGGCTTAGATGAATTCCTAAATTGAAGATTCTGGAGACGGCATAGTTGAATAAAATGCTCATCTCCTTGTTTTTGTTTTGTTCTTTTTTGTTTACATATTCATTAGCCAGATACATCACTTCAAATTACCCATACTAATGTATCCTTATTTGGCAAGGCTGCTAAGAATATCAAACAATTGTTTAAAAACTTAGTATTGTTTATTTTATCTCATTCTTTTTCTCAAACCTCTCCTGGATCATTGCTGACAAGCAAAATTTGGTTTTGTCCAATCAACTCAAGTTAAATAATTTTACAAATATTTCCATATTTTCTGGTGTAATTGGCACCTATGATGTTACTGTCCTGTTCAGCAGTCATCAGCACTGAGCTGCCTTAAATCTTACAGTTCAGAAAACAGGCATTCAGATGATGAAACTAATACTTTTGCATGAAAAGGTTGGGGGATATCTGGAATGCAAACACTTCTCCTTGTATATTTTTAATGCAGAATATTCTTTTTCACATTTAATTTAAAACCTAAGAATACCTGAGACTGGCATCAAACGGATCTGAAAACCCTCTGTGAGGTGCTTGCCACAGTATATAAAATCCCTTTTAACTTTTAATTTTGTATATGCAGTCAAAACCAAATATATGTACCAGAGATAAAAATTCAAGCTGGATTACCCTTTTTATTCAGAGCTCTTAACCTCTACTTTGAAGGTCAAAGGAAAACAGAAACAGTTTCCTTAGTTTCATGCCTTGTTTGTTTGATCTAGCATCCAGGAGCACTTGGCAATGAACAGCCAGCAATGAAAGAAAAGCAATATTTACTGTAGATTAAAACATTTAAACACAAGACTATTAGTCTTTTAAGTATAGCAGCTAGCAGCCTATCTGATTGGAATAAGAAGGTTTTCTTGATAAATTTCACTAAACCCTCCTCCCCTGGGCTGTAAGAAATGGTTTGCAGGCTAGCTCTTACACATGAGCTTTGCCTTACAGATATTCCCCACCCCATACATCTTTGCTAATAGTAATTTGACCAGCCTTTGTTTGATCCCACCCTTACACAATCAAGATGCTGGTCAGACATCTGAGGATGCTCAAAGGAGGCACCCCCCATTGTTCTAGAAGCTTAAACTCTACAATTAAAATTGATGACAAGAGGATTGTTTGGAGGCTAGGTGAGGCTAGGTGAATTGGGGTCTTTTGTCCTCTTTAATGGGTTTCCATTTGTTTGCTAGGAGAAAGACTCCTAGGTGATTTTTCATTTTGTCATCTCTAATGGGCCTCCATACATCTGCTAGAAGAAGAAACTCCTCCCTGATCTTCCAGTATCTTTCTATAGCTATGCAAACAATTCCAATGGTTTCATTCCTAGTATCTTTCTGTAGTTATGCAAACCATCTCAGCAGTTCCAACCACCCCCCACTCACCGCTGAAAGGCATGACCAAAACATTTTCTAAACTGTCCCTTTCCCTGCAATCAGTAGACCTGGTGTTTTTCACTGTTTGGGAACACAGGGGCGATTTGTTAATAACTTCACCTTTTACTGATAGAGTATCAAAATCAATCCTGAAATATAAAGACCTAATGTCTGGACAAAAACTTTCTTTTCCTAATCTTTCCCTAATGTCACAACTAAACACAGAGACACTCTAATATTTACAGAGACACTCTAACAGTTTCTACATAACAGCACATTAACTATATGGACCAGCCATGAATCTATATAGGGAAACTGGTCCGGATGCTCCTTCACTACAATTTAGCCTCCAGACCCCATGCTCTAATCACAATTTACAAATCACAAGTTACAGTGTAAATCTTCTAATCTCAATTCAAGGAATGCAATGTTCAGTGTAAATTTTCTAATCTCATTTCTGGGAATACAATATACAATATAATCCAGGTAACAGGCAGAGTTTGGTTGCGCAAAACACACAGGACCACAAAGGGAAAAAGAAAGAGGGAAAACAGAAAACAGAGACGTCTCAGCAGCGAATACTCATACACTCTCTTTCCTCAGTAGCAGCTGTTACAAATACACATTACACACACTCTCTCTAGCTGTACCATAGGATTTAACTTTTACCATGAGGATAATAGTAATATGAGAAATATAGCTAGCTATTTTTCTAATGTCTACTAGATGGAGCTCCAGGATCACTAGCACAAAAGAAGTCCCCAACTCTAGAAGCACATGGCAACACAAAAGAAGCCCCCAAGTATGCTTCATTAGAGACAGCGTGTGTAGACTCTAAATAAATCGCCCTGATCATCGGAGAATCGCGGTCAGTACAATTTTTATAATAATCAGCTTGGAGAGCACACTTAAGGGGGTTAAGTGCTAATATAATATTTTGGCAGCGCTTTTTAGTACTTTAAGGGACCCGAGGTGGCAGAACTGAATTTATACTGCAGTCATTTACCGGCGCTCGCAAGCGCGCCCCCCCCCCCCATTCCTACCAGATTTACCAGATACCAAACACAGACTGGACGAACAATGGTTTCAGGGCCTCTAGGACCCTTACTCGGACTGCTCGTTGTGGGTGATCAGGACGCTACAGGTTCACAGAAATTACCAGATTTACCAGAATTACCAGAATTACCAGATACAGGAATACAGAACTACCCAAACAGTAAAACAGTAAGGCAGTAGTACTCACCAGACCTCTGATCAGAGAGAGTTTGGATGCCAGTCTATCTAGCCAGTTTTCAATCGGGGGGTCAGCCGCAGGGACCGACTGACCAGACAAATCAAGGTGTCCTTCCAGAGCACAAAGTGGCCCGGGGCGCCAAGGACCGTTAATCACCTGGAGGGGCCGGTCCCTGACTGGTGGAGGCCCGATGCTGCAAAAAGCAGTAGTCTTCCCACTGTGGGTGTGATGAGAGAGGCTTTTTTTTTTAATTTAAAAGGGTCCCATCTGGGTCGCCAGAATGTTGCAGCAAATACTGTGAAAAAGCTCTCATTCTCTCTCTCACCCACAGAAGGAAACACACAGACAGGCTGGAATGCAAACAGGATCTTTTAATGTGCGCACAGGCTCAGACAGAGTGCCGGCAGTCTCCACAAAAAAATCTGAGCCACAAAGGACGTCCCACAATGTCTTATATACAGTACAATTTTAAACTCATTCTACAATCTCATTTGTCTCAGGTATTTTCTGTCCACCAATCAGTAGCCCCTGGGAAGGTGCCTGGGTGACCTGCCCAAACTGGTATGCTCTGGTCTGCTGATTTCTGGGCAAGAGGGTATTGTGCTCAGGCCTGGAGGGGGGGAAGGGTGCCTACTGAAACCTTTATGTCTTTTCTTAGCAAGCTGATCACTATGTAAAATCCTCATGGCTGGGGGAGGGTGACCCACAGCTAAACCTTATGGCTGCCTCACTGACTCCTGACATTGCATACTGACGCAGCATGCTCTTAAATGTAAAAATATATTCTGCAAAAACAAGGAAGATGCAAGCTGATCACACACCAAAGAGCAAAATGAAAAAGCGAGAACCACAACTAACTTTATTTTGGTGTTATAAACTCCACTGTGCTTCTCACTTTTTATTTTTGAACATAGATTCTACATCGAAAGAAGCCCTTCTCCCAACAATGGGTGGAGAGGACATTTCTATAGAAATCAACAAACAAAAAATAATTTTTGATTCAGGTGTTACCCCCATAACAGCAATATAAACTCTCACTAGAACTGGGTATATTGTGAAGTAATACAAAACTCTACAACAATCATTCAGGACCTATGGAGAAGGATTTTAGAAAGACGTCCAAGTGCAGGCTGAGAAGTCTAAGCCAGAACGTCTGAAAACAAGCCCAGCAGATGAGCCTGCAGAGTAGAGGACTAGACACAGGAAAGCCAGGGTTCAAAGCCCACTACTGCTAACATTGAAATTGTGCTGACTACTGATGTCAATGGAGCGCTCTCTCCTCTGGATGTTTTTTTCAGCCAAAACAAGCATTTTTTGTGCTTGGAGCAGATCTAAATTTAGACATGACGAAGGATGTCAAAGTTTCTGAGATCAGGCAGGGACGTCAAGATTCCTTGCCTCCTCCACACCCCCTTTCAGACTTGGACATTCTCACACTACGGACCTCCAAAGACCCAGCTTCCAAAATGGTTCTGGAGAAGTCTCTGTGCTTTGAATATCTCTATGCCTGCTTTCAGATGTCCAAAGCATGAACTGGGCTTCCAAAATGAACCGCATACTGAAAACGTATCATACCATGACAGCATCAACTTCCAAAACACAGACAAGGAGTCTACCCAGAAAAGAGCAACACTGTAAGTATTGCAATGAACCCTAGAACATCCAAAATCTATTTGGAAAACTGAAGAAGTCGGATTTCTACAGATCCTTACAAAGAAACTCCATGCTAATTTCAGTGGCAATGGCAGGCCTCCGAGGCTTCAACTTTAGGTCTTTCTGACTCCTGCATGCATGAAAGCCTTGCCAGTCCCATGCCCCTGACGTGAAATCATGCGTCAGAGGAGAAGAGGCTGGTTGGGCCTTCCATGTGCGCAGGAGTACCCTACAACTACTTTTTTCTTTTTCCTTTTTTTTAAGTTGGAGGGTTACAGGCAACTGTTGCTGCTGTCGTAGACACAGGAAAAATGGCAGCAGTGCCCGGGGAAAGATGCCACCGAATTGCTGATCTTCTCTTCCATTTTCTTAGGCAGCACGAGGTGGCCACTACTGGTGTGTTTTTGAGGCATATTTTCCCACTCCCTAAAATTTTCCATCTGAGACAGCCGCCTCACCATGCCTAATGATAGAGCTGCCCCCGAAAAGAATGACGAGGGAGATGAAAAAGTGAGACATACCCAGGCTTGAGAAGGAACCAACTGGGATCCCATGTCTCTTCAGCAAATAGCTTTATGGTGTATTATCATTTTATATACCGCCCTTCTGAATGAGGAAAAGTGGTTCACAATAATTATATACACCCCTCAGTATCTGGCTGATATTATCCATCTTCAACCTTCCCCACGTCTTCTTTGCTCGGCTTACGGCAACCGCCTCTTCCTCCCCTCCCCATCTCAGGCCCACCTTGAACTCAGCTGTCACTCTGCATTTTTCTTTCTAGGCCCCGCCTTATGGAATTTGCTCCCACTATCGCTTCACACTGAATTATCCCTCCCCCGTTTCAAAGCTCTCCTTAAAACTCATCTTTTCTGCCAGGCCTTCGATCTCCCCACCGATGGTGCCTCATCCCCCAGCCGCGCCCCCCACTTTTCATAATACCCTCCCCTCATATTCTCATTTGCTCCTCTGCCCCTTTCCTTTCCCTGTCCCTTGTCACCATGTTCTTTCTCTGGACCTGTCTCTGTTCTCTACCTTTTTCGGCTTTGTCTATCCCTGTCCTGTCTATTGATGGCGTTCCTTTCTGACTTTATTTTCAGTAGCCTCTATCCATTTTGTATTGTACACCTTCCTGACGCCCCGGCATGGGCAGTTTATCAAACTCTGCTCATAAAGATAAAGAATTCCAGTGTTTATGATAGGAGAGAGAGTGAGAGAAAAAAAAATTAAGGTTACGTTTCACTTCATCAGGTGTAACAGCTGCATCCTGCATCCCCAGAACCTCAATTCCTCAAAGACAATCAAAAACCAATTTGAAGAGATAGGACTTTAAGCTGGCTCTGAATTTTTTGTAGGAGGGTCCAGATGCAAGTGTGGTAGAAGGCTTTTCTACAAGATGGGGACCCTGAAAAAGAACGCAGATTGGTGGGTGGATTCTATCTTAGCTCTAGAAGGGGAAGGGATGTGCAGTCGGTATTTGTGAATAAATTGGAGTGGGTAGGTTGATTACATAGGGAAGGTCCACCATAGAGGGTTGTCATTTTGCAGTGGTAATGATCTCAGATGATCAGAGAAAGCATACTTCTGATGACAAACGAGGAAGTAACTGGATGTTGAAAGGGTTTTACAGCAGAACTGGGAGAATGAGCCCTCAGGATTCTGCTTGGGGCCTGTAAGGGAAAGGAAAAGGTAACTTTTCATGGGAAGGTTGGTGGATGCCTGGAATCAGGATTAGCCCAACCATTAGTCAGACTATGTAGCCGCCTAAGGCAACAACTTTTGAGGGTTGGCACAGATCAGGGCATTGAAAGCTAAACAATAGATTTTGACAGGCAAGAGGAATGTAAGGCTTAAGGTCTGCCTAGGGTGCTAACACCTTACAGCAACTCTGGGGCCAGCTCTTGCTTGGAATGCCCTACCGGAGAAGGTTGTAGAGGCAAAATTGGTGATGGAATTTAAAAATGAGTGAGATATACACAAAGGATCTCTAAATGGAATAAGGATGGAAACACACATTCAGCACTTCAGGCCAAAACAGCAGCAAAATGGCTTTTTGCATTTCTACTATGCAGAAATTCAAACTTTTACAGCTTTTACATCTATTGCTGGAATGGAGGAGTAGCAGATTGTGAACCAGGGAAGCAAGTGTTCAAGTCATGCTTCTTCTATTGACACTCTGTGACTTTGGGCAAGTCACTTCACCCTTCATTACTTCAGCTACATTTGGGCAGGAAAATAGCGCACATACCTGAATATATAACTTATCTTGAATATGAATTTAGAAAAGGTGAATAATAAACCCAAATGGTCAGAGATAACTGGATGGACCAACTCATCTTTTTCTGCATCAACGGTATTTGCATTTTACTGAGTCAGGTTTTAGGAAACATTTTCTTGGGTGATAAGCTTCACTGAGGACTGGATAAGGGGCAGGCAGTTTTGTTAGTGTCATTAAATATATTGTTAGCTTTTGAGGGGCAATTTCTCCAAATGGGTTTTGCCATTTGACACTGTAAATCATGAGGAGTTGATCCACCACTTACAGGGATTGGGTTGTGCTGCAACTGTACTGTCAATGGTTTCCCTCATTTTGGCAGATCATTTGTATTGGCTGAAAGGAGGCCCACAAAATTCCGAGTGGTCAATAGTAACTTTGGGAGTTCCAAAGGGCTCAACTCTCTCTCCTGTTTTAGCCAATATACACAGTGCCTTGCAAAAGTATTCATCCCCTTGTTTTTTGTCCTATTTTGTCGCATTATGTACAACCTGAAATGCAAATGGAGGTTCATTTGGATGTTAGGTAATGGACCTAACAATATAGTCCAAAGTGATGAAGTGAAATGGCAATAAAATACCCTGTATATATAAAAAAAATAAGTAAAAACTGAAAAGTTGTGAGTGCATATGTATTCATCCCTTTTGCTATGAAACTCCTAAATAAGATCTGATCCAACCAATTAACCTCAGAAGTCACATAATTAGTTGATTAGGGTCCACCTGTGTGCAATCAGTGTCACATGATATATCACATGATGCCTGTATAAATATACCTGTTCTGAAAGGCTCCTGACTCTGCAACATCACTAAACAATCAACATGAAGACCAAGGAGCACTGAAAACAGGTGAGAGACAAAGTTGTGGAGAAGTATAGATCAGGGTTGCATTATAAAAAAATATCCCAAATTCTGAATACACCATGGAGCACCATTAAATCCATTATAACAGAATGGAAAGAATATGGCACCACTACAAAGCTGAAAAGAGAAGGCCGCCCACCAAAACTCACAGACCGGGCAAGGAGGGCATTAATCAGAGGTGCTACAAAGACACCAAGTCGGAGCTGCAAAGATCCACAGCGGAGATGGGAGTATCTGTCCATAGGACCACTTTAAGCCATACACTCCACTGAGTGGGGCTTTATGGAAGAGCGGCCAAAAAAAAGCCATTGCTTAAATAAAGAAATAAGAAAACATGTTTTGGAGTTTGCACAACAGCATATGGCAGACCCCCCAAACACATGGAAGAAGGTTCTCTGGTCAGATGAGATGAAAATTGAACTTTTTGGATATCATGGGAAACACCATGTGTGGCGCAAACACAACACTTCCCATCACCCCGAGAACACCATTCCCACAGTGAAACGTGGTGGTGCCAGCATCATGCTGTGGGGATGTTTTTCATTGGCAGGGACAGCAAAACTGGTCAGGACTGAAGGAATGATGGATGGCACTAAACACAGGGCAATTCTTGAGGAAAACCTGCCAGAAATCTGAGACTGGGATGAAGGTTCACCTTCCAGCAGGACAATGACCTTAAATGACCTAAAGCTGGTTTAAAGGGAAACATTTAAATGTCTTGGAATGGCCTAGTCAAAGCCCAGACCTCAATCCAATTGAGAATCTGTGGCATTACTTGAAGATCGCTGTACACTAACGCAACCCATCTAACTTGAAGAAGTTAGAGCAGTTTTGCCTTAAGGAATGGGTGAAAATCCCAGTGGCTAGATGTGCTAAGCTAATAGAGACATACCCCAAGAGACTTGCAGCTGTAATTGCAACAAAAGATGGCTCTACAACGTATTGACTTTGGGGAGTGAATACATATTGTCACAACGCCCCCCCTGGTGGCAATGGCGGGTCACAGCAGAAAGGGGGTGGACATGCAAAGTTTGTTTGTGGAGGAGTTTAGCTCAATTACAGGGCAGGTTTTTATAGTCCTGGTAGCCTTCTGTGTAACTAAAAGCTCCCAAGAATATCACAGTCCAAGGGTAGGGAAAAATTAAGGCTTTTATTTCCCGTGTTGCAAATAGGTTCAAATAGCACAGATTACATCAACACAAATGAATGTCCTTGCTCCAGGTTAAAAGAAAACATGAACTGAAGAAAACCTGTTAACTTCACAGCAATGTCAAACGAAATACAGCATCAAACTTTACCCCAGAACAAAGCTATTCCTCCGCTAAGGGCTCAATTCTTTCGGCAAGGCAATAGCTACAATCCATCGGGAGGTCAGAGGGATCCTCCGGGAATTCCACCTGCATGGGCTCGCAGTCCGGAATGTCTAGGGGCTCTCCTTCAGGCTTTCTGTGTAATGCTTGTATGATGCCCCAATGTTCAGCATCTAAAGGTAAGCCTTTGCTTTGTACACTTTTAGCATGTGGACAGTCTCTCCTGCACACTGTTCCTTCTCTAGAAAGTTTCCTGTTTAATACAGGTTTGTATTTTGTAGCATGAATGCCTCTAGAAGGACAGCATTCTCCAGTGCCCTGCTCCTTCTGCGTCACAGCATTCATAAAATCATAGTTAGTAAAATGGTAATTACCTTTTCTTCTAAGGTTATCACAGTGAGGTGAGGGCTGAGGCCTGTTCCTGCTGGGTCTTGGTTTCTCAGGTGCCCAGGTAGGCCTCTGGTTCTCAGGTCTGCCTTCTGCTGGGGTTAGGCCGTATTTGCGCCACAGCTCCTTTCTCCCAGGGCCTTGAAAGTTACCCTTCAAAATTCCTCTTTCACCTCTTTCTTTGCTACTCCCTGTTGCGCCTTTCAACAGCTGCTGGCCCTTGTTAAACTCAGGCCTTAGACTCTGGTACAGTCCTCCTCCTTTCAGGGTTAGCTTCCTTACGGTATCTTTCCCTCCTGGAAAGTGTATCTTTTCCCCTTTTGAAATATTTAAAGCAAGTTTCTTCACCTGGCTCTGCTGAGTCTGCTAGGCCGGTTCCCTCTGTCAGGACTCCTATTCCTGGATCCTCCGGATCTCCATGCAAATCTGGAACTGGAACTCCTTGCACAACTCCCTGCCAGTCCCCTTGGCAGTCTCCTTGCGACTCTGCTTGCAAATCTCTTTGCCACTCTTCCCCTTCTCCTCCTTCTGACTTCCTCCAGTCATCTGGGTTTTTAAAAGGAATCCTTCCCTTTCTGGATTGGGTGTAGGCCGGTATTGCATCATTGGCTCTAGGGCGTGGTTCCTCAGTCCTCCAGAGGTCTCTCTTGCTCCCCCTATATGGCTCCTTGTGATGCTGCAGCCGGTGTCTGCCTCTTTGTTCTGGGTTTAAAACATTTTCTTCTGCCTGCAGCTGGTCTGCAGTGCCACATATCCCCCCTCTTAAAATATGACGGGCTGGTGAAGCCTCTTCCACACAGCACGGAATACGCGACATTGCGTCCGCCTTAAAGTGTAGCTGATTGGTACTATACTTCTTCCGTTTGATCTCCGTCGGTATCTCTTCAGGGTAGAATACATTGGTCGCTGATGCTAGCAGAGCAGATCGGTCATGCGATGGCCGAAGAGTGTTAATGTGATAAACTTGTGTGTGCCCTTTGTCATCCTTGACTTTGTAGGAAGTCGGTCCCATCGACTTGACTATCGTATGTGGTCCTCGCCATCGGGCTTCAAACTTCGGGGTTGCATCTGCTACCAGGATCATTACTTTTTCTCCTGCTTGTAGTTGTCTGTGCTTTACCCGCTGGTCATAATAATGCTTTTGTCTTTGTTGACTCTTCTTCAAGTTTTCCCCCGCAACCTGGGAAGTTCGCTCTAGGCGAGTCCTGAGGTTCTGCAGAAATAGGGGCACCCCTATTTCGGCCTCAACGGGTTCGACCCACTGTTCCTTTAGGACGTCTAATAAACCTCGCGGAGACCGTCCATACAGGAGTTCATAAAGAGATGTGCCCAGGGAAGTCTGTCTCCGTTCCCTGCAAGCGTACATAACGAATGGTAACATGGTGTCCCATTCTGACATTTGTCCACCTAGTGCTCGTCGGAGCATTTGCTTTATGCTCTGGTTAAGGCGTTCTACCAGACCGTTACACTGGGGATGGTATGCAGCGGTCTTCTTATGGTGGATACCAAAGGCGTTCCATACCTGTGCGAGGTACTTTGACAGAAAATTGCTGCCCCTGTCTGTCAGTATTTCCTGCGGAAATCCAATTTCACAGAATAGTTTTACCAGTTCACTGGCAATAGGCTTAGCCGAAATACTTCTTAATGGGATGGCCCATGGGAACCGGGTGGCCTGATCGATGATTACTAGGATATATTGGTATCCCCTGTGTGTTTTAACCAGGGGTCCTACAATGTCCATGGCTAATCTTCTCACTGAGTCTGAAATCACAGGCATAGGTACTAATGGCACGGCCGGAGGTTTTCGGGCGGTCACTCTTTGGCACGTTGCGCAGGATTCGCAGAATCGAGTTGTCTCCTGAAATACCCCTGGCCAATAGAATCTGGCCAGAATCTGGTCCAGCGTACCCTGTGCTCCCTTATGACCCCCTACGGGATGGTCATGGGCCAGTCGTAGAATCAATGATTTAAATGTGCTCGGTATCACCAGCTGTTTCCGTAGTACCCCTGTTCGTGGATCTTTACTCTCTCGATATAACAGGTCATCCTCCATACAGAATTGGGGGTAGGAATCCCTTTTGTCTTGTGCCTGCTCAAAGGCATGAGCTAATACTGGGTCCGCTTTTTGCTCTCTCTTGAAGGAGGGAAACTTCTCCATCAATTCGGCCGGTACCCAGGGCATTCCTCCTCCGGCTTCCAATTCGGCCCGTCCCTGAGAGCGACATCTTCGTTCCCGCCTTCGTTCAGCATTCGGCTTTCGCTCTCTCCGCAAGGGATCTCCCATTAGGTCCTCATGCGAGGGGAGGGTTCCTAAAGAATTATCTCTGGAGCATGAGGGCTGTTCATCATCCTGGGTATGGGATCTCGTGGAAACTAGAGCCTTTTTGGGAGGCTCACTCTTCTTTGCACTGTTTGGCTGTACATGGGAGTGATCGGCCGGCTTAGACCGTGGCTCCGGGTTATCTATAGACTCATGCCAACTACAGGTGGAATTTGGGATTTTGGTTGGAGACAAGCCCTCTTTAAGGCTCCTCCGGAACTGCGGCCAGTCGCGGCCCAATACTAATTCTTGGGGCAATTTTGGCACGACTGCTACCAGCATTTCCTTCCTTATTCCCAAGCCTTTGACCCAGAGCCTATAGCTTGTGGCAGCCCCGTGAATACATTTTATTTTAACGCGGCCTTCTGGATATTCAGGAACTGACCAACCTTGGCTTCTGATCACGGACCATAACTTTTGGGACATCATAGTTTGATCAGCGCCTGAATCCAGAAGCGCCCTTACATCCACTCCATGTATTTGTACAGTCAACACAAACCCTTCTCGGACTGTCTTTGGGGCTTCCCCCATAAGAGCAGTTCGGGCATAACAATCATTTTTTAAATGTCCCATTTTACCACAGGAAAAACAGCGTTTAACTTTTTCCTTATCTGGAAGGTTATTTCTTCTTATATTTCCATATACTGGTCGGGAAGGGCTCCCTACTTTCCGGGCTTCCATACCTATGGCTGCCTTGGGGTTACCCATCCTATGTTGGGTGACTTTCTCAGCCTCTAGGTACCGCTCTGTAAGGGTTATTGCCTCTGTAGTGGTACAGCAATTTTGTAACATTAGGTAGCTCTGTACCCTACTGGGCACCGCTGTCATGTATTGTTCTAATACCAGGGCGTCCATTAGTGTCTCTACATTTTTCCTTTCGGGCTGTAGCCACTTGTATGCTAAGCTCCTAATTCTGTGACCAAGGGCTTTTGGCGTCTCGTCCGCCCTAAGGGTAGTAGCCCTAAACATTTTATTATAAGACAATGGGGTAAGCCCTAGGCGATCCCTAATTGCTGACACTACCTCTTCGTAGGTGTTGGCTAAGGCAGGTGGTATTGACCGGTAAGCAGCCAGTGCCTCGCCCGTAAGGGACGCTGCAAGACGTATTGACCATTGTTCTGGTGGCCAATTAGCTGAACTAGCTATTCTGGTGAAGGAGTCTAGGAAATCGTCCACATTATCTTCAGGACTCAATTTTCCTATCACCAAATCATGACAAGTCCATTGTCCAACCGCTTGCTTGTTCAGACCAGTCGCACTCGACTTCTCTGCATTGAGCCTTGCCATCTCTTCCTTTTGTTGCGCCAACCAGCTTTCCATAGTTTGCAACACAGGTGCTTGCTGTGCTTGCATGGCCTGCAGTGCTTGGGCCTGATTCTTCAGCGCCACCTCTGCCTGTTTATCAAATTGGTGGGCCATCCACGCGCATAGCTCTCTGGGTTCCATGGTGCACCTGCAAGGATAGAAAAAAGAACACAACCAAGTGCGGTTCCCTAGATTTTTTTTTTTTTAAACTTCCTCCTGTGTCCCACACTAGACCAGCTCAATTACATTTTACCTGATCTTGGTGTGTAATCAGCATTGGAATGGAAGTTGCTGTTCCTCGCCACCGCTCTCTGCTTGAGGAATCTGCAACAACAGGATTTTCTCTGTTCAGGATTTCCCCCAATCCGTTCCGGGTTCTCAGCTACTCCGCTCCGGGTCTTTTCTCTTCCGGTTCAGTTTCTCCAGCTGATTCACTCCGGGTTTTAGGTTTTTTTTTTTTTTTTTCAGCAGCACAACCAGACTTTTCCTTTTTTCCTCTGGAATTTTAAGCCTTTTCCTTTTCGGTGCTGAAGTAAATTCTGGGCAAAATCCAATAACTATGCCATTTTCCCATGTCACACCGCCCCCCCTGGTGGCAATGGCGGGTCACAGCAGAAAGGGGGTGGACATGCAAAGTTTGTTTGTGGAGGAGTTTAGCTCAATTACAGGGCCCAGGTTTTTATAGTCCTGGTAGCCTTCTGTGTAACTAAAAGCTCCCAAGAATATCACAGTCCGAGGGTAGGGAAAAATTAAGGCTTTTATTTCCCGTGTTGCAAATAGGTTCAAATAGCACAGATTACATCAACACAAAAGAATGTCCTTGCTCCAGGTTAAAAGAAAACATGAACTGAAGAAAACCTGTTAACTTCACAGCAATGTCAAACGAAATACAGCATCAAACTTTACCCCAGACCACAGCTATTCCTCTGCTAGGGCTCAATTCTTTCGGTCAGGCAATAGCTACAATCCATCGGGAGGTCAGAGGGATCCTCCGGGAATTCCACCTGCATGGGCTCGCAGTCCGGAATGTCTAGGGGCTCTCCTTCAGGCTTTCTGTGTAATGCTTGTATGATGCCCCAATGTTCAGCATCTAAAGGTAAGTCTTTGCTTTGTATACTTTTATAATGCGGACAGTCTCTCCTGCACACTGTTCCTTCTCTAGAAAGTTTCCTCTTTAATACAGGTTTGTATTTTGTAGCATGAATGCCTCTAGAAGGACAGCATTCTCCAGTGCCCTGCTCCTTCTGCGTCACAGCATTCATAAAATCATAGTTAGTAAAATGGTAATTACCTTTTCTTCTAAGGTTATCACAGTGAGGTGAGGGCTGAGGCCTGTTCCTGCTGGGTCTTGGTTTCTCAGGTGCCCAGGTAGGCCTCTGGTTCTCAGGTCTGCCTTCTGCTGGGGTTAGGCCGTATTTGCGCCACAGCTCCTTTCTCCCAGGGCCTTGAAAGTTACCCTTCAAAATTCCTCTTTCACCTCTTTCTTTGCTACTCCCTGTTGCGCCTTTCAACAGTTGCTGGCCCTTGTTAAACTCAGGCCTTGGACTCTCTGGTACAGTCCTCCTCCTTTCAGGGTTAGCTTCCTTACGATATCTTTCCCTCCTGGAAAGTGTATCTTTTCCCCTTTTGAAATATTTAAAGCAAGTTTCTTCACCTGGCTCTGCTGAGTCTGCTAGGCCGGTTCCCTCTGTCAGGACTCCTATTCCTGGATCCTCCGGATCTCCATGCAAATCTGGAACTGGAACTCCTTGCACAACTCCCTGCCAGTCCCCTTGGCAGTCTCCTTGCGACTCTGCTTGCAAATCTCTTTGCCACTCTTCCCCTTCTCCTCCTTCTGACTTCCTCCAGTCATCTGGGTTTTTAAAAGGAATCCTTCCCTTTCTGGATTGGGTGTAGGCCGGTATTGCATCATTGGCTCTAGGGCGTGGTTCCTCAGTCCTCCAGAGGTCTCTCTTGCTCCCCCTATATGGCTCCTCGTGATGCTGCAGCCGGTGTCTGCCTCTTTTTTCTGGGTTTAAAACATTTTCTTCTGCCTGCAGCTGGTCTGCAGTGCCACAATATGCACACTCCTGCTTTGAGGTTTTTTTTTTTTGTCTTAATTATTGTTTGTGTCACAATAAAGGATATTTTCCACCTTCAAAGTCGTAGGCATGTTGTGTATATCACATGTTGCTAACCCCCAAAGCTCCATTTTAATTCCAGCTTGTAATGCGACAAAACAGGGCAAACGCAGAGGGGATGAATATTTTTGCAATGCATTGTATATATTGTGATAAGGAAGCTTATCATAGCTCAGGAAGGAGCTATAGAAAAGGTGAAGTGACTCTGAACAAGCAACCTGTCAGTTCTGGTAGAAATAAGAAAACAGAATTTTGCCATAAAAGACTACCAGTCCCAGAATGCACCAGGTTTCCAACAGTCATTAGAGGAGCTGAAGTGGGGAAACGTGTGTTCAATCAAGAGGGCTATGAGGTAATCCCTAAGCACTCATCTCAAAGGGCAGGGCCTGATTCAGCACAGCTGCGCTGTGCTAGGGTGGAGCACTCATCAAAGCAGAATAAAGGTAGAGTTTATTCTACAGAGAATTATCCTCATCCTCAGGATCTTGATCATCTTGGACAGCTTCATCATCTGGAGGATCATCAGAAGCAGAAGCCAAACCGGACGGACAGAGAGGGCAAGAAACCCTTTGGAAGAAAGAAGAGAAAAGCCTTTGGGAGGTCTAAAGGAGTCCAGAGCAGTACGTATACTGGAAGGCATTCCAAGGGCCAGCATACACCATTGGACTGGGGAAAGCCAGAGGAATGGTGCTGCAGGGCTAGGAATCTCCAGACGGTACCTGTGAGGGAGATGGCTGCACGTGGAAGGGACCCTAGGACCCGTGCCAGAAGGTATGTGAAGAGAGATCCAGTGTCCAGGGATCTGGATTGGAAGGCTGGACATAAGAACTGGACTACATACTGGCCAGGCTATTTAGAGAGGAACTCTAACAGCAATGGAAGCTCAGGTATGAACACTGATCTATGCCCTAGCTATAACCTTGAAAGACAGCAGGGAAACAAGTATTCTCCTGAGAGTGCTACATTGAGAAATTCCTCTGTGCCAATCCATGATATTGAACCCATGATTGTTGAAGAAGGGGGAGCGGTCTTAGATACAGGCTGTGAATATATGGATTGCTCTCTGTCTAAACTCCTTTGGTAATTTACTGTTACAAAGTACAGCAACCATCACAAAGAAATACAAACTTGTTCTTTAATCTACTCAGAAAAGCTCCTGAGTAGGATTTTGGGCCACGCAGTAGAAAGCAAGCCAGCTAAGGAGTTTCAGCTGGATAACTGCTAGCAATTGAGCCTTACCTAATTGCTTGTGAGCTCTGAGGAAATCACTTCTGAGTCTATGTGTGAAGATATAAGAAGTTAACCTGAAAAGAACAGTTTTTCCCTTCTTTGTGGGTTTTGCTTGTTGTTTGAAACACTGCTAAGAAAATATTAGCTAAAGCCTACAGAAAAGACCAGTTTGTTACCAACCAGGTCTTTATTCTTTTCATTTGATTGCCTGACAAGTTCAACTGTTGTTTTCCTGATTTTGTTTTTCCAAGTTTAACACTGAAAGCAAGTATCCTGTTTTATGTGCTACCAAGCATATCTGTGTTGGGAGAAATAACCCCATAAATAAATATCTTATTGGCTTTACACTCAAGCACAACTAATTATTGTGAGCAGCTGTGTCTGGTGTGAATGGACTGCATTTCCCACAATCCCTTGCAAATCATATTGATATATGCACTTGCCAAGACTGTGAACATTCTCACCCAGGCAGCCGTCTGACAATATACAACCATTAGGAATGCTGCTGTCCGAGAGAGATATATGCAGATGATCAATAAGGATGTGTACTTGTTTGAAATGGCATGAGAAATAGCAACAAATTTCTTGTTTCGTTTCATTTCAATTTTACTCCAAAAACAACACTAAAAAACCCCAAAGCTCATATTTCCTATCAGCTTAACACAGGCTGGTCGCCATTGTATGCGTGGTGCTGGGGATGCTGTGAGTTAGGCTGATTATGGTGTCCCTCCGGTGCGGCGGCAGGAATGCCCTGGATACGATGGTATCTATGTCCGCGCCAATGAACTCCAGTTGCTGGGAGGGGTGGAGGTGTGACTTTGCGTGGTTCACCAGGAAGCCCAAGGATGAGAGAAGGGAAGTAGCCATCTGGTTTGCTGCCTGGAGCTCCTACGGAAATGGGGCAGAGATCAACCTGTTGTCCAGATAAGGGAAGACGCATATGCCCTGCTTGACTGGATGAGTGGCAAGATGGAATTCAGAGTGCTTCTGGAATTTCTCTTTGATGATTTATTTATTTATTTATTTATTTAACAGTTTTTATATACCGTCTTTCTACAATTCAAGACGGTTTACATGGAACATAACTGACAGTACTGTACAACTGTTTACATAGAACAAGGTAACAGGCTACATAGGTAACATAAGAACTAGGGAACTAATGAGCTAATAAACTATGATGAATGAATTTGTTGAGCTTCCAGAGATCGAGGATAGGGTGGACACCCTCTGATTTCTTGGGGACGAGTAAGTATCTGGAATAAAAACCTGCATTGAGCTCATTGGCTGGGACTGGCTCTATTGCTCAAGATGACAGAAGGGAGATGAGTTCCAAAGACATGCGGCGGGATGTTTCTTGGGGGGGGGGGGGGTGCTGTACTGGTGCGGATGAGAACCTGATATGGTATCCCTCCTTGATGATCTTGAGGACCCACTGGTCTGTAGTGATGGTCTTCCAGGAGTGCAGGAAGGCCGAAAGCTGGCCACCCATTGGTAGGTTGGCTGTGGGCCGCATGTCAAAAACCTGGGTTGTTCTTCCACGCCACGCAGGGAGTAGGCTTCTGCTGTTTGCGCTCCTGTTAGTGGAGTTTTGGATGGTACTGTGTCTGGTAGGACTGTTGTCTGTACCACAACTGCTGCCACACAGTATGAGTTGTAACATTTGGAAGAGTAGGTTTTATGGTGGTGAGTACCTTTGCGGTTAGAATTGGGACAATCCAGACCCTCCTCAGCGAGCGTCGGAGGATGGTGAAATGTTCCCTCATGTCATTAACTGTGTCCTTCACCTTGTGTTGCCTGCACAGGAATGCGTCAACGATCCTGTCATGGGTGTCATCACACAATCCAGATGCGCATAGCTGTACAGCCTGTGAGCCAAGATGGCTGTCCCTGTGGTCCGGGAGGCAGCTTCAAAGGCGTTGTAGGTGGCCCGAACCTGGTGTTTGGTGCAGTCCTCAAGGTCCATGAGGGCTGTCACAGTCGCAGGTCACACCTCGGGGAGGCCTTGAGGTTGGCCACTAGGATGTCCTAGTATAAGGCATGTTGAAATTCGTGGGCTGCCACTCTGGCGCTCAGCATGGCTCCTTGGTATACTTGCTTACTGACGTCAACTAGGAGTTTGTTGTCCTTTCCTGGTAGGTTGTTTGTGGTGTTGCAAGAGGATTTTGTCTGCTTGAGAGCATGACGATAGACTGGTGTGGAAGCTGCAGTTTCTCAAACCCCGTAACAGACTGAACCAGATACTTGGCGTCCAGCTTGCGTGGACAGGCGGGGTTGGAAGCCAGGTTCTGCCACAATTTGTTATGTTGTCGCGGAGGAGCTGGTGATCTGGTAGGGCAATCAGGGCCTTTGGCACCTTCAGGAATTTGAGGGCACTCTGTACCTCACTCCACTGGTCCATGCTGTCACCAGTTGCAATGGATAGAGCAGCAGTGATCTTGTGCAGAAAATTTGGATAGGTTAGTTCCTCTTGTGGGGTGGGCTGCGTGGGGGAGGAGACCTTGGTAGCTGTCATGAAGGTAAGGGCGTCTCTGGCGTGTTGCGGCTCAATTGTTTCCTCTTCCCTGACGGGAGCTGCTGATTGGTCGGGGGAGAGCGGAAGCGTGGGCCCTAGGGAGGAGGTTTCTGGGGCTGGAGAACATGGAGTGGGAGCTGGCAGAAGGGGGGTTGCTGTGTGCTATGTTGCCGTGTAAGCAGAGAGCACCGAGCCCCACTGATGCATCATGTTAAAGAGAAGCTGGAGGATTCCAGAGGGGGCTGTCAGGGGGCTCTGGTATGGCATGTGACAGGGATACCCTCGAGGTGATCACCCAGGTGCATTTGCAGATCTACACTGTCCGGAAAGGGTGATGTGCTGGGGCTGCTTTACCTGGTGTGTTTAGAGGAAGGGCTGCTGTTGCGGCTGCTGGAACTGGATCTGATGCCGCACCATCATTTGAAGCTGTGTCCAGTTTCTCTGCTCCTACCCTGATGATCGTTCCTGTGGTGAGACCTGCTTTGGCGCCGGTGGTGGCGGGGGCTGGGGCTCTGTTTCTGGCGGTGCCTTGGAGGGTTGGAGGGGTTCTTCCTGTGCTGCTGGTCAGATCTGCTTTGGCTCCTTCTTCTATGGTGATCACAGCGCCAAGACGAGGCAGAGGCGATATGATCTCGGCACCGATTGGAGGAGCTCTTGCTGGTCTGCTCTTGGCACCGATAGGAGGAGTCTCTGCTGATGCTTTTACTGGCCTGCTCTCGGCGCTGATTGGAGGAGTCCCGATGATGCACTGTTTGTGGGGAGGTAGGCTGGGAGTCTGCGGGGCAGGGCCAGGCCTGGAAGAGCTGTCAGAGAAGCCGGAAGAGATGCCGGAAGGCAAGGGAATAGCATGGCTGATGCCGGAAGGCAAGGGAGCAGCATGTCCAGGTTCTCATAGTAACATAGTAACATAGTAGTTGACGGCAGATAAAGACCAGCATGGTCCATCCAGTCTGCCCAGCAAGAATGCAAGAGCAGGTGCACCTGTTGCTCCGCGCAGGCCACCCCTCCCCATATCCTTGTTCAGGGGTAAATCTACCACTCCATGTAGGACACCCCTATTAGTTGAGACGTTATATGGTTCAGAAGTTAGATGGTACTGTTTATTTTGTTTTTATCCTATTGCTGTAAAGGGATCCTCTGTGTTTGTCCCATGCCTTTTTGAATTCCGTCACCGTGTTCACCCCTACCACTTCCATTGGGAGGGCATTCCAAGCATCCACCACCCTTTCAGTGAAAAAATATTTCCAGATATTGCCTTTCAATTTATCCCCTTGCAGCTTCATGTTATGCCCTCTTTACAGGTTCCCCGTCTTTGGAAGAGGTTTGTTTGTTCATCATTTCTCTTTAAGTATTTAAAGGTCTGAATCATATCTCCCCTGTCCCTCCTTTCCTCCAAAGTGTACATATTTAGGTCTTCAAGTCTCTTCTCATAAGGCTTCTGACGCAGGCTCCAAATCATTTTGGTCGCCTTCCTCTGAACAGTCTCCAGTCTTTTTACATCCTTTGCAAGATATGGTCTCCAAAACTGAACACAGTATTCCAAATGAGGCCTCACCAGTGACCTATACAGTGGCATAAGTACCTCTTCTTTTCTGCTGGTAATCCCTCTTTGTATGCAACCCAACATCCTCCTGGCTTTTGCCACCGCCTTGTCGCATTGTTTTGCCACCTTGAGATCATCAGAGATAATCACACCAAGGTCTTTCTCCTGAACCGTGCATACCAACCTTTCACCCCCTATCGTGTACATTTCTCTTGGATTCCTGCTACCCAAGTGCATGACACTACACTTTTTTGCATTAAATCGTAGTTGCCAAGCATTAGACCAGTCTTCCAGCTTTTGTAGATCTTTCTTCATGTTAACCACTCCCTCGGGGGAGTCCACTCTGTTGCAAATTTTCGTGTTGTCTGCAAAAAGACAGACTTTTCCATTCAGTCCTTCAGCCACAAATGGTGACATTCATGTGGTCCCAGATACCAGAGCAGGATCGGAAAGAGCTGTGGGAGTCGGAGCATTGGCAGCAGGCATGCAGCTGAGGACAGAGACCTCAGGAGACACGTCCCAGGCCGAGAAAGAGTCTCTCGGTCTCTTGCTGGACCAACTGGAGGCAGAAGGAGGGCCAGAGGCTAGTGGAGGAGATTGCCTGAGGAAATCCTTGAGTGCATGGCCATGGGACTTCCCAGCCCTAGGGTACATGTGGGCAAAGAGCACACAGTCCTCCACGGGGTGGTCCTTACTCAGGCAGCGGAGGTAGAGTTCACGAGCATCCGAGTTGCTCATCTTTCTGGAGCATCTGGGACATTTCTTGAATCACGGTTTTGGCATAGCAGGTATATGGGTAGAGAGTAGAAGATCCATCTTGCAGGCAAGGTGGAAGACTGAAGGCTGGCTAGCTAGGGGCAGGCCTGGGGGTTGGACTTGTGGCACATGCTCAAGCCATCTGAGCCATTGAGAGTACTTCTGTCTATGGCGCTGTTGGATGATGTCACCATTTGTGGCTGACTCATCCTGCTTCTCCTAGGAGAATTCATATTCCCTATCAGTTCACACAGGCTGGCCTCAAAACGGCAGCCTTGGGGGTGAAAGACAGGCATCTTGCAGAAGAGCCATCATGTTTCATTGAGGGGCCTGGTTCTAGCCAGCTGGCTCTTCACTTTGCTGATGAGCTTCCTTCCTGTTTACCGATTGCCCCAAGTCTGTCTATTCTGGAGGTATATGTAAAATGCCAATTGGATTTTTTTGCTTTGTGAGAATCTATTGACTACTGTTGTAGAGATTTACTCCAAAGATTTTACTTTTGTCATGTTGTGCCAGAAATTCCGAGAAACCATGTCTAAGTATGCTATCAGAAACATTTACCAAGCCCAATCCAGATCCCACTTGTCCAATTTATGATGAACTTCAAGGATCTGGATTAGGCTTGATAAACATCTCTAATGACGTTAATTCAACTGAAAAATTTGCCTGTTACACTATGCCCTAATTGACTTTAACTGAAAGTTTGCCTGTTACACTATGCTTTGACTTTAATAGATTCACAAGGCAAAAATTCCAATCAGCATTTTTCATACAGCTCCAGAGAAAACAAACTTTGAGCCAATGAGGAAACATGAAGGAAGATCACCAGCAATACAGCAGTCTGGCTAGACCCAACCCCCATAGAGACATGGTGGTGCTTTTGTAAATTGCTCTGCCTTGTAGCCCAAAGGTTACTACTAGAGACCAGCCTCTGATTGTAAGGGAAAAAGCCAGTTGAATTTCTTTGCCTAAAACCTCTAGTAACCTTTCAACTATGTTTTTCATTTGGGCAGCAGCCACAGCTGCTTCTTTAATTAATAAAATTGTCCTGAACGGAAATTTTTTAAAATAGTGTGAAACCAAATGAATTTTTATTGAAATGAAACAAAATAAAATGAAAAAAACGTGCAACTGAAACAGGAAAGGAAAGGAAGCTAAATGTTTTTGCCTGCACACCCCTAATGATCGTACAATTAGTCTTACTGGTAGTCAGCCTCCCAGGGATGTGTCTAAAGATTTGGAAGGTTGTCTGATATTGGTGGGACATGGTTAGAGCAGAATATATATATGCCTCAAATTGAAAAAAAAATGAGATTCTGGAGATTTGTCAGAAAAATGTGAATACAGATTTGGAAAATGGAAAAAGCAGGAATTGGGTTGTGAAGTGTGAGATCCAGAACTTAGGGGTGCAGATAATACTCTTTCTATGAAGGCACAGGTATGTTTTGATTATTTTAAACTGAGATTGGTGTGCAGAATGCAGTATTATCGGTCAAAGGATACGTTTTGATCGAGGGTGCAGGCTTTAATCTTGTTAGAAATATTGTTATAAATGGGTCCACTGCACAAAATGCTGCAGGTTTTGCAGATGATTTAAAATTTGGCGGCACCCTTGATAATATGAGTCTGCTATTTTGGGAATGCGCGCACTAAACGTTTGCACTGGTTGCCCGTAAAGAGTCAGATCAAGTTCAAATGCCTAATGCTGATGTTTTGTGTGGTGCACTGGTCCAGTTTTAAACATAGGCACAGGGCTGGCCCCAGAGTTGGTCAAAGGTGTTGGTGCCCTTAAGCCTTACTTACACCCTGGCTGTCAGAATCTTTTTTTTTAGCTTTGAATTTCCTGATCTTTCCTGTTTCCTCCCCAGAAGCTGCTGCTCTAGGCAACAGCCTAGTTTGCCTTATGGATAGGCCATCCCTGCATAGGCAATGGCCAAGGGCGCTCAATTTTGAAGGCTCTAAATGCCCAAGCAAAGAGGGGCTTCCTCCCATTTGATTTAGGAACAGGCATGTCAAAGGAGCACCACAGTGACATTTTGAACTCCTCCAGCTCTGCTCTCTCCAGTCCTACCTATGGACACCAGAATCTTAAATCCAGTCTTCGTGGTTCATGCCAATGCCCCGTTGTATTTGAAGGAACCAATATAACCATATCAACCAGAACAATGTTTGTGCCCTGCTGCCAGGTGTCTATCAAGGGTTCCTCCACCTTCCGAGGTAAAGCTGATCAGGCTGTGGGCACGGACCTTTTTGTTGTATGGCTCCCTATTCTGGAATGCTCTTCCCCAGGTTTTGAGAGAAGAGCGGAACATTTTAGTTCTTCGTAAAATCTTTAAAACAATTCTGTTTTTAGAGGCTTATGGGGAGAAATAAGATGGAGAGAGGCATAGGTCAAACAGGCCTCATGCCTTGCAGTTTCTGATTATAGAAGATGAGTTCGGAGGTGGTTATTTTAAAATATCGTAATATTGTGTCTATTTTTGTATTGTGAGTTTGTGTGGAATAAGTGATATATATCATGCTGTGGAGGTCATTTGAGAAGGGTCAGGCAGCATTCATATGTACAGTATAAAAAGCAACAGGTTAATAGTGAGCCACACTGGTCCACATTTTTTAAACACTGGCTGATGCAGCTAAAAATAAACCAGATGTTCATTGATGGTATCTGGATTGTGGTCAGCACAGAAGATTTGGTTAATGTGGCTCTAGAGCAGTGATATCCGGAACCACTGTACAGCTGTTTTCTGTCCTTAGCTATTCACTGACTATCACTGTTATATGGATAATTCCCAGCTCCGCCTCCGTTCCACTCATGGACTGCCCAGATAGGGCCAAGGCAGTCTGTCAAGATATAGTGCTGCTGAATATCATTTCAGCTGCATTTAACTGTATAGTGGGGCCTGCTCTCTGGATAAGTTCTTTTGGAAACTGACCCCCTTAATTGGCAAGTGTAAATGGGCAGACGCATGTAAGTTATAAGAGATTGCTGTCCCCAGGTTCAAGTCCCACCTGGGGACAGCAATCTCAGGCCGGAGGGACTGGGATTTCTAGTCCTGTAGGCACTCCTTGTGGTCTTGGGCAAGCCACTTAACCCTCCATTGCCCATGTTCCCTGTAAGTATTAGTGTATGTGTCTCATATCCCCTCGTGTTAAATGTATCCCCCAATTGACCGCTTTGACCCGGTGAAAAGCGGGATATAAATACAGCTAAATAAAATAAAATAAAATATAAGCTACTAAGAGCTGAGAAGGGGGCCTTGGACAAGTCACTTAACCCTCTATTGTCTCTGGTGTAAACTTAGATTGTAAGCCCTCCAGGGAGAGGGAAATACCTACAGTACCTGATTGTAACTTGCCTTGATGTACTGCTGGAAAGGCGTGAGTTAAATAAAAATAAATATACACACATCTGTTTATCCATAGCATACACAGATTTCAAGGAGGCATGTTCTAGATGGATTTTTAATTATATGGGGTCAATATTCTATGCAGAGAATCAAGGAGCTAATCCAGATAAGGACTCTCAGCCATCTAGCGGAGTTTCTCACCTCTAACGAAGATTCTCCGTAGACAGCGAGAGATGCAACCACACTTCTATAGCGATATCATCTACAGAGCCAGTATGCCGGAGATCTCCCCTAGCTCAGAGGAATCTTTTTGACTCTTCTGAGCATGCGCCTGTGTTTCTGCTTTCCCCAAGTTCCCTCCTCCCCTCAGTCAATTAAAAAGCTGAGCCTGGAAGCTGATATATGTCTGAGGTTGTCACCTTTGGGATTTTTTAAATGTAGGAATGGTGGTAGGTTACGTGTGGCTGCATACTCCTGCTGTTTTGAGAAAACCCCCATTACAGGTAGGCAACTCTGCTTTATACGCAGAGGGATGCAGGCACATGGTGAATACAGAGTTGAGGGCCGCTTGTATTAAAGTCATTTGTTTGGAGGCCTGGGTGTCTGTCAGGGGGTAGTAGAGATAGTGTTGATTGGAGAGGAAGTCATGGGTGTAGACAGGGGAATAAGGGAGTCAGAATCCAAAACAGCTGTGAAGAGATGAGTTTTTAGCCTGCATTTGAATAGGATCAGAGATGGAGCCTAATATATTGACTCAAGTAGTCAATACATGGGATCCACCTTAACCTGATTGGAACCAGGCCGCTGGCATTAACCTTTAAAGGAGATAGAGCAGCTTTTAAACTAGATAATAGGGGAAAGCCAACAGTCACCCAAGAGAACGTGGTTCAGAACAATGTATCCTTGAAGGATAGTAGCAAAAAACTGAAGTTAGGGCATAACAGTAGAGAGGTTCCAATAAAGACAAAGGTTGCCCAAATGCCCTTGAGTACAGAGCAGACAGAGCTTAAAGATTCCAAATTACCCCTGCCTACCAATAGCCAGATTAATATGAATAAAATACAGCCTCTAAAATGCTTGTATGCAAATGCTAGAAGTCTAAAAAATAAGATGGGAGAGTTAGAATATATAGCACTAAATGACAGGTTAGATATGATTGGAATATCAGAGACATGGTGGAAGGAGGACAACCAGTGGGACACTGTGATACCTGGGTACAAACTATATCGTAATGATAGAGCTGATCAAATTGGTGGAGGGGTTGCGCTCTATGGATTGAAATTCCATGTAAAAAGGGGAAGGCGAAGGCGAAGGCGATGGTAGTGGGGGTGTACTTTCGACACTCTGGCCAGAATGAACAAATCAGGGAAGCTAACAAAAGTTACAACATAGTAATAATAATGGGTGATTTCAATTACCCCAGTATCGACTGGGTCGGCATCATGGCAGGAACTGCTAGGGAGATAAAGTTTCTAGATGAAATAAATGACTGCTTCTTGGAGCAACTGGTTCATGAACCGACCAGAGGGGAAGCCATTTTGGACCTAGTCCTTAGTGGAACACAAGATCTGGTGCAAGCGATAAGGGTTTTGGGGCCACTTGGCAATAGTGATTATAGCATGATCGTGTTTGATTTAATAAATGAAGGAAGGACGGTAAGGAAATCCACAGTACTACCTATTAACTTTCAAAAGGGAGACTATGATAAAATGAGGAAAATAGTTAAGAAAAAAGCTAAAAGGAGCAGTTGCAAGGTTAAAGATTTACATCAAGCTTGGGTGTTGTTTAAAAATACTATCTTAGAAGCCCAGACTAACTGTAAGAAAAGTGGAATGAAGTCCAAAAAACTGTCAGCATGGTTTAAAGGTGAGGTCAGAGAGGCTGTTGTTGCCAAAAAAGCATCTTTCAGGGAATGGAAAAAGGAGCTAAATGATGAAAACTGGAAACAACACAAGCACTGGTAAGTTAGCTGAAAAGCTTTGATAAAGCAGGCAAATAGAGAATATGAGAAGAAGCTTGTGTGGAAGCAAAAATGCATAATAAAATTTTTTTCAAGTACATTCGTAGCAAGAAACATGTGAGAGAGTCCATTGGACCATTAGATGATAGAGGAGTAAAAGGGGCACTAAGAGGGGACAGGGCCATAGTGGAGAGACTGAATGAATTCTTTTTCTTTGTTATTTACTGAGGAAGATGTAGGAATGTTACCCATGACTGAAATGGTATTTAAAGGTGATGTTGTGGAAGAATTGAAAGAAATAGCAATACACCGGGAAGAAGTATTACAACTAATTACAACAAACTATTTTCTCAACATACAGGGCTGTCCTACACAGAGCGGTGGGTTCACCCCTAAAACAAAGACATGAAAACAAAGACATGGGGAGGGTTCACCCCTAAAACAAAGACATGGGGAGGGGTGGCCCGCACGGAGTGGCAGGTGCACCTACTCTTGCCATCTTACTGGGCAGACTAGATGGACCATACTGATCTTTATCTGCCATCATTTACTATGTTATTATGTTACTATGCAACTATTTGATAAACTGAAGAGTAGCAAATTACCTGGAACGGTTGGTATACATCCAAGGGTGTTGAAAGAACTGAAATATGAGATTGCAGACCTACTATTAGTAATCTGTAAACTATCATTAAAATCATCTGTAATACCTGAAGATTGGAGAATGGCCAATGTAATGCCAATTTTTAAAAAGGGTTCCAGGGGTGATCCAGGAAACTACAGACCAGAGAGCCTGATGTCAGTACCAGGAAAAATGGTGGAAACTATGATAAAGAACAAAATTACTGAACATGTAGATAGTCATGGCTTAATGGGAGACAGCCAACATGGCTTTAGCCAAGGAAGGTCTTGTTTTACTATTCTGTTATGTTTTTTTGAAGGTGTGAATAAACAGGTAGACAAAGATGAGTCAATTGATATAGTGTATGTGAACTTTCAGAAAGCCTTTGACAAGATTCCTCATGAGAGACTTTTGGCAAAATTAAAAAGTCATGGGATAGGAGGCAGTGTACTATTGTGGATCAGGAACTGATTAAAATATAGAAAGCAGGTAGGGCTAAATGGCTAATTTTCTCAATGGAGAAAGGTGAATAGTGGAGTACCCCAGGGATCTGTGCTTGGTCTGCTGCTTTACAACATATTCATAAATGACCTGGAAATGGGAATAATTAGGAGGTAATCAAATCTGCAGATGACACAAAAATATTCAAAGTTGTTAAACCCATGACGATTGTGGAAAATTGCAAGAGGATCTTGATAAATTGGAAGACTGGACATCCAAATGGCAGATGAAATTTAATATGGGCAAGTGCAAAGTTAAGCACCTAGGAAAGAAAACCCAAACTATAGTTACAAGATGCAAGATTCTACAATAGGAACCACCACCCAGGAAAAAGATTTAGGCGTCATCATGGATAACATGTTAAAACCCTCCACCCAGTGTACTGCGGCAGCCAAAAGAGCAAATAGAATGCTAGGTATCATAAGGAAAGGAATGGAAAATAAAACAAAAGGATATTTTAATGCCTCTGTATCATTCCATGGTGTGACCACACCTTGAATATTGTGTGCAATTCTGGTCGCCGTATCTTAAAATGGATATAGCATTATTAGAAAAGGTACAGAGAAGAGCCACCAAAATGGTAAAGGGGATGGAAGGATACCTCTATGAAGAGAGGCTAAAAAGATTAGGGCTCTTCAACCTGGAAAAGAGACAAAGAGACGGCTGAGGGGAGATATGATAGAGGTCTATAAAATAATGAATGGAGTGGAACGGGCAAATGTAGATCAATTGTCGACGCCATCGAAATATAGAAAGGACTAGGGGGCATGCAATGAAGCTACAGGGGTACCCTATTTAAGACTAATAAGAGAAAATATTTTTTCACTCATCGTGTAATCAAACTCTGGAGGATGCAAAAGCTGTTAGTGTAGCTGGGTTTAAAAATGTTTTTGGACAAGTTCCTGGAGGAAAGATACATAAACCATTATTAAAGTGGATCCAGAATATCCACTGTTTGCACCTATACAAGCATTGTGGAACCTGTGTCTGTTGGGAAAACTGCTATGTACTTTTGACCTATATTGGCCACTGTTGGAAACAGGATACTGAGCTTGATGGACCTTGGTCTGACCAGTATGGCATATCTTATGTTCTTATGTTTTAATTTAACTTCGATGGTGAGTAAATTATTGGAAACTCTGCTGAAAGAGAAAATAGTGAGGTTTCTGGAGTCCAGCAGATTACAGGATCCGAGGCAGCATCGATTCACCAGAGGCAGGTCTTGTCAGACAAATCTGATTGATTTCTTTGATTGGATGACCACAGAGTTGGACCGAGGGAGAGCCCTAGATGTGGTGTATTTAGATTTCAGTAAAGCCTCTGACACTGTTCCTCACAGGTGACTTATAAACAAACTGAGCACTGTAGGGATGGACCCTAAAGTTACTGCTTGGCTTAGAAACAAGAAAGCCTTCTCACATGCCGCCCCTATAATTTGGAACAACATTCCATCGGAATTAAGATCCTTACAGCAAATCATGGAGTTCAGGAAAAAACTTAAAACACATTTATTCTCAACACACTATGGATCCTTGTCGAACTCACCTATTCAACAAGAAAAAGGATAGCTCCACCAAGCTGACATAACCTATCCCCGACCTGGAATAAGAGATAAAACCTCAAACCGATGATTTTGAATACATACATACCTTGTACATAGTTATAATCTAGAATCTTGTATATAGTTTACAACTGTTAATTGTAAGATTGAATTCTTTGTAGTTCACATTGTTATCTGTAAAAACAACATTGTCTTGTTTACTGTTGTTCCATGTAAACCGCAGCTGATCAATGGAAGGTGCGGTATATAAAAACTCACTAATTAAATTAAATTAAATTGGGTGGGAGGCAACAAAGAGTACAGGTAAATGGAGCTCACTCTGAGGAGAAGGATGTTACCAGTGGTGTGCCCCAGAGATCTGTCCTTGGTCCGATTCTTTTTAACATCTTTATTAGTGATATAGCGGAAGGGCTGTCGGGTAAGGTTTGCCTCTTTGCGGATGATACTAAAATCTGCAATAGACACCCAGGAAGGTGTAGATAACATGAGGAGGGATCTAGCTAAGCTTGAAGAATGGTCTAGTATTTGGCAGCTGGGATTTAATGTTAAAAAATGTAAGGTCATGCATTTGGGCTGCAGCAATCCAAAGGAGCAATATAGCATAGGGGGTGAAGTACTTTTGTCCACTAAAGAAGAGCAGGACCTAGGCATGGTTGTGTCTGATGACCTTAAAGTAGCTAAACAGGTAGAAAAGGCGATGGCAAAAGCTAGAAGGATGCTTGGGTGCACACAGAGAGGAATGGCTAGCAGAAAAAAGGAGATGGTAGTGCCTCTGTATAAGTCTTTGGTGCGACCTCATTTGGAGGATAGTGTGCAATTCTGGAGACCGCACCTTCAAAAGGATGTGAACAGGATGGAGTCGGTGCAGAAGGTGGCTACTAAAATGATTAGTGGTCTTCATTATAAAGCATATGAGGACAGACTTAAGGATCTTAATATGTACACCTTAGAGGAAAGGCGGGATTAAGGTGATATAATTGAGATGTTTAAATACCTCTGTGGCATAAATGTTCAGGGGAAGAGCCTCTTTCAATTAAAAGCAAGTTCTGCTACTAGGGGACATGGGATGAGGGTGAAGGGGGATAGATTCAGGAGTGATATGCGGAAATTTTTCTTTACAGAAAGAGTGGTGGATCCATGGAACAGTCTCCCAGTGGAGGTGGTAGAGATGAGGACAGTAACTGAATTCAAAAAAGCATGGGACAAACACAGAGGATCTCTAAAGGAAAAAAGGGGACTGTTGTAGTTGTTGATATGGAAGGACAGACTAGATAGACCATGTGGTCTTTTTCTGTCGTCATATTTCTATGTTTCTATGTTCTATTCCAGGCATATGGTGCAGCATGGTGGAAAGAATGGAGTATGGAGCTGACAGCAGAAGATAAAATGTTTTTTGTTGAGTGGAGTTGTCGCCCTTGATTCTGTATCAGGGATATGGCTTGATTTCTTAATGGGACTGGAAGTTTCATCACCAGCATGAGCAGGTGGAGGAACCAGACTTGTCTGGGCTATTGAGGTGCCTCTAAGGCTAAATGAGTTTTGTCCCTTTGCACTTTGAGCCGAACCCAAGTGATCAGGGGGAATGGAGGAAATACATAGAGAAGTCTCTGATTCCAGAATATGGCAAATACATTGTGCACTTATCTGTGCTTGCTTGGTTGGATGGAATAGAAAAGAGGTTATTTTGCCTTTTCTGCAAACACAAAAAAGTCCATCTTTGGTGGACCCCATTGACTGAAGATGTTTTTGAAGGACATGATGATCTGGGGATCCAGGTGCCTGCTGAGGAAATCTGGCAAGTAATTCTGGTCTTCTGGAAGATACATGGCTTATAGTGTGGCCTCCAAGGTGTGGGAGACGTACCATAGTCGTACAGCCTCTAGACACATTTGGAGTGAACCCAACCCTCCTTGTTTCTTGATGCATAGTCATAGTCATCTTGTCAGTCCAGAAAAGCAGTATTTGTACTTTGACCAAGGCTTGGAATGTTCTGAGGTTGTAGTAAATCACTTGGACCCAGAGAACACTGATGTGAAGAAGATGGTCTTTGCCAGATCACATGCTCTGTGTAGATAGATGTAGAAGCACCCTGTCTGTACATGAAAGTGCCAGTGTTGGGGGTTAACTAATGTAAAGGTGCCTGAAATGGACAGCCATCAGTGAGGTGTTTCTATTGTGTCACCACTATAGGTTGAAATGTAGTGGTCTGATGTGGGTCCCTTGTGACAGAATTTTCATGCAGATGGGCTGGCAGAGTTGGTCCCAATTCAGCTTCAGGTGCCACTGCAATGTTCACATGTGCCACCATATGTCCAAGACATCTGAGGGTATTGTGAGCGGAAATCAATTACACCTGACAGAGACTGTTGTCCAACAGATAAGCTTTGGCTGTTCAGCTATCTATGCATGCTCCTATGACTTGCAACATCTGTTGGGCATTCATCTCAGACTTGTCTTGTTGATGAAGAAACAAACATTTTGGAGTATATATATGGTTTCTTGTACAGTGTAAGAAGTGCCTTGCTTGGAAGCAGCCAAGGTGAGCCAGTCATCCATGTAGAGATAGATACAGTGGTTGCTGCAGCACAGATAAACAGCTATCACTGCCAGGCACTTTGGGAACACGTTGGGTGCTGACAAAAGGCCAAAGAGGAGCACTTTAGATTGGAAATGCTGACCTTGGAATGTGAAGTATAGACATCCCCAGTGCTAGGGATAAATAGGTATGTGAGTGTACGCATCCTTTAAGTCCAGGGAGGTCAGTCAATAATTCTGGCTTATTGGTGGTCATGGAGTTAATTTTGAATTTCTCCTTCTTGAGGTATACATTGAGATAGCTAGGTCGAGAACTGGACACAGCCCACTTATTTTTTGGGAATCAGGAAGAACCCTCATTCATGGTCTTGAGGTACTTGTGTACTTCCCTGCACATGAGGGAGATGATCTCCCACTCGAGAATAGGGAAATTCTGGATCAGTAGTGGATGCTAATTGGTCGGCAGGTGTAATGGAGGGAATTCCAAGAAATTTATCTTGTTTCTCTGTCATATGATGTTGAGGACTATGGTTATGGATTGCTAAGCCTCCCTGATATGACAGATTCTGCCCTCCACTGGCAAATAGTCAAAAGATAGGTTTCGGTTTAGTTGTTGCAACAGGCCCCAGGTTTTGCTGCTACTGCTGTCAAAGTCTTTATCATGGAATGAAGTTGTGGATTGACTGATGCTGAATTGAGGTTGGCAATAACTGCTGATATCTTCTTTTTGGGTGAATTTATTGGAAATACTGGTAGTGATAGATATGCCTATATTGAGGGAGCTGGTATCTCTGACTCTGTAAGAGTGGGTCTGCCAGCTGTGAAGAAAGCTCACTGACTGGCATGGAATAATCTCTTATTTTGAACACTGCATCCTGGATTTTTTCTCTGAAGAGATTATCTCCTCCACAAGTGGTGCCCAATTGTCAATCATGCAGGTCTACTTAGAAGCCAGAAATTCATACAGATTGCTCTTCTGGCATTTCTCACTGTGGCAGCTGAGTGAGCGACTATACCATAGGCATCATAAGTTAAGTGCATAAGATGATAGGCTGATTCCTGAAAGCTAATCTGCATCTTGGGCTCAATCCTGGTGGAATGGGGAATATTCAGAGTCATCCATTTGCTGGAAAAGATTGTGATGGTAGTGCAGGATCTGAAACTGATGTGCGATAATCTTCAGGAACAAGATGTCAGTTTGGTAGACCATTTGCCCATTGCATCTAAGGCCTTAGGCTTCTTGCCTGGTGGGACATGAGCCTTTTGTTTTCTTGAGCTGCTTCAGACACCACCAACTAATATGGCAGTTGTTGGTGGACATGACCAGGTGCCAGAAGAACTTTTCATTTGAGTTCAAGATGTATTGAGATAGAGGAGATAGAAAATAGAGTGTGATATGCAAATCTGAAGATCCTGAAGAATTTGGTGTACTGGAAGGGCTATGACTTCTTTGGGCACACTGCAAGCAACAGTCCCGGGTCTGTAGGAGTTGTGCTCTTGGTGAAGCTGCCACCAAAAGGAGACATTCTGCCTTCTGCATGCAGAACTGCTTGTTTAGTCCGTGGAATCCCTCCCGACAGAGCCTTTTCTGGGTCCGATGGGGAGCAGGTATTTAGTGAAACAGTCCGTGGCTGCATGAAGTAGGAGGTTGTCTGTGGGAGTTGACAAGACAAAAAGGGGTGGTCAAGGAGGTAGAGCATTGTCATGCCATTAAGCGATGTGCAGGAACAGGGCAATGAAGCCCAATGAATATTTTTGCTGTTGTTGAGTTTTCAGGGTTTTTAAATACTCCTCTGAATCACTCCTTAAGTGTGAGCTCATTTGGACATGGGGTTTGAAGACTGAGTGAGAGGACAATTGCACTTCTCTGTTTTCAAAAAACCAAAAATGAGCAATTTAGAATTCAGATCCTTATTGACCTGCACCATGCACTTATATGTGTAACACCCCAAGTGACGCCACTCTTTATTTGCATGTTATTTTGTAAAAAGGCTCTTCCACTGTGCATGCCAGCAAATACATGTGCATCCTTTAATGTTTTCATGAATATTTTATGAAAAACATCTCATTCTGCAGGCTTTTGTAAAATACCTGGGAAGTTTTGAACATCCTGGCTTTACTTCTCTTTATTGACCTACACAAATTGGGGCTTTTTGTCTGTTACTGTGTCTTTTCCAGCTCACCACTATCTTGTGCTATCATAAGCAACCACCAGGTGTCAGCAGAGTCACATATCATCCAGTATTTATTTATTAGGATTTATTTCCCATCTTTATGAAGCGATTTACCTAAAGCACTTTATTCCAGTTTATTACCGGTCTTTTTGAAAGAACTTTATCCAAGGCAATATACAGTATATTAAATTGCAATAAAGTGAACATGAGCATCAAAATACAATCATCCATAAAATACGAGAGGTCTTACAAATAATTAATATATACTAGACAGCGTAAACTGTTTCTGTCCTCATGCATAATATAGTATACAGAAGACAAAGGAGAAATATGGTAACCTATAATACATGCAGTCTTTTAAATCAGGATCTATACTAGCCAACCTAAATCAGTGCTTCCCAAATTTAACGCTTTAAAACGTCACATAAGCACAGACAATGATTAAAAAAAGATAGCAGACCTCCCCATCCCTCTCCCTTTATTTTTCCCACTCTCAAAGCAGGAAAACAGTGGCAGCAGAAGTCGGAACAGTAGCAGCAGTGAGAGCTGGACCTATGAGTCAATGTGCACTCAGAGGTCTTGGCCTACTGCATCTGTTTCCAGTCTACGAGGAAAGCCACACAGTAGAGGACAGGAGGAAAGCTTGGGAAAGTTAACTGACTCACAGGCCCCTCGCTGATCGCTGTTGCTGGGTGCAGGTCCAGATAGAGGGGAATAAGCCTTGTTCTGTGGCCTTATTATCCTATTTGGGGTGGTGACCTACAGTTAGATAATAATCAGTGGCCTTACTGCATCTATCTTTAGGGCATGATGATCCTCAACACAGAAGAAAGTACAAGCAGACCAAAACAAGGCAGCAACAATTTCACCCAGAGACTTCTTCTTTAGAGGGCTATCTCCCACCCAAAATCAAGAAACTTTCACGGAACGTAGGAGACTCAGGAGCCAACTAGTGAGTTTTTTCTCTATTTGCATGAAACCTAAGAGCCACATCCTATGTCATGGCCGATGCTTTCTGCTGTGGTTTTAACAGGCAGGAGGTAGCCGCTGTGAGTGTTGCAATGCTGCAGAGAAGTGTTGCCGATGGGGTGGAGCGGGGGCGGAGCATGGGCAGAATGGGGTGGGGCATGAGCTGGTCTGGAAGGTGGGGCCTAGTGGAGGAGTGGCCTAGTGGAGGAGTGGCCTAGTGGTTGGGGCAAGGTACTTCGGGCCGGAAGGTCGGGGGTTCAAATCCCACTAGAGGACAGCAACCTTGGGCCGGAAGGACTGGGGTTTCTAGTCCCACAGGTGCTCCTTGTGGTCTTGGGCAAGCCACTTAACCCTCCATAGCCCATGTTCCCTGTAAAATAGTTCTCTGTGTGCTGTGCTTTCCTGTCTAATCAATGTGTTTATACCTCAAAAAATTCCTGTCATGATTTGACAATTTCCAATCTGTAATCAAACCGCTGCTGATCGCTGGAAGTAGCGGTATACAAATGTATACTAAATAAATAAATAAATAAATAAATAAAAAAAATCTCCTGTTAATTGTTCCTCCTTGTCATCTGTGCTCACCTAAGTTTTATATTTAGACCAGGAATATGCAGACTAGCTCAGGTTTCCTCGTAGTACTGGGCATGAAAACTGAGGCAGTAGATGATTGTGTAGTCCAAGAGAAGACCCAGGTTTTCACCCACTAGAGCTGCAGAGAGTCGGGGGGGGGGGGGGGGGAGGCCCTATAAAAGACTGTAGATGAGTTTTGAGCCACTTAATATTTTTAGTCTGAGGGGTCTCAAAGGAGAGTTAGAAGATACTCTGTTGCTTGAGATGCAAAACCATTTCCTAAAGTTACCAGATTTTTTTCAGGCAAATCTGGGACACATCCGAACTGTTGGGGGGGGGGGGGAGGGGGGAGGAGAGTTGGAAGGAGTTCAACAGCAAAACATGGAGGAGGGAAGAGGAGTCATTACCTTGCCCTCCATCCATCCTATAACAGCAACAATCTCACTTCCAAGCAGACAAATTGACAGAGAACTAGAAACAGTGCTGCATTTCCCCCGTACCGTGTAAGAATCTTAAGTTTGGTCCCATACTGGAGAGGAGGAGTAGCCTAATGATCAGAATACTGGTTTGTTGACTAAGAGACCAGGGTTTGATTCCCACTAGCTTTCTTGGTGACCTTAGGTAACCTTCCATTGCCTCAGAAGAAAGGCCTGGCAATCTATTTCTGGTCACACTGCCAAGAAAACCCAGGTGCTGTTGGCTCACCAGGAAGAGTCAGCATTGGCTCAGGTACATATTGCATTGGTAGCCAGTGCAAATTCTGCCAACGGCTGTGATGCGTTCTTGCAGCCCTCGAACATGCATTGGTGCTGTCACATTCTGAATTAACTTCAGCTGGTGTAAATCCTTTGCTGTTGGAACATTATAAGCATGCTACATTAGTGCCATTAGGTTGTTACATCATGGATCACTGTGAGCAGACTCCTCAGTGAAGAGTCGTAATTACACAGTTGACATAGGTGCTAAAAGCAGCTTTTAAAGGTTGCCTGGATTTGAGAGCACCTGGTTTGTGCTGAGCCAGCAAGTTCCAGAGGCTCTCGTCCTTTAATTGTAGAGGGAGCTCACCGTTCTTAAAAGGATATCTAGATCAAGATCTGGCAACTGGAGTTTTGAACCCAAGAGATTTCTTTGTTACTTGTTCAGCACAACACTAGCTTATTGCTTTAACTCCATCTTGAATAGTTACAGTATAGGACACGAGATTACTCAGAGCCTTTGGTCTGTGGCCATAGGTAGGGCTGCAAAATCCAGCACTTCTCTACAAATTTACATAGGAGATTGAGGATCAAAATGCTCGCTGTGGCAGGGCCTTCTCTCTCTCCCTCCTCCCTACCCTGCACTGATCCTGCCAGTGAACAGGAGGAGGAGAGGAGAATCGCGTCTTGCAGTGTCTCGGGTTCTTCTTCCTTTCTACCGGGCCCGAAGCGTCATGCACTACAATGTCTCCCACAGTTCCAAGTGGGACACAGACTCCAAACAGCAACGAGGAGAAGCAAACCAAGGCCCTGCACTGTTTCTTCCCTCCCCTTCCTCTTTATAAGCTGCAGAATGTTACAGTGAGGGGATCAGAGGGGAAAGAAAAAAGAGACAGTGAGAAAGAGCAAAATAGCAAGTGAGATGATTGTGGGGAAAGAGGTGTGAAGTGGTTTTTTAGAAAGGTCATTTAGATGCCATCTGGGCAAAACATTGGAAATTCCATGGGAAGGGCAGCAGAGAAGATGGTCATGTGCAAATGCGTTCTAAAATTGACCTCTCTCTGCGCCAAAAGATGTCTCCGCCTACAGACAAGGAAAGGGGAATGTGAGGCAGCAACCTCCAGACACATGCAGAGAAATGGCTGATTTTAGAAATGTGCACATGAGAAATATACACGTCTGCACAACCAGCAACATAGACATGCATGCGACTGTATTTCGGAATGCACCCTTGTATCTATCGCCACATGCATGTCTCGGCAGGTCATTATGCCAGCGAAGACATGCAGCGGTGTGGCAGCTCACACCATAGCCTCTGTATCTCCCTATATTTTTTGAGAGGGTAGTCAGAAGGCATTCCCCTCATCTCTCTACTGTTATTTACTGGTTGTAATGAGCGGTTTTCAAATGCCTGCTCGTGCCCAGGAGCAGGTATAGACATACATGTGTCCACTGGCAGTCATTCTAACATTGGACATACATGTTGATCTTTTACAGACAACCCACCCCAGACACCCCTATGCCACACCTCCATGCAACATGGACATGATGATGTTAGACACGTGTAAATTTGGGCCTTTCTAAAAGGGTTTTTGAGGCATGGATGTGATTGGCACATCTGAATGGGAGTTTTCAGACATGCACATGACGAACTGAGTGAGGGAATTTAAGGGGGCAAGAGAGTGAAGTGATTATGGGGAGAGCAGTGAGTAAGGAGATGTGGGGGAGGGGATCAGAGGACTGTGAGTTGTGAAGGTGAGAGAGGTGATGAGGGGATCAGAGAAGGGGCTGTAAACTGTGAGTGAAGGGATTAAAGTAGAGGCAGATGTAAGGAGTTAAGTGAGACGATCTGAAGGTGTGTGATAAAGCAAGTAAGGTAATGAGTGCAGGAGGGTGGGAAGAGAATAAGAGAGTGTGTGGAAAGTTGGAAAGAGGATGAAGGAACTGAAGAGGGAATGGAAGAGTGGGTAGAGTGACCGAGAGGATGTGAGGTGTGGAGTAGGGAGAGAGGGGAACAGAGCTGCTGTGTGGTGTAACTGAGGATTGGAGGTGGGGAGAGAGCGAGGGGATCAGAAGGGTGCTGGGGTTTGAGTGAGGGTTAGGAGAGGCTTTGTGAGGAGATAAGAGAGACAGTGTGGGGAGATAGTGAGTGAGTGGATCGGAGGCGCTGTGGGATGTGAAAGGATTATTCCTCTCCTGATCCCAGGTTCCCCTCCACAACCCCGAATCCCCTCTTTCTCCCCCCTCCCTCTTCCCGGGTTTCCTCGCCTGTCCTCCTTCAACTTCCCCTTCTTTCATCTGCTTCAATTTCCACTCTCCATCCCTCCCATTCCTGCCCCCATCCCTCTGCCCCTCCTGCCTGTGATGCCACCCCAGTGTTCCCACTAAGCAGCGCTGGCATCAGCTACTCCTGTTCTTAACATCAAGTGTACTGCAGCAATGTTTCAAACATGCAATTTCTCACTCCTAAGCCATGGTATGTGCAGTATGATCTCAGTCTTGCAAATGTACTGCTAACGCTCGCCATAGTACTTGCGCTGTGCCAAAGAGAGCTTTCTTCTAGAGTTTGTAAAATGGAACTTGTACAAGCAATTTTGTCAAGGTGTGACTGGAAGTTCCCCTAAATCGGGCCTGTGGCTCCTAATACGATAGACATTATTTCTTTTTTTTAATTATTATTTTTTTAATTTTTGCCTGGCAATCTACTTCCGGTGACACTGCCAAGAAAACCCAGGAGCTTCTGGGTCGCCAGGAGTCAGGACTGACTCGAAGGCACACATTGCATTTGCATTTTGCATTTTAACAAAAACATTCAGGGATAAACTGAATGAAAGAAAATACACGGTACTTATATCATCACATACATTCAAAGAAAACAAAATCCAGAGAAAACAAACAACTCTCCCACAGGGACGTACCAAAATTAAGCCCACAATACAAGAAAAAACAAGGGGCAAAAAAAATACATCAACTGCAGACCCAAATATAGAAAGCACATGACACAGGCTGAGTGGAGTGTAACGCATCAGCCGGGCAGGAAGCTTGTACAAATATCGCCTCTTCCCTGGCATCCAAGAATTCCAGCAGCTGGCTTGGCTCAGAAAAAAGGAAATTCTTTCCTTTATAGGAAACATAACATCTAGAGGGGAACTTAAGCAAAAAGGACCCACCGATGGCGAGAACCTGGGATTTATAATCCAGGAACGCCCTCCTCTTTGCTTGGATGTCACGAGCCAAATCTGGGAAAATGCAAACAAATGACCCCATAAACTGCACACCGAAATTCTTGAAATAGGATCTTAGGATTAAAGACTTGTCTGATTCCAAAACTAGCATAATAAGCAAAGTAAAGCACCCCATAACCACCTCCAATGAACTCTCCAGGAACCCAGTGAGGTCCCCAGCCACATTGGAGGTGTCTCCCCCAGGCACCGGAAGAGAAGAACCCAGGGACAGATACTGAGCCCTACTTGGGGGGGGGGGGGGGGTAGATGTTCCTGGGAAAGCTGAAAACTTCCCCAAAATATCTCTGCACCATCTTCTCAGGCGAATACATAGGACGCGGAAAATTCAGCAATCGTAAATTAAACTTCGTAGCCTGATTCTCCAAGTACTCCAACTTCCTAGGGAACAGAGTCCCATCTTTCATCCTTGCCTCCTACACTCCCTGAAGCTGCTTCAGATCTTCAGAGAATTGGGCCAGCTTCACCGACTGTTCCACCTGAACTCTGGATACCTCTTGCAATTTTTTATGAAAAGTCACACGCTCATCACTCACAGTTCCAACGACAAGTAACAGGGAATTGTTCATTGCTGCAACCGCGTCCCATAGCGTCCTCAATGTAATATTCGTGGGGTTTTTCCAACCACCTGACGCCCAGAGCCAGCTCTCTTCCACCTATCACAGCACCCGGCGAACGCCCAGCTTCAGTAGTTCCCATTGCTCCAACATTAACCACAGCAGAAGATGTAAGAGGACTAAGCACCATTGGGCCCTCTTCACCTCCCGAGATAGGCATGTTCACAGCCTGCTCCAAGGGAGACACTCCACCGTGTGCTCCAACACTTCCGGGCCGAAGCAGGGAGGTCCACGAATCAGGGGAAAGCTATACCCACAAAATGCTCAGTTCCCGCCGAAGATGCTGTTCCCTCATGGCACTATTTCAATTGTGTGGATCAGGCGGGTTTCCTGGGAGTGCTGCAGAACGTGCCTGTACAAATCGCAAAACTTCTGCAGAATGACCAACGATAAGAACACGGACAAGGACCCCATGCAACTTAAAAGGAACATTGCCCACCTTTGAGATCTCCTCTGTTTTTCCATCTCCAAATCTTCCCATTCCCCATCCTCCCATGCCAGCACTGACCACGAAAATCCCTTTTACCACAAAAAAGATCCAAATAAATTAGATGTTGGAAAAAAGACATTACTTTTATAATGTAAAATAAAATTGTATAATTTAACATATAAATGTGCTTCCTGAAGGTTGCTTTTTTGGCATCAACAGCCTCTCAGACCTCACCTTTAAACCATGCTGGCAGTTTTTTGGACTTTCTTCCACTTTTCTTAATGCGTGGAATACAGCTGGTCTGGGCTTCGAGGATAGTATTTTTAAATAACACCCAAGCTTGCTGTAAGTCTTTAACCTTTGGAACCACTCCTTTTAGTTTTTTCCTAACTATATTCCTCATTCTATCATAGTCTCCCTTTCGAAAGTTAAAAGGTAGTACTGTGGATTCCTTTACTATCTGTCCTCCACTAATTAAATCAAACATGATCATACTATGACCACTATTGCCAAGTGGTCCCAACACCCTTATTTCTTGCACCAGATCTGGTGTTCCACTAAGGACTAGGTCCAGTATGGCTTCCCCTCTGGTCGGTTCATGAACCAGCTGCTCCAAGAAGCAGTCATGTATTTCATCTAGAAACTTTATCTCTTTAGCTTGTCCTGCTGTGACACTGACCCAGTCGATACTGGGGTAATTGAAGTCACCCATTATTACTACTCTGTTGTGACGTTTGTTAGCTTCGTTGATTTCTTTGAGCATTTCATCATCCATTTGTTCATTCTGGCCAGGCGGTCGATAGTATACTCCCACTGCCATCACCTTCCCCTTCATAAATGGAATTTCAATCCATAGAGATTCTACAGCAAATTTTGTTCCCTGCAAAACTTTAATCCTTTCTGACTCAATGCCCTCTCTAACATAGAGCGCAACCCCTCCACCAATTTGATCAGCTCTATCATTACGATATAGTTTGTATCCAGGTATCACAATGTCCCACTGGTTATCCTCCTTCCACCATGTCTCTGAGAGTGCAATCATATCTAACCACTCATTTAATGCTATATATTCTAACTCTCCCATCTTATTGTTTAGACTTCTAGCATTGGCATACAAGCATTTTAGAGACTGTATTTTATTAATATTAATCTGACTATTGGTAGGATGGGTAATTTGGAATCTTTATCCTCTGTCTGCTCCTTACTCAAGGGCATTTGGGCTACTATACTCCCTTTTGGAACCTCACTGCTTTTGGTAGTATCCTCCAAGGATACCTTCGTCCGAACCATGCGCTCCTGGGTGACTGTCGGCTTTTAACTTTCGAAAGGGAGACTATGATAAAATGAGGAAAACAGTTAAGAAAAAACTAAAAGGAGCAGTTGCAAAGGTTAAAGACGTACATTAGGCTTGGCTGTTGTTGAAAAATACTATCTTGGAAGCCCAGACCAGCTGTATTCCACGCTTTAAGAAAAGTGGAAGGAAGTCCAAAAAAGTGCCAGCATGGTTTAAAGGTGAGGTCAGAGAGGCTGTTGTTGCCAAAAAAGCATCTTTCAGGAAATGGAAAAAAGAGCCAAACGACGAAACCTGGAAACAGCACAAGCACTGGCAAGTCAAATGCAAGGCATTGATAAGGCAGGCAAAGGGAGAATTTGAGAAGAAGCTTGCTGTGGAAGCAAAAACGCGAAGTAAAGATCTTTTCAAGTACATTCGTAGCAAAAAACCTGTGAGAGAGTCAGTTGGTCCATTAGATGATAAAGGGGTTAAAGGAGCACTAAGAGGTGACAAGGCGATAGCGGAGAGACTGAATGAATTCTTTGCTTCAGTCTTTACTGAGGAAGATGTAGGGATGTTACCCATGACTGAAGTGGTATTTAAAGGTGCGGAAGAATTGAAGGAAATATCGATACATCGGGAAGATGTATTACAACTATTAGATAAACTGAAAAGTAGCAAATCACCTGGGCCGGATGGTATACATCCAAGGGTGTTGAAAGAACTGAAATATGAGATTGCAGACCTGCTATTACTAATCTGTGAACTATCATTAAAATCATCTCTAATACCTGAAGATTGGAGGATCGCCAATGTAACACCAATTTTTAAAAAGGGTTCCAGGGGTGATCCGGGAAACTACAGACCGGTGAGCCTGACATCAGTACCGGGAAATATGGTAGAAACCATCATAAAGAATAAAATTACTCAGCATGTAGATAGTCCTGACCTAATGGGAGACAGCCAACATGGCTTTAGACAAGGAAGATCTTGTCTTACTAATCTGTTATGTTTTTTTGAAGGAGTGAATAATCAAGTGGACAAAGTTGAGTCGGTTGATATTGTGTATCTGGACTTTCAGAAAGTCTTTGACAAGGTCCCTCATCAGAGACTTTTGGCAAAACTAAAGAGTCTTGGGATAGGAGGCAGTGTACTATTGTGGATCAGGAACTGGTTGAAAGATAGAAAGCAGAGGTTAGGGCTAAATGGCCAATTTTCCCAATGGAGAAAGGTGAATAGTGGTGTACCCCAGGGATCTGTGCTGGGTCCGCTGCTTTTTGACATATTCATAAATGACCTGGAAAGTGGAATAACGAGTGAGGTTATCAAATTTGCAGATGACACAAAACTATTTAAAGTTGTTAAAACCCAAGAGGATTGTGGAAAATTGCAAGAGGATCTTGATAAATTGGAAGACTGAGCATCAAAATGGCAGATGAAATTTAATGTGGACAAGTGCAAGGTTATGCACCTAGGGAAGAACAACCCAAACTATGGTTACACGATGCAAGGTTCCACATTAGGAACCACCACCCAGGAAAAAGATTTAGGCGTCATTGTGGATACCATGTTAAAACCCTCGGCCCAGTGTGCAGCGGCGGCCAAGAGAGCAAATAGAATGCTAGATATGATAAGGGAAGGAATGGAAAATAAAACAAAAGATATTATAATGCCTCTATATCGTTCCATGGTGAGACCGCACCTTGAATATTGTGTGCAATTCTGGTCGCCGTATCTTAAAAAGGATATAGAGTTATTAGAAAAGGTTCAGAGAAGAGCCACCAAAATGGTAAAGGGGATGGAAGGATACTCCTATGAAGAAAGGCTAAAAAGGTTAGGGCTCTTTAACCTGGAAAAGAGACGGCTGAGGGGAGATATGATAGAAGTCTTTAAATTAATGAACGGAGTGGAACGGGTAAACGTAGATCGATTGTTTACCTTATCAGAATATAGAAAGACTAGGGGACATGCAATGAAGCTACAGGGTAAACTATGTAAGGCTAATAAAAGAAAATATTTTTTTCACTCAACGTGTAATCAAACTCTGGAATTTGTTACTGGAGGATGTAGTAAAGGCTGTTAGTGTAGCTGGGTTTAAAAAAGGTTTGGACAAGTTCCTGGAGGAAAGGTCCATAAACCATTATTAAGAAGGGACCCAGGATATCAATGCTTGAACCAATAGAAGCATTGTGGAACCTGTGTCCCTTGGGGATACTGCTAGGTACATATGACCTAGATTGGCCACTGTTGGAAACAGAATACTGGGCTTGATGGACCTTGGTCTGACCCAGTACGGCATATCTTATGTTCTTATGTTCTTATGATCCAGGTGACCCAAACAAATCCTATGTTCTGAAAACTGGGACTGTTGATGTAAGAACAGCATGTGAGAGAGTTTGGAAGGAAATCATGTTGCAGTGAGAGAGGGAGATCGTATTTGTAGTCCTGGGATGTCATGCTGTTATGGACAGCAGCTGTTAGTCGTAGATTTGGCAGAATGATGTCTTTTGTGACTGCAAGTAGAGTGTGTGGGTGGGGGTAGCATGGGAGGATCTGGTGTGCTGATCTGCAATTCAGGGAGGCCATGAATGGCCGACTGATATCGATCTCTGCGAAGTCCCTTTTTGATTTAAATATATCTAATTGGGATGGATAGCAGTATGGTCTATAGGATAATAGATTGATGTATCTAAGGGTTTTTTTGTTTTGATTGTGCAGTTTTTTGGTGTGATTGGCTGGTAGCTGGATCATATGGATGACCGCAGTGTCACCAGGTGCCAGTGTGATAGGGCAGCCATACATCAGCTGTGCCAGGCACTGGGAGATGACTGATGTTGTGCCAACATCCCCCAGATTGTGCCATGAGGTCTACATCCTTCCCCAGTCCAGGATCTATGCAAGCTGTGAGAGTGGTGATATATCGGGAGGCCTGCTACCCCCTCCCATGCCCACACAGGCCTGACCAGGGGAGCAGTGCCACAAAGCAGACTGTGGGAAGGCAGACAGGGTTGCCCCACAGATAGCAGAAGTACACAGACTGACATACACCATGATGGGACAGGTGTAGCTGCTGTGAGAAATGCCAGCACCCAGATATGTGGGAATCAGATGTCATAGCTAGAAGGACATACTACTACCACTACTACTAAGACTGATTTGTATAGTGCTACAAGGCGTACGCGGTGCTGCACAGACACACATACAAGATGGCCCCTTCTCAGCAGAGCTTACAATCTAGTCAAGACAAACAACACAGCAGCTGTGGACAAGATACATTTAGGGGGAATGGTAAGGAAACTCAAAGGAGCTTAGGCGGATCAGATCCAAAAGCGGCAACGAAGAGGTGAGCGTTCAGCCTGGATTTGTGAAGGATCAGAGAAGAAGCCTGATGTACAGACTCAGGTAGTTTGTGCTAGGCATAGGGAGCAGCAAGGTGAAAGTAGTGACGTCTGCAGTTGGCAGTAGAAGAGAAGGGCACATACAGAAGGGATCTGCCAGAAGAGAGGAGTTCCTGAGGAGAGGTGCAAGGAGAGATATGAGGGGAATAGAGTGCGAAGCAGCAGAATGAGTGCCTTAAAGGTCATAGGCATGAAAAGGACACACATTGGTTGCTCAGCCATATTATGCCTCCTTTGGGGAACTGCAATGTTAGTTTCAGGTTTGGTGCACTTGGAAAAGGTCCATCCTTAGCAGTTTAAAGCATGTTTGAAGAGATTACAAGGGCAGGCATCACTGGGGCCAGTTGCTAATGACAAGTACCATTTGATGCAAGGTATGTCCTGACATACATGTTGATATTTACATTCTCTTATACCATATTAGGGTGCACCGGGATTACCTTGCACTTTTCAGGGTCTGTAGAGGACTGGTGTATGGTCTGGGTTGCAGCAGCAGTCATTTCTTATTGGTGTTTAAGTCTAGTTTGCATTAGCACATTGCTGTCAGTGTGAAGAGCAGCTTAGGAGATGCATGGTTTTCCCAAAGGGCGTAGTGTCCGCGGGTACATCACAGAGATGGGCAGTATCTGAAATGTGTAATTTGTCAGAATATGGTGGCCATGGGAATGTTCAAAATCTTTACCCATGTCTGATAATATTGATGGGGGATGGGCTTCTCCATTATATCGTATAGCTCGTGCCTGCACCCGCATGCGAGCGCATGCAGGATGCGTGCACGAGCGGGCTGAATGGAATCAAGGGAGATATCACCCTTTATTCAGGGGCAGCTCAAGGCAATCTGCTGCCTGAGGCGAGGAATGAGATGCCCCCCCCCCCACCTCGGGTGGGGATCTTTCTCAAAACTCCATTCAGGGACTGAACCAAATCAAAAAGTCGATTAGATAATGTGGAGCAAATGCAAGATATTCGCACACCAAGGAACTAAAAGAAAGAGCGAGAACCACAGCAGTCTACAACTCCAAATTATAATTCATTTGTATTTTGTTGTTATAAACTGTGTTATGGTGCTTGCTTTTTCTTGTTGAACATAAATTTTTCATTCACAGAACCCCTTCCTCAACAATGGGTGCAGAGCAGAGGTAGGACATTCAACCACAGAACTCAATATATTTAAAAATAAAATCTGATTCTGGTCATCTCACCAACAACAAACATTTTCCAGTACCAGGCATATTGGGAACTAATATAAAACCCTACTAACGTCACTAAGATCTGCAAGGCCAAATCTGCCATACCATACCAGCATACACTTCCAAAACTCATACAATAAGGGGCCTACCAAGAAAAAAGCAGCACTATAAACATTGCAATGGGCCCCAAAAATCCATACACCTATTTGAAAAGCTGAACAACTCAAATTACTACAGTACAGATCTCTACATACAAACTCCATGTTAACAGAACACCAGGCCTTGGTCGCACACTGAGAACACAGACCCTCACCAAGTACAGAATAAGTGACCACAACCTAAAGCAAAAATAAAAATATGTAGACAAAAATTAAAATGAAACCCCAAGAAGCCAGACTCCGCATGCGGTGCCATACCAGATAAGAGATGCAGTTCCCCATACTCTGTGAAATATAGATAGCACAAAGTCCAATCACTAAATTGAAAATAAAATTATGTTTTCTACCTTTGTTGTCTGATGATTTTTGATCATGCTGGTCCCGATCTGAGGTTTCCCTTTTCCTCTGTCTTCTCTTAGCTCCTTTTCTGTGGTCTATAGTCCATCTGCCATTTCTTGTCTTTCCTTTTGCTTTCTTCATTCTCTTCCATCAGCCTTTTTTCAGTCCCAGTAACTCTCCCTAGTATCAGCCCCCTTTACAGCCTCCCCTCCCAATACCAACCCCCTTGCCTTCCCAGTACCACCACTGGTGTCTATTCTTTTCGAGTCCCCCTCCTTCCCAATCGTCCAGCCCCTTCTAGTTAAAATACCATCCCAGATATCAGCAAACTTCCAGTCCCAGTGCCCCCTCCCATGTCAGCTCCCTTCCAGCTCCCCCTCTCCCCTGTCCATCCACCTTCCAGTGCCATCCCCAGGTGTCAGCTCCCTTCCAGCTCCCCCCCATGTTTGCTCTGCTCCTTTCCAGCTCCCCCTGTCTGCTCCCTTCCAGCTCCCTCCCCCGTCTGCTCCCTTCCAGGCCCCTCGTCTGCTCCCTTCCAGCTCCCCCCACCATTTCTGCTCCCCTCCAGGCCCCCCTGTCTGCTCCCTTCCAGCTCCTATCCCTCCCCCCCACTGATTCAACCTTTAAAAAAAAGAAAGCAGCCGCGGGAACATTTCTCTGTTCCCACGGCTCTGCTTTTAAATTGCTGGGTTGCAGAGTTAAAGCAGAGCTGTGGGAACAGAGAAATGTTCCCGTGGCTGCTTTTGTTTTGGAAGCAGCAGCAGCAGCGGAAGCAGAAGGGCAGCAGAAGCGACAACCTCGACCTCCCCCCACCCCCTCTGCTGGCACCCTCAAGCCGCACTTATTCAGCTTACCGGGTAGCACCGGCTCCAGGAAGATGGACGGCGGTTCTGTCATAGACAGTTTCTAGGGAGTGGCAAATCAGTGCTGTCCCCTAGAAACTACCGCCAGAGGCCAGGGCCGGCCCGTCCATTGAGCAAGAATGTTGTTTGTACAGGGCCTCGCGTTTCAGGGGCTCCCGCGTCAACAACATTCTGCATTGAAGACCGGCAGGTAGGGCGGCTTTAGAGGGAGCCGGAGAAGCCCTGGCTCCCCTTAACAGCTGCCGAAGTGAAGCGCGTCTTTTCCCTTCACTTCGGCAGCTGTACTGAAGTTTAGAACGCTGCTGCACTGAGCACAGGAAACAGGAAGTCCCCTTTGACCTCAGTGCGGCAGCGTTCTAAACTTCAGTACAGCTACCGAAGTGAAGGGAAAAGTCGCGTTTCACTTCGGCAGCTGTAGAGGTGAGCCAGGGCCTCTCCGGCCCCCTTTTAGCTAGCCGGGGGGCTCTTCGGGAGGGGAGGGGAAGGGAGGCTGCTTGGACTGAAAAAGGGCTGGGGGGGGGTACTAGGACTGGAAATGGGCTGTGGGGGGTTGCTAGGACTGAAAATGGGTTGGGAGTTACTAGGACTGAAAATGGGCTGGGGGGGTTGCTAAGACTGAAAATGGGCTGGGGGGTTACTAGGACTGGAAATGGACTGTGGAGGGAAGACTTGAACTGGAAATAGCTGATGGGGAGGGGGACTTGGACTGGAAATGGGCTGAGTGTGTGGGGGGGTGGGGGTGGAGCCAGGACAGGAAATGGGCTGATGGAGGGGCTGGGATTGGAAATGGGCTGATGGAGGGGCTCGGATAGTACTGGAAATGGATGGGGGAGCTAGGACTGGAAATGGGCTGATGGTGGAGCTAGGATAGGATTGGAAATGGGCTGATGGGGGGCTAGGACTGGAAATGGGCTGATGCGGGGACTAGAAGGGAGCGGATGCTGGGTGGGGCTGGAACTAGAAGGGAACTGATGTTGGGGGAGGATTAGAATGGGATGGGGCTGGGAGAGTGAAATGGAGAGGGGAAAATATTTTGTGTGGGAGGGAAGAAAAATCTACGATTGGCCAGGTATTGGGAGAGTAAGTGGGGAGTGAGGATGGAGGGGTAAAATTTGAGTGGATGAAAAAGGAATAAAGAAAGAGATGAAGGAGAGCAAAAGGAGAAAGATTAGTATGTTAAAGTAGAGAGAGAATGGAAAACAACTAGAAGAGAGAAGAAAGGATAAATGGACAGCAGATGATGGAGAGTTAGCAGAAGACACGAAGAAACCAGAAGAAAGCGGCTGGAGCAATTGTAAAAGAAAAAAAAATGCACAAAAGGTAGCAAAATATCTCTTTATTTTGAATTTATTAATATGTCAGTTCTGGGAAATGTGTATCATTAACGTCTGCACTTTGTTTAGTACAAGAGGAAATTAATTTATAGTTTTATTTCTCCAGTGTTGTACATTCCAAGATTGGCTTTTGGGGTTCCCAGTTTAATTATTGTCTTTCTATTTCTAAATTGTGATTCCTTGTTCTTTGTTTGGTGATGGTCTATGTTCTGCATGTGTAACTGAGCTGAGGTATTCTGTTTATATAGTTTCTATTTGACATTGCCACTTGTTCTCTTTCCCTAGTAGGTCATGTATTGTTATTCTCTGAAATGTATTGGTTATATATTTGCAATGTTGCCTTTTGATAGGCAGAGTATGGTGCTTTGTGAATCTCTGCGGCATACCACTGGTAACCTCCTTCTCCTCAGAGTGAGCTCCATTTACCTGTGCTCTTTGTCGCTTCCCACTCAACCAATTTCTAACCCAAGCAGTAACTTTAGGGTCCATCCCTGGGGTGCTCAGTTTGTTTATAAGTCAACTGTGTGGAATTGTGTCAAAGGCTTTACTGAAATCTAAATACACCACATTTAAGGCTCTCCCTTGGTCCAACTCCGTGGTCATCCAATCAAAGAAATCAATCAGATTTGTCTGACAAGACCTGCTTCTGGTGAATCCATACCATTTTGGATCAGGTAATCCATTGGACTCCAGAAACCTCATTATTTTCTCTTTCAGCAGCGCTTCCAATAACACAGGTCTGCAAAAATGTTTTTTTTCGAGAGCTGTTTTGGTTATTCCACGTAACCTTTATGTTTTTTGGTGCGCTGAATGCGAAAATGACCTCCATTGTGTCATAGGACATCACGTTTCCTGACAATTTAGGTAACTATGTTAAATAAGGCAATACCTCAAAATAAATGGAAATAGACTTATAAAATTAAAGTTTTATTACAATATTTTCATGAAAATCCTTTTTTGAACTGAAATGAGCTCACCTACACACACTAAACTCGATTCTTCTTCCTTGTGAGGCTCCTCTTGGTGCATTTACGCTTGTGAGTAGCATCTGGAATGTCTCTCTGAAGCATCCAACAGTAGTCTGCCATCATTGTAATGCTCCATTTCCCCTGGTATCTCCTTTCCATCTCTTTAATGTCTTGGTGGAATCGTTCACCTTGTTCCTCACTCACAGCTCCCAAATTTTCAGGAAAGTAGTCAAGGTTGGACTGGAGGAAATGCACTTTCAAACTCATCAGGCAGCCTAAAGCTTGAAATGCTTTCAGCATTCGTCCGACGATCTTTTTGTAGTGAGGATCTTTGTTATTGCCTAAACATTTCTGTACGACTTCTTTAAATGCAATCCACCCTTATTTTTGAGGATCCGTCATGGTATTGACAAACTCTTGATCAACAATAAGCCTTCTATTGTCTGGTCCGACGAACACACCTTCCTTCAATTTTGCCTCTGACAGGCCTGGAAACTTGGTGACCAAGTATTTGAAGCATTCTCCATCTCTTGGAAGTGATTTTACGAATTGCTTCATCAATCCCAATTTTATGTGGAGAGGTGGTAGAAGAACTTTATGGGAAGGTACCAAAGTTTCTCAGACAATGTTTTTTTCACCGACTGTTAGCACCCTCGGCTGACAACTCTTCTTGGTCCAGTGATTTTGTCGGTCTCGACTGTCCCATAGACACAGAAAACAAGGATATTTGGTATACCCAGCTTGTTGCCCGAGCAGCATGCACAAGACCTTCAAGTCCCCCCACACTTGCCAACCATGGTCTTCATATTTAAGTTTACGAAGAACCAATTCCAAGTTCTCGTAGGTTTCTTTCAAGTGTACGGAATGACCTACAGGTATGGAAGCGTAAAAACCGTTGTGGAGTAAAACTGCTTTGAGACTTCTTTTTGAAGAATTTATAAAAAGACGCCATTGCTCTGAATCATATTGGATTTTAAATTGACCCATCAGACCTTCGACATCGATGCAATAAACCAACTTGTTTTCCTGGGCGAAGTAAGGAACGAACTCCTTTTCACGATGTCTGAACCATGAAGATGACACTCCTGGAAACAATAAATTCCTGCTTTTCAGCCTTGATCTGAGTAACTCAGCGGCATCTTTGGGAAGATTCAAGTCTCTTACCAAATCATTCATCTCCTCCTGAGAAAACAATTTTGGTCTTGTATCATCTTCAAAGTCAGAACTTGATTCGTCATCTGGTTCAGGTATGACTTCACCTTCATCGGAGCTAGGTATCTCTTCCAAGGTAGCAGGGGGCTTGGGTACTGGTATATCTGTGCCATGGGGGATGGGACGAATTGCCAAGTGAAGATTGGGGTATGAAATGGAATGCTTCCATTTGGAATTAAACCCTTTCACATCGCATGAACAAAAGTAACAGTCGTCACTATGGTTCTTTTGCTCTCGCCATACCATAGGAATCCCATAACGGAAAGATTTTTTCTTACCCTTGAACCAGTTTCGGAGGTCCTCAACACACCGTTTGCACACTTTATGAGGCGCCCAGACTTTATCTTGATCTCCAATTTTTAGTCCAAAGTATGCAAAGTATACTTTTTTCACAAAGTCTGTAATATTCTGCTGTTGCTTCAACACTGTATATTCACCACAGATGAAACAGAAACTGTCTGGCGAATTAATACACTTTCGCGGAGCCATAACATAATGGTTGAAGAATGACGAGCTAACACAAATTGCGATGAAAAAGTGTGAATAGCCTAGAACCAAGAACCTGATGATGATTCGTGCACAAGTGTGGCATGCAGGAGAGAGCAGCTCTGTGTCTGTACACGAGACGTCACAGTGCTGGCCACGCCTCCCTGCACTGACCGGAGCTGCTGCTATCTGCTCTGTGTCTCCCTCCCACTGGATTCTTCAGGAAAGATTAACCCCTTCTACCATTAGAAGCACAGACTTAAATCTTGCTTAGCTTATGTATATATTGCTGACCATCAGATTTACAGTGCTATATTTTTTTTACATAACTTGGACAACCCCTTTAAGTTTTTTTTGGCATTTTATATCTTAAATGCACTTATGTGAATTAATTAATAGTAATTTGAATTAATTAATAGTAATTTGAAATTTGTTTTATAAATTTGAAGACAATTTTGCATGTTTTGGCAAATCATGACGTCTAGGAGTTTTTAAAAATATTTTATTTGTTTTCAGCACACCAAAATACATGGAAATTAGATGAAAATAATCAAACAGCTTTTTAGTCGCAGACCTGTGTAATTTACTCACCACTAAGATTAAACTAACTGGCCTGTAGTTTTCAACCACATCCCCACTTCTGTTTTTGTGTAAAGGAAGCACATGTGCCTCTCTCCAGTCCTCTGGCACCACTCCCGACTCCAACAAGGCATTGAAAAGGTCAGTCAGTGGAGCTGCTAGAATGTCCCCATGTTCCCTCAGTATTCTCGGGTGTATCCCATCTGGTCCTATCACTTTGTCTATTTTAAATTTAGCTAGTTCCTCACGAACAGTCTTCCAAAAATTATTCAAGATGCCCCTCGCTTCTGTTCCTGTTTGTGGCTGTTTTCTGTGGTCCTGTTCCTGGTTCTTCATCTGTGAACACAGAACAGAAATATTTGTTAAGCAATTCCGCTTTATCCTCATCAGCTTCTACATATTCCTCCCCTTCACCCTTAAGTCTGACAATATCACTTTTGCTCTTCCTCTTCTCACTACAATATCTGAAAAATGTCTTATCCCCCATTTTATTGCATTGGCTATTTCCTCCTCTTTTTGAATCTTTGCTTTGCTGACTACTTTGTTAGCTTCTCTAAGTTTTTCCAAATATAGATGCCTGTCTTTCTCTCTGTGTGATCTCTTGTATTTCATGAAGGCCTCCCTCTTTTTCTTCACCTTTTCAGCTACTTCTTTTGAAAACCATAGCATCTCCTTTTCCTTTTACCTCCAGGATGCGAGCTTCTCTGCCTTGACCTTTACCGTGAAGAAGCTCTTTTCTACATCGGACGCCACCTGGACTCCTGATCCACCTGGGAGGTGAGGCCTGCTGAATCGCCCCTCCCGCTGCCCTCCTGAAGGCCCAATCGGGGCTCAAAACACCCGATATAACTCCCTGCACGCTCTGGGCATGCCCGCGCCTGAGGGCCTCGCCAGAGGGCCCTTTGGTGTGGCCCTTAGGCGGGAGACCTTGATGAGAAAACTACAGTCGCATCTATACTCACGCACACACAGGTAACTGCCTCTCCATCCATTATCCTTGAATCGTTGTAACATTATATTAACACCTATGTGTACTCACCTCAAGAGATAAACTGTTACGTTAACTTGTATACCCTAGATATCCAACCTGTGACTCACAGCTGCACTGCAATATTTAAACAAACGTGCTCTCACTAACTTAAACTTTGTACCATAGATACCTACCTACAACTCACAACTGTACTTACATATTGTATTTATTTTGTACTTATACTTTATACCTAAACTATCACTATACTGTACTGTAACATAGATACCTAACTACAACCTACAAGTGTACCACAAAAATCGTTCAAGAATATTCAACTGTCCACACACCAACAGGAGAGGAGGGGGAGTTCTAATAATGGCAAGAGACTCTCTAATTTTTCCAACAGCACACAAACTACATTGGAAGGAATAGATATACTCAAACTTGAGAACAAAACCTTTACAATATGCCTCATATACAAACCTCCCTCATCAAAGCATGAAGTACTAGCAGCTGCATTAGAAAAGATTTGTGCAACATCCATCAGAAAATATCAGATTATCCTAGGAGACATCAACCTTGCCTCCCTCCCTTCCACACACGCAAACACATTCCTAGAAGCCATGGACCAAATGGGGTATAAGCAAATAATACAACAACCCACTCACAACAAGGGAAACTTACTGGATATGGTATTTTTACCTAAGACATCCTACAGCAACTCAATCAATAACCCAACCCACAAATGACACAGGTCCCTCGGTCTGATCACCATTTAATTCAATTTACCTTCTACAAAATAATGCAACCTGACAGCCAACAAACGGGAGCACAAACACAAACACACATCCAAAGAAAGTTTAAAAACTTTGATAAGGAGGCATTAATAAATTCAATTCTCTCTCATGCTGACACGGAACAAACCAACCTTGAGGTTCTAATAAACCAGTGGAATAAAGGAATAGAAACAGTCGCAAAGCAGCCGAACAATCCCCCAACCAATGTAAATCGCAAAATAAAAAACAAAACGGAGCCCTGGTACACCTCAGACCTACACAGAATGAAGAAAGACCTTAGAAAACTGGAAAAAAGATGGAGAACATCAAAATCCCCAGCAAACAAAGCAGAATACATGACGCTACTCGCAAACTATAAAGAAGAAATCAACGCAGCAAAAAAGAAACACCACACTAAAATACTTAATAAGGCTATAAAAAGATCAAGGGAATTGTGTGAGCTCATCAAGGCCATTACCAAACCTACTCAGGATACTGACTTAAAACACTCTATCAATGCACAAACATTGGCTGACTATTACGCCAGCAAACTAAACCCCTTAGAAGCAAACGCCTCACAAATATCAACTACAAACAAAACCCTCCAATCTTCACAAAGGACTATGGATACAATAGAAACAATCTCCCCTCTAATACCAACTGCAAGCAACTTCCTCCAACCTTCACCGACATATACGGATAACACAAAAGAATGGAACTCCTTCCACACCATTGAGCAGAGACAAATATTAAACACAATCACAAGCCTAAACACAATTATGTCTCCTTTGGACCCTTGTCCAGTAGCATGGACTAAAGCAATAAAAACGGAAACTGCCCCCATAATACTAAACATAGTAAACCAATCGCTACAACAAGGAACTATGCCATTGGAGCTCAAAAGATCCCTCATACGACCTATTCTAAAAAACAAAACACTCCAAAAAGAAGACCCATCTGCTTACAGGCCTATCTCAAGTATACCATTTATAGCCAAAGTTATTGAAAAAACAGTTCAGCACCAATCACAAAACCACATCAATGCCACAAATGCACTTGATGACCAACAATATGGCTTTCGTCAATTTCATGGTGTAGAAACATGCCTACTTGTGCTATTTGACAATTTATACAAAGGCATCGAAAACTGCAAAAAAATGTTCATCCTAATACTTAGACATAACTGCAGCGTTTGACACTGTAAACCACGGAACGCTCATCACCAGACTGGAATCCATAGGAATAAAGGGAACCCCCTTAAAATGGTTCACCTCATACATATCCAATAGAATGCAGCAAGTACACTTCAACCAAATAACATCTAAGACTTTCCCCCAAACCCAAGGCTCAGTGCTATCCTCCCTACTGTTCAACCTATACCTAAGGCCCACCTGCGCAATATTGCGAAAGCACAATCTCAATTTTCATTTGTATGCAGATGATATAATGCTATATATGCAACTGGACATATGTAACCCAATCTATGACCGCATTGAAGCATGCCTTCAGGAAACGCAAGCTTGGCTACAACAAAAGAACATGAACATCAATCATAAAAAAACTGAAGTAATGTTTATTTCTAAAAACACAGAACCCAGGACTCCTCCAACAATTCTCCTAAACAACAACTTATACAATATCAAACAAGAAATAAAATACCTAGGAGTTACATTTGACAAGAATCTCAAAATGGAAAGTAATCTAAGATCGATAAACAGAACAATATTCCACAAACTACGAATCCTTCAACCACTACGCAACATCATAGAACAATCCAACTTCAGAACAGTAGTTCAGGCACTCATACCTCACCTGGACTACTGCAACGGCATCCTACAAGGTTTACCAATGAAACCAACATACTCCAAATGGCACAGAACGTCACAGCACGAATTTTAATGAAAGTGCTCATCTCAGACCGCATCACCCCTATCCTCATAGAACTTCACTGGCTGCCAATACATGCTCTCATAAGATACAAAATAATAATGACAACATTCAACAGCTTTGGCGATATCATTTTTCCCAGCCATTGTTCAGTTGGTGGAGCTTAGGTACCTTTGCTTGAAATGCAGAGCCCCTGTTAGAAATGCCTCCTATCTATATGTCTAGATTTGAAAAATGGCAAAGATACTCGTTTAAGTGCCGACTTTTACACGTGCTCGTTATATAATACTGGCATTTGAGTTTAGTAAATTGGAATATGTTACCTTTAGGAAAAGTATATCATTGATGTCTTTGTACTTTGGATAATCAATTCAGCAAAAAACAAAAGGCCATGAACCTCATAAAAAATAAAAAAAAGCTGAAGAAATGAATACAAAAATTATAGTGAAAATGATATAAACATTGCTGTTTAACATTTTGAAATTTGTGGACCTTTGCATTTTCCTCAGTACAAGAAGAAATTAATTTGTGTCTATAACCTCACAATGTTGCAACGTATGCATAGTCTGACTTCTTGGATTCAATTCAGCTTTTGTCTGCATATTTCAGTTTTTGTTTGTGGTCTATTGTTCTGTATTGTGGGTCTGCCTGCTTTCCTTGTGTGAACAAGGTGAGGGATCTGGTAACACAGTTTCCGTATAGAGATCGGCAGCAGTCTGTTTCTGCTGTTTTCGCCGTAAGAAGGGTATTGATTTTCCAGGGCCTGATGATGCTTGCAATGCTGCCTTCTCATAGGTAGGGTTGGTGTTCTTATAATATGTCTGGTTTGCTATATGCTCTGAGTGGTGTTTTTGCAGCGTTTTCTATTAGTCCATAATATACCAGGGGAAGTAAGCTGTGCTGCTGGTTCTGGAGATGACATCAAAATTAGAATATTAATTTCAGAAGTAATATTTAATAGTATGATATCCAGTTACGTGTTTATACAGGATCAGTCTTGATTGGGTGGGGGGGGGGGGGGGGGAGGGTCATGATAACTGCTTTCGTAATGAAAATCTTGAGTGGAAGCACTAAGCCCTGATCCTTTTCGGTACCTACTTATGTCTTTGCTTGCTAGTTATAGCTGCTCTCCCCCAGCTCTCTTCTTGCTCAGCTCTCCAATTTCCTATTCATACTCTGCTGCCCGACTGCAGCTGATGGCAGGAGAGGAGAGGAATCAGGGCCAATGGAAGGTGCCCAGGGAAAACCCTAATTCTTGTGCCCCTCCTGCCACTGCCCTCACCCCCAGCCTCACTTTTACTGCCTCCGCTGCTGCACCTCTCTAGGATGTGCAGGGGTACCAATGGCAATAAAATAGCTAAAGAAACACTCTCCAGAGCTCGAACCGCTGCGTGCTGATGCTGTGCTCTGAAAGGCCAGCTGACTCCATCCCCCACAAACAGGAAGTCTGCGTCCGAGGGGGCAGGACCAGCCGGACTTTCAGAGCGCCGCACCGGCATGTCACTGTTCAGGTTCTGGAGAGCATTTCTTTGCTGTTTTATTGTCCTTGACACCGCTGCAGGTCTCAGAAAGGTGTGGCAGTGGCAGTAATGAAAAGAATGGGTTGCCCTCCAAGTTTGGCGCTCGAGGTGAATGCCTAGCTCACCTAAAGGTACCATCAGTCCTGCCTGTCGGGTGCATCTCTGACTCCTTCTTTCAGGCATTGACATTTTATTTATTTATTTTCTCTTATATACCGTGCTATTCTGCATCAGTGCGGTTTACATTGAACAAACTGAAATTACATTGAACAGGGCATTATAACTTGGAGATAACTATTTTACAGGGAACATGGGCTATGGAGGGTTAAGTGGCTTGCCCAAGACCACAAGGAGCACCTGTGGGACTAGAAACCCCAGTCCTTCTGGCCCAAGGTTGCTGTCCTCTAGTGGGATTTGAACCCCCGACCTTCCGGCCTGAAGTACCTTGCCCCAACCACTAGGCCACTCCTCCACTCCTCTCTCCCAGTGCGCGGTAGAAATCTGTGGAACGTCAGACAAGTCAAGCAACTGATTTGAGCTATGAAGAAAGGCACCAGTGGCAGGAAGAGCAGGTTAGTGTAGGCCTGCTGCACCGCCAGAGGGGGGGGGGGGATGGGGTCAGAGGAGATGCATGTGGGAGGGGGAGCACAAATGGAAGCATTGGCCCCTGGGTGCTGGAGACCCACGGTGTACCTCTTTGCTAACTCCCTAAAAATACGGTGACCTGGACTGTAACTTTTAATATTTTTGTACAGAGCACTCTTGCTGCAATTTTCTACTAAAGCTGCTGAATGTTACTAATTTCTATGATTCAGAACAAAAGTTCTAGATTTGACTGTGCCTTTTTCTTGGAGTGGAGAGTGAGAAGAGAGAATGTTCCCTGTGCCAAAGGCCTTCCACTGATAGCTGGTCCCATCCCAAGAACCCTGATATCAGCGGCTGCATGTCTGAGTGAGGAGTGGGCTGTAGCCCCTAAGGCGTGTATCCTTGGTCTCCCTCCAGAGTGGCCAGTACAGTGAAGGGTGAAAGATTCAGGCGGTTAGAAATGATTTAAATGTTTCTGTTGCAGTGGGGGCTGTAGTAGGTCATTTACTAAGTCAAATAGTTTCTTAGTAGAATTAAAAGCTTGTTCAGTACATTTGGAAAAATTCTATCCCCAGTATTCAAAGGGGCCAGACGGGGTCCCAAGTTCAATGCCAATGCCAGTGCTTAACTTTACCTGTGTATTCGGTAGCCCTATCTGTTTAACTAGCGCTGCTGAATCTATGATGATAGCACTGGTGCTTAGGGGATCTATTCCATCCTGCATTGGGACATCCATCCCCGCTATTCTCCCCCCTACTGTCCCCGTCAAAAGCCTCCCCATACAAACAAGGCATTTGTACAGGGAGGTTTACATGGGGGTGGGAGGCGGTGTTCAGGAGGCGGATTGAGAGTGGGGCATGGGCGGTCCGTGATTCTGAGGTCTGCCCTGTACGTCCGGTGTCAGCAAACTGGACAGGAGAATTATTCCACCCTGGAGGTGGAATAAGTCCCCCTGGACGTTGGGGGATGGCAGACCCAGGCAGCATCAGAAAGGTGAGGGGGTGCAGGGGATTCCCCGCAGCCTGACCCTGGCCATTGAAGGCCAGATCAAGGGTCGGGCTGTGGGGAAAGAAGATTGTGGTTGGTGTCCGGGGATCACGGCTCTTGAATGGAGCCACGGCAATGGGATGCGATGGCACCGCAGCTCCAGCCTCACTGAGGTAGCCAGGTAGGTGGCTGTATGTGCAGGCCAATCGAAATCGGGACCATGCCTGCATGTAAAGACTCTAGACCCGATTCTGATCCTGCGAGGCATGTCTAGCCCCCGTGGGATCAGAATTGGGTCTACCCTGGGCATCCCGATTCCGATCAGAAGCACAGGGCCTTGGACGCACACATTAGAATGTGCCTCCACATGTTTAAAGTTAGGCCTTTTATTTAGTAGGCCACCATTAAACACATTAAGACACATTTTACAAATGACGTTGAAGTGCAATCTGGGACATCCAAGCCAGAACATCTGTAAACAAAGCAGGCATGTCCAACTTTAGGCACAATTTCACAAACATGGAATAGTATTCAAGACTGGGATGTCTAGGAATAGCCTGGGGAAGATGACTGCATGAGTGGGAACTCCATTCTGCTCGATGCCTTAATGAAAGGGAAAGGCAAAGACTTACCCCTCGATGTCTCAGCCTGTGGTTACCGGTCCTATGGATCAATATGTTGGAGTGTCTGAGGCTGAGATGCAGAGGATATATTCAGCTTAACTGCGGTGGGTAGGGAGGATCCCTTGCAGCTTTCCGATTTGGATACATCTTTATCCTCTGATGCACGGATACCATCGTCATGCCCGAGAGACCCCCTCCCTTTGCCTATCGAGTTTGAGCCCGCCCCGTCGGATCTTGGTAATGTGCTTGGCCCAGTTTGAGGGGATTCGATGGCTCTGGGTTGGGAAGCAGCTCCCAGATCTACTTGAGATACCTCGGGAGGAGTGTCGACAGTAGTATCACAGGTCAGCAGCCCTGACATTGATGAACAGTCATCTGGAGTTTCCCCAACTGCGTCATCTACCCTGATTTTCTGGTCTCTCCAGCAGCTTAAGAAGATAACTTTGGAGACTATTTGGGAGGCCATAACTAATTTGTCAGTAAAATTCAGAGAAGCTCGTTGTCTCAGTAAGTGTTGTTGATAACTTAAAACTGAAATTTGAAGAGCATGATCGCCAGTTAGCCACTATTTCGATATAAATTTGCCTCTCGTGAAGGACAATATAGTGCTGAGACTTAAGCTTGAAACCTTGGAAAATTCCACCCATGTGGTTAACCTGCATGTGTTAAATTTCCTAAAACAATTGGGATATCAGCAATTGAGATGTTTAAAAAGTACCTATAGGAGGTTTCGCTGGTTCCCCAGGATCTTATATTGCCTCTGACCAAAGCTTATTACTTACCAGTGGGCAAGAGGGAGCCACTTTGTACCCAGACGGATTCTAATTTGGAAGATTTGAATGTTTCCAAAATATTGGATATTTCTGGGCACAAGTCTTACCTGCTACCTTAATTGTTTCCTTTGCTCTTGAGGCAGATTTAGACTGGATACTTATAATGCATTTTAAGACACATACTGCCACTTTCTGTGGCTTTTCAATTTCTATATTTCCAGATATCGCGAGGGAGACACAAAAATGTCGCAAGCAGTTCTTGTTACTGAAACCTGGGGTGGCACAACTAGGAGTTTCATTTCATTTAAGATGTCTTTGTAAATGTTTAATCAGGTTTTAGTCTGTAAGATATATTTTTTACAACCTTCTGATCTTGATGCTTTTCTCAACGCCAAATTGCCTGTGATATCAAATACCGCTGGCCAAAGCGAGGTGACATAACTGTGCCTTGGGCCTCTCGGCAGCCATCTTTGTTCTTTATAGGTATCCTTGAGTATTCAGGTTTGTGCTTCCTTCCCGACTAATATATTACTTTATACTCACCCCTTGTTTAAAAGTGGACTATAAGGGTACTCTGAAGAAGTTTTCCTTTGTTTGTATTACTTAAGATTCTTTGTGTCTTATGAGTTTCCTTTTTCTGTACAAGACTTGTCTCGATTCTAAGTGAAATTCAATAAAGAAGAAATGTAAAAAGAAAACAGAGTGGTGGGGCTAGTGCCAGGGTTTGAATCCCACTGCTGCTATCAATGTACTTGTGGTGAGTACTGGGGATGGTGACGTGTCATCTTCTCTACACCCTTTGGATGTTTTACGGCCAAAACAAGCACTTTCCCGATGCCTATTTGTACCTGGAGCAGGTCTAAACTTGGACAGGATTGCAGACGTCCCAATGTTTCTGAAATCAAGCAGGGACTTCTAAGTCCACTGCACCTTCCCACACATGCCTCTACCACGCCCACTGCCTACTTCGCTGTCCCTGCACCAGAGACGTCTTTAAAAGCCATTTGTAAAATGGCTACAGGGATGCCTCTGTGTTTTGGATGTCCACGTGAACATTTTCAAACGTTCAAATCATGACTAAGGCTTTTAAAATGACCCCTATAACTTATTTAGTGGCCCTCCAGCCAGTTCCTTCTCCATCTCCTTCCAACTTTGTTTCTCTCACCCTCAGTCCCCAGTCCATCCTCTCCCTGTTAGCCCCCACCTCCCATTCTCAGTCCTCCCTCTCCTGCTCTCGCCAGCCTTCCTGCTCTCAGCTCCCAGTTCTTTCTCTCCTTTCCCACCTTTATGGTGTCTCTCTCTCTATCCCTCCCCTTCATGCATACAAATATATTTTGTATTTATTTTATTTCCAAATGTGGCATTATGTTATTTTATTAAGAATTGTTATGTTAGCTTGTATTTATTTTTTATTTATTTAATAAGCTTTCTATACCACCTTTCTTGGTATCAAAGCGGTTTACATTACAACTTCAACAGAAGATTACAGAGAAATCATTTAGAAATGTGGGAAGGGGTTACATGCAGGACATGCTAGGAGCATAACTTATTTACAATTGATGTATTTGGGTATTAAATTAAATTATTTAGGTGCGAGACATTAGGGTGTGTACTGTAAGTCATCTTTGAAGTGTTCAGAGAACAGGAAAGTTTTTAGTTGTTTCCTGATGTCCTTCATTGTCCTTATCTTCTCTGGCAAGGAGTTCCAGATGGTAGGTGCTGCAAGTGAGAGAGCCCTCTTTGACGTTGTTTTGTTGGCTTTAGTGAAAAGGCCAGGAGTTGGTATTGTTTCTCTTGTGTTTTGTCTTTTGGGTCTGTTGTTAGGTTTTGCGCTTAGGAGCTCTTGTAGGGTTCCGGCTGATGTTTCATTTCTGATCTTGAATATGGTTAATGCTCTTTTGTATTTGGCTCTTAAAGTAATTGGTAGCCAGTGCAGCTGAATTAGAATGGGTGTTATGTGTTTGTGTTATATTATGTGTTACATTATGTTTGTTCTAGTAGTAAACTGCCTGGTACTAGGTAATTGGTTAAAGTGGTATAAAATACTGTTATATCTAATTAAATCCTCTCTCCTCCCTCTTGGTATTGCACATCGCAGGTTGAGTCCTGGAAAACATCCTCTCCCCACATCGCCCTTCCCCCTTGGAAAGTTCTTGCTCACGATGGCTCTCTGACACTCTCAAACCTCTCCACCCCAATTCCCTCTGCTCCTAGGTCAGGATAGTATGAGCAAAAGAGGACATAGCATGTAAGGGAATAACAAATCTATTCCAGTGGCAATCTTAGCCATTTTAGCATTCAGACCTGAACACACAGCTCTGCTGAAAGTCTGCATAAAGTCCTATAGTACCTGCTAGAACTGCTCATTGTGTGATGGGGTGAGGACTGGGCAGGCTATGGGTGAAGAATGAGCATGGACTGTCACTTTTGCAGTTAGTACTGGTGCACTTGATGTCACCTCAAGAGGGGGCGTGAAGTGTGCAGCGCCAAATGCAAATGAACCTAACGTGCAGTAAGGGGCTTTCAGTGCAGTAATGACAGGGGACCTGCTGGCTATGCCCCTGACAGTTACCTTTTGCACTTACCACGCATTGGCTTTAATGCGCCGTACGTACAGAAAACTTGCCACACTTTAGTAAGGGCCCCTATATTTATTAAAATAACGTAGCAATGTCCCTATTTATGCTGATCAACTTATGTAAATTCTGCAGAACATTCAAAATTAAAAATGATCAGTAAATAATTTTTCTAAAGGAGCCACTTGTAGCCACCTCTTGGCTGCCGCTTTCGGATCTCGACTCACCTGATCTCCTTTGTGTTTCCTTACCATTCCCCATATCCTATGTCTACAGCTTCTGTGTTGTCTGTCTTGACGAGATTGTAAGCTCTGATGTGCAGGGACTGTCTTTTACATGTGTCTGTGCAGCGCTGCGTATGTCTTTTAGCGCTATACAAATGTTCAGTAGTAGTAGTAGTAGATATTCAAAAAGGAGGTCATTCTGAAACATGAATAAGTCCTGGGCGCATGCAGGTTAGATAATACAGGATAGATGTTTATCATCCGTAAACATCTAGACCTGTGAGCTGAAACCAGGTGGCCCTGCACATTCACAGCATTAATGGGGCGGGAGGGGGCAGAATGGGGGCATAGTTAGGCGTGGAGACGTATAAGCGTATTCCGGAAAGGCCCATGTAATGTTCCCGGCATTTCACCCATATGTCCATGTTAGACTTGCTGAAATGTGGAATAAAGGCTGGACTTAAAATAATCTTGCTCCTAACTCCATTGTGTCCCATAGAGATGAATTGCTATGCCAAGTCTGTATTGATCTGGTGTATCTGCTGTCTGGGAGAGCACAAGATGCAGTGGGAATGAATAGAATTCACAGGTGAGGGATATTTGTAAGGTAAAGTAACAGTAAAATACACCCCGGCAGAAATGTAAAGCACTGCAATAGTCTTTAGTCTGGCATGAGCTCTATGTGCAAAGGGGCTAAGCAAGGCATCCCCAGCAAAATCTTTGGAAAAATGGGAACCTAGCTGTAGGGATGGTATGTGTTTGCGAGAAATGCAGATCAGATATGTAGACCTGGATGCCATGCAATTATGCAGTGTCAGCAGGTGTGTATAGGTGCAGGGCATGGTCATGGCAGAGGTATGCTACAAGCAATAGTATATTTGTGTGTGTATTGGATGTATGAGGGCTGCAGGAGAGGCCCTGGTGTGCTAATCCACAGATCTGGGGGGACATGTATACATAGGGATGACCGCAGCATCACCAGGTACCAGTCTAAAAGCTGCTCTGCAGCACATAGCAGAGCATGTCGCTGTCAATGGCAGGGGACCCTCAGAGTGGGGACATGCTGCAATGCACACAGGACGCGCCAAATGCACCATCAGAGGCATCTAACATCGTGCACATCTGGAAGGAACATAGATGGTGCATATGGGCCTGTATTGCTCATGTTTTCACTGTTGCATGTTCTCATCCTGATGGGTCCCTGTTATTGACATGTAGCTGTAGGGACCCATTTTGGTCTTTTCTGGCCCATACTTGGCATTGCAGATACTATTGGCAGCGATATCCACCGCAGGAATACCTAAAGTGTTCTGCAAATGCCATGCACTGTATGTTTTGCAGTCAGGACAAAAATCTCACATTCCACTCGCCGTTATAGTAGCCTTGGTGCACTTAGATAACCCTGTACTGTTCTGGGCATGCAACAAACAAGCGTACATAGTCTCCTTTGTATGAACACACCACTTTCAACAGTATTCACATCCTGTTTGCGTGAATACAACACTGTCTGTGTTAGCATCAGTTTCAGAGATGTACGTTTTGCCAGCAGAGGTATGGCCACAGTGAGGCGGGCAACATCGGACACATATAACATTTCAGAATACAGTGGGCGCAGGGACATCCAAATCATTTACCCATGTTCAAGGCATGGGACTGGCAGGATAGTGCCTGCACGTGCCCGCCAAACACATCTATCTCCCTGATTCTGGCCCCATGGGCACATCCAGACCTGCAAATGTGGAATTAGGTTCTAAGGGGGCCTGTTTTTTATTTAGACATGTCCATGGACCAGATGTGCACGTTATGGAATTGGGCTCAAAGCCTATAGGATAAATAGACAGATATAGATACATGATTTGTGGTTTATCACATAAATGTGAATGTACATAAAAAAAGACATCAAAAGGTGCTTTACTCACTTCTGACCATCATTAAGTAAAGATAGTCTATGAGTTATTGTCATCATCTGTCTCTTATATTTTTGTTTTATATCTGAGTTCCTTCCAAACAATACCCTCAAGAAGTGATCCTCTCCATCCATTAAAAATCAATCAATAAATCATGATTTTATTAATTATAATGCTTCCAACTCATTATTTAAAGCCTCATTTTCTTTTCATCATGCATTTATGCACAGTGTGACTCTTAAAGAGTATCTCTTAAGAAAATCAATATAATAGAATACTTAGTTCAACAATCGTCTTTTATGGTTGTTGCTTCTTGCAAAGAAGTGGTTCTCTCAAACAAAAATACCCAATATCAATGTTTGAGCGTTTTCCTGTCTTTTTTAGGGGTGAAAGAACACAGATTGTGAGCATTCTCTAAAGTGCCAAATCACAGCACCTCCCTCTACCGGCAGCAGTGCGGACGGAGGACTCCTGTGCCGCTTAACGGGAGCATTGCTTGCTGCAGCTGCTAATTCCGTACCTCCTGTCTCTGATTGGCTCATTCCACTGGCTTGGACCAGTCAACAGCCAAAGGTGGGGAAACACGCTCTCCAACTCCTGCAGTGATAAGGGAGGTAGGGCAGGCACCAGAGATGCAAGAGAATATTATGTGGAAGGGACAAATAAGAGGAGAGTGCATGAGGGTGAAGGTGGAGGCACAGAGAGGTGTAAGCAGGAGATTGTGTGAGTCTGAGAATTTCAGGGGGGTGGGTGGAGGAAGGGAGCAGAAGAAGGAAGGAAAGAAGGAAGAGAACATTTTTGCAGCCCGGGTTCCTTCTCACACCTCTGTTTCAGTCTCCCCAGACAAGTAAAGCACCAGCCACCTATGCCATCTGCTCAACCATCCTTCAAAGAACCCCAGTAAAGAGGGGTCAAATTTTCACCCCATCACCATCAACCAATGACATATTACTATGTCCATTTCTGAGTCATCCAGTGCTAGAGATGACCGAGTCTATATCCTTTTCTCCATCCATTGAGCTCTCTAGTCCTAAAAGTGCCAGGCTCTATATCCCTATATCCATTTCCTTAGCCCTCTTTTCTGTATCCCTGTGCCCATCCCTTGAGCCCTCCAATTCTAGAGGTGACAAAATCTGTATCTCTGCGTCCATCCCCTGAGCTCCATTCCTAGAGGTGTCAGGCTCTAGGAAATAATACAAAATAATACAAAATTTAGATTTCAGACGAAAAATGTTTTTTTTTTAATGAAGTAACAGTAACTGAGAAAAAATATTTCAAAATAGACACTCACGTATAACAAAAAGAAAGTTGTGCATAAGGACTGGATGGGCTGGAGGCTGTAGAATCCAATTTAACGCCGATGCCGCCAACATATCAACTGGCTACACAGGGAAGTGAGAAGACATCCACATTGAGTGATTCGATTGCTGATTGGTTAGTGGCCTTGCTGCCTCATTCCGTGTTGATATCTGTGATAAGTAATCATCTAAATTTTAATCTAACAGCATCTTTTTAACTTGTTCAGAGATCTAGTCCCATACCCCATCATTTGGTTCCCATACCCCCAAGGGGTATGGATACCCCTGCTTACAAACCCCTGCCCTAAGCCTTCCTGTTCTGAAATCTTCATGGATTCTAATGACTTTGATGACTTTAGAACAGTATGCCAAGCCATAGCAACCCCAATAATAGATTATTGCAACGTAGTTTATCATGGCCTACCTTTGCAACTGATGCAAAACACTGCTACAAGAATCATTACAGGCACTGCAAAATACAGCCATATAACCCCCTACATTCCACCAATTATGCTGGCTTCCTATCACCGTCTGTACTAAATACAAGGGCATATTAATAATCTTCAAAATACAAAACAACCTATCCCCAATGACTCTTCAACCATTGATCAAGAAAGCACATCCAACCAAAATGAGAAGGTGCAGAATCAACATCCTGGAAACCCCACCAAGCTTCAGAACATCAAAGCAATCCACTTGCAGTAGTGCCTTCTCTCTGTACGCTCCCCAGCTGTGGAACAACCTGCCTGCCTCCATACATGCAATCAAAGGCCTCCTAGACTTCAGGAAAGCTATTAAGAGCCACTTCTTCCTTGAATATTATGGTTCCACCTATTTATTTTTATTTATTTATTTATTTATGTAACAGTTCTTATATACCACGCTCTTTGTTATCAGTGCGGTTTACATTAAAACAATATAACACTTGGTCAGTCAAGTCAGGCCTTTGTTTACATATAACAGGGCTTTAACATGGAGGTAAACTGGGGGAAACTATTTACATTTCGAACAATTTACTTGTTGGTGCTAAATTCGCTGTAGGTTCTGTTATCAGATAGCACAGGTTTGAGATTGTGGGGGTGAGGGGGTTGGGGGGGGGACATTTAGCTGTGTAAAATGCATGAGAAACAGGTGATGTTTTAGGGCCTTTCTAAACTGCTTAAGGTCACAGATTGCTCTCATGCTGGGAGGGAGCTTGTTCCAGCACCTAGGAGCATAGTTCACAAATGCCCTATTGATGGTTGACTGGTTAAGTTTTGTAGATTCACTTGGACTAAGTAGCATATTAGCAGCTAGTGATCTCCTAGATCTGTTGTTTGTGGTGTGTGCGAGAAGGTCAGAAATTGATGCAGGTGATGTTTTGTTGAAGGCCTTGAAGGTAATGAGGAAAGCCTTATATAAGATTCTACAGCTTATTGGAAGCCAATGGAGTTCTTTTAGGATGGGTGAAATGTGGTCACTCCTTGAGGTTCCGCACAGGATGCGGGCTGCTGCATTCATAGCCAACTGTAGAGGGTTTAGGGTAATCTTGGGGAGGCCGTGTAGTATTATATTAGCGTAGTTGAAATGCGGTGTAACTAGCGCTTGGAAGATGGTGCGGAAGTCATCGGGCTCCATCATGGGTCTCAAGTGCTGCAGGGTCTTGATCTTGAAGTAGATAGCTTTTACCGTGCGTTTAATGTGCTCCTTGAAGTCCAACTGTTGATCCAATATCACTCCTAGATAGCGTATGTTGGACTTGACTGGAAGTTCTGTGTCTCTAACTTTTAGTGTTGGTGGAGGTGAGAAGCATTTATTTCTTGTGACTATTAGGACTTCCATTTTTTTGAAGTTTATACGGAGGTTCTGATTGAGTAGCCAATTCGTTATTGCGTTGAAGCAGTTGATTAGCGCTGTATAGTCCGGGAAGGTGACAGTTATAGGTGTAAACAATAGCACATCATCAGCGTACATGAGGCAAGATATGCCGAAGGAACGGGTGATGTCACAAATTGGCTGCATATAAATATTAAAGAGCAGAGCAGAGAGGGAGGAGCCTTGGGGTACTCCCTGTTTTTGCTGGAAGGGCTCGGATGTAGTGTTACCAATTCGAACTTGCTGCCATCTACCTTCTAAGTAGGATTTGCACCAATCCCATGCACGGTCCTGGATTCCCTTCTCATGAAGCCGAATAAGGAGCTGCGCGTGGTCTACTGAGTCGAACGCTGCCGCTATATCGAGGAAGATTAACGCAAAGCCCTTCTTGATGTTGTCTATCCCATTGATAAGTGTGTTAGTTAATATAGTTAGGAGAGTTTCCACTCCATGGGCTTCTCTGAATCCATGTTGACATGGGTCCAATGGGGAAGATGAATCTATATGCTGCTGAATCTGTCTCTGGGTCATCTTTTCCAGAATTTTGGCTAGTAATGGGATACTAGAGATTGGTCGGTAAGAATCCTCTCTCTTTGGGTCCAGCTGGTTGTTTTTTAGTAGTGGTCGAATGGATGTATGCTTGAGAGCATCTGGGAAAACTCCAGTTGCAAAGGACAACTTTGTGATGTTGGCTATGAATGGACTGAGTTCTGAACGCATAGACCTGATCCAATGAGCTGGGCATGGGTCAGTTGGAGCAGTTGTAGTGTTGATGGTGGCGATAATGTCCTCAATGTTTTTTGCTGAAGGAGGTGAAAATTTGATGAGTGGAAACTGCATGTGGGAAGTCTGGGAGGGTTCTTGTGATGTGGCGGTAATTATTTTTATTGCTTTGGATTGAATGTAGTTCGCGTACGCCTGAGGCTGAATACATTCTTGTTGTGGTGGAGATGGTTGGTTGGTTAAGGATTTTACCAAGTTGAAGAGGTCACGTGGCTTATTTAACGAACGGTTGAGGAGCTCAGCATGGAATTCCTTCCTCTTGACCCATGTTGATTCCCTATGGAGTTTCAGATGTGCTAAATAGGTGACTTGGTCAGAGGTGCTACGGGTATGTCACCATTTTCTCTCTAGTTTTCTCAGGTGGAGTAGGGAAGATCGTAGCTCGGGAGAGAACCATGGAGCAGACTGCTTTTTAGCGACTCGGTTGTCAGGTATTGCTTGTTTGTTAATGGCCATCTATTTAGCATATAAGGAGAGGGTATCATTCCACTTGGTAACCATTTCGTTGAGGTTGACTGTTGGTAGGGCAAGTTTTGGGAGTGCATGGTTCTTGATCATCTCTCTGTCTAGCGGCTTGAAGCGGGCAGTTTTTGACATTTCCCTTGTATTTGAGCGGCTGCCTGTGATTTGTTGCGCTGGTATCTGAAGTGTTATCAGGTTGTGGTCTGACCAGGGGACAGGGATAGAAGAATAATGCCACTTTGCAATAATACAACTGTATATAGCAGACAACTGTTGTATGTAGCAGTAACACATCAATCTGCAACAATGTTTCTGTATATTGTTAGCCATTGTTAAATGTATCATTTACCCCTTATATTCCTCCAAGTTTAATTCCCTGTTTCATGTAAAAGCTCGTTGCTACATTTGTTCTATGTAAACCGCTTTGAATTAATGATAAGGCGGTATAGAAAACCTGTTAAATAAATAAATAAACAATGAAAATCAGCTTTTTAACCTTCGTCCTGCATTCACACTTTGTGTGTATCAGTGGGAACTCAGCTGGCAACTGTTGTTTTCAGCGATTGCTGATGCCTTGCGCTCAATTCAGGCAGCATTACCACAATGGGCACGACCAACAGTGCTTAAAAGGGAGACAAATGGAAGATAAGAGCGATGAGCAGAGACAGTAGGATGAAAGCGCTTTTCCCAGCAGTGACTCAGGACTGATGCCAGATGGTCATTACCGGTGCAAAGGAAGGATAGAGTTATTTATTCATCTCTGTTTACACAGGCCCCTCACTGCTGTTTCTCCACTACGCTTGTGGCAGTTGGGCCTCAGATTAAAAGAGCACTGGTTTTACTCATAATGAGGAGCAGACATGGCACCAACGGGCAATGAAGCAACAGAGAAAATGAATAAACAGCACTCAGCTGAATTCTTAAGTGGAAAGTGCTCTTCCAGGGGAAATGTGATTCTAATGTCAGCCTGAGGGTTCATCTCCCTGACGCCTCAGGCTGTCTATGACTGAGCGCTCACCTCCCAGAATATCTGTGACTTAGTCACTCAAGCTACCAAATTCCCCAGTTCCCAGAGGGAGATCTTTTGGCCGTCCTGGGATTGTACTTAAATCCCATTGAAATCAGTGCTGCAGGTCCCATAATGCATCAAGATGGGATTGTTGTAAATCAAGAACTGACCTAAAATCTCTCTCCTTGAACTGGGTAACCTGTTAACTCTGCCTAATGCCACTGTCACCACCAATCTGTGGCTTGAGAGTTCATTTCCCTGATTCTCCCATTGACCGAGGGCTCAGCACCGAGGCTGTCATCCAAATCCCAGCTCCACTGCCTCTGAGAGATTGTTGCAGTGCAAGACAGTGGATTATGAACAAGATGGTTGACAGTGAGCACAGAGAAAATTGATAAAATAGACCTATGCAGATTCTCTAAGAAAGAACTGGAAATGGTTACTCATCTCATAGCTGGTTGCGAAATTCTGATGACAGAAACTTTCTATACAGAAAGGCATAGTAACAGAATAACATAGCATATGATGGCAGAAAAAGACCAGTATGACCCATCTAGTCTGCCCAGTAGGTGGCTAGAGTGGTTGTAACTGCAGCTCCATGCAGGTCACCTCCCTGTGTTTAGGGTTCTACCTGCTGCTCAGTGCAGGTCAGCCCCCCTCTATTTATTGAGTATAAAAGATACTTAAGTTTGCTTTGATTTCATCCTCTTGCTATAAAGGGATCCACTGTGTCTGTCCCATGCCATTTTGAATTCCATCACTGTATTTGCCCACACCACTTCTATCGGGAGGGCATTCCATGCATCCACCATGCTTTCAGTGAAAAAGTATTTCCTGATGTTGCTTTTAAGCTTACCGCCTTGCAGCTTCATCATATGCCTTCTAGTTTTAAAGCTTCCCCTTCTTTGAAAAAGGTTTGTTTGTTCATTGATACCCTTTAAGTATTTAAAGGTCTGTATCATAACTCCCTTGTCCCTCCTCTCCTCTAGGGTATACATAGTTAAGTCATAAGAACATAAGATATGCCATACTGGGTCAGACCAAGGTCCATCAAGTCCAGTATCCTGTCTCCAACAGTGGCCAATTTAGGTCATACGTACCTAGCAGTTTCCCCAAAAGACACAGGTTCTGCAATGCTTGTACTGGGTCAAGCATTGATATCCTGGGTCCCTTCTTAATAATGGTTTATGGACCTTTCCTCCAGGAACTTGTCCAAACCTTTTTTAAACCCAGCTACACTAACAGCCTTTACTACATGATCCGGTAACAAATTCCAGAGTTTGATTACACGTTGAGTAAAAAAATATTTTCTTTTATTAGTCTTAGATAGTTTACCCTATAGGTTCATTGCATGTCCCTTAGTCTTTCTATATTCTGATAATGTAAACAATCAATCTACATTTACCCGTTCCACTCTGTTCATTAATTTATAGACTTCTATCATATCTCCCCTCAGCCGTCTCTTTTCCAGGTTAAAGAGCCCTAAACATTTTAGTCTTTCTTCATAGGAGTATCCTTCCATCCCCTGTACCATTTTGTTGGTTATTCTCTGAACCTTTTCTAATAACACTATATCCTTTTTAAGATACGGCGACCAGAATTGCACACAATATTCAAGGTGCGGTCTCACCATGTAACTATATAGAGGCATTATAATATCCTTTGTTTTATTTTCCATTCCTTTCCTTATGATACCTAGCATTCTATTTGCTCTCTTGGCCGCTGCTGCACACTGGGCTGAGGGTTTTAACATGTTATCCACAATGACGCCTAAATCATTTTCCTGGGGGGTGGTTCCTAATGTGGAACCTTACATCGTGTAACCATAGTTTGGGTTGTTCTTCCCTATGTGCATAACTTTGCATTTGTCCACATTAAATTTCATCTGCCATTTTGATGCCCAGTCTTCCAATTTATCAAGATCCTCTTGCAATTTTCCACAATCCTCTTGGGTTTTAACAACTTTAAATAGTTTTGTGTCATCTCCAAATTTGATAACCTCACTCGTTATTCCACGTTTATGAATATGTCAAAAAGCAGCGGACCCAGCACAGATCCCTGGGGTACACCACTATTCACCTTTCTCCATTGGGAAAATTGGCCATTTAGCCCTACCCTCTGCTTTCTATCTTTTAACCAGTTCCTGATCCACAATAGTACACTGCCTCCTATCCCATGACTCTTTAGTTTTGCCAAAAGTCTCTGATGAGGGACCTTGTCAAAGGCTTTCTGAAAGTCCAAATACACTATATCAACTGGCTCCCTTTTTCTGCCTGTTTATTCACACCTTCAAAAAAACATAACAGATTAGTAAAACAAGATTTTCCTTGTCTAAAGCCATGTTGGCTGTCTCCCATTAAGCCATGACTATCTACATGTTCAGCAATTTTGTTCTTTATGATGGTTTCTACCATTTTTGCCAGTACTGACGTCAGGCTCACCGGTCTGTAGTTTCCCGGATCACCCCTGGAACCCTTTTTAAAAATTACATTCGCCATCCTCCAATCTTCAGGTATTACAGATGTTTTAATGATAGTTCACAGATTACTAATAGCAGGTCTGCAATCTCATATTTCAGTTCTTTCAACACCCTTGGATGTATATCATCTGGCCCAGGTGATTTGCTACTCTTCAGTTTATCTAATAGTTGTAATACATCTTCCCGATGTATTGATATTGCTTTCAATTCTTCCGCACTTTTAAATACCACTTCAGTCATGGGTAACTTCCCTAAATCTTCCTCAGTAAAGACCGAAGCAAAAACTTAATTCAGTCTCTCCGCTATTGCCTTGTTGCCTCTTAGTGCCCCTTTAACCCCTCTATCATCTAATGGATCAACTGACTCTCTCACAGGATTTTTTGCTGTGAATGTACTTGAAAAAGTCTTTATTATCTGCAGCAAGGTTCTTCTCAAATTCTCCCTTTGCTTGCCTTATCAATGCCTTGCATTTAACTTGCCAGTGCTTGTGCTATTTCCAGGTTTGTTGTTTGGCTCTTTTTTCCATTTCCTGAAAGATGTTTTTTGACAACAACAGCCTCTCTGACCTCACCTTTAAACCATGCTGGCAGTTTTTTGGACTTCCTTCCACTTTTCTTAAAGCATGGAATTCAGCTGGTCTGGGCTTCCAAGATAGTATTTTTCAACAACACTCAAGCTTGAAGTAAGTATTTAACCTTTGCAACTGCTCCTTTTAGATTTTTCTTAAGTATTTTCCTCATTTTATCATAATCTCCCTTTCGAAAGTTAAAAGGTAGTACTGTGGATTTCCTTACCATCCCTCCTCCATTAATTAGATCAAACGTGATCATGCTATGATCACTATTGCCAAGTGGCCCCAACAACCTTATCTCTTACATCAAATCTGGTGCTCCACTAAGGACTAGGTCCAAAATGGCTTCCCCTCTTGTCAGTTCATGAACCAGCTGCTACAAGAAGCAGTCATTTATTTCATCTAGGAACTTTATCTCCCTAGCATGTCCTGCCATGACACTGACCCATTCAATAACGGGATAATTTAAATCACCCATTATTATTTCTGTGCTGTAACTTTTGTTAGCTTCCTTGATTTCTTTGAGCATTTCATCATCCATTTGTTCATTCTGGCCAGGCGGTTGATAGTACACCCCCACTGCCATTGCCTTCCCCTTTTTACATGGATTTTAAATCTATAGAGATTCTACAGCAAATTCTGTTTTCTGCAAATCTTTAATCCTTTCTGACTCAATGCCCTCTCTAACATAGAGCGCAGCCCCTCCACCAATCTGATCAGCTCTATCATTACAATATAGTTTGTTCCCAGGTATCACAGTGTCCCATTGGTTGTCCTCCTTCCACCATGTCTCTGAGATTCCAATCATATCTAACCTCTCATTTAGTGCTATATATTCTAACTCTCCCATCTTATTTTTTTAGACTTCTAGCATTTGCATACAAGCATTTTAGAGACTGTATTTTATTCATATTAATTTGGTGATTGGTAGGCATGGGTAATTTGGGATCTTTAAGCTCTGTCTGCTCCATACTTGAGGGCATTTTTGGGCTACTTTACTCATTTTTGGAACCTCTCTGCTTTTGGTAATATCCTTCAAGGATACATTCTTCCAAACCATGTGCTCTTGTGCGACTGTCGGGTTTCCCCTATTATCTAGTTTAAAAGTTGCTCTATCTCCTTTTTAAAGGTTAATGACAGCAGCCTGGTTCCATCCCTGTTAAGGTGAAGCCCATTCCTTTGGAAGAGCCCCTCCTTTCCCCAGAATGTTCCCCAGTTCCTAACAAATCCAAAACCCTCATCCTTGCACCATCGTCTCATCCACGCATTGAGACTCTGGAGCTCTGTCTGCCTTTTGGGTCCTGCGCGTGGAACGGGAAGCATTTCGGAGAACGCCACCCTGGAAGCTCTGGATTTCAACTTCCTACCTAAAATCCTAAATTTAGCCTCCAGAACCTCCCTACCACATTTCCCTATGTCATTGGTACCGACATGTACCAAGACAGCAGACTCCTCCCCAGCACTATATAAGACCTTATCTAGGTGGCACGTGAGGTCCTCTACCTTCGCACCAGGCAGGTATGTTACCAGGTGATCCTCATGTCCACCAGCCACCCAGCTATCTACATGCCTAATGATCGAATCACCAACTATAACGGCTGTCCTAACCCTTCCCTCATGGGTACATGGCCCTGGAGAAACTTCATCGGTGCAAGAGGGTTTTACCTCACCTGGAGGACAGGTCCTAGTTACAGGATCACTTTCTGTCACACCAGGGTGATGCTCTCCTGTCACATGACCTCTCTCCTCCATGTCAACAGGATGCTGTGGGACTTCAGGACTATATCCCTGTAGGTCTCATCTATGTACCTCTCTGTCTTTCTTATGTCTTCCAAGTCTGCTACTCTAGCCTCTAGAGAACAGACTCATTCCCTGAGAGCAAATAGCTCTTTGCACCTAGTGCACATGTAAGACCTCTCACCAACTGGGAGATAATCATACATGTGACACTCAATGCAAAAGACTGGAAAGCCCCCATCTTGCTGTTGGACTGCTGTCTGCATGTTAGTTTTAAGCTTGTGTTTAGATCTTTAAGTTCTTTACTTACTAAGGGTTGCTATGGATACTTATACTAATAAAATTATACCTAATACGTTTAATATACCTTGTTCACCTGAAGCTTAATTAATCTCAGGTCCTTACTGTATGACTGATTTGGATAGCGAGCTGCACCTGAGAGCACTTCCTTTCCTTTAAGATGTGTAAGTACCTATAAAGCTACGATTATCTCAGGGGTGGGTGGGTGGGTGTTGGGGAGGGAGGGATGGAGGGAAATAACACTTATTAAAAGAGGGCTGCTACACAGTACCCTGTCCTGTGCTTCTGAGGTAAGCTGTGACCAACTTCCTGGGTGATTAACAGTCCTTGCTTGGATAGAAGGAGTCTTTCAAAATGGCCTCTTTGTAAAGGTCTCTAGAAGACTTTATTTGTTGCTCAAAGAATTCTGACCCTGTTTTGCCTTTTATGCTAAGTTATATTCTGATAAGATACAAATTAAAGCTCTTTGCTGCTGCTAGGCTCTGATTAATTATGAAATTTAAACTACAAGCTCTCTGTTGGGTATGAAATCTAACCAGAAAGCTCTCTTCTCTGTTTTAAATTTAAACAAAAATACTTTGCTGATACTAGGCCCTGACTGATTTAACAAATACACAGGGTTCACAGATTAATCAGCTTTAATCCAAAGAAGTCCCTTCAGAAAAATTCCCAGAAGTATATACTCACAATTGCAGATCTCTCTCCAGAAGTAGCAGTCCCCTTTTCTTGTCCTTCAAGACTCTTCTCATATTTCTTCTGGCACAGTCTCCAAATCATTTTGGTCATCTTCCTCTGTACCATTTCAAGTCTTTTTATATCCTTTGTGAGATCCGAACTCCAAAACTGAGCATAATACTCCAAGTACAAGGCATAATACTCCAAGTACAAGGCATTAATACCTCCTCCTTTCTGCTGGCTATTCCTCTCTGTATGCAGCCCAGCATCCTTCTGGCTTTGGCTATCGCCTTGTCACATTGTTTCACCACCTTGAGATCCTCACACACTACCACTCTGAGGTTCCTCTCCTGGTCTGTGCAGACCAACCTCTCTCCACCTATCACATATGATTCCTTTGGATTTCTGCATCCCAAGTGTATGACTCTGCACTTCTTCGCATTAAATCGTGACTGCCAAACATTAAACCATTCTTCCAGTTTTTTTAGAGCTTTCCTTATGATGTTCACTCCCTCAGAAATATCCACTCTATTGCAAATTTTCATGTCATCTGCAAAAAGGCAGCAAACAGTACAAAGACATAGGCAGTAGATTAAAACTCACAACTTTTTATTGATCCTTATGATATGTGTGGGGGGGGGGGGGGCCAAACCCGACACAGGCCGTGTTTCGTAAAATACTTCTTCAGGGGTGAGGCACACCATAAAACTTAAAACCATAAGGTGATATGAAAACTCACTAGATCTCAGGGATGTATCCTGTTTTAGCCATGTTTCAGACACATTTCCAGTTCCACTCTGGCACTCAGTCAATAAAAAGTTGTGAGTTTTAATCTACTGCCTACGTCTTTGTATTGTTTGCTGCATAATTCACGTGGCAGTGTGCTGTTTGCTTCCTGGTGATCTGCAAAAAGGCAGACTTTTCCTTTCAGTCCTTCTGCAATATCACTCACAGATACATTAAATAGTATCAGTCCCAGGACAGTTCCCTGAGGCATGCCACTATGCATTTTCCTTTCTTCTGAGTAAGTTCCATTTACCAGCACCTTCTGTTGTCTGTCCGGCAAACAATTTCTGATCCAGTTCACCACCTTGGGACCTATCGCCAGGCTGCTCAGTTTATTGATAAGCCTCCTATGAGAAGCGGTATCAAAGGCTTTGCTGAAATATAGGTATATCACATTCATCGCATACCCTTGATCTAGTTCTCTGGTGACCCAGTCAAAAAACTCAATCAGATTTGTTTGGCATGGTCTTCCCCTGGTAAAACTATGTTGCCTCAGATAATGGAATCGATTGGTTTCCAGAAAGTCCATTATTCTTTCTTTCAAGAGCACCTCCATTACTTTTCCCACTACAGAGGTAAGGCTTACTGGCCTATAGTTTGTCACTTCTTCCCTATTACCACTTTTGAGAGGAAGTACCACATCAGCCCTTCTCCAGTCCTGCCAAACCTCTCCAGTCTACAAGGATCTATTAAATACATCCTTTAAAAGCCCTTCCAGAAACTCTCTGAGCTCCTTCGGTGTCCTAGGATGCATCCCATCCGGTCCCATGGTCTTATCCACTTTCAGTTTTGCAAGCTGTTCAAAAACATCATCTTCTGTGAATGGTGTGGTATCTACTCCATTTCCGTTTGCATATTTATCAATCTTACATGGTCCTTCTCCAGGATTTTCTTGAATGAATACAGAACAGAAATATTTGTTTAGCATTTTCGCTTTTACAATGTTACTTTCCACAAAATCCATCCTCAGTACTTTTGAGTCTTGCAGTTCCACCTCTGATCTTCCTCTTCTCCTGAATATACCTGAAAAAAGTTTTGTCTCCACTCTTCACATCTTTAGCCCTCTTTTCTTCCACCTTTGCTTTTGCTATGGCGGAAGAAAAGGCACAAGGCGGCATGCCTCTTCCATTGGAAATTCTGTAAGCACTATAATATTGCTGTACTGGAAAAGCACTGGAATCATGACCCTAAGAGAATTATGGAGAATGAAGAAGTTATGATAACTTGGGACATTCCCATTCTGATGGATAAGAAGCTGGATGTGTGGAAACTTGACATAGTGGTAAAGGAGAAAAACACCTGAACAGCATTGATAACAGAGGTGTCAGAAACAAGCGATTATTCTGTGAATTGTGTGGAGAGGGAGAAGATCTTGAATTACCAAGTAATGCAATCCGAGATGAAGACGATGTAGCAGAAAGATACAGAAATATTCCCCGTCTTATTGAGAACTACAGGCTGATTAAGAGGAATTTTCATTCGCACCTTGACAGGTTGACTATACATGTTACATCTTATGAACTCCAGAAGGAAGCTTACTTTGGCATGATGCAAGTATTATGACGAGCGTTACCAGTAAATTTGAGAGACTGAGACCATACTCTAAACACCCCAGCATAGGAATGAGGTTCATGACTGTTATGGTATCTGTAAAACTAATAACGTATATGAAATCACTGCCAAAAGGGTAAATATAAATTAAATACACACAACACCACCCTTTATAACCCCAATACTTTTCTAACACCTTAATAATCAAATACCATCATCTTAAACTTTTAACATACTGTATTTCGGGTATATAGAGACCTCAGGGAAGCTCATTCCTTACATCTGGAGAACTGTGTCACCATAGGATAGAGCCTAGAACTCATACATCACAGGTCTCACCCTTTAAACTTTAATCTAATTATATCAAACCTAAAAAACTATCACACTATATCAAAAAAAAGTACTTTTAAAGGATTCGAACAACAATTAAAACCAATCTTTTTTTATCTAAATTTTTTTTGAAAATATTATAGAGAAAAGTTTTAAAGTAAAGTGCAGTTTCTTCCTACTCGTATTGAAGATAAAATCTCCTGCACCTTCTATAGTAAGGTTATCACCTAAAGGAGAAAATGGAAAAAGAAAATCCAGATATTCAAAATTGCTTTCCACCAACCATTCAAATAGTAATACGTTACTTATCTGAACGTTTGACTTCAATCGTTTTTCTTTTTTCTCATTTGCAACGATTTCTAAAGAAGTCACAACATCGACATCAACAGTTCTTCTTAGAACACATCAGAGCACTGCCTCAGAAGTCATACGTCGCAGCAGCTAATCATTAAGACCTCGAGCAGTCACTTAGCTTTTACTTCAATCCAGATCTAAGTTACTACATTTAGATAGAGCAACTATGTTGTTCGACATAGTTGCTCTATCTATTTATTTATTTTTTATTTAGCTGTATTTTTATTTAGCTGTATTTATATACCGCTTTTCGCCGGGTCAAAGCGGTGGTACATAGGGGGGGGGGGGGGGATTAAGTACAGGGTAGGGCCACCACCGGGGAGGCAACATTGATGATTCTGACATAGGATAGACTTTGGACATAGGACAGACAATGGACATAGACATAGGCCTTGAGGTAGAGGTTCATTGTGGGTGAGCTTAGAGGTTTGCAGGTTTTTCGGTGGGGGTCGAGTTGAAGTATTCCTGGAAAAGGATGGTTTTCAGCTGTTTTCTGAAAGATAGCAGGTTGGTATTGTTTCTGAGATAGTTCGGTAGGGAGTTCCATAAAGATGGAGCATAGAGTTCAAAGGCTCGTTTGCAGGTCCGTTGCAAGCATTTGGTTCTTTTGTGAGGGATGGTGAGGGAAACGTTGGAGGCTTGTCTAGTAGATCTGCCGTGGTCATCTTCTAAATATACTAAATATAGTAACTTGGATCTGGATTGATAAGTAACGCATTACTATTTGAATGGTCGGTGGAAAGCAATTTTGAATATCTGGATTTTCTTTTTCCATTTTCTCCTTTAGGTGATTACCTTACTATAGAAGGTGCAGGAGATTTTATCTTCAATATGAGTAGGAAGAAACTGCACTTTACTTTAAAACTTTTCTCTATAATATTTTCAAAAAAAAATTAGATAAAAAAAGATTGGTTTTAATTGTTGTTCGAATCCTTTAAAAGTACTTTTTTTGGATATAGTGTGATAGTTTTTTAGGTTTGATATAATTAGATTAACGTTTAAAGGGTGAGACCTGTGATGTATGAGTTCTAGGCTCTATCCTATGGTGACACAGTTCGCCAGATGTAAGGAATGAGCTTCCCTGAGGTCTCTATATACCCGAAATACAGTATGCTAAAAGTTTAAGATGATGGTATTTGATTATTAAGGTGTTAGAAAAGTATTGGGGTTATAAAGGGTGGTGTGTGTATTTAATCTGTAAAACTAACCCATTTGGAGAAATTGCCCCCAAATGAAATCATGGTGGATGCAACCGAAGTGTTAAGTGCCAGACTGCAATGGTAACAGGATGCTGTCTGGCACTGACGCTCATTGGATGGCATACTACAGCACAAATGCTCGGTCTCAGAAAGTAAACATGTCCTCCTGTTGCTTGGCACTAGACAGATGGATTTCAGTTCCAGGCATTTGCTTTGCCAAAGTGATAGACATAGACATCCTCCAGGTTTCTTATCTACCCAATTAAGAAATATGAGCTGGCATTGTAATTTAATCGAGACTCCAATCAGTGATAATGTACTCAAATCCTATATTGCTGATCACATTTACTATAAATAAATCACAAACTACTTTTTGAACCTTGAGTTCTCTACACTATGCTGGAGTCTCCTCTGTCATTTTCAGCCCCCTGCACTCTGCATTTTGCCGGAGTCTCCTCTAGTGTTTTTAGCCCCTGTGCTCTCTATTTTACAGGAGTCTTCTCCATTAATTGTAATGTCAGAAAGTCTCTGAGTTGGATTTGAGCCTTCAGCCCAAACCCACCAGATCTTGCCAGCTCTCCGTGGGGTCAATCTGATAAAATGTGAGTAAAATGTGTATTAAAATATTTTTCACTCACATCTTTAAAAAGTTAACTCCTGATACAATAAGCAAATTCTATGTAAATGCATTGGTCATTTTAAAATACATGTTAAAAATGCACAAGAATGGGGAGTAAAAGATGCACTAATACTGCACTTTTTTACATCAGAATGTGTGCTAAAAACAATACTAAAATCCCTAAATTGTATTAAAGTTTTTAAGTTAGGTCTAACTGACACATCTAATCATTGAATTAAAAAGAACAGAGACTCTCTGGTTTTGCCTGGGAGCCCCAAGTCAGAACAGCCTTGCCCTGAGAGTCAAGACCTCCCTATCCATCAACCACTAACATCCCTTACCTACCTACTTACTCCCACATTCAACCATTAATCCACCAATGTAACTACTCCTTGATTCACTTACTAATCCATACCCACCTGTCTGAGTACTTCCATCCCACCACTACTCTACCCACCTAACTCCCCCATCCATTCATTAATTCACACTCTCTCGTCTTATTTTCCACAACCCACTTACTACCCAATGGCCATTCCACCTAACTGCCCTTCCATCCAACTTTCTACACCCACCTATTCATTAACTCACCCCACCCACCTACTCTTTCTCATTCAGTAACCCACCCCAACCTACCCATCTACCCTCTCCCTTCTTACTCTACCATAGACCCTACTACACTTACCTTTTAAAGCTGCTCCTGGATTGGATACTGACCATTTAAAAATAGCAGAGGATCATCTGAAGTCACTGTTCCTAGCTGAATCCCTACAATTTTTTTCTGACTGGTATTGAAGGCAGGAGAAGCTGGAAAAGGCAAGTATGGTGGGGCATACAGGAGAGGCCTTTAGTTTGGAGGCAGCGGGTAGTTTATTGGTAGAACAATGGGTGGATGGGGATTGGGTTGAGTTTCTGAGTGGGAGGGGGGTAGTTAAGTGGGTGGAAGGTGGGTTTGTGAGTAAATAAGGTAGGTGGCACGTTTTCAAGGCAGATGACCTCTAGATCAAGGGTCTTGTAGCACAGTCTATCTGCCATGGAAAGCACAGACTTGGGGTTCCTGGGTTCAGGGATCTAAGGATCCAACAAATGAGGGATCTAGTCTCAGGTCTACCTGGTGCAGGAATTCTGGAGTTGGGTCTTCCAGGTGTGAGGGCTCTGGATTTCAGCATCCCAGTATCTAATGCATTTTTTTTATAATCATTGGAAGTTTAACTCCTGGATCAGAGGTGGAGTAACATTAACTGACATTTCTGGGGTTAATGTTAATTTATGATGTGTGCTAGCATGATCCCAAACCTCAGCCTTCAGGATGTGGGGGTCCATCCTTGATCTTCTGCACTCGGGAACCCCTGTTTCAGATCCACACTGGCAAAACACCATAGACCAGCGATGGCGAACCTATGGCACGCGTGCCAGCTGTGGCACGCGAAGGCCTTGCAGCTGGCACGCGTGAAGGTCCGCAAAAAAAGAAAAAGCGGGCTCTGGCTGCTGCCGCGGACGCGGCAGCATGCAGTGTCCCGCGGGGCCCCCCTCCGCCCGCTAAGCCCCTCTGCAAGGGCTTTCAGATTCGCGAGGGAGACAGCGTCTCCCTCGCGTCTCTGTTAAGCCCGTAGGGGTTAATGGGAAATTTCCCATCAGCCCCTTTAGACGCGAGGGACTGATGGGAAATTTCCCATTAGCCCCTGCGGGCTTAACAAGAGACGCGAGGGAGACGCTGTCTCCCTCGCGAATCTGAAAGCCCTTGCAGAGGGGCTTAGCGGGCGGAGGGGGCCCCGCGGGACACTGCATGCTGCCGCGTCCGCGGCAGCAGCCAGAGCCCGCTTTTTCTGTTTTTAAATTTGCCGGGGGGGGGGGGTGTTAGGACTGCTAATGGGCTGGGGGGGGGTGTTAGGACTGCTAATGGGCGGGGGGGGGGTGTTAGGACTGCTAATGGGCTAGGGGGGGGGGTTAGGACTGCTAATGGGAGTGGGGGGGTTAGGACTGCTAATGGGCTAGGAGCGGGGGGTTAGGACAGCTAATGGGCGAGGGGGGGGTTAGGACTGCTAATGGGCTAGGGGGGGGGGTTAGGACTGCTAATGGGCTGGGGGGGGGGGTTTGGACTGCTAATGGGCTAGGAGGGGGGGTTAGGACTGCTAATGGGCTAGGGGGGGTTAGGACTGCTAATGGGCTGTGGGCTGATGGGGGCTGTCTGGAAATGGGGTGATGGGGGGTTAGGACTGCTAATGGGCAGGGGGGGGTTAGGACTGCTAATGGGCTAGAGAGGGGGGGTAAGGACTGCTAATGGGCTAGGAGGGGGGGGTTAGGACTGCTAATGGGCTGGGGGGGGTTTGGACTGCTAATGGGCTGGGGGGGGGGGTAGGACTTCTAATGGGGGAGGTGGTGGGGTTTAGTACTTCTCATGGGCTGGGGGGGGTTAGGACTGAGAATGGGCTAGGGGGGGGGTTAGGACTGCTAATGGGCTGGGGGGGGGTTAGGACTGCTAATGGGCTAGGAGGGGGGGGGGTTAGGACTGCTAATGGGCTAGGGGGGGGGTTAGGACTGCTAATGGGCTGGGGGGGGGGTTTGGACTGCTAATGGGCGAGGAGGGGGGGGTTAGGACTGCGAATGGGGTAGGGGGGGTTAGGACTGCTAATGGGCTGTGGGCTGATGGGGGCTGTCTGGAAATGGGGTGATGGGGGGTTAGGACTGCTAATGGGCAGGGGGGGGTTAGGACTGCTAATGGGCTAGAGAGGGGGGGTTAGGACTGCTAATGGGCTAGGGGGGGTTAGGACTGCTAATGGGCTGGGGGGGTTAGGACTGCTAATGGGCTGGGGGGGGGGTTAGGACTGCTAATGGGGTAGGAGGGGGGGGGGTTAGGACTGCAAATGGGCTAGGGGGGGGTAAGGACTGCTAATGGGCGAGGGGGGGGGGTTAGGACTGCTAATGGGCTAGGGGGGGTTAGGACTGCTAATGGGCTGTGGGCTGATGGGGGCTGTCTGGAAATGGGGTGATGGGGGTTAGGACTGGTAATGGGCTATGGGGGGGGTTAGGACTGCTAATGGGCTAGAGAGGGGGGGTTAGGACTGCTAATGGGCTAGGGGGGGGGTTAGGACTGCTAATGGGCTGATGGGGAGGGGTTAGGACTTGAGGTGGGCTGTTGGGTGGGGTTAGGACTGGAAATGGGCTGATGGGGGGTTAACACTGGAGGTGGTCTGATGGGGTTAGGACTGGTAATGGGCTATGGGGGGGGGTTAGGACTGATAATGGGCTATGGGGGGGCTGGGACAAGAAATGGGCTGATGGGGAGGGGTTAGGACTTGAGGTGGGCTGATGGGGTTAGGACTGGTAATGGACTGTGGGGTGATGGGGGGTTAGGACTGGCAATGGGCTATGGGGGGCTGACTGGAAGTGGGGGGTTAGGACTGGTAATGGGTTATAGGGGGGGGCTTAAACTGAAAATGGGGTGATGGGGGGTTAGGACTGGAAGTGGGTTGATGAGGGGGGGATAGGACTGGTATTGGGTTGGGGGGCTGCTAGGACTGGAAATGGGCTGATGCAGGGACTAGAAGGGAATGGATGCTGGGTGAGGCTGGAACTAGAAGGGAGCTGGTGTTGGGGGAGGATTAGAATGGGATGGGGCTGGGAGAGTAAAATGGAGAGGGGAAAAATATTTTGTGTGGGAGGGATAAAAAATCTACAATTGGCCGGGTATTGGGAGAGTAAGTGGGGATTGAGGATGGAGGGGTAAATTTTGAGTAGATGAAATAGGAATGAGGAAAGAGCCAAAGGAGAAAGATTAGTATGTTAAAGCAGATGTAGAGAGAGAATGGAAAAAAAAAACAAGAAGACAGAAGAAAGGACAAATGGACAGCAGATGGAGAGTTAGCAGAAGACACGAAGAAACCAGAAGAAAGTGGCTGGAACAATTGCAACTGAAAAAAAAATGCACAAAAGGTAGAAAAATATCTCTTTATTTTGAATTTATTAACTGGAATATGTCAGCTCTGGGAAATGTGCATCATTAATTTTTGCGCTTTGTTTAGTACAAGAGGAAATTAATATATAGTTTTATTTCTACAGTGTTGTTGTATATTCCAAGTTTGGCTTTTGGGGTTCCCAGTTTAATTATTGTCTTCCTGTTTCTAAATTGTGATTCCTTGTTTGGTGATGGTCTGTTCTGCATGTGTAACTGAGCTGAGGTATTCTGTTTATATAATTCCTATTTGACATTGCCACTTGTTCTTTCCCCAGTAGGTCATGTATTGTTGTTCTCTGAGATGTATTGGTTTAATATTTGCAGTGTTGCCTTTTGATAGGTAGAGTATGGTGCTTTGTGAGTCCTGGTAGTGCTGTTAGGATACGGCGGGTTTGCTATGGGTTCTAAATGGGCAGCGTTTGTAGTAGTTCCTAATGTGCCTGGCGGTTGGTACTGGATTATAGTAATGTAGAAACCTTTTAGTCTTTCTTTATCCATATACTCATTAAGAGGCATGTTTACTAAAAGTTAGTGTATGGTAACATTATGCAAATATTTATGCAAATGAAGCACCTTATGCAAATGGGGCTTTAATTGACGTGCTGGCACTTTGAGGAAATTCTTTGGTTTTGTGCGGCAGTTTGGGCACTCGGGCTCAAAAAGGTTAGCCATCACTGCCATAGACTAACACTAATCCCAGAAATGTGAGCTAACTTTACCCCACCTGTGATCCAGAAATTAAATTTCTGTGTAAAAAATACTAGAGAGAAGCACTTCAGACTCAAATCCACTTCCTTGCACCTGGGGAGCAATTGCATGTGATTTGCATGAAGGTGAGAAAATTGCAGCACACATTTTTTGTGCATTAAAAACCTTGGGATCAATACTCAAAAGCACTTACAGTTGTGGTCAACATTATTGGCACCATTGCAGTTCAACCCCTTAATGTCCAATATCTCCTAAAGAAAGTGGCCAGTGAAATGGCTTGGGACTATATGGACCTGATATTCAAAAGCAGTTATACAGTTTACAGACTTGTAAACTGTGTAACTGCCACTGAATGGGATATTCAACGGCACTAAAATGGTTAGAGCCACTGAAAATCCCTCTCTTCTCCTTTATATGCCCCAATGCCAACCACTTAGCACTGGGGTGTGTTGGGGGGGAGGGGGCGTTCTGGGTAGGAGCAGAGGCAGCAACAATCCCTAACTGGGCAGTAAAGGCATGTGTGGCAAACCCGGATGTTCAATGTTGGTGATGCATATGACTCCGGCATTGACTATCCGGGGTTAAGGGTCGATGGGTATGGCTATGCACCATAGCAACGCTTAGCCTGCCCAAATGAATATCGGGCCCTATATGCACAAATATTTGACACATACAGTAAAAGAATCAAATAAAACAAGACCAATTAAAAAAGGAAATAGTATAAAAACTGGGACATTGCCAGGACATGATTATTGGCACTCTTATAAACAATTCAAATCAATTTGAACAGAAGAACTACATTTCCATTGCAGTAAAATTAGATGCACCTGTGATTGATCGTCAGTACTCACATGATTGAATCAGCCAATGAATGATGGCCCTACATAAGGTTTAAAATGGCCACATTCACTCTGTTCCATTTTCACAATAGTGAAGGCAAGAGAGTTGCCTGAGACTGTCAGAAAAGCCATTATCACCAAACATCAAACTTCAAAGGGGTACAAGGACATTTCCAAAGACCTTGGGATTCCTGTGTCTACAGTTTGCAATGTTATTAAGACGTTTTCTGCTCATGGAACTGTCAAAAACCTTCCAGGATGTGGTGGGAAGAGGAAAATGAATTCAAGAAGTCTTTGGAGGTTACTGCAAACTGTTGGAAAAACATCACCTTCCAAATCCAAAGAGCTTAAGGCTGACTAGAGCAATCTAGAGTGGTGGTTTCACCCACACCATACGCCACACACTTAACAAAGAAGGACTTTGTGGGCGAAGGCAAAGGAGGACCCCACTGCTCAAAGGCAGACATAAAAAGAAATGCCAAATCTTTGCCCAAACCTAGCTTGAGAAACCACAATCCTTCTGGGAAAATGTTCTGTGGACAGATGAAACCAAACTTAAGCTCTTTGACAATGCAGATCAGCAATACATTTACAGGTGATGAAATAAAGCTTCTTGGAGCAGCTGGTTCATGAATCGACAAGAGGGGAAGCTATTTTGGATCTAGTCCTTAGTGGAACACAGGCTCTAGTGCAAGAGATAAGGGTTTTGGAGCCACTTGGCCATATTGATCATAGCATGATCACATTTAATTTGATAAATGGAAGAAAGATGGCAAGGAAATCCACAGTACTACCTTTTAACTTTCAAAAGGGAGACTATGATAAAATGAGGAACAGTTAAAGAATTAAAAGGAGCAGCTGCAAATGTTAAAGATTTACATCAAACATGGGTGTTGTTTGAAAGTACTATCTTGAAAGCCCAGACCAGATGTATTCCATGCTTTAAGAAAAGTGGAAGGAAAGCCCAAAAACTGCCAGCATGGTTGAAAGGTGAGGTCAGAGAGGTTGTGTTGGCAAAAAAACATCCTTCAGGAAATGGAAAAAGGAGCCTAATGATGAACACTGGAAACAACATAAGCATTGACAAGTTAGATGCAAGACATTGATAAGGCAGGCAAAGAGAGAATTTGAAAAGAAGCTTGCTGTGGAAGCAAAACATATTATAAAAACTTTTTTTAAGTACATTTGTCGCAAAAACCCTGTGAGAGAGTCAGTTGGATGATTGGATGAAAGAGGGGTAAAAGGGGCACTACGGGAGGACAAGGTCATAGCGGAGAGACAGAATGAATTCTTTGCTTCGATCTTTACTGATGAAGATGTAGGGAAGTTACCCATACATGAAATGGTATATAAAGATGATGTAGCAGAAGAATTGGAAGAAATAGTGATAAACCGGGAGGATGTATTACAAATGTTTGATAAACTGACGTGTAGCAAATCACCTGACCGGATGGTATTAAAAGAACTGAAATATGAGATTGCAGACCTACTATTAGCAATCTGTGAACTATCATTAAAATCATCTGTAGTACCTGAGGACTGGAGAATAGCCAATGTAACACCAATTTTAAAAAGGCTTCCAGGGGTGAACTGGGAAACTACAGACCAGTGAACTTGATGTCAGCACCGGGCAAAATGGTACCATTATAATGAATAAAATTTCTGAACATGTAGATAGCCATGGTTTATTGGGGAAAACCCCATAGGGATTTAGCCAAGGAAAATCTTGTCTTACTAATCTTTTATATTTTCTAAAGGTATGAATAAACTGGTAGACAAAGGTGAGTCGGTTGATATAATGTATCTGGCTTTTCAGAAAGCCTTTGACAAGGTCCTTCATTAAAGACCTTTGGCAAAATTAAAAAGTTATGGGATAGGAGGCAGTGTACTATTGTGGATCAGGAACTGGTTAAAAGATTGAAAGCAGACAGTAGGGCTAAATGGACAATTTTTCCAATGGAAAAAGGTGAATTGTGGAGTACCCCAGGGATCTATGCTAGGTCCGCTGTTTTTTAACATATTCGTAAATGACCTGGAAATGGGAATAATGAGTGAGATAATTTAATTTGCAGATGACACAAAACTATTCAAAGTTGTTAAAATCCATGAGGATTGTGAAAAATTGCAAGAGGACCTTGATAAATTGAAAGATAGGATGTCTTCCAATGAAATTTAATGTGGACAAGTACAAAGTTATGCATCTAGAAAAGAACAACCCAAAATATGGTTACATGATGCAAGGTACCACCTTAGAAACCACCACCCAGGAAAAGAATTTAGGCGTCATCATGGATAATACATTGAAACCCTTTGCATGGAGGCCAATTCCAATTTGGGCACGTCCGAGCTGTCTGATTGTCCAAAAAATGGATGGGCCCGTCTTGAACCCCATTCTGCAGCTGCAGGAGCTAGACATTCCCATGGTAGCAGAATCAGGCACTTAAATGGCCTGAATTGGCCCCGATTCTGAAGTGTGGAATGTCCACCCACCCACCCTGCCAACCCACCCTATACTCCTGCTGGCATGCCGGTATCATGGTATCTTGTTGCCATGGCACAGGGACGCACAGCAGGAGCACTAAAAGCCCACCACCGCTCAAAGCCTCCTTTCCCTGCCGCCCAACTGTTTGTGTGGTCATCCAGGGCCGGGATTGGGCAGCGGGGGCCTACCTGAAGCTGTTCTACCATTTTGGTGGGGCTGCCCGGATTGATCCCCTCCATCGATGGGACTTATTCCACCTTCAAAGTGGAATAAGTTCCAAGTCCATCTTACCACCACCAACGTACAGGTCCTGACCAGAATAGGCTCTGTATGTCCAGGTGCCTGGGCCTGCCCTCGTTCTTAGTTGCTGCCCCCTCCCGCCCCTATCTGGAGCTCCTCACACAAAGGCAATGTATGTGCGGGGAGCCACCAGAGAAGAATACAGCCCTAGCGAATAGCAGGAGTTGCATGTCAAACCCAGACATACATCCCCGCTATTCGCGGTTCAGAATGACCCTCCCCGCACCCCCAGTATGAAGGCAGCCAAGCAAGCAATTAGAATGCTAGGAATCATAAGGAAAGGAATAGAGAATAAAACAAAGGATATTATCATGTCTATGTATCGTTCCATGGTGCGACCACACCTTGAATATTGCATGCAGTTCTGGTTGCTATATCTTAAAAAGGATATAGCTGAATTAGAAAAGGTACAAAGAAGAGTGACAAATATGGTAAGGGGAATGGAAGACTATCCTTGAGATGAGAGGCTTAAAAGGTTGGGGCTCTTCAACTTGGAAAAAGACGGCTGAGGGGGGATATGATAGAGGTCTCTAAATTAATGAATAGAATGGAAGGGGTAAACGAAGATCGGTTATTTACGCCATCAAAAAGTAGAAAGACTAGAGGACACACAATGAAGCTATAATGCAACCTATTTAAGACGAATAAGAGAAAACCTTTTTTTTACTCCACCAGGGGATGTAGTAAAACCTGTTAGAGTAGCTGGGTTTAAAAAAGGTTTGGATAAGTTCCTGGAGGAAAGGTCCATATACCATTATTAAAGAGGACCTGGGAAATCCACGGCTTGCCCTGGAACAAGCACTGTGGAACCTGTGTGCCTCTTTGGAAACCTGCCAGGTACTTGTGACCTGGATTGTCCACTGTTGGAAACAGGAAATGGGCTTGATGGACCTTGTCTGACCCACTAAGGCATTTCTTATGTTCATATGTTCTTAAGGAAAAAAACATCCTTCCTACAGTTAAATTTGGTGGAGGTTCCATACTGTTGTGGGGCTGTTTTCTGCCTCAGGAACTGGAGACTTGGAATGTATTAAAGGAATCATGAAGTTAAGAACATAAGATATGCCATACTGGGTCAGACCAAGGTCCATCAAGCCCAGTATTCTGTTTCCAACAGTGGCCAATCTAGGTCATATCTACCTAGCAGTTTCCCCAAGAGACACAAGTTCCACAATGCTTGTACTGGGTCAAGCATTGATATCTTCGGTCACTTCTTAATAATGGATAAGAACATAAGATATGCCATACTGGATCAGACCAGTTAGAGGATTACCAAGGTATTTTGGAGTGAAATGTGCTACATGGTGTCAGAAACCTAGGTTTGGGTCAAAGGTAATGGGTCCTCTGGCAGGACAATGACCCAAAATGTATATTCAAAAGTACAAAAGAATGGTTAGAAAGTAAAAAAGACTGTTTTAAACTGGCCCTGAATGAGTCCTGATCTCAATCCAATCAAGAACCATTGGAAAAAGCTGAAATCTGTCATTGGTAAAAGGAATCCTGGAAACATTCATGAGCTGAAACAAATCGCAGTTAAAGAGTGGGAGAAACTACCAGCAGACACCTGTATGAAACTTATAGATGGCTACAAGAAATGTTTGGAAGCTGTCATCACTGTCAAGGTTTATGCAGGTCCAGGCCATATTTAGTTTTTTTTTTCTCAGAAATTACTATGTCTAAATTTCACAGACATATTTTTTTGTTGCAAACACAGGGGCAAGGAATGTTCTGGGGTGGGGCCTAAACAATGATATTCATAGAAATATATATAGAAACAGAGAAAATTTTGGCAGATGAAGACCAAATGGCCTATTCCGCTTACCCATCTACACCAACTGCTAGCTACTCATCAATACCAATTATACTGTGTAACAAATTTTTACTTTTTTCTTGTTCCTGAGTAATAAGTGTTATTTTCCAATATGTCTCAAAACCATAGGAAATGGCAATTATGGCCTACAAACATTGCTTTTGGGACCAGGAGAGTGATAGTTTTTGAAAATTACCTATTTTTGCAGGATAGATTTAGTGCAAAGTAATCTTGGAGTACCTTTTGGAAAATTCTAGAACTTTCTAGAGCTTTCCAGAACTTTGCAAAACTTTTGGAACTTTGTATAACTTTTGAGAACTTTTAAGAAAAGCCTTTTGGTGACCGTTATAACGTCACTTCCCCCTCGCGTCTATATAAAAAACGGATTTGCACGGAGTGAGCACAGTCGTTCAGCAGCCTCCTTACCGACTGGAAATCTAGGAGTGAGCAACAACAACACGTGTCTTAAGCTCACCAGTTGATTTTCATTCTAGCTTCTTAAATGGCATCAAGAGGCTGTAAGAATCCGGCAGACACATTTTGCTATGTCTGTGGTGATTTTATCAAGACAAGAGCAAAAAATGTACTCCATGGAAGCATGTGTGAAGCTTACAAGGCATATTTCGGCATGCCTGTTGGCGATCAGGACAAACCCTGGACGCCTCATTTCACTTGCGAGCACTGCAAGAAAACTCTGGAAGGTAAGATGGACAATTGATGCTGGCTTAGACTGTGGCATTTTATGTTATAAAATCTTTATTGTTACTGAATTTTTACATAATGTATGAAATATTTAGCAAGAACATCATTAATTTAAATTAATTTTATCATCACAATTATAAATATATATAATTATTTTTTATTTTCACATTTTTATTTTTTCTTTGGCAGGATGGTATTGAGGGGAAAAGAGAGTCATGAAGTTTACTATGCCAAGAATTTTGTGGGAACCCACTGACTACTTGAGCAATTGCTACTTCTGCATGGTGGATCCTTCCAAACATTGGATTGGCAAGAATGCTCCTTCTGTCATGTATCCAAGCATTCCTTCATCCATTGCCGCAGTGCTACACTGCCCAGAGCTCCCTGTACCCACTCCTCCGCAGAGAAAGCAGCTGTCTTCAGAAGAAAACAGCAATTCACAAAACAAAGAAGACGTTGCAGATCGAGATTACAGTATCAGAGGTAGAGCTGAGGAAAGAAACCCTTACTACCCGAACCAAAATGACATCAACATCTTGATCAGAGATCTTGGTCTCACCAAGTCCAATGCCGAGCTTTTGACATCCAGGTTCAAGCAGTGGAACTTGTTGGATGAAAGTGTGCAAGTCGCAGGTCAGACGAAGCGTCACCACACTTTTTCTAGCTACTTCACTGGTCAAGTTGGGCCCTGCTTTTGCCACAATGTGACTGGTCTGTTTGACACTATCGGAATTGCATGTAACCTGAAGGAGTGGTGCCTGTTCATTGACAGCTCTTCCAGCTCAAAAGCTGTGCTGCTACATAACAGGAACAAGTACCCATCTCTTCCTCTAGCTCACTCAGTGAGCCTCAAAGAAGATTACAGCAGCGTCAAGACCTTGCTAAAAGCCTTGAAGTATGCTGAGTATGGCTGGGAGGTTATCAGAGAATTTAAAATGGTAGCATTTCTGATAGGTCTCCAAAACGGTTTTACCAAGTTTCCCTGCTATCTTTATTTTTGGGACAGCAGGGACACCGTGGCACACTACCACCGGCAGGACTGGCCACAGGAAACTGAATTTTCTGTTGGGACAAAGAACGTGAAGTGAGAGCCACTGGTGGAACCACAGAAGGTGCTGATGCCACAACTGCACATCAAATTGGGCCTTATGAAACAATTTGTCACAACTCTGGAGAAAGAGTCAACAGCCTTCAAGTATCTTCAAGACCTCTTCCCTAATCTGTCTGAGGCAAAGGTCAAAGCTGGCGTCTCTTTTGGACCACAAATAAAAAAGTTTCTTGAGTGCATGGAATTTCCTAAGCTGCTTACTAGAAAGGAGAAACCGGCTTAGAACAGCTTTGTTGCAGTGGTTTGTGGCTTTTTGGAAAATCACCAGGCTGAAAACTATGTGTTATTTGTAACACACATTCATATGTTTCATGTAAACCACACTGATCTGTAATAGCATGGTATATAAAAACAAATAAATAAAATAAATAAATATGTAGAGCTGGTTGAGACTCTGGATAAGAATTATGGCAAAATGGGCTGCAGGATGTCTCTCGAAGTCCATATCCTAGATGCTCATCTTGATAAATTCAAGGAGAGCATGGGAGCGTACTCAGAGGAACAAGGCAAACGTTTCCATCAGGATTTACTGGAATTTGAACACTGCTACCAACGACAGTATGAGAACATGATGGGAGACTACATCTGGGGGCTTATTCATGAAAGTGATTTACTATATAATCATAAATGTCGAAAATCTACTCACTTCTAAATATTTTATGGTCTTTCTTGAATTACTTAAATACAAGTAAATATTATATGTTGTGTTTTTTTATTTTATGTGAACAAAAAGGCACAAGTAAGCCTGTTTTAACAATGAGAATACATACATTTCATAAATATCAATCTCCTGTTCACAAAAGCAAAGATGAGAATAATAATCATTTTACTTGGATGGAAGACCACCTTGGAATACCAGATGCTGTAGGCTTCCTGTGCAGAAGAAAAGCCTGGCAATCTACTTATTTAACTAGGCTTATATACTGCTTTTCTACCAGTCAAAGCAGTGTACATTCAGGTACTGTATATATATATTTTTCCCTTGTCCCCAAAGGACTCACAATTTCTTTTTGTACCTGGAGGCAACAAGTGTAAGTTGCTTGCCCAAGGCCATAAGGAGCACCTGTGCGACTAGAAACCACAGTTCTTCTGGCCCAAGGTTGCATGTGGGATTTGAACCCCTGGCCCTCTGGCCTGAGGTAACTCGCCCCAACCAATAGGCCACTCCTCCACTCTAGTTGTACCTTGCCAAGAGAATTCACAACATGGACAACTATCAACAGGGTGGCCAGGAGTCAACATCGACTCAATGGCCATTAATGACAACAACCAGTTATCCATCTACACCAACTTCCTCAGCGATCTTCCATATTGTTCCATGCTTTCTTGAATTCAGATACAGTCCACATATCCAGCAACTATCTGGATACTACACAAGTAGTAATCCTAACTTACATGGATTATTCACTGCTGGGATCAACCTGGCAAGTCCTCCACATCCAAGGACCCATTAAGAGATACAGCACTGCACGCTGGCTGTGTCATATACTGGAGGAGTGGCCTAGTGGTTGGGGCAAGGTACTTCAGGCCGGAAGGTCGGGGGTTCAAATCCCACTAGAGGACAGCAACCTTGGTCAGGAAGGACTGGGGTTTCTAGTCCCACAGGTACTCCTTGTGGTCTTGGGCAAGCCACTTAACCCTCCATAGCCCATGTTCCCTGTAAAATAGTTATCTCCAAGTTATAATGCCCTGTTCAATGTAATTTCAGTTTGTTCAATGTAAACCGCACTGATGCAGAATAGTGCGGTATATAAGAGAATGTAAATAAATAAATAAATAAATAAATATGCAACACTGTACAAGTACAGAAAAAGACAATCCCTGCTCTGTGTAGTGAAAATCTTTTCTGATGACATCCGAATGACCTTTGGCCTTGACAAATGTAATAAGGCGTGCCCAGGAGCTCCAGCCCAATCAGGGCTGTGGGAGGGGCTAAATCACCCGATTAGATCAATGTTGGCTTTCCCCGGGCCTCCAGAGCTGAGCCGCGTGCCCAGGAGCTCCAGCCCAATGAGGGCTGTGGGAGGGGCTAAATTGCCCGATTACATCAACGCCGGCTTTCCCCGGGCCTCCAGAGCTGAGCCGCGTGCCCAGGAGCTCCAGCCCAATCCAGGCTGTAGGAGGGGAAGGGGTCTCCCAATTTAGGGCCCCCCACACCCAGGCCCCCGCGCCTGTCGGGCCCGCGCCTAAGGGCCATGCCAAAGGGCCCTTTGGCATGGTCCTTAGGCGTGCCGAACTCATCACCTTACGACACGGGAAAGCAACTCAAGCTCCTCTGCCGCCTCACCCCCTTCTCACTACCTGTAGCAATCCACTACTGCCTCATTACAGCCGGCACCCGACAGAGCGAGCGAGGTGAGATCGGGACGGAGATCCCCTCTCGCTCAGCTGCCTGAGGCCAATCCGCGCCTCCAACGCCAAAGCTTAAAGGCCGCAGCGCCATCGGGCACCATCATCTTCAGCCGGCACCCGACAGAGCGAACGAGGTGAGATCGGGATGGAGATCCCCCTCCGGCTCAGCTGCCTGAGGCCAATCAGCGCCTCTAACACCAAAGCGGGCCCGGGGCATGAGCTCCGGTGCTCCGTAGCTGCCGGGGTTGAGCAGGCTCGTTCGCTCCTCCACACATCACCTCCAGACCAAACCATCTCACCAGCTCCATCCTGGTACCCTCAAGTAACTCTCCTCTGTCTTGCTTCCCACTGCTGGCATTGTTCTTCCTCCCATTACCCGCCTTGAACTTGCCACCCACTGCCTGCACTGTATGGCTACCCATTGTTGGCATAGAACTACTACCCACTGCCTGCATAGCACCACTACCCTCTGCTTGCTTACCATTTCTCCCATTGCCTGCATCGTACTACTACCCATCCCTGGGCTTAGAACTGCTACCCATCACTGCATAAAACTGTTATCCATTGCTTGTCCATTGCTTGCATTGTACTGCTACCCATTGTTTGCACACTGCTGCCACCCATTGTTGCATAGTACTACCACCCACTGTTGCATAGAACTGTTATCCATTGCTTATCCATTGTTTGCATAGTACTGCTGCCCTCTGTTTGCATACTGTTGCCCCCATTGTTGCATAGTATTGCTACCTATTGTTTGCATAGAGTTGCTACCCACTGTTGCATAGAACTGTTATCCATTGCCTATCCATTGTTTGCATAGTACTGCTACCCTCTGTTTGCATACTGTTGCCCCCATTGTTGCATAGTACTGCTACTCATTGTTTGCATAATGTTGCTACCCATTGTTACATAGAACTGCTACCCATTGTTGCATACTGTTGCCCCCCATTGCTGCATAGAACTGTTATCCATTGTTTATCCAGTGTTTGCATAGTACTGCTACCCATTGTTTGCTGCCCACTACCATGGCCCCACATCTCATTGTCCTCCTCTTCACTATCCTCCCCAACTGCCTCCCCTCCTACCAACACCCTCCCTCCCCTTGCCCCTCCCCTCCCCCTACCTTCCTCACTTCTCTCTCCACTCTGCCCCCTAGCCTAGCACCTGCTCTTGAGCTTCTTCACACCATCCCCTGCATTCAACCAACCCCCCTCTCTTTAAGGCAACCCTTGGTTGAGAAAGATTTGCATGTTCTGCCTTCATTGTATGCAAATCTATCTTATGCATATTCATTGTGGGAATCCTGAAAACCTGACTGGCCTAGGGTTCCCCGAGGACTGGGTTGAAAACCTATGGAGTAGAGGAAGGAACGACACTTAAGCAGAAATTACTGCAAGAAAAGATCAATAAAGAATACTACAGGAGATTAAAATTGTTATTGAAAAGTGCTTTAACATCACGGAATTAGATACCGGCCATTAATCAGCTGGCAATTCCTGTACTCTCATACAGCTTTGGGACTGTGGACTAGCCTCTCAAAAATCTTGAAAAACAGGATGTGCGAACATGAAAGCTTCCCCATGCCCATGAATAGATTTAGAAGAATCAGTGTATGCCAAAACTGTACTTCCCTAGAATTGGAGGAGGACTAGACCTCATTCAGAGCTACTATCATAGGCCTCCAAGCCTATGCAGCTGCATCATCGGATACAAATGTGCAAAAAAGTGCTGAAATATAAAAGTAAATGTCCAGAATCTGTGTCCATCATCAAACTTAGACTAGAATATATGAGTGAGAATCCACGGCAATAAACAACAAAGGAAGTAACAGAATTTGCAAAACAAGAGAAAAAAAGAATTAGACCGACAGACAAGGAAAAACAAGTGGCAAATGCACAAATACAGTGGGAAATATAGAATGTTACTCCAGGAACCCTTTGTTGCTCAAGAACAGACAAATGAATGAACATAGTAACATAAGATATGCCATACTAGGTCAGACCAAGGTCCATCAAGCCCAGTATCCTGTTTCCAACAGTAGCCAATCTAGATCATAAGTACCCAGCGGTTTCCCCAAAAGACAAAGGTTTCGCAATGCTTGTATTGAGTCAAGCAGTGATATCTCAGGTCCCTTTTAAGAATGGTTTATGGACCTTTCCTCCAGGAACTTGTCCAAAACTTTCTTAAACCCAGCTACACTAACAGCTTTTACTACATCCTCTGGTAACAAATTCCAGAGTTTGATTACATGTTTAGTGAAAAAATATTCTCTCTTATTAATCTTAAATAGGTTACCCTGTAGCTTCATTGCATGACCCTAGACTTTCTATATTCTGATGATATAAACAATCGATCTATGTTTACCCGTTCCACTCCATTCATTAATTTACAGACCTCTATCATATATCCCCTCAGCCGTCTCTTTTCCAGGTTGAAGAGCCCTAGCCTTTTTAGCCTCTCTTCATAGGTGTATTCTTCCATCCCTTTTACCATTCTGGTGGCTCTTCTCTGTACCTTTTCTAATGATGCTATATCCTTTTTAAGATATGGTGATCAGAATTGCACACAATATTTAAGGTGCGGTCGGACCATGTAACGATATAGAGGCATTATAATATTCTTTGTTTTATTCTCCATTCCTTTCCTTATGATACCTAGCATTCTATTTGCTCTCTTGGCAACTGCTGCACACTGGGTGGAGGGTTTTAATATGTTATCCATGATGACGCCTAAACCTTTTTCCTGGGTGGTGGTTCCTAATGTGGAACATTGCATTGTGTAACCATAGTTTGGGTTGTTCTTTCCTAGGTGCATAACTTTGCACTTATCCACATTAAATTTTATCTGCCATTTGGATGCCTAGTCTTCCAATTTATCAAGATCCTCTTGCAATTTTCCACAATCTTCATGAGTTTTAACAACTTTAAATAGCTTTGTGTCATCTGCAAATTTGATAACCTCACTCGTTATTCCCATCTCCAGGTCATTTATGAATATGTTAAAAAGCAGTGTACCCAACACAGATTCCTGGGGTACTCCACTATTCACCTTTCTCCATTGGAAAATTGGCCATTTAGCCCTACCCTCTGCTTTTTATCTTTTAATCAGTTCCTGATCCACAATAGTACACTGCCTCCTATCCCATGACTTTTTAGTTTTGCCAAAAGTCTCTGATGAGGCTTTCTGAAAGTCCAGATACACTATATCAACTGACTCACCTTTGTCTACCTGTTTATTCACACCTTCAAAAAGTGGCGAGGCCGCGTGCAGGGTCCCGGCGGCCGATCTTAACCGGGCGCGCGGCCCAGTGTGGGGACCCTGCGTGCGGCCACGGATGGGCACATGGAAAGGAATTCAAATTCATTGGCTCCTGGCGGATGCAGCTGCATGGGAGCCAATCAATTGACGAGTTGGCGGCATGGGGGGGGGGCGCGGGACTACAGCCAGGCAGCCTCCGCATGGTTATTCTCGGCGGAGGCTGCTTGGGTGGCTGCTGGAGGAGAGATCGCGGCGTTGGAGTCGGGGCCGGGGTGGAATCGCGGCGGATGGCCGGCAGCGGAACGACAGCGGTCGTTGTGGTGAGGAAGACAGCGCAGCTTTTAGGTGCCGGGAGGTGGCGGTTCACTGGGCAGGCAAGTGGTTGTAGGGTGGAGGGCCAGCGGCTGCAGAGAGGGCCCCTTGCAAGGACCCAGCAGCTGGAAGGGAGGCCAGTTCCCTGTTAGATGGCAGGGGACTCCCGGGCTTGGGGTGCTCCGCGTGGGGCTGGGGTTTGGGAGTGGGGGCTGACATACAAAAAAAAAAGAAGAAAATCAGAACCGGGGCCCTTACACTGGGACAGCTCCCAGCAAATGTGTTCACACCGCGTAGGGCAAGAGTGAATTAAGGGGCCTTATACCTTCACGCAGGGGCGGTGTGGGATGGGCAAGGGGGCAGGGCAGGGCCTTGGGGTGTCGTCTCATGCCTGCACAGGGGGAGCAGGAGCATGGGGGGAGGGAGGCGGAAAGGGGGACTGGGCGTCCGGCGACAGGTAGGGGGCGCGGGGGGTACAGGGCCTCGGGGGGGGGGGGAGGTCTTAAGGACAGGTGGAGCTGGTAGTGGGTGGGGTGGGGCCAAAGGGGCGAAGAAGGCAGGCAGGGGCAACTAGAGGGAGGGGGCGGGGCATCTGCGCCTGGCCCTCTGCGAGCCCGGCGGGCTAGTGGGGTGCAGCCCGGGGGGGTGGGATTGGACAGGGAAGAGGATGCTGGGGGGGGTGGGGGGGTGGCGGTCCAGGGGGGTGGGTCAGGGGGTGAGGTGGGGGTAGAGTGGGGGGTCTGGGGCAAGGGGGGGTTTCAGCCGGGGTGGGCACACTGGGGTTGGGGTAACCTCTTCCCTGCGGTTTGGCCACCAGTTTATGGGGACTGTATGGGGGCTGGGGGGCCTTCACCTTGGGAGCATTGGCTGGGGGGGGCAGGGCACATCTAGTGGGGAGGTCCCTGGTCCCCAGCAGGGTCACCGGCAGTTCCCCCCCCCTGTTTTTTCTATTATGTCTCCGCAGGGACCGGAAATGGCGCAGCCTTATTGGAGGCCTGGTGCTGGTGGTCAGGTGAGCTGGTTGAGTCCTGGTGCTGGAGGAGCAGCGCTTCAAGGTATTGCGGCGGAAGCATTCCGGTGAGAGGAGCAGCGAAACGGCGCTGACCAGCGAAGTGGTTGGCCAGGGGGACGTCGTGACTGATGCTGCCACTGCGGTGGAGGGTCCTGTGGCTGGTGAGTGGTTGGGCGTCTTTGGTGAGGGGGGGGGCTGGGCAGGAGGGGTGAGCGAAGTCGGGTGGGGGTCGTGGAAGAAAAGGCGGCGTTCTTGTCAGTGGCGTCATAGCTCGGAATCATCCTCCTCTTCCTCCTCGGGCAATTCGTCGTCAGCATCTGGGGGGGTGTGCTGCGACAAGGGGGGGATGGTGAGGGCGGATCAGGGCCTAGTGGTGGGGGTACCTTCGGTGGTGACGTTTCCGGAGCTGTGGGAGGGGGTGCCGAGACGGCTTCATCGGAAAATCCGCATGCGGTGATACATAGATATATTTCGGCTTTTGGAAGGGAAGAAGCACTCGGGTGAGAGTCGGAAAAAGAGGAAGGAGGACGAGAAGGCAGGGTGCGTTAAGAAGGTTGTGCGCAATGTTATGAACTGGACTAGATCATTTCTGCGCCTAGCTAGTGTGTGGGGACATCACTCGCTGGAGCATTATGGTATGCTCTTAGCTTACGCTGACTCTATATTCGAGGCGTCTCAGACACACGAGGGATGGGCGTGGCTGAACTATGATGAAAAGTTCAGGGATAAGATGGAAGAGAACAGATTGTTATCATGGGGCATGCAAGATATTAACCTCTGGCTGACCCAAATGTTGGTTAGGTCGGGTTCAGGTGGGGGGGGGAGAGGCGGGGCTTCGTTGGCAGCTGGGGTGGTTCATTCCTTTCGCCCGGGGGCGGTCAGTTTGCAAAAAGTGGGGGCGGGGGGGGGGGGGGGTCAGTGACATGTGTTGGCGGTTCAATAGGTCGACCTGCCCTTTTCCTGACTGCAAGTTCAAGCACTACTGCTCCATTTGTGGCGGGGGTCACTCCGTGACAAGGTGTGTTAAGAAAGAGCCCAATGGCGCCTCGGGGACAGCCCCCAAGCCTCAATGAGGTGGAAGTTCGAGCGCCGACTCCGATCCGGTTGGGAGCATTGCAGAAGTGGTTGCAGCGGTATCCGAAACGGCGAGACAGGGTTGTGTTGGGGAGCGGTTTTCAGTTTGGTTTTGTTATTCTGGTTAGGGGCGTAGTTGTGGCGCCTAGTGCATGGAATTCGCCTTCGGTGCGGTGTTTTATTTATTTATTTATTTACATTCTCTTATATACTGCGCTATTCTGCATCAGTGTGGTTTACATTGAACAAACTGAAATTACATTGAACAGGGCATTGTAACTTGGAGATAACTATTTTACAGGTTTTTCCGCAGTGGTGCGTGACAAATTATTAGGCGAATTGAGGTTGGGTAGAATTGCGGGCCCGTTCATGGATCTGCCATTCCCAAACATGGTGATTTCCCCACTGGGGATAGTACCCAAGAAGGAGCCTGGAAAGTTCAGGCTAATTCATAACTTGTCATGCCCGCTGGGGGCGTTGGTGAATGACCACATTCCGCGTGAGTTGTGCACGGTACGGTACGCATCGTTTGATTGGGTGGCGGGGATGGTGAAGGAGGCGGGTCGGGCGGCATTGATGGCCAAGGTGGACATCGAGTCGGCTTTTCGCTTGTTGCCGGTGCATCCATCCGCTTTTCCTTTGCTGGGATTCCATTTTCAAGGGGGTTATTATTTTGACAAATGCATGCCGATGGGCTGCTCCATCTCTTGTGCGTATTTTGAGATGTTCAGTACCTTCCTGCAGTGGGTGCTGGTGCAAAAGAGTGGCTCGACGAATGTGGTTCATTACCTGGATGATTTTCTGTTCGTGGGTGCTGCTCAGACGGATGTATGCCAGGACCTGTTAGCGGGGTTTACTGAGATATCGCACGATTTCGGCGTTCCACTGGCAGGGGGTAAGACAGAGGGCCCGTTGACGAGAATAACCTTCTTTGGGGTAGAGCTGGTGGAGATGATGGCTCGCCTGCCGTGGGAGAAGATTGACAGTTTGCGGATTCTCATAGCTAATGCAGTGGCTTCTTCTAAGCTGACCTTACGGGAGTTGCAGGCCTTACTGGGGTCCTTGAATTTCGCGTGCCGAGTGATACCGATGGGAAGAGTGTTTTCCTGGTGTTTGGCGGCTGCCACGGCGGGAGTGCGGAAACCGCACCATAGGATTAGGGTTACGGAGTCAATGAGGGCGGATTTGTGGGTCTGTAGTAGATGTTTGGAGGATTTCAACGGGACCTCGGTCCTGATGGAGGCGGAGGTGTCCAGTGCGGATCTACAGCTTTATACGGATGCCGCGGGGGGAGTGGGGCTGGGAGTGTACTTTGGTGGAGCCTGGTGTGCGGACAGATGGCCGCAGTCTTGGCAGATATCGGGGTTGACCACTAATATCACCTTTTTGGAGCTGTTTCCGAAACTGGTGGTTTTGGAGTTGTGGCCGGGGAGGCTTTGTAACCGTAGGGTGGTATGGTGGTGTGATAACGAGGCCGTAGTCAGTGTGGTCAATTGCTACTCTCCCAGATGTTTGCAGGTAGCGGGATTGATGAGGGAGGTGGTGTTAACATGTTTAGAGTTGAATGTGGTGGTGAAGGCTAGGCATGTACCCAGATGTATTAACGAGATCGCCGATGCTCTTTCTTGTTTCCAGTGGGAGCGGTTTCGGGCCTTGGCCCCAGAAGCGGACGAGGAAGGATCCGTGGTCCCAGAGCGCTTATGGAGCATTGGCCTGGGGAGATGCTGAATTTGCTGCGGAGTTCGGTGTCATCAGGAACATAGTCTGCTTATCAGCGGGGCTGTGACAGAGTGGTGGAATTCTTATTGGCACAGGGGTGGCATTCGGGGAGGGTGCCAGAAGAGCTGATGGGGCGAAATGTAGTGGCGGCTAAGGGTGCTGGGTTCTCCCGATCGGCGGTGCGGTCACAACTGGCTGGTTTCAACTTTTTTGCTAGTGCGGTGGGGTGTTTAACACGCTGGCTGCTGCAGGGTTGGGAGCATGCATGGCCGACTCCTCAGGATAGGCGGTGGCCTATAATGCACGAATTGTTGGTGAAGCTCCTCGGGGCTCTTCCGCGGGTGGCGGCGTTCTGGTATGAGGCCGCTTTGTTTCGGGCAGTATTTTGCCTTGCCTTTTTCGGGGCTTTCAGAATCGGTGAGCTGGTGGCGAACTCGGGGCAGATTTGGGGTGCTGGCGGGCTTCAACGGCACCACGTCCAGGTTGCGGCGGGGCAGTTGCGGATCCTTTTGGCGAAATCTAAGACTGATCAGCGAGAGAAAGGTGTGTGTGTGTTTTTGGAGGAGGATCGTGACCTGGTCACATGCCCGGTGGCGGTGGTGCGGCAGTACCTGCGGCTGCGGCCTGCCCTGGGGAGTGGTTTCTTTATTCACGAGAGCACGCGCATGTTGACCCGTTTTAAGGTGACAGCTGTGCTAAGGCTGGCGTTGCGTTATGTGGGTGAGGACCCTTTGCAATTTGCCCCGCATTCCTTTCGCATCGGGGCGGCTACTAGTGCGGCGGTGGCTGGGATGCCTGAGCAGGTTATACAGAGCATTGGTAGATGGCGCTCTTGGGCGTTTAAGGGCTATGTGCGGCTGTGAAGGGCTGGGGGTTGTGGGGACTGGGGGATTTTAATTGTTCATTTATTTTACAGATGGGGGAGCGGAGCCTGCTGCTTGTTGGGTGATTGGTCACTCCTTTGTCCACTGGGTGGGACGGCGAGCAGTGACAAGGCCGATGGGAGCGAATCTGGGGATTGACCCGGCATGGTGACTGTCTCATGGCTGGGTGAGCAAGGGCTCCGCTGGTTGCAGCTGCTGCCTTTGCTACAGCACCATGGGAGAAGATCGCGTCCACCGGCAGTCCTGATTGTACATCTAGGAGGCAATGACCTAGTGTCCTGGTCCTGCCGGCAACTGATCAGGGCGGCGCAGGAGGATTTGAGGGGGGAGGGGGGGTGTTGCGGATGTTTCCAGGTGTTATTCTGATGTGGTCCGACATCGTTCCAAGGCCTGCCTGTTGGAGCCAGCGGCGCTGGTCGCGGGGCTTAATAAAAATCAATCGGCAGATAGGCCGTTGGGTCTGCGAGCAGGGGGGCTACCAGATAATGCATCCTTGGGTAGAGGTGGGGTGTGCGGGGCTTTACAGGAGTGACGGGGTGCATTTCTCTCCAGTCGGGATGGATTTGCTCCTTAACGACTGGCAGGAGGCCTTGGAATATGTGGTGGTTAGTGATCCTCGCCGGTCGCAGCTGGGGGTTTGGGGGGCGGCACAGGAACAAGGTTATAGCCTGTGCCAGTGGCGGGATCCTGGAGGTTTCCGGGACCCGGAGCCTCAGGCTACTCTTGGGCGGGGGCGGAGTGCCCCTGACCCGGTTAACCCTGGCCGACTTTTGCTAATAGCATGGCGAAGTCGGGGAAAGGGGTAGGAAACTTGCCGGGTGGTAAGTTTTGGCATTGGCAGTGGCAAGGCACTTTGCTGAGGTATGGCTGGTGTGGCCGGCTCTGCTAATCGAGTTTGAAAGTTTGTGATGTTGGATTATGGTTGAATTGTTAAGGTTAATAAAGCTGCGACCAGTTGAGTTCCATGACATGTTGTGTGGTGTAAGGTTGGGGGGAGTGGGGTAAAGGGGGGGAGAGGGGTAAAGGGGAGGAGGGGGGAGAGGGGCCCGAAGCACCGGGTCCACCTGCCTCGGTTAGTGGCGAGGCCACGGGCAGGGTCCCGGCGGCCGATCTTAACCGGGCACGCAGCCTGGTGTGGGGACCCTGCGCACGGCCACGGATGGGTGAGCGGGAGGGGAATTCAAATTCATTGGCTCCTGGCAGATGCAGCCACATGGGAGCAATCAATTGACGAGTTGGCGGCATGGGGGGGGCGGGACTATGGCCCGGCAGCCTCCATGTGGTTATTCTCGGCAGAGGCTGCTTGGCTGCCGGCTTCCCTCCCACCTGCCCAGGAATGTTTTGGGGGTTGGGGAATGGGGTGTTGCAGCTTGGGGGGGGGGGGGGGGATGGCGGGATCCGGGAGGTTTCTGGGGCCCGCAGCCTCAGGCTACTCTTGGGCGGGGCCGGGGTGCCCCTGACCCGGTTAACCCTGGCCGACTTTTGCTAATAGCATGGTGAAGTCGGGGAAAGGGATAGGAAACTTGCCGGGTGGCAAGTTTTGGCATTGGCGGTGGCAAGGCACTTTGCTGAGGTATGGCTGGTGCAGCCGGGCTCCGCTAATCGAGTTTGAAAGTTTGTGATGTTGGATTATAGTTGAATTGTTAAGGTTAATAAAACTGCGACCAGTTGAGTTCCATGACATGTTGTGTGGTGTATTTTGTAAGGTTGGGGGAGTGGGGGGGGGGGGGGGGTAAAGGGGAGAAGGGGGGAGAGGGGCCCGAAGCACCGGGTCCGCCTGCCTCGGTTAAACATAACAGATTAGTAAGACAAGGTCTTCCTTGTCTAAAGCCATGTTGGCTGTCTCCCTTTAAGCCATGACTATCTACATGTTCAGTAATTTTATTCTTTATGATGGTTTCTGCCATTTTTGCCAGTACTGACGTCATGCTCACTGGTCTTTAGTTTCCCGGATCTCCCCTGGAACCCTTTTTAAAAATTGGCGTTACATTGGCCATTCTCCAATCTTCAGGTATTACAGATGATTTTAATGATAGTTTACAGATTACTAAAAGTAGGTCTGCAATCTCATATTTCAGTCTTTCAACACTCTCAGATGTATACAAACCGGTCCAGGTGATTTGCTACTCTTCAGTTTATCAAATAGTTGTAATACATCTTCCCGGTATATTGATATTTCTTTCAATTCATCTGCAGTATCACCTTTAAATACCACTTCAGTCATGGGTAACATCCCTACATCTTCCTCAGTAAAGACCAAAGCAAAGAATTAATTCAGTCTCTCCGCTATGGCCTTGTCCTCCTGTAGCGCCCCCTCTATCATCTAATGGTCCAACTGACTCTCTCACAGGTTTTTTGCTACGAATGTACTTGAAAAAATCCTTATTATGCTTTTTTGCCTCCACAGCAAGCTTCTTCTCAAATTCTCTTTGCCTGCCATATCAATGCCTTGCATCTAACTTGCCAGTGCTTGTGCTGTTTCCAGTTTTTGTCATTTGGCTCTTTTTCTATTTCCTGAAAGATGCTTTTTTGGGTACAATAGCCTCTCTGACCTCACCTTTAAACCATGCTGGTAGTTTTTTGGACGTTCTTCCACTTTTCTTAAAGCGTGGAATACAGCTGCTCTGGGCTTCCAAGAAAGTATTTTTAAATAACACCAAAGCTTGATTAAGTCTTTAACGTTTGCAACTGCTCCTTTTAGTTTTTCTTAAATATTTTCTTCATTTTATCATAGTCTCCCTTTCGAAAGTTAAAAGGTAGTACAGTGGATTTCCTTACCATCCTTCATCCATTAATTAAATAAAATGTGATCATGCTATGATCAGTATTGCCAAGTGGCCCCAACATCATTATCTCTTGCACCAGATCTCATGTTCCATTAAGGACTAGGTCCAAAATGGCTTCCCCTCTGGTCGGTTCATGAACCAGCTGCTCTAAGAAGCAGTCATTTATTTCATCTACAGTAGAAACTTTATCTCCCTAGCATGTCCTGCCGTGACACTGACCCAGTCAGTACTGGAGTAATTGAAATCACCCATTATTATTACTGTGCTGTAATATTTACTAGCTTCCCTGATTTCTTTGAACATTTCATCATCAATTTGTTCATTCTGGCAAGGCGGTCGATAGTACACCCTCAGAGCCATCACCTTCCCCTTTTTACATGGAATTTCAATCTATAGAGATTCAACAGTAAATTTCCTTTCCTGCAAAATTTTAATCCTTTGTGACTCAATGCCCTCTCTAACATAAAGCGCAACCCCTCCACCAATTTGATCAGCTCTATCATTACGATAGTTTGTACCCAGGTATCACAGTGTCCCACTGGTTCTCCTCCTTCCACCATGTCTCTGAGAAACCAATCATATCTAACCTGTCATTTAGTGCTATGTATTCTAACTCTTCCATCTTATTTTTTAGACTTCTAGCATTTGCATACAAGCATTTTAGAGGCTGTATTTTATTCGTATTAATCTGGCTATCGGTAGGCAGGGGTAATTTGGAATCTTTAAGTTCTGTTTGCTCCATACTTGAGGGCATCTGGGCTACTTTTGACTTTATTGGAACCTTGCTGCTGATATGCCCTAACTTCTTTTTTTTGGTAGTATCCTTCAAGGATACATTATTCTGAACCATGTGCTCTTGGGCGAGTGTCGGCTCTCCCCTATTATCTAGTTTAAAAGCTGCTCTATCTCCTTTTTAAAGGTTAATGCCAGCAGTCTGGTTTCATCCCAGTTAAGGTGAAGCCCATCCCTTCGGAAGAGCTCCTCCTTTCCCCAGAATGTTCCCCAGTTCCTAACCCTCATCCTTGCACCATCGTCTCATCCATGCATTGAGACTCCAGAGCTCTGCCTGCCTTTTGGGTCCTGCGCATGGAACAGGAAGCATTTCGGAGAATGCTACCCTGGAAGTTCTGGATTTCAACTTCCTACCTAAAAGCCTAAATTTAGCCTCCAGAACCTCCCTACCACATTTTCCTATGTCATTGGTACCGACATGTACCAAGACAGCAGACCCCTCTCCAGCGCTATCTAAGACCTTGTCTAGGGGGCGTGTGAGGTCCACTACCTTCGCACCAGGCAGGCATGTTACCAGACGATGGACATGTCCATCAGCCACCCAGCTATCTACATGCCTAATGATCGAATCGCCAACTATAATGGCTGTCCTAACCCTTCCCTACTGGGCTTATGGCCCTGGAGAAATTTCCTTGGTGCGAGAGGCTTTTACATCACCTGGAGGACAGGTCCTAGTTACAGGATCACTTTCTGCCACACCCGGGTGATCTCTCCTGTCACATGACCTCTTTCCTCCATGGTAACAGGGATGCTGCCAGACTGGAGGTGGGACTTCAGTACTATATCCCTGTAGGTCTCGTCTATGTACCTCTCTGTCATCCTTATGTCCTCCAAGTCTGCTACTCTAGCCTCCAGATATCAGACTCATTCCCTGAGAGAAAAGAGTTCCTTGCACCTATTGCACACGTAACACACCTCACCAACTGGGAGAAAATCATACATGTGACACTCAATGCAAAAGATTGGAAACCCCCCATCTTGCTGCTGGACTGCTGTCTGCATCTTAGTTTTAAGGTTGTGTTTAGGTATTTAAGTTCTTTATCTACTAAGGGTTAGTAGGGATACTGTACGGCCCTGTTTCGTACAAAAATAGACCACCACCTAATTATTATTATTACCTGAAATGATCAGATCCGAAAAGTCAGTACAGGTGCAATCAGAGTCTCTGTTTATTAGATAACTGATGACCAAATACAGGCAGCGAAGTGGGGAAGAGAGTTCTATCGGGCACTAGGCACCTCAAGAATGCAACTCTCCCCATTAGAATATAGAAAGCATATTACAATTTATACCTTTTTCTCTTCCGCATTTTTACATACAGTCCAGTCCCCAGAGCTATTCCTTTGTGTTCTCTCCCCCTCCCCTACCTTATTTCCTATTATTACCCTTTACTCCCCTTAGTTCCTGTTGCAAAATCCCCCTGGCCCCCCTCTTCCCATACTCACCATGATCCAGCTAATCTGCTTTCTTCAGAGCCGGGCCCAGCATATATGTTGGTAGCTTTGTGGTTTCCTGTGTATGCATTTCTTGACACATAGACCTTACAGGCCTATATCTGATATCCCCTTGCAGGTCCTAGTCTAGACTCTCCAGCCCAAACTGGCACCTCACAAGGCTCATGATATCTCCTTATATGGTTCTTTCCGGTGCTGGATCTCTTCTTGCTAAGGCCTGTATTCTTGGCTCACATGTTATAGCAGAATGACTGTGCTTTAACTATTTTGTGAGATTCAGGGCAGCCAGTAAGTGATTATGAATCAGGAACATTATTAATCCTTAGCACTTAAAAATTAAAAGCAAATCTATCATACTAAATCCCAAATGTATCATACTTAACCTCTACCTCTACAAGTACTTAAACCCCTACAACTCCCCCATTTTTTATTTATTTTTTTTTTATTCGGCTGGGGAATGGGAGAAATCCAGGTCTGAATAGTCTGACATGGGGACGGCTGCATAAGAAACATTGACAAGAGTAGGGCTAGTCTGAACAGGCAAAAAAGAGGTAGATACTTTGGTGCAATTTTTCTTACAGCAGGATATAAACATAGAAACCAACAACAGAAGAGTAAAGCAATGATTAAAATAAAGCCAGCAGAAATCAATAAACCTTTCAAGCCAGAGCCAAGGGAGTGGAACCAGGAGGAGAGAGATGAAAACCAATCTCCAATCTGGAAACCACCCTTAAAATCATCAATATGTAGTTCTGACAAGTGACGTATTTTATCCATAGCATTAAGCACAAACACTGAATGATTCGCTATGACTATACAACAGATAGTGGCATTAATAAAATAACAAAAGGCCTCATTCAGAAGCAAGGAGCAAATCTAGGGCTTGTCTATTTTGCAGAGTCATTTGTGTATTCTGCTCTAGGGACTCTGACAACTTAGTTATAGAATCAATAACAGCTTTCATTTGAACATACAGTAAGCATTGTAGACGGCAGATAGCCATACCAAGTCCAGCAGTTATGGCAGGGGTCTAGAAAGATATCAAGGAAGTCCAGCATCTAACCTACGTGTAATAGCAATGGAGCAAAAAGTTCAACAGACTGTCCCGATTTCAGTTCAAGGCAGGGGGTGATTGAGAACCTCTTTGGAGATGTGGGTTGTACTGTGAACTCGCAGAAGTAAAACTAATTGTCCATCAGGATGAAGGAAACAGATGGTGTCCCAAGGAGCAGGTTTGGCAGCAATTATCTTGGTCAGCAACAGTTCATACAGGAAGGAAGTAGATCAAGCAGAGGTGACAGTTGAAGAAACCTTCAAGAGTCCAAGTGTCAGTATCATTCAAGTGGGCAACAAAGGGGGAAGTAACGGTGACAATGGTGAGCTGGATCACATATTCAAAAGTAGCCCTAAAGAGGTAAGCTTAAAGCATGGCTTAGAAAAGAGCAGAAATACAGCCTGATACACTAGCTTCCAGGCATAAAAGGATTAAGTACAACAGCAGTGAAACTTTGATACATGACAGCATTTAAAACACAATGCAGCAAACACTTGCCATTCTTCAGAGAGAGCAGAAGGAGAGAACACACCATACTGTTTATACCATTATACCATTCTATATAAATTTCAATCAAGCTTGAACCAGTTCAAAAGGTCACACAAAAGTCAGCATTATGTAGTTGCAGTAGGGGTCGCTGTTGTCCACAGGTGTGCTGCATTAGATCTGAAATAACTTCTTATCAGAATGTCTGTCACTCGCTCCACCAATTCAGTTGCCTGAAATTCTACAGGTACAAACAAAAGAGAGAATGCTGTTTCCCCTCCCCCTTTCCTCTTCTTGGATTGCTTTCTGGGATTGCTGCTCGCACACAACAGCTAATCCTGCTTCTAAAACAATTGTTAAAAGTCAAACAAATGGGAGGCAGAAAATATAAATTTAGATTGTTAAACAGTGTCTCAGTCCCACTAACTTAATTGGTGTAGTTTTGAATGGATATATGTGCTCATTCTAAACAGCAACTAAAGACAGAACTCCTGGAACTGAAATTCAAAAGACTTACACAGTAATTCTTACAGTTCGGGGAAGCGAAACTGATACTCTTTTCATGAAAAGACTGGTGGACATCTAGAATGCAAACACTTCCCTTTTTTTAAGTTATTTCAATCACTGAGAGTTACAGCTAACCTCGACCTTGCCACAATATATAAAATCCCTGTTTAACTTTTAATTTTGCTTAATACAATCAGAACAAAATCCAAACATGGTTAACATTTTATTCATTCAGGATTTAAATCATTCTCAAGTTGCAATCTGCTCAGAATACCACATAATCCTGCAGGGATCTTAATCTCTACTTTGAAGGTCAAATGGAAAAAGGAAACAGTTTTCTTCTGTTGCACCAGTAGCAAAGAATTCTAAGCAGTTCAATTTCAGAGATCATAAAATCTAATTAAGAAAGCGTTGATTGCGTGAGTGTTATACAGAACTTCCAGAAGGGAAACGGCTGCACTGGTAATTTTTGCTTCAAAAGCAAAGTAACTTTTGAATCACACTCTGCAGATATCATAGCTGTTATTGTTCCTCTATTACTAATTTTGTTTCCAGAATATACCACAAAACAATAATCATATATCAAAGCATGGAAGATCTTCCCATTCATTCACAACAATTATAACTATCACACATAGAACAGAATCAGGTCCCTAAGTTTTTCTAAAAACAGTTGGTTTTTTTTTCAGTGTCATTTCCGTACCTAGAAAGCTAGCAAGCTAATTACAGAGGAAAAAATACTTCACCGAGTTCTGAACTTCAACTCCTGTCACACTGAATAAATCCTTTATTTAAACAAACAAGAAAGACTGCTCAATCGAGAGTTTCCTCTAGGTAATGCGTCCATCACCAGAAGAAAATCCCCCAGCAGTCCCCCTCCCTCTTTCTAGCTAAAAACAGGCAACCATCTTATCCTGCTGCAGGCAATTAGCTATCTTTCATCAGACGACATATAGGAGCAATTATTCATTAAACACAACCAAGCACTGGCCAGGTACTGGCAATGTTCAAAGAATAAACCTCAAAGTTCAGAACTCCATAATTACAATTGATGTGTATCTTGTTTACATTGTTATGTAACTAGACTGATTCTTTCAATTGATCTAATTGTCACCCTCTCTGGTCTGATCCCAGATAAGGAGATTTCTTCCATTGTTTTCTTTTAGAACAATCTTTTATTCTCCTTCACTGTCCCTCAGCCTATAAATCAGTAAACCTGTTGTTTTCACTGTGTGGGGGTGAAAATAGACAAAAACTTTCTCTATTTCCTTTCCTAATAAGGGATTATCTCTCATCATCCGTTCGACCGGAGTCATTGGGGAAACCTGATTTATCATTATTCCCTGATTGTCATCTTTCTCTCTCCTAAACAGAGACATGATTCCTACGTGCAACCTTTTATTTAAGGGTCTCAATACCCACCCTCTTTATTTACAGAGGAAGGAAGTGCACAAAATGTCCAGGACACCTTTCAAACAAGAATTCGCTTCGTTCAAGCCCAGCCAATCTCCTCACGGAGGTATGGAACCGTGAGCAAGAACACACACACGCTTCGTGTCAGACGACACGTACTGTCTCAATCACTTATCATTCAGTCCCAGTTTATAACAGCAAATTATTCTTACACTTTATGCATATAACAACAACAAAAATTAAACAACACATACCAAGCTTGGTTAAAAATATACTCACGACGCCATCATTACAGGCCGCCGTCATCCTAGGGAATCAATCACTCACTTCTTCTCCGGTCTTCACTCAGCACCGGGAACACACCTCCCTCAACCTTTTGAGGGGAATCCAAATCTTTACGTACCTCCCTCTTTTTCTTGAGGGGAATCCAAATCTTTAAATTTATATCTTGGCCATAAAGACCCACCCGTAGGCCAATCCCGGGCGTTTGGCACCAATTTTGTACGGCCCTGTTTCGTACAAAAATAGACCACCACCTAATTATTATTATTACCTGAAATGATCAGATCCGAAAAGTCAGTACAGGTGCAATCAGAGTCTCTGTTTATTAGATAACTGATGACCAAATACAGGCAGCGAAGTGGGGAAGAGAGTTCTATCGGGCACTAGGCACCTCAAGAATGCAACTCTCCCCATTAGAATATAGAAAGCATATTACAATTTATACCTTTTTCTCTTCCGCATTTTTACATACAGTCCAGTCCCCAGAGCTATTCCTTTGTGTTCTCTCCCCCTCCCCTACCTTATTTCCTATTATTACCCTTTACTCCCCTTAGTTCCTGTTGCAAAATCCCCCTGGCCCCCCTCTTCCCATACTCACCATGATCCAGCTAATCTGCTTTCTTCAGAGCCGGGCCCAGCATATATGTTGGTAGCTTTGTGGTTTCCTGTGTATGCATTTCTTGACACATAGACCTTACAGGCCTATATCTGATATCCCCTTGCAGGTCCTAGTCTAGACTCTCCAGCCCAAACTGGCACCTCACAAGGCTCATGATATCTCCTTATATGGTTCTTTCCGGTGCTGGATCTCTTCTTGCTAAGGCCTATATTCTTGGCTCACATGTTATAGCAGAATGACTGTGCTTTAACTATTTTGTGAGATTCAGGGCAGCCAGTAAGTGATTATGAATCAGGAACATTATTAATCCTTAGCACTTAAAAATTAAAAGCAAATCTATCATACTAAATCCCAAATGTATCATACTTAACCTCTACCTCTACAAGTACTTAAACCCTACAATACTTATGCTAATAAAACTACACCTAATACATACATTTAATGTACTTTGTTCACCTGAAGCTTAATTAATCTCAAATCCTTAATGTATGCTTGATGAGGACAAACAGCTGCACCTGAGAGTGAATATGTCACCTCCTTTCCTTTGAGAGGTTTATGCACCTATAAAGCTACAATTATCTCAGGGGTGAGTGAGTGTGGGGGGGGGGGAGTGAGGGAGGGAAAAGACTTATTAAACGTTGGCTGCTACACAGTACTCTGTCCTCTGCTTCTAAGATAATCTGTGATCAATTTCCATGGGGAGTCCCACAGCCCTTGCTTGGATAGAAGGAGTCTTGGGTTCTAAATTTAACCAGAAAGCTCTCTCCTCTGTTTCAAATTTAAACTGAAAGCTCTTTGCGGCTACTAGGCCCAGACTGATTTAACAAATAAACTGGGTTCACAGATTAATCAGCCTTAATCTAAAGAATTCCTTTTTCCCCAAGATTTAGAAAAATTCCAGAATACTTACTATTGCAGATCTCTCTCCAGAAGTAGCAGTCCCTTTTTGTAGTCCTTCAAGATGGTTGAGGAGAAGTGAATTGAAACCGAAGGATGAGAGTTTGATAGTTGCAACCCAGGATAATGGATTATGGACGAGATACATTGAGCATTAGCAGTAAATTTGAGAGACTGAGATCATACTCCACATACCCTGGCTTAAAAGTGAGGTTCATGACTGTCATGGTATGGGCAAAACTAAAATAATATGCATAAATACCCTTAGAAACAGCAATCTACACAAATGCAAAAAGGTTTTTATCAATCTATCAAATAACTATCACATGATTCATTAAGGTATATATGACCTCAGGATAGCCTTTCCCCTACATATGGCGAAATACATCACTATAGGGTTGAATGGCAAAACTTCACATCACGGGTCACAACCCTTCTAAACTTTAAGTATATTTCCTAAAAATTAATCCAAATCTAAGTAAATTACCCACATCCAAAAAAGTACTTTTAGGGATTCTCAAAATATATAAAAAATTATTTTAAATCGTGTAAAGTTTAGCACAGAACCGAAGCTCTCAGCCCAAACACCTAAAAGAGGGGAGAGAGAGAAAATACTCTTCAACTTAATAGTATTATACAACATTCCATAAGTATTAATCCACTTATCTGAGTGTTGTAGAAACTCCAGTCTGTGCCAGCAGTCAGACGTAAATCCTCATCTCAGCTATATGCCACCAAGAGGTTTGCGTATATCTTCTGGTATCGCAGAAATTATGAATGCCCAACAAAAGCTTCTGTTTCACCTAGTAGGCTTCTTCAGGGATTCCAGTAATGCCGTTCTCATAAAAGTTACCCGGTACTATTCGCCAAGTTCTTCTTCAAGTATCACTAGCATCAGACATAACAAATGCCTCCTTGTTCTTAAATCAACAGCGTCTGACGTCAGTCACTTTTAAAGAGTATTAAAACAAACTGATTCGCTCACGAAGGCTGACTTTGTTATTCAACAGCAGCTTTATTCCCATTGCATACTTACCCGTACACTGTAACTAAATATATTAAATAAGAGGAAACACGAGAGGAACTTCAAAGCTACCAAATTCATGATCTAATAACTAATAATCAAAAGAAAAACATCCATTCGATTTTATCATTTTACCCATTTGGGTCTAATGTTTTAAGATCATAAATCCATTTTTGTTCTTTCTGGAGTAATGGGTGGCCTCTATCTCCCCTTCGTATATTAAAGGGAACTTGTTTCAACACTGTGCATCGCAACTCCTCAAAAGTATGATTAAAAGATATACAATGCTGGACTAATGGAGTTTCAAGTCTAGCTTTAGTGATGCTATATTTATGCTCCGTCAATCTGGTACGCAAAGGGCGCATGGTTTTTCCAATATAAATTTTAGAACAGGGGCACCATAAAACATACACCACGAATGGAGTGTTACAATTTGTATGTTGCTTCAACTTATAATTTCTATTACTATGTTGAACACATAACTGACTTTCCATAACATTGCAATACGAACAGCGTTCAAATTTTGTATGTTGGTATACTAGAGGAGAAATTGTTTGTTTAGGAACTGCTGAACGGAGTTGATCTCTTAGGTCCCTACCTCTACTATAAGCCATACGTAAAGTATTACCTAACAATTTAGGATGGGACAAAAGAATATTCCATCTTTTACGAATAGAAGCAGCTATCCGATTTGAAAGACTAGAATAAGGCAATACACATGTATTGGATGATGCATCAGAAGGCAAAGTAGAATCTACACTTTTAGGCATTAATAGCCATTTACGGCTATTATATTGTGCTCGTTTATAAGCTTTTCTTAAAACAGAATCAGGATAACTTTGTTTCTGAAATTTTGATATCATGTTCTTAACTTGTATCTCAAATTCATTTTCAGACGAACATATGCAACGGCATCAAAGTAATTGTGAGTATGGCAAGCTCTGTTTCAGATGATCTGGATGAAAACTGGAATAATGTAAAAGAGTATTTTAATCTGTTGGTTTAGTATATACAGTTGTAATAAATCTATCTCCATATTTCATAATTTGAACATCCAAAAAATACACCATTGACTTTTGGATATTAATCTCAGACTTAATGTTGTTACTACAGTTATTCAGATAATCGAAAAATTAATTTAAAGTATCCAAATGCCTGCTTCATAGGAGAAAAATAGCATCTATATAACGATGGCAGCGCAAAATGTAAGGAGCATATTTAGAGCGGTAGATCCACTTGTCCTCAAAAGCATGCATATAAAGATTTTCTAATGATGGCAGAAAAGTTGCTCCCATAGCTGTACCAGAGACCTGTTGGAAAAATTCTTGTTTATATATAAAATAATTCTTTTTCAATGCCAATTCGGCCAAGGTTAATAAGAATTTTGTTGGAACTTTATGTGGTTGTGGTCTAATATTCCACACATGTGATAAAACTTGCAGAGCCCCATCCTGAGGAATAGACGTGTACAAAGGACGCCCCATCCTGAGGAATAGACGTGGTGGAAGGACTACAACCAGTGGGACACTGTGATACCTGGGTACAAACTATATTGTAATGATAGAACTGATCAAATTGGTGGAGGGGTTGCTCTCTATGTTAGAGAGGGCATTGAGTCAGAAAGGATTAAAGTTTTGCAGGAAACAAAATCTGCTGTAGAATCTATATGGATTGAAATTCCATGTAAAAGGGGGAAGGCAATGGCAGTGGGGGTGTACTATCGAGAGCCTGGCCAGAATGACCCAATGGATGATGAAATGCTCAAAGAAATCAAGGAAGCTAACAAAAGTTACAGCACAGTAATAATAATGGGTGATTTCAACTACCCCGGTATCGACTGGGTCAGTGTCACGTCAGGACATTCTAGGGAGATAAAGTTCCTAGATGAAATAAATGACTGCTTCTTGGAGCAGCTGGTTCATGAACCGACCAGAGGGGAAGCCATATTAGACCTAATCCTAGTGGAACACCAGATCTAGTGCAAGAGATAAGGTTGTTGGGGCCCCTTGGCAATAGTGATCATAGCATGATCGCCTTTGATTTAATTAGTGGAGGAGGGATAGTAAGGAAATCCACAGTACTACCTTTTAACTTTCGAAAGGGAGACTATGATAAAATGAGGAAAACAGTCAAGAAAAAACTAAAAGGAGCAGTTGCAAAGGTTAAAGACGTACATCAGGCTTGGCTGTTGTTGAAAAATACTATCTTGGAAGCCCAGACCAGCTGTATTCCACGCTTTAAGAAAAGTGGAAAGAAGTCCAAAAAACTGCCAGCATGGTTTAAAGTTGAGGTCAGAGAGGCTGTTGTTGCCAAAAAAGCATCTTTCAGGAAATGGAAAAAAGAGCCAAACAACGAAACCTGGAAACAGCACAAGCACTGGCAAGTCAAATGCAAGGCATTGATAAGGCAGGCAAAGGGAGAATTTGAGAAGAAGCTTGCTGCAGAAGCAAAAACGCGAAGTAAAGACCTTTTCAAGTACATTCGTAGCAAAAAACCTGTGAGAGAGTCAGTTGGTCCATTAGATGATAAAGGGGTTAAAGGAGCACTAAGAGGCGACAAGGCGATAGCGGAGAGACTGAATGAATTCTTTGCTTCAGTCTTTACTGAGGAAGATGTAGGGATGTTACCCATGACTGAAGTGGTATTTAAAGGTGCAGAAGAATTGAAGGAAATATCGATAAATCGAGAAGATGTATTACAACTATTAGATAAGTTGAAGAGTAGCAAATCACCTGGGCTGGATGGTATACATCCAAGGGTATTGAAAGAACTGAAATATGAGATTGCAGACCTGCTATTAGTAATCTGTGAACTATCATTTAAAATCATCTCTAATACCTGAAGATTGGAGGATCGCCAATGTAACACCAATTTTTAAAAAGGGTTCCAGGGGTGATCCGGGAAACTACAGACCGGTGAGCCTGACGTCAATACCGGGAAAAATGATAGAAACCATCATAAAGAATAAAATTACTCAGCATGTAGATAGTCATGAACTAATGAGAGACAGCCAACATGGCTTTAGACAAGGAAGATCTTGTCTTACTAATCTGTTATGTTTTTTTGAAGGAGTGAATAAACAGGTGGACAAAGGTGAGTCGGTTGACATTATGTATCTGGACTTTCAGAAAGCCTTTGACAAGGTCCCTCATGAGAGACCTTTGGCAAAACTAAAGAGTCATGGGATAGGAGGCAGTGTACTATTGTGGATCAGGAACTGGTTAAAAGATAGAAAGCAGAGGGTAGGGCTAAATGGCCAATTTTCCCAATGGAGAAAGGTGAATAGTGGTGTACCCCAGGGATCTGTGCTGGGTCCGCTGCTTTTTGACATATTCATAAATGACCTGGAAAGTGAAATAACGAGTGAGGTTATCAAATTTGCAGATGACACAAAACTATTTAAAGTTGTTAAAACCCAAGAGGATTGTGGAAAATTGCAAGAGGATCTTGATAAATTGGAAGACTGGGCATCAAAATGGCAGATGAAATTTAATGTGGACAAGTGCAAGGTTATGCACCTAGGGAAGAACAACCCAAACTATGGTTACACGATGCAAGGTTCCACATTAGGAACCACCACCCAGGAAAAAGATTTAGGCGTCATTGTGGATACCATGTTAAAACCCTCGGCCCAGTGTGCAGCGGCGGCCAAGAGAGCAAATAGAATGCTAGGTATGATAAGGAAAGGAATGGAAAATAAAACAAAGGATATTATAATGCCTCTATATCGTTCCATGGTGAGACCGCACCTTGAATATTGTGTGCAATTCTGGTCGCCGTATCTTAAAAAGGATATAGAGTTATTAGAAAAGGTTCAGAGAAGAGCCACCAAAATGGTAAAGGGTATGGAAGGATACTCCTATGAAGAAAGGCTAAAAAGGTTAGGGCTCTTTAACCTGGAAAAGAGACGGCTGAGGGGAGATATGATAGAAGTCTACAAATTAATGAGCGGAGTGGAACGGGTAAACGTAGATTGATTGTTTACCTTATCAGAATATAGAAAGACTAAGGGACATGCAATGAAGCTACAGGGTAAACTATTTAAGACTAATAAAAGAAAATATTTTTTCACTCAACGTGTAATCAAACTCTGGAATTTGTTACCCGAGGATGTAGTAAAGGCTGTTAGTGTAGCTGGGTTTAAAAAAGGTTTGGACAAGTTCCTGGAGGAAAGGTCCATAAGCCATTATTAAGAAGGGACCCAGGATATCAATGCTTGAACCAATACAAGCATTGTGGAACCTGTGTCCCTTGGGGAAACTGCTAGGTACATATGACCTAGATTGGCCACTGTTGGAAACAGAATACTGGGCTTGATGGACCTTGTTCTGACCCAGTATGGCATATCTTATGTTCTTATGTTCTTAAAGCTGCTACATCTAATGTTGCCATCCAAGTAACTCGTTCTGTTGAACCATACTCTTCTAAAATGGACAAAAAATGTGTCGTATCTTTAATATAAGAGGGAATTAGAGGAACTTCATCTTTCAAAAACATATCTAAATATATACCTATTCTTTCTAATAAAGAGTCATTACTCAACAATATTGGACGCCCTGGTGGATTAACTAAACTCTTATGTACTTTAGGTAGAATATAAAATGCTGGAATTTTAGGATACCAAAAATAATGAAATTACTCTATTAACAACAGTACCTAATAAAGGGAAACATAGAATTGTGGGAGTAATGTAGAGATTCACAAACTAAATAATGGCTCAGGGACGTCTCAGACCAACCGGCTTAAAACAGAGACACAAAAGTGTCTAAGAGCGCCGCAATAGCATCAAGGACTGTCCACCAGCCTTAAAATTATCTTGTTTAATACTCCCACAAAATGTGTCAAAAACAGTGCAAAATAGCAAAATAGCAATAGTACTTAATAACAGTACTTAACTTCAGGTACCCCAACGCCAGTTATCTCAGCGCCATACAATGCGTTTCACTCAATAAGACTGAGTTTCTTCAGGGGGTTTTACAACTGAAATAGTAAACTGTTGCTGTGAACGTTTTAAAACAAAAAGCATAGCTCATATAGTATCAGTGCTCAGAAAAACGACGGAATTTTAGGATATGCTGGATTCAAAAATATTTTTTCTTTTTCTGTTAAATAACCATATTTAAAAGCGGTAGTAGTAACTTCCGATACAAGCTTCTGCAGTTCTTCAGTAGGGTCCGTTGTATGGCGTACATAATGTGTAACATTATCTAACTGTCTTAAGATTTCAGCATCATAACTAGATGTATCCAAAACTACAACTGCACCTCCTATGTCCGCTCGCTTGATCGTAATATCATCCATCTTCGAAAGATCTTGTAACGCTTCAAATTCAGCAACAGACAGATTCTTAGGGTAATTATTAAATTTTGATTCCATCTTGCTCAAATCTGCAAGTATTAGATGTTTAAACGTATGGACTATGGAATCCAGAGGGCCAGGAGGGGTCCAATCAGATTTCAAACTGACCAAAGATGAATCAGATGTAGAAGACTTACCATAAAAAAAGATTTTCATTTATATAGATCGAATCAACCTTTCAATGGCTATCCTGCTCTAAAAGCCATCATAATGTGGTCCATTAATAAACGATAGGCCACATTCTAAGACCATATTTTGTGCTGCAGTTAATGTCCTATGTGAAAGGTTAATCACCGTATCAGTTATTGAAAAGTTACTGTCTCTTTTTTGTATCGTGATCGTGTAGGAGGCCCGGGAAAATTTTCCTGATTAGTTTGTAAATTACTCGGTTGATGATCCCAATAGTCTATTTTTACCTCCCGATTTAAACTGAAGTTCTGAGTGCCCAGGTTCCGCACTGGAATCCAAGGAATAAGTAGAATTCTCCCCACATTCACTTTTTCTATATTTATCAGCTTGTTTAGTCTTATGCAGTGACCAATTATAAATAGAGCCTTCTTTCATTCGTTTTTCATCTTTAAATAATTTTTTGGTTTTCAAATTCTTCAAATCAGTCACATCGTTCCAATTGCTTAAGTACTTCTACATGACGGATTTTAAAATCTTCAATCTTCTTCAGTTTATCCAAATCCTCATTTAATTCTTTAGTCAACGCAACATTTTTTGTATGTGCTGATTCAATCACTAACAACATTGTCAAGTGAACATTTATTCAGGATTTGATTCCAACGTGACACAAAAGCTTCATCTTCAAGAAACATACCAGGAGCTTTCCAAATTCGCAATCCTTGTGGTATAACTTCTTTCCTACAATATTCCGCTAAAGTTAAGCTATGAAGTTCCAATCAAATATTCCTCTTAGACCTATTAATAAAAGAATCCCAATCTGGACTACTATTAACATCCTCTCCTAATAATGAAGGAAGGTTCAATATCTCATCTCTTCTTTCTGAACTAAAGCTGAAAGAATCTTTCCAACTAATAGCCATCGCAGTACACACAATAAATTACTTAAATCTACTGCCAAAGGGTGAACTCAAATAATATGCATAAATACCCTTAGAATACCCTTTTGTCCCATCCTAAATAGTTAGGTAATACTTTACGTATGGCATATAGTAGATGTAGGAACCTAAGAGATCAACTCTGTTCAGCGGTTCCTAAACAAACAATTTCTCCTCTAGTATACCAACATACAAAATGTGGACGCTGTTCGTATTGCAACTTTATGGAAAGTCAGTTATGTGTTCAACATAGTAATAGAAATTATAAGTTGAAGCAACATACAAATTGTAACACCCCATTCGTGGTGTATGTTTTATGGTGCCCCTGTTCTAAAATTTATATTGGAAAAACCATGCGCCCTTTGCGTACCAGATTGACGGAGCATAAATATAGCATCACTAAAGCTAGACTTGAAACTCCATTAGTCCAGCATTGTTTATCTTTTAATCATACTTTTGAGGAGTTGCGATGCACAGTGTTGGAACAAGTTCCCTTTAATATACGAAGGGGAGATAGAGGCCGCCTATTACTGCAGAAAGAACAAAAATGAATTTATGATCTTAAAACATTAGACCCAAATGGGTTAAATGATAAAATCGAATGGACGCTTTTCATTTGATTATTAGTTATTAGATCATGAATTTGGTAGTTTTGAAGTTCCTCTCATGTTTCCTCTTATTCAATATATTTAGTTAGAGTGTACGGGTTAGTGTGTAATGGGAATAAAGCTGCTGTTGAATAACTCCGTCAGCCTTCATGAGCGAATCAGCTGGTTTTATTTCTCTTTAAAAGTGACTGACGTCAGACGCTGTTGATTTAAGAACAAGGAGGCATTTGTTATGTCTGATGCTAGTGATACTTGAAGAAGAACTTGGCGAATAGTACCGGGTAACTTTTATGAGAACGGCATTACTGGAATCCCTGAAGAAGCCTACTAGGTGAAACAGAAGCTTTTGTTGGGCATTCATAGTTTCTGCGATACCAGAGGATATTCGTAAACGTCTTGGTGGCATATAGCCAAGATGAGGATTTACGTCTGACTGCTGGCGCAGACTGGAGTTCTACAACACTCAGATAAGTGGATTAATTCTTATGGAATGTTGTATAATACTATTAAGTTGAAGAGTATTTTCTCTCTCTCCCCTCTTTTAGGTGTTTGGGCTGAGAGCTTCGATTCTGTGCTAAACTTTAGACAATTTAAAATAAGTTTTTATATATTTTGAGAATCCCTAAAAGTACTTTTTTGGATGTGGGTAATTTACTTAGATTTGGATTCATTTTTGGGAAATATACTTAAAGTTTAGAAGGGTTGTGACCCGTGATGTGAAGTTTTGCCATTCAACCCTATAGTGATGTATTTCGCCATATGTAGGGGAAAGGCTATCCTGAGGTCATATATACCTTAATGAATCATGTGATAGTTATTTGATAGATTGATAAAACCTTTTTTGCATTTATGTAGATTGTTGTTTCTAAGGGTATTTATGCATATTATTTGAGTTCACCCTTTGGCAGTAGATTTAAGTAATGGGCAAAACTAACCCATTTATAGAAACTGCCCCTTACAATCTGCCAAGACAAACAGAACATCAGAGGACAAGGGAATTCTTAGGGAGATGATTAAAATATAAATGGGTGAAGAGAGTAGAATAAAGTGTCATGATCCAAAAGCAGCCGTGAAGAGGTGAGTTTTTAGCCTGGATTTGAATAGGACCAGAAATGGAGCCTGACGTACCATCTCAGGCAGTCTATTCCAGGCATACAAAGCAGCAAGATGGAAAGAACAGATTCCAGAGTTGACAGTAAATGAGAAGGGCATAGATAGCAGTTATTTGCTTGATGAGAGGAGTTGCCAGAGAAGGGTATAGGGCAGTGATGTGTTAAGGGCAGGGCGGTGAGTATGGCCTGCCCCAGGTGCTGACTGGGAGGGGGCTGCACCCTCGCTGGGCTCATGGAAGCAGCACAGCAAACTTACGATTAAGCTGGCTTGCTGCGGTGCCTCGCGCTCCAGGGCTGGCTGCTCTTTTCTCCTGGCCGAAGTCTCATGAATCACGAGACTTTGGCCAGGACAGAAGAGCGGCCGGCCGTGTGGTAAGCCTTCCTAATGGTAAGATTGCCATGCTGCTTCTATGGGTCTGGCTGGGGGTAAGGGAATGCATTAGAAACATAGAAGCATAGAAGCATAGAAATATGATGACAGAAAAAGATCACATGGCCTATCTAGTCTGTCCTTCCATATCAACAACTACAACAGTCCCCTTTTTACCTTTAGAGATCCTCTGTGTTGGTCCCATGCTTTTTTGAATGTAGTTACTGTCCTCATCTCTACCACCTCCACTGGGAGACTATTCCACGGATCCACTACTCTTTCCGTAAAGAAATATTTCCGCATATCACTCCTGAATCTATCTCCCTTCACCCTCATCCCATGTCCCCTTGTAGCAGAACTTGCTTTCAATTGAAAGAGGCTCTCTCCCTGAACATCCAATTGCACACCATACTCCAAATGACGTCGCATCAAAGACTTATACAGAGGCACTATCACCTCCTTTTTTCCGCTAGCCATTCCTCTCCGTATGCACCCAAGCATCCTTCTAGATTTTGCCATCGCCTTTTCTACCTGTTTAGCTACTTTAAGATCATAAGGTACAACCACGCCTAGGTCCCACTCTTCTTTAGTGGACAAAAGTACTTCACCCCCTATACTATATTGCTCCCTTGGATTGCTGCAGCCCAATTGCATGACCTTACATTTTTTAGCATTAAATCCCAGCTGCCAAATTTTAGACCATTCTTCAAGCTTAGCTAGATCTCTCCTCATGTTATCTACACCTTCCTGGGTGTCTACTTTATTACAGATTTTGGTATCATCCTCAAAGAGGCAAACCTTACCCAACAGCCCTTCTGCTATATCACTAACAAAGATGTTAAAAAGAATCGGACCAAGGACAGATCCCTGGGGCACATCACTGGTAACATCCTTCTCCTCAGAGTGAGCTCCATTTACCTGTACCCTTTGTCGCCTCCCACCCAAAAAATATCGAACCCAAGCAGTAACTTTAGGGTCCATTCCTAGGGAGCTCAGTTTGTTTATAAGTCACCTGTGAGGAACAGTGTCAAAGGCTTTACTGAAATCCAAATACACCACATCTAGGGCTCTCACTTGGTCCAACTCCCTGGTAACCCAGACAAAGAAATCAATCAGATTCGTCTGACAAGACCTGTCTATGGTGAATCTATGCTGCCTCGGTGGACTCCAGAAACCTTACTATTTTCTCTTTCAGCAGTGTTTCCAATAATTTACTCACCACCGAAGTTAAACTAACTGGCCTGTAGCTTTCAACCACATCCATACTTCCGTTTTTGTGTAAAGGCGTCACATGATCCTCTCTCCAGTCCTTTGGCACCACTCCCGGCTCCAACGAGGCATTGAAAAAGTCAGTCAGTGGAGCTGCTAGAACGTCCCCAAGTTCCCTCAGTATTCTAGGGTGTATCCCATCCGGTCCCATCGCTTTGTCTACTTTAAGTTGAGCTAGTTTCTCACAAACACAGTCTTCTGAAAATGGTTCAAGATGTCCCTCGCTTCCGTTCCCGTTTGTGGGTGTTTTCTGATGCCCTGCTCCTGGTTCTTCATCTGTGAACACAGAACAGAAATATTTGTTAAGCAATTCTGCTTTATCCTCATCAGCTCCTACATATTCTTCCCCTTCACCCTTGAGTCTGACAATACCACTTCTGCCCTTCCTCTTCTCACTAACATATCTGAAAAATGTCTTATTCCCCCATTTTATTGCATTGGCTATTTCCTCCTCTTTTTGAATCTTTGCTTTCCTGACTACTTTGCTAGCTTTTCTAAGTTTTTCCAAATATAGATGCCTGTCTTCCTCTCTCTGTGATCTCTTGTATTTCATGAAGGCCTCCCTCTTTTTCTTCACTTTTTCAGGTACTTCTTTCGAAAGCCATAGCGGTCTCCTTTTCCTTTTACCTTTATTTACCATTTTAACAAAAAGGTTGGTTGCCCTTAAAATATCCTCTTTCAGTTTTGCCCACTGTTTTTCTGCATCCCCCAACTGTTCCCATCCCACTAACAACTCCCTGAGGTATTGGCCCATCTTGGCAAAGTTAGTCTTCCTAAAGTCTAAGAGCCTCACCTTTGAATGGATTCTAACAGCCCTAGTCCTAATACTGAACCACATCATCTGGTGATCACTGGATGCAAAATGATCTCCCAGTACAACATCAGAAACACTTTCACCATTGGTAAGCACCAAGTCCAGTATGGCCCCTTCACGTGTGGGGTCTGTTACCAATTGCCTGAATAGTTCTCCCTGTAGATAATCCAGGATCTCTTTACTTCTAGATGATACTGCAGCAGGAATGTACCAATCAACATCTGGCATATTGAAATCCCCTATCAGTAGCACTTCCCCTTTCCTAGCAATGCTGCGGATGTCTTCAATTAACTCTGTCCACCTCTTCCTCTTGTGAGAGAGGTCTGTATATCACAACAATGCAAATAGATTTCTCTTTCCCTCTTTCTAGTTTAACCCACAATGCCTCCTCTCTCCCTTTTAAGCTCTGCAATTCCAAAGCTTTAATAGTAGTTTTTACGTAAAGTGCCACTCCTCCTCCTCTTCTTCTTACCCTGTCCTTTTTGAATAAAGTATAGCCAGGTATAGTCACATCCCAATGTGACTATAGCCATGTTTCTGTAACTACCACTAAATCCAAGTCAGCAACTCCCACCAAAGCTTCAACCTCAGGGATCTTATTTCCCATGCTACGGCATTTATACACACTGTTTTAAATATGTTACCCCTGTTGCCCATTTCCATAAAGGTATTTAATGTATTACTCACCTGGGGGCTTTCTTCACCCATCCCCAACAAATCTAGTTTAAAGCTCTCTTCAGTAGATTAGCCAGTATACTACTGAAGACGCGTTGACCTTTCTTGGACAGATGGATGCCATCTCTGCTCTGCAACCCTTGGAACGGCATCCCATGGTCTAGGAAACCAAAATGCTCTCGATGATACCATCCACGCAGCCATGCATTCATCTCCAGGATGCGAGCCTCTCTGCCTTGGCCTTTACCCTCAACAGAGAGGATTGAAGAGAACACCACCTGTGCACCTAACTGCTTCACCCTCTGTCCCAGAGCCAAGAAGTCACTTTTGATACGCTCTGCAGGATACCTGGCAGTATCATTTGTTCCAACATGGATTAGCAGCATTGGTTAATAGCCAGTGGGCTTGATGAGTCTCGGCAAACTCTCTGTAATATCTTGGATTTTGGCACCAGGCAGACAGCATACCTCTCTGGGCATCAAGTCTGCAGATGGATGCCTCAGTACCCCTCAGAAGAGAGTCACCAACCACCACTACCCTTCGCTTTCTTGTGGTCTCTGATTCTGCAACTTTGGGGTACTTGAACTCTGGTTCTTCCCTTTCCAGGGATGCTTTCACCTCCTCCACGTCCAGGGCTGCATAATGGTTCTTCAATTCAAGGGCTGGAGAATTTGAATTGGTGATTCTGCAGGCCCTGGTGACTTGTGTCCAACCTTCGTCATTCTGTTGGCACCCATCTTCTCCTCTGCTGGAGAGCTTGGTTGCTGCAAGAAGCATCTCATCAATGTACTTCTCATTGTCTTGAATGCTCCTCAGCTTTGCCACCTCCTCTCTGAGTTCCTCCACTTGTTTCCTCAGAGCTTCAGCATGCAGGCACCCTGCACATGGAACTGGTTCTTCAACTGGCACTGGGACCTCTGTCTGGACAAAGGCAGAAGCTGTAATGGGGGCAACAGCTTTAGCGATACAATTTTTCCCAGTCATTGTTCTGTTCGTGGAGCTTAGGTATCTGTTAAAGCAAAAGAGAGAGATCTACCAAAGTACCAGCTGGTTTCCCAGCTGTCCTTTCTGAGAAAAAGCAGTTAAATCCCTTTAATTATATTCAAAATGTGCTGTTCCAAGTCTCTTTGCTTTGTTAGATGGGGAGGTGCCCTATAAAGCAAGACTGCTCACTAGGGGTGGGTGGGAGTCAGGGTGGGTAGGGAGGGAACTAACTCCTGATTAGGTGTCAGCAGTTCCCTAAAGCTGAGAAGGTTATTAGAGTTTAAAAACCTACTCTACTAAAGGAAATATTTCTACTGAAGCACCAAAAAGAAAGTAACTGCTTTAAAAATATACAAACACCCTTTTAAGAGCTCCCAGTCAGAGAGCTAGCAATTTAATAAAAATAAACCCTCAAATCCTTACCGTTGTTTGACCTGTAGAGCCCCTGTTAGGAACGCCTCAACAGGGTAGGGCTCTGGAGCCTTTTATGCAGGCCTCAGCTGCTCTCAGGTAATCAGGCCCACTAACTCCTGATTAGTTGTCAGCAGTTCCCTAAAGCTGAGAAGGTTACTAGAGTTTAAAAACCTACTCTACTAAAGGAAATATTTCTACTGAAGCACCAAAAAGAAAGTAACTTTGCTTTAAAAATATACAAACACCCTTTTAAGAGCTCCCAGTCAGAAAGCTAGCAATTTAATAAAAATAAACCCTCAAATCCTTACCGTTGCTTGACCTGTAGAGCCCCTGTTAGGAATGCCTCAACAGGGCAGGGCTCTACAGGCCACACTGCATGGGGGTATGTGCTGGCTGCATAGGGGGGGGGGGCGGCAACCCGGGTGCCGAGGGGGCTGGGAACGCCACTGGTGTAGGGAGAGAAGAGAGGAGAGGTAGTGAAGAGCCGCAGAATGAATGCATTTGTAGATCAGCTGAAGTTTGAACTGTATGTGGAAAAGGATAGGCAGCTAGTGAAGTGACTTGAGAAGAGGGGTTACATGAGCATGGAAGATTAGCTGTTTTGAAAAGACTGTCCCTAGATCAAGTAAAGAAGTTGAGCAGTGACTTTGACTATTACTTTTTCTCTATGCTATTGCCTGAGAAATTCAAAATAGCAAGGGAAAAAAATCATAACCTGGAGTTCTCAGGAAAAGAGCTTGGCAGCGGCTGCTTGCTGTGATCATCTTGTTTGCCCCCAGCCCTCCTTCCCACATTTTTGTACTGGGGATGTTAGCTATGTAAGTCTCTGATTTTAATGTTTGTGGATTTTTCTTCTCTATTTTGTTCTTTTTATTGCTGAATCCTGTTTAAATATATTCATGCGAATCTTTGCATATTGAATAAAACATTAAATTCAAGGAAACAAGGAGTGAAGAGATTAAGAAAATATACTTGTACATACAAATGGAAATTGTAGTATGGAAGGAAGAATTCAGCAAAATTATCCAGTGGAAAATCTTCCGGCTAAACACACACTGTCAGTTTACATTGCATTACATTTTCCGTGCCATTGAAATGTGATGAGCCAGAAATAGATTGCGGAAGGTCTCCTGGAATATATGTTTTCTAAAATAGATAAAAGAAAGTCCACCCTGAAAAAAGCTGCTATCATTTGGAAGACAAAATAACAACTTTGATCAAATTATTGTAACTATCAAAGATTTTAATTTATAATTTTGCACCTTGTACTAGCCAAATAAAATAGCTTCTAGCAAAGCGGGCATTATAGGGGTGCAACCAGGGAACTTACCTTTAAGTCCCCATGCCACTGGAGGCCCCATGGTTGACCCAAAGGATATCTGATGCCTTAGGGGAACCCTCAGCTGTGACTCTCCCCCCAAGGTGGCTTAAGGCCCTATCCCCCACCCCCCATAATCCAACATCTTCCTTTCCCTTGTCTACCATCTATCCAGCATCTCCTCTTCTCTTCTATACCCTCCTATATTTCAGCATCTCCCCTTCCCCTTCCTACCCCCTCAGGTAGCCAGCATCTCCCCTTTCCCCTCTCCTCTCCCCTCTCTTAGGTGTCCAACATTTCATCTCATGTCTCTTTCCCTACTCCCCTCATATCCAGTATCTCCCTCTCCCTTCTCCCTGCCACCACCACCTCCTAACCTCCACCCAGCTTGAGGCTCAATAAAATGAAAGGCAGTGCAGCGCAGGGCAGAGGCCCCCACTGGGACCTGCTCTCTCTGATGCAGACTTCCTGTTGGAGAGGGTGGGATATAGGACTTGAGCACAGACTTGTGCTCAAAAGCTAGCAGTATTAAAGTGCTGATCACCTACTGCACTTGGGCGATACTGTTGGCTACCAAATATTGACACATTAGGCCTAGTAGCAAGGCTGGCCCAGTTGGGGGGTGGGGGGGGGGGGGGAGGCCTACCTGAAGCTGAAGGGGCACAGCCTGTTGGCAGACTTTGGGGCCCCCTTCCAAATTTCTGCCCTGAATATGCACAGGAAAAAAAGTTTGGGTTTGTTTTTAGAAAATATCGCTTCTTTCTCTGATTTTTGTTAATTTTGTTGTTCTTTACACATATTTGCATTAATAAAAGTAATGTGTGGAAATCTAGTGTACACATGTGAATTCATAGGTTAATGTGCTTTAAATCGATCTTGCATGCCCCAACATTTTTTAAGGTGCCTCAACAAAGCAAGTGTCCGCACCTTAGCTGCATTAACAGTCAAAAAGTAGCACAGAAAGACAGAGGGGCTTGTGCTAATTATTGGGGTTGCATCCGGCATGTCCACATGCAGTTATGACTTTGAGAAGCACTTTACCACATTAAACCTCCAAATTGCAATTACAGCAGGTGCACTTAACACCATCCATTGAGATGACGCTAAATACACCCGTGCTAAGTGCAGTAGTGATAGTGCATGCTCTTCACTCCTGCATTAACTGCAATGTGCAGTCTGCCCCTAATTCGCCCAGTCCCTGCACCATCACATGCTAAGCAGTTTGCATGGGATTTTTACCATGATGGCTGATTTAGCACCTGGTAAATGTTAGCACACTTAAGTAAACATGCCCTCAAATGTGCTAACAAATGCACATTTATAGTACCTTTCATGGGCAATAACCATATATGACTCCCTTTCTGTGTGGTCCAGGCAGTTATCATAAACTAATAGGCAGACAAGGGAGCACACCAGTCCAGAGGGCTATCGTTCAGAGTTTCTCCGAGTTCCTGGAATGTTAAATATCAGGATTCAGACTTGAGAGGATATTAGATACTATGCAGCAGTAATTATTTAAGGTTTAAGCACTTGACGCATTCTTATTTACCCCTCTCAATAAAAAGAGTCCAGGCTAGAGGTTTGTGTTCTGAACCATGTGATAAGGAAGCTTATCATAGCTCAGGAAGGAGCTATAGAAAAGGTGAAGTGACTCTGAACAAGCAACCTGTCAGTTCTGGTAGAAATAAGAAAACAGAATTTTCCCATAAAAGACTACCAGTCCCAGAATGCACCAGGTTTCCAACAGCCATTAGAGGAGCTGAAGTGGGGAAACGTGTGTTCAATCAGGAGGGCTATGAGGTAATCCCTAAGCACTCATCTCAAAGGGCAGGGCCTGATCCAGAACAGCTGCGCTGTGTTAGGGAGGAGCACTCATCTAAGCAGAATAAAGGTAGAGTTTATTCTACAGAAAAGCAGCTTGAGCTTGATCCTCATCCTCATCTTGATCCTCATCCTCAGTTTCATCTGGAGGATCATCAGAAGCAGAAGCCAAACCGGACGGGCAGAGAGGGCAAGAAACCCTTTGGAAGAAAGAAGAGAAAAGCCTTTGGGAGGTCTAGAGGAGTCTGGAGCAGTACGTATACTGGGAGGCATTCCAAGGGCCAGCATACACCATTGGACTGGGGAAAGCCAGAGGAATGGTGCTGCAGAGCTAGGAAACTCCAGACGGTACCTGTGAGGGAGACAGCTGCACGTGGAAGGGACCCTAAGACCCGTGCCAGAAGGTATGTGAAGAGAGATCCAGTGTCCAGGGATCTGGATTGGAAGGCTGGACATAAGAACTGGACTACATACTGGCCAGGCTATATAGAGAGGAACTCTAACAGCAATGGAAGCTCAGGTATGAACACTGATCTATGCCCTAGCTATAACCTTGAAAGACAGCAGGGAAACAAGTATTCTCCTGAAAGTGCTCCATTGGGAGATTCATCTGTGCCAATCCATGATATTGAACCCATGCTTGTTGAAGAAGAGGGGGTGATAGCAGATGAAGAATCTGTTTACATGGACTGCTCTCTGTCTAAACTCCTTTGGTGATTTTCTGTTACAAAGTACAGCAACCATCACAAAGAAATACAAACTTGTTCTTTAATCTACTTAGAAAAGCTCCTGAGTAGGATTTTTAGCCACGCAGTAGAAAGCAAGCCAGCTAAGGGGTTTCAGCTGGATAACTGCTAGCAATTGAGCCTTACCTAATTGCTTGTGAAGCTCTGAGAGAATCACTTCTGAATCTATGTGGGAAGATATAAGAAGTTAACCTGAAAAGAACAGTTTTTTTCTTTCTTTGTGGATCTTGTTTGTTGTTTGATACAGTGCTAAGAGAATATTAGCTAAAGCCTACAGAAAAGACCAGTTTGTTACCAATCAGGTCTTATTTCTTTTGCTTTGATTGCCTGATAAGTTAAAATGTTGTTTTCCTGATTTTGTTTTTTTCAAGTTTAACACTGAAAGCAAGTAACCTGATTTATGTGCTACCAAGCATATCTGTGTTGGGAGAAATAACCCCATAAATAAATATCTTATTGGCTTTACCCAAAAGCACAACTAATTATTGTGAGCAGCTGGTCTGGTGTGAATGAACTGCATTGCCCACAACCCCTTGCAAATCATATAGATATATGCACTTGCCCAGACTGTGAAGATTCTCACCCAGGCAGCCGTCTGACAACCAATGGTTTACTTAAAGTTAGGGTCACTGATAAACAGCTTTAACATTTAACATCTCAATTTGAAGAAAACGCTTCATTTTGTAGAGTATCGGCCTCGTTTACCTCATTCCTTCTAGCCCTGGAATTTATTTTCTAGGCATCACTTATATGTTTGACCAGTTAATTATATCATCTCCTGGGTTCCTTTTTCTTTAAAACTGTCTCTTTTCCTGGGTCCTTGAAGCTAGATGGCTCAAACCCCACAGTTCCCTGGCCCTGTGTGGTAGAGTACCTCTTTATGTCAGCACCTCTGGATGCGGCACTGTTGTCTTTTCTTTTCTTTGGTTCAGTTGCTTCTCTCAGTTTTCTGACCAGTGATGTCTGGATGGACTGGCGCGGGCACTATTCTGGAACCTCAAACTTCAGACTGAGCTCTTCTGCTATTTGCAGCGGTTCTAAGCCTCTATTTTCTCTTCTTTTCTGGTCATGGTGACTAGTGCAATCTTCTTCCACAGCATGGTGACTAACTCTGGCAAGGTGCCAGAGGCACTTGCCCTGCTAGGGTAGTCACCTACTTAGTAGTGTATGGTGCAGGGTCTTGAGGGGGCCCGGGGTGTCAAAGACTCTCTCTAGGATGAGTTTTTATTTATTTATTTATTTAACCAGCTTTATATACCACCTTATCTTTTAATCCTTTTTATAGTGAGTGGTCTTTCCTTTCTCAAGGGAGTCTCCTCCCATCCTAACATGAATGGCAAGAGGAACCTCCCAGGATTCTGGAAAGTATCAGTCCTTATTCTGTATAATTCTGGCAATTCTTAGTAGGAAAACCAGATAGTGCTGCTGATCCTAGCTGCAAAATCCAAATGGTCTCTACACATAAAAGAGATATGGGGGGGGGGGGGATGGGGCATTTTCAAAGCAGTTTATCTGGTTAGCAGACCTGATAACTGGTTAAACTGCTGTCAGTGGGATATTCAGTGACACTAAACTGTTTACTGCTGCCGAATATTTTTTGTATCCGCTGATGTCAAGTCCATGTGCTTCTGTCCCTGTTGTAGTCTTTCTTATCTGCTGTTCTTCTCTTTAACATGCCTATCTTTCCTATCTGAATAGCTGACATTCTGTTTCCTCTTCACAGCAGTATTTTGTATTTTAATGATTGTAAACTGCTCTGATACATTTATGTGTGAACGGTATATTAAGTTTTAAATAAAGATAAAGATACCAAGTTTGAACGCCCCAATTTTAAGCACTTAGCGGTGGGGCATTCTGGGAACGAAGCAGGGGCAGCATCGGGGGTTAGCTGGTCAGCAGTGTTATTGAGCTGCTGGCCAGTTAACCCACCTGGCTAAAGTTAACAACACAGCCGAATGGCCGAATATTACCGCTGACAGGACTGCAAACAGGTAATAGGGCCAACCTGGATATTCATTGCCAGTGGCCAAATATAGCCCTGGCATTGACTATCTGTGTTAAAATTAAAGAAGCGATGGCCAGCCGCTGAAAATGTCTCCTACATGTATATCTTTTCTTTGATTATCACGTTAATCCCACTGGAAAAAAATACCCTTGGGGTTTGCTGTAGTCTGGATAGTTTGCTTATTTTCCCTTTCATATATTCAGCAACACATGTAAAAAAAACCCTGCCATGCCAGTAAAGTCATTGGAATCGGAATCTCGCCAGCCAGGGTTGTTTATCCGCTTCTGAAAGCCTGCATATTAAGTTCTTTGGTGCTCTCAGGACCTGCCTTCAGTTCAGCAAGGCATTAAGCAGACCCCACCAATTGATCTCAATCTGTAAAGGGAAGTATCAGTCTCCCCGCTCAGATCTGTTGCCTGCAGAGCATGTGGCAATGCAAGACCTGTCCCTCCACCCTCTCACCCTCCTCTCTGTCTCCCAAGAGCCTTCTATTTATGGCTCGCAATTCTCTAAGAGGCTCCCAAGGGCACAGGCAAGTCATCCTCCTATTCTCCAGCCTAGGCACCATGCCAGCTTCTGGCGACAAGGCAGCACTCCTCAGAAATGGGCAAATCTCACAGCAGTACCCTCAGCCTGTTATCACAACGCCAAAAAACAAGGTTTGCTTTGCCTTTTTCCTATTTCATTTTTGGAACATGATGCCTGGAAGCGTGTTCCCTGTGAGTAGGCAGGCTGACAGCCAGACCCAGAATCAGATTTAGAGAAACATGGCAACTGGCCCAGCCAAAAGTCTTATGATGAGACCAAGCTATAAGCCATGCATGAGCCAACAAGAATTGACTTCCTAATTCTTCGCATATTTTGCAGTCCACAAACAGGCCTGCATGCTCTGAACTGCTTTGAAATTATAGTCCCAGCCTTCAAGCCTCCTGTTTCCCTCCCACAAAGGCAATTTTCTCACAGTTTTTGTAATAGACTACAGTAGAAACCAGGCAGGGAGTTCAAGATGCAAGAAATTCTCTCTGGCATAGAACAATTGTCCACTGTTGACTCATCCATTGCAAAGACACTCTGGGAACTCAAAGCGGCAGGGTTAGTAGTATAAAGATAAAAGACACCTTAGGCAAATCCTCATTCGTGCTGCTGCGGCCCCTCTCTGGGATATGCTGGGGCAGCAATGGCATTAAAATAGCAATACAACACTTACCCAAAGTCTTTGATTTATTTTATTTAGGAGTAGTTCCTGATCCTTCATTTTGTTGTTTTGATCAGCTACTTCTGCCCCCTCCGACACAGACGTCCTGTTTGCATGGGGACAGAAGCCTAGTTCGCCTAATGGTAGAACTGGCCCTGCCAAGAGGTGCACATATGCCGCAAAGACCTAGGGGTCTGCACACATGAGAGGCACCCGAGTTCACTTATAGAGAATCAGTGGCAGAGCCAGGGATTAGGTCTGAGGCCCAGGATGATGGCCTTTGACCAAGGCACCATTACAAATTAGGCAAACTGGGTACAGGCCAAGAGCCCAAAGTCAAGAGAGAGCCCAGAGACCTGCCAAGACTCTTGCATGAGAATGGTAAACTTCTTATATGGGAGGTGTGCAGCCAGAGTAAGGCCAACTGGAAGTTTTAATTAAGGAGGCTGGTGACTGAAAGAATCCTTAAATCAGCAATATAATTGTCAGTAATTTGCTGACCATCTATGAGCACAGCAGTATACCTGTCCTACTGCCATCTCCCCTCTTATATGGCTCCAATCCCTCTCTAGGTCCCTTGGAATCCATATCTTCCCTCACTGCCTGCCTGCCTGCCTCTAGTTTCGCTCCCTCCCCTCTTGCACAGACCTTTACTCCCTCCGCAGCCCACTCCTCTGCAAGCTCAGCTTTCCAAAGCTGCAGAGGAAGCTGCAGGGGTTGGTACTGAGTGTGGCAGCAGGTTGTGAGTGAGTGCAAGGACTAGATCAGTATACACTCACAGGCTGTACAATGGCCTCTTCTACTTCTGGGTTTATACTGGAGGCAGGCCCTGTAAGCAGTGGCATAAATTCCAATGAGTGGCCCTCAGCAAACCTTTGTCACGGTGGTGGCGCAATGCCACTCCTGTCTGGGCCCCCCCCCTCATGCAGTAGCGGTGAACTTACTGTCATCATTGCACGCTGCCTCCACTCTTTGTAAGTTTTCTTCATGCCCGGCGACTGTTCCCCGCCGGGCCAGTGTCTCAAAGTGCGGCTATTATCATGAGACTTCATCAATTTCAGCCCCTCCTGCCTCCATCTTATTCTTTTGCTTCCTTTGAAGTCCATACACCAATACCCAGTGAAAGAAACCAATTAAATAAATTAATTTTTTGTCGGAATGGCCAGCACAGTAGAAAGGATAAACACCTTCCACCACTGTGGCCCGTCCGTTTTAATCATTTAAGAAATTTTTTTTATAAAAAACAGCACTTATCCAAAATTGGCTGATACTTAGCTTGTGTAGAAAAACAGGCTTTAAAGACGCTGTGGTCAACAGTAGGTCGAAAGTACGACGTGCCACGTTTCGGGAGTATGAACATGAACCCCCTGCTTCAGGTCAGACCTCTGTGTAATGAGCGTTAGGGCTAACGCTCATTACACAGAGGTCTGACCTGAAGCAGGGGGTTCATGTTCATACTCCCGAAACGTGGCACGTCGTACTTTCGACCTACTGTTGACCCCAGCATCTTTAAAGCCTGTTTTTCTACACAAGCTAAGTATCAGCCAATTTTGGATAAGTGCTGTTTTTTATAAAAATATTTTCTTAAATGATTAAAACGGACGGGCCACAGTGGTGGAAGGTGTTTATCCTTTCTACTGTGCTGGCCATTCCGACAAAAAATTAATTTATTTAATTGGTTTCTTTCACTGGGTATTGGTGTTTGGCTCTTTATTTAAACTCAGGAAGAAGGTTTTTTTCTGGAACTCCTTTGAAGTCCATGCCATCCACCTATTTACTCCACTATGTCTCCAGGTAGCTGTCATTTATCGACCCCCCAAGTCCATCTCTACCTTTCTCACAGACTTTGACTCCTGGCTCTCCTCCTTTCTGGATGCATCTTCTTCTTCCCTTATTCTTGGGGCTTTTAACATCCATATTGAAAACCTTTCTGACCCTTACACCTTAAAGCTCCTTTCCATAACCACCTCATTCAACCTCCAGTTGTGCTGTACCGCTCCTGCTCACAAATATGGCCACTGCCTTGACCTTGTTTCTTCTCCAACTGCTCACTCTCAAACTTCTCCACCTCAGTTCTTCTTTTATCTGACCATCAACTGCTAACCTTCACCCTTAGCCACCCCCCCCCCTTCCTGGTCTCACCTGATCTTCACCAACATGCTTAGGAATCTTCACACTATCGACCCATCAGTTCTTTCCACTGCTGACTTATCACCTCTTTCCTTCACTATGTCATCTGAATCTGTTGATGAGCAATATCTTCCTATAACACTATACTCTCCTTTACTCTGGATGCACTTGCTCCTTCAATTCCACATCCTCAACAACCTGCTACCTACATTTCTGTGCCCATTCAACTGAGTGCCTTTGGCTTAAATGATATACTCTACTGACTACCTACATTTCAAATTCATGCTAACCCCTTTTTAGTCAGCCTTAGCACTTGCCAAGCAAGAGTACTGTGTCCATCTGACTAACTGACCCTCATCATCTCTTTGCTAGCTTGACTCTCTCCTCAAGATCCCTCATCCCCCAATCCCTCCGTCACTATCTACCCAGATCTTGGCTGACTATTTTCATGACAAAGTCCAAAAAAGTAGCCTTGAATTCTCCAGATTCATCTCCCTCTCCTCTTCAATCCCAAAGCCTTCCCTCACCTTCTGTCACCCTTTCTTCCTTTTCTGAAATCATTGAGGAGGAAAAGGCAAATCTTCTCTCCTTCTCCAAACTGACTACCTGCTCCTTTGATCCCATTCTGACCTGTCTACTAAGCTCTGTCTCTTCCACTATCATCACTTCCATTTATCATATCTTTAACCTATTGCTTTCCACTACAATGGTTCCTGTGGCCTTCAAGCATGTTATTGTCACACCTCTTCTCAAAAAGCTCTCACTAGCCCCTGCCTGTCCTTCTAGCTATTGGCCTATCCTTCTCCTCCCCTTTGCTTCAAAACTACTTGAATGAGTGGTTCACCACCATTGTCTTGACTTTTTTCCTCTCAAGCCCTTCTGGGTCCACTGCAGTCTGGCTTTTGTCCTCTACATTCTACAGAAACAGCTCTTGCCAAAGTCTCCAGCGACTTGTTCCTCGTCAAATCCAAGGGCCTTTACTTGATACCCATCCTTCTTGACCTTTCTGCTGCCTCTGACACTCTTGATCACCACCTTTTCCTTGATACCTTGTCCTCGCTTGAATTTAGTGCTCTGTTCTGTCCTGGTTTTCTTGTTATCTCTCCCAGCGCACTTTTAGTGTATGCTCTGGTGGTTCCTCCTCTACTGCCAGCCTGCTTTCAGATGGTGTACCTCAGAGCTCTGTCTTGGGACCTCTCCTTTTCTTTCTTTACACTCAGTCCCTTGGTGCATTTTTTCCTCCCATGGTTTTCAGTACTATCTTTATACTGATGACTCTCAGATCTACTTGTCTGTGCCTGAAATCTCTCCAGGAATCCAGGCCTGGATCTCTGCCTGCTTATCCAACATCACTGCTTGCATGTCTCACCGTCGTCTGAAAATGAACATGGACAAAACTGAGCTCCTTCTCTTTTCCCCTATAGCCATCTCCTCCCTTCTCTATTTCTGTGGATGACACTACACTCCTCCCCATTTCCTCAGTTTGCAACCTTGGGGTCATCTTTGACTCTACTCGCTCTTTGTCTGGACACATCCAACAAATAGCTTCTTCCTCTATAACATTAGCAAAATTTGTCCCTTCCTTTCTACTCACACTACTAAGACCCTTATCCACTCACTAGTCACCTCCCACCTTGACAGATGGAAGGGATGATGGTAGAAGAGATAGAGCTAGTAGATGGGTGGGATTGAGATCAGAAGAGCAGGTCAATTTGGAGGAAGAGAGAAGATTTACAATTTCCTCCTCGGTGATTTCAGAAAAGGGCGACAGAAGGTGAGGGAAGGATTTGGGATTGAAGAAGAGGAGGGGGAGGTGGAGGTGAAACTGTGGAGAATTCAAGGCTAATCTTTTGGATTTTGTCATGGAAATAGTCAGCCAAAGTCTGGGCAGAAAGTGAAGGAGGGATTGTTCAAAACTCAGCTGCATGGCTTATCTTCCCCCAATGTCACTATGCTCATGTAGCCCCTCTTCTCAAGTCACTTCACGGGCTCCCTATCAGTTTTCACATCCAGTTCAAACTTCTCCTACTGACCTATAAGTGCATTCATTCTGCGGCTCCTCACTACCTTTCCTCTCTTATCTCACTCTATACCCCTCCTCGGGAACTCCGTTCCCCTGGCAGATCTCTTTTATCTGAGCCCTTCTCTGCAACTGCCAACTCCAAACTTTGTTAATTCCACCTTGCTGCTCCGTATGCCTGAAACAACCTAACTAACTCTGTGCATCAGGCCCCTTCTTTAGCCCTATTCAAATCCAGGCTAAAACCCACTTCTTTGAAGCCGCTTTTGGATCCTGATGCTCCTCACTCTTTTGTCTACTACTTATGTGCATCTTACCATAGTCTAGTCCCCAGTTTCACTATATGGTTTGTCTTGATTAGATTGTAAGCTCTGATGAGCAGAGACTGTGTCTTACATCTATATGTACAGCGCTGCATACACCTTGTAGCACTATACAAATAATTTGTAGTAGTAATAGTAGTACTGTGACCTGGCGGGGAACAGTTGCCAGGTGTGAGGAAAACATACAAAATGTGGAGGCAGCTCGGCAACAATAACAGTAAGTTCACCACCTCCACTGTTGCCCGCTGTATGGGCTCTTTTTCTACACAGACCCCACCGCATTGCGGGAGCTGCTTGGGCAGAATTTATGCCACTGCCTGTAAGCAAGTGCTTGCTCAGTCCCCATACTGATTTGCAAAATGTCACTACCAGCACTCGGTGAATCAACCCTTGCAGCTTCCTCCAAGCCACTTCAGAGGAAGTGAACTGGGAGGAGGGTTGCTTCGGAAAAGAGGAAGGGCGGGGATAAAAACATGAACAGAGATCCCTGGGGGAAAAAAAGGAGGTTTAAAATCAGGAGTCAGCATTATGGTTTATGATTTATTGGCATTTGATATTTCACCCTTCGTGTCAACAGAACAGTGTACAAAATAAAATTAACACTAAAAAAATAAATTAGAAAAGAAAAGGAACGCCATTTAAAAAGATAAGAAAGATTAGGAGAGGCGAGAAAACGGGGCGAGAGGGGGTGAGAGCAAGGGAAAAAGAAGCAGAAGCTGATGCAAACTAGATGGGGACATCATATGCAAGTTGGAAGAGTGGCTTTTTTAGGGCAGATTTGAATTTGGGATAGGAGTGCTCAAGATGGAGATAAGCGGAGAGGGAATTCCAAAGGCTGGGACCTAGAACATAAAACGTGGTGTGACGGGTGGACTTAAGGCAATCCCGTGATAGCTGGAGAAGATACAGACGATTTCCATGAACCGACCATAGGACACAAGATGGAACATAAGGGATGAGACAAGAAGATAAATAAGCTGGGGTGCCCAAGTGTAATTTCTTATGGATGAAAGTAAGGAGTTTGAAGTGTATGTTGGGAGTGAGAGGAAGCCAGTGTGATTTGATAAGGAGGGGAGAGAGATGGTCATACCTGGAGGCATGGTGAAGGAGGCAAATAGCAATGTTTTGAATTGATTGGAGGCATTTTAATTGATAGTGGGGTAATCCTGAATAGATGACGATGCAATAGTTTAGTCATGCAATAACCAAAGCCAGAAGAAGAGTGACAACCGAAGAATCGGGGAGAAGTGACCGAATGGAACAGATTTGATGAAGTGCAAAGAAAGATCTTTTAACAACAGAGCCAATGTGCTCATTGACTTGAAGGAACACATTTTTATTTATTTTATTCTATTTGACATTATTTATATACCACCTTTCATGTTTATCAAAGCGGTTTACAATGAACTCAAAGGTTTTACAGGGAACAGGTTCTTCAGAACTATTTATAATAAACAGTAACAATCACTAGACTGTAGCTAGTTAACTGTGCAACATTGTAGAAATATTTACAAAGTAACGATATGTTCCAGGTTTGTGGTTGCTGAGATGCTGTGGTTGTGAGTCATTCATTGTCTTTAATTCTGTGTGTTTGATGTTATGTCATAGTGATCTATGAACAGGTGGGTCTTCAATTCTTTTCAGAAGTCAACTGTATCTGTGATAGCTCTTAGGTGGGCAGGAAGTGAGTTCCAAAGATGTGGGCTGTAGAATTCGAACACTCTCTGGATTGCTGTTTGTGAGGTTCCAGTCTTGATAGTAATGATCGAAAGGGTGTTTGATGCCGCCTTCTCTGCAATCTGGTGTCTGGCTTTCTTTGGATTAGATCACTTAGGCATTCAGCAGACTGGCCATGTAGGATCTTGAAGATCATTAGAATTGATTTGTAGCATATGCATGATCAGATGGGGAGCCGACGAAGGGAGTGTAATGTTGGGGTGATGTGGTCATATCTTTTTGTGCCCATTATTAGTCTAGCCGCGGTGTTTTGTGCTATTTGTAGGATCTGTATTGTACTTTTGGGTAATCCTTGAAGTAGCAGATTGCAGTAATCCAGTTGTGGAGTGATCATGGCCTGGCATAAGGGGGAGGGGGGGGGGAAGGGGAAGTGATTGTGGTCTAATAGAGCGCGTAAGTTTTGCAGGATCTTCATTTTATAGTACATTTTGGCAGTGGTTTTCTTAATGTGCACTTGATAGTTAAGCCTCTGGTCTAGGAGCACCCCAGATATCTTACATCATTCCTTACAGGGATTATCTGGTTTCCTATTACATGGTTATCTGGTGGTTTGTATGCAATGTCTTTGGTGATTGTCAAGGCCTCAGATTTATTGTAGTTGATTGAGAGATTGGAGCTTGTGAGCCAATTTGAGATTGATATCATGCAGTTAGTGATGGTGGAGTAGTCAGATTTTCTTGAGTCGAAAGAGGTATAGACCATCAAGTCATCTGTGTAGAGGTGTAATGTATGTTGTAGTTTTGTATAATTTAGCAGACCGGTTGAATATAGAGGGCTGACAGTGAGGAGCCCTGCGGTACC